>OX421360.1:67943153-70343153 GCA_949126925.1 Cheilosia vernalis
CACTTTGATTTGATGGAAGTGTGGGAATTTGAGGTTGATGGTTAGACACACTGTTCCGCAAAGTGGAAAGGTGTTTATTTGTACAGAACCGTATATCATTCATTGTAGTAAAATTATCACAGTTTTAACTTAAGTCAGCATTTGGTTTGTGTCATCGCTTAGTAAGCCGAGGCTCTTAGGATTTTTTTTATAGGTTGCCATTCAACTAAAAGCCATATTTTCACTCTTGTTTAAGCTTTTACCTAATTATGTACTTTGCAAACCGCTTCCAAGTCAGATCCATATTTTTGCAAATAGTAGTGATCGCAGACAGTGGGTATTTTGCATCTTAAAATAAGGTTAAAGTGAAAAGAAAACTTTTGTAAAGAACGGGAATTTTCAAAACTGCTGCGTTTTATTTCCTAGGTATGTTTTAAAAATTCTTTGAAAGGAATTGGATATTTTTACTAAAAAATGCTTATGCAAAGAAACGTCAGACGTGGGACTGGGACTTATTCCGCAGCATGCCTACAGGGAATCCTGAGCTGTTCCTTCTTTTCGTCGACTATAATAAAGGTACTGTTGTTGTTGCTAGCAAGACTTAATTTTGTAACTACTTTCAGTGTTTTTATGTACTTATCTTCGTCTGCTACTTTGTGGTGAAAAGGAAATTTTTGGTCATCGTTGTGGGAAATTAACATAACCAGGTCTGGTAACACTACCTTCTTGACTATGTTACTCAAAAAAAAAAATTCAACTTCTTGAAATATTTCGTGATCGACAGCAGGTGTTCACTGATTTTGGGAGAAGAGTGCGTCTGGGGAAAAACACAGTTCTTTTGTAACTCTCACCGCACCTTTTTCAATCCAAAGCCGAACGAATGGTCTCCAAAAACTTATTGGGAATTCACTCACATCCAACCTCATAACCATTTTATTTTAATGGTAAATATGCATTTACACAACAGAAGCGCCCTCCCAAAAGACGCTCTCCGAGCACGTCCCGAAAAAATATACAACTAATGTCAAAACTTTATGATCAATACACCGTTTTTTATGTCCGCTCAAAAATACCGACACACCATAACGACTTAACTACCAGGAATTCATTCCCATAAAGTCGTTCTACCGATAACAAGACCGTACTTTGTTGGCATCTAAACTACGTGCACCGAACCGTACCACGATAAAACAACAGTACAGACATAGACGCAGACACATGGAGTGGGTATTTTTCTATTCCACTTTCTATAAGCTCACTTTGGTAACATTGTGTCCAGTCGAAGTAGATGTTCCCATCCACATCCACACTCTGGACACTATATGGAAGAAGGATGCTCGCTGCACCTGAATCGTGAAGCAGATTTATATGCATCGCGTTTAGATTCAGTGCAATTTGAATTTATTACCGCTACACAAGTTGAAATCGCTTGGCCGCAATCTCGTCTCCATTCATGCGGCGACGACAACGACGACAACGAATCGACGAATTTTCATAAATAATTCAGTGTGAGTTTAAGTGCGCGGTACAATTCACAAATCGAAGTTTTCTTGAATGAATATTACAATATTGGCAATCCGTCGCGATGGGAATTTTAAAGCTGCCTGCCCTTACGTCGAGACTACACGAGACCATTACCATTATTTGTCAAGATACAGCACGGGCGGTGAGGGAAATTTCCGACACATTTTGATTGAAATGAATTCACATTGACGGGCGTGTGATTGAAAAGCAACTACGGCGACAACGTTTGTCAAAGGTTTGTGCTTAGAATATAATTTTCGAAATGCGCGAATGCATAGCCTTAAATGGTAAGACGCTACCGGAGAGCTGTATACGGCACACCCACAAGATGTTTAATAAAAACGACGACGATGACAGCAACGAATGCACAAATTGACGAATTTGTGCGTGACACATTTATATGATCGTAGAGGCGAATGAGTGACGTATGGCTAACAACTGTGACGGGGTTGGGAGGCAAATTCAAGGCACGAGGATTCTTTTTTAAACTGAAAATAGTTCTTATATATTTGTTAAATTTTATTTGTAAATCGAGGTAGATCAGGTGACTGGATGCAGAACCTTGACAAACCTTTTTGTCTCTAATCTGTCCTCTTTCAGGAAACTTTAAAGTCGTATGTCTCGTGAAAACGTGGGACGATTGCGGTGAAATAGAAATTAAATGCTTTTTAAGAGTGATACTGTAGCAAATCCAAGTCCACATAGAAACAGCAAATTTTATTATCTATGTATACACATTATTCAAAATATAACCCAAGACGTGGTGAGAAGGGGAAATGCCTCAACTCTTGGGCAAGGATCCAGTCTATTATCGTATTCAACAAGTGCGTGGAATGCAACACCAGCTCAACTAAATTGTTAATTTTTAATTCGCAGTTTCGAAGTTATAGCGCAGTCAAAAGAATATAATCCACCCTTTTCAAAGTCTTGATAATCGACTCTTCCCTAAGTGGTTGCGAATAGCCTCGTTTACGAAACGCACTGATTGTCTCAATGTAGCTCTAATTGAAAAGCTTAAGAACCACTTGAAATTTCGACAAGGAAAACCATCAAAAATTGCCGAAATATCTTCCCCTCGTCAATTACTGCATAGAATCTTCAAGAGACCTTGAGCTACTTCATAGCCACTTCTGTAACATTGTTACTCAATCTACACATCTGAGGCCAATAATATAAGAGTAAGTATAATTCCAGAATTTCATGTTTATCTATGCGGCATTCTACATACAAATCAATTGAATGTCGGTTTGCCCTTAATTCAATGGCGCGCAAGTCGGATCACTACCACCAAACATCATTAGCAACATCGAAATATCGTATTTCAGTGGAGTTTTTTTTTCCGCTTTTGCTGTGCTCCCCCATTTTTAAATTGAAAAGTAGAAATCACAACGATTGCATTCAATTGACGTAAATAGATTTGAATTGAGAATATTTACGCAGCATTTTAATAGTGCAGCGAATTCGACGACCACCGCAACAGGGCAGACATTGTGGGGATCGGAATTGGACCGAAATGATTGAAATCTAACTGACATCTCTGTCGACAGTTCTTGCGGTCGGATTTTGTAACATTTTTGTTACAGTTATTTGTATAGTCGAAGTGACAGTGAAGAAGTGTCTTTCGGAAGTATAATGAGGAAATAAGGTGAACTTACTTGATGAATTCAATTACATTATTTTTAGAGGTGACGGTTCACTGAACTGTCACACTTTACTTTGACATTAGTCATTAATATAGATGTCAGTGGGATCACGTATTTCTATCAATTGGATAAGCATTTTGCCACACTTCTTTTTTTTTGCTAAGAAAAGTTCAGGAACAGAAATAAAAATACATTTTTTTTAAGAACTGTCAAATTTGATTTAGGACAATTCTTCGATGAATGCAGTAGTTAGTTAGTTGTCAAAACTAGACAGCATATCGAAATGTTAAATATAAGTCAATAATATTGAAGGAAATATATTTATAGCCAACAAATTAATGTCAAAATTCAAAAATTTTTCTTAAAAATGAATCTTTAAATGACAGCTGATCATGGTGCCGCTATTTCAAGTTTTTCTTTGCCTTTGACATACATAGTAAGTATATGCCATACCGGGTGATATAGTCACTTTCAATTCAAATCCTAAAATTGATTTTGTCTATCGATTGAATTTTTTTTTTTTACAGTTAATGGCGTGTTAAGAAAAAAAGGCATCAGATTTAAATTTCGGACTGATTTGCGTACACTCCAGTTCAAATAGCCAAACAAATAATTTAATTTTTTGCTCCATGAACGGGATATTTATTTTACAGGTCTTCATTACAATGCCAGAAAATTAGCTAATCATAATTACCGAGCAACAGAATTAGCATGGCAAATGTCGTCACTACTCTCTCTCTCTAGCGAAAATGAAATCAAAATGTCAGTAGTCAACATTTAATTTAAATGTACTCGAAAAATCTCGTAACAGCTTCATAAGACTGACATGATGCTTAATGCATTTGAGTAGAAAAAGTACCTACTTCGACGTAGGTCATTTTAGTTAATTATAACCAGTCATTGTCAGCAGTGTCATTTCGTTATGGTGATCTGCAGCGCTCATTTATATATTTAACTACATGATCGCATGAATGCATTTTTTTAATTCCATTTTTTTTTTTTCAAATGACACCTAAATGAAATGTGTTTAACTTAGGATGATATCAGACCCAAGTGACGCAAGCTTCAACAAAAGCACAATATCCATTAGTAACATCATATTTTTTGACTATTCTATTGAAACACCACAACATGCCGTTTCCTTTCAGCTTTGACATTTCTTCGAATTATGTTGATAGAACTGCTGAAGTCATTAATTGTTTTGGGAATTCGGCAATCGTGTCCAATGAATCATAAACACTTGCTGAAGACATCAACAGACATAAAGAGAACCACCACCCATATATTGTATATATTTATAGCGGCATCGATAGATTGACCAATATTCCCGCTCTCATTGAGTTCATTCATCAGTAGCACGCAATGCTGTCAATCGCATTTAGTCGTCTGTCAAACGCAACGGAAAGTGACTTCAATTTCGATAAGCGAAAACGGCCGACTTACTAAAAAGACTTGTCAATCTCAATCATCGTTAATGTTTCAGAACGAGGAAGGGGCTCGCATGAGACTGGAGTACTGGGCTGGCGCGGTATACTTTTAACAAGAGTGGTTAAGTCAGTGAAGCGGTATTTAAGAATTTAGCTCTCACCCCAAGTGCATTGGCCTTGCGAAAAAGGAGAACAAAAACGAAAAAAAAAAATAAACTCGAACAATAAAGAAATAAATATGTGGGTTTCGTTAATTAAATGGGGTGTGGCTTGGTTTCGGTCTCGAATAACTTTTTTTGCACTGTTTTGTTACGTAACATTTGTGTTTACAGATGCAGCTACTCGAAAACGGAAGGAGAAATGTGACCGAGGGTTGGGTATCAAAATCAGGATTATTGATCATCTGTTGGCAAACAATGCGGGTGCGAAATATTTTGCATGAATAAATGGTTATTGCCTTTTTTATGTACATATTTGAAGGTAGATACTAATTGCTAGGGGATTTGTGCATCTGTCAAAAAAATCAGCTCGGTGTTGAGTTTCAAATAAGATATGAATATCGCCAACTGGTGGATTTTTTTCGGTTGTTTACAAATGCAAACCAACTAGTAAAATTACATATTTGAAAGGATATGAAACTAACGAGTAACTAGTAATTCTTGTATCAAGAGGCAAATAAAGGACAGAAAGGAAGGAATTGGTAAAAGAACGTGTCACAAATTATTCTACATTGCGCTCTAAGGAGATCAGAGAGATCATCGTGGGGAGAAAAGTGAAATTAGGAAAATAGCGTGTAACGAGTAATTCTTGTCTTAAAATATCTTAGAAAGTATTGATAAACCCACTAACGAGTAGTTCCTGTGTAGAAAGAGCTTAGAGAGCATTGATGAAGTTGAAGAAAGAATTGGGACAACAACGAGTAACGAGTAGGTATATATTTGGCTCTATAAATATGAAAGAACCTCTTTAATCTTTACTTGTATTCATATTGATAGGTAGTTATGGATAGAGGACCCTACTAGACACTTCTGTTCTAGGCGCAATAAAGCTTTTGACAAGAGTTGTTTTTCGTTAGATTTCTGATGAGAAGCCGGTTTTTCAAAGCAAGTCCAACTTAGACATAATCTATAACTTTAAGGTCCTCATCTATTCTTGGACTACCGTTTTTATGACAGAATAAGTTCGTTCGGGAGACCACGAACGTACTGAGAAAATTTAAAAAAATTAGAGAGAAATCCATTTCCCCTCTTTTAATTTTTTCGTTATTGTCTACTTGAGAGAATTCTCTCTCGATTTTAGAGATTACCATTTTTCATTTTGCACACATTTTGTACACGAACGGACCTAATATTCTAATGAGAATTATTTCCAAACCTCGATTTAGTTTTTGACAGTTCTTTCGTGTTTCGTGACGAGTCTGCAATGGCTCTCTGAGTTTGCGAGCACGATCGGTTGATTTGACAACTCATTCCTCCACAAAATTTATGCACAAAGTATTTGAAGCCATCCTTTTTATGCGACGTTCAAAACGAACGAATTCGTAGAATTTTTTAAAACCCTTTCGCTAACCCATTAGGAACAAATACGATTCACCTCTATACATCAGCAACCACCCATCCTTGATAGAGAAATTACCGCACAATTGACCATTAATTTCAGCCGCATTATAGTATCAAATAAACTCGACCTAATCACCGTGCCGGGGATATGGAACCGCGCGGCGATAAAAAAAATATTAATATCCCATGATTGAGATGCACGCCTTCTTTTCTGTTCTTCATTAGTTATTCCACAGATGACCCCTGGAAAATTTCGAAATTTGTTTCCCTTCTCATATCGTATATAATCTAAACCATGCATGTCGAGTAATTCCATGAAGATATATGAGCACTGGCATCATGCACATTTGTTCCACACTACTAAATAAATCCCTAGAATAAGGGCAGCAGCAGCGCTCTGTAAAAACTCCAATTCCAGACCTTACTCACGCGCATATGTTGAGGAAACGTCAAACAAACGTCTCCCTCTTTTGGCTTCTACGGACCACATGTGAGACAATTCAATTGAAAAAAAAAAACGCATCTGAAGGGTACAACAACTGAAAAGAAATCCTAAAATCAATTAGAATTAGATATGGCACAGAGTGTGCTGCTTGTTCTTAGGTAGATCGGTTATTGATGAAAAATCTTTATCCTTGAAAAGATAACATCCAAAGGGATTCATTCATATCGCAATGGAGGCGACAGTCTCTCAATCGACTCGTCGTTGTTGATCCCTTACATGTGCGCGACATCCGTTTTGGCTATCCCGAGAATCTACACTCACGGCGCGTCCTCGTATGAATTTCCAATTTAATTCAAGTGAATCCCCACAAAGCAATTGTATGACTTCCACACGGTATTTTTCTAAACAATTGCGCGAGTAGAGTCATTAAAGTGTTTTACATAAGGGGCGCTATACACGGCGCACAAGGCACAACACATGCGGATGCTAAGGGCATGAGAGGTTCGTAACTTGGGCTTACCCGCGCCCTTTTGACACATTTGAGTGCTATGCATTTTTCGGAAATGAACTGCACACCTAAAGGACAGCGCTTACACTCACTTCCCACGTGTGGGTATTCCGATGAATATCAATTACAATATCACTCCCTAGGTCATGTTTATGGGTGTTTTGTGTTTGCATAGGTGTGCTGAGCTAAGACTTTGTTTGTGATCTCCTTTGAGTCGAATGTTAGGGGCGTGCAACAATAGCGTTTTGTATTATTTTTAAATTTAACCAATAAATTGGTATAGTAACTTGCATTGCTGGGTAATGATTCGTTGCGAAAGGTAACACTTTCGTGGTGTACCATGGAGGCAGTTAATATTGTGCTAAGGTAGCGTAAACAGCATCTGCTTGGGTGTTTGACAGAAAATTAAATTTGTCATACGGTTGTTTGGAAATTGAAAAATTATGGTAAATGTTTTGAAAGTTTTCAAATTTAAGGTCTCCGATTTGAAAAGACTCCTCAGCGGGACTGAATTTATTACTCGCCTCTGGTTGCATCATTTTGCGATCGATCACAGCTTGAAGTCGATAAAACCATTAACTGTCAGATGACTTTCTTGTATAAGTTTTAATAAAAGAAAAACATCGGTCGGTGGGCATCCGAATAATTCTGAAGCATAACAATCTTAATGAGATGACACCAGAAACATATTGGCAATAATTTCCAAGCAAATTGCAACAAAGTTTGACGGTTGATGGGGCACTTAACTCTTAACATAGGTAATTGACTACTTTACCACCTAAAAATCAGACGTTTGGATAGTTTAGAAAACTCTGTTAAAAAAATTTAATTTGTGGTAAGAAAACTGCCAAACAAACTAGAGTTCATCTGTGACTATCAGGCGATGCACATTCTTCAGTGGGGGATATAACTATATGACTGAAGAATTGGGGGTTATTGAGCGAAACCGACGCCGGAAAACAAGCCGCAAACACCTCCACGAAGGTTATTCGAATGCATACAGAAGGATAATGGAAAACTTTCCAGCAACTTGTGAAGTTTTTCGAAATATTCGACACATTTCGCATATTTCGACAGCTACCTTTTCATACCAACAATTATGTCACTAATGGCAACCAACGCCATTCCTAGAAATAAGAAAACTCCAGACCAAGTCTCGGTTAAAATAACAGAGATGTCATAAAACGTCACTTGGTAAACATTTTCAACCAACTCTTCATTGCCCTGACAACTGCCTAAATTAAAAGCACTAATTTCTTCGCAAACAATGTAGGTACACTCACACTTGAAACTCCCAAGTCCCAATCCCAACCCATTTCTCAACGTCAAACAGAGCAAACATTAGCCAATTAGCGCAGTCTATTTAAAATCACTTTCAATTGTTTCAATTCTCGCTGCAAATTCGGCAATGACAGCACCCTCAAAAAACAACTGTCAACAAAAAGCGAACAACAAAGAAAATAAAAAAAAATAAAATTCCATATTCCTCTTCTTCGTCGTCTTCTTGAAAGTCATCTTTATTCATTATCAGTGATTGGGAAGCGCCAAAAAGTGTCACAAATGGGCTTTCAAATTAACAGTGTGCTGAGTGCTGACAATGATGAGGTAATCGATACGAGATAGTCGACTTGTTTTGTTTGGCAGCAGTGTCTACGAAACGAAACTGTCTTCATTAATGCACAGATAATTGTACAAAATTTTTTCTACACGTTTCGCCGTCACCGCCGAAAAAGTGTAAATAAATTTAAACTTAGTAAGTTTTTCTCTTAAAATTCACAAAATATACACCGGGGCGACCGGGGCCCGTGTTGACTCATCGGAAATTGGCATCGTTGTTTATTTGACTTTAGGTCGAAATAGTTAACCAAAGAGTATCGGCATCGGGAGGCGTCAGCGTACAAAAACTATACACACGCAATAAATTATTTTCGAATTTTGGCAATGAGCCAACAATTGTGTCTTTTGATTTCGAAAATTACCTCTTTCGCGGATGAGTCAACTGTCAATTGACAGCCATCAGGTTCACGTCTGATCTTACACACTTTTCTAATCCCTTCTGATCGAGCAGTTCAATGTCAGAATTCTGTTCGCTTGGCGAAACTATTTTTAGCCATGCTATATGGGATTACTCACAGTCACAATAAATGACGGCCGGCGCTGTGTCACTTTAATGTCAGTGTAAAAACAAATAACGAATTTCGTTAACAAATATGGCAGAAATTGAACATATGGTCAACAAATTTGCATTAAAAATTACTTTTCACCAAGTGGAAGTTGTTTGTCAGTGGAGTTTTGTTTGGTTTTGTGAGCTGTGACTGTGAGCTTAGCCCACGCTATTCGTGGAATATCTTGAATGAGCGAGGGAGAGTACCTAATGACTGTTTAAATCCGAAGTCTGAAGTCATAGACGGATGAGGTCAAAAGTGAGGCTAGGTTTTTTTCCTCTCTTTGTAAATATTGAGTAATTGACATGAGTAACTTTAAACTATACCCACGTTAGGGTGAAGGTACCTGAAATCAAGATGAGGTATTATGTGGGTGAATGCGTTTTTCGTGAGCAAATGTTTGCTCACTTCCGGATGAGGTAGATTATAATGACGGGTGCTGATGATTTATGTTGAATTTTAAGTGTTTCAGTGACAATGGGCTTAGTAATAGTGAAGCAGTACGAAGTCCGCTTGAATATTTTCAAAAAAGGGAGAGTTTCCAATTGACAGTGAGTCAATGCTTTTCAAAAAAAAATCTGGAGACGTCAAATTGAAATACGAAATCAATGCGTTTATCTTAATGGAAAATCAATTGGGCCCTGATTTTGTTAGCAAAGGGGTGGGAATTTCGAAGAATCTAGACGGTTTAGTAAAGTCCTTGGTTTTTATTTGACGGATTTCATTCAGCTAGAAAGAGACATACGAGCGATGAACGGTGAAGAACCTACTCTGTCACTTGAACTCTGTCATTTGAAAAGCTGGGAAAGTTTTAGCATTTTCGAATTCATTTCGCAGAAATTTGGCAACTAACTAATAGAATAGGGGAAAGGAAATAGAACGACTTACTGAAACACGAAATTCGAAGAAGGATTTGAAGTTTGAAATTTTTCGGCATATGGACAAAAACGCACTAGCCTACGAGTCATTGATTCACTCTTTAATAGGAAGACCCGACTTTAATACATAAGGATGACGAATGGAGCTAGCGGAGCTGGTTGAAGCCGTTGGCCCCGGCCGTCTAACTTATGTGGTATTCGATTGGGCGATCTCAGAGCATTTTTTTTTGCTCTCAGAGCAATTTTTATGTTCGTTTGGTACAGGAAAAAGCTATCTTTTACAAGTGCGTTTGAGTTTGACAACTGATGGAGTTTGTTTACATTTTTAGTGATTTTTTTCTCCAGCATAGAAAGGCATTGCATCGGGTGAATCTATTTTTGTAAATTATTTAGGTATGTATAGATACTTAGAAATCAATCGGAACAGATATTTCTAATGTTTTAATACAAAATTTAACCAGCGAATGGAAATCGCTTAGCAAAGTGTCGAAGACTACACATGTTGAAATCGCACAAATATCAACACAAAAAAGAGCAAGTGACATTTTTATGTTCGATTAGCCACACGAAATCTGGAATCTGAGAGCAAATCTGAAGAAGCCCAATCGAAAACCACATTAATGACTGCATTACAGAAAGTTGCTTTTCCAAAATAACATCTTCACATGTTCTCTTAGTTGTATTCTAATTACCTTTCTATTTGAATTGACGAGAAAGCTTCCAATCGGGCGACCAATCTCATCGTATAACAATAAACTATAGAAATTTATAGCTGCGAGCATTCTAATTGCAATTCAAAACACAGTTAGACCAATTAACGCTAAAAGAAATAAAACTCCAGCAAAAGAAAGAATTTCCATCATCTGTTGTGTTGTGGGTAAAAAACACCGAAAAGCAACACTTAACACCTCCTCACCTTTGGGGGTCATAATTGTCAATGCATCCGATAATTACACAGCACCTCACCACAAACCGCCAAGTATCCATAGTATCCACCCAAAACACAAACCCCATTCGCCCTCGTTAAATTTAACACTATCCACTGACGCACCAACCTCTATCTCCCATCAAACAATCATACATCTTAAGAACTCCATCGATGTGTAAACACAAATTCAAATCGAACCCATAAAACCTCGAAACACAGAACGACGCCCAATGCATTCTTCTGGTGTTTTCCAATCAATTTCCATTTATGGGGCCCACCAAAAGATATTGAGAAATCAAAAAGAACGAAAAACGTTCTAAAACACTTCATCACCCACACACAAGACAATGCGCAGCCTAGCCGCGGTGAAAGTTCACAGATACACTATCTGGAGATACTCTGCAACTCTAGCAAAGCCTATGTATGTAAATTTCGAAAAGTCATAAAATTGTAATCTTTACCCACTGCCGAGTGCAGCATGGACAAGTAAACACTCAAATTTACAAGTAATTACATGACATTTATGTTTGAAGCCTCAAAGTCTGGCTCGGTTCTGAGAGAGATACGATGTCCGCAACAAAAAAAAAAAAACTCCAGTCAAGTATGGTACACTACAACGGTCATTATGATTACGTTGATGACTCGGTATCATCTCGATGATCATGCAACCGATCCCGTACAGTAAACGGATACGTGGAATGGTCATTTATGAATGAGGAAACTCTTACACAATTGGTAAAGTGACACAATTCATTTGTAGCGTCCTCCTCTAATGAGTTTGTTTTCTTAATTTGGGTAGCACACGTTTAATAGATCACCTGGCTGTAGGAGAGAAAATATGCTACTACCACTAACTACCACAGGAGTCCATATATAGAGGCAGTGCGCAGTGATACGATTTGCGTCACCTCTGTCTGGTGGCTATTGCTCTCCGACGGAGGCTTCATTATGTTGTTTATTGTTTTCTTTTGCCGACTCTGTCTGTTTGTGTTTCTATTTTCGTCTTTTTTATATTTTCCTTATCCCACTTCTGGATAAAAGGTGTGATCGTGCATTATGTGGTACAAGTTTCCATAAGCGAAGCTATTCAGTTCAGATGGATGGATTTGGAATTTAAGGAGATCCACTGGGGGGATGCAAGAAGAAGATAAATAGGGATCAGCAGTGGTATGTCTCTACATGGTATTTGGAAGTTGATTTAAAATTAGCAATCATTTTGGGATAAGCCAAGTCCGAGGAATTCCGTTAGCAACAGAGAAATGATTCGTTTTGGAATTGTTACGCCGGCCGCAAAAGGTGGCAACAGAGAAGAATAGCTGTGAGGAAATACGCACAGTGGGGACCGTTTGAAATTTATGAGTAAATGCAATTTTTGCCAAGAAGTTGGCTGTGTAATAGTTTGTGGAGTATCTTGTGCTAATGATCATAGTAGAGGTCTGGGTCTACGGTGAAGCCCGCAAGTCTCCTCTTATATCATGATGACTCATTTCAAAGAACACACAAAAAACATTTTTTCTGGATCTTTAAAGGACATTTCGCAGCGTTCTTGGCGAGTTATTGTACAATCATTGGAACAAAGATTGCCACCATCACCGGCAACTAAACCAGAAAGGTCTTTCGCTATCGGAGATTCAAGTCTCATTCACGAGTGATGGGTATAGGTTTTGGGTTCCGCTTAAGAGCCTCACCTCATTCACTGAACCCCATTTTACAATGTTTGTCAAGGTCGGAATTTTATATGCTTAGCGCATGATGTCGTCCCTGTTCTATGGGTGGAGAGCAGGGACGTGAGTCGTCAAATAGAAGTGAACGACGGAAAATCATTTATGAAAATAAGAAAAAGAGTCCGAGACAATTAGAACCTTGGGGAACACCATATGGATTTATATCGTGGAGTTTAAGACTGGAAGTCATTTCAAAAAACTTGAATTGGACGACGAGAAAGGTAGTTTCTAAGCCATTGAAAAGCAAACGCGTTCGATCCTAAAAGGAAGTATTTTAGACGAAAGAACCTGATGGAAAATTCTGTCAAAAGACTTAAAAATATCAAGCGGAATAATTTGCACAGTTTTTCCTCATATTTTAAGAAATAATGGAGCTTAAGTGCCGGGTCGTTAATAGCGGGAAGAAGAATATTCATCTATTTAGCGACGGGCTGGGCAAATCCTGTTTCTCATCTGCAAAAATCTGAGACGCATATGTCCTCAACTCTGACTTCAAGGCGTGCTATACGACCGTACTAATGAAAGGCATTCGATGGGCCTTACTAATAATCATTTTTAACCTTCACACTAAATATTTCCTTGATCACAATATGCAGTTTTGTATGGAAAATTTCGCCATTGTGAGCTCGAAAATTAAGTCTGGACACTAAAAATGATTATTTGTACCGCGGAATGTCTCTCCCCAACCTATATCTCTAGTTTATGACTAAGAGTCAGTAATAGGAGGTAGGGACTGAGATAAAGAGTACATTTATTATGGACGTTACATTGAAAATGTTTAAAAAAATGTAAGTGCCCAGAAAATGACCGATATCTTAATCCATTTTGGTATCGAGAAAGCAACGCTTCAAAAAAAGAGCCCTAAATTAACAGCGACATGATGAATAAATTTGAACGTTTCTAACCTTACCAAACAAAAATCCATCCACTTTGGCACACAAATGGCCCCACTGCCAAAATGAACGAACTAAACGTTGCCAAACCGAAGTGGATCATCAATAATCCCAAGGAACACACTCTCACATCGTATGCATCATCGAAAAGAGCAACTAAAAAAAATCAGGCAAATGCTACCATAGTCGCTGTATAAATGTATACCTCTCCTCGGAATAATATTGATGCACCTTCTAAATATAGGATACACTGTTTCGGAACAAAACAAAAAGCCGACGTCTCTACATCCATGAACCATCCATTTTGGTGAGGCATTTGTGTTCATTCGGTTTTTGTTTTTATGTTTTGTGGGCCTCTTTTCCTCTGTTTCCTTTGATTATAAAGGGAACACACAAAAATTGTCTATTTATAGGAATACTACGTGTACAGAATTCAGCAGCGAGCACGATCATAATCTAATGCGTTCTACAAACGCCTCTCCCCCATATTTTTGTGTGGAACTATGAAAAAATAAACAAATTCTCCGCCTCTCAACCTTACCTGAGTGTATATGTGCAAATGTATGTATTGACGTAATGAATTTATAAATAAATTCAAATTCTAGTCCGAAAATTGTTTTTATTTTCGACTGCACATAAATCAGGGAACATTATATACGATCCACATGGATCATCTGCCAGATTGATGAGTGGATATCTATGTAGGCCGTTGTGCGCATCAATTGACAATTGAAGTTCATTAATAACTTCTTAAAATCTCCGTAAATAGACATAAAGCAGATGCACTTTGGTATTATCTTAATTTGGTGCTTCATTGCTTTATTGAGTGAAATGAGTGGCGAGAGATTGCTTTGGGTTATTGTTTTGCTTTCCAAGGGGTAGGGCGGTGGCCCTGTGAAGAATCGAATGTGAGATCACTTGAGGGAGAAGTCCACCACCAGTTGTGAAAGATGATATTTTCTTTTTTATTTTCAGGTCATTTTTCTAAACGAAGTGTCATGGTTTTGTGACTTTAATAAAAGGAAAAGGATTGTCTGACAGAAGTAGGTATAATGAAAAAGGAGTAGATTAATCGAGACCTATGGACTACACAGATTGTAAACTGCATGCGATGTTATTCGATATGAAATAGTGGAAATGGAGTAAAACTCTACAGGGCTAGGCAGCCAGTAGTACAACTTGTCCTCGGTTGGTGGAGATGAGACTAAAGTAAAAATGTCTGTTGTACCTATTTTGGACTTTCCGTACTTTTTTAACTCAAAATTCTACAAATTTTAAATGTGACTCAAACATGTTAACTGGTTACATGTACGAATAAGTTTGTAGTTCCCTTCTTAGCTCCGGAAACTAAACAACAAACTTGGGTCCAGTTCTTTTCCATTAAATTAATATACTCAACAAACGAGCTATGGAGTTCATTACGAAGTTCCGCAAGGCGACCATAAATGTCCATTGCTTTTCCACCAAATCTACTGAGTTAACAAATGGCATTCGCATGCACTTTCTAGCTCAAAATGGAAGTCCATGCAATGGATTAAATAAATAAATTATCACCTTAACAGATGTGACAGTATTTGACATTATACCGGACCTCCATTTGCAGAACAAATTCTCTCACAGTATACGTAAATAAATCGCCCTGGCCTCTTATCTACAGACCATAATATCAACCTCCACCAACCGATAATCTGCATTTCAATTCAATAAATAACACTTTTCGTACAAAAAAAAATAAAAATATCGACTCAACATTGAACAGGAATAGCAGCAGCTACAGCAATATATCATCCCGGGTGATGATAGCCTTTAACATTTAACCAATATTTTTCCAGCTTCACTCTTTCAACCACATCTACAGTTATATGTATACTGCGGACAGACTGTCGTCGGCGTGCTCGCCGTCGTGCAGCTAAAACTGATATCTGTAAGCTGTTCGGTGCTCCGAGGGGGTGGTTCTGGTTATTTAGAGAGATCGTGGATCACTATCAACTGACCGATTCACCATCATCATGCCAGTGTCGAGATAAAGTCCGTACTTCGAATAAAAGAAAAAGTGATGAAGATTAAATGCAACATAATGGGTTCGCTGGGAATTCAGACACAAAAAATGTATTTACACTAAGTATCTCTTATGAGAAAAATCCATTCGGATGTTTACTTTTGCAGTTTTTTTTTTTTTTTTTTTCAAATGCTATTTGCGGCTAATTGCAATCAACGGGAAAGATAATTTGAATTGTGTTTGTTACTTGGTTTCTTTTTTTTTTGTCGGAAAGTATTTTCCGTTTTTAGCTTGCAGTTTGCAAATATTATCCACAGTTGATTTCACTTGGGGACTACGCAATATTTTGTGATCTGTCAGAAGAAATTATTCCCCGAAAAATCGGATTTATCTGTTTTCCTATCTCGAAAACGCGTTTGGTGAGTACATAGGTAGTTTGTGTTTGTCTACCGCGGAGTGTCACATTTTAACCATATGTGCGATTATCTCGGTTTTCATGGTACAAATTCAGACTGAAAAGTAATATAAGGTCTTTCAGCTACTTGACTTAAACCGATTACCGAACTCTCAATGTCAAAATATTCAGTAAAATCAACATTTTCATCGTGGTGAAGTACACGAAGGAACAACACTCAGAAAAAAAAAGTTGTTGGGGGAAGAATTTTGAGATTTTAAAAAAATTGAAAACAATAATTTCTTATAAGAAGAACTCGTTTTTAAGTTTTCAAGAATCAAATATTCAGATTAAGAATAATATACTTGCCATAACTATTTTCTAAGAATATTGCCAACAATATAATTCTTAAATCAAAAATTTTGATATTTGGGTTCATTTTAACCAACGAAATTGTTGGCATTACAATTTTTTTTTCTTTTGAACGTTTACAAATACAAATAATTAAAATTTACTACCGAAATTCCAAGTCGGTGGTCTTATCTTTAAGAGCGACAACGCCAGTTTTCAATTTTCAGCAAAATATGCGTTAGGTACTTGACAGGTGAGAACGATCCGCTGTTTGGTGCGGTTTCCTTTGCCGGTGGCGTCACTGGGCCGCTTTTTTTTTCCCTCAATGAAAATGAGCGTCACGTTACGGTAACTGGTATTCGCTTCAGACACAAGTTTGAACGTTAAGTCTGTGAGCAATTGCATAAATTGGACATCAGTGATATGTATGTGCTTCCAACAAGACGGTGCCACAAGTCACACAGCGGGTGCAACAATCGAGTTATTGAAATCTCTGTTCGGTGAACGTGCTATATCGAGAAACGGACCCGTCTATTGGCCGCAGAGTTTATGTGATTTAACGCCTCTTGGCTTCTTGTAGGTGGCTACATTAAATCATTGGCATCTGCCAACAAGCCGGCGACGTTAGAGGAGGTCTGAGCCAAAATTGAACGAAAAATAGCGGCCGTATCGGTCGAGTAGGCGCAGTGGCTTATAGTGGTTAGTGTGTTGGACTACTAAGCGAGGGGTCCCAGGTTCGAATCCCGCAAAAACCCAATTTTCAACTCAGGGTTTTTTTTCACTGCGCCACCTCTCGCGAACGTCTGACAAACATCCGAGAGTATAACTGTCTTGAAAGAGCTTCTCAATCGGCCGTTTGGAATCGGCATAAAATTGTAGATCACTTCCATTCGTTCCAAAAATTAAAAACTCACACAAAACGAATGGTTGCGAGAAGCTAGGTCCAGGGTCCCTACAGACCTGCTGCGCCAACTATTAATAGTATCGGTCGAGTCATCGAAAATTGGGTTTCACGTATAGACCGCCGTACGTTCCCGGGGTGGACATGTGAACTCTGTCGAATTCCATTCATAAATGTTTTCAAATTAATTCAAACCAATAAGATATTTTTTCAGATATCTCAAGTTGTTTGCATTTTATTTAAAAAATTAGTTGTCAAGTCCTTAATGAAAGATCTTTAAGGTACTTCTTGATTGAAAAAGCAATTCGCTAGTAATATTTATAATGTATAGCAGTTCCAAGCCGCTTGTTTTAGAAGACATATATAAAGCTTAAATTTAAGCCATCAGGTTCTCTTTCCTTAGACGTGATCTTCTAAATGGAAGCAACATGCCCAAAATCCTACGTAAACATTCCTTCATTGAAAAAGCGGATATGAATTTAATTCTATTTTAAGTCCACCCGCCCATTGCGCTGATACTACGAACGATTTATTATTTCATTCGTTGATAAATTCAGTAAATTCCTTTCATTCCTTACTTTTAGCTTTACTCACATTCATTCATCTCGAGCTGAACCGAAAAAACCCTGTTTCAACAAAGTGCGGATAAGATTTGTCGCATTTGACTTCTTTCCCAAATATTCACTAGATATCAAAATGTATATGCCTTACTTTTTCTGCGACAGTATGTACTTTGATAACATCTCGCACCCCCGCGTGTGTATAGAAGTTACCCAACACAGTGCTGTTGTCGCTGGCAGTAAAATTACGTCTCTATATAGACGCTAACAAACAATGCCTTGTATTTTATAGAACAAAAACCCTCACAATCTTATCATCTCAGCCGGGTTCTCTGTTTGTGCAAAAGAACTGTGGTACGAGTGTAGTTGCATGCGTTCAAAAAAGACCTCATGTTTACATTTTTCCTTATCACTTTGGAATGTGTATACCTTTAGCTGAAACTGCTTAATTATTACTCACACCAGATCGTAAAGTACGAGGATAACTATACGAATCAAGAAACAGTGAGACAAATCACCGGAATTGCACTTGAATCAAGAGCCAAATGGATCTTGAAATCAACTTGTGCCATGGAACATTACGTTTGAGGTAAAAAAGGTTGCTTCTATTCTTCTTGTTTTCGGTATACTAAATGATCCGTGAAACTATTTACTGGGAATGCACTATCTCTGTGGGGAATTTTTTTTTTTTTTTTAATTTTTCATATGGGAAACCCTTTTATGCATTCGATTCCCGGTTTTGTCCCCTATATACGGTTGAATATCATTAGGAACTAATTTACTGCACATTCGTGTATGACTTTTTGATTAGCGAGGCGAAACAAAAATGCATACTATGACGAGTGGTTAGAGATGGTAGCAGGAGTTAATTATAACGAAATGGAGCACTATACGAGGTGACGGAAGTGACTGTGTTTTTATGTGGTTGGGTTTTAGGATGTAACTTCTTTTTCATGACGCATTATATAAAAAAAGGCGATTTTGGATGATAGTGCAATTTGTGGCAGGGTATTTTACTTGGGTGTTTGTTTTTGTTTTTGATTTGTCAGCACTTTTTTTCAGTTCTGTTCAATTTGACAGCTGAGCTGAGAAACAATTTGTTTTGGGTCTGCCATTTTACCATTAGCGTTGAAAAGATCTCCTTTGGGTTGGATTTAAATTAGAGATGCCCACCAATTTAGACATTTCTTTGAAATTCATTTGTGTTTCTCGCGAAATAAATACCACTTACGGCTAAATTTCCAAACAAACTTCTGTGACAGTGTATTCATTACAAAAAGTACCACATTTAAATAGATCTTAAATCATTGGGTCGTATGAATAAAAACTAGTATTTTCTCTGAGCAAAAGGTTGCAGCAAAGCAAAATCCCTAAGCAATTGCTTTAAATCGGTATAAATATAGATCGAATAGCATCTACTTCGCTGTACGTGTACTTGCCTTGCAGTTCCTGTCAAACCTGAGCATTAAATTTAATTTTTTGAATTTTTCTTAAGATTCTAATTAATTCAGAAATCTAAATGCAATCTATAGCTTCAATTGCACCTGGAAATATGATTTTGTTTGCCAAATAGCTTGTTGAAGGTTCAGATGGTGTTGCTGTTTTTTCCTTAGGTATTTGTTGGTTTCCCTGTACAAACAGAATTAAACTTAATTATTTATAAAAAAAAACCATGACAATTCACAATTCTTACATTTACACCGCACCTAAATTCATCATTTCGGCTAAATTCAACATTTCAGGCCAAATGTCCAGCATTTCGCCATATATTTCCCAACATTCCCAAATGTTGAATTTCAGCGCAATGTTAAATTTCGTCGCTGCATTTGTAAGTTTGTCAAATCGAACAAACCGGTTTACAAATTCCGCACGTCATTTATTGGCTTTTACAACAACTACGCTCTACTTGACACTTCGAGACTCGCTGACAATCCTACTTTACTTTGCTTTGCTGAGATCGAAGCTCAAAAAAACACGGCTAATTTAAAATAATATAGGTAACTAAAAAACAAGTTCTTTAGATTCAACCACTTCTGACTTCTAAACAGAAAAAAAGTAATCAATTCGACACTTAGCTGTCATTTGAAAAGTTTCAGTGGGAACGGCAAACTGGATGTCGAAATTTGTTTTTCCGAAATGTTGAATTGGTGCGGGTGTGCGGTGTAAATGTACTAAGATTGTTTTATGTTAAAAATGTGGGTACAAAATATTTAGCAAAAGGTCTGAGCCAACTTAATAGCAGACATAGCATTTGCTTTGTCTGATATGTTTTATTCATACCGATCTGCGTAAAAGATCAGTGGCGCCGCTTCTGAACATGTCAAAAGTTGGAACTACACTAGTCGGCATAAGTATTTTGACGAAACCATTTTCTGGCTATTGAATGAAGCTTAGCTTAGTATCGTTAAATAACGGGGCGAAAATGGTGCGCAAAAGAAAGAATCTATTTTTAGCTCTATGCATGCCAAATTTTGTACCGTTTACCTTTTCCATTCTCTTTCTGCTGATTAGAATTCATGGAGACATCAAATTTTTGCGCGGCATAAGTATTTTGACGGAACCTTTGAGTAAATATGTTCACACTTTTGAGCACGTTAAAGCCAAACAACTTTTGTGTTTAACTTTAATTGATCATAAACGCTGATAAAAAAACACATATTGATTAAAAGGTGTTATAAACCATAGTTTAAAAGGCAGAGTTGAATTTCGTTACCAGATCTTCGATGGTAGTAAAGTTTAACGCTGGAACGGCAGTAAAAGACATTGCAAAAGAGTTTAATGTGTCGCGTCAAACTGTGCACTATCAATTTAATAAGTTAAAAAAACAAGACGACGTAAGTAATTTAACGAGATCAGGAGCTAAGCGCAAAACAACGCCCGCTCAAGACCGGCGGGAATTTAAGAAAAACATTTTTCTGAAGCCTCAATCTACTGCAGATCAATGGAATTTGACGGCCAAGAACCCAATCAGTGAGCGCTCTGTCCGACGACATTTGAAAAAAGGAGATTTTAAGACAATTAAAGCTAAGAAGTGCCATATATAAAGAAGGCAAACATGCTTAAAAGATTGGCATTCGCAAAGGAACATCTGCACAAGCCAAAGAAGTTTTGGAGAAGCGTTTTATGGACAGATGAAAGATCCATTGAGTATAACTCTTCATGAAACAATTTTTTTGTAAGATTGCCAAAGGTAGTTGGGCAAAAGAAACGACCCGTTTGTCAAAAAGTGAGCCATCGCGGAGGCTCTGTCATGTCATGGGGATGTGTGGCGTATAATGCACACGGGTTAACACTTTGGACTGGTCACCTCAAAGTCCGGCTTTAAATATTATAGAAAACGTCTGGTCTCTTTTGAAACGCAAAAGACAGTTTCGTTAAATAAAACAAGGGAGGAGACAATTTCTGAGATCACTTCTCTTTGGGAAGAGATATCTCCAGAGATTCTCCAAAATTTAGTGGATTCGGTACCAAGGCGCCTTCAAAAAGTTATTGAAGCCAAAGGAGGATATACATTTTACTAACTTAGTCTTCATTTCTTTACTTTTGTTAAGTTTAAACAATGTTTTCTTAGTTTTATATTCTTGTCAAAATAGTTATGCCAACACATGAAATTACAAATTAATTTATATCTTTTTACGTTGCTATGAAAAAATCTTTTTTTTTTTTTATTTTTAAATCTGAATTAGTTATATATAAAAAGGAAAAAATTAGGAGGAATTCTACAAAGCCGTTCAAAAGTTTAACGCAAAAATTCACTATTTTTATTTTGTCAAAATACTTAGTGCCGACTCAAATTGGTTTTTATTCGTACGAAACGTAGCAAATGCTTCGAATTCGACATATCTCTTGAGTAAAAGCAATTTCTACGTTTTATTTATACGAAACGTAGCAAATGCTTCAAATTTTGCATTTCTCTTGAGTAAAAGCAATTGGTCGGAGTCAAGCACTAAAAATCAGCCTAACGCCAAAAAATTAAAATACGAAAAGTTCTGGAAGAATATTCTTTTTATTTTTGTATGCAATGGATTTTTTAGACGGTTTTGAATTTGTTTCTTGTCATCTTTGCGCGTTTTATGTATCAGTACTTGAGGTGGAAATTATCTGAGCCGTTTCGAGCCAAGAGAGAAACAGCTCGTTACTAGTTATTTTGAAAATTTTCTCTTTATCTGTCATTTTCGATGAGAATGAGAACGTGAATAGACATTTTGCGATTGCGGTCGCTTTATATCGATTGCGTTCGATTTAAACCACGTACGCCAATAAACCTATTATGAGTCTTACAGCCAAACTAAACGTCAAAAGTATGTAGTACAAAATAATTAAAAATGCTACTCACCACTTCGATGTATACGGTCCATTGGCTACACTTTTATGCAATGCAACGCTAAATCCAAACATAGATCCGGGATTGCCTGTGTGTTTGACGAAAGATGGTAAATCCAAATTGAATCCCATGCTCAGCGGTAGTAAAGTGAAGATAAGGCAGATTTGTAAAAGGCATAGTGCCGGTTTTATTTCACTTGTTGATGTCATTTTTGACGTCATACACTGATTTCGATTAAAAATATGTTTCGTATATCCTTATTAATTTATTTATTTTCCTTTTTCGTCGTCGATTTACAAATTAGAACTAATAAGCACTAGCACTTTGAATATGTTATAAATTATTGTAAGTAAATCTAGTTTAGACACATTTTTTAAAAGAGATTCTGTGGGGAGAATGTGTATGGTTAAAGATACGAAAACTTATGCAAGCTTTGTTGAATTTCCTAAATCAATGGTACCTATTTGATGAACAATAACCTAGACACATAGTATTTTAAATTTGTGGACAGAAGGAATTCGTTAGCATAAACTAAATGGTTGGTAAAAGGTGAGCAGTCAACACGCAACCTTGTGGCACATCAAAGGCAATTCTTAATGTTGCTCATTCAAGAACTCACCTAAGACCGTTAATGCAAGTGCTAGGGACTCTCTGGTTAAATAACTATTTGTTCCTACTCTAGAACGAATGTCTTCAATTGTTTTTTAAATACGATCGATAATGGATCCAAAAGTTCAGCAGGGAACGAAAATGATATACCCGGCGGCAGGGTATTTACTGGATTGTAAACCACAACGCTCTGAACTGTCAAGACCTTGAACTCCTTGACCACCTTATCGCTCTTGAAATCGATGGCGTAATGTTGCAAAATCTGACAAATTTTTAATTGTGATGAATTTTTCAAAACCCTACCTTTCCTTCGTTGTACCACTTAACTGAGCACTGCAATCAGTCTATCACATTCTTCAATAGACCATCGTCTCAGACACCTTAATTGTTCTACAAAACATAGCCGCTTCAAACGGAAACACAACCATTCGTATCACTCAAATACTTTTCCCTTTTGCTAAAATACAACCATATGTTTCGTTCAACCTCCTCTCAATGCCACCATACGCGGTATTACCAATTTAACCTTCAAACTCATTAATAACATAAATTCTAAGCCCCCAGACAAGGCGCGTTTAACGAGACAAAAAATAAAATAAAAATTCAAAACAAATTCCAGTTTTCACAACAGATACAACCAATTGAGTGAAAAATATAAGATACTTTGAAATCTCTCGTTCTCGCTGTCTTGCATTCGTACAAATGTCTACACATATATCTCTGACTTAGTCAGTGAAAAAGGCAAAATAAACTTGCAAGTAAATTCATTTGTTTTAAATATAAGCCAGCACAACAATTACATACAAAGCAAAACGAGACTCATTAGACGTACGGTTACGATAAGGGTACACCTAATCAGATGATCCTGTCAGATGGCCTGTCAGAGACAACCATACCGTCTTAGAGAGAGTATACGCACATTCAAATACAACGTAGGTGTCTTTGCTAATTAGGTTACCATAAAGTTAACAAATTCATTTCAAAATACACATGTGCCTCGAGAGATATATTCCGCAAAAGATACACAAGATTCACAAAAAAAAAAAAAAAACACTCTCACTGATCGAATGCTCTCATAACTGTGGTTTCTGAGATAAATGATGTAATTACTACACGATGACAGTCTATAGCTAAAAGATTAGATATTAAAACTCGTAGTAGGTGTGTGGGGGAGTGTGATCTCATACTTTGAGATACATCACATCGACGATCAGTTTGCTGTTCGATCACGCAAAATCTCAAATGAGCTAAATTTTATTTTTTTTCATTCCAAATGTTTCTGTTAACAGATGGTCACTGTTATTGGTAAGTTCTTGATAATTATTCACAAAACTAAACTAAGGTATGAGTAACAAAGAAACGACCGCGAGAGTACCTATTTCAGAACGAGAATATAAGAAAACTGTAGTCACTACTAAGGACGGACAGCTGTTTAGGAAAATTCAAAAAATGCACACAAAAGCAATTTAAAAAATTCAATTTAACACATTAATTCACCAAGTGAGTGCTAAGTGATCGTGTAAGCATAAAATTAAGTCGCGCCCGAGAGTTGGTTGCTTTTTTTGTATTCGCCTATCAAACGAACGGCAAACAGAAGAATGCATTCATGTGGTGGTAGCACACTTTGACCCGAAATGGTAGAACCCTCAAGTCGCCCCTTTTTTGTCAGCTCCAGCTACTTTCTGTCGAGTGAGTTTTTAAATTAAACAAAATAACAAAAATTACATAATCGACACAACGAAAGCGAAAAGATGGAGGTAGGTAATTTCTAAAAATATCTCAGAAGATATTTTTCGTCACTTTTGTCATAAAATTGAATCTTTTGTATAATTTAGCTGAATTTCGCTTCACTTGATTTATTTCAGACCAACCACAATAAAACCGCACTTAGAATAAGCTGCACTGTAGCACTTTGCGATGGTGCAGGCTATATGTATCTAGAACACCAGCACTAGCCCGCTAGATACAATGCGAAGGAAGGAATGAAAGCAACATCTATTCGCGGCGAGATCTCAGCACTAACTAAAGACGTCGGCTAAATATTAAGAAGAATAGCTCTAGTCTTCAGAGTGAGCGAGAGTGCGCAGATTGCGCGATGACGACAACACCGCCGAGTGCCTGTGCCATATGGGATGTCTTGAGACGAAAGACTGCTTGATCTGTTTTAGTTTCGTAGATCGGTGAACGGAGAGCTAGCAGTTTATTTGTGTTCTTAGTGTGAAGGCGGGAAATTCAAATTTTGAAGGTCGTCGATCTATGGAAGTACTCGATCTACTTTGAGATTATTACCGTGATACGCGGTTTAATTTACATCGATGAATAATAATATGAATCGGATCGCGACTTCGGTTTCGTGATGCGCCAACAACGACGATTCGAATGCGAATGGTAGCAAAGGCAAAAGGCACAAGCACACCACACAGCACACTATTGCCTCGATGGTGTATCGAGTAGAGAAGTGCTGTTGGCGGTGGATGGGCTAGTTTTAGTTTGGCGGTTAATATCTAAACAGTGGATGTGATTGGTGTGGGACTGTTTTGGGATTCTATCGAACACAACACAACGTGTATGAGCAGGGTTAGGAGTCGGAGCTTGGAGTATGCAGATGCTGTTGGATGATGTTGTAGTTTGTTCGTAGTGAAGTGAGGGTGGTTTTGGTTTGTGAGCGATTCGTTTCATGGGAGAAATTCTGTTCCGTTCTGTTCACAGTGCATGCAAAATGTAATAGATTCAAATATTCAAATTTAAATATGAATGAGGTTTGCATTTCTTTTCCCATGTTCAGTTTGTGAGTTTTATTAGTACCACGAAAACAGCGTTCCCCGCCATTCACTTCGAGAACTCTAAAATAAATATAAATTTTATGAACATGTGGCATGTGGGTTGCAAAATGTCCGCTTGGGGGTTCATACCAAGTCTAAACTGAAACCGATTAGTAGTAAAAATATGAAAGTTAGAGGACGGGGGCATCCCATGAATTGGCCAATTGCTTCTACAATAAATCAAACATCAGAGATGGCTGTAAGAGACTGAAAGACTGAGTAGATGTAAGCGATACTTGACGTGGGAAATTTACCTTTTTGTGGGAATTTCGATGGTAAGAAACCGTCTCGTGGGAAAAAGGAAAAAAATAGGATTTCTGAAAGATTTTGTGGGAAATTTGGTCAACTTACAAAAAAAAAAAAAAATTCTATCAAACCTTAACCTGATATCATAGTTGTACTACCTTATTCTGTGTTCACAAAACAAGTCTAAAATTACAATTACAAAACACGTAAGAGGGTAAGAGTATCATTTTTTTTTTTCGTACACAGTTTGAACTTCTCCTTCTAACTTCATTGCTTATATTTTCAACTGAGTTGATGTTTCTGTTTTTCGCTGCGCTGTTAGCTATAGGTAAACATTTAATTTTGACGACGGTGTGTATTAGTGAAATTGAATTTTGATTAGTTGTCTCTCTTTTAATAAACTTACAGGCTTATTTATATAAGCCCAACGTAGAGTCTGCTTATTTTTACGCACCCTCTAAGATGCCCTTACACAGGAAAATGTGATTTATAAAGATTTTTCGAACTTTAGGTCTGCGTAAGTAACACGAAAATGTGCGTTTAGAGCCAGCATAGAGCTTACGTTATGTGTTACGTAATTTATTTCGCATGTTGTGGACATTTTTTTTTATGTTAAGATTTCGTTTGCAAATGAAACTTTAAAATATAATTATTATATTTAATAAATAAAAAAATATCAAATAATTCTGCGTTTGTGACTTTATTTCTTCTACCTATAAGTTTTATTGCTTGGAGGAAATGTCTGAGGATGTGTGTCGTGTGTGAATTAGGTATGTCGTCCTTTGGCCAGATATAAGATAGCAACACTGGTCCTATACACCATCCCTAGACTACATCGTCACAATTCTGTAGCAGTGGTAAATCAAAGCTACTTGATACATTTTAGAGTTTCGTTAAGTTCTAATCGCAAGTTTTTGATTGCATGCCATTTCATTGCTTCTCTAATGCCTCCTGTCAGAAGCTTCAAAGAAGCTTCTCGAAAGCGCTTTGAACCGCACGCTTGACCGAGCAATTAACTTTCCACACATCTCCTCACACATTTTCAGACGTCTAATAGATTTCTTAGAGAAAATGATTTTCCTATCCCTAGAATATCTCTAGGCTTTATACACATACTTTTCAACGTCTAAGATGTTTGGAAATATGTCTCAGACCTTTTAAAATGTTCTTCATTTTAAACTTTTCCTCACCAGTTAAGCGATAAGCTTTCAAGGTGGACCCAGTTTCCATACAGCGGGAGAACTACTGACAACTATTTGATCACTTGACATGTAGCTTTATCTTATAAGTTATAACTAAATTTTGTTTCCTAATCTTATTACATTTGCCTACGCGAACAAGTTTTTCGTTTAACAATCATAACTGTCAAAACTGTTTTCGCAAACCTATTAACAAAATGTCGAAACATTATCGCCACCTACCTTTTTCTGTTAAATACTTTCTAAATATGTACCTAAATATGTACCAACAGCACTCGTTTCACCCCCAAACCAGGTGTATTCGACCAAAAACGAGCACTCCATGCGCAACATCAGAATCCAATCAAGATTTGTCACCACTCCTTAAATGGCTGCACAAAGGGAGCCTACCATCAAGCAGACATGCCTCGCTCTTACCCATGAGATGGAACATGGAAGCGCGATACATTTGCACGATAAAACCTAAGAACAATGCGAGCATAAAACTTATAATTCCCGATCGTTTGTTATGATTTCGTTGTCGTCGTGGAGGTGAAATTGTAAAGAGAGAGAGCATTACAACTTGCATGACCACGATCATCCATTAGGTGATGGCCATATAGCACAGATCTGTTAGACATCATCGCGTATATACCGTAGCTTTTAGACAAATGCATTAGATAGTGTTTTTGCACTGCGAAGAGCCAAGTAACAAATTGCTGTTGTAATCTTCAAATAGACCGCACACAACGTTTGGCAAATTGTTTTTAGATACGTAGTAGGGAAGGGATTAGTTTGGCTAAGTGCGGAGTTTTGAATAAACGGAAGACATATAGTAGATTGTGGGCTAAGAACGCCTTGTCGAGTTGTACCCTATAGTAACCAAAGTTTGGTGTTTTTCTATAGCTTAACCACTTGTAGATGTATTAGCGCTATGTTAACATTTTGCATTACCAGTAGATTATTTATACCATTGCGGAAATTTATGTCGTTTTCCATTGGGCAAAAAGAAGCGTCCGGGAGATTCCGGAATCGAAAAAATCACTTCTGAAACCGTTCCATTGGCACAAAAAATATACTCTTCTGGTGATTCTGAGGAGAGAATTTCGCTTCTGGATTTGAAGTCAGAATCCACTCAAGAAGCACTCACACAAGTGTAGTTTGTGTATTTTATACAAGGCAACTGACAGCTGCCGTAGATTATTTTGTGGTGGGGCTAAATTCTCTCACAGAGAGAGACACTCACGAAAAAGTTAGGGAACGCTTTTGTAGTAATCTATGAAAAATGACATACATTATTCAAATATTCAAAATAGTGGTACGAAAAGTCGTTAAAATGTCTGATAAACTCGAGAAATTTGCTAATTACTAAGAAAATTAGTTATACATCATCTAAGTAGCGATGAAAGTGATTTGAAATTAATCGAACTTGTTCTTGATGAATCCGAGTATGTGGAAGAGTCTGACTGATTGAACTACAAGGATTTGAGAAGAGGAAAAAGCAACATTGCATTAAGAATTACATGGTGGAGATTGTTCCTTGCTACAGCTAGGAAGAATTTCGTTACCACTTTTGAAAAAAATCTTGAGGAGAACATTCAATTTTATTTTGTTGCCATTTTAATACGCAAAATATTAAAACAAATGCACGCATTTATACCAAATTGGGCAACAAATTTCAAATCAGCTGGTTATTGTAAGGTGACTGACAGCTTTACCACTTCTTACACCAAGAAATTTGTTGAGAAAAAATTCGTAAGATTCTCAGCTCTCTCGACGACGCGACGCTGTTTTTTTTTTTACGAATTTTTCGATTTAAGGAACGGCAATGAGTAAAAATTCGTAAGACTTAAAAGTAAAGGAACAGACCTATTAACTCAGATTTTTGTCGTTTTCCATTAGGACAAAAAAACACTTTTCATGAGCCACGAATGACCAAGAATACTCCATTTACATCTAACTACATCAACATCTACATGGATTTTGAGGTGAATTCAATATCATCTAATGGTCAATGCCATTGTTCCCCAACGGTGACAAAGATCATCATCGTTGATCAATAAGTGAGAGATTGGCCGCGTTCCACTGCCCGCTTGTCTTCTAGCACAAAATATCCCAGATGAAGGAACGCTCGCGCAGCGGCAAAGTGACATTTGACACTTGTCTAATCATTTTGGAAAGTTGTTGACTTGGAAAAGTACCTACGCAAATTCACCACAAGCCGTCAACAAACAATAAATTGACTTTCTGAGCTTTCTACAACAAAAATCATATAAATCGTCAAATGAAAAAGCTTCAAACTTCGGATACTTTTTACTGTTGGACTAGGTTTACAATTGTAGGTCCCTTTGATTCGTAATAAAAATAAGAACTCACAATCACAAATGGTTGTAAAAAGCTAGACCTAGGCCATTATGAACATATTGCATTAACTATTTTATTTTATTACTTTTAATTATATGAGTATTCATTTTCTACTATAAAGTTTACAGATTTATTCAACCCTCTGTTGGAGAAGGGAATAATGCAAAAGGGTCACATGCACTGCTTCGCCTAAAAGTCAGCTGTACAAGGTCTTTCACGCTACATCGGCATTTTCGAATTTAACAAATCGGAAAGCTTTGCATTTTAAAAGCAATTATAACTTGCTTATACAAATTGAAAATAAATCTGTTGTTTACACATTCGAACTACATACACAGCACACTATCTTGGACCATAGAGCTATAAATATCGCCCGATTACTCACAGGTCCGATTCGAGAAGCGTTTTTAGTCCATCTTTTTAGAAACACAGTAGGTCTGTTCCTTTACTTTCTGGTTCAATTTTGGCTCACCGAAATGAAATATAACCAAAAAGAAAAGGAACGCGTTGATCCACAAATTTGAAAAATGTGCATTTTTCTAGGCGGTAATATTTAAATATCAGTAGAACAAGACACAAATCTATATTTAAGACCGAAATTTGAATTGCTCTTATTGCAAAAATTAAAAAGTTCAATTCTTTTGCGTCTTACATCTATTTTAATGCTATACAATCACAAACCATAAACCCATAAACGAAAACAAATGAAAAGTCAGTTACAAATAAGCATTTGAACGGTTTGACATCCATCTGTCAGCAATAACCAACTAGCCCAGAGAAATTTCTTGGGCTAATATTTGCAGGTTTTTTATGGAGGGAAAATGTTTTGTTCTCTCTTTTTGGCTCTGTTCTGCCCAACTTTTGCGTAAGGGAACGAAGTTTGACTAAATTTGGCTAATGTGTTCGAACTTCGAAGGCATTATGGTAAGGGAACAGACCTAGTGAATGCCAACGGTCGCATATAACAAACCACCAAAAAATCAAATTGTTTTAAAAAATGCGCTGCTGATGTGTTACAAGATGGCAAAAAAAAAAAAAAACATTTCCATTTGACATAAGCTCGTCCAGAAAGGATATAAATCCTAAGGTCATTTGGACATAAAAAATACGCATATCCCACTTTGAAATTATTTCACACCACCAAATCCAAAAGACAATGGGGTAGAACAGCCATCCCACTCTTCCTTGGAATCCATCAGAATATCTGAAAACACCTTTAAACAAGTCGTTTATATATTTTGTATCACTAAAACGCCCGAATCAGCGTTTGTTTACATGATGCGAACAGATCTTACTGTGCGATCTCGCTTTAAACATTCGCTAGAAATAAACTTGAGGTACATTATACTCCGTCCCTTAGCCATGGGAAACACAGTCCACCCTCAACTGAGATACGAATTGATAAACATCATGACGAAGTTAGATCATCATCGAGTTTATGTTACAAGCGTATATTCCCATCAGTAACTACTCTAACCGACCGAATGCGATGATGCATTCGCATAATGCCCGCATTAAATCTCCTTCAGTTCGATTTGCAAGTTATATTTCTGCAAGTTGATTTCCTGGTTCAAGGGTTTTGCCTCCTGACCCAGTTCAGACCATAACTCAGCCAAAGCAATCACTGCTGCTAACTCACAATTTCCCATCGAAAAGCTAGCCGCCGACACTGAGCGAAACATGCCACCATTTGTTCTACATACATCGAAGCAGGTGTCCATTGCAAATGCCAGTTAGCCAGGCAGCGGTCTATAAAATCAAATAAAAAATCCATGGGGAATAGCACCGCACTCGTGCGTAATTATTGGCGCAAAAGTCAACAGATAAACTGCCAACACTTATGTTCACTTAGTGGCCACAGGCAGTGATGACTGCACCATATGAACATCATCTATTGAGCTCGTATAGCTGGAGCAGCTACTCCAGCCCCAGTGCAACGATGATCACGAGCTGGCCTATTGCAGGCAATTTACTTCAATTGCCACCTTGAAGCGAACGCAAACGAGATCCACGATATCGCGTCAACAATTCAATTCCCCAATTGAATTTGACCACATTTGGTGAGGCTCAGCCTGTGTTGGACAGGCGGATGAACAAATGGACGACGGCGACAACGATGATTGTGCTCTCTCTCCTCCATGACGATGAGACGAGATTGCGTGGCATAGAAATAGGTGTCTGAGAACGGGGTTGCCAAGCCCCATTAGCGTATATGCACATTAGACGGAGAAAGATTGCGCACTGCAGATGCAGATTGCAACTAATGTTGCCTTAGAACCGGTGGTGATGGGCAAGTTTATGAGCACAGAAATGCCAGTGCAATAGCGTAATCGACATCTTCATTCTCGTTTAAATTTAATTCAATTTAATGTTGAAGACAACGCTGATTGAACTCGGATTATTGCGGGGATAATCTAAAGATGCAATTAGTAGTAAATGGTGGATGTCGGACGTAAGAGTAGTATTATGTTCGAAAGTTGACATAGTTAAGAACAGGACGACATCTGTGTAGACACTTTAAGTACACATTAGAAATATAAGCTTCTGTTGCGGAAACAAAAATTATGTGGCGGTGAACAATTTAAAAAAGATATCTTCGACTCACGGAGAATTCTTACTATCTTAATGCCCGACAAATTTGCGCAGTAATTTCGCTTTAAAGAACACTCATCACGCACTTGGAACAGCATAGATACCAGCGTCACATCCAAACAAATCTGGCCGAAATTAGATGCTAAAAGGACTAAGAGACTTCTCTCCATAAGTAGCAACAGAATCAGCTCCGTAGTGGGTGCATTAACAGGACACTGTTTGATAGGTAGGCACGCTCGCAGATTGGTAGCACCCTACAATGATTTTTGCAGGAGCTGCATGGATGAGGAGGAAGAAGAAACAGTTCTTCATCTACTTTGGGCACGCCCAGCTCTTGCAAAGTTGCGAAAAAGCAAGTTAGGGGAATTCTTCTTCGAGGACCTCAGTGACTTGTCTCGCACAGACATACGCTGTTTTAGCAAATTCATAACAAAGACCAAATGGCTTGAATGATCTTCAATAAATACTCAGCGTCAGCTAATCACTGGCCGCACCACCATCTCTTAGACGGGCTGTTTTTAAAAATAATAATAGAGGGGAAGACTGTTTCGGTCATCCTTCGTTATGTCCAAAACAAACCGTCACTCGGTCAAACCCACCTTTTCTGACCAAGTTGGAACACCCTGCAATCGTGCGTAAGAAACAGGTTGATTGTTACAATCACCACTACTACTATGCTTTTTTGCAAGATCCGTCCTTTCTTGATAAGTTGCCAGAGGACAAAGCGAGGGTCTAACCTCTATAACAGTCTAACCGATACGGTCACCACCCGCATATCCGGGGGCATACTGTCCACCGGTCATCCTTGACCAAACCCGAGACCAAACCTTATTAGGACTTTAGTAAGGTACATAACGTAAGGGCCGATCTATAACCATCACCGATGTCGTATATCGGTTCACGTCATTTCGACGAGATGTCGGAGGATTATAAGCGAGGGGCTCACTGTTTCGGTCACCCGTCGCACATCCGAAGACATATCGTCCCGTAGTCATCCCCAGTCTCACTTCTTCAATTACAGGCGAAGGGAAGTCTGTTTCGGCCACCCTTTCCCCTATCTGAGGGTAAACTGCCCCCAATTCTCTTCGAGACGTAGGAGGACAGACGAAGACAAAAGTCACATGCACAAGACAGCAATAATGGCACGTCCGGCCTAGATAACACTCTCGCCGAATGTTATCATTATTGATGTTGACTCTTAAACCTCTCAACTCAGAATGCCCCACAATTGACCCATTCCCATATTCTTCGTCATCGCCTTGTAAGTATAATCCTGTGCAGATGTCTACTTCACATCGTATGACCTGACCAGGTCGATTTGAAATCACTTTGAAATCGGCAAAGTCGAATTGTGGAACACATTCGCATGCAATTACTAGTAGCAAATCTGTATTCAAGGACCACTCAAAACCATTGATTACTTCCCCCTCGACAATTTCACTTCGTTCGATTATGAAATTTTTTTAAATCGAAATCGATTACAGTGAAATGTAGAACACAAATATCTATCGATTTCGAGTGAAAGTGAAATGTGGAACCTAGCTGATAGTAAGAAATTCTGCACCTACAGAATACAGACTCCAAAAGAAGCATCATGACCACTTATCCAACAGCTTAGGCGCCGATTTGAGCCAAAGAAGTTTGTGGTAAATCCTCTTTCTCTAGGCACAGGCTGGACCGCAGCTCATTTACTGCCGCGACATACTTACTTACTTATGTTGGCTCAACTAGAGCGTGGTGCTCCTAGGCCTTGCTCAATATACCCCTCCAGCTGGCTCGATCTCTAGCCTGCCGTCTCCAATTTCGCACTCCAAGTTGTCGGAGGTCTCCCTCTACCTGGTCGCTCCATCGAAGATGAGGTCTACCTTGGCTTCTGACTCCCTCTGGTTTGGCGTTGAAGACTTTTCGCGCTGGAGCGTTGATGTCCATTCGCTCAACATGACCCAGCCATCTTAGTCGTTGAATTCGAATTTTCCTGGCTAAGCTTATATCGCTGTACAGCACGTATAGTTCGTCGTTGTATCTTCTTCGCCAAATGTTGTCTTCATGGTTTACGCAGACAGGACCATAAATCGTACGCAGAACTTTTCTCTCGAAGACTCCAAGTGCCTTTTCATCCGATTGGGACAGGGTCCATGCTTCTGCACCATATAGCAGGACCGGGATGATGAGTGTTTTATACAACATCTCCTTGGTTCTTCTCGATAGGGCTCTATTCCTCAATTGCTTGTTCAGCCCAAAGAAACAGCGATTAGCAAGAGTTAGTCTGCGTTTGATTTCAGCGCTGATGTTGTTGCCTGAGCTTACAGCCGTGCCTAGATAGACAAATTCACTGACTACCTCGAAGTTATACCTATCAATGGTCACATTTTGACCAAGTCGGTGGTGGGATTGGACTTTTGTTGATGAAAGCATATACTTCGTCTTATCCTCGTTAATTTTCAGCCCCATTTTGCCTGCTGCTGACTCCATAGTAGTGAATGCACCGGTTACTGCTCGCTTCGTTCTTCCTATCACGTCAATGTCGTCTGCAAACCCAAGTAATTGTGTTGATTTATTGAAAATGGTGCCCGAAGTACTGGCATGAGTGCTCCGTATTACATTTTCAAGCGCAATGTTAAAACAGCTACATGACAGTGCGTCGCCTTGTCTAAGCCCTCTGGTGGTTTCTTTCATATATGGACCAAGATCGAACTACTAAATAAATGTGACACGCTTGACTGTTGCAATACGACTGACCTTTATTCAATAGGAAAGCTCTTAACATGTATGTACTAAATTAGTTAGCGGAATAGTATACAGTAGGGTGTAAAATAATTCGTACATTACATCCCCCTAGACTTAACAAAAACTAATTATAATGAACTTATCCTTAACTTAAAACTACCCAGCACCAATATAAACTAAGTATATATGTAGGAGAATAAAAGAAAAACAGAATGCGTCTTAACTGCTTGACGGCTGATCAGCGAGAGCGTCAACCAAAGTACAATATATATTAAAGAAAATATGCGTTAGACAATAGTTTACTGTTAGAGCAGTGTTAAAGCAAAGTATGTTTTACATAGGTTATATAAATTCACATAGGTAATATAAGTAATAAGCAAAGCATGTTATATAGATATAGTAATAAGTAATTCAACTGTTAGAACAGTGTTAAAGCAAGTATGTTTCAAATAGATTATATAAATTTACATAGGTAATATTAGTGATAAGTAAAGCATGTTATATAGGTCTACATAGTATAATAAGTAATTCAAATAAGTAATATATGCTGCGATGCGGGATGCCTACATCCGGCCATCCTGAGTCTCACCCGCCTCGGATGACAGCGTGTTATCGATTATGACTTCATCTTCGCTTTGATCTTCATTTCGCCACGGTTTCATATAATCACAACTGGTAGTCGATTGGTTAGGTCCCTCGTGCGGTGATGCTTTTCGCACAGTGTAGCGACCAAGGTTGCTCTTCGAAACAATTTCATATGGACCTAGAAAATCAGAAAAAAGTTTATTACCTGTCGCAAACTGTGTTCGTTTGATGGCGACAAGATCGCCGACATTATATTCTTTTGCAGCTTTTCGCTTCCGATTAAAAGTTTTTTGGTTCTCGGATTGCAGTTTTTGAATCTGCTGGCGGGCTTCAAAACGAATGCTTTCCCTTTCTTCTTCATGTTGATGAAGCAGCTCCATCTTAACCATTTCAAAAATTTCCATATCGTCTTTCTTCTTCATCGGGATCCCAAACAAGACTTCGAAAGGCGTACGGTTGATTGACCTCTGTAGTGTGCTATTTAAAACCATCTGTACCCTAGGTATAAATTTATACCATTTTTCTGGTGTCTGTTGAGACAATCGCCTGATTACTTCGATAACTACTCTGTTGGAACGTTCAGCCTGTCCATTTGCTCTGGGTACTCCTGTGGTAATTAGGACGTGCTCAATATTCTCTTCCAAACAGAAATCCTTGAAGGCATTTGAAACGAATGCGCTTCCCCTATCTGTAATGATTCTTCTGGGGTTTCCAAAATGCTGCTGCTGTTCCTTGATTTTCCTAAGTGTCTCCTCAGCTGATACTGTTTTGGTTGGGTAGAGCCAGATATACTTTGAGAATCCATCGGTTACAGTGAGGATGTATCGGTAAAGCTTCGTAGTTAAATCCATTGGGCCGATATGGTCTAAATGGTAAGTATCAAATGGCTTATCTCCCTTTTCCAGCTGTTGAAGAAAACCTTCTTGTTTGCCAGCCTTTTTGTTAGCGAGAATGCACTTTATGCAATTTGCTATACGACGCTCAACTTTCTCCTTGAGTTTTGGAATATAAAATTCGCGAGATATTAGATGGGTTGTTTTATTCGCACCGAAATGGCCCTCGTCATGCTTCATTTTTATGATCTCGGATTCCATACTTCTCGGTACAACCAGCAGCGTATACCCATCAACTTCCTTAAATAATAACTCACCTTGTATGACGAAGTTGTCGTATGGCTTTTCTCTTAAAATTTCTTTAATGGGCGCTATGAATTCATCTGATGCTTGTGCTTTATGAATCCTAGCCAATATTTCCTGCTGGAAAACGTGTATGATAGGTGATCGGCTGAGTGCATCGACATGGGACATCCTGTGGCCTGGACGATGTTCGACATCGTAGTTGTAGTCCTGCATATATAAAACCCACCTTCTTACTGAGTTTGGAAGCTCCCGTTTGTTAATGGTTTGACGGAAAGCCACACAATCGGTGACAACCTTAAATTTAATGCCCAATAAGTAGATTCTAAATTTTTCGAATGCCTTGTAGACTGCGAAAACTTCCAATACATAACTATTCCATCTTCCTTCTGAAATGCTGTTCTTCCGGCTGTAGTAATGCACTGGGTGAAGTTGGTTGTCGGTGCCCCTTTGAAATAATATGGCTGCTATACCCAGTTGGCTTGCATCTGTGTGCAGTTCTGTTTCTGCACCTTGGCAATAGATATTTAGAACTGGATTGCAAGTGAGCGACTGCTTTAGTATAGCTATTGCTTCTCTTTCAGCTGCTGAAATTATAAATTTTGACCCTTTCTTAGTTAGGTCTGTTAGTGGTTTAGCGATTATGGAGTATGAGCTAATAAATCTTCTAAAAAAACCCGTAAGTCCCAAGAACTGTTGTAGGTTTTTAAGGTTTTTCGGCTCTGGGAAACTAGCGACTGCTTTAATTTTTTCTGCTGATGGTCGTACTTTACCGTTTTCGACTACGTGTCCGAGGAATGCGACTTTTGTTTGAAAAAAACTGCATTTCTTCCAATTGAAAATTAGACCGTGCATTTCAGCCCTTTCAAGGACAGTTTTCAGCTTTCCGAGAAGTTCTTTGGTGTTGTTTGCCCATAAAATAATATCGTCTAGGTACATGCAAAGAATTTTCTGACTTACCAAGTCTCTGAATATGGTGTGTAAGTATCGCACGAAAACAGCCGGCGCGTTCGTCAAACCAAAAGGGACGCGAATAAATTCGAACAACCCATCGGTTGTGATAAAAGCCGTGTATTTGCGACTCTTTTCCTCAACCCAGACATGGAAATATGCGTTTTTAAGGTCCAAGGTGATGAATATGCGTCCATCCTGTAGGTCATCCAGAACGCTTTCGATTGTTTGCAGCGGGAATCGATCCTTCACGGTATTTGCGTTTAAACGTCTGTAATCGATGCATACTCTTGGTGACCCGTCCTTTTTTGTGACAACAACAACCTGACTCGCAAACGGAGAAAACGAAGGCCGTATGATTCCATCGTCCAGCCAGGTTTGCACTTGGTTCTTGACAATTTTCAACTCGTTGATTGGGAGGCGGCGTGGGGGGAAATGAAAAGGTGTTTCATTAATCAATGTTATCGACATACTTATTGGACAGCTACTTACTTTTTCTTTCGGCTTGTAATTTTCAATAATGTTCTCGATCTGCGAACTCAGCTGGATTGGTACGTTCAACTCTTTGCTATCTTCAACGCGAATATTCATTATGCTATTTTCCTCATCCTGATAATGAAATGATGGATCTCCATTTTCGAAAACCACTTTTGCCTTGGCTATTACATCATTGCCTATAATGGCGTCAACTCGAATAGCATTATTTGGTACAACGTTGAAAATAGTATCTGTTTCAAACTCGTCAATTTTTAGAACTGCACTAAAAACGCCCAAAGTGTAACACGCTGCTGACGAGAGACCAACTAAACGGATGCTTTGTTTCCGCAACTTGGTAGAAACATTCAGTTGGTTAAAACATTTTTCTCGGACAAGCGAAATCTGTGCACCCGTATCAATTAAAGCGTTAATCACTACTTCGTTTATGGAAATTTTCTTTGAGTTCAAAACCGAAATAATGTTTGTTTCTTTTGTAATTGGTTTTACTGGGCAATTTTTCGACATATGTCCCGTGCCGTTACAATTAAAACACTTTGTGTCTGATTTGCAATCACGTCGCTGGTGATTGGAAGAACCGCAATTAAAACAGTATGACCTCTCACGAGGTGTTTTACCACTATTTCGACCGCTATCTTTACTCATGTGTCGCCCGATACCACCTCCGCCAGCCCCACCGTTACTACCGTTGCCCGCGCTACTAAAACCAACTTTCGGCCTAATTCGCGAAAATATTTCGTATTTTTCCATCAATTCTGACAGGTTTCTTGCACCATATAAAATGAGTTTATGCTGATCATTACCAGGGACACCGTTTATAATGTAATGAATCAATGATTTTTCGTCCACATCGGCTAAAAACCCGATCGCTTTCATCTTATACACATATTCGCGAAAATTTTCCTCTCGATTCATTCTACGATTTTGCAATTGCAAGTAGATATCTGCTTTACACATTGTCTTCTGAAATTCCGATATTAAAACCTGCTTAAATTGCGAATACGACCGACACGAACACGTTCTCATAAAGCACTTTGCCGATCCGATTAACTGCTTTCGGGCGAATAATAATTTTTCCAAATCTGACCAATTGAGTAGTGATGTAATTTCATCGAATTCCATTAACCAAGAACTGACTGAAAGGCCATCATCGCCACTAAATTTAGAGACCAGACTTTCAATGTCTTTTAAAGAAAAACGAATAGAAGATTCTTCATGCTCCGTGTTCACCACCGCTGCTGTGTTATCGCTTCCCACTGCAGTGCAATTCGTACTACAAGAGGCTATCGGATGCTTATCAGCACTGTTACCCGCTGACTCAATAAATAGCCTCAACTGCTGCTCTCGTCTTTCGCTTTCTATTGCCTCCTTTAGTCTCGCTACCAAAACAGCTTTTACTCCACTTGTGTCCAAATTTAATCTAACGAGCTCTGATTTTAATTGTTCAACTGTTAGGTTTTCCATGTCAAACAGCGTACAAAAAAAAATTGACAAAAGAAAAGAAATGATTCGTTGCTACCGATTTGTTTGTTGAGCCCCCAAATATGTAGGAGAATAAAAGAAAAACAGAATGCGTCTTAACTGCTTGACGGCTGATCAGCGAGAGCGTCAACCAAAGTGCAATATCCCGGTTGAGCCCCCAAATATGTAGGAGAATAAAAGAAAAACAGAATGCGTCTTAACTGCTTGACGGCTGATCAGCGAGAGCGTCAACCAAAGTACAATATATATTAAAGAAAATATGCGTTAGACAATAGTTAACTGTTAGAGCAGTGTTAAAGCAAAGTATGTTTTACATAGGTTATATAAATTCACATAGGTAATATAAGTAATAAGCAAAGCATGTTATATAGATATAGTAATAAGTAATTCAACTGTTAGAACAGTGTTAAAGCAAGTATGTTTCAAATAGATTATATAAATTTACATAGGTAATATTAGTGATAAGTAAAGCATGTTATATAGGTCTACATAGTATAATAAGTAATTCAAATAAGTAATATATGCTGCGATGCGGGATGCCTACATATATATTTAAAAAAAAACGTATGCGAATAGTTACTCCTTTCCAAAGTTAATTATCATTCAATATTTATAACGTGGAATATTTTTCTTTAAATGAATTCTTTTTGATCTTCTTATTGAAGACTGTTTTACAACGACGGTTGAATCCCCTGCGACTATATTAGATTTCCGATATGTTCTTATTGGAGCAAATCTTATTGTTTTAATATTCGATTTCCTAAGTTGGTTCTGATGTGCTGTTCTATGAATCCCATTTAAACTAATTAAATAAACAACATTACCTAATTTCTTTATAACTGTTGCAGGTGACCAACAAACATTTGTTTTGCTCTCTGCTCTATATAAAACATTTTCTCCCTCATGAAATTTTACAACTTTACAATTTCGCTCCGGTATATTTTGCTGACTCTGCCTACATGCCTTTCCGTTTTGCTTTAAATCTGCAGATGGTTTCATTAAATCCATTAGTGTTTTTGGAGAGCTTTTAAATATCATATTGAAAGGAGTTTCATTAGTTACTGTAGTTGGTGTTGATCGATATTTAAGTAAGAAATTTTCTATTTTAATCTTAATTGGTATTGAGCTACTATGGACATCTAAAAAAAATTTCTTTAAACTCGTTTTAATGGTTTGCACACCTCTCTCGGCTAGCCCATTTGACTGAGGATGGTACGGAGGACTCTTCATACATTTTATACCGTTGGATTTGCAAAAATTTAAAAATGCCGCTGATCCAAATGGCGGCCCATTATCTGACACTAAAGTATCTGGTAGTCCAAAATATGAGAAAATCGTTCGTAAAACCTCAATGACTGATTCCGCTGTGGTTGTTTTCAACAGTTTTACGTCCATCCAGCGACTAAAGCTGTCCATCAAAATCAAAAACGTATCCCTTTTAAAATAAAAGAAATCGACATGAATTCTACCAAAAAACCTTTCCGAATTCGGCCAGGTAATTGTTTCGTTTGTGCAAGCCCTCTTTGATGTCAACTCGCAGCTAGTGCACTGTCCAACATACTTCTCGATATCACGATCAATTCCGAGCCACCATACATATGATCGCGCTAAGGCCTTCATTCGTACTATCCCACGTGAGCATCATGCAATATTTTTAAGGTCTGGTTTCTCAATTTGGAGGGTATAAGTACTCGGCTACCATACAAAATGCAATTGTTTTGAATAGATAAATTTGTTTGTTTCCGAAAATAAATCTCAAAATCATGCGGAATTAATTTGGGGAATCCTGTTTTTAGAAATGTATAAAGTGTTTGCAGTTCTTTTTCTTCTTGAGTTTTAACTCCAATTTCGTGAAACGTTAAAGGAAAATTATCACTAATATTCAACGAATTAATATTGATATCCTCCATTCCCGTATTATTCTCTATAGGAAGGCGCGACAATCCATCTGCATGTTGCATTTTTGTGGCGGATTTATGAACAAGGGTATAATCATACATACTAAGAAAAATTGACCACCGATGAATTCTGGCGGCGGCTACTGGGGAAGTACCTTTTTTTGGATTCAAAATCTCGCGCAAAGGAAGACTATCGCTGTGAATTGTAAACTTTTTCCCATACACATATTTGTGAAACCTTTTTACCGCAAATACGACTGCCAGTGCTTCGCGATGAAGCTGCGAATAATTCTGTTCGGCTGGACTTAAAGTGCTGGATGTAAATAAAACCGGTCGTTCTTCACCATTTACAATATGTGAAAGAATACCGGAAACACCATAAGGACTCGCGTCGCAACTAACTACTATTTCCTTTTCTGGGTCATAATGAACTAAAACCGTGCTGTTCATTAGAAGGCTTTTGCTCCTCTGAAAGGCTTTCTCACAGTCTTGCGACCATTCAAATCTAGCATCCTGTTTAGTTAAATTGTAGAGAGGCTTTAGCTCTGCCGAAAAATTCCTAACGAACCGTGAATAATAATTGATTAATCCTAGATAGGACTTTAGTTGGTGCACATTGCGAGGAGATGGGGCTCTTTTTACTGCTTCCAGCTTTTCTGGATTTGGTTTTATACCCTTCCCCGATATGCAGTGGCCCAAATATTTCACCTCCTGGCAGAAAAATTTACATTTAGATAAGTTAGCTTTCACGTTATGACTATTTAGTCTTTCCAATACCTCAAATAAAATTGTTTCACACTCTTGTTCATCTCTCCCACCTATCAAAATATCATCTATAAAACATTTTACTTTCTTAATACCCACTAATATTTGGTCCATGGTACATTGAAAAATTGCAGGAGCGCATTTAACTCCGTATGCGAGACGCCTATACCTGTACAACCCTCTGTGGGTATTAATGGTAAGATACTCTTGTGAATTCTCTGTTACTTCTAGTTGTGCATACGCACCTTCTAGATCAATAGTGCAAAAAACATTACATCCTTCCAAACTCGCAAAAATCTCATCGACTCTAGGAAGTGGGTAGTGGTTTGTCTCTACATACTTATTAATAGTGACTTTGCAGTCAACGCACAACCGAACTGCCCCATTGCCTTTATCAACCACCACCATCGGAGATGCCCATCTGCTGTACTTTACCGGGAATATAATGTTTTCTGCGCACAGCCTGTCTAACTCTTTCTCCACAATATCTCGCAAGCCAAAAGGCACGGTGTATGGTTTACAAAAAACCGGAACACTGCCTTCGTTCATTACAATTTCTGCTTTAAAATTCCTGATAGGTTCGTTATTTGTTTTCGAAAAAACGGTAGGAAATCTAAGAATAATGGACGAAGCATTTGGATCAACAACCACTTGATTAACCTTATGTTCCCCGCCAATTTTTAAACAAAACGTCCATCCAGCTACGGCCTAAGAGGGGTGTGAAGTTCCTTCTAGTTTCCACTAAATATAGTTTCAGATTCCAGTTTTCATTTAATCTGACCGAAACCACAACATCTGCAACACCAACTATCTTAACATGATCTCCCGATATAACATGCACGTTTTTATCACAACTTTGAACTACTGTTTCTGGAAAAATTTCTTTAAACAAATTAGATTGAATAACGGAAATGCATGCACCCGAATCTACTTCCATGTTAATAATTTTATTATTACAAAATATGTTAATATATAATGCGTTATCTATTTTATTAATACAGCTTATATTGCTAAACTCTAAACAATGTAAATAATTTAATTCACTGCTCTCACTGCTTCCATGATTTGATGTTGTCTCCCTCAGTTCGTGTACGTTCTTTCCTTGCCGCTTCATTTGCCTTGTGTTTGTTGTATAACAATTTTTTGATATATGACCCCATTTATGACACCGAAAGCACTGAATGTTCTGCTTATAAGCGGATTTCCCCTTGACGCTGTATTTATTAAGCGGAGAGGGAGAACGGTAGTTCCTCCTCTGCCCAGATCGATGGTCTCGAAAGTTTGTTTGTGTTGGTGAATGTGAACCGGAATTTGTATGTCTCTTTGGACTTATATGTCTTGCATTGTCGTAATAGTTTCTACCGTTTGCTTGAATGTAATTGATACCAGAATGTTTTAAATTAATTGTTTCCATTTCATTTTGTATCAATTCAATAGATAATGCCTTTTCCAGTATTGCTTCTAAAGTCATTGTCACTGCGTCTTCATCTATTAACCTAGCTTGCACTTTTTGATTACTTAGGCCCATCACAAATTTGTCTTTCAAAGCAGTTTCTAAAAAATTACCAAAGTTGCAACCACCAGCTAAAATTTTAATAGCAACTTCATACTCCGATATTGATTCACTGCCTTTTTGTGAACGTGACCAAAATTTAAAATGTTCCGCGGTCATATTCTTTTTAGGCTCAAAATGTTTTAACAGTTTATTTATAATTTCACTGTAAGTAGGTAAATGTTTCAGGCTTGCTCGGGGCAACTAAGGTTTTAATTATTTTATAAAGTTCGATGCCGCCAAAACCTATTAGGAATGACACTTTGTCTTTCTCGTCCGTTATTTTATTTAACCGTAATAAATGGTCCATGCGCTCACTATATGAAGAGAAATCATCCCCCATATTATAATATTCTATATTTCCGACAAAATTTGTGGCCATTTTAGATTTTTCACTTATTTTATTTTCTTCTTTCACTGATATAATTTGTTTTTTTCCTCTTTCGCTGGACTCTGATTCGATTTCCTCATCCGACATGAGGCGATTGTATTGTATTGTTACATTCAGGCAGGGATTCGTAAAGATAAAACACTATTCCGTTTAACTTCTCTAATAAAATTCACTTTTATTAAACTTTTATCGACTATTCTAATATTTCACTTATTAAGTACCAGAACACTATTACTTAAACAATTCTTCAACGTTTCAAACCAATCACTTAATTTACTCTATTACTTTTCACTTATTTATCTTCACAAACTATTACTATCTCGAACTTTAACCAATCACTGTTATAAATCAACTGTCTCGCCCTCTTCTAAAAGCTGTCCTTTTATACCCGCTCCGCCATCTGACGAGAACTTTCTAGCTAATTCTAAGTGGTTCTAGAACAAGGTTCAGTGGTGACAGATTCCAGTCTCCAATTGGAAGTGACACTTGAGTGGAACTTGTTTTGTGACTTTAAGGCCTGGTTTCACCAAACTGTCTAAGGCCTGGTTTCACCAAACTGTGACTAAGGGCTTGTTTCACCACTTAAGTTACACGATACCTTCCACGCCACAATATCCCCCTCTTAAACTTGTTCGTCCCGAACAAACTCGTTAACATTTTCACCACTATAACGATGAAGACGATCCACATGAACGACTTTCAGCTTGCCTCTTCCTCGTTGGATGCGATAGACAACGTCGTTGATGCGCTTTACGATTGTATAGGGCCCTTCCCAGTCTTGTTGCAACTTAGGCGATAAACCTTTCCTTCGATGAGGGTTATATAGCCATACCAGATCTCCTTCCTGGAATCCTGTAGTTGTCGTTTTAGTATCGTACCTCGTTTTCATGCGGTCACTGGCTATCTTAATCTTATCCCTAGTGTCTCGATGCACGTCCCTGATGATATCCCTGAGGTCTGTAACGTATTCCTCCTCATTCTTGGGCTCTTCACATGGATATCCAAACATCAACTCGCTAGGTAGGCGGACTGTTCGACCAAATAAGATTTCAGATGGAGTATGTCCTGTGGTGTTATGCACTGCTCCTCGATAAGCCAATAAAAACATGGGAATCTGCTTATCCCAGTCTCTCTGGTCTTCGCCAACGACCTTAGAGAGGTGTTCATTCAGTGTCCTGTTGAAGCGCTCCACCATCCCATCTGATTGTGGATGAAGCGGGGTTGTCCTTGTCTTGTGAATCCCGAGTAACTGGCACACTCCTTGGAAAATCTTCGACTCGAAGTTCCGTCCTTGGTCTGAATGCAGTTCCAATGGTACACCGAATCTGCTTACCCAGTTATTGACGATTTGCTCCACCACGGTTTTAGCTTCTTGATTAGGGATAGCAAATGCTTCAGGCCACTTACTGAAATAGTCCATAACAACGAGGATGTAACGATTTCCATTGTTTGTTTCAGGAAACGGTCCCGCAATATCAACTGCTATCCTTTCGAAAGGGGCTCCAACATTGTATTGATGCATTTTGCCACGGACTTTCAATCTCGGACCTTTGCTGGCCGCACATGTAACACATTTCCTGCACCAAGTTTCAACGTCCTCCCTTGAATGAATCCAGTAAAAGCGTTCCCGCACTTTTTCGAGCGTTTTATTGATTCCCAAGTGGCCTCCAGACACTCCATCATGCAATTCCCTGAGCACTTCCATAACCTTTGACCTGGGTACAACAAGCTGCATTACGAACGACTTTCCATCCGGGCTTTCCCATCTTCTTTTTAGAATGCCGTCTTGTACGTGAAGGGAGTCCCACTGCGCCCAGTATGCCTTCAGCTCGGGGCTCCTATTGGATATCTCCTGCCAGTCTGGTTTTCCCTCATGCTCCTTCCAGGCGATAATCGGTTCGATATCCGGATCTTCCCTTTGAGCCTCCCGTATTTCCCGCGCACTCCAGCCACCAATTGGCATAGCTCTCACCCTTTGAACGGACGCGACATCTTTTTCCTCGTGTCGTAAGCAATGTTTGCAATTTTCTTTGCACGGTCGACGGGAGAGAGCGTCTGCATTAGAGTGAAGACTTCCCTTTCGATGTTGTATTTCGTAGTCGTACATCTGCAGCCGTTCGATCCACCTTGCGACTTGGCCTTCAGGATTCTTAAAGTGCAGCAGCCACTTTAAAGATGCATGATCTGTGCGGAGGATGAATTTCCGCCCATAAAGGTACTTATGGAAATGTTTTGTCGCCAATACCAAAGCAAGGAGTTCGCGCCTGGTAACACAGTAGTTCCTTTCTGGCTTTGAGAGAACTTTGCTGAAGTAGGAAACTACTTTCTCTTGGCCATCGTGCACCTGGGAAAGGACGGCTCCAATTCCCACATTACTAGCGTCTGCATCCACAATAAATGTTTTCCCAGGGGTGGGGTACGCTAGTATGGGGGCGTTGCACAACTGTTGTTTAAGTTCCTTGAAGCTCTTTTCGCACTCACCTGACCATTTGAATTGTTTGCCTTTTTCTGTCAGTTGATGCAAGCTCTTTGCGATCCTGGCAAAGTCCTTTACAAATCGTCTGTAATAGGTCGCAAGTCCCAGGAAGCTTCTCAGTTGATGTTTGTCTTTGGGTACCGGCCAGTTTCTCACTGCATCGACCTTCTCCGGATCAGTCTTGACTCCTTTGGAAGAGATGATGTGCCCGAGGTACTTCACTTCTGGTCTAAATAAGGAACACTTCTTCGGGTTAAGTTTTAGTTGCGCACTTCGTAGTCTTTGGAACACCTCCTTAAGGTTATCTCGATGTTCGTTAAATGTTTTTCCTACTACGATGACATCGTCCAGGTAGACCAAGCAGGTTTTCCACGTTAGTCCCAGCAGAACGCGCTCCATTAGACGTTCAAAGGTAGCTGGAGCATTGCACAGTCCAAATGGCATTACTGTAAACTGCCAAAGGCCGTTTCCTGCTGTGAATGCTGTTTTCTCGCGGTCTTCTGGATGGATCTGCACTTGCCAGTAGCCACTCTTCAAATCGAGAGTCGAAAACCATTTGGCTCCGGATAGTGTGTCTAGGGTGTCGTCAATTCTTGGCAGGGGGTAGCTATCCTTCTTGGTGACGTTGTTGAGTTGGCGATAGTCCACGCAGAATCTCGTACTTCCGTCTTTCTTCTTGACCAGGACGACCGGCGATGCCCACGGACTTTTTGAGCTTTCAATCAGTCCTTCCTTTTCCATCGTCGAAACCATTTCTGCAACCTCCGTCTGCTTAGCCAATGGTAGTCGTCGGGGAGGCTGACGAATCGGTCTCGCATCTCCGGTGTCGATTCGGTGTTGTACGAGATGTGTTCGGCCATACTCGCTGTTCTGCGAAGCAAATATATCGGCGAACTCGTTGATTAAACTACCTGCCATGGACCGCTGCTCCTGATCCAGCTCGCACTCTCCGAGTATATTCTTTTTCATTTCCGATATCTCCGTTGGTCTAACCGGTTTCACATCACTTGCATTGGACAACTTTGTGACCGCAGTAATTGGTACGCACTTTCCAATCACTTCTCCTTGCTTTAGTTTCACGCTTTTGTGTTCCACATTGAGGACACGAACGGGAACCATGTTGTTTTTGGGTTCAACCAGCATCTTTCCGACAATATAGCTCTGATAATAATTTTCTGGATGTGACTCGACTAGGTAGAATCGGTGGCTCCCAGGATCACCTTCCAGCTTCGTCCAAATAACTGTCTCTGACGAAGGTGGTAATATTTCGTCCTCACTTACAACTGTCCTTAGAGCTGCGACGTTCTCGTTCCCGTAAACCATCGGAATCTCAACGTTCTTGTACTTTATAACTTGCAAACCGATGTCGAGTACTATATCATGCGTCTTCATGAAGTCGATTCCGATGATGCATTCGTCACATATATCAGCCACTAAGAATGCATGGGAGAAGACTATTCCTGCAAGGTTTATCGTCAAGAGTACCTCACCATACACCTTTGCTGTTGCTCCAGTTGCTGTTTTCAGACAGTAGCTGCTGGTGTTGTGCAGCCAGGATTGGCGAACGATGTCCTTTCTGACTATGGAAGCGGTGGCACCTGTATCGATGGTGGCCACATACTTTTTCTGGCCGATATGGGCTTCCACTGTCAAGCTTCTATTACATCGTTTGGTCTGGGAAACCTGAATTGTGGTCCTGGGGGCGTCGATTCCAGAAACCAGCTTCTGCCCCGCGAAGTTGGTTCTTACTCGTTTCCCGACTGATGGCTTTGTGATGTTTCATCCGTCGAACGCTCAAACGCCTCCTCGTTCCTAGCTCTGCAATGTGGACAACTGCCCTGTTTACTTTCGGCTCTGCACTGTCGTTGTAGATGTCCAATTTTGTTGCAGTTCCAGCAACGGATCGGTCCCCTTCGAGAACTGTTACGGTCTACTACTTCTGTTCTCTGGCACGAACATTCAACAGATGTCATTTCTCTCACGCGGTGAAATCCTTGAGATGCTTGGTCAGCAGCTTTCATGGTTAAGGCAAATGCCAGTGCCTCAGGAAGAGTTCTCTTTCCAGCCATTCGTAGAGCCATCTGCAGTTGTCTGTCCTCTATGGCTTGTGTAAATGCCTCAATAGCCATTTCATTGATGACATCCTCGCCGGCATTGGGATAAGACAAGTGCGCTAGCCGTTCGATATCAGCTTGCAGTTGCTGGAGTGTTTCTCCCCTCTTCTGGATTCTACTGCGCAGTTGCACCCTATACACTTGCTGCATGTGGTCGTCACCAAATCGCATCTCAATAGCCTTCACCAAAGTCTCGTAGTCGCGTTGTTTTTCTTCGGAGATAGTTTGAAGCAATTCTGCAGCTGTACCTCGTAATGCGAGCGTTAATGCAATCGACTTATCCTGGTCGTCCCATCCATTGGTCGTTGCAGCTGCTTCGAACTGTCTCCGATAAATCGGCCATGATGTTTGTCCATCAAAAACGGGTGGCTGCATCTCCTTCTTTCTTGGGCAGTCAGCAGAATATTCCCGAGCCTTCTGTTTCTTGACTATTTCGAGCTCTTTAGTTATATTCTTGATGTTTGTTCCGAGCTCTTTAGCTATGTTCTCGATGTTTGTCTCGTGTTTTTGAAACGTTTTGTTAATTTCCTCAAACTTTGTTTCATGCTCGTTTAATTTTTCTTCAATCGCGTCGATTTTTACATCTAGAACATTCTTAAATTCTTCCACTGCATCTTTTTGTGCGGCGACAATGGAATTTGTCTGATCTTCAAGAGAATTTTTCTGTTCTTCTAGAGAATTCTTCTGTTCTGCGAACTTCAATTCCATGGAATTCTTCTGCTCTTCGAACTTCAATTCCATAGAATTTTTCTGTTGTTCTAGAGAATTCTTTTGTTCTGCGAACTTAGATTCCATAGAATTTTTCTGTTCTGCGAACTTAGATTCCATAGAATTTTTCTGTTCTGCGAACTTAGATTCCATAGAATATTTCTGTTCTTCCATCTTCGCAAGAAGTAATTCCATCATAGAGCTAATGTCAACGCCTGTACTTACTTGTTCTTCTGACACGTCGAATAGCATGGTTTTTGGATCTTCTCCCTCGTTTTGGACAGCTTCCTGCAGACGAAGTATGAGGTCACTTTTCCCTCCAGCTGTGGAGAGATTCCGCTTTTCTAGTTCACTTTTCAATTGGGGTATGCTTAGATGTAGCAATACACGACCCATTTTGTTTGTCTCTTGTAATTTCAAAAAAATCACAAATTCACTTTTTTTTTTTTTTTTTTTTTTTAACTACACTTAGACACTTAGCACAGAATAAGTTTTATCCCACTTCTGACACCAATGTTACATTCAGGCAGGGATTCGTAAAGATAAAACACTATTCCGTTTAACTTCTCTAATAAAATTCACTTTTATTAAACTTTTATCGACTATTCTAATATTTCACTTATTAAGTACCAGAACACTATTACTTAAACAATTCTTCAACGTTTCAAACCAATCACTTAATTTACTCTATTACTTTTCACTTATTTATCTTCACAAACTATTACTATCTCGAACTTTAACCAATCACTGTTATAAATCAACTGTCTCGCCCTCTTCTAAAAGCTGTCCTTTTATACCCGCTCCGCCATCTGACGAGAACTTTCTAGCTAATTCTAAGTGGTTCTAGAACAAGGTTCAGTGGTGACAGATTCCAGTCTCCAATTGGAAGTGACACTTGAGTGGAACTTGTTTTGTGACTTTAAGGCCTGGTTTCACCAAACTGTCTAAGGCCTGGTTTCACCAAACTGTGACTAAGGGCTTGTTTCACCACTTAAGTTACACGATACCTTCCACGCCACAGTATTGTAATACCGTTTATATGTACGTATGAGTATTGTACAAAATTATTTTAAGCACTTCAAATTTCGCACTATGCCCGTTTTCAGAATTTTTTTTTTTTTTTTTTTTTTTTTCCGAAACGATATATTAAAATGCACTTTTCGCGTTATCTCATCCTCGTCGCCATTTTCATATATGGACCAAGATCGAACTACTAAATAAATGTGACACGCTTGACTGTTGCAATACGACTGACCTTTATTCAATAGGAAAGCTCTTAACATGTATGTACTAAATTAGTTAGCGGAATAGTATACAGTAGGGTGTAAAATAATTCGTACATTACAGTTTCGAAGGGTTCAATAGATTCTCTACCAATTTTGACGGAGCATCGAGCATTCTCCAACGTCATTCTGATAAGGCGTATCAGTTTAGCAGGGATTCTAAAGTTAGACATAGCACGATACAGTTCAACTCTATTAACACTGTCATAGGCTGCTTTAAAATCGACGAACAGGTGGTGGGTGTCGATGTTATATTCTTGAGTTTTCTCCAGGATCTGGCGTAATGTGAAAATTTGGTCGGTGGTAGATTTTCCAGGTCTGAAGCCGCATTGGTAAGGACCTATTAGATCATCTGCAAACGGCTTGAGACGTTCACATAAAACGCTGGAAAGGATTTTATAGGCGATGTTTAAAAGACTTATGCCTCTATAGTTGGCGCAGAGTAGGCGGTCTCCTTTTTTGTGGATCGGGCAGATGGTACTGAGATTCCACTCATCGGGCATACTTTCCTCCGACCATATTTTGAAGATGAGTTGGTGTATGCTCCTGACCAGGTCATCTCCAGCGTGCTTAAAAAGTTCCGCTTGTAGACCATCGCACCCAGCTGCTTTGTTCATTTTTAGTCTGGTAATGGCTACTTTGATTTCACTTTGGTCGGGCGGTTGTAGATCGTGGTAGTCATCTAGATTAACTGAGACGCGTTGATCTTGGGCGGGATCTTGGCTGTCATCGCCATTTAACAACTGGTTAAAGTAGTCTCTCCAGATGGTTAACATCGCCTGCGTTTCCACTATGGTATTTCCATCCTGATCTTTGCAGGGCCCAGGGCGGCCTGTGAACCCTGATGTAAACTGTTTCACTCTTTTGTAGAAGTTCCGCACCTCTTTTCTGCGAAAACATCTCTGCATCTCCTCGACTTCGCGTTGCTGATGTTCTTTTTTCTTCTTCCTGAGTAAGCGTTTCTCATCCTTCCTTCGCTCGACATAGAGATTTCTGGTGGCTCTAGTATCTCTTTGGAGCCATGACTTGTATGCCTCCGTTTTAGCTTTGTATGCCTGAGCACATTCGGAGTCGAACCAGGGGTTTCTGGGGGGAGGTTTTGAGAAGCCCAATACCTCTGACGCAGCACTTCTTATGGCTTGTTGACATAGCTGCCATTGGTCTTCCGGGCTCATATCATTTGACGAAGGATTTCTCGCAAGCTCAAGGGATACGCGGTCGGCATAGGCAGCGGCGGTCTCTTCCGATTTAAGTCGTCCAACATTGAATTTCCTCGGCGTAGTTGGTGTTCGTCTTAGAGCTTCCATGGAGATCCGTACTCTAAGTTTTGCACCGACTAGATAGTGGTCCGAGTCGATGTTTGCCGCGACATACAGACCCTTAAAACATTTACTTAAACGAGTATTTCGACTAATAGGAGATCAGGTCCCGTCTGCATTGACGGTGGATGGAGAAGAAGATTTAACGACGAACTGTACGGGCTGTACAGCTACATCGACCTAGTCAGAAGAGTGAAGGTCCAACGACTGAGGTGGCTGGGTCATGTAGAGCGAATGGACACGAATGCTCAGGCCCGGAAGGTCTTCGAATCCATACCAGAGGGAAGGCGCAGTAGAGGAAGACCGCGACTCAGGTGGCGCACGCAAGTGGAAGGGGACCTTAACCAACTTAGCGTGCGAAACTGGAGACAGCTAGCTAAAGATCGCGCTGGCTGGAGACGCTTGTTGGTTGAGGCCCAGGTCCACCCCGGCCTGTAGCGCCACCTTAAGTAAGTAAGTAAGGAGATCAGAACGAATGACGCTGCTACAACAGCAACTAATAGGAGATCCTTCACTAACATTACATCTACAAACACTGATAAATAGAACGCTATTCGCTGAGCCATGAATATTCTTGTATACCTATTCTTGCGCCAACCTAAAATAGTTTGAAAAAAAAAATGTTGTCTTTATAGGGAGAGAAAAGGTCAATAAATTCCCCCATTCTTGTCGACTTTTGTAACTGATTTAGCATAAGATAGATATTCTAGTGTTGACTGGTGTTGTTGTGCTTTGGCGTCGCAACTCAACCCATGAAAAGTTGTACTATTGTTGTGGGTTGCTCGAAATCTCCCGATTGGTTCGCAGTTACTTAAACAAACGCGTGCAACTTTCGGCTGTCGTGGAGTTCGTTTGCACAGCTTCGCGCGAAGAATCAGTCAAAAGTTTTAAATGTTGAATTACAAATCGCTTCACGTCTGATTTAGGGCTATCGCAAATAAGTTCCGATGGAAATGTTTCCCCCTGTCAGCAATGTAAAAAGATTGCTGAATAGGAAACATTCCGGGGGAAATATTATTCCCGATAGGAGTGATTACTTGAAGCATTCGACAAAGAGACAAACAAACTTTCACCTCACGTTCGGCGTAAGATGCGAAATGCACGATACCCAAAGCTCAAAAAGAAACCGCTTTTACACATTGATTATTACCATTTATTATATTTACTGTTTCAGATGCTCTTAACAAGAGTTTGTTTAATTTTTTTCAGAAAAAAAAAAAACATCAAGTAACCTTACAAACTGTATGGGCGGGCGACAGGGTGTGGGCTTAAGTCTTACAACTTGGGCTTTTCTTGTGGTAAAGATGACAATATCCGAATCTTATTTTACTCACATATAAATTATATTAATGATGAAATTCAGAACAAAAGTTAAAAGAAAAATCAGTACAGAATACCGTTCAGTTTAAAATTACAGTTACAGTAGTCTTAATCCGCGCATCGACAGTATTTATAATGTCGGCGAATTTAATTCGAATATGAAGGAACAATGGGGGAGGGGTTGATTATTAATCCATTCAGTGCTTCTGACTTGTTTAATTTTTGTTTGTTTTAAAAAAAAGGGCACACTGCCTACCCTGTGGAACATTCAAATTTGATTATATTAAGTGTATCTGTTTGTGTATGAATATATTTAGTTTTGGTTGAAAAATATTCCAATCTAATCCTAGTCTGTGTGTGTGAGAGTTGAGTTCGCCGCCCTACTGCATGAGCGTACCCTGTACTATTTCTAGAATCATTCGATGCCTAAAGTACTCCATGTGTTGCTGCGAGAAGGTTATCTCCCGGTCTCGAGTTATGTACTCGGCGAACATGCAGCTGAAGACACCGCAATCGCTGCCGTTCAGTTGGCGCGGCACATCTCGGACACTCTCGATCAGGAAGTCCGAAGTGTCGAAAGGTTTCTTTCGCTTGTCAAGCGACTCCTCTCGCAAGTATTGCTCCAACACGGAGAGAATGCGCGGATTTGGCGTGCCCATCGAATCGTAGTACTTGATGGTGTGATCGCGCAGGTGTATGATGGCCATACACCAGTGAACACCGCCAACGTGCACCGGCACTGGGATGATGTCATACGAGAAGATGTCCACCTTTCGTGTCCATCGGCGAACACCACCGTGACCGGATTGTGTCAACTTGGGCACGAAAAACGTGTTCATAGCGTACACTTTTGGCAGACCTTCGCTGTGACGCAGTTCACCGCGCTCCGTCAGAAGGTTCATGTAGAAGTTGATCACCTCGTCGTTGAGCCAATTTTTGCCGAGGAGGGTGTTGATGTCGCGGCGGGTGATACTCATGTTGAACTTTGATATCAGCATCTGTTGTAGGTGAGATACAATGAAGGTCGGTCTTTTGGGTGGAAATGTGTGTAGCTTACCTGATCAGCTGGGCCGTTGAAAAGGGCCGCATTAATGATCGCTCGCAGGTCGGATGTGATCTCCCGAAATTCCGGTTCCTCTTCACCTTCGGGGAAATCATCGATGACCACTAGATCGGGGTCAACAATTTGCAGACTTCTTAGACGCTCGTGCATCTGTTTCTCCTTGGATCGGGTTTCGGCGGAACGTTCCTGCACTCTGAAAGGTGGGTCAGTTAGAAGGGTTGGTAAATGTCCATAAAATAAGCCGCACAAGACCATGTTGGAGCATGTTGGCAGAGAATAAATTAAACACTTGTCAGTAGTCTGATTCTTTTGATGTCCTCAAGACACGTCAAACTAAACATGGAATTGTGCTAAACATGTCATTCATTTGGCATGAGCTACTTACTCCTTTTCAGACTCAGCGAGCTCCTGCTTCCGTTCGAGGCGTTTCTTTTCCCATTTCGAATAGAAGTTCTGCAGCCAGTCCGGCTTGCAAACAGGAGACAGATCGAATTTCTCTTTCAGAGAATTTACCGGCTCGACATAGGGCCTGCAATTGAAATAGGAATAGTGAAACGAAGTAATGTCAGTACCTACTCGAAGATGTTCACTATGGATCTAAAAGAAAAAAAGATCGGAAATACATCAGGATTCCGAAGAACACGGATAGGACAAAATACCTTGGAGGAAAAACTGAATGTAACGACATTCGGAATACCGAAAAACACTTGGCACGTTGAATCAGAGCTGAAGCATCTGCAATCAGCTATTGAAGATGCGTACCGAGTGGCTTGCACACCTACTTTAGTGGAAAAACAAGATCCTGTGCCTTGGTGGTGCCGGGAACTTGAGAAACTAAAGAAGGCTGTGAGGAAGGCCTTCAATCACGCCATGAGGAGGGGGGAACCCGAAGCATGGGATGACTATAAGGCGAAAAAGAAAGAGCTTAATGTCACTCTGCGACGACGTAAAAGGGAATCATGGAGGGACTTTTGCTCGAGTTTGAGGAGTACATCTGAAGTCAGTAGACTACAAAAGATTGTCTCGAGAGATCCAGTTTCCAAGATCGGACTCATTCGTAATAGAACGGGGGAGATGGTGGAAACACTGGATCACACAAATGAGGTCCTAATGGAGGTACACTTTCCAGGAAGCTAAGTCAGATCAGCCCTGGGCTCCAAGGAAACAAGGAGCGAACAGGATGGATAGGATGGAAGCAGAACGGATCGTAACACCAGAGACGGTCAAGGGTGCAATAGCAACATTTGCACCCTTCAAAACCGCGGGGCCGGATGGTATATTTCCAGGCCTAATGCAATGGGGAGTAGACGTAATTGCACCAAGGCTCAGGAATATATACGTTGCATGCCTAGCAATAGGCTACATCCCGATTACATGGAGGGAGACAAATGTGGTCTTTCTTCCAAAGCCGGGGAAAAGGGATTACACCGAGGCAAAGTCCTTCAGACCAGTTAGCCTAACATCCTTTCTGTTAAAAACAATGGGAAGGGTGGTGGTAGACTACATGGAGATTACTGCGCTTAAGATGTATCCTTTAAACAGTAGGCAGCATGCTTATAGGGCAGGCATGTCTACAGAAACAGCGCTACATCAAGTAGTACGCGTTGCGGAGGAAGAGCTAAATACCGGGGGCATTGGGATGACCACCATAATGGACATTGAAGGTGCCTTCGATAAGATATGCTTTGAAAGTCTGAAACAAGCCTTGGAAAAACGTAGGGTTAACCCACTGGTGGTAAGATGGGTGGACAATATGTTGAACACAAGGGCAATAAATATTCAGACGGGAACCTCAAAACTTAGAGGAAGGGTTAGCAGGGGCTGCCCACAGGGAGGTGTTCTCTCTCCTACACTGTGGAATATCACTGTGGACTCTCTTCTCGACAGACTTGAGGCGACTGGCACTCACACAGTGGGATATGCCGACGACATAGCAATAATGGCCAGAGGCAAATTCATAGACGTCACCGCAGAATGCGCTCAGAGTGGTTGAGCGGTGGTGTCTGGAAGAAGGGCTCTCCATTAATGCGGGAAAAACAGATCTAATAGTCTTCACTAAGAAGAGGAAAAATCTGGAATTTCGACCCTTAACGCTCTTCGGATCGGAACTAACAACGACCACGAAGGTAAAGTATCTGGGAGTCTATCTAGATACTAAACTTTCGTGGAACTACCATGTTGAGGAGAAGGTCAAGAAGGCAAAAAGGGTATTACATCAGTGCAAACGTGTATGTGGACAGAGGTGGGGACTCTCGCCTAGGTCAGCATACTGGATGTACACGATGATAACTAGACCCATTATCACCTATGCCTCGGTTGTATGGTGGGCGAAAGCTTCCCAGAAAACAGTGAGGAAGCACCTGGATAGGGTCCAACGCTTAGCATGTATAGGAGTTACAGGTGCCATACGGACAACACCAACATGCGCAATGGAAGTGATCCTGGGGATCTTACCGCTGGACTTATTCATTAAGAAAACAGCGGCCCTAACGGCACTTCGTTTGCATCGAGATGCGAAATGGCACAATCGTGGTACCATCTATGGACATAGGAAGATCCTGGAACTTGTCAAAAACGAGATTAGGGAGCTGAACATGCCTATGGATGGGATTACAAGGGTGCGTGTTATGGAAAGGAATCACAAAACTCGTATTGAGAACGGATTACTTCCAGAAAAAAGAAGTGGTGAAATAGTGATTTTCACAGATGGATCCATGATGGATGGCAGAGCGGGTGCCGGTATCTTTTCAGAAGAGCTGGAACTAGCCCGTCACGTTAGCCTCGGGAAACACACTTCTGTATACCAGGCTGAGATGATTGCATTGCTGCATGCGTTGGACCACTTGCTTGAGGGTCAGGTGGAGGGAAGAAATATCCTTATAGCACTGGACAATCAGGCGGTGATCAGATGCATGGAGCAAGCAAACATTACAACATCATTGGCACTGGAATGTGTACTCAATCTCAATAAGTGTTCATCTAAAAATGAAGTAACACTGACTTGGGTACGAGGACACATAGGGATCGAAGGCAACGAAAAGGCGGACTCCCTTGCAAAACAGGGGTCAGCTGAAAAGTTGCTGGGACCAGAACCATTCTCTTCAATTGGCAGAGGAATGGTTGAACAACTGATTTACAACTGGATCACGGCAGAACATCTGAGAAGATGGTCAACCATGGAACAATGTAGACAGTCTAAAATGGCAATTAAATGGCCGACCTGCTCCACTCAAAGAAGGGTTCTAAGCATGAGTCGAGGAACACTGAAATGGGTGGTGGCTTTATCAACAGGACATGGTAACTTCGGGTATCACTTAAGGAAGAGGACGATACCTGCAAACTATGCCTGGAGGAATCCGAGACAGCGGCACATATACTGTGTCAATGTCCGGCATTGGCTGGCAGAAGAATGACGATATTGGGGCATCACTGGGTGGAGACCCAGTCGATGAAACAGATCTCACATAAACAGATGCTAGCGTTAACACTAGGAATCGAACCCAGGGAAGAACTCTGGAGAAATCCAGAGAGTCTATCTGGCTAAGATTTATAGTGGCAGAGAGACGAAAAGAGACCCGTCAATGGTGGTCTGATTCGAACATCTCTCAAATATATATTATATATATATATATATACTCGAAGATAGATAAAACACAAGGACATCGCCGTTGACGGAATTATGCCGATCTTAAAAAACATGCATTAAACACCCGACAAACTTATTATTTGAAATTTATTGAGCGAATGAACTATAATCGCCCCTTTTAGGTGCACAGCACAGTAAACGGGCGGCTGGAAATTACAACCGACTCTACAACCCACAGCCTGTACTTACAATTGATTCTTCTTTGCAGCGGCTCGCTTCTTCACGTCATAGCTGCACTCTGCCTCATCCTTCTGCAGTTTTGAGCAGGCTGATAGAATGTTCAACTCCTCGTTAGCCAGGTCAATGATATCGCTCACATCGTCATCGGACAGATCTATTGCCGTTGCATTATCGAGCATTTTCTTCAGATTACTCGAACCATTCACGGTAAGATCAATTGTTGGAGTCGCCTTCGCTCGACTCAACGAAGGCATTGCCTTCACCGCTGATGGTGGTTTAGGCGAAGTACCTCGGATGCCATATAAATTGGGTACCATCTTGGACAGCAGCTCACTGTACTGATCACGATCTTTTGATTGATACTCCTGGGCGATGATGGATCGCGGCCCCTTGTATGCCGATGAACCCATCAGGCTGCCGTTGTACAGAATCGGTGCTCTTCGCTCTATTGGTACGATTCGCTCTTTTGGCGTTGTCCCCTTTGAAGCCATATTACTGGTGAATGCGTTATCGAATCCATTGGTATACGCAGACAGTATGGATGAGTATGTTGGATGGCGAATCGGTTGTAGGTCGGGCATGAGGGTCGATGCCAGAATGCCACCAGTACGTGCTTCGATGAGCGGTGGTGGTGGTTGCCGCTGTTTGAATGGAATGTTGATCACCTTAGTTGGAGGTCTTGACACCATGGTCGTCGCTTTGGAGACTGCCGGCCGTCCCACACTTGATTGTCGCACAACTTTGATCGATTCGCCACGGCCATTTGTCAAAATAATTTCATCGTCATCATCGTCTGAGAATTCAATATCAGCGAAAGACGTGTTCGGTACTTGCTTGATAACCGTTTTTGGACGTAAAAATGAGGATTTCTTGTCTTTTTCTATGGAAACAATTTTATCAGTCAGTGTGGAGAAGAGCTGAATGGAGTATACTTACGAATATTTTGTTTTCTCTGTGCCATAACCTGTGGTGTTTTGTGGAGACGCTGCGGTACGATACTCAGATCATCTTCGGAGAGGGGTCGCCAGACCATACATGTTTTTTTGGAAGAGAAAATATGGATGGATTATTTCAAACGCAAATGCAAGAAGGAATGTTTGAACAAGATATCTGAGAAGCTGTGGTATGATGAGAAGTTTTTTTTTTGCCAAAAACCTAACATCAGATTATCGCCCACAAACCTGTAGCGGTTCTGTTCAGTAGTGGAACTCCCCAGAGGTAAAGCAGACAGGCTAGTGGTGGAAGAGTCAGAGACCGAGCGTGTAGACGACATTGGAAGTTTAAGATTTATGCTTTTAATGCAGGTGAGTTTTTTTTGTCCAAAGATCAATGGTTGCGTATAATTTTCACAGTTTCTGGGCAAGTGCCACGCTGCTCCACTGATCAGCATTATCATTGTTTTTTTCTTTTTTGACCTGACTTCATGTATCTACCGAAACTGAGCTATCGCAGCATACCTATTATCTAACTCACAGTGGGAGCAGTCTGGAAGTGTCTACTCTGTTGCTATTCAAGGCGTTCAAAATTCACATAAAAGCCGCAGCTCTTTTGCTTCAGCCTAAACTTATAGGGAGGTACATAGTACATTCATTTATTATTATATTGAATGTATGTTCCACATGCACGTCGACAGTGTTAGTGGTTTATGGTAGTAGTAGCGAGCATGCTCAGCTCCAGCTCTTTGCGTACATGTATCTTTCGCGAATCGGTCTAGAAAGATATCGAAATACCTACTGCGCGAAAATATGAAATCGCTTTATATAGGAATTCATATGTATTTCGTTTCGGATTGGGAGCGTCGCATTTTTGCAAGGAAAAAATGGCCGACACAGAAATGATAGTAGGTTGCAAATATGAAGTGCACTTGTGGCTCACTTTTTTCTGTTAACTACCTGTGGAGTCAGAGACCAGAGTAATGTCTGAAATTGTGCAACAAAAATGCGAGAAATATTCGAAAAATCAAATTGTGACTACACACGATACAGATATTGTCATGGTAGCCTCCCTGCTCAGTTGCCAGTACGTTACAGGTCTTTTTTTGCAATTCATTTGCTAAAATAAAATCTATCACACTTAAATGTAAACATTGTTGGTCGGCCTAAATAGCGGCACCTAGGTTAACTGAGCAACAAAAAAAAAAAAAAAACCAATTCCACAGCCGAAATAATCCAGCTCGAGAACAAAATCTTATGTTAGTTACCTTCTTCAAAAGACCGCGTTATAATCTTGGGGAAGTCACTCTCCACTTTTCTGTATTTAAATTGGGAAGTACTGTTCCAATCGTAATCCGCACTGCAAAGGAAAAAAAAAGAAGAGAAAATTTCACTCTCAATACTGATGGAAAACTCCCGGGCCGGTGCAAATGAAAATATATTTTTAAAATTTTTAAAGCACATACCTTCGTTTTCTATTCAGACCTTCGCCAGTGTTGTCTGCGAAATGCAAAAGTTTACGAATTCTAGCAACAAGATCTAAACCCATTGGGATGCTGCTGCCACCGTCGATGTAGCTCGGGTTGCTGCTGTTTACGGTAGTCGTGGGGAATTCACTGCATCTGCGACGAGCACCACGACTTTTTCTTGGATGAAAGTCTACTTCAATGCCACCACCACCACCACCGTTTTCGAGGATGCTACCGCCAACAATGCCGCCGCCGTCACCGACACCGAGTCCAAAACCAAACGTTTTTGTTGCTGGGTACTGAAGTTGCTGCTCTGGTTCGTCAAATAGCTCAATCGGAGTATATTTAATGTACATTGGAATTGAAATCCATTTACAATGAGTCAGTAGACAATAATTATATGCACGTTCACAAAACGATACTTTTCTAATTAAGTTAAAAGTTCATAAGTAATTTTCCTTTGGATTTTTGTTAGTCCAATTTTTTTTTTTGCGAAAAAATCAGCACACACAAATGTCTAGATGAGAAAAGCCGCCGTCAAATGACAATTGGATTCTGGATTGTGTGAGTTTAACGGTTGGCAGCAGTGCGCAGTAATGGTGGCCATTGGCAGCGAGGTGCGAGAGAGTTGTGGATGAGAAATTGTTTCTTTATGCTGTCAGAAGTAGATGGCGCAACTCAGTTTTAAGAAATATTTTTAAATTTAAAGTAGTTTTTAATTTCTGGAAGGGTCGGGTCGGGTGCAACTCATACCCAGACGATTCATCCCCTGCCAAATTTGCCACCTAGCGCCATCTACATCGCAACTTTACAACTAACAACCAATAATCTCATCACTCACCTTTAGAATATGGTGTTACCAAATCAATCGAGAATTATGTTGAGTGCTTGGTTAAAGTTTCTTTAATAATTATATTTGTGGAATTTGGAAATATATGTTGGAAAAAGGTAGGTAAAAAATGCATGTAATGTTAAGTAGAAGGTATAAGGGTGGGAAATGTTTTATGTGTGTTGTAAATGAAATGGAGTTATACGATTCCAAGACGGTTAATATGGTTAATATTATAAATTTATTTCTATCAACCTAAAAAAAAAATTTTTGAGAAAAGAAATTGACTTTTAGCTTCAGAGAATTTGAGAAAATAAAAGTAAAAAATTCGCGCGAATTTTTCTCAAAAACTTATTATTTTAACTTTAGAAAATATGAGAAAATAAACGACAAATATTCGCAAAAATATTCATCCTCACAAGTGTGTCCGTATTCATAAGTGAATATAACCTGCCTACTCTATTTCACAAAATGATTGACAAGCCACCACCAAACTTCGAGAAAATATTGATTGCAATATGGTAACACTTATTTTTGACACTAAATGCCATAAACTACAACTCGAACGATAAGGGTGAGTAGTAAGAAGGTAAGTGTCCAGTTGTAATGTTGGGATGTAGATGTCGCTAGGTGCGGGGTATGAGTAGTCGGGGTATGAGTTGCGATGACACCCGATTTGGTTACTCCGAATTTTTTTTTTAAATCACTTTTCGTGAAATTGAAAACAACTCTCAACTGTCATTTGGAATAAATTGTGTAGATAAAATTGTCCGTTTGGTAAACAATTTTGTTGTTCTCGCGTTTTAGATGATTTATTTTATTACAAAAGATAGAGGAATCGTTATAATGAGTGTTGTGTTAATTGCTGCGGTATTGCAAACAGAAAGGTGTAAATAATATGGACAACAAAAAAGACGAAGGTTGAGAGTTTCATCAAATCCCTTGGAAGTGGATAATGGATATGTTAAGCGAAATCTGACAGTTATATTTTTGTTAATTTTGTCATGAAATATTGGCTAATTTCAAACTACCGTCTTAATAAATGTGCACTCCAAATGGTGCTAAAAATTGCCTCCTGGGCAGTATTTTTATGTTTTAAAATTAATTTTTAGTGAAATTAACTATCATTGTTAATGTTGATTCTTCAACCTCTCAACTCAGAATTGCTCAGAATAACCCACAATTGCCCCATTCCCATATTCTACGTCGTCGCATATCGTCGTGTAAGTATAATCCTGTGCAAATGTCTATTTCACATCGAATGACCAGGTCGATTTGAAATCACTTTGAAATCGGCAAAATCGAATTGTGGAACACTACAATTTCACTTCGCTCGATTCCGAAAAATTTTAAATCGAAATCGATTACAGTGAAATGGAGAACACAAAAATCTGTTTTCGATCGATTTCAATTTCATTTCGAGTGAAAGTGAAATGTGGAACCTAGCTGTAAGAGTTGATCTTTGGTATTTCCATTAAGAAAGCCAAAAACGTTTATGCAAATGTCCTCATATCAATACACTGATTCACATTTGACATTTAAAACATTTACATGAATTTTTCGCTGCAAAATGTTCTTACTGCTTTGATTTCGATACCTAAAACTTATTGGTTAAATAAAAGTCTGTTTACAAATTACATATTACACATATATTTATTTATCTATACAAAATAGAGCAACTAAGTAATTTTGCTACTCACACGGCGTATTCATTGTTCGGTTGTTTCTAGATCCATTCATCTGCATCCATATTACACATCTACAATTCTTTACAAAATATAAAGATAAAATGCCAAAGAATTATACTAAAACTATACAAGGCGGCTGAATATCCAACGCTGGCTTGAAATGTAAAGTTGGCCACCACCAGGTGGGCACCGATTCCCCAAACTAAAATTAGTATTCCATTTGTGAAATGAACTGGAACTTGAATGATGCTCCACTGTGCCCGAGGCATACTGATTTGTAGGACCAAATTTTGCAGAAACATTGTCACTGCCTGTCCGAATCCGAGAAGGACAGAAGAAACGCTCAAAAGAAGCTTCGAAGTGGAGAAACTTATAACTGAAACGAGAGCCGAACAATAATTGTGAGTGGAAACTTCAAACCCCTCTCTGACTTTTATACTCACATACTAAGGCCAATCCCTTACAGATGCATCCCAGTGTATGCCACTTAACCTTCTGTTTTGTTAACGCATTCCCAAACCGCGGTGTCATCAGCGAAAAACACATCCACGGGAAGGCCAGCAATGAGAACAGAAAAGGAATCTCGGCGTTTTTTATCGCATGTAGATTTGCAGCCAACCCTGGCAAAACCGTTAGGCACATCACATACGAAAATATATCCGTTGACTGCAACAGAGTTGTCGAGTATAATTTCGGCATAAAGATCGCTCTCCGCAACGGATACATCATGGTCTCTAGAAAATTGCCCCACAAGCTGATGGTCATATTTTTGGAGAACTCCTGGAACTTTTCTAGATTCGTTGCGCTCTGTTGAATGGACGGACATTTGACATTTTGCGATGCGCCCAAACTAATGCGCCCATAGTTGTCAATGGTGGCTGAACTGGAACGCATTATCGAGATGTTCTCATCCTCTTCGGGAATGATTTCCATTATTTCCACACCATGTGGATTGAGGAAAGTGGTAAAAGGCTCTTCATGAGTAGCCATGTAATTTGAATGAATCTCCGTGTCAGTCGGATTCTTCCACGGACGCTGTTGCATTTCGATGCCATCCATTTGATCTGTGAAATTGGACAGTTTGCCGAGCGAATGGAGCGGCTGAAAGGTGTCAAATCGACCCTCGGTTTTTATCAGAGAGATTCTCTTCGTGATGGCACCTTCACGATGTCGAGTGATTAGGAGGCTGATTGGGATTAAGTTGACTAGCATCGCGGCCATCAGAACGATGGATTGGGAGGTTCCGTACAAAGTGCGTAGACTGGTGAACACGAAGGAAAGGAATAGCTGGCAGAACGCTTCGCCACAGAGATGGATGGTTTTTCGAACGTATTTGTCCTCCCGCGGTCGAACTGCCTCGAGAATGACGTGTGTCTTGTAGATGAACATCGTTGAGCCGATACCTGTGAATGTGGATTTTATTTCAAAAAGTTAAATTTCAGATTAATGAGGTTAGATAATGTGTACAGTTGGGGCATTTTCACAAATTTGGTTATCTTAAGTCGAATAGATATTGGTTTGGATTAAACGTACTCTAAACGAAACAACTAGATTGGGCGGCAAAGTCACGTCTACGTCAGCCACATATAGGAAATATCAACTTAGTAATCTGTCAAGATATTTTTGACCATATATTTGTAGACTATCCTTCCCATAAAATGTTCAAGTTTTCCATCAAAGGTGAAAGACATCAAGTCAGACATAATAAGTTATATTCTTGAATCGGATCGTTCAATAATAGGCCAGTTTTTTTGAGCTTCGAACTCAGCAAAGCAAAGTGAAGTAGGATTTTCAGCACGCAAATTACAACAACTACGATAGACTTGACACTTCGAGACTCGCAATAGTTGTTGTAATTGCGTGCGGAAAATCCTACTTTACTTTGCTTTGCTGAGATAGAAGCTCAAAAAAACACGGCTAATATAGATATTTCAAGTCAGATAGCGCTTCTAAGCCTTTCAAATAAGAAATACTTAGTTTTTCGAAAAAAAAAAAAAACTAACAAATGGTGGATAACTTAGGCGAACACATTTTTCATCGATGTTTGAATAAATATTTCCTGATTACCTAAATCAAAATACGTATAGTATAGTCTGCAGGGTGCAATCCTCATTTATATTATTTAGCGTTATTTGGAAATCTATGGACCAAATTTTCATAGGTGCATTCATGTTAAATTAATGCAACGAACCAACCAACCAACGCACTCATCTGAACCCACAAATTGAATCTTTGTCAAGACCTTACTGTCGTTTACAAGAAAATCAATCTGTCATAATAGGTCTGTTCCTTTACTTTTAAATCTTACGAATTTTTACGAATTCTTACGAATTTTTACTCAATGCCGTTCCTTAACTCGAAAAATTCGTAAAAGAGAGCGTCGTCGAGAGAGCAAAATATTACCCCTCCACTGAGAATCTTACGAATTCTTACTCAACAAATTTCTTGGTGTAAGAAATTTGAAGGGCTGTCAGTCACCAAACAATTAACAGCTGATTTGAAATTTCTTGTCATATTTGACATTCGATTGAATTTGTTTTGATTTCTTGCGTTCTATTAAAACAGACGGCAAAATAAATATTGAATGTTCTCGCCGAACATTCCATCGTATTGAAAATATTCTTTACCACTGCAATTTATGGAATTATTTATCTGCCATATCTGTCATTTTTCATAGTTTACTACAAAAGCGTTCCCTAACTTATTCGTAAGTGTCTCTCTCTGTGAGAGAATTTATCCCCACCACTGCCATTTTAATTGTCTTTTCCATTCTTACGACAAAAGTAGGGAACAGACCTAATGCTATCGTTAATATTATGTCGTTTTCCATTGGGCAAAAAGAAGCGTCCGGGAGAGTCCGGAATCGAAAAAATCACTTCTGAAACCGTTCCATTGGCACAAAAAATACTCTTCTAGTGATTCTCTCCTGAATTTCGCTTCTGGATTTGAAGTCAGAAACAGAATCCACTCAAGAAGCACTCACACAAGTGTAGTCTGTGTATTTTATACAAGTCAACTGACGGCTGCCGTAGATTATTTTTTTGGCATTTCACCAATACTCTTGTGGATTCAATCAGAAGCAGTTTTCTTGTGCCATTGGAATACAGAATGAGTGGATTCCCGAGTGAAACCAATGGAAAACGACATTAGCGTAACAATAAAAAAATAACTCATACCCCGAGCTCAAGAAACCCAAAAATAATGTCGTTTTCCATTGGTTTCACTCGGGGATCCACTCATTCTGTAGTCCAATGGAACAAGAAAACTGCTTCTGATTGAATCCACAAGAGTATTGGTGAAATGCCAAAAAATAATCTACGGCAGCCGTCAGTTGACTTGTATAAAATACACAAACTACACTTGTGTGAGTGCTTCTTGAGTGGATTCTGACTTCAAATCCAGAAGCGAAATTCTCTCCTCAGAATCACCAGAAGAGTATTTTTTGTGTCAATGGAACGGTTTCAGAAGTGATTTTTTCGATTCCGGACTCTCCCGGACGCTTCTTTTTGCCCAATGGAAAACGACATAAGACTCAACAGTTTTACCGAAAAAAAATAACTACCTAAAAGACGTCGGTATAGCGATAAGTAGATATAGGTACTGTTGACTTTCGAACAAGCGATAGCTTAAAAGTAACAACTTGTCTTTATTATTATTCCTTACGTATTTATTAGCACGGAGCAAGTGAAAAAAATCCGATCCTAAAACATTCTCACAATATTTTTTTCTTTATAGGTAATGCTTAAACCGCAACCCTGGTAGGTGATACCAGATATCAAAAAATCACCAGACGGTATATAATATTATGCGCAAGGTAAGATCATTCCTAAAACAACTCATAACTGGTTAAGCGTGCGTATCGAAAAAACAAATCAGGATACGTTTCACGTTTCTTTAAAAAAAAGCCTTCAATGTTAGGCGTTTCAAAAGCACAAAACCACACGTCCAAATGTCTTAAAAACACCTGCAGACGTTGCATTCGTGGTGACAAAGTCAGTTTTGGACTTAATGCTAAAGAGAATTAGTTGCGTCTTCAACATAAGTGGTTGTGGTAATTGTTTTCTTGTAACTTCTGGTATTCTCCAACTCACACTCTTCTTTTTGGTGTCTAAATAATTTATTTTATTGTTTTTTTTTTTAAGTTTTCAAGTTTTATTTGTTAAGCCTAGTATGCTGTTCCAGGAAAGCTAAAATTTAGCGCCCCTCCAAAGTTTCTCTCCACCACTTCGCTTAATGTTCGATTAATTTTGACACTCTAAGTTCCGACGTAAAAAAAATGTGTTGGCATAGCTGATTGACTTGCTCTGTTTCGTCACTTGGAAATTTCTAAAGAAATGTCTACATTTTAAAAGAAATTAAATTATCAACAAAGAGTTTCTTTGTGCAGAACTAACAATTCTCCATTGGTACTGTTTCGTTTGAAATTTTGTTGCGAATGCCGATATTTTCTCAGATCTGTCAAAATTTAGCTGTGGAAAAATGTATTTTGCATTAATACGCTTGCTTAAATTCTGTAGAGAGTGTTCGTACAGCGGCTCAAAAATTTAGCTTTGAACTGCGTACTGCTTGGCTTAACTGCTTTGCTTAATTTTATCTTTGGAGGCATTTTTGTATGGGAGCTTAATTTAAGCGCGAGCAGCATACTAGGCTTTAAGCTAAGTATCCTGCTCGCGCTAAATTTTATCTCCCATACAAAAATGTCTACAAAGATAAAATTTGCCTTCTACTTACTACTATAGAAATTGTTTCAGCTGATGAAGACAACATCTTCTTCAATTTTTGTTGTATGCATTGTTTTAAATATTGCAATGCTTTTGAAGTTTGAATTTAAAATAACGTGTATAATTTGAATCACGTATACCGACATTCTGTCATGAACTTATGGCTTTTGTCCCATCCATATCATAGTTCAAAATTTAGCTACCATTTATCTTTGCTGTGGAGAAACGGAATGGAGACTAGGGACGCTAAAATTTAGCGCTAGCAGGATACTTAGCTTTACCAATAAAATAATATGTCATTAAAGTGACAGCCAAAACAAAAAGTGGAGACTTTATTTTGACAATGATGTAAAGCAGCATTCAGATTGGCAAATAAATTGACTCGAATTGAATAATAAATAATTTAAAACATAATATTGAGAATTTAACATTCGTTTAATAGTGTCACATAGTTTGAAGGTTTTTATGAACCTCAAAAAGGAAAGCAAAGGTTAAGTCATGAATTGATTCAAATAATATCTTATATAGAATATAACTCTAATTAGTAATGTTTGCGGGCTAATACAATTCATACGTAATAAAAGTCATAGAAAGAGGTGAACCTGCATTATTTATCTTGAAGTCGATCAAATTTAGAAGCTTACACATACACAGATATACTTTCGGATGTCCGTCAGACCTATATTATTTTTTACAAAACTGGTTAGTTTTTTTTTTTTTTTTTTTTTGCTTAAAGTTTAATATTATTGCAACACACTAACAACTGAGCCATAATAAATATTTATGGATTATACCAAGTTGTAACGGTTTCATTCTGTTTGTTGATACCTAACCTCAAATTGTTTTTACCAAAAATGTAGAAAATTGGTCTTCTTTAAAATACTATGAGATGAAAACGAGTGAAAGAATTATCCAAGTGAGATGAGTTGTGCTTATCAACATCCATAGTTGTGTTTATCAATAATTCAATATCCATTCAAGGCGGAGGAGTCCTGAATTCCTAAAAATAATGACACCTATTTTCAACGTTCAACGTGCAGTCTTTAATTGGCAAAACAAATGAAAACACCTGAATATGGCAACGAATTCGTATTTTTTCCCCCAGTGATAACCACCCCAAATATAGCATACAAATTAATCATTAACTATCACCCTCTAAAACTCTTAATGACGCATAATGCCTATGTATTGGCACTGCAACACAATCTGTTTATTTATTTTGGCTCGCAGTAGGTTTACGGTATAAAAATTTGATCGATTGCCAGCCTGGATTGCGACGGCACATATAACATTAAACAAATGGTCGAGTCCTTCTATATCGATCCAGTTCTCAACCGGAATGAAGCTGTTTTCCACTTTAACGCTCCCACTTCACCTCTTGTTATTCTCTGCTCGCCTCATTATCTTAGATATCAAAAAGCAACCAAATCTGAGACTTATCTCACCCATACGCGTCAACGAGTGTATCTTACCTGCAAAAACTCCATAACAGACAATCGCTATCACTTGGGTGGTTGTTGTCACCGTAATCCATGCCGAAGAGAATAAACATCCACTTATCATCAGTGACACACATGTGATCCCAGTCGATATGAGAAATATTCGACGATATGCGACCGTTTCATCCGGCTTACCCCGATACTCGGTGGACAAGTGTTCCAAGCTGGATCGGCAGATCTGTGTAACAGCCTGATAAACAATGGCCGGCCATATGCGAATGACCCACTCCTTATCCGATTCGACGACATTGCCATAGAGGTATGCAGGCGTTGACAGAAAGGCCTAAAGTGTGCACGCACGTCCAATCGAAAAGAGAGAGAGAGAAACTTCTATTACAACCCCATAACAAGTCGGGCTTTAAAGTTGTCAAGTAATAACTACATGTATTGCGAACCCACATAGCAGGTACTTCTGTTGGATGTGCTTCTTGAGGACACGCCGCGGTACTCCTGCTGTTGTAACTGCTGTACGAGCTCGTCGGGCTGCCACCACCGGCTCCAGAAGTTTCGTCGCAGCGGGCATAGAATCGCGAAGGTTATTCAAATGTGTGCTATCCATATTTTCATAATTTGTAGTTTGGTTGGGAAATTTTTTAGAGGGGCGCAAAAAAAAAAAAAAAACAAAACTGTATTTACACTCAGGTCACAAGATCAACATTTGGCAGCATTCTCGAGAATTTGAGACAATCTAAGACGTACCGAGTTTAAACGAACGCGTCTACCTCTATGGGTTGGACTGAAAATATCCCAGACGATCACTAACCGACTGTATACGCGGACAACGACAGAGTATCTTTCTTTGCATTTAGCTTTCCTTGTTCGAGCAGATTTGTTTGCCGCCTTCTCTTGACTTAAGACATAGTCTTAGTGAAATTAAAATAACCGTTATAAATAAAGTTGACGATTTGTGTTCGCGGTGTTATCTTATCTTCGGTTTGCATTGCATGTGTTTATCTACAGCACAGCAGCGGAGTGCGATAGGGTACCACCTACTCTCGTATAGTAAGTGCGGTGGCATGGAGAACTATTAAGACAGAGAAAGCAAAGAATGATTGTGGGTACGGATTTTATTTGTTAACTTGGAGCTGATAAGATGTTTTTTTTTTGAGCGAGCCTAAAAGTATGCATCAAATACATGTGGATATTGTGTACCTACAGGTAGTCAGAGAATTATTCAGACTTTGCAATATGAGAGACAAACAAGCCCGATATGTGCACAATCACCTTGTAGCACAATCAAATTTCAAAAAGTTCAACAAGTTTCTGTAACGGAGGGTTACAAGTTTAAAACCTGCAAGGGTACAGGCAATCGTACCTAATTAGCCAAAAAGAACGTCAAACTTATGAATTATAATATTATATAAAACTGTATGAGATAGTTTCAATAAACAGTGTTGCCATTCTGACCGGAGAAAATTTTGAAATCCGGTCCAGCTGGCCTTAAACCGAAACGAAAAAATTCTTCTACTTTTTTGACCGGAAAAATACGAGGGCAGTTTGATAAGTCAGTGACTTTTTGAGTTTTTTGCTCAGTAACTGTAAATTTTTATTTTACTACTGTCAACTGTCATCTCTTATTAGACTACTGTGACATTTTGAGTAGCCGGCTTCATTTACTTTGTGTTTGAGAGCTATTTAAAGCAATAAACCTCTACAATTTTAATAAAAATGGAAAAATGCGAATTTCGTGTGCTGATTAAGTATTATTTGGCTCCAGAAATAAAACCAAAATTTGGTGGGTTCCGGGACACGAGGGTATTGAAGGAAACGAAAAAGCTGACGAACTAGCTAGGAAAGGGTCAGAGATCCCTTTTATAGGACCAGAACTTTTCTGCGCCGTCACCAAATCAGCAACTAACTCCACGATAAGAAGATAGGAACATAAAATGTGTATCAGTGGGAAGAAATCCCAGGCCTCAGGCAGGCCAAAAGGGCAATCGTGCCATTAAAAAAAAGCCAAACGAATTCTAAACCTCAGAAGGCACGATATCAAAAACCTTGTAGGCTACCTAACAGTTCACCACGGTTTGCGATATCACCTAAACAAAATGCATATAGTCAACTCGCCGGAGTGACGTCTATGTCTCGAAGAAGACGAAACAGCTGAGCTCATCTTGTGCGAATGCCCATCAGCTCAATTCAGTACTAACTTCCAATGAATCTTGTTTCACAAACGCGTATAAGTCGGGTTTTTCGGCTATCTACGGGTGATTTTTTAAGAGGTTTAGAACTTTTTTTAAAAAAAAAACACAAAAAATTCGAAAAAATGAATGAAATATTTATTTGAATCGATAGTTTGAACCTTACAATTTAATGTTTAAAGATAATTTCATGCAAATGTTGACCGCGGCTGCGTCTCAGGTAGTCCATCTGCTGAGTCCAATTTTGGCATACCCTTTCACACATATCGGCCGGTATCTCACGAATGAATGCATGGATGTTGGCTTCCAGTGCGTCAATCGAAGCGGGCTTGTCCCTATACACATTAGCCTTGACATACCCCTACAAAAAAATAATCTAATGGTGTCAAATCGCACGATCTAGGCGGCCAATTGACCGGCCCGAAACGTGAAATTAACTGTTCACCAAACTCGCCTCGCAATTGCGCCATTGTTTCGCGTGCTGTGTGGCATGTGGCACCGTCTTGTTGAAACCACATATCATGCAAGTCAAGAACTTCCATTTCGGGCAAAAAAAAGTTTGTTATCATCGCTCGGTAGCGTTCACCATCTTTGAAGAAATATGGCCCAATAATGCCGCCGGCCCATAAACCGCACCAAACAGTAGCTGTTGCAATGCTTCTGGCTGATCTTCACTCCAAATGCGGCAATTTTGCTTATTTACGTACCCATTCAACCAAAAATGAGCCTCATCGCTGAACACAATTTTTCTATAAAAAAGCGAAAATGAACATTTCGAACCGAGCACGAATTTTGATAGTAAAATTCAATAATTTGCAAGCGTTGTTCATTTGTAAGACGATCCATGGTTAAATTGCAGACCAAACTGAAGCTGTTTGACAGTGACACAAGGTACTAAACACACGTCAGCTGTCAAAACCAGTGTTGCCAAAACCAAACCAGCTAAAAAATCACCCGTTACAAACTAGAATGGTATAATACAAATATTTACAACTAGCTGACCCGTGCTCGCCTTGCTTCGCCAGAGTTCCACTTTTCAAATTTAAAACAAAATAATAAGAGCTATACAAACCCACTTCGGTGCTGTAAGTGACGTGTAGCAAGAAACAAAGGAAAGAATGACTTAGTTTTATAATAGTAGGGATTTTTTAATTATGTAGTTGTCGCACATAAAAACGTCACCTGCTCTATTTTGTGTTGATACCTATTCGTGCGATTTGAATATGTACACGTACAGTCTTCGACACTTTTCTAAGCGATTTCCATTCACTGGTTAAATTTTGTATTAAAACATTAGAAATATCCGTCCCGATTGATTATTAAATATTTATACATAAATAATTTACAAAAATTGATTCACTCGATGCAATGCCTTTCTTTGCTGGAGAAAAAAATCACTAAAATGTAAACAAACTCTACCAGTTGTCAAATTCAAACGCACTTGTTATTGGTAAATCTGAAAAAATATCTTGGTTCGCAAAAGTGCTCTGAAATTTGAAAAAGATTGCTTTATTTGTACCAAGCGAACATATAAATTGCTCTGAGAGAAAAAAAAGTGCTCTCAGAGCGCCCAATCGAATACCACATTACATTCAAATTATTAAATTTTCCTAGCGAACAAAAAAATCGACAACAGCGCCACCTATCGGGTCCAAAACTATCCTATCTTTCTAGCTGCATACAACCATGCACACATACAAAGTTTCATTGAGATCGGTTGAGTTTCTCAGAAAACGGACAACAGCGCCACCTATCGGGTCCAAAACTATCCTGTCTTTCTAGCTGCATACAACCATGCACACATACTAAGTTTCATTGAGATCGGTTGAGTTTCTCAGAAAAATCGACAACAGCGCCACCTATCGGGTCCAAAACTATCCTGTCTTTCTAGCTGCATACAACCATGGACACATACAAAGTTTCATTGAGATCGGTTGAGTTTCTCAAAAAAATCGACAACAGCGCCACCTATCGGGTCCAAAACTATCCTATCTTTCTAGCGGCACACAACCACGCACACAAACAAAGTTTCATTGAGATCGGTTGAGTTTCTCAAAAAAAAAAGCGCCACCTATCGGGTGTCGGTCGCTCGGTGTCGATGACGCGGTTTCGTTTTAAAAGTAACCCAAATTCATTAATTTCTTCTTATCTAAAAGTGCCCAACGCGCCTAAAGAAATAATAACCTCAAAAAAACATAAGGCAGAAAAGGTGCAGTTGCATATGCATGCATACGAAAAAAAACAATACCGAGCACAAACGGGATTCGTTCGTGGCATGCATCATCAGATCACAATTAATATAGCGCATTTTAAATCACAATTGAGTGTGACTCCCTCCCAATCTCAATTACATTACATACCTGACCTGACCTATCTCCCTCCCACCCATGCACCACATTAATACTCCACCCACAACCCCACTCTCTCCACTATCACCAGTTCAATTTCAATTTAAAAGAAGTGAGAAAAAAAAAACAACACAAAGCACAAAAGGTGTATGAAAAAAAAGAGAAACAAAAAGCATACAGCATTCAGCAGAGAGAGAAACAGGTTTTGCCGCACACACACACAAAATTTCCTCCACTGAATGCCGGGCAAATCCAACGATCTAGCTTCAATCGAACATTTTACTTTTTTGAGCTGTATAAAATTTATAGTTTAATGCTTATTGTACAGCTTCAGGACTACGTACAAAGATGATTTATATCTTAAAATCTTTGTACATAATTGAACTTTATATTAAAAAAAAACCTATTTTATTCGGTTGAGTCATTCCAAAGCTAGGAGCTAGAAGGCATTCGAGAATTACAACTTTTGTTAGATATCAGCTTAAATCTCCGCTTCCGGATAGCGGATAATGATTAAACATTATCCTAAATTCTAATATCGACAATTTCCAATGCAATTGTGAAAACCGAAATCAATTTCGTGCAGTACTTCTTGTGCCTTTAGCACACAAACTATTTAAAGCCTGAAAAAAGTTACAGTTTTATTATTAGTAAGGATAAGGATAAGGATAAGGATGTAGAATATCAATATTGTTAGGTAACATCAAATTGATTTATTTAACGCTTTACAGATCAATTTTACAGAGAAAAAAGAAAAAAAAAAATTTTTTTTACTATTGGCACTGCAAAACACCTTTTCTCTTCCACCAACCAGAGACAGCTGATGATTTTGAATTCTTTTTGTGTGCAATTAGCTCGTCACTGTCTGCATCGCATACACTTACAATTGTTGGATTTCAATGGAATTTGAGCAAATTATTGAGAGTGTCTCAAGTCTCCCATATGTTCAAGTCTCCCGCTTTCCCCCTATTGATTAGAACATCACTCATAAAGAGATATCATCTAAGATCCCAGCCGTAAGCCCTCTAGTTAGAGCTGTTACTGTTATCTTTAAGATTACCCTGCATATTTTATAATTATCGGTTAATGAACAATAATAATAACAATAATATAAACAAATCGAGGGAATTTGAGTTAAAAGAAAAGGGAAAAGTGCCCACGCTTCGTGGAAAAAATAAGACCGTCAGCTCCGCCGACTTAAAAGAGTTTGCCTACAAACTGTGTTCAGCGTTATAAACTAATAATTTTTGGGCGCAACAGGTCCGTAGGGACCCTAGGCCTAGCTTCTCACAACCATTCGTTTTGTGTGAGATTTCATTTTTGGAACGAATGGAAGGGATCTACAATTGTATGCCGATTCCAAACGGCTAGTTGAGAAGCTCTTTCAAGGCAGTTATACTCTCGGATGTTTGTCAGACGTTCGCGAGAGGTGGCGCAGTGAAAAAAGCCCTGGACCCCTCGCTTAGTAGTCCAACACACTGCTTGTTCAGCGTTACCACTTCAAAAAAAGCGAAGTAGATTTGATCCGAAAAGTGAAGTGGATTCAAGAAAAGGGAAGTAGATTTCAAAATCATAGTTTTAATGATATATTTAATTCCATATTAGCACAGATAATAAATTATTATAATTATTTATTGTCCGTGATATTAGTTTAATGCATGTAAAAAACGGTGCAGGGAAATAAGTCCACGGGAACTAAGTCCACCGAGGGACTAGGTTCCCACCTAATGGGAAATAAAACCACTTTCGTGAAGTGGACTAAGTTCCCATGTAGGGTGGGAACTATGTCCACTTTCTGATGGGAACTTAGTACACACTCAAAAATAAGAAGGGGGAACTTACGTCCAAACTAAATTGGACAACAAACTCACGATCTTTTATTGGAGTAACTCCGACAAAGCGTAATAACGCCAACAAAATTTGAGTAATAAGACCAACCTTGCACCCACCCCGTAATCCAACAGTAAATCCAAGCAGGGGGGTTGCAGGGGGGCAGCATGCCCCCCCATACAGATTTCATAGTTTGAGAGCGCAATAACACCAACTTGACGTTAAAAGGGAAATAAAACCACTCTGAGTTTTCGGAATTTATTTCCCACCCTACATGGGAACTTAGTCCACTTCACGAAAGTGGTTTTATTTCCCCCTTGGTGGGTACTAAGTCCCTCAGTGGACTTAGTTCCCGTGGACTTATTTCCCTGCACCGTAAAAAACAACGTTACGATCTAAGAATATTTTTTTTTCTTTTTATTTACTACACTTATCGTTTTGGTTGGCTATTGCAAGGTTACATAAGTTAATTTCATGTTTTGTTTTTTATCAAATACAACTTTTTTTTATTAAAATTGAAGCAGATTAAATAAGGGATTTCTAAAGTGAAGTAGATATCAAAAATTTACCAATAGTGCGAAGTAGGGAGCAGATTTCAATTTTTTCCCAAAATTGAAGTAGATCTACTTCAATTGTATGTAGTAAAGTGGTATCGCTGGCTGTGTTCCGTGTTTCTATGAGCGAAAGCATGCATGCCATGTTAAAGTAAATTAGACGCACGTATACACTTGCACATAGCAACCTGACAGATGACTGACATTTCATTCTGTGGTGACATTGCAAAAAAGTCAAATAATTGGCAGTTATCGGGACGTGTTAAGAAAGCGATGGGTATGGTGTGGTGAATTCAGTACCTACCTACTTATGTTTTATTAAAAAGAATATATTATCAGGATTTCTTTTATTTAACCTAGATAATCTATATAGTACGGGATGTATACATTTGTTACTGTAAGCAATAGAAATCGATGAACTAAATGGATCATCTGCAAAAATAAAATAAAATCAATATGTATCTGCAAATAATTCTTTGGAATTCTACTGATAGCTATTCATTTTAGTGTCGGTTCTTTCCCTCAATTTGGAAGAGTGAATTAGATTGAAAGCACCTTTTTTTGCAAAGAGGATCAGTGGGCAGTAAGGGAGTCGGTATGTACTAATAATCGAAAAACACCTTCTCAATTAATCTCAATTGTCTCGAATATCATTTTGAATGTCCGCAGATTCAGATGTCCAGGCATTGACTCTGGAAATACCACGTTGAAGGGAGAGCTTTCATATATCTCGATTAGGACCTCATTTATATAGGATTGACCGAAAGGAGATATGCCTTGAACATCGCATTACCCGATTTACTACAAAGACGAACTATCAACTGCACCAACTATACGTTCAAGATCTATCTGCCCTTTTGTGTGAGCCCTAAACCATGATTCCTCTTCGGAAGAAGGTACATGAACTCAGTTCTCAATCGTCTACAAGGGCATTCTGAAAATCATTTTCTTCATAGCTCCCAAGGTGCAAAGTGTTTACTTTAAAGAATTCGTCACACTTGTTGTTCCATTCAACGACTCCATTGTAAACATGTTGTGAGTAAATATTTAAGTTCTAAACCGGAGGGTGTATGATCTGCTTATCTGTTCAATTTGAATTACGATACAGAATGACGCGGCAAGGAAATGAGCTAAGTAGGTACGAGTATAAGTAACTTTTTTCATTGAGAAAATTCCGTGTGGAAAATTACAAGCAACAAAATTTTTATTGGCCATGATAACAATTGCAAATTTGGTTCTTTTAAACAAAGCGATATGTTAATTTGCATTCACTGTTTAGATTGGTAGAATGGCTACCTACCTACACTGAAAAAAAAATAATTATTATGTCGATCAGATTTTACAAGTCTTACAATCCGCTACCAAGAATGCAATGTTTGGACCTTCCCAAAACTGATTTCAATATGAATGCCTGCAAAATTAAATAAATTGTATAATTAAAATAAAATGTGCTGGGCGTCAAATTAAAACTCTTTTAATCAATATGACATTATAACACGTAACATAAAGCTTATATTCCCACGAACATTTCATTGTTTCATCAAAATCGGCCAGCGCACTTAGAAGATAGAAATTTAAAGTTTCCAATGCAGACCAAAGCCAGTAAATATTATTAGAAATTGTTTAGAGTTTTCAGTCTGAAAATGTCTTTTCTGATCTTTTGAAACGTTGACATGGCAGTTTAAAAACTTTTGATGTATTTGTCTTTATGTAAAAATATTCGCATTATTTCCTTCTATTTCATAGTCGTTTTCTGCCTGACAATTAGGCTTGAAAATACTTTCCGTGTAACACTTAAATGGAGCGCTAGTTACAATATTCATACATGGAGAGATAACATCTTGCACACAAACTCTATATCTTATCTTGGCAATTTTAATTGTGTCAGCCGATAAAGGCTACGGATTTCATCCTTCTTTGCATTTAAATTGCATGCACTCGCTGAAATTAGAAACTAGTAACGAAATCAACCTCGAAATGAAAAGTGTGCAAACTTTTCTGCTGTGCATCCTGCTGGTACGTTGAATATTTGATTTTCAGCACGAGATCCCTTAGATTTGTATTTTTAGATTGCAGTGGGTCCATATCCTCAAGATGTTTCTGCAACTGGTACAGACTTGGAATCACCAGAAACACGGACAGACACAATAAAGCTTGAAGGATTGACAACTGTAGCCCCAAATGAAGAAATCCATCACGAAGGTTTGTATAAACCCCAAAATGGTTTAAAAATTATATATTCTACAGCTTAAGCGGGTGTGTTGCGTTAAAAAATCAAAACTTTGTATTTGAATGTCAAAAGAAGTGAACTTTTAATCGAATTTCGAATTTTTAAGAAGTCACCGATGTCATAAGTAGTTAGACTTCATTCTTATTCTTGTTTTGATAGAAACAAAGTCAGCGCAATCGATCTGTAAATAATGACCTTTTTTTTTTGGATGCTGCGCATTTGTGTTAACACTTTACAATGCGACCACTTTCGAAACTTTTCTTTTGAAAGAAGTTTTTTTTACCATCCAACAACTAATTTTCACTAACTTCGAAAAAGTTTTTTTTTCGAACATTAATTTTTTCCGGAAATTTCTTTCTGGAAATAAACGAAGTTGGTCCGAAAGATACAGACTTTGCATAGAAAAAGCAGCTCATTCGTGAGTTTAATACACTATTTCGAACGAATGTGTCAAATTTTTTGATGTTTCGCCACAAATATTGTTTCGTAAAATATTTACCATAACTAGAGTCTAACATACAGGTAAATATTATAACTTCTTCTTTGTATAGTAATTTGACATTATTTTTGGCTTTAAACAAAATTCATTTATATTAAAAGGAAACCTAAAACATCTCTAGGTGCTAAGAGAATTGCTATCGTTTGAATACAGCGCGACCTACACATAAAAAAGATGTGGTAACAAATTTTAAAGGCTCTTAAAATATTGTAACAGATCAAATTTTGTTTCGAAAATTCGAAATGACGAGAAAAGTACATTATTTCCTCGAAGGGTAGATATAATAAGAATACGACTACGAATACAAAGAATGTAGGTATTTAGACTTTATTCCTAATTCTATCCAATTTAGATCTACCCTCAAATAAAACCTCATGTAAATTCGAAGTGCTATAGAATGTATCAGATTTGTTTGGAGCTAAATTTGTTAGTCCAATTTACATTCATTCCGAATTCGAATCCGAAGAAATTAAAACTTAAATTAATGTATGTCATTAAAAAATATATTATTCTTTATACAATCTTTTCAACAAATTATGTATAATGAAATGCTGTTTTAATTTCTAGAAAAAGTCACTGCTACAACACTGGAACTGCAAAACACTGTCATCATTTTACAACTGCCAATCGAAAATAATATTCCCCTAAATAGCTCACCGAATGACAGCGTACAGCCAACAATCCCAATCACCACTACACCAAACACAACGTTAAATTCAGAAACCAAATCTGAAACAGTAGATGGAGCAGTCACAACTTCAGAAACTAAGAGCATTGTACTTATCCCCCAATCAATTTCGACTTCCGAAATCGCTGGGGACTTGCCTCTTCCAACAACTGCAAGTTCACTTGAAACAGACTCAGGTACTGAATTGAAGAGCACCACTGGTGATCCAGAGTCAAAACTAGTTACTGAAACAAATCCGAGCTCAACTAAACTCATTTCAGCAACGACGGACGCAACTCCGAAAGTTGTAGAACCTAAGAATACAGCTCCAAGTTCATTTCAATCACTTTCAACATCAGCTCAATCCAAGAGCACCAGTGGCAAACCAGAATCTAGATCGAGTCATGGGACGAATTCCGGCTTTCATGAACTAGTCTCAGAAACGCAAGATGCAACTCAGACACATTTTGACACCGACAACACCTCAAGCGTTCCGTCAGAATCAAGTTCAGCTTCTGAAAGTGCGTCAGAGTCTTTGCTTTCGACGATTTCACACTCAGCTGAATCGATCTCAGCGGCAACAGCAGCCAAAACAGAAACCAAATTCAGTCCTACACAGCTTTCCGAAGGATCGGCGGCAGTTGAATCTGCACTTTGCCATTCCAACTGTGAAGGTAGTTTGGAGCCTTTGGAGGGTGCACAAAGTGCTACCACTCCAAACAGTGACAAAGAACTACTCGAAACCAGTTCAATTTCGACTGGTAAAAACATTGAGTCGGACCTGGAAGCTGGAAATTCAAGTGGTACAGAAGAATCTGTCGCAATGAAGGAAATTGAAGTAGACTCCACACCGTCCGTACTTGAATCAGCTTCACAATCTGGAACAGTGTCTAAAGTAGACGCAGATGATTCACCCGTTTCGCCATCAATCACTGAGACGAATGGAGCTTTCGAAGCTACTGAGACGGAAACGCCAGAGGTTGTAAGGGCATCAAAAGCGGATACCCCGGATGCAGCAGAGAATATTAAAACGTCCACTGTGCCTTCTCAAGCTACTTCACCAACCGCATCGCCTTCGACGGATCCAAGCACATCTGAATCAATTCCAGCATCTACAGAAGTAACTCAAATCCCACCTTATACCGAAAATACCTCGAGTACTCCTTCAGAATCAAGATCGACTTCCGAAAGCGCACCTGAGATACCTTCAGCTGTCCCCGGAATAACTAGTGAAGCCCCACCACTTGTGCCCTGCAACGAAACCGGAAATTTTCCAAACCCTGCCAACTGCCTGACATACATAAGCTGTTCTGGCAATGTCACTGACCTTCTACGCCAAGAATTTGTATGTCCCGAGAGATCTGCCTTCAGTCCCGTTTTTCGACGCTGCACACGAGATATTTCCCCATGTAATGACGGGCCGTCCTGCCTTTACCCTGGAAGTATAGCCGACCCAACAAACTCTTCTTCGTACTACTGGTGCGTTCCAAGCCTATTGGGTGGATTCCATAAATATCACATCCAGTGTTCCGTTGATGAAGCCTTCAATGCACTGTTCGGCCGTTGTCTTCTACAGACTCCAACATACGGCCTAAACAACCCATCGTTCGGCATTCCAAACGACCGCGATATTGCAAAAGCTGAATCGAAGCAGATGAAGAAAGAACTGAAAGCCAAAGCTAAGGAGGAGAAAATCCGCCTTAAAATGGCAGCCAAGGCCAAAGCCGATGCAGCTAAACTTGCATTGAAGCAGCAAAAGAAGCTGAAGGACGATATCGAGAGTGACGATTGAGAACCCCTTATCGATGTATTTTTCCTTCCCAGTTACCACATTAATGTGTGCCTTTAAATAAAGCGATCTATGTAACAGATTTGAGTTGTTTGTTGAACAAGCTTCAGCGGAAGATACCCTAGATTCAATAATGTGTAAATTTGAAGGTCTAGTCATAAACTGTAAGCAGAATCCAAATTTTATAGCCCCTACTTTAATATGTAGTGCATCGCAAAATTTTGTTTTCTGTGTGTCCTACTTTCGGGCGTTATGATAGTAGATTAATTTATTTGCTTCCTTCTTATCTAATCGGGGTTTCAGACGTAAACACCCGGACGGTAGTGATAGTGAGCACAACACAAATTGCATAAGGGCGTTTCGAAAGGTATAGGCGTGAACGGATTTAAAAGATAAACATTCGGAGAGTGGGTTCTTAATAACAACATTTAGGTGTATCATTTTCATAATCCGTGCAAATAAGAATGTGTTTCTATTTCTGTGATAGGATTTACTCCAAGGTCAGCAGTGACCTTCCTTCGATAGAGTATGTGTCTACTGGTGTGATGTTTTAAACGTGATTTGTTTTCAAGGCAGCATTACTGCCCTTGATTGGAAAAGATATTTATGGTACTCGTATGTGTAGTAAGTTATGTCACAGTACGAGTTTTGGCCTAGGGCAATAAGGTTGTACGCATGAGGAGACTATTCTACATCGTTACCTTGTTCAGTATATATTTAGGGAGAGCTTTGATTGGACGGAATTTGTCAAAGGATTATCAAGTAAGATATATAAGAGGTTCCAGCCAGTTGGGGCTTTCCAAATCAAAAAGCTGACAACCAATTTGTTCACATAACGGCCGGCCAAACATACCTCCATTTTAAGGAGGCCTTTAACATCAAAGTCTTAGAAGGAAAAAAGATCTGAAAAGAAGTCTGCAGAGATAGGAAAAGGTAGCAGACTAATGCCAAAAACTCATGTGCAGAATTCAATGCGCAGCTGGATTAGAAAACACACGAAAATAAATTGCAATTTCAAGTATTTGGCATCATTGCCTTTTGACACTACTGATCGTATTTGTTTGTGTTTTGGTTGTAAAAACATCAGCGAATGACAGCAGCCCTATTAGCCGATGCAATGCATTTCCAGCAATTTACTACACACATCTGTGCTGTCGGTGCTGTGTGGGACTTGCGAAGAACGAAGAACATTTCTACATGATAGTAATCATTTCCATCCACTCGACTTGACGAGTAGAGGTCAAGCTTCTTAAAAGAATTGGCTGGTGACTATGTAAGAAATATCAGGCCCGACCTTATCTGTAAAATTAGAACGGATGGCAGTATGCTTGGTGAATTTAACCACAGCATGTTCAGAAAGGAGACACTGAGTTGCGCTAAACACAGCAAAGAAAAACGGCTGATCACCAGTCAGTCCATCTTGGAGCGGTTTCAGGCACGGACAATTTATCTTAAAAGATTTAGACCTTGGAAATCGTAGACCAATCCCAGAAAAGTTTAATAAGAAAGTAATCTAAGGGAACAAGTCATTTGTCGGCATAATTGACAAACTCGTTTTTTTAGGTCTAGAATGTTCCTGGTCCACCTAAAAAGGGCAAATATTTCCATCGCACCGAACGGCTTGATTTTGTAAAAGGTTTGGGACCAGCTCGCTATAGCTTGCAACAGCTTCAAATTTATTCTTTTAGCCATATAGCGAAATTCACATGAAATTCACAACTACTTGTATACTGACATGTTTGCCATTTTCACATTATCGGGAAAGCGCTTTCAGCTGACACTGGATGTCACTGCATGTACTGAAACGGAGTTGGGGCGGCAAGTGTGCGTCTGGCTGTTAATATGATTGCTGAGCGAAATATGCGAGTATTTTCATAGAGAAAGGACGCTGTAGTGTAAATCATCAAAACAGACTGATGTCACTTCGATCTTGGAAATAGTCACAGACCTTGTCTCCCTACGTTCTTCAATAATAATGTAGGCGTAGAGATCAGGTCGGAGTCAATTCGGACTTGGAAGGCAAATAAAGCCCTTCCTCAGAGAACCAAGGAAATTTTATTAAACAATACAATAACTACATAGATGCAAAGGTTTTGTCGAAAATGAATGAAAACCCCTTGGAAAGTTTTGAAAAAAAAGATTATCTTGGCAACATTTGGTCCACTTTTTATATAGATTTGTGAAGGGCGACGTTGAACTGGCAAAACAAGTGCCAGAAATAATTATGAAAAGTGAAGTGTATGGATAACACACCAGGGCAAAGTGTCTTTGCGTTTAAGTCTCCTTAAGAAGAAGAAGACTTAAACGAGTCTCCTTAAGAAGAAGAAGACTTAAACGAGAGCTTAAAGAGCCAGCCTTAGGTGGTGCGCTCAATGAGAGAACTACCAGAACTAACTAGGTGGGAATAGATGGAGGCAGGGTCCGAGCTCGCTGAAGCCAGCGGTCTTAGCTGGGCTGTCCCAGTCACTGTCACTTGAGGAACAAAACACTTTTGAGCTATAACTCCATTACTTGCAAGACTTTCTAATGTCTCACTATCATATCTTTCAGGGGTGGCAGGTCAGCGTCTGGTACCCACAAAAAAGGAAGAACTTGAGGACAACCGATGCAACACCAAATATATAGCTATCCTCAATATAAATGCATGCCAATGGGTCCACTAGGAAACAAGTTTTTTTTAGATATTAAGAGGGTGCACCCTGCTCTACCCGTTTAACCTACCTAGCTGTGCATAAAAATGTCCTGTGGGAAGAACAGAAGTTTGTTTGTGCAAGGGTTTTTTTTAAGGCAAATTTTTATTCGATGCAATACAATAATAAATACGTCAAACTAAGTCAACTGTTTAAATGAGGATCAAGATTTTACCTACTCAGCGGTTTTTATTTCGAAAACTTTTGCAAAAGTGGTGTGGGATTTATTGGTTCAAACAAGAAAAGTGTTTTATAGATCTTCAAGATTTCAAAGTTGTCAAAAGACAGATTCAGCTAAAAGGAGCTCTTTAGATCGATAGTTGTTCCAATCGAAGGGTTTTTAAACTGTGCCGTCATTTATGACAGTTTCTTCATTTTTATGCCTAATATTATTTGCCAAATTATCATGACAGAACCAGAGAAATGCTTCATAGTTTAAGCTTTTTGTTAAAAGTAATTATTTTTATAGTAAAAAGTGATAAATGACAGAATCGATGGGTTAAGATTAGAATAGAAGTTTATGTTCAGCTTTGTTGTTGGAGTAAAATAGATTTCAAACTATTCAGAATGTTCTCCGAAACTGGACTTAATATCCCCTACAGCTAAGGTGACCATCCGTTCATTATAATAATGAATAGTTTTGTACTTCAAGACAATGTTTATTAATGAAATATTTTCTACGCAAAAGCATATAAGTGTTCTGCATGTTATAAGTTTTTCATTATTTGTTGTTTTTATTATTAAATTTTTTAAAATCAATAATGTAAACATTAGAGAATCAAAATTTAATGAACTAAATAATAAACGCAAAGTACCATAACTTGCTGAACGAGCGAAGAAGTCATCTAGTACCTACCAAAATATTTTTTGTTCTTACAAAGTATACGTGTATAATAAATGAAAAAGAATTGAAAATTGCCCTAAAATCTCCGTCTTTTTCTTTTATTCAATATTTAAAATGCTATAATAGAAATAAAATAAAAACTTTAAAAGGAGATTTTTTTATTAAAGGGCTAAAGGTGGAGAGTACCTTTAGTAAAACAAACATTTCACATTTCAGTGAAACCGCACCTATTTTTTGACGACCATCTATACTGACCAAAATCCGCAGAAAGACAGAACTATTCCTTCTATAGCATCTACTCTTAAATAGCTTCATCTTGTTGTATAACGGCGCTTGTTTTCTAATCCACATCATCAACAATTTTCACAAGATTATACCACCGATAACCGTTGTAATCAACCAAGCTATGACGTCAACAGCAAAGTCACATAGGTACGTACACAAAATAACTCGTGAAGCCTCTGCAAATATTTGTTCGGAAATAGCGAATTTGGATGAATTGTTCTTGACAGACTCTAATCTCTGAGGACAATATTTATGCTAAGCTGCGCTGCGCACGGTCGCAAATATATAACTGTTTGCCGAAGTCGGCAAGAAACAAATTTTCATCTACTTCTTCGCTATACGGCAATTTTGTGACGGGAATTTCCGGTATCTGCGCCAATAGTATTTATCTCAAAAAATGCTGCAAACATATTATTTTATGAGCCAGTTGCTTATTTAAAGATGTTAAGCGACTTTTTTTTTAGCTATTTTCGTAAGTGAAAAATATTGAAATTGGCAAAGTATCTATTGGATTAGAGCATTTTAGAAGTAGTGGTAGGACAGTGCTATCTAATCTGCGGACAGAGAAAACAAGTAGGATTCAAAAACAACGTTATCTCTGTGCGGTAAAAATGTATTTGCAGATGTCTTCAGTAGCCAGAGAAGCTATCTGATTTGAAGCTTTGTTGCCATAATATTCGAACACAGAACAATGGGGTTTCGTTTCACAGGCTATCACGTGTGTTTGCCATGAGCACGACAAAGAAATTTGTTTAGATGTGGATAGTAATTTTCAGTGGAAAATAGTTGCAGAAATTAATTTGAAATGCGGAGAATGTGTTCTATGGCGGTAATACTTTACAGTCAATGGGTTTGGTTGAGCTCGACAGAGAGGTGTGCATACAATAGGCTAGGCGGTACTGGACTTCGAAGAAGATGCTGAAATTCGGGACCCTCTCTAATGTTGGCGTCTTGAAAATAATGCTCCCAAAACTAATAACTCAAGCGAGAGCATGTTAGAACAAAAATCCTGTACTTTGCGGTTAATACTGATGTTTCCAGTCCAGTTGCCTTAATGTTCAAAGACAAATTTGGTGGAAGTAGCTCCCCACTTGTACGCGTCACCTTTTGAATAAGCTCATGCTTTACGTCTTGTTAGCCTTTTCTTTAGTTCCTGGAGAAAGGATATCACATCTTATATTTATGTAATTTAAGCCCGAAGAAAGAACTTTTTGGCAGTGACTTTTCGCTTGATTTTTGCGCTGATGTCATTTTGCGAGGCTACTGCAGAGCACTGGCAGACAAAGACGTTTACTGTGCCGAAGTATACTTCGTTCAACCATCATGTAAACAGACAGGCCATCTTTCACCGCCACTGCTGTTTGATACCTTCTTCCGATAATATCGATAGATAATTCTCTAGGGGTTCGGTTTTCGGTGATGCTCTAGCAAAATTTGGAAGAGATTCCTCCATGTATATCTTGCCCTTAGGCTTTAAAGTCGATAAAGAAGCAAAGTTCCTTAGTTTTGTCCAAAATTTTGCCGCAATATAATCTGAGACGTTAGTAGACTCAGAGACGGGTATAGCTCGAAGTAGCTCTTGTAAAGAATCATTCAATGTTTGTGTTGGGGAAACAGTATAGTCAAGTCTCTGCCGCCATGCGTAGGGGCTAATGTGCCTTACGGCTTCTGATCTTCTTAAAGCTGTTCCGTTGGGTTATCGGTGCTGCTAGTTTCAAATAACTTTATGTTGAGCTGTTTAGACCTAATCAGATTCTGGTTTTCCTGGAGGACTGGTTTGATTTCGATTTGAAGTACCCCGTTAAGGGAGGTGATCGGAGTAGGTACCCCATCGGAATGACAACCATAGCTGATTGTTTGCTTCATCGAATTCTAACGGCCGTGATTTATGGAAGAGAATCCGAACACCGTAAGCTAACCGTCCACCGATACTGGGATATAGGTCAGAGAGGTAGATTCGATAAAGCAAATAAAGTTCAGCCCAGTTTACTCATCGGCGGATCTACATTAGTCAATTAAGACGATTCCCAGAATACCTTATTCGACCATAATCCATTTCAAATGATATTTAGCTAAATCGAACTGTCAGTTTTGGGCCAAGCAATTCCTATTCGACAGCCCAAAGGTTCTGTCTTAGAAAAAACAACAATAAGTCATCTTAATATAAATTGACGGCTAGTTGTCTGCAAGATTGCAGAGATAATTTCCGTAGCAATAAAGCACATACGAGTATTTTGGAAAAAAAAAAAACAACCACCTATTATGAGTCACCTATTCCAGGGAGAAGATAAGAAATCAACAAAACTCCTCGACTTAGATGCAAAGCGAACTTATTTGCTTTTTCATTTTACCTCACCACCGCAAATTAATTAACCTGCAGAATCATAAATCGCGGTCCTTATCTGTAGCCAAACCGAGATAGTACTCGTATTTACTAAGACTAGATGCTGGCAAGATAAGGGAGTTGTCTCGCGAATTTTGCATAAAAGCCTCCATCATATCTGAAATCAGAACAGTAACGAAACTTTACTTCGAAAACGATAATGGGAACGAACAGAATAGTCGGATTATTCCTAATACTAGTGGTAAATAGCGAAAAAAAATTGTTCATTCTTTATTATCCTTGAATACCTTTTGTGCAATTATTTGTGACTATGTTGTGATCGATATATTAAATGCCATGCGAATATACTGCGCCGTCGCCCGGATGAGTCCAGATGTTACTAGGATTTGCAATGATTTGGATGGGAGTGAATAGCGGGGAGGAATATGTACTTGAAGCAGGTTTACTGTCCTCGGGGCGTAGTTAAGAATGTGATAGTTGACAAAAAGTACTCGTATGAATTCCTCTTATGTAACTTTGTGAAATGAGAGCAAACAAAACCGTTTTGAAATGTTTTATATCGTTGCGGAATGTCAGCAAATTACTTAAACAGCCACAAGAGTTTACTTTAATAATTTTTAATATAGATATTTTTAGTTCAAGTGCAGTGAACAGAGTTTAAAGTTTTGATTTTTATTACAGGCCGCAACGCTAGCAAACGGTCAGTCCACAGTAAATTGTAATGGAAAGGAAGCAGTCTGCGTGGGACCCCTCAGCTATAAGTACTGCTCGGCTGATACGAACGGGGTATACCTGGCCAATACGGGATCCGCAATCCAATGCCCGGAAAACAGTCGTTGTGTGAACGATGGAGTTGATATTTGCTCTCCGTTGAAAGCCTCAACTGAGGGTTCAACGGCGGCGATAGTTGATAACACGACAGCTGCTCCACTCGATAAAGCTACCCCAGTCAACAGCACAGCTGCTCCAGTTGATCCTACCGCTGCCCCAGTTGATCCTACCGTTGGTCCAATTGATCCTACTGCTGCTCCAGTTAACAGCACAGCTGCCCCAGTCAACAGCACAACTGCTCCAGTTGACCCTACCGCTGCCCCAGTCAACAGCACAGCTGCTCCGGTTGATCCTACCGCTGCCCAAGTTGACCCTACCGTTGTTCCAGTTGATCCTACCGCTGCCCCAGTTGATCCTACCGCTTCTCCAGTTAACAGCACAGCTGCTCCAATCAACAGCACAGCTGCTCCAGTTGCTCCAGTTGACCCTACCGCTGTCCCAGTTGACCCTACCGCTGCCCCAGTTGATCCTACCATTGGTCCAGTTGATCCTACCGGTGCTCCAGTTGATCCTACCGCTGCCCCAGTCAACAGCACCGCTGCTCCAGTTAACAGCACAGCTGCCCCAGTCAACAGCACAACTGCTCCAGTTGACCCTACCGCTGCCCCAGTCAACAGCACAACTGCTCCAGTTGATCCTACCGCTGCCCCAGTTGATCCCACCGTTGCTCCAGTTGATCCTACCGCAGCTCCAGTTGATCCTACTGCTGCCCCAGTTGATCCTACCGCAGCTCCATTTGATCCTTCCGCTGCCCCAGCTAACAGCACAGCTGCCCCAGTCAACAGCACAGCTGCTCCAGTTGATCCTACCGCTGCTCCAATTGAATCCACTGGCGCTCCCGTAGAAAGTACTGCTGGTCCTGGATCCTCTGGAGCACCAGGTTCTTCAGGTGCCCCAGGCTCATCAGGGCCTCCAGGCTCTGAAGGTGCCCCAGGCTCTGAAGGTGCCCCAGGCTCATCGGGGGCTCCAGGCTCTGAAGGCTCAGCAGGCGCTACAGGTTCTCCAGGTGCCCCAGGTTCTCCAGGTGCCCCAGGTTCTCCAGGTTCCCCAGGTTCTTCAGGTGCCGCAGGTTCACCAGGTGCTCCAGGCTCAGCAGGCGCCCCAGGCTCACAAGGTGCCCCAGGCTCAGCAGGAGCTCCAGGTTCGGCAGGTGCCCCAGGTTCTTCAGGTGCCCCAGGTTCTTCTGGCGCCCCAGGCTCATCAGGCGCCCCAGGCTCAGCAGGCGCCGCAGGCTCATCAGTTGCCCCTGGTTCTCCAGGCGCTCCAGGCTCATCAGGCGCTCCAGGTTCTTCAGGTGCCCCAGGCTTAGCAGGCGCTGAAGGCTCATCAGGTGCTCCAGGTTCTTCAGGTGCCCCAGGCTTAGCAGGCGCTGAAGGCTCAGCAGGCTCTCCAGGCTCATCAGGTGCTCCAGGTTCTTCAGGTGCCCCAGGCACAGCCGGCGCTCCAGGCTCATCAGGTGCCCCAGGCTCAGCAGGCGCTGCAGGCTCAGCCGGCGCTGCAGGCTCAGCCGGCGCTTCAGGCTCTGAAGGTTCTCCCGGCTCATCAGGTGCACAAGGTTCTCCAGGTGCCCCAGGCTCATCAGGTGCCCCAGGATCATCAGGCTCTCCAGGCTCATCAGGTGCTCCAGGTTTTTCAGGTGCCCCAGGCACAGCCGGCGCTCCAGGTTCATCAGGTGCCCCAGGCTCAGCAGGCGCTGCAGGCTCAGCCGGCTCTTCAGGCTCTGAAGGTTCTCCCGGCTCATCAGGTGCCCAAGGTTCTCCAGGTGCCCCAGGTTCTTCAGGTGCCCCAGGCTCATCAGGGGCCCCAGGCTCATCAGGTGCCCCAGGCTCTGAAGGTTCTCCAGGCTCATCAGGTGCCCCAGGCTCATCAGGTGCTCCAGGTTCTTCAGGTGCCCCAGGATCATCAGGCGCCCCAGGCTCATCAGGTGCCCCAGGCTCTGAAGGTTCTCCAGGTTCATCAGGTGCCCCAGGCTCAGCAGGCGCTCCGGGCTCAGCAGGCGCTGCAGGCTCAGCCGGCGCTTCAGGCTCTGAAGGTTCTCCCGGCTCATCAGGTGCCCAAGGTTCTCCAAGTGCCCCAGGTTCTTCAGGTGCCCCAGGCTCATCAGGCGCCCCAGGCTCATCAGGTGCCCCAGGCTCTGAAGGTTCTCCAGGCTCATCAGGTGCCCCTGGCTCAGCAGGCGCTCCAGGCTCTGAAGGTGCCCCAGGCTCAGCCGGCGCTCCAGGATCTGAAGGTTCTCCAGGCTCATCAGGTGCTCCCGGCTCATCAGGTGCCCAAGGTTCTCCAGGTGCACAAGGTTCTCCAGGTGCCCCAGGTTCTTCAGGTGCCCCAGGCTCATCAGGCGCCTCAGGCTCTGAAGGTTCTCCAGGCTCATCAGGTGCCCCAGGCTCATCAGGTACTCCAGGTTCTCCAGGTGCCCCAGGCACAGCCGGCGCTCCAGGCTCATCAGGTGCCCCAGGCTCAGCAGGCGCTCCAGGCTCATCAGGTGCCCCTGGTTCTTCAGGTGCCCCAGGCTCAGCAGGCACTCCAGGCTCATCAGGTGCTCCAGGTTCTTCAGGTGCCCCAGGCTCAGCAGGCGCTGCAGGCTCAGCCGGCGCTTCAGGCTCTGAAGGTTCTCCCGGCTCATCAGGTGCCCAAGGTTCTCCAGGTGCCCCAGGTTCTTCAGGTGCCCCAGGCTCATCAGGTGCTCCAGGATCATCAGGCGCCCCAGGCTCATCAGGTGTCCCAGGCCCTGAAGGTGCCCCAGGCTCAGCCGGTGTTTCAGGCTCTGAAGGTTCTCCAGGCTCATCAGGTGCCCCAGGCTCATCAGGTGCCCCAGGTTCTTCAGGTGCCCCAGGATCATCAGGTGCTCCAGGTTCTCCAGGTGCCCCAGGCTCAGCAGGCGCTCCAGGCTCATCAGGTGCCCCAGGATCATCAGGTGCTCCAGGTTTTCCAGGTGCCCAAGGCTCAGCCGGTGCTTCAGGCTCATCAGGTGCCCCAGGTTCTTCAGGTGCCCCAGGATCATCAGGTGCTCCAGGTTCTCCAGGTGCCCCAGGCTCAGCAGGCGCTCCAGGCTCATCAGGTGCCCCAGGATCATCAGGTGCTCCAGGTTCTCCAGGTGCCCCAGGCTCAGCAGGCGCTCCAGGCTCATCAGGTGCTCCAGCCTCATCAGGTGCTCCAGGTTCTCCAGGTGCCCAAGGCTCAGCCGGTGCTTCAGGCTCATCAGGTGCCCCAGGATCATCAGGTGCTCCAGGTTCTCCAGGTGCCCCAGGCTCAGCAGGCGCTCCAGGCTCATCAGGCGCTCCAGGTTCTCCAGGTGCTCCAGGCTCAGCAGGCGCTCCAGGCTCATCAGGTGCTCCAGGTTCTCCAGGTGCCCCAGGCTCAGCCGGTGCTTCAGGCTCATCAGGTGCCCCAGGATCATCAGGCGCTCCAGGCTCATCAGGTGCTCCAGGTGCTCCAGGTGCCCCAGGCACAGCCGGCGCTGCGGGATCTGAAGGTTATCCAGGCTCATCAGGTGCCCCAGGCTCAGCAGGCGCTCCAGCCTCATCAGGTGCTCCAGGTGCCCCAGGCTCAGCCGATGCTTCAGGCTCATCAGGTGCCCCAGGATCATCAGGTGCTCCAGGTTCTCCAGGTGCCCCAGGCTCAGCAGGCGCTCCAGGCTCATCAGGTGCCCCAGGATCATCAGGTGCTCCAGGTTCTCCAGGTGCCCCAGGCACAGCCGGCGCTGCAGGATCTGAAGGTTATCCAGGCTCATCAGGTGCCCCAGGCTCAGCAGGCGCTCCAGCCTCATCAGGTGCTCCAGGTTCTCCAGGTGCCCCAGGCTCAGCCGGTGCTTCAGGCTCATCAGGTGCCCCAGGATCATCAGGTGCTCCAGGTTCTCCAGGTGCCCCAGGCTCAGCAGGCGCTCCAGGCTCATCAGGTGCCCCAGGATCATCAGGTGCTCCAGGTTCTCCAGGTGCCCCAGGCACAGCCGGCGCTGCAGGATCTGAAGGTTATCCAGGCTCATCAGGTGCCCCAGGCTCAGCAGGCGCTCCAGCCTCATCAGGTGCTCCAGGTTCTCCAGGTGCCCCAGGCTCAGCCGGTGCTTCAGGCTCATCAGGTGCCCCAGGATCTCCAGGTGCCCCAGGCTCAGCAGGCGCTCCAGGCTCATCAGGTGCCCCAGGATCATCAGGTGCTCCAGGTTCTCCAGGTGCCCCAGGCTCAGCAGGCGCTCCAGGCTCATCAGGCGCTCCAGGTTCTCCAGGTGCCCCAAGCTCAGCAGGCGCTCCAGGCTCATCAGGTGCTCCAGGTTCTCCAGGTGCCCCAGGCTTAGCCGGTGCTTCAGGCTCATCAGGTGCTCCAGGCTCTGCAGGCACTCCAGGCTCATCAGGTGCTCCAGGTTCTCCAGGTGCCCCAGGCTCAGCCGATGCTTCAGGCTCATCAGGTGCCCCAGGATCATCAGGCGCTCCAGGCTCATCAGGTGCTCCAGGTGCTCCAGGTGCCCCAGGCACAGCCGGCGCTCCAGGATCTGAAGGTTATCCAGGCTCATCAGGTGCCCCAGGCTCAGCCGGTGCTTCAGGCTCATCAGGTGCTCCAGGTTTAGCAGGCGCTCCAGGTTCTCCAGGTGCCCCAGGCTCAGCCGGTGCTTCAGGCTCATCAGGTGCCCCAGGCTCAGCAGGCGCTCCAGGCTCATCAGGTGCTCCAGGTTCTCCGGGTGCCCCAGGCTCAGCCGGTGCTTCAGGCTCATCAGGTGCCCCAGGCTCAGCCGGCGCTCCAGGCTTGAAAGGTTCACCAGGCTCATCAGGTGCCCCAGGTTCATCAGGTGCCCCAGGCTCGTCGGGCGCAGCTGGCTTCCCAGTGCCTCAATCACCACCAAGTGGTGGAAATGCCAATACCCCTGGTAGACCAAATAGACCAATATGGTCATATGTGCCCCATTTCCCCAACTTTCCCGGACTGGCAGATCGCCCTGGAGCATTACCTCTTTTACCCAATCGCCCTGCTGTAATTCCACCAAGTGCAGAAACTGTTGAAGATGAATCCGCCGAAGTCGTTAATCCCGGTCGTCCCGGCCGTCCTGGTCGTCCTAGTCGTCCAGCAGTAGCTCCACCCAGTGTCGAAACAGTCGAGTCTATCGAGGATGTCCAAAATCCAGTAAAACCTGTAAGTCCTGTTCGTCCTATTCGTCGTGGCCGCCCAGCTATAGTCCCACCAAAGCCCATAAGTGACGAAACAGTTGAGAAAGAATCAATAGAAACTGTTGAAACTAAGTCTGTCGAGAGGCCAAAGAAAGTCAAACCAGCATCAGATGAAGACGCTTCCATTGACGACAAATCCATTGAAATCATAAAGCCTGACTCCGATGAAAGCAAGGAAAAGAAAAAGGAAAAGAAAAACAAATCCAGCGAGGAGAAGAAGAAGAACAAGAGCAAAAACGATGATGACGATGACGACGACAACGATGATGATGTCGACGATGACGACGATGACAAAGATAGCAACGATAATAGCTCCTCGAAAAGGTTACGATGGCTAAGGAACAACCGCAGAGACTAGATTATGTTCCATATAAGATTAAATAATCCCCTCATTTATAATCTACACACTCACGCCAAGGTCCGTCTAGTTCCACAACGAACGGGTACACAGTCACTATGCATGCACTATTTTGAAATAGACAGACCATAGAACCAACACCAGGCAAACCTACTTAAACCATATTTAGTCTTTTTATGTGTATTATTGATGTTTGTGTAAGAAATATTATCAAGTAATAAAGAAAGTTCAGCAACTAAGCGACAGTCTTCAAATCTGACAGTTTATTATTTCGAACATCCTGTTTAAAAATCAATTCGTAATCTTATCAAATTAATTTGAATTTCCGTTTAGCGAAAGTGCCTTTAATTTTACAGACTATTCTATACACTTCCTGTTAATCGATCTAAAACTGCTGTATAGCCGATTAGGAAACGGATCCTATCTACAACAGTCACAATCATAATTGATAAAAAAAACTCCTTAAAACAAAAACAGACTTCGCGTGACTTACATCTGATTATCCGACCAAAATGGTCCTACCAGTAAAACACTTATCATTGTACAATTATTTCTTATTTGGCTTTCTACCACAAAGACACGATGTCGAAGCCTTTAGTCATAATCATCAATCAGCAACGTTAGGTACTACGATAAGATTATGAACCCAGCTCTCTCCCAACTCAAGGGCAATAGAGTCCACTGCGTAACACTGATAAAAATAAATTAACTTATCAAATAAAAGCAAAGGCCTCGTCGGACTAATTCTATAAAATAATTAGTAGAAAATCAATCAAGTTCAGTTATAAAACTGCATTGCCAAACGGCGGGTGGCCTATACGCAGTACCTTTTCAACAAGGAATTAAAATTAATTTTTATTTTTTTTAAATAAATCTTTGCGAACGACCTAAAGTAGAAAATAAAATAGTTGACATTGTGATAAACAATTCAAAAATGATTCGAATTTTTGTGGTTGCACTTTTGGCAACAACTACCCTAGTTAGCGGTAGTCAAGGTCCATGTACAATAGCGGGTGAATTTCCCCTTTACACAGGGTCGTCAATATTTTATCTCTGTTCTGTGAATCCTTCTGGTGGTCTATCAGTGTCATACCTTCAGTGCCCAACAGGACAAATGTTCGAATCCTCACAGCAAATATGTGTTGGTAGTAGGGCAGATCAAAATGACGAAAATGGAAATATTGAAACGACAACCGTGATAGTGGAAAAACCTACAATTCCAACGACAACACCGAAAGAAGTAGAACCGTCAACGAATCCAATTACAACGACATCTGCGGCAACAGATGAACCCGGCACAACCACAGAGGATCCAGCTACAACTCAGGAACCAGAAACTACCGCTGAAAATATTTCCACAACAGAAGCGCCTTCAACGACTGAAGACACCAAAACCACAGCTGACCCCATTTCTACAACAGAAGAACCTGCAACCACTGTTGAACCAATCTCAACAACAGAAGATCCTGCAACCACTGGTGATGCATCCACAACAGAGGGACCAGAAACAACTGCTGATCCGATTTCAACAACTGTTACCACTGAAGATCCGGCCACAACTGAGAAAAAAAACACTACTGAAGAGCCTGCAACAACTGAAGACCCCAAAACCACAGTTGACCCCATTTCTACAACAGAAGAACCTGCAACCACTGTTGAACCAATCTCAACAACAGAAGATCCTGCAACCACTGTTGAACCAATCTCAACAACAGAAGATCCTGCAACCACTGTTGAACCAATCTCAACAACAGAAGATCCTGCAACCACTGGTGATGCATCCACAACAGAGGGACCAGAAACAACTGCTGATCCGATTTCAACAACTGAAGAGCCTGCGACCTCTGAAGAACCGGCTACAACTGAGAAAAAAAACACGACTGAAGAGCCTGCAACAACTGAAGTCCCCAAAACTACAGTTGACCCCATTTCTACAACAGAAGAACCTGCAAACACTGTTGACGCAATCTCAACAACTGGAGAGCCTGTGACCACTGAAGACCCCAAAACCACAGTTGGCCCCATTTCTCCAACAGAAGAACCTGCTACCACTGTTGTAGCAATCTCAACAACTGGAGAGCCTGTGACCACTGAAGACCCCAAAACCACAGATGGCCCCATTTCAACAACAGAAGAACCGGCAACCACTGATGAACCAATCTCAACAACTGGAGAGCCTGTGACCACTGAAGACCCCAAAACCACAGTTGACCCCGTTTCTACAACAGAAGAGCCTACAAGCACTGTTGCAGCAATCTCAACAACTGGTGAGCCTGTGACCACTGAAGACCCCGAAACCACACTAGGACCTATTTCTACAACAGAAGAGCCTGCAACCACTGATGATACATTTACAACAGAAGGACCAGAAACAACAGAAGACCCCAAAACCACAGTTGACCCCATTTCTTCAACAGAAGGGCCTGCAACCACTGATGGTGCATCCACAACAGAAGAACCTGCAACAACTGTTGAACAAATCTCAACAACAGAATATCCTGCAACCACTGATGATGCATCCACAACAGAGGGACCAGAAACAACTGCTGATCCGATTTCAACATCTGAAGAGACTGCGACCACTGAAGATCCGGCCACAACTGAGAAACCGAACACAACTGAAGAGCCTGCAACAACTGAAGACCCCAAAACCACAGTTGGCCCCATTTCTACAACAGAAGAGCCTGCAACCACTGATGATACATCCACAACAGAGGGACCAGAAACAACTGAAGACCCCAAAACCACAGTTGACCCCGTTTCTACAACAGAAGATCCTACAAGCACTGTTGCAGCAATCTCAACAACTGGTGAGCCTGTGACCACTGAAGACCCCAAAACCACACTAGGACCTATTTCTACAACAGAAGAGCCTGCAACTACTGATGATACATCCACAACAGAAGGACCAGAAACAACAGAAGACCCCAAAACCACAGTTGACCCCATATCTACAACAGAAGAACCTACAAGCACTGTTGCAGCACTCTCAACAACTGGAGAGCCTGTGACTACTGAAGACCCCAAAACCACAGTTGGCCCCATTTCTACAACAGAAGAACCGGCAACCACTGATGATGCATCCACAACAGAGGGACCAGAAACAACTTCTGATCCGATTTCAACAACTGAAGAGACTGCGACCACTGAAGTTCCGGCCACAACTGAGAAACCGAACACAACTGAAGAGCCTGCAACAACTGAAGACCCCAAAACCACAGTTGGCCAAATTTCTACAACAGAAGAGCCTGCAACCACTGATGATACATCCACAACAGAGGGACCAGAAACAACTGAAGACCCCAAAACCACAGTTGACCCCGTTTCTACAACAGAAGATCCTACAAGCACTGTTGCAGCAATCTCAACAACTGGTGAGCCTGTGACCACTGAAGACCCCAAAACCACACTAGGACCTATTTCTACAACAGAAGAGCCTGCAACTACTGATGATACATCCACAACAGAAGGACCAGAAACAACAGAAGACCCCAAAACCACAGTTGACCCCGTTTCTACAACAGAAGAACCTACAAGCACTGTTGCAGCAATCTCAACAACTGGTGAGCCTGTGACCACTGAAAACCCCAAAACCACACTAGGACCTATTTCTACAACAGAAGAGCCTGATGCAACCACTGTTGACGCAATCTCAACAACTGAAGAGATTGCGACCACTGAAGATCCGGCCACAACTGAGAAACCGAACACAACTGAAGAGCCTGCAACAACTGAAGACCCCAAAACCACAGTTGACCCCATTTCTACAACAGAAGAACCTGCGACCACTGTTGGAGCAATCTCAACAACTGGTAAGCCTGTGACCACTGAGGACCCCAAAACCACACTAGGACCTCTTTCTACAACAGACGGGCCTGCAACCACTGATGATGTATCTAAAACTGAGGAACCAAAAACAACTGAACCCATTTCCACAACTGACGAGCCTTCATCCACTGAGGATCCTCTGACCACTAAAAATCCAAGCACCACCGACGAACCCAACACCACTACAACCGGTGGAATTCCCATTTCAACGCCATCTGGCCCGAGCACAACCGAAGAAAACTCCATTGTAACCCCTGACGTAGGGTTCGAATGTCCCATGCAAGGATTTTTCCCGATCAGTAATAAATGCAATGAGTTCCACATGTGTCTCTACGACGGTAACGGCAACCTTGTTGCCTTCACTATGGAATGCCCATCGGGTCAGAACTTCAATCCCTACACACAGTATTGCGTCGATAAAACCCAATATTCTCGCTGCAACAACGACGGTGATCAGTTCATCAACGCGCACTTCGACTGCTCCCGTGAAGGACTCCACCCTCACCAAATGGACTGTTCGCTCTTCTACAACTGTCTATGGGATGTAGGTAACAAGCGTTACTTGGTATTTATTCAACGTTGTCCACTGGGACAGGTGTTCAGTTTGACCAGCAATACCTGCACGATCGGCACAATGCTATCTTGCCTGGGACGGCCGTTCAGCTACTATACACTCATGCGTGCCGATTATTGAGCAGTTCAACAATGTTTATAATATTCTGCACTAGTACTCCGTTAGAATTGATGATATTTATAAAAGAAAAATGTGATCTGTGTGTTTCCTTTCTATCTAAGCTGTCCTTTGTGTTCCTTTTTTTTTACGAATTTTCCGAAATAAAATAAATTTTATAAACTTTTTTAAATTATAAAGAAAAGATAATTTTTTTTTTTATTTAGGAATCGGTTCAATAAATATTAGTAACGAAATATAGATATCCGACCAACGAAAGAGAGTCCTTGCAAATCGATGTGCATTTTTCATTCAAACAGAGTACTCCTTGCAATCGGCTGACTTTTGGGGAAGGCACTCGAGCGCATTGTCATCGAACTTGTAGAACTTTGGACACTTGATCGCGATGACATTGTCAACAAAGCACAGATAATAGTTGTTACAATCGTCAATGCTGCGAAACCGTGTTGGTGACCGGCAGTTGATCTTGTTTTTAGTTGGTGATTGTTTTTTCACTTGACATCGGTTGAAGGCTGCTATTGTACACGATTGACAGGTCACGTCGAATGCTGTTCCGCGGGGACACATGAATGTCATCTGAATGGCCGGCGTGAATTGTTTTGGCAAGCAAAGATGATACAGATGACAGTTCAATTTGTCAACGTACTTTCCAGGTATCATATTCGCGCAATCCATTGAGGCTTTGACTTTTTTCCTCTTGCTGTCAGATTCGTATTCTCGCTCCTCGCGTATAGTGCCCTTAAGGATGCAATTCTTCAGCGTTTCATCAAAGTATCGCTCGTGGCCGCACATCATGTGTCGCAATAGGTAGCCTACTCCATTCAGGGGTACATCGCAATACCAAAAAAGAGTTGAATTCGCTTTGTCTGCAAAAGGGAAGATAACAGGTGACAGTCTCAGTTTTAAGTGTGCGTGCTTATTGGAACACGTATCTCCGATAAAAGGTATAAAATCGAGCGGCGTCGTCGGTTGAGCTAACGAGAGATAACTTTAAATCAGATTACGACGTTTAAATTGGCTTTAATTCTTTCTATTTGCCGTCGGTAACTGTCACGGGTTTGATTAGAAAATAAATGACTTTGGCAGCCCTTTGGTAGAGTTGATAACAAGCTAAAAGGCGTGTGACTCGCATAATGTGTCAGTGAATATCTCTGATCGATAGGTAACCAATACATGGATTTTTGCTTTCGCATCTATGTTGGATAAATGATTGTCATTAGGAGTAATTATTTACATGCGGTTCTGTCTATTATCGGAAAATCGTGATCATTTTCAAACTGCAACCTTAATTCCGGATTCCCGCAGTCGAATTTGAATTTACTGATAGTATAGTCTATGACGTTTGGAATGTCCATGACACCTGTTTGTTATTGTCTTTGTCACAAGGGGAATTCCGTACATTCTTAAGCCGGAACCACACTTGTAATATGAGGTGTGTTGTGGAGGTGTAAGTCACGTATAAATGGATCTTATATGCGTAGAGGCATATTTTTCTCGTGTGCTACGTGCAGTGTGTCGCTTTGTGTCGAAATCGCTCCTGATCCGATTGCGCCACAACGCTCTATGAAACGAGACGAATACATTATCGGAAATTGTCTATGTCATAAATATCCAAAATACACTCAAAGACTGATACATTGAATGCTTCCATTACAACCAACAGCTCAACTTCTCAGTCTGGCTGCTGCCATTGGATTTCGAAACCATTTCCTATATTTTTATATATATTTGGATTTTACCTCTACTGGAAAGTCAAAAGGAAACGAAAAAAAACCTTAAACAACTATAGAGAAGACACTGTAATTTTAAGCACCGAAAACGTGGCTGCAATAAAATAATTAATTAAAGCTTAAAATCTGTTTCTCTTAAAAACTTTTTTGTCACTAAAAGTAGTGACAGTCTACGTGAAAGAAAGAGTACACATGAAGTAGGAAATCGACAAACGTCAAAAAAGCAAAAGAAACAACATTTGAATTTAGTTAGGTAAAGAAAATCGCAGCACACTACAAAGTGCACAGAACCCGACGCGACACGACACACCACACGATAATACACCATACGTTATTAATTAGTCTGGTGACGGCTTGAATCATTTGTCACCAAGTTGGCATATGTATATTTTAGGGGGATTATGAAATCGCAAGTGACTATTAACAGACAGTCACTCAAAAATTATTGACGTTAGCTCGCTACCTGTGACTTAAGACCTTTTTGTCACTAGGGGAATTCAATATGGACATGGACACTCTTAGTCCATTGTCAGTGGAGAGATTATGAACTCGCAAAAGATTATCGATTCAATGGAAACGCATCACACCTGCCAAAGATTGTTTAACCAAGTCTTCCATAATCTATCCATAAAATAATGTTCAAATTAAGCCAACAAAAAGAAATTATTAATATATTTTACCTATTTCCGCACATTGCATTCGAATTAGCATCTCACAAGTTAAAGTGCTCAATTCACATGTCAAGTGGGTAGCCATGATAAAGTTAAGCTAGTGACATGATTGGAATTTGTCACATGATTGACATTATTGGCACAAATGAAGACGCTTACACATAGTTTGGTAAAAATGTGTATTCCCTTAAAATAGGTAAACAAAAAATTGCTAGTTTGATTAATTGACTTTCCGTTAATTACACCAAATTATTTAATCGATCTAAATAAAAATACCCGTGGTGAATTTTAAGGAAACATGCCCATATGAAATGCTGACAATCTCACATAATGAAACCGTCAACATAGACACTGTAATGAATCCGTCATTGGAATTTATGACATAATGCATTTTTTATGAATAATGAGACATGGCTGTCAGTTATTGTTGGCTGTCTTGACTTAAAAACGGTTGTCGAAATTGATTCTCATAATACGTGTAGTCGTGTAGAGTACTAAAGCATGAAACACATTTTATCGCTGGCAATTATGCCAATTAAGGTTTTTTTTCGTGTTTTTTTAGTCTGCTGGACATTTTTATAATTTTAAGGAAAAGTTAAATTTCAATACAACGAAAAATTGGTTGCTAGATAGAAAAAATTAACGAAAAAATTAGTTGTCAATAAAATTCGATAAAAAATAAACAAATTCGTTGGTAAAATTTAAAATGAAGTGGGTACGAGACTAACCTCACATTTGTTTATTATTGGAGTACAAAAATAATTCTTTAGCTGAGTTGGTTAATATCGTTTCTTTAAAATGAGCCTCTCAACTGGTTTGGCAGTATCCAATACTAACAATCTGATTTCGTAGATTCAATCCTTATTTCTCAAATACTTAGACAAACATTTTGAATAAGTTCGTTGCTGTGTTGCCGATATAAATCCGCTTTGTAAAAGGTGCCTCGTAAAAACAATTTCAAAAGTATCATATCACCAGCGAATCCATCTAAATCGATATTGGGATGTTGGCGGAAGTAGTCGTGAAATAGACCTACAATCCATAGAACATATTCTGCAAGATCTGGTTTACAAGCTGGGCTACCTCAAAACAGCAATTCAACCGAATTATACTTCGCAACTAGTCAGGAGTTATTTTTTTACTTAAAATAATTTTGAATGTTGTCTTATAGCATCTTTGCACGAGACAGGGCAGATAGATCCGTTTGTCCGCAGGCAATAAAGTCGTATGAATGAGATCACAAATCAGATTAAAAAAGCTACTATTAGACGAGATGTTGAATCAGCATACGTATGCTGAAAAATGTGTCCCAATCACAACATATCGTGTAATAGCGAAATTTCTGTCATCATATGTATGCTAAAAGATGTTTGTTGGCTAGTCAGCATATGTATGTTGGCGACCTGAACATTTCGTAGTATCCCTTTAACTGCCTAAACACAATCCGCCATACCAATAATCATTTTTAGTGTCCAGACTAAATTCTTCGAACTCACAATGACGAAATTTTCCATACAAAATTGCATATTGTGACCTAGGAAATATTTAGTGTGAAGGTTAAAAATGATTATTGGTAAGGCCCAATGAGTTCGCTGTAGTAGCGGTATGTAGCGCTGTCAAAGTTAAAATACACTGATTGCATATAACGCGAACATAATGAGCGGCGCCGCTGCAGCGTGTAGTAGCCGCTGTAGTACATATTGGCCAACTTTTAACTTTTGTCGCGCTGCATGTCACAAAATCAATCGAAGTTCAGTGGCGATCATTTTAGATATAGTTCAATGTATTTTAAATTTATAAAGAAAATGTAGTTTCAAAGAAACCTTTGGAACTTCTTCCCCGATATAAGGGGCGCACCCACCATCTCCGTTTTTTTTCCTTTAAATATTTGTGTGCTAGATAGAACATTTGCACTACGGCCATTATAAAGACAACATCCTCTTTGTCATAGATTTTATTTCAAAACTAATTGTCAATGAGTAGCTGAATTTAAAAAAATACTTATTGCGAAAATTTATTCAAGAAAATCATACAAAACAATTATTTGAAATTGACGTATCGCGCTACTTCATTGTATACACTTTTTGTGTGTGCAGCGCCGCAAAATTTGACAGCTTGTACTACCGCTACATACTGCTACTACAGCGGCCTCATTGTGTTTAGGCAGTAAGGTGTCATGGATGTTCTACCCATAATTATAGATATTGTAGAGCGGAAATAAAAACATGTTCCGGCCACCTAAATTGTTTATATTTCTGGTTTAAAGCATATGAATGAGGTATTAGTAAACTAAGCCAAAAATTCATAAGTTAATTATACGAAACAAATAATTATTTATTCGCTCATCACTTCAGGAAACCATTTTGTTTTATAGGAAAGTGAAATTTCCTTATCCATCGCTATAAAAATATGAACATGCTCAACATTCCCATAACTCCCACCACGTAAAGAAGACGGCCGACCACAATACGTCTCCCGTATTTCTGCGTGTTAGGCTGTGCTGTCCCTTTCAGTTAAACAGCTCTTTAGTATTAGGCATGATGTTGTAAATGCTTCATTATTCATTTTGAAACTAAAGCCAAATGGTTTTATATTTTTTATTTTACCACTTCCGACACACGGTCGCAGACTAGAAATTTGTGCGCTTCCTATACCGCTCAATCTAACTTCTATCGTTAACACGCATAATCTATAATTAACTTTATTCAAATTAATAAAATTAACTTCGATATTGAAGCGTTCAGTAACGCCGTCCTTCTAATTTCAATGACTGGTTGCTGTCAACGTTGACAGAAAACGGGAAATGTGAGTTAGGGGAACGCACCCAGAACCGTTTGTCTTTGACAAACTACATTAAATGCTACTCACCGGCAAAGAATCCATAGGAATCGCACTCAAACGGTGGAGCCGGTGTGAAATCGATGGTGGTAAAGTCAGTCTCGTCCTCCGATTCAGTTGTAGATGCTACCTCTGTTGTTGATGTTTCATCTTCATCGTCAACACTTTCTCTCGCTAGACGTGCTGGCCTAAAATGTGCATCTTCGTCGAAGTACATATTATCATCATATGCATCTACGACACTGCGCTGCTCTTCCCTGTTACTGTTGTGTAAAAGCTTATTTGGCGGCTCCCTAGGCGTACAATAAGCAGGATTGTTCTCGTCGCAAGCAAACTCATCTTCGCACTCGTAAATGTTTGCCCTTTCTGTTACACCATCTACGGCAACTGGGCAGAACTCCAGCATTTTCTCGTCCAAACATCTAAATCCATATTGCCCACAATCCGTGCGGTCTTCCTGCTCTTCTGACTCAGGCGGACCTTCCGTAGTTATCACAGATATAAGGGTGAGCAAAAATATGAAACCCACTTGATAAGAAGTCATCTTCATTTCGAAACAAATCTGATGGTTAGGGATAGACTTTGTTTGTCAATGGGACTATACTCACAAAAAGCTTCAAATACGGATAAGAATGGGGCCAAAAATATTAATTAAAACCTCGTCTTGTATCAGCGGTGACAACTGAATCTCACAAATTCCAATAAATATACGAAATTGTCAAATGGAAAATTTTAATTAATTTCTTCTGACAATCGAGTGTCTACAGACTGTGGATTCGATTCGACATCGAAAATACGCAGGCACTTCTAGTGCTTTTGGCGATGGCACATCAGACATAATTTCATTTTTGAAAACAACAAATGGATAGCTCGATGGACAAGTATTGATGTAAGTTACGCATACTAAGATTAAAAGATTAAGTGTATTCAATTTGCACAAACCTTACGATCGTATATAGTCTTAGCCGCAAATAGAACGACATTCTTTGCAACGTATTCGATTTATCAGTTTGATAGGGTTGTAGGATGGGGTTTTACCATCGAATTAAAATTTAAAGCTGATTTAAAAATGGAAGGTATGGTGATGTTATCGATGATTAAGTAGTCGGTCTTATTTTTAGAACAATATAGCTTCAAGCAAATTTCACTCAAGAAGCGAATACCTACTTACAGAAAAGTTATTTCCTACACGAGCAGGCGTTACTGCCGATAGTAGGTATGTATATTAAAAAAAAAAATGGGTACCACATTGCGAAAATTGTTATCAGGCATTTGCCAATTAGATTTACCCCCTCGTGGTAAAATCGTGATAAATTTATCGATATAGCTTTCTGAAATCAAGATTAAACCGAATTAAAAAAAGTCCTACCATAAGGTAGTAAACCGACTAGTTTGATGTCAAGGTTGCAAGGTTGCTTATTCGTGTATTAACGAAGTACAAGATTTTAACGTTTGGACTTTAAAACATTTCGGGTTCAAGAAAATAGTCGATAAAATGGAATAGGTGCAGTGTATACTTTGTTAAAAATTCTGAAATTAGGTTATGCATTTCCGCTTACTTTCGACACATGTAGTAGCACCTTTTTCACACACAGGCGTTCAGGGAAACTATCGACTATCTAAACTATCGTTATCAAGTGCTTGATGTACTTCCTCGTGGTGGATCATCCCTAAGCGGTAAGACTGCAATTCCGAAACGGTGTAGCGTTTATAGACTAAGTATATAGTAGTGTGCGGGATAAGAATTCACGCTTCAAACATTTTCAGACATCCGCAATAGCTTACTGCACTCGATGGAAAAAATTAAAGAACACCTGTTTACAACTTTGATGGGCTAAAAGTCCGACTTGGGGAACACGTTTAACAAGGACTGGAAGCTATCAGCAACTCACATGACTGGTGGAGTCATACAACAACATATTGGTATAATATGTAAAAAGTCTCCGTCAAAACCGGAGCGGAAAGTATTGCCAGTATAGGTAGCAGTGATAGACTCTGATTTGGCAAGTGTTACTAAAAGTACGCAAAATACCTCGATTGGGAATTAGATAGCCGGGTGTTTACAGAATATGGGGACGTTCAAGTATTTACTTTAGTATGTCTGACAGCTGTCCGACTAGATGTATCTCGGTTTCGATTGACTGAAATCGGTCATATTTTGAACTGTTTCAGTTGACGTTTATGGAGGGGCATCCGTTGACAGTTCGCATAATATGTGACTGACGTAGAAAAATGTACGTTCCCAACCATTCTAGTTTTTGGGTTCAGGCTACATCTTATCCAGACCAATCTAGTCGACTTAAGACAGGTAGATTACTGAATGTGTGCAATCACTAACAAGCTGATATGCAGTCATTGCCCGGTGGAAATCTTAAAAGCTTATGTATTGGACAATTGTTGCCGCCTGTTAATATTTTAAAATAAGACAAGTGCAACAAATTCAATGTAGAATTCAATGAAATAGCACCCAAAACTTCTAGTTAAACGCGATCACTGCAGCAATCAAGGCTCTCAAATATGACAAGGCAGTAGGATTTGATGGTAAGTTTTTGCGTTCAATTGACAGTAAAATGACTGGCGATATTTCATGTCTCATGTCAAACTAATGTCAAACTCTATATTAACTAAATTTGCATTTGTTCTATATGTAAAACATTTTCATATATGGCTTTTGACTTGAGTTTGACTTGAGACAGACTGTCAGATTTGTTAAGAACTCAAATAGTTAGGCTTTGCATACTTGGGTTTATATGTTTTGTTCTGTTTGTGTCTTGAGTGTATCAATAAAGCTTTAAATGGTTATCGCACTTGCTACTATTTTCGTCCTTGGGTAGAACCGATTCCGAAAATGAGAAAGATGCATATGTAACGCGTGCAAAGGAAAGGTGATACCACCAGGGAAAGTCAACTTGACATAAACAACTTTTGATAAAAAATAAACCTACCCAAAGTTTTAAAACTCGCCTCATATAGAAAAGCTTCAGCACATAAAGATTAAGTGATTTTATCCCTGCCCAAAAATACCCAATTGTTTCTCAACCAATAAAATTTATATTACCGCATTGTTACGATGATCGACTTACCAAGCAATCCAAGAAGAAATATATCCCTAGACACAAAAACAACCGTCCCAAGAAGCCACCTTACATAACAATACATTCCGTTCCCGATCAATGCCCCGATACCAAGCGTCGACAAACATGCAACCCAACCCACCATCATCGATTAGGCCCTCATTAGCTGAGCAATTAAGCTACTGTTGCAGTTGTTAACCGCTTTTTTTTTTGTTTTCTGCTTTGTCCAAAAGTCCACTGTCCACTGTCCACCTATGCCACCGGCCAAATCGCAACTTAACAACGTGCCAACAGTTCGTTGGATGTTTTCACCTAGAAAACTACAAATTGTTCAATTAAAATGCAAGCGCATGCTGCGGTGCAACTTTTAATGATCGGTAAATCACTTTCACCTCATCCGTACTATACGTACACCGTCAACGGTCGTCCGTCGTCGATCTAATCTCCATACTGTGCGACGTGCTTCAGAGTGCGTTCCATCTTCTATTACATGCACTGCAAGCTACGATGTACACCGGGCAAATTGCCTTCAAAATTATGGCCAGATAATGGGGTGGATTGGGCACACTCGAACGCATAACACGGTGCGGCAATATAGGTATACTTGCCAGTTATTCGTCGTCGAGCTGTCAAAATTGACAAGCGGACCTGAGCAGTTCATCGCGCGCATCCATAATTAGACCTGAAAAATGATAAGAGATAAATAAATTGTCTACGTTGCGGTGCCAAAATAAATTTTGACATTACGCCAACCAACCGACCGTTCACTCATGCGCCACCGTTGACTAGATTTGCAGATTGAAACACAGCTTTTCTATGTACAGTGGGGGCATGTAAGTGTGCCCAGAATAACTCAAAAAGTGATGGGGACGTGCGACACAGACACAGTGGCTGTCTTTGGGACAAATCTGTCATTCAGATCAGTCCCACTTTCGTTTTGACGAAGGGACTACCGTCTATACAGGTGGTGAGCGACTTATGTAATCGCTCCTGGCAGTGCGCACCTTCGGTTGGTAAATGTAACATTCTGTCATGCCTTTGAGTCAGTCATCAAGTCCATCCATCAGCCATTGGATGACGGCGACGTGCGCTGGATTGCACTGAAAACGTATATGTGATGGTCGAATGATTTTTGTTGATCGTCGTGGTGGCGAGATCTTCATCGCTTATCCCGGACTACAAAACAGAATTCCAACGAATACTCGCGTTTCCGTCAAAAATGTGTAATTGCTCTTTGTGAATGGTATTGTGAGCGGTTTTTACAATGTGTAAGCGTTGCGTTAGGTAGGTACCATAATGCGATAGGGGAGGAGTTTTATATTTGCTTCGTGTCTGTTGTATAAAAAAACGCATACAAAGGGGAAATGTGAAAGATGGGTGAAAACTGAAAAGTGATGACAGGTATTATGCTTAAGCCAAGTATGACTTGCTAGTACGGTGGTCGGAATTCGGAACATAGTCGTTTATTATCAGGTTGGTCCACTTCCCCACAGAGACAAAGTTCGAAATGCGACGAGTTCCAGAAGTACGGGGAGCAAACCGCAAACGTCACCTGCAATTATCGCCAGGATCCGAGATGTAAAAAAGTGTCTCTGTATTGTCATCTGTTTACATATAATATAGTTATAGGCCAGTTCCGCGTTCTCTTTGGATATAATTCGACTCCTTAAGCATGACAAATTGCTGCCAAGTTGGGATATTTTATTACCCCAACTGTTCTGGTTAGGACCTATACAAATCGCTGCCATTACTCTCCCCTTCAATTTGTTTTCTAGTTCACCGCACACAAATTATAGACAAATTGGGCTGACCACCAGGTTTGTGTAGTTCCCACCGTCTCGACACTTTAACTGCCGCTTCCGACTTTAAAGCGTTTGAGGAGTTATAACCTTTCGCATAAATTTTACACAGGTTCCGTCCATTATTTGATTTTTCTTTCCGCTTGTTTTGTCTAACCATGAGCGTTTTTCTCCCACAGTCTTAAATGGAATTCATTCAAATTGAGCAAACAAAAATACTAAACATTTGCCATGATCCACGTCCAACCGAAACCGACCATGAGAATATATTAAATTATATCACATTATACGCATTTCTGGAAATGAGACACAAAGTGTAGGCCTGCCCCACCCTTGGAAAAAAAGAAGGAAAGTGAAATTGCTTTCGCATTTTAAATAATGGAGGAAGAGTACTTAACGGCAGATGCGGTTGTAACAAATTTGGTGAGCATTTAAATTTAATGCTATGTAAATGTTGATCTAGGCCTCTTCTACATCTGTTCATTTAAGCTTTGGCTGAACTCGTAATCTGGACTCAAACGGCTTGCAGATCATGACAAATAGATGCCATTTAACAAACTGGCAATAAATAGAGCTATATCTAGGTGTATTTAAGGGGAATTTGTGCTCCCGAAAAACCAACGTACGATTTACAGTGTGACCTTAATAAAAATAGAAATTGTGACGATTGCGTTAATTGAGACTTAACTTTTATCGAGGAGTTGCTCTTATCAAGGGTCGTATTTATAGAGGTCACACTGTAAATTTAAGATTTATTTTTTATTATAAGTGGTTGGCAAATAAACAAATTAGTTCCTTAAACAAAATATAGGGCCACAATGGCATTTTTTTGTTTCCGGCATTGACTTTTAGTGATGCCAGTCACCTGAACTATTACATTTATTTTCTCAGAGGCTGTTAGAATTTTACTACTAAAAGAAATTTCAGACTTTTATACTCAATAGATTCTCAATTTAGATTCAGTCGTTTTCATCCATCATGTAAATTGATGAAGTAGGTATATTTGATGCAGCAACGAAAAAGAAGCTAAGAATGTACTATATTCCTCAAATGTACTATATTTTTGATAAAAGAATAGTACGCTGTTCGAGCTGAAATGAAGCCTTCTTTTAAAAGTGTTTTCAAAGGTAAAATCAAGAAAACAGTTATGAGTCGATCAGTACATAGCTCAAGCTTAATTTCTATACCGCAATATACAAAAAGTCTCCACAAAAACTAAGTTAGCGAATAAATTAATGAATCCACAAATGTATTATGTTCTAGGCGCTTTTCTTTGAACTTACAACTGTCAAAATTAAATGAACATTTAGCAAGTTAAAGGAGAGAAATAGAATTTTTTTCTATTTTTTTCCTGTATTTTGCAAAGTTTAACAAAGTTTCTTAGTAGGTATTTACTTTTTTTAATTGAGACTGACGTTGTCCGTCAGCAACAGGTTTATTCACGTAATTTCCCGATTCCAGCACTCGAAATCTGTGAAAAAAAAATTTTACGAAATTCTCTTAGAGAACTGACACTTCGAGCTACTTTGAGCTATACTTTCATCTTCAACATCTAGTCCATATCACGAATAACTTTTTTCAACATACCTATATGAAACGTTCTATAGGAGAATATTAGACCACCATCGAATTTCCCTTATTTTCACAGATTTTATTTTTCTGTGCAATTGATTTTCAAGATAGTTTTAAATTTGTTTCTTGTCAGATTTGACATCAGTACCTACCTACTTTGCCGGTTGAAATACTCTGATCTGTTTCGAGAGAGGAACTGCTCGTATCTTAACTCTTGCTGATTTTCTCTTTTTCTGTTATGTTTGATAAGAACGTGTATAGACATTCCGCGGTACTAATAATCATTTTTAGTGTCCAGGCTAAATTTTTCGAGCTCACAATGGCGAAATTTTCCATACAAAATTGCATTTTGTGACCTAGTAAATATTTAGTAAGAAGGTTAAAAATGATTATTAGTAAGGTCCATTGTTTTATATTGATTGCGTTCGATTTAAGCCGCGTACGCGAATGAACCTAATATTTATTGCTAAAAATCGAAAATAAAATGTCTCCTCTCAACTTTACGTAATGCAACTTTGCTTAACCGTTAGTAAAGTTGAAGATTACTACTGCACGAACGTCTATCAGAAAATGCCATGCCGCCGTTGGCGGTTCTTTAGCCCTTGTTCGTTGTACTAGCACCTGTCACATCGGGCCAGCTCGTTGTCGTTCGTAACTACCTGCGAAATACCACGGAAGCTATGGCCGGAATACAATCCAAGTCGGACTATCAAGCTTTTGCGATTTGATAGAACGTCGATGTATAAACTGGTAGGAGCCCTAACGGGTCACAACTTCCTAAGATACCACACAATGAAACTTAAACTCAAGAATGACAATATATGCAGGGGCTGCGGCGACGAGGAGGTACACGAGGACACACCTCACTTCCTCTGTCAATGCCCAGGTCTCTGTCACTTGAGGAATAGGACACTTGGAAGATACTACTTCCATGATTTACATGAACTTTCAGATATATCTTTATCTAATCTTTACAGGTTCATAAACGCATCAGGATGGCTGGACAAGGTCGAGTAACCAAGAAGGAAACACTATAGCCAACAACACCGGCTAACCCCCCAATAAGGGCATCACAATGGGTCCACATGGACCTAAGTGGGGTGCGGCGGAACCCGTTCTGACGCACCCACCCATAAACCTAACCTAACTACCGCTATTTGGAAGCCGCCGATCGCAAGTGCTACGCATTGACAATTGAATAGTGAACCGATATAGTGTGCGCATTACGCTTGTTTCCATGAACGTTTATGAAATCAAAAAATTGTTATGTAGTGATGTCCGTTTATTTAACTAATGAGAAAATTTAGAACTTTTTTTTTTGTTTAACATTTGGCGAACAGCAATAGTGTGAATTTAAAATGGATTTCATTAAATGATTCATTTATTATTTTTCATTGTCCAAACTTATTCATAAACAGAGATGTGTAAATCATCAACAGCAACCCCAATACGAGCAGAGGGCAGATTGCGGACTCGATCTAACCATCTCATGGATGGATTTAAAATAAATAAAAGGTATACCTAGTTACCTTATTCGTTAAGTTATTATCAGACAGTTCACTTAAATAAACATATTTTCAGTTACATATTAGAAGACGAATACAACCAGCTATCTATATAGTGTATATACCATACCTACACAGTAATTGACAATTCGTCATTCAATTTTAGGCCTCCATTAAAACTCCCAAGTTTCAATTACAACACATCGTCTGAGTGTTGTCAGTAAAAATAAAAAATTCCCTCGAAACTGACGTCAAATTTAATACGTGTCATACTGAAATAAGTTGCTTGTCTAGTTCCACTTAATTCCCGGTTCCATCGAGGTATTTAAGAAATCCTAGAACAGTGTCACTCGATCAAAGACAGCATGTCGCTTTAGCCCATAAGCCTCCCATGATAATTGTCAAATCCTACCCACTGATTCACTTCGACCAAAATAAATTTCTTCGCCTCGTTAGCGTTACTAATAAAGATACTAAAACGAATACCGATAAAATAATATTAAAAAGCGTTTTCTAGCGCCAATAAAAGACCTGCTCTTTGGACTCCTTCAACCACAAAGGTTTCCCCTTCCCACTCACACTCACACAACTGATAAGTGATGTCAAACTAGTCGTAAATCGTAATTAGTTAGAAATTTTAATTAATAGGTTTCGTCAGCACATAGCTCACCTGATGGTAATATTGCGAAATGCAGACACAGTAAACTGGAGCATACCCTGTTCCAATGATTTTCGTATTCTGCACACCTCATCACATAATCAACACCAACGACAAGTGTTACTCAATTCATTTTTTGATTACCACAATGCAGGTGCTTTCAACTGATCAAACAGTCATTTGCTTTCAGTAGTTTTTTGTCGGGCACATTTTCGAACTAAAGTGCCAACTTGGTTTCGAAAAACAATCACGTTTCGCATATAACAATGGAGCAGAAAATTCAAGTCAATATGCTGTAACAATGGCTTGACTTCTCTCTGCAATGTATACACAGTTTTTTTGGACAATAACCAAACAAATGGCAGCGTGGTGGTCGTTTTTTTCGGGCGCGTCATGTTGTCAATGGAACTCATTCAGGGTACTAAATAGTCACTTTCACTAGCCGGACGCTGGACGTAAGGCTCTAGTTGAAGAAATTCCTCAGTCTGTCAGCACAACAGGGTGTATGCTAATCTTCGAAACAAATTCTGTAGACAGATTAGGTCATTGTTGTCAAAACAAACGTTTTACGGTAGTTTTGGCGAAAATTTCACTTTCATTGGACGAACTTAGACGAAGGCGCATCTTTGTGTTACGCAAGATGTGAAGCTTAGTGTGGGTGATGGCTTAAGGAGAGGTGTTTATGAAAGTGCGATTTTCAACTTGTTCGTGAACGCAACTTAGTACTGAGTTTTTGGATAGTAGTAAAGATTTATTGTCGGAGGGGTTAGGTATCAAGCGTGGGAACAGAAAAGTTTTATGAGGGTGAAAACGTCGGTATTTTTGAACTTTCCTAAAGAACTTACATGCATACACATTTGAGTAGGAAGTGAAGAGTGGGGGACAATATGAACTCGTGTGCTGTTAATACAACAAAAGGATATTTACAACTTCTACTTCTCGTTGGTTTTAAAAATGAATAAAGAATTGTTTGCTATCAAATTTTACAAGACAAATCCTAGGAAAGTTGGAAGGGATTCTTTCTAATCTTTTCGTAGGCAAAAAGGGAGCCTTTTGACCACCAACGAAACTGTGACCGTGAACTTGAGGACTGAACTGGAAAAGGAGAACATCTTCGAATAACTTATTCTACAGGGTGTTTTTTTAGAGGTTGGTTTTTCGAATAGAGATAAAGCTGACACTTTGTGGTCAAATCGGGAAACTCTAATGTCATTTATGTTCAGTTTAGTTTGCCAATTCATGAACAGGTTGACAAATGAACAACGCTTGCAAATCGTGAAAATTTATTTCGAAAATTATGGTTCATTTCACGATTCATTTTTGGCTGAATGGCTACGTCAACAAGCAAAATTGCAGCATTTGGAGATTTTGGTGTTGGGTCCAAAGACACCAGCTCCAACTATGGAAACCATTTTTGATCCGTCGGTATACCATGCTAAGCTTTTTGGGTTGAGTGTCAGAACACCATTAGTCCAAGAGGCACGTTCAAGTATTTCTACTTCGTATAGCTTCCGAAAACTGTACTCCCTAACCATAGTGTCCGTGAGTGAGCAGAACAAAAAAAAAAACTGACTGTTTGGTGTGCTTCACTGTGGTTCCAAATGCTCGAAAAAGTGGCTGAAAATTGGACCTCTAGACTTGACTTTATTCAAACCAGCCACGGCGGCCACATGCCCGAAATCATATTTAAACATTAATGGCATAAAATTATCATTCCAATAAAGCCAAATTGATGGACATTAAAATGATTTCAATTCAAAGTTCTATACCACTAAAAAAAACACCCTTTATAACGCATCGTAATACTGGGTTTCCAAGGACTGCAAGCTCGTAATCACTCTTTGTCTCAACGTTTATCCATTTAGCCTGCCTAACTTCCTGGGCAAACATTTATTTGACTGCTAATAAATGTTCTTGACAATATCTCCGATTGGAAAACAAAATTACGCAGTTAGTATGTTTTTATGTTAACAAGCCATAAGGTGTATCACTCCCTAAGTGCATAATAAAATAATTAAAACATTATTACCGTTTTGATAATACTTTTATGAATGTCATAATCTTCTCTTCTGTATTCAAGTGGCTAACACTGATTGGTTTATTGGATTTTGTGACATGATTGTAGATTCTTGCAAGTAGGTAGCCTATCTTATTTATAACCTAAAAAAATGTTGATAACATTATCACTCGCTAATTGGGATTTACTCTGGTTAACGTCCGGATGTCATAAATTAATTTTAGCACTTGAAACGTACCTACTGCGTTGACAAGGAGGAAGACTTTCCATGTCACCAATGGAGGAGTGATTAATTTGTGTATCTTTATGAGTAATCTCTTCGTACATATATCATAATGACTTCTGCTGCGAATTGAAAAACACCCAAGATAATACCACAGGTTAAAGGTGGGCATTTTATGTACATCATCTGATGGAATTGTATATATATCTTTTACTTTTTGGTCATCACAGACTCAGCCATAGTTGACAGTCCTCACCTTTCACAAGGTAAAGCTGGTGATCATACGTCAACATTCTGTAATTATGCCACCAGGCGAGCAGGGTCAGTGATTTATCAAGACGTGTGAAATGTGAAGGTTTGAGTTACGACTTTTAAGTGGTCACCTCTATGAGCGCATGCTAGATGTCACTTGCATTGAACTATGCGGATGGGCAGTTGCAATTGAGACCTTTTTTGTTATGTGGGGAAATATATGAAATTACTCTCGGATGCAAAAAAATGCATCCGTTATGGTCAACGTCTTAAAATCGGGAAAAATCGGACGGTCGAAATTCGGTAGAAAAGCAAACAGTTCAAGCGTACAGGTAAAAAAACATATTCAGATTCAGAATGGTGTGAAAAATGTACCTATGGTAATTCATCAATTGATAACGGCTGGACCGATTTGGCTCAAATTTTTTTCGGCTGTCCGTAATTGTTAGGAGAAGCCTTTTACGAAAGAAAAATTTGGGAAAACCCTAAGGAAAAGTAGGGAAATTGGAAATATTTTATTGCATGATTTGATGTAAGGGTGAAAAATTCGTTGTGAAGCTTGAAAAATTTCGTCCTTAAACAATTAGGTATCGAAGATTCCCAACTCAACGAAGCAAAATATGTATGCACTTTGAATTTTTTTTAATTTTAACGCCTAGCTGGGCTCCGCTAGTTTACAATAGAAATGTAAGCATGGCTTTGCCGTTTACCTCGTTGACAAAAAGTAAAATAAAATAAAAATATATTACTAAAATAATAATGATACAGAAAAAAGATTTGATTTGAAAATGTTGATGACCATTAAAAGATTTCATTCATAATCCTAGTACGATATGACAGTGCATACAGTGCACAGTGTAGGCAAACCCCCCCCCCCCCCCCCCCCCTGTGTGGTAAAGAGTTAAATTTAAGGAACAGATTTTGGTTAATTCTGCTGTAGATAGCTCTGTGAAGTGAGTTAGTGTAATAATTCTACTCCATTCCGCTCATCCACTTTTCTCCATGAGCTTGTAGAAAAAGGCCCTCCAATTTTTAACACCATCAGCTACAAGATTCCATTCCATATCACATTCAAGAGTTCTCACGTTTTAAGCCACATTTTAAATCACCCGGCTTCGTATTGTCTCGAGCGCTACTTACTTTGGCAGTCTGATATCCGGCATCTGCAACACCTTAAACACGTAGTCCACTTTGCAGCTTTAGAGATTTTATGAACATAGGTTATAGCCCGGTTTCTAGCATTAGCATGTACGTTGGCGTGCAAGGTGGCCATGTAAAAGGTTCTCTTTAAATTTAATATTATCTTAGAAGTTTCTCAACTGTATCATAATTCATAAGTCTTTCGTCCCCATACCTGCGGTGCATACAGCACGAATGAATAAGAAACCGCCTCAAATACTTACAAACTACTGTGTGCAATGAATTTGCTACTGAGGCATTTTCTTAATGCTACATTAATAGCAGTTTTCGAATGTGCCAGTTTTGCCCTTAAATGTTTCTCCGTGACTGAATGACTCGTGAGTATAACTCCAAGATATTTGTACTCCTTATAACAACAAATTCTATTAAGCTGCCACTTTTCACTGAAATGGTTTCTGCCTCCTTTTTTAAAAAAAATCATAACTTTTGATTTTTCAAAGGTTACAATTAAGTTCCACAATTTGCAGTATACCCATAGTCTAGAGACTCCGGCGAATATGCTAGAAGTACGATATCATCTGCCAAGAGAAGCGCCTCGATAATCAAACCGACCCCTTCTTGCACAAAATCAACTATATCCTCCCTGAAGCAAGTAAACAGGCTTGGGGCTCAGAGCACATCCTTGCCTTACTCCCGCCAATGACTGAAACCATTCCGTCAATGTCTCGGCATTCCACACAGCTGTTTTTGTAACTTCATATAGGCTTTGAATAACACGCCAAAACTTCCTTGTCATGCCTATCGAGTAAAATTTATAGAATAAGGCATGTCCACAGAGTCAAAGGCTGCCTTGAGGTCAACGAAGAAGACGTAAGTATAATTTCTTCTTCCTTACGAGCAAGAATTCCGCAATGCTCTTTATCACATTCATGCCGCGGTACTAATAATCATTTTTTAGTGTCCAGGCTAAATTTTTCGAACTCACAATGGCGAAAATTTCCATACAAAATTGCATACTGTGACCTCGAAAATATTTAGTGTGAAGGTTAAAAATGATTATACGTAAGGCCCATGGTCAATAGTAGAGGAACGCTTGAAATGTTGAACTATTCGTATCAGTCAAGCATGTAAGTCGACGTCGCAGGACGGCAGTAATACATTTTATAGACCCTATAGTCTAGATTACATCCTTTCTTGTGAATCGGAAAGATCATCGTTTCTTTAAACCGCTGGGGAGCTACTCCGGTTTCTAGTATTATATCGAACAAGTTTACTCAATAACTATCTCCTGTCCCATATTTGTAAAATTCGGTGGGAGCTCCATCTGGTCCTGCCGCCTTTCCATCCTTCAGATGTTGTAGCGTCTCTAGTACATCTTTCACAGTTATGACTTTATCCAAAATATCATTCTGAAAATTTGGCTCGGCGTAATGAAATGTAAATGCGCTTCCAGTGGTATTCAATTGTATTTTGAAATGCGTCAAAAGTATTTCCGGGCTTAGCTGGTTGCTTATTAGTTATTACCATATTGACTGTCATTTAGTTTTTTCACTGATGCATTCCAACAGCTTGCTAATTTTTCCACATGGTTCGAAATGATTCCTTCTTCTTTGCATGCATGATGCTTTTATATACGCCTCTCTCGTAAACCCTTCATTATAACCAGCCAAACGAGAGCTGGCTTGTCTTTTTGCAATACTCATCAAACCACATTTCATTATAAGTCGTTTTAGTTTTAAAGCTTCGCTGGCTAATGGGGAATGCTTCTTTTATTGTGTTTTCAATTAGGTTGAAGTCCAGGCCTCCGCGTGTTTGAAGTAGTGGATCCAATTTCCTTGAATAAGTTTCTGCTTTGGAATTGTTCCACACAGTAGCTGATGCCAAATGCCAAAACAAAAACACAAGCAACAACTATACCCTCGATTGATTATTTTTTTTGTAACGCTCACGGTGAATTGCTCAATAAAGTTGAGCACAACTCGAGTGTGTTATCTATCAAATTTGTTTTGTCGATAGTATTGTCAATCTCAGAAAAAAATTTACTATAAAATATGAGACGAAAAGATCTCTATTGATATAACAACACAAACCTATTCCTCTGCGTTTACGCCTCAACCTCAGTCGTAAGTAACAGCTTCCATCTCATAATTATGTAACACGATAACTGACCTTAGAACCGAATCTAACCACCCAATGACGTCTATCACCGGATCACCATCACCACACCTGTCTAATACATCTTAGCAGTTGATATACATTTCTGTTTCTCTTAAATGTTATCATAGGTAGATGTGTCTTCTCTTTGGCATAGGCTTCTCCATCCCAAAGAGTTGGCTCCTTCAATACAACATAGGCATAAAAGACACCATATCGCTTTGCCGAAGCTACCTGCGCAACACCTTGAGGCTCGAACAGATACAATTCAAATTTCCCCGCCTGATGGGAGGCAATGGGTAGAAAATTTCTCTTTTTTCTTGGCTCACTGTCTAGGAAGATGTTGCATGTTGGTCTTGTCTGCTGTTCACCGATAGATTTGTTATGTTGTTTTGTGTTACCTTTTTCAGTTTTTATTCCGTTTTCATGGTGAACGGTCCGGCATTCACGGTCTTTACCTGTATCGTACCAGACGTTTGTTGGTTCATTTTATGCGCTGGGCTTCACGCAGCACACTTGTCGTCTTCGTTGTCGTCGTTTGTTCGTTTATTATTCGAAAGAAGCGCGAGTGAGAATTGATCCTGATCGATAGAAATTGTGATACAAATTAAAACTGTGTACAAAGGATAACAGTTAAAGTGCACCGTACATCACCTACAGCAAGGATATCTTCAACAAAATTTCGTGTGTGATATATTTTGTGCAAGTGCAAGACACCATGTCATTTAGTGATCGTTTTACACCCTGATATCGGTGCCTTTCTTTCAAAAACAAATTTCACCATCTCTCGGGATTAAAAGAACAAAAAGATACTCTTTCTTGGATTTTCTTGGAATAGACTGTCGGAAATTAGTTAACGCCCACTCGCTGTGTACCTGAATAAAGGATATCGAATCGGACCTTTCTTTTGGATTTTCCAGCTGCATCATGGTAAGTGGAGGATTTATTTTTTCACATAGAATATGCCAGACAGATTCTGTGGAGGATTGTAAGCGTTAACTTGACCCTCGTCTAGTTGTGATCTGCTGACCCATAAAATGCCTGTTGATCGATGGGGATCGTGGTCCTGACACTTTTACTGACTAATTACGGATAAATTTCCATTGAGATGACAGAGTGATCGTCCATTAATCTATGTGCGGTGTCCCTGATTGTGGGATCTTGCTCTCATTGACAGAGAAAGTATTTTTCATGTGGGGCTGGGGACTACTCTGAACGACCGAAGATAGGATGGTGGAAGAGGGAGAGTCATTTTCTGTGTCTGTGCAATTTCCATTTCTATGATTGAATCATTGTTGATTTATTTTTTCTTCGCAGATATTATTATTATTTTTTTTTTTTGTGGTTTTAGCGGTTTCCTAGGTTAATCTCAATGAGATTTTAATTTATTTATGAGGTGAGGTGTGTAGTATATGTGGCATATAATGAGGCGACAGTGACGAGTGCATTCGCATTATCTTGCAGAGTTAGGTATGATGGTAATTTGGATTTATGTGGCTTACCATGGGAATGACAATCGACGAAGAAGTCAGAGCAGGGAGGCTAATCTTGTGAATAGTTGAATGGTGTAGGCTATACTTTGTTATTTTACCATGTATACCTACTATTTTGTACACGTATGTCGGACATGAATTAATATATACATGTGCACATAGTTCAAGCTCTGAATGAAATATTTTAATTGTTTTGTTAAATTGGCATTATTGCATGTGATTGAAGGTATCTCTGAATTCTTAAATTTTGTTCTATTGATCAATAAGCGAGCTAGAAATTTGTGTCGGCCTCCCATCTTTTGCGAAACTCTGCATTATGTCTTACTGCTGGTGTTGCTACTCATAGTTTTGGCTATTGTCGCCTGATTCGGAAGGGGACAGTTCAAGATTTGTCTTCACTGGCGCATGCCAAAATATTCATTACAACTGCCTCCCTATAATTCTGCAGACCCGCAGGTCCCATTATGGTGAAACGGGTAAAATATTTCATACCTTAGGTCACACCCGTTAGACATTATGTTCGCCGTTTGTTTGGATTAGGTATAAAAAGACCAATTTATTTAACAAAACATGCACAACTGCGTGGAAAATAATACATTTTTATTACAACTCTCAACGCGATGAAACCATGCGACATTGACACTAGTGAAAGATAGATAGTTGATTTTATTCATTTCATACATACATCTCTAACAAAATTCATGAAAGAATGAAAAAGAATAATAGCGACCATTCTTTAACTAAAAAGTAAGTGTTGAAAGACACATCAAAGATTTAAAAAAAATTATATCCGATGTGGGGTTACAATCAGTTATATATAAAAGCAGGAAAGCAAAAATATAAAAATGTTACAATATCGAAATAACATATTTTAATAATGTTAATGCAATTTATTAAAACAAACTTTGCAACTATATATAAGTATAAAAAGGAGAAAAAGTATTTTGCTTTATCCGTGTATTTATACGTAGGTTATACATTTTTGAGAATATTTCTACTCAGTACGTTACCGCTCTGCTTAAAACAAACTTTCCTAAGACGTTAGAAACAGAAAATGTTTGATTGGTAAAACTTGCAACGCCTTAAAGAACTTTAGCCATCATTGATTTTTCACTGAAAATCAATTTGGGGGCAGTAAAACACAACCTTAAAATTTCAAGATCTTTCGGGATCCCAGTGATACATTCAAAAACAGTTTTGAACTCATTTCAAATACCTTGATACCTTGATTTTGAAAAGGGAAATTTGAAAAAATAATTGTCCATAATATCGAATGCTTTTGTCATGTTTATAAACAGGCACATGCCTGTAGTCCGAAAAATGTCTTCTGTTTCGTTTTTTTTTTTAAATGGATACAGCTTCGGCACATTTTAAATGTTGAGGAAAACAGCCCCTTTCAATACTACGATTAAAAAAGACTCTCAATGCATCAAAGTACGCCAAAGGTCTTGGATAATGCTTGTAAATGTTCGCATGTTAGCACAAAATATTTAAGACCTGTAACCTTGTCATCAGAATACTCAAACTCAAATGGATTCCATAGCTCTCGATCTTCCGTCACCGACTTGAAATCATCCGGGAAAATTCCTTAACTGGTAGAGTAGATATTTCTAGATTTTTCTGGGCCCAATTTTTCCTCACAAATATTATTATTATTATTATTTTAAAAAGCAAATAAATTACAAAATGGTCTTAAAGCACTAGCAACATGGGCCTTCGGCTAACCACAAAAATAATACCTATCTGCAAGCCTTTTTACGGCCGGCAAAAAAACAGATTCGTCTTATGGTCATACGACTTTTCTTCCTAGTGGTTTCACAAAGAAACCACATACAAAATAATTTTTCTCTATTTTCCTGGTGGTTTTACTGCAAAACCAAGCACATTTTAAAGAACTGCAACTGTTATATGTTTATTTTGTCCAGATCTAGGATCTTTCATTAAGAACTCCTTTTTAGCACCAATTCTTTTAATGCGATCGATAACATTTCATCGCCCGCTTAGAGTGCATTCGTCATGACTTTTGAAAGTCTTAAAAATCACTATCAAGGGAAAAAGGATAATTGACTTTCAATTCCTTTAATTTTCAACGTTGATCAATGTGATTGTTTCAGTTTCGAAAATGTTTCGGACTAACGCCTCTGATTTTGCAAAGTAATTATCAATATCTACCTTAATATGTATAGGTAAGAAATACAAGTCAGGCACTGGATTTGAATAGGACTGTCGGCCGGCTGGCTTGACTAATGTGTAGTCTAAGAAAACATATATAGACAGTCGAAGTCTTACTTCCATTTTTTTTTTTTTTTTTAATTTAACCTCGCAGAAGGTGAATTGTCTTAACATCTCCTGATAGGCTTGGAAATAGATGAATATTAATATTGGGATGTGGAATTAAGCTTCACAAAACGAAAGCTTACGATCTAGGGGAAATGAATAGTTTATCGTTCGTGACACCATTGTGATAGAAGGTATTTATGATAACGTTAGTCAACTGAAACCTGCAAGACACGCGTACCTACATCAATGTAGCTATTAACAAAAATGCGTGTATTTTTCCGAACAAGTCACTCTGAAGTCTGAACTGTTTTTTTTTTTTTTGTATGGATTTTGTCAGTTGACAGAGTTCTTGAAGAACTTGTCATAAATAATTGCCGCGTCCACAAATTTGATTCATTATTGCTTTCGTCATAATTTTCTTACACCGATTGTTACTTAAGCGTAAGGAAACGATTTAAGTCCGTTGTTAAGAACACATTTTTTGGCCTCTTGTATGGGAAATGTTCCTAGTCGTTGCGTTATTTATAGTTGAACCATGACGTTTCCTTATCTTACAGTATGCTCAATATTTCTACAATCCGACAGAAAAATTCTCTCTCTAAATACTTCAAATATGCCAAAGAACCGCGGAATGAATTCCTATAAACTCTTAAAAGAGTGAGGTAATAGATCTACAAAGAAAATATATTCCCAAAATTTGTTTGTCTTAGATAGACTCACCATTAAGCTTAAAACACTCCATAAATATTTTTCCTTTTAAAGCCTTTGTTCGAATGAAATTCGTCTTAAATGATTATCCAAATACCTACCAGTTGGTACATTTAGATATATAAAAAGCCTTAAATTGAGGTTTTGGAGAACCTATATCCTTGCAGCCATATTCCATCAGGCATTTCTTTGAAATACTAAATTTGTTCACTCTAAGTAGGGTGCTTACTAGAAATTTGAAATTTGTAAAACTTCAAACATAGCCGGACAAAGAGCAACTCTTGGAACGCTACCATGAAAATTTCCTTGGGGTGGTAACTTGACAAATGTACAGATGCTTTAAACAATTTGAAAATATACCTACATAGTTTCAGATGTAATTCAAACACGCCCAAGTAAAAAAAAAAACGTCTTCCAAATATCCACCTTCCACCTAACATCTCCCTCAGTCGCAGCAAGTACGACAATTCAAAACAACAAACTGAGGGTGCGCCTGTGCACAACCTACCGCACAAATCAATAACGATAAGTATCTGCCATCAATTTATGCGCAGTATGTAGGTCTAGCGCGCGCTTGATCAAGTCACGATCTTTAGAAGGAAAAAAAAAGTAGAAATCATCTCACAGTCAAGTGCTTTCCACGATCACATGGCAGACATCCAACTCTCAAAATTCAATGACGACGAAGATCTTTATTATCATCTCCAAGGCGAATGAGAAAAACAACAACGAGAAAAAAAAAAAATAATACATCTCTCTCGCCTGACATTCTTCCCACACACTAATCAACCATTCTTCTCCATCTTGCTTGCTGACTGACAATGTTTTTGCGGTCTTCTGTGCAGACTTTGGTTCTACGGCAGCTCCGAGGAAAAAGTGAAAATTCACCGACTACCTTGAGATTATGCGCTTTTCACACACAGTAGCAAGTTAATCGGAGATTTCCTCATTGTTCCCAAGGAACCAAGCACTCACACCAAGGCAAAGGTTAGGAGCGCAACGATGCCGATGGGATGAGATGAGAATGAAAGTCAAAATTTAGTTTGAGTAGCAAAAGTGCACAGAGTTTTCCACGTTTGATACTTATTCATAATTTTTCCTCAGTGACAGTGAGTTTGATTGTCTTTTTGGGGGAACTTTATGGATGCAGTTAATGTTGTGCTCCAGTTTAATTGTAGGTATTAAATTTGTATTAAGCGTCGCAACAGACACTTGCCTGCCTTTCTTTTGAAACCTGGAGATACCTGGGTATATCCTCCCGGGCAAGCGAATTTTCAAACTCAGCTAAAGCCAAAAAAGAAAACAAAACAACCCAATCAGAAGATTTAACTTTGATTAAGGTTTTTAAGAACCGCACGTGCTGGTTAAAACTTTATCGTCTTTATCTCAATCCCAGTACTTTCCACGATTACCAGTCCTCATCGTGGTTTGCTGATGAGAACACTTTGACTTCAATGAAACGCCTTAATCAAAGTCAAGATTAGTGGACTTATCAAAAGTAAATGTGCCAAATGTGCAAATTTGTGAGTGTGAGTTCATTACCATGCGACAAGATAGCTGAGATAACTTTGTTAGATAAGAACAAAATTAAAACCCCCATTCCATTCACTTTAGTCGTGCATTTCAGGAATTCACGGTCCCAGTTCATATGTCACACTGTCAATCTGTCATAGCTTCATCATTTCCAAAGTAAACGAGCTACAAATCCTAACCATGAGCTAACTGCCAGTGATTCGGTTGGTTGACAGAATCTCCAGATAAACGTCACAGTAACTGAGCATACACACAAAATGCCCGTCTAAAGTGGCACTTGGAAATGTGCTAATAAATTCCAAGATCAACTTTAACCCGTGTGAGGTTGTTACAACATAATAAATGCCATGTTTTCATCTTTGAACCAATTAAAATTTAACCCGAGTGCTGTTGTCGTTTGACAGATGATGACGAATTGACGATTATACACTCGCGAAATTCGTGTACCAAACTTCAAATATAGGTGCACACACTTCCAATTATTTACGCATAATTACATAATTACATAACCCAAATTTTAAGTTCAATGACAGACGTCAAAGAAGTAGGTACACTTTTAAACAGTCATTGCGAGAACAACTACTTCCCAAAAGCGATCATAGGTAATTTTGGCTTTGTTGGGAGCTTACACCTATGAGAGAGGTTTACTATTGATAATTTTGACAAAAGACGAAGAAAGCATCTTTGTTTGCGAAGATCATATTCACAATTGTTGTTGTCCGCACTAAAATAGCGAGTTTAAAATTAAAGAAGCCATACTGCGAGAAAATGTCATCGTGATTGTGTGCGCTGATGGCGGCCAGTGCTGACAATGAAAGCTGTTGAACGGTTTTGTGCGTTAATTATACAATGACAGGGGGTGATTAAGCATTAGGCCTAGGCGCTGTCATTGTCATCATTTTTTATGCGGTTTTTATAGTCGCATGCAGAAAGTAGGAACTAGCAATTGCCTGAATGTGTATGTATTAAATTGTATTCACGATGCAAGTGATACCTACCACTAAACACTCAAATTATGACGTGCTTTTCAGCAGGGGATACTTTGTTCATATTTGCTAATTACTGCAAAGGAAAAGCGGCGTATTAGGAAGAGTGTGTGCAATTATATTGCCATTATAAAAATTGTTGATGCCAAAAGGATTTTATGAAATTAAGCAGAGTTTCCTTGAACGAAATTCGTTCCCGAAGTATATAAACCTTCAAAATTATCCTAGGATATGTTATATACTACGTACACAAAATTTCATCAAAACTTAGAAAGGTACCTCTCACCTTTAATGTGAAGCAGGTATATCTACGTACATATTCAACACCTGAACTCTATTTATTGTATATATACGCTCTGAATGATGGGTAATTTTATGACTTCATTCATAGCTGGCAACGATTACAGCAGCCCTTATTTACCCTTGCAATTATTGCATCGTAAAATCAGTACACATAGGTAGGTAGGTATACGAGTATAATACCATGTGCTATAGTTGCGCACATGGCACATCTGCTTGTCGGTTATTGCTAAACGATTTTAATATCTTTACGTTGGCAGCATTATTAAAGAAATTAAGTTAAGATAATCAAAAATGTTGGAAGATGCTGTTTCACGTTGCCTAACAAATATATCTTTGAGTAAAATAAAAGGAATTTTATTGACAGGCGGAAAAATGATACCGACTGTCGACCCTCATCAAAATTGTTCCTACCAAGTTTACCAACAAACAAATGGCAATTCAGTGAAAAGTAAAGTATATTGGCAAATGAGACATGTATTCACAGAAAGACTTATTTCGTTTTGCATTTTGTTTGTGATCATTTAAAAAACCATGCAGAATAGTTCCAATTGACATCAAGCAAATTTAATACCTATTAATGTTCTACAAACAAGAGAACGTACCTCTACCTATATTCTGTGTGACTTGTGACTAGTTGAAGATTGCCTTATGAGAAAATGAAACTGGCTTCTTCAATACCATTTCAAAAATACACACACTCATTTTTAAGACCTATTTTTAATTTAAAAATTGAACTAATTAATCATTAAACCAGGATCATATTGAAAGCTTTAGCTGTATTAATGAAAAAATTTGTTATCATTAACATTGAGCTTTATAAACCAACACCATACTTAACCGTAAATATTTTTTAAGTCACAATATATCATTTTTAAAGGAAATAGTTTTGATACTGTGACTTCGTAAAATTTAGTTTTCATACTAAATTTCAGTTAAAGACATTATACGAAATACCCATTCCGCGATACTAATAATCATTTCAAGTGTCCAGGCTATAGTTTTTGAACTCACAATGGCGAAATTTTCCATACAAACTTGCATATTGCGACTAACAAACAATTTTGTGTGAAGGTTAAAAGTGATTATTAGTAAAGCCCATTATCATTGATTAGTGTCCAGACTGGTATTACGCACTCACAATGGCAATTTTTTTTTCATATAAAATCACTCATTGTGACCTATAAAATATTAGTGTGAAAGTTAAAAGTTATTATAAGTAAGAACCATTCCGCGGTACTAATACCTAACCATTTTTAGTGTCCAGGCTCACAATGGCGAAATTTTAAATACAAAAATGCATATTGTGACCTAGGAAATAGTAAGTGCGAAGGTTGAAAATGATTATTAGTAGGTAAGGTTCCTTGAGTTACTAAAATAAGATTGCACCTTACAACGACTTTAAACATACGGATGTTCACAATAGCTAAATTTGTATAGAAAATAATGTCTATTGTGAACGGTTTAAAATACAGGTTAGTTTTTTTTTTGTATTATAAACTTGTTTCGACAGCCCTATGAATAACCATTATCCTTACGCGCTGAATATATTTTAGCTTTTAGGTCACAATGGGTAATTTTGTATGAGAGTTTTCGACATAAAATGTACATTGAAAATGGTTATAAGTCTTGCAAATTTATTAGTTTACCATATGGCATTCTGATACTTGCAGGGCGTAACGCAAACAATAAGAAATAATCCGCGGTACTAATAATCATTTTTAGTGTGGGTACAGGCTAAATTTTTCGAACTCACAATGGCGAATTTTTTTTTTTTTATTTTAGTGCGAAGGTTAAAAATGATTATTAGTAAGTCCCAATATGTTTTTTATTTTTCTAAATCAACGAATATTTACTAGTGACTTGAATGTATTGTATATAATATAACATAACAAATTTTTGGTGTATTGTGTAGTTACTTTTCCAAGGATTTATATTCCGAAATCGTGCCTCCGCAGTCTTAGGTTTAACTTAGTCAAAAGTCAATGGGCCTTACCAACAAACATTTTTAGTTCCGACTTTAGGTTCAAGTAGTTCACAGCGACTATACTTTCCATACGAATTTTGTAATTGTGAGCTTTCGTAAATTTAAAATAGAGACTACATTCTTTTATTATTACGGCGTAATAGCATTAGTATTTTCAGACATTGATAGATAACTATACCTATCACAGATTTCGAAAAAAAGAAATCGTTCTCCGCATCAAACTACAACGATATGTCTGGCAAGCTTCCTACGTTATCAATTGACCAATGTCCGAAATTCCAAATAACATTTGACGATGTTGTCGCACAGAAACACCTAGACAAAGTTTATTAGATAAATATTAAAATTCGAAGTACGGCCGCACAAACAGTTCCTCAACTGTTTAAAGTATACTCATTTATGTAAAGTGTGAGTATACACTCAGTTTGCCTTTTGAAATTTATGAAGCGTAGATGAAGAGACAAGTCTGTTGTGGGATGGTAACATTTTTGTTTATCTATACTGCAATGGAATACTGAATTGCAACACTTGTTCAAATTGGGCCATTTGGTTTATGGAAGAATGTGCAGTGCGCCAACACGTAAGGGCTACCCGCTCTGTAGTATAAATAATATAACTATCCTTTTGAATTATTATCATGTGCTTTCGTGGGATGGTATTTTGGCAGGAGGTTTGTAAGGGTTGTATTTTTGGAAGACATTCCTATTACTTTCTGGCTTGTTCTCATAGCTCGAAATCGATTTTTGAAGTCTCTTAAATTGTATATAATTAGCGAGTTCGAGATTCCAAAGTAAAAAATTCGTCATCTCATAAGGTGCCTAGTCAAAAGAACGACAAATCATTGTAGGCGAAATGCAAAACGCGTTAACCTTTCTGTTGTATTGAATAACAAATCGCCGGGTGCTCATCATTCAGTTGGGAGCAGTAGTGGGCCATCGACAAGAGTAGCGAAGTTCAGGTTCAGACGAATTGTGGGTGCAGATATTAAGTGGAAAATAAATAATAATAACTAAAGCGAAGTTTGGGCAGGAGTTGCACTCTGCGCCAAATATTTATTTTTTCCTACAACTCCTGTTTCATACATTCCAAATTATATGTCATTAAACTAGTCCTTTCAACATACTAAACTATCAAAGCCTTGACCATTTATCTATTTCCCAAAGCCACCAAATCGAGTGCGGCCAAAAAGATTAGCTCGCAAAGTTGCGTTCTCCACCATCATGTTCATTTTCCATTCCATATCGCTTATCGTGTCCATCGTCTCCACCTTCTCTGGCATGATAAATGCCTGTATCAAACACACTTAACTTTATGCGAGCATGCAACCGCGGCGCTAAATCTTTTTTAAAACCATCCAAACCCAACGGATGAAGAGACTTCCTTTATATATACAGTGGCACAACTTGATATATGCGGGCACACGGCTATCACCTTGCGCGTCAGCAGCACCGTTGCCGGTTTCCATGGGCTTGCGATTTGGGTTTAATGACTGTGTATCTACAACTAGTATCCGTATGTGTATCAACGTCTATAGCTAAGTGCAGCATTTATATACGGCTCCACTGTAATTGCCGCATAAATATAGACGAAACCGCGAAAAACATTTCACGGATTTATTTCTTCTGTTTTTGTTGTTGTTTTCTAACACGACGAGACGGGTGTATGTGTGACAATGTAATTTGCAAAACTAGAGACAGAAAAACATAAAAACACAACTTCGACAGCACATTCCAATGAAAGGAAAACCTCGGTGTTAATAGGTGCCAGCTGAGGAAGTCACACAAAAACTGTCAGCTGAAGAAGTATGTAGTAGTATAGAAGACGACCGTGACTTGGGCTGAAAGTGATTGCGAAATTGCTTACATTTAATTTGATGATTATCTTGTGCCTTCCCAAATATATTTAATATACCTATGTAGGTATACGTATATATGCGTAGGAGTATCAAGAGATGATGCATATGATGGTGGATAACACTTGGTCGAGGAGAAAGTTCTTGTGCGGGTATTTATTGAAATGGGCGCCACCACCGATCAGTCAGTTATGATTCGATTTGAAATCAAATTCCACTAGAAAAGGTAGAGGTTTCACTGGAACAGCCTGTGGAACTATTTAAGAGTGACAAGGAATTCACACTCATAAGTATTAGACTTAGTTTTAGAAAATATTTTCACTCCGGATGCAGAATTGAGGACAAACATGAAGTTCTTTGATAATTTGAAGTCAGCTTTATAAACTTGTGAAAAAATTGGGCAGTTCGAATAATTTGAAAATGAGCTAAGAAACGTGTCAAGAAACAACCTGAGACTTGCCTAAAATCGGCACGAAAACGCCTCAAAAATGGGTCCAAAATAGCAAAGTCTTATGTAAAACTTCAAGTTGAACGACCTTAATACAGTTTGAGATAAAGTTAATGACTTTAGTTCTTATTTCTTCAATCAGCTCCAAGTGGTTTGACAAGCAGTATTTTTCTGAGAAGAACGCTTTTACTTAAAAGAAAACCATAAGCGAATTAAATTGCATGGGAGTAATGCAGCTTAAGACAGAGTGCATTACTATCAATATTTTTGTAACCATAATGTGTACATATAATATCACATTTAAAACGTTAGACAGAACTCATGTGGATTATCCTCTGTCCTCGAATTGTTGCTATCTTATTAAACGTCACATTGTTCGCTTAGGCGCCGACTTTGAGTACACTTGAACATTAAACGTGGTCAAATAAAACCCATTCGTTAAGATATGCTCGGCATTTACAAGTGCCTACAGGAAATCTAACCTTGCAACAGTTGACATTAGACATAGCGACAAACTGTCAGCAACAATAACTGTCATAATCCATAACTATACAACCGAAAAGATTACGTCGGATTACGACACCTCTGACACCAATAATGATGCATTCGCTGACCATTGTGACTTAACAAGTTAACACTCCAAAAGCGTGCTTTTACATTGTTCTGACATTATCTCTACTTGGAAATGACTCCTTATTAGATAAAAACCGATTATCACTGTCCATTATATTGTAGGCATACGCATAGTTGTAAAGTCTTACATAAGTCATTTGGCACTTTCAGCAATTAGTAGTTTGGTTATAATTGTTACACAGCAACACTTGCCTCGAATGTGAATTGTTATTGTGAACAACACTTGCTTGGAATGTATGAACAACACTCTCGCCGCTAGAGACCAACAGCAGCGGTTGGTGTCAGTAAACTTTCGTTTGAAAGCCTTACCACAGCGGCCGCTGATGCCATCTCAAATGATCCATGCAAAGCAGTTATTAATGATAGTCATGATGATTACCGTCATAATCGTCATCATCAATTGCGATAAACACTCGCCGAGTATTGTATGCAAAAACAAAACTCGATCCAAGGAGAACGCCAGGGCGGCGGTCTCGCGCAAAAACTGACTCGATGCGAAAGAAACAGTCGTAGAAATATGACATCGTAAATATTGTCGTGCAGGCGAAATGGAAATGGAAATGGAAAGTCATCGCTGCACCGAAATTCTTATGGTAGCGCATCGAATGGAAACGAAACCGCAACGAGTGTGAAGACGATGACAACATGAAACATGCGCGGTCTCATGGGTGCGGCTGCGGATAATGAGAGGTTATTAGACGTCGGCGTTGGTCGCAGAGGGTATGATCTTGCTGGGACTGCAAACTTTTTTATTTTCTGTCTTGGGGCCTAGCTCGACATGGAAAGTAATTTTAATTTAGATTTCAGAGACAATGTGTCGACTAGGTGGTGTGATTGTGGATGCTTGACAAATAGTGTTCCTGTTCTAACTGGCCATAGTAAAATGGACACATTCAAGAATATATTTATCTTTAGTCGACTAGATTGGTCTGGATAAGATGTAACCTAAAGGCAAAAACTAGATTGGTTGGGAACGTCACTTTTCCTACGTTAATCACATATGCGAACTGTCAACTCAGTCACTATATAGATTCGTCGGCTACCATTCCATAAACATCAACTCAAACAGCTGCTCATATGACCGATTTTAGACATAGTCAAAACCGAAATGCATGGTTTGGTTTGGTGGTTTTTCCCTCGGACAATTTTTTTTTTTATTTTTCCCTTCCGCATCTATTCGAAATTCCCACAACTTTTCCACTTGAATAATTTTGAAGAAATAAAAACACCTTATTTTCAATATTTTTATGAATATTAGGAAGTGAAGTGAATTATGAAGTATTAAAAAAGGGCCAAATATATTCTATAAGGAATTTAATTGGAAGAATAAAATAAATTGTGTGTAGTAGATTCAAGTTCATAACAAACAAACAATAGATCGGCTTGTCTTGTAGAAACATAATTTTTTTTTTTTTTTGTAAGTTAACCGAATTTTTCAAAAGATTGTACTTTTTCCCTTTTTCTAATCATCAAAATTGCAACGAAAAATGTAGATTTCCTAATAATGCGTTACTTATATTTTATGTGAGGAGCGATGGTGTAGTCACAGTCCGTATAAAAAAATGATAAGTAGGCGCTCAAGCCGTTCAACCGTTTGAGATGAAACTATGGGAAATTCATACTTAATTGACGGAAGAAGACGGTTACTATTATACTTACGACAGTATTCCCAGACTTTAAGGACTGGTTTCCCCTAAATTCGGAAAAAAAATTCCCTTTTCTCCCTAAGTGAAATTTGCAATTTGTTTTATATGAAAAAAAATTAACCGTTTTTGTTAACAATATCTATAAATATAATAAAACTGTAGCCGTTTTTATATGTTCGCGGTTGGCGTGAAAACTACTGTACAGATTTTGATGATTTTTTTTTTAAATGTTAGTTAAGATTCTGAGAAGGACATAGGCTATTCCTTTCATTGTCAAGCCATTTTTTTGGGAGCGTTTTTGACTAAAATGTGTTTTTTTTCCTGACTTTACTGCCTTTAACTCACCATTACTCAAACAATTCTAAATCAATGCAAACAAAATAAAATCCTTGGAAGATCCAACACTTTCACAGTTATTTCAAGCCATCAATCAGCTTTCTATGTACCTACTCTAGAAGCTGAGCTACAACCTAAAAACTAACACGAAAAAAATAAATTTATTTTCTCAAATCGAACTTTATCAGCAACCGCGGTTCTTGATCGTTGTTCTGCTTTGGGGTGGCTGGGTGGCGCACATCGCACAAGCACGTTCATGTAAAAAAAAAACTGCGTGGTGTTTTCTCCGAATTAAGTGAAACAAAAGAGAAGTATGCGACGTGAATGTGTATGTAAAATGTAATCAACAACGACAAATGTGTTTCTGAGGAAATGCGCAGGTGGCTGATGACGTGCGCTGATGGACGTACAATCGTACATATGGTGGTGTATATAGAAATTGAGTTCAAGGTTTTTTCTGAAGTTATTACTTCTTTAGGCGCGTTGGGCACTTTTAGATGGGAAGAAATCAATGAATTCGGGTTACTTTTAAAACGACACCGCGTCATCGACACCGAGAAACCGACACCCGATAGGTGGCGCTGTTGTCCATTTTCTGAGAAACTCAACCGATCTCAATGAAACTTTGTATGTGTGCATGGTTGGATGCAGGAAGAAAGTTAGGATAGTTTTGGACCCGATAGGTGGCGCTGTTGTCCATTTTCTGAGAACCTCAGCCGATCTCAATGAAACTTTGTATGTGTGCATGGTTGGATGCAGCAAGAAAGTTAGGATAGTTTTGGACCCGATGGGTGGCGCAGTTGTCGCTTTTTTTGAGAAACTCAACCGATTTCAATGAAACTTTGGATGTGAGTATAGTTGGATGCAGCTAGAAAGATAGGATAGTTTTGGACCCGATAGGTGGCGCTGTTGTCCATTTTCTGAGAAACTCAGCCGATCTCAATGAAACTTTGTTTGTGTGCATGGTTGCATGCAGCTAGAAAGATAGTATAGTTTTGGACCCGATAGGCGGCGCTGTTTTCGATTTTTTTGTTAGCTGTTTTTACTCCCAAAACAGTTTTAAATATTTCCTGCGCAGTAAAATTCCTGACGATTCGAAAAAATGTTCAAGTAATAACTTCTGTCGGCACTCCCGGAGTGCCTGATATATTTTTTTTTGTTTTAACGATTGTTATAGTACCTACGGTGGTACCTACCTTACAGTAAAGAATTGAAGAATTCAAGAAGTAAAGACGATATAGGTGAATTATGTTGTTTGATTTATTGTTGGTGTGGGTACAAATTTGTGTATGCTCCAGACAACAGAACCTCAAATACATATTGTATTTCAAGAAGCTTTGTAAAAAAATTATCATAAAAAATATAATTATCTCATGTATTGAAACTTAACTACATATTAGTATCTCTTTTATTGGAAATTACACAGTCTCACGTCGCGTACGAAGTCTATAGTCTATATATATAAAAGAAAGTGTCCGAAGCGATGTTATCCCATAACTCGAGATTGGCCGAACCGATTTTGATGATTCATACTTTGTTGGAAAGGTATTTTCTCAGTACGGGTTTTAAAAGAAAAAAAATTTTAAAATTTCAACATGTCTTATTTTAACCACCCAGCGTGTTACGACAGGTTTTTTTTCGATCTTTTTTCAATTTTTATTTTTTTTTATTTTGTATTTATTTATTTTGGCAACAACCAGAAAAAGAATCAAATTTGAATGTAACATATCGTATTTCGTATCACAATGGAACTGTCCGATAGACACGCAACGTAACGCCATCTATTATCGATCAATCGAGAAGCCAATTTTGTTTCATGTGTGGTGTGCCATTTGATTCAGTTGCGCAGTTTCTTCATTCGTTGCTGTTTCAGCGTCCATATTGCACTTTGCGAATTCGGCCATTGCGCATTACAGATAATTAAAATTGATAATCTTGTAAGGAAATTGGTGTAGTTCTGTTCGACTTAGAATGAATTTGACTGCCTGTCTTTATATGCAAAAATCTTAGAAACTTCTTAATAGATTTTGGTGCAATTTTCACAGGCCTATAGAGGATACCTAGGCCCACAATCTCCAATTTGTTTCAACATTTATATAACTAAATAAATTCCGGAAAAAAATTCACAAGAGTAATTTATTTTTTCGTTTCGTTTCGCTTTTTTCTTTGTCACGCTTTGCATTCGAAAATAAATATAGTAAATGCCACCTTATAGAGGACATCTGCAAGTACAACTCGATAACTTAAATGGTATTTTAAATAAATACTATGCGAAATTTACTACAAATACAGAATATCAAACCGAGTGAAAGCATTCAGATAAACACAAATTCTTACGTAGACGTCCGATGGTCTGTTTTCTTTCATATTTATTATTAACATTACATTCTGAGACATAATGCTTACAATGGAAATGCGTTTAAATTTTACTGTTAATCAATTTAAGTTTCAAGGAGAATTAAAATTTATTCACCTCTTTTAAGTATGTCCTTCATTTTCGCATTTTGCATTCAAAAAGCACCAAAATTGCCTCCTTTCCCCTCGATCTGGGATCGCTGCTTACAAGAATATAGCAATATAGCAAGAAAATAATTTATACCTTCGAAGTCTTTCATCTTGCCAATTATCAGCTTATTTGAGGTCAACTACCTTTGAAATCCAACCACTAAAACTCTCTCACGTACCCACCGCACTTACCTACCACTGCCCAACCAATCACGGTATCGTTCAAAACCAAAATTCATTTGATAGCCGCAAAACCAGACCACGGTAAAGTGATGGTATGGTAAGTAGGTACACTCTTTGTCGGTCAAGTGGATAAGCATGAAGCACCCAATAGTGAAATCAATAATCTGTCAATCGAAAGCACTTTCGAATGTTATTTGACAACATAAACATTATTCTGTTCATGTTCAATGAATGTGATTTTTACAATAACAAAAAAGGGTAATTCTTAAAACTTCCTCAGCTCATTTATGGGTATGTGCAAAGGTTTGAAGGGTTTTACTTAACAATTTTGCGGCAAATAAATTTTAGTATAATTTTCAACTGTCCCGCTGAATTGTAGAAACAGATGTGCATATGTAAGTCTTGAGCCGTATTGTACCTACACCTAAGGTTGTAGTCGCCTACGCCTACTGGTCAGCGTACACACTGCATATCGCGGGGAATCGCATTTTGGTCCAGAAGTCACTTAACTTTTTAAGGAATATTAAATTCCATTTTGGCATAATTTGCTTTATTTTGCACAGTTTCATTTCATTTTATTTCTTAATCAACCTTAAACCAAGTGCGAAAAATTCCTCGTTTAAAGAGTGAGATGCGCGGTTTTACACTGAAATCCACTGATCAATATTTAAAAGTTAGTAGTGCGAATTGATTTTCTTCGAAAAAGGACATTTGTTCTTTAGAAACTCCTGAAACATTCCCAGCTATTTGATTGGCAACAACATTTTCACATTAAATGCATTAATTTCGCTCAAAGTGAACATGTAAATAGTTCACCTTTGGAAGCTTTTTTGGAAGCGTTTCCACCCATTCCTGGACACTCTTTGGAAGCATTTTTGATTCAACTTGCGACTCGTTTTTGAGCCCATTTCTGTCTCATTTGTGGGCCCGTTTTTTGAATGTCAAACATAAAACCAAACCACATACCCTAGTGCACATTGTACCATGTGCAGCTAGTTCAATTTGCAGTGAGAGTAATTTCCCGAAGGCGGCAGAAGGCATTTTCCACCATGGCACAGTTTGAATCACCATTCTCTTCCCACCATCTTCATAATCCCTAATTGTGAACAACACAAAATCGTACCTTCGTTTTATTGCACTCCCATGCATTGTGCATTAAATATTATTCCGCAAAAAAAAAATAAAACAAACTCAATCATTTTCCAGAACATAATTCATTCAGTTGAGTTTTCATCTAATGACATCTTTTTTCGTTTCGGCTGACTTTCACTGCCACTGACGATGTTCCCCCTTAAGACCAAATAATTCTAATGGCGATAAGGAAGTCGCAATGCGAGGGGTTAGCCTCAAATCTAAGATCGCGTGCATTCGCATAATTTTGTGCAACTCCACAGTCATACTGCACTCGGTATATCTGCATGTTAACTTCGTGTCTGGCGTTTTTCACTTTTGTTTGCATCTATCGTGCAGCAGCCGTCCCTGATGCTGGTTCCTCACAAAAAAAAAAAGACCAGCTTCGCGGTAGTAGTTCCCACAATCAAATTGACTTAAATGGCATGTTGGTGTGCCATGGTGACTATCCAAGTCCAAGACCAGCATCAGCACAGAGCTGGAGAAACAAGTTCTCCTACTCTCGCTCCTTTGGCAGATGCTTCAAAGTCAAGGCAGGCGGCCGGCGGCGGCAGCACGATGGCGTTGGCTACCTTATGACCGACTAAGAGGCCATTGTGGGGTGAGCGAGCACGTAATTCGCAAAAGGTACATGGTGGCGATGGATTTCCATATTGGGGTATCTCCTCTGGTAGGCGCAGAGTTGGCATGTCTGAGCCGGGGCTGTGCACGGCACGAACTTTTTCACTTTCTTTGGGACACGAGGTGACCTCTTTGTAAGTTTTCAATGCTGGCAAGTATAGATGTAGATAATGCAACTGGTTGTTGGGAGACTTCCTTTAATGGGATTTCGGGTGGGGAAAGTGGTCTGTCTGTGTATGTAGCTGTGTGGGTGCAATCGTGCGTGATGAATTGAATTTAAGTTGATTTGGCTTTTAAAACTCGTATGCGTGATTATGATTTGGATTTGTTGAGTGTGAAGTTGGTTGCTTGACAGGTGTGTCATGTGTAATTGTGTAAAAAAAAAACTATTTATACTGTGTGAATGGCTGATTTTTAGTACAATTCACACGATATGTTGTGCTTGTTCCGACATTTTATAGCAGTGACAGTGAAGTGACATGAAATAGGTTATATTGGGAGAGTGAATGATGAGCAAAAGTACAAGTGAATGGCGACAGGGTGTTGAGTTTTGGGTCAGCTTTCAACGAGTTTGATAAGTTCTCACGGTCCCAAAGCACAGTAGGTGTGCACTTACGTTTTCATTGAAGAGAATAGGAATCAATGTCATCAAACGGTGGAAAAACTGACGTAGAGTCTAATGCAGTGGCAAAGTTTGTAAAGCTGTTGAATCCATTTACCAACGCCGACAGACAGTCGGTCACGAATTTTAAGCATTTTATACTAGAAATGTGCGAGAAATTATTGAAGAACGACCTGCCTTTCAGATAGAGCTTGACACTCACTTGGGTCAGCGCAGCTTTGGCAGTTGATGGTACTTATGAATTTCATGTTCGCTGTGTGCTTAGGAAGGTCCTGTACATGAAGGTATTTATCAGATTTGTCGATCTAGTTCCTGCTCTTGAGACAAAAATGAAAGGTACTTCCTTGACATATCCTATATAGCGGAGCTAAATCTGTCACCTTGATCTCGAAACGCTTAGTAGCCCGGTCCTGAATCTGACCGCAGACTTATTACTGGCTTGTAGCTGTGGCTGAATCGAGATTCTTTATCTTGGCCTAGCTGTCGACAAGGAAATGGGCTTAAGAGTGACTCCAAATCTCAAAAATTGAGAGGACTACAGACTAGTAGACGCCGAAGAATTGGATGGACATTCGTGTTTTTTTTTTTTCGTTTTTTTTCGATCCATTTGTGAATAGAAATCGGTGGCTTAACAGGTTTATACTTTAGACCTACAGATGAAGGAACCTACAATTTGTCTGCCGAATCAGCATTGAGAACGTGTGATTTGGGAAGCTTTTTGAGGATTGCTATACTCTCAGAATTTCGTCAGATGTTCTTTAAGATTAATTTTTGTTTCTCCAGGAATCGAACCAGAGACTCTTCGCTTAACCGGTCAGCACACTTATCTACCGTTGACCAACTGCACCCACATTAAAATACGGTCCTTTTTCAACTTACTCCGATAATTACAAACCCCAATAAACTGGTGGAACTCTTGCCGGGGAGTTGCCCCCGAAAAGTGTTTATAAAGCCATGACAAAAAGTCATACCTTAGCAGTACGAAGCAATCTTTTAGGGTTCTATTGAGTGAAAACTCCACCTCCGGTGTAAATTAAAGTCATAAAAGTATAAAAACCTTTCTAGTAACAAGCAATATAGGCTAGCTTTCCGCTTTTTTACCAATAAACGAAATGGTTACCAGTCACTTAGATCAGTTCTTAAAATTGTTAAAACCGTTGTATTGTGTATCCCTAACAGACTCAGAGTTTACTTACCCGACTTCGCTGAAAATTCAGCAGATTCTTCTAAATTAAGCTGGGTCTGTTTAAAGAGTATTTGAAATTACATGCGAAAGGTAAAGGTGAATCTGTTATTTTTACAGCGACGGCTGAGTCTTACAAATATATTTTTATTACTGTGCTAGTCTCAAGAACGACTATAAGCTCTATAAATAAAAACCTCGATAAAAACCATCCCACCTCCATCTTCTGTGGACAGTTCCGTATTATAAACTAAAAGCCTCTTCTCAATGGTCAGATAATCCTACTAGCGATGTCACCATCCGAACTGTTGTTATTGTGAGTTGTGACATTTTCGTTCTTGAGCATTATTTACGCAAAATGTTAGCCTAAATAGAAATAAACAGAGTATATCGTTACACAATATCGATCGAATTTAATGTAGGTATTGACTAGCTAAGACTGACTGCAGACAACCGACAACAAAAAAGAGACCTTATCGTTGTTTATCAGTTTAAACAAGTTCAACTCATATCTGACAGACATTGCAAAAATTAATGACTGTCTACTGTTCTTCTTCTTTCTATCCATATCCCTCACTGATAATGTCAAATGCAGGCTTGCAGGTTTGTGTGAAGAGCTGTCAAATCGATGGTGAAAAAGTTAGCTGATTGTCATATTCAATTGTGGTGCGGTTTAACGTCAACGTGAACTTTGATTCGAAAAATTCAACTGATCACATTTTGTACAAATTATAATAGACTTACCTTCATGCGTTATTTATAAAAAAATATTATAAACATTGCGGTAATTAACTCATTAACTACAACAGAGGAATCGTCAATTTTTCGCGAATTCAATTTTAATTCGATTCTTGTTGTGTGGTCGTTATTTATCAAACGTTACCAATGGATTAAACAAATCGGTTTTTAATGCTCTGCGTACTATAAGTCTAGAGTAGGCGCTTAGATACGTAGGAGTATTTTTAAAAATACACTTCACTTCTTATCGGCGATACAGTCAGGCCATTGCAAGTCAGTCAGCATGAAATGTGTTTCGTGCATTTGATCAGAAAAAATATTCCATTTCTATCCCATGTTATTTTGGTATTTTTATTTTTTAAACAAATTGACATGTCACTTGAAATTCAGACGTGTATTGTCGGTCAACCCTGATGGTTTATTGGACCTATTCTGGTATTGGTATTTGTGATTGAATGAGTCCGCTTTCGTTGGTTTGGTGTGACTTTTTTTATTTTTATGCAGTATTTTCTTATCTTCCTGATAAATTAAAGCCAATGACTGACCGTTTAGACACATTTAATATTTTAAAGAATTTTTTAATCCCCTCAATTCGCACTTTGTTGTCTCGAAACTGAGTCGCAATTAATACACTCTGAAAAGATATTGTAATGCCTACAGTTTTCGTTGGTTAAAATTAACTTAAATATGAAAATGTTCGATTTAAGAATTATATTGTTCGCAATATTCTTAGAAGAAGAAACGAGGTCTATTTATAAGAAATTATTGTCAAAGCAAGTACTTTTTGCTTACAATTTTTTAAAAATCTCAAAATTCTTCGCTCAACAAACTTTTTTTTCTGAGTGTATTTTAAATGAAAGATAATATGTTGTGTCATCGACTATAGTTGCCGAACTTCATCTATTTGGAATGATTATAAGTTTGAAATTATAAAGCTGATATTCAATTTCAAAATTTCTCGAAATAAGAAATCACATTCTTCCGACCAGAACTATGCACTTTCAGAGTTCAAGGGCTTTCTGACATCAAAAGCAACCCATTTTTTGACATGTATGGAGCTCCGTTTTCTTTAATTTAGCCAGCTGAGACCAAACTAGTCCAACTCTTTTAGAAGTTTCTGTCTAAAATATGGCATTGCTTAAATGCGATACAGATACTGGGACAATACATGAAAGAGTCGTTTGGATTTTCCCAAGACTCCGTTTTGGACTGATAGTCGAAAAGCGTTCAATAACAACATTTCTACCATGATAGAAGCCAAACTCTTCGTGTTAAGCTATCAAGACTGTCGGCACAAGAAAAGCTGATATGAACGAGGCTCCATTTAAACTCGCTTATGCAATAAAAGGTATGTGCAACTAAAACATTTATTGTGTCATTTGTATCAGAAAATATTATGACTTGTCGATTCTATCAGCCGTATTTATTAGATTCCCTTACGACGCCTCTACGATGTTGTTTAGTTAAACATCGCGTAAAGATTTACGCAGCCTCTACGCGGCTTTTCTGAAATTGTGATTTATAAACATTTTTCCGCTGTAGTTTTACTAAAAGAGGTTTGTGTCTAAATAGGTAAGCATTTCGATAAACTATTACAGAAAACAAAGAAATCTATTACCTTTTTTCCCTGAAACTGACATCAGCTCTGATTAGCTTTTGTAAAAATGTATTATCTAAAACAATTCCGAAAAGGCTTCGAAGGTTCTGCTAAAATATCAAACTGCAATCATATATCTATGTGTATACCTATATCTATATTACTATTTCCATTCTACCAACCATCGCTAAATCCAATGCCAGGCCACTTTTGTAGACATTTTCACACACATCCTAAGACATTCCCCGAAAGCAACAAAACTGAAGTTGAAGAAATAATATCACAAACGCACAATATTTTTTTTATTTTCATTTATTAAATATTATTTCAATCTTATAATTGCATAGGTATGCAAACGAAATTCGTTTGGCAGAAATTTTTGCAAAGCATACGAAATGAACGAACAAAAAAAAATTAATTTCACTTTTTTGTTTTGTTTATAATTCGACGACGACCAAATGACATTTGATGCAAAAAGACATTTACGTAAGCTCTACGCCACCTCTAAACGCAAATTTTTGCGTTTAAAGTTACGCAGGCTTAAAGCGAAGTGCTTTTTGTTTATAAATCACGTTTTCCTGCGTAAGGCCATTTTAAGGGTTGCGTAAAGTTAGGCAGACTCTACGCTGGGTTTATAAATAAGGCTGTAAATCTTGTGGTATTTTGAACAACACTTCCTTAATGCTTAGATGTCATAGGCGTCAAGCGGTCACTAAAATTTAATTTCCGAATAAGATATTCAAGGAAGTTTTTCGTACCGTAAGCGTCTAAGGTCGCTGAGTATACGCAACGTCACGTTACTTACAATGGTCCAGTTTTCGTCATTCTGAAACATATAGTTTACCATGATATCGCTTATGAGGGCTGAATGCGTATATTTGCTTGAATGCCTCTTGTTTAGTATTCGCACATCACGAGATGCAGTTCTTGTGCTCAAAGGTCCCAGCTTTTACACCAACATCTTTTTCAAGTAAAGGAGTTTTGCGAAAGCGTATAGGTCACTGCCTCAAAGGGGGTTTTAAGCCTCTGGTTCAGGTCATCGACTCTCTTCTTGCCTTCAAATTCACTAATCCAACATATTTAAGTTGTAGGTATTCCGAAATTGTTTTTGCATGGAGCTGAAGTTAGTGAAGATTGATTGACAGCCAATTGAAACTGAGATGGAGCTATAAATATAATCAGACTCTTGGTATGTATGTCTGTGTTGCTCCAATTTTACACCAATGGAGACAGACAGAAACAAAACATACCACCTCAGACGCCAGGGTATTATTAAATTGTTGTCCTAATAAGACTTCGCAACTATATTGAATAGAGATATAGCCTCAAGTCTTAAACAGGGCAGATAAACCAAGTCATCGATACTCAAAAACGAATAAGAATGCAGCAATAGAATATACCAATATTTCGGACAGATCATGGATACACTGGTCTGGAAGTCATTTCAAAGAAAACTGGAGGAGACATGTAATCAAGTACCTATAACAAAAATAAACCTTCAACAACTTCTAAAACCGACTATCTAACTCAAATCATTTTCCACATTTGTGACGGAAATCAGGCCTTGTTCTGATCAAGTCGCAAACAACATAAACTCCAGCTGACAAATAACTCTATACTCCTCGCAAATAAATTAAGATACACGTTTGACTTTTCTAGAGCAGGCCTCCAAGTTATTGACTCTCCATTCCCAAACAGGAAAACAGCCAAACAGCTATAGAGCTACTCGTAACTCGTATGCCGCAAGCATTGTTACTCACTTGAAATTCCCCCGTCATATCAAAGCAAAATATTTGAACGCGCCATTTTCATTCCGGTTTTTCTGTAGGCTCTTTGGATTTGGATTAATCATCCATTTAAACCGCGCTAGCCGGCAGGCAAACCGCGTGTTGCATCTCCAAATTGGACCAATTTCCAAAGAAGTTGTAGTAGATGTTGTCGTTGGACGAGGTCAGTTTTCAGTTTTCCTTTCGATTAAAATATCTACCAAACGATGACAGGAAAGTTGTGTTGCGGAGCTGCTGATCGAATGCTGCAACCCGCTGAATCCGTGAAGTTTACCAGTTTACTATAGCTGCGAAGAGGAGACTTCATTGCGTGGATTGGATTAGAATCCAGAGCCAGGCTCGTCTCGATTGTGCTTTTGATTTACTTTTCATTTTTCTCTTCATTAGGTCTTCCGTCTATATCTATACAGAGAGACAGACGCGTCGTCGTCATTTCTTTTTCTACTTTATTTACTTTTGTTTTATAATTAGTCTCGAGTCGGTTGTATTCACAAATTGCATTCGCTTTCGTATTTGTATAGTTTGTGTGCGCAGCGCATCGCCGCCTTTTATGTTTTGTATCTCAAGTGTCTCCCTCGTCTTTTGTGTTGGACAAACAATAGCCGTTCGGTGGGAAAACACTGCGCGCACAAGTGGCGCTCCTTGTATTCTCACACCCGAATGTAAAGCGACCTAGTCCCCTAGATTGTTTTGTTCAGCTGTATCCACCTGTTGTCGCAGAGAAATGTCTTTTCAATGTGCAAGTGCGCAGCATTTATGTCAATAGATGGAGGAAGTCGCCCGCCTTGTGGAAAAAAGATGTAACCAAGTGAAGTTTGCTTTAAAGTTGAACAATTGCCCAGATGAGTTGATGAGCCGGTCACACTTTTTCGGGGCTGAACCTAAAAAGCGAATAAATAAGGTCAGCGTTAGTTGCTATGCAGATTATGCACGCGCATGCGAAGAATTTGCGTCAGTATACGGCGAAATTTGAGTGCTTTCTAGGACACCATTGTACAATGTACATATAGGCGTTATCTCTGTGTAAAATGGCGTGGTTGATGCTTTTAGCATATTTCACTATTCTTCACCCTTGTTTTGAGTGAAAGTGTAAACAAATTTAAAAATCGTTTGAACGGTCGTCACCTTTCGGGGTGGGTATAAGTTCGTATCCTGTTGGATTGGCAACGCATTATATTTTATTTATGATGCAAATGGGTGTTTGTTCCAGCTGATGTACCTTGGTGCATATCGTCATCTGAAATAATTTTCGCGGGCAATTAACTTAATTGGGTCGCTTTGCAGTATTCTCCGACTTGAAGGGACATAATTTCACTTACATGCTTCTCTCAGTAAGGTTAACTTGGTAACAGAGTGTACTCTCTGGCAATAGTCATCCCAAGCGAAAGCTGCGTGCTTGCTAAGTCAATTCTTTGGGTCGTTGCTAAGGGTTAATCTTTAACAGTTATCTGTACGCAGATTATTTGGTATCGATGGATAATTTAAATGGCATTCAACAAGAGTTTCAATTCACTGTAAATACGAACTTACAAGAACATACGAAACTGTAATTTTAAAGTTGTGAAGTAAACACTCCTCCACCACTTGAGTAGTTGAATCATTTCTGTCTCTTACGATCTAGTTGTAGTTGGTGAAACTAACTTGCTTGTGGATACCTATAGAAAAAGCCTCCGCTCACTAAATTCCATTTTTAATTGCAGCTTGACCATCGATTTCTCATCATCACAGCAATCATACTTCAAATTGTTGTTGTGTCATCAGTCACAGATCACTTGGTACCGCCACCGGTGCCCGAAGTTACACAGCAACAGTTGCAACAGCAATCTCTGGTGCAACAACCCCCCGCCAGGGGTGGCCCACCAAGATCGCAGGCGTACCCTCCGAATCGATATGCCGGCGGCCAAAATAACGAACCACCTGGATTTATGCAACGCATAGCTCGTTGGTTTGGTTTCAATGACGCTACTGCAAGAGATCAGCAAGGACTAGCATCACAGCAATATCCGCAGTATAAGGACTCTCCCCGGGGCTATGAGCAGGATGGGCGAAAGGCACCCTGTGGACTGTGCAACAAATTTCCTTGGGTTCCAATGTTTCCCGCCAATATCCAGTATCCTCTATCGAAGCATTACCAGGTTCCACAAGCTAATCAGATCCATCAAGTACAATGGACCCAGCAGCAAGAACAATTGCATCAACAGCAGTTGCACCATCAACGCCAACAGCAACTACACCAACAGCAACTGGTGCGTCAAGAACACGAGAAGCTGGCAGGGTACAACTACCCACAGCACCAGCAGCAGTTGCCTGCTTATCCTCCGCTAAATACAGCAGAGTCACAGTATGCGCCGACTCATTTCCAACCTCCATTGGTGCAGAGAGCGATTCAGTTTAATCAGCCGCCTTCACAGGATTTCCGGCCGCCGCCACCACCGCCCATACAGAGAGGAAGCCCACCGCCGCCCTACAAGCCACAACCTCATTTCGCGCCGATTCCGCTCCCCAACTTAAGCCCATCAGCCCTCCCGCCGGTATACGATGCAGAGCCATTCAGACCGCTTCCACAGCAGCCGGTAAATCTGGGACCAACACAGTATCAACAGCTGCCCAAGTACCAGTCGACTGTACAATTCCAAGATCAAGCGCCAGCAGCGCAGATCCAGCAGCAGCAACAGCCACCCCATTATGAAGACCCTCCTCAATTCCAGCAGATCAACGATAACACACACCCGCCAATCATTGAAAACATCGGAGCCTCATCTGAGATTCAAACCGCATATCCAACACAAATCCCGCCAAATGGCTTCCAAGAAGATCATCAGGATCAACACTCTTCAACCGCAACGCAGACCCAAGCCCAACTGCCTCAGAGCACACCAAGTTTTGAAATCATCAGGAGCCACCAGGTTAGCAACTTTGTGTCGGAGATTGAGTATCCCGCTGACTTTGTGCAGTCGCATGCAATTGAGGTGCCTCTTGAGCAACATCCAACCACGCTGACACCGGAGGAGCAGGCTCCGATCACTTTGACCGAACTCGGCTCCTATTCCCAGCAATACACTGCTCCGCCAGAAGAACTATCGACTGTCACCACAGAGGAGCATTTCGCCGGAACTGACTCGATTATTTATCATAACCACCAAGAGGTTGACAGCTATCCGACGGACAACTACCCATCAGCCTCGTCCCACAACCTCACGGTCCAACAAGAAAACCACCTCGATATCGACCCCATTCAGCACTCCTCATCGGAGAACTACCTCCCGAGGAATGAAATCTTCCTACCTACCCCCGAGCCAACCACACTGCAGCCACAGTTTGTGACTGATGTGTCTCAGCAGACCACGGTTGAGATCGTCCCATCGCTGCAGACCACCTACTCCCAGAGACAGAACCACAAGCGAGACCGGGAGACCCCAAAAAGGCTATTGGATTCTCCAATACATTACCCACAAGGAGGGAGCTCTCCCAGACCGTTTACCAGGGACCCAGGTGAACTGAACGTCCGAAGCTCTACTGCGACTTCTCTGTACCAAAATCAGAAGATTGAAGCGCCTTCTACACAAACTCCCTGGCGAATGTTCCCAACACCAACATCGACATACTCCTCCGTTGAAGCGAGTGGTCATTACGTCGGAATGTCGCCTCCCGGGCAGCCCAAGCAGTACCACCAAATCATCATTCCGTACACAACGAAGCACAAGCCCCGGCCCTTCCAACCCAAGGAACATGCCGGTCGATATGACAACTGGGCCACCTCAAACGAATTCGATCCCCACGAGCAACAGGAGTCTAAGGTGGTGACAGCGACCCAACCCCCCGCTCAGCGTACAACCAAGTATCTGACAAAGATACTGGCCTCCAACCTCAGGGAGCTACTGAAAAAGGAACACGAAGTGAGAAACAAGTCCAAGGCCGGCTTCGATCTGTCAAAACTACAGAAAAACATCGACGATTGGACGGAGCAGGAGTTTACTTCTCTCTCGCACAAGGCCAGCACTGTTTCGCTGAGGGGGCACTCCAAGCATATACCCACAGAGTACTTGACCACAACGCCGTCTATGAGAGAAGCTAAAACAACCATCTTCGCGCCGAACCATCTCGAACCACTTCTTTATAGAGATCGTGGAGTAAAGCGATTTGAATTTCGGCACATTGACGACAATCGGATAGACCCCCAGGTTCACGGAGCTACCTCGACAACACCGGTGCCAAGTACCACCATTCCGACGACCACAACCACGACAACTGAACAACCAACAGTGACGCCGTACTACATTCGAGCCATACCAACCACTCAGGCGCCGAAGGAGAACTGGAACCAAGCCAAGGTGACGGTGTCTCCTCTGACGAAAGAGAAGATCTACGTTGTAACTCCACAGCCGGTTTACACGCCAGGAAGTGTGGGGACTTTCAAGTCCCCAAGGTTCATTGTCAGACCTACGCCAGCTAGTGGTCAGAATAAGCCAACACTTTCTCCATGCTCAACCCCTATAACCGATCGTTTTTTTTCTTTTCAGCTGGTTCCAACACCTCGCCAAGGCCCTCCCTATACACACCGGAACTTTTCGGACTGATGGGAATCTCAGCGTACATACCAGCGGCTCCTGTGGAGACCTTCGATGGACATTCAAAAGTATATCGATCAAATGCCCAAAGAAAATAAACACCTCTAACCCATGTAAACCTATCAACCTTTTGTATAAATTGAAACTTTTAGGTCATTACAGTAGTAACGCCATCGAACAGCATAAAGGGTTCCAAGGATAATGAAGTGGGCTCTCCAGCCGAATCAGTGTCCGAGAGTTCCAACAGTGGCCGGACCAGCAGTTAGGGACAGAGACCGGGCTCATAATGGTCGGTCACAAGGTGCAATTGTTGGGTCCTATGTTGTTAAGCCCCTCAAAACCCCCGCTTTATAAATTTAGTTTCCGCTTCTTTTTATCTGCTAACCCGGGAAAGTGTTGGGATCGTGTGAATGTGTGTGTATATGTGGCTATGGATTTGTTTGCGTGTGTAAATTGTGCTTGACAGAATCCTGCTTTTATTCTGATATCCTATTAATAACTGTGAACATATATTTTTTGGTGGATCACAATTACAACTAGTAGACGTAAATTCGTATGGTGGTTGTATCCGCTGGTCTTGTGTCCATGGTGGGCATTGGAAATATTGAAACTTTTCTCCCCAATACCTGACACAATTTTTTGTATTTTTTTATTATTAAATGGCTTAGAGTGAGGAAGCAAACCCTTTCTGTAATTATGACTTTTCCACTTCTATTATGTGTATTGTAATTATGTAAGAACTGCTATTGTTTAAGATATAAATATAAATAAAACTGTAAAATATAGAGAAGATTGTGTTTGTTTTAACATGTTTTCTAATAACTTAATTTTGAAGATCGGAAGTGACTGAAAACATGGCTGAGAAGTGTCAAAGGATAACACATAGCAAAGTCACCTGTTACGTGAGAACCATGGCGGGATTACATGAGAGTAATCCAGCTCAAGCCAATTAGAAAATGCATGCTTGTTTCGATCTTAAATAAATTGTGGACATCTTTTGACACGAGCCCAAGCCCGATTTTCTGAAATGTTGAACTAGAAGTCTAACAATTTTATCTAAACGGTTCTGACTATCGAGGAATCTGAATAAAATCGAGGAACTCTGTCTAAGTCCTCTATTGCTGTTTTTTGTAACTTTGGCGAAGTAGAAAGAATTCTCCAAACTTGACATGGAGCGTAATTATCCTGTCTGCATCTAAATTGTCAAAAAATGTGTTAAAAAGAACGAAAAAACAGCGATGTTGAGTCATACAAGGCATTTTATGAAAAATTCGTTAAGTCGAATTTTCCGACCTTAGATCGGAATGGTAGTTTCCAACCTGTCCGTTGACAAATTATTATGTCCGGCTCGACTTTAATTCGGAATAGATCTTATAAGATATTTTTAGAGGCTTACTCCTTTAGTATGGTTATACCTTCGTCCATCTTTCTTTAATAATAATAATAATAGTTGGCGCAAAAGGTCTGTAGGGACCCTGGCCCTAGCTTCTCGCAACCATTCATTTTGTGGGAGTTTTTAATTTTTTTTGGAACGAATGGAAGAGATCTACAATTTTATGCCGATTCCAAACAGTTATACTCTCGGAAGTTTGTCAGACGTGGCCAGATGTTTGTGGCGCAGTGAAAAATCCCAGAGTTGGGATCATCTTTCTTTCACCGATCCATATTTCATAGATAAGCTTCTCCCTGTCTACCGTTTTGCAGCAGCTTGGATAAGTTTAGGACTAACGTATCAGGTTATGTCGCCTTATTGTTGAATTTTCGCCTCGTTCAAATTTAAGCAAGGTCCGGAATTTTCCCAAATTGGTCATCTTTTCGGTAAAAACCCATAAAGTGCTTGTCATTGGATTTTCTTTAGTTTTTAACATTAGCTTCTCTGATGTAGCATTTGCATTTTTGGACTAGTATGCTCATATTTGGGTAGCGCAACCTTTGGGTTCCTCTTTGCTGTGATTATATCAACATAATCACCATAACCCGTTTTTTCTGATTGATTTCTTTCAGTGCTGCCATTGATTTTCTGATCGCTATAGATGCTATGGGTTGGGTACAGGGTAGTCTTCAAACACACTACCTAGTGTCTTTTGTCATTGGCAAATATATACATTTTTTGACAATAGTTTGATCTGCTTATATCGTTTTTGTCTATACGTGTAGCAAGTAGCAACCTACAGCTGCACAGGCTAGTCTGCCCTAAAGCCGCTCGGAAATCGATGGACATTATTCCTGATGCAAAGGTGACAGTGATACAAATTTGGAGTTTTCCGCCCAAATTTTGTGGTTTTTTGGTCGATGGGGGAAATCTGAGGTTTTTTTTAAATTCTATTTTACTTAGGGTAAAGTCGGGTATTATGGCACCAGGGGGGATATGGCACCCTTTCAATTTCTCCCACAAACGACTTCTTTTCCAAAAAAGAGACAGCAAAATATCATTCATTTATACTGAAGCAGTCGACGGGTGCCGTACACATCGCAGTAGCTCAAGCAGTTTTTTTATGACACGGTGACAAAAAATTTAAAGAGTGCATTTAAGAGAAAAAGTTTTTTTGTGGTTTAGTGAAGTAAGTGTAGATAGGTAAGTTGTTGGCGCCGGCTATCCGCTTAAGCATTATAAGAGAGTTGAATCGATATAAAATTGTTTTTGTTTACTGTGCTTAGTGTGCTTTCGTGTTTCATCGTGTTTTTTCCAATATCAGTGGTTCCCTTCAATAGGGGGAAATGGCACCCGAGAATGTGAGAATATATCGGCACCGGTGCCATTTCACCCTTACTTATGTATTTTAATATTTTAGAAATGCCAACCGTTTATAAACGAAAATCATCTTCAAATCGGGCAAAATGGACTCAAGCCCAACTCACAGCAGCCATTGCTGTAGTTCAAAATTCTGAAATGTCCGTAAAAGTAGGGTGCCATAAACCCCCTCGTATGGTGCCATATTACCCTCCATTTTTTTTGTTTATCCTTTTTTAGGTTTTTTTTTTGTTGCAAAAAAAAACTGTTTTTTGAGTCTGAATTGCTTTTACGTTTATATTTAATGATTACAAATGAATTGAAAAATAAAGTTATTTTTGTTTAAAATAAAAATCTTGTTTATTTTCTGAGTTAAAAACAAAAAAAAAAAGGGGTGCCATATTTCCCGACTTTACCCTACACTTCGCTTTAATATCCTTTTATATTAACAACAATTTCATCAAAGTTCGGTAGGGGCTGTGTAAATTCTTAGAAGATATTTTCAAAATACAATATTTGGCGCGAGCTGTTGCATTCCCTCAAACTTACATGTTGGCGTTTCAATTTCGAAATATCTTCTTTTAAGGCGTACAAAAACACGTTAAAAAATTAATGACAATAAGTTGGGGGCTTTCTTCTAAAAAGCCAAATCGGGGGGTTTTTCGGAGTTATCTGGGGGGAAATATTTTGACCGCCTGGCAACGCTAAAAGGTGATGACATGTGGGCTGAAATACCCTTTTAATAATGCTTTGTTTTTAAATTTTGGCTCTAAAAGCTCAGTTCTAAGAATATTGTATTATGGCATTCGGTCAAGAATCTCTTAGAATATCTTTGGGTATGTAATGAGAAACGGTCTTACTATGGAAGTTAGCTTTAATACAACAGAATTTATTTCTTATATAAAAATGGACAGCCTTATTTACTTGTCCTTGTTGAAATTCTATAGTCTAGTCGAGAGCTCGCTTATTCGCAGAAGAGAATGAAAATGTTCAAACTCCACTAGATTTAATTACATTCCTTCTAATTTTCGACCTTAAATGTAAACGGTTGACCATTCAAATACAAAAGTGGTTGCCGTGGCAGTGGGGCACAGGTAAAATCAGAACAATTTTCCTCATTATCTCCAGAGTATATATTCACCCTTATTCTACGTGGCGTTTATAAATATTAAACGACAATTGACGTTTTTTGAAATGGGTATTACATGTGGCGTGTTTCTATGCTTTTTATGTCGTTTAATGACATGTGGCCTTTAAGTTGTGTTAAACACAAGTTACAAACGTCAAAACAGTTTTTCGCATTCTGCACGTCGTTTTAGTTTTAGTTTTTTTTTTAGACTAATAAACGCCGATTATTGTCGATTACAAATTCTTAAACTACTAGGAGGCAAAATTAAGTAAAAACGTGTGAGTTTTGGTAATTGCTGTTTATAATAATTCTCTTAAGATAAAAGGTGAAAATAATAAACCCCGATCAATTGGTGGATATTATGGAACTATATATCGTTGGCAACAAATTTGAAAAGAGGTGTTCCAAAGAGCTATGATGCCAAAAATGTGTTGGGCAGGACCCAAGTTAAAACCATTTCCTATATCATTTTGGTAGCCACCTTCCGCAAGAAAACGAAATGTTGAAGCCGGTTTTCAAATGACTAGCACTGACAAAGAACTCCCCGCGGCAGGAAGTTTATCCTTCACTTCATTTATCAAATAGACAAAAGCTTCTTTGCTAAATCTGGAGTACTTTTTGAACATTTAATTAATAGAATAGCGACCCGACACAAAAAACGCCAGCTGTCGTTTAATATAAACGCCACGCGGAATAAGGGTGATTTGTTAAATCTGCTAACGAGATTTTTTGCCCCTGTAAGCTAGTGAACCTCGCATATTTGCAAGATTTTGCCAACTTATTTAGAATTGTTGGTACTTAAGGCAAAAAAAGGAAATTCTTTTCGGTGACGATCAGGCCTGTACTGACTATTTTTGCTGGACAGAGTATAGAAATTTTGTTTATTTATTTACTTGTATAGTGTTTATGTTATACGTATACTATTTGTGTTTATTTATTTAAAAAATGGTCAAAACCACTCCACCAATGTAAAACCCAATAAAAGAGAAAAAATTCCCAGAGGAAGTTGAAAAAACGAAACCTCGGGAAATGAATAAAATAGTTTTATTTCTACAACTACTTCAATTCGATAAAACGATTTCCCTTTCGAATGGAAATTCAATAAAATCAATTTTCTTGCTATGATTAGATTGTGTAAATAAATTTCAAATATGTCACCCGCAAATAAAATCTTACCGCAAATAAAATCTTACCGCAAATAGAATTCGTCTGAAAACTTCTCAAAAAACACGCAACACAACTCGTAGTAAAAACAACCGAAACATTGAATTTTCTTCATTTAACATTTAAGTAGATATTCTGATATATATTTTTAATATGTATCTATTGTCTAATTGTTACATTACAATCGAATAATATTAGCTACACCCCCATATTGGCCTTAAATAGTGTTTACAAAAATATGTAATGGTTTTGTACAAATCTATCAGAAAATATTGACTTACAAATTTATGTAGGTATACATATATAATATATTCATATGTCTGTTACAAGCCTAAATACAATCTTAACTACTAGTTTATAGGATTTGTTTGTTTGTCTTTTTTTTCTAATTTCGTTTATATAATTTAATTTTGTATTATTCTTTTGTTTAAAATCACATTCATTATACATATTAATATATATTTATTATTTATGCAAACGTAAGTAAATAATTGAAATTATTATCATTAGTTCCCTAGTGTTTTTTCTTTGTATTGTATTGTAATTTGTTTTGAACAAAGCAAGCGATGTCCATTAAGTTATGGGTTCTACTGTAAATAGCCTGGCCATTACCCCATTTTTATTCAATTCACAAACCAACTAGATTAGTTTCTACATCTACCGTAAATTTAGTTTTGATTGAGACAACTAAGTCTTGACACACTGCAATAACTTCTTTCTACGATGTAAATATCGTATGAGAGCTTCTGCCGACCACGAGATGGCAGCAATGAACGTTAGCGAATTCAAACAATGTAGCGTAACGGAAAAATTATAGCGATCGCGAATGAGACCTGTAAGTAGATGGAGGAGTTTGTTAGAAAAGTTATATTGAGTCAAAACAAATGTGGAATGAAATTAAGATGAGGGGCTGAGTGAATATGTTTTTTTTTTCTTTATGGTTTTCTATATATCACTTCTGGAAATGATGGAATTTTTTAGTCCCGGTAGGAGTTTACATGAGTCAGTTAAGACGGCATTTAAATCACAAGATCACGTGTGATCGTCAAAGCACTCAGCGGGCATGTAGATATAGGTACGATGTATGATTTACGTGGAGACGTAAGTCGCGATTGAGATCAATTGGGATCCTCCAAGCAGACCAGTCGACAGATAGCTTTCATGTCACCAAAAATTTTTAATTAAACTGCACGATCACGACCGATCACACGAAAAACGAAGCCGGAATACCCTATTATGGTTTTAAGGAGATATCGAAACTAGTCTGATTGCTAAGATCTGAACTAACCAAAGCCACTGTCCGATTGCGAACAACAATTATGTGAAAACCAAAAACCACCACCTTTAAACAGATCACTTACGCCCCTCGGTATCATCCCATTCCCATTGTAGGATAAATGCACTCACCAACCAGCGGTCCACAAGCCAGCGTAAAGAATCCCATTATGATAAGCTGCAGCCCCGATGCTCCCGGCAATCTCTTTAATGGAACATAGCCCGGTATGATCAGCGGCCAGAATATCGTCCTCAAGCCTTTGCACATGCCAATCCAAACAAAACAACCCAAGATGACCGAATACGATCTGGAAGACGCCACTATAGTCCGTCCGAGTGCAATACCCACGACTCCGATCAACAAGAACACCCTATTGTCCCAATCGATCTTCTCCGTCACGAACGGCACCAGAAACCTCACGATTATATCCATTCCGCCCAGCACCGACATGGCCAATGATATCTGCGCCGTTGTAAACTCGAAATCTGTCAAAATAAACGGCGTCAAGATTGAAAAATTCAACTCGCCAAAATTGATGATCGTCAGCCCGGCCACGAGGTTCACAAAGGTGAAATCTCGCAGAAGATCCAAATCAAAAAACACCACCAGCTTTTGGATAAATGTCACCGAGGACGGATCTTCGGACGGCGGTGGCGTCGGTGGCTCAGCTTCGAGTTGCTTTTCGCTTTTCTCACTTGACAGTGTAAGTGATGGCAAGGCCGACAACGTGGTTATCCCCTTGGGCAACTCGAGCAAAGCCTTCTCCTCGGCACAGGTACAGTGCAACACACTCATTGAATCCGCTCGAATGTACAAGTTATTTCTACTGGCGGAGGTCTTCATCTCGCGTTCGCGGCTAAAATTGTTCGGTCTTAGAAAGCAGGCATCCTTTTCGTCTTCTTCGATGACATGATGCAGACGGAAGCCGCCTTCAATATCTTTACTGCTGGACACTGTACGGAAGCGCAATTGTGGTTTTGTCGACGATAACGATAGCTTGGAGCCAAACCATCCATCGTTGGCACGTGAAAGCATTGGGGTACCAGGATCGATGATCTCATAGCCCGGCCTATCGGCGTCGTCGTCCTTGTAGAGGTATTGACTAGAAAAGATGCCGGTGTTCTTCTGTCGATTTATTTCGCAGAACTTACAGAGATACTCCGGATCTGCAGAGGCCGGCAAGTCGCCATTGGCTTGGCCCGTATTGGTCTGTGGGACGTGGTACATCACAGGCTGGTATACCATGGCACAAACTAGCGAGTGCAGTGATATGGAAGCAAATATTATCACAGTTCCTTGGACTCCGTAGCTCGAGAGTAAATACGTGACTACATAGGGTAGGAAAATCGGTCCCAAACCGGTAAGAGTCCACGAGAAACCTGCCGCACGACGGCGTTTGTTCTTAAAGTAAGTGTTGATGGCGAGCGAGGAGGCCGATACACTGATGCCCATGCCGAAACCTAGAAAGAGAAAATGGTTTAGATTGGGAATGGAAATTGCATGTTAAGAGGAGATTTTAATCGAAGATTGGGAGTGAGTCTTAAGACTTGAGTTCAGCAGGCTTTTAAGTCTTATCGAAAGGCGGCTAAAGTTAAAACGACTCAGGTTTGTCTTCATTTTGACAGTCATTGTACTGCCTACCATCGTGCCAGTAGGTTAGTTCTGTAGCCGCTTATAATCGAAACCGTCTTGAAAAGGACGCAAGCCTAAGCCTGAAATAACCATAGGAACCAGGCCTTATTTTTTTTTGATCAAAAGTGATCGTGCAGAAGCCAAATAAAGTCGGTAAGAGTCATCGTAAAAAGTAACCCTAAACATGGCATCTTTCTGAAAAATCTCTAAAATCGCCAAGTGAGCATCCTCAAAATTTGGATAACTTTTGATCAACTAACCTGCTGAGCTGGTAACTATTTCCTGCCGATTTTCGGTGATCACGGGATTGGTGTCAACGTTTTAAGTAGGTTTTAAGGCTACCTAAGATCGCAGATCACTCGAAGCATTAAAGAAGTTTGGGCGGTAAATAATAGAGCAGAATATCATCATGATAGTGAAGACTGTGCATAAGTCTCTATCGGTAAGATTATGGTTGTTTGAAAGTGAGTAAAAGTGATCACTGATGGCCAAGGACCTTCATTAGCTAGTCCATGAACATGTTGAACAAAGAATATTGTTCAAAGACACTCTACAATTAAGTTATTCAATTTGCTCTTTCACTGCAAATCCCTTTCAGATCAGGCTCGGAAACCTTTATAATTGGTGTAAAAATCAGGGAAGTTGAGTCAGTCGATCGTTAGAAAATCAGAAAGCGCTGGCTACTTTCAGAGGAGCAGAAGATCGTCACTAATTACATTTCTACACACTTTCGATCGCCATTACGTCTAGGGTTAAATTATCTTTCTGGCAGTCATATTCACGCTGAAATTACCGAGATCCGCCCTTGTCTTATGATCGTTAGGAAGTGATCGTGAAGCCAGCAAGTAGGAGACCTTCGAGGGTCGCTATGGAATTCATGTTCTTAAAAAGATAACGAGACAACGCGATCAATTGCAAGTCTCGACCTTAAGATCACTAGTTAAAATTCTGACTGCGATCGCCAATCGTAGATGATGGAGGTAGATGAACTCTGAAATCACCAACAACCATTACATGGCTCAAAGCTTATCATAAGAGCCAAAAGTATATTGCGATCGCTTACGATCATCGTTGCCAAAAGGTGAGTAGGTCGATATCGTTGAGATCAGAAGTCACCTGAATATATGACTTCTGATAAAAGGTCTACATAATAAAGCTTAAGCGGCTAAGGAAGGACCACTGCAAACTTAAATAAAATATGTAACTTACCAAACAGCAGGGCATACGTAACCATATACGAGAGAAACGTATCGGAAAACGCCGTCAACAGGAGACCAACAAAATTGAAGAGCGCCCCCGTAACCGCCACCTGCCTAAAGCTAAATCTCCTAAACATCGGACCGTTCAACAGTCCCGTGCAGGCCGATATTGCCGGCTGCGTGTTGATGATTGTGGTCACCTGCGAACTGGACATCCCCAGATCCGTCAGTCTTTCCCGAAAGATAAATCCAAATTGTTGCAGCGACGGGAAGATACACAGCTGAAAGTAAATGTCAGTTCACAGATGGCGCTGTTAGTAAATTTTAATCAACTTACATTTGATATCCCGGCCGCGATGCACACCACCCACGCCCATCCACCGTCGGGAGCAACGAAGTTATCGCCCAAGTCGCTTTTGTCGCGATGCGTTGTCTTCTTCGGATTCGTTGTCGGCTGCTGCATCTTTGGCGCTCTTGTGTCATGGTAGACCTTCTGTTGTTTCCCTGTCATGTCCAGATGCTGTTACCGATCATATGGAGTCGTTCGAGTCCTGCAATCGGTAAATACAAGGAATTTTAATTGAATTGCAAACTTTTCCTTCACCATAATTGATCGCAATGAGAATTAATTGCGCTCCTCGCGCAGGCACACAATTAATTAATATACCGACGCTACGAGCCCGGTTCCGACCCGATCCCGTCACACAAACGATACACTTAATCAAATGCATTTCGATGCATTCGCTGCTCATCTGGACAATTGGGAGTGATGACTTTATTGGCCCCAGAGTAATTGTTTTGTTATTGAGATGACAGTGTGTATAGTCATAGTCAGGCCTCGAAGGGCATGCCCATTAGAACGATGGACATTCAATGGGATGTGCTGTAGCTGTCAAAGACACGCACACACAGACCCAAACAGATGTTTCCGAGGAATGGGTGATTCATGGGGATTCGGCTCTTCTTCGGCTTTGTATGACAATTAAATTGAACGATGTGTGCCTGAGATGCAACAGACAGCCAACACAACGAGGAGGATGGCTGATCGCTTCGTCTGTTTTATTTGGCCCGTAATTGTGAAATGGGATGGGAATTCCCCATTTCAAAAAGGAAAAGAACCGTCTTCATCTGGTATGGCTTTCTTTGGCTGCAAAAGAAAAAGCATCCGCCGAGAGTAATGGCATTTCTGCGAAACGTGCATGACGATGGGTGTGCGAATGTGGATAGGAAGATGTTTTGCGTTGGCTCTTTTGGCAGCCAACCGAGGACAGTACGAATTTTATTTTTGGTTCCCAGACTGGGGTTGTCGTTTTTCCTTCTGGCGTAGAGGCACGCCAGCCGCATGATAACAAAAGAGAGTGTTGACCGAATTTCACGAAAACAACAGTCGTATTGCAGCATCAGTTCTTGGTTTTAATTTATAGCGTGCGGCAGCAAATGAAATTAAAGTAAACACTGTTGTGGCCGTTATAAGCAATTGCTATACTGTTTAACGTTTCGCAATTTGGTCTGGAATTTTACAGATACTCGTACACATCGCCAGGATGAATGCAGTAGGTATGCCAGAGCACGTGCGCTGACAAATGGGGGAAATTTGTACAAATTTATTGTAAAATTCTTTATGGGTGGACTGTCATGTCACAACTTTGGACAATTTGTTACACACGCCATGGTGTTGCACGCAATGTTGAGTTGGTCGAATATTTGCAGTAGAATGGAAATTATTTCCATAGAGAGGACTTTTATAAACAGAGTGTCATACAATGCAGGAACTGGGAATTCTGTTAGGGGGGTAGAAATACTGGCGATAAGGACCAGGCGGACCCATGGTCTGGGTACCTAGAGCTTGAGTTTGTATTTTTATTTTAATAACTACTCCAACTTATGCAGGTTCGATTGCCGAAAAAACACTCAAGTTCTATCTTCAGGTTTTTTCCACTGCGCCACCTCTGACAAATATCCAAGAGTATAACTGTCATGGAAGAGCTTCTCAATTGGCAGTTTCGTCCCTTTCATTCGTCCAAAAAAAATAGAAACTGAGATAAAACAATTGGTTGTGAGGAGCTAGTTCTAGGGTCCCTAACGGACCTCTTGCGCCAACTATTTCCTTTTTTTAGTCTATATACTAACTAGGTGCCCCACTTGATTTCAATTATTCGGCAATGTCCTTTTGGTTTGACCCAAGATATCATAAAGAAGTATACCAAACGTGGCTCAAGCCGTGGCGATTCTCCTGCGAAGGAACTTGAAAATTCAACTCATACGCATTAAGAGAAAAATGCTTCGAAACCTTCTCTCTACAGCTACCTTCACGCAAATAAAAAAACAACAACATAATAACAAAGATATCTTCAGGCTATCAGAATTTCCAGTCATCTCTTTTAAATGCTTTTACTATCAAATCCCAGACGTCTGTCTAAATGGATGTCCTTTAAAAGTTTACAAAACCTTTATCCTATTTTATATCTGTATATGGACCATATATTCGGGTTGTTTTTTTGAGCATCTTTCTAGGATTATACGTAGGGTTTTATTTGTGAATATAGCAATTTTTTACCTTTTGCTCCTTTTCGGGTACATAGCTTAAATGTTCACAACCAAAGCCGTGGGGCAACAGCTAGTCAACTGTATTTAATTCAATACGTTTTGTTGTTAGTTGTTAATGCGCTTCCAGAACTTTAATTCAATCATACCTACTCCCATACACCAAGTCTCAAAACTTTACCATATAATTAGATCTTAAAACGCAATATTCGAGCACTGTAGTAAAGCTTTAGTTGTGAAATTTTGTAAGGATTTAAAATGTAAACCATAAAATGTGGGCGAGATTGGATAAACGAGGCGTGGCGTTAGAACACAATTGTGTAAACTCTAGTTCTTGGAACGTCTGCAGTAGCTGCCCAGTTTAACAATATGTAGATAACAAAGATTTAAGCAAAATGTGGGTGTGGCAGATGACATATTAAAAATAGAATTAAAAACCTTCCTATAATATGTTGGTATTTATGGCACCATTGTTCAATCAATATGCATCTACTACCTACAACTACAGAACTGAGCGTGGCACTCATCATACAAAAACAATTGAAACTTTGTTTCTGATTGATCCGTTAATTGTTTGGTATAGACTCGTCAACATAATTCTGTTGTTGGTGAGGATAAGATTTAGCTATTTAAGGTGCAGTTTCGATTTATGTGTCTTAGGGCAAACCGGAGAATTGGTTAACAATAGTCCATTAGTATTTGCGACGCTTTTTTTTTGGTTTTAGAAAGTGCAAATTATTATTTTTTAATTTGTTAGGACACATACGGTCGGAGGTTTTTGCAGCCGTTCCTTGGAAAATTTTACTTTTTCAAGTAGGAAAATTCCCGCGGAATTGATTTGAAAGCAAATTGATTCGAACTGCATGAGTATTGCAACTCTGCAGTCGATGTATTGAGCAAATATATAATTAACGAAGGACCGAGAAGGTTTGAGATTTGTATTACGAAAGTCGGTCTTTCAGCAGGAACCAACCGATTGTCTTGTCTTTTTATTTGCCTGATGGTTTTATATTTTTACCTCGGATTGTGACGGGTAATATTTCTTGTGCGTATAATTTCCCTAAGCTACGATACACAAATGTAATAAGTTTAAGTTATTGTTTTCATATAGAAGAAAGTATACCTTATAGATGTAAGTTAGGATGTGATTTTGAATGCAACCATTTCAAAAATGTTGTGACAAAATTAATAATTAATTGTTATGAAGTCTGACTAAACTTTCGATGTTCGTTGGTTATGGTGTTGTGTAAACCAACAGACACCTTAAGTCTGCTAGTCGATGTTGCATCTCACTTTCATTTAATTTTACAATCAGAGCTTGTTAAACATTGTTGGTAAAAAAGTTTCTCACTAATATTACCAGTATAACTAAGAACAAAAAATAGCTTTTCGATCTACCAATATTAGCACCGAAAAATTACAACATTAGTGACTACACAAGTATATTTCCATTCAAAATAAGCTGTAGACTAAAGCAACGAGAAAATAAGAGATAGGTAAAGAATATGAAGGTATAGTCGCAAAATAGCAGTTTATTCTGTTTAAAATTAGCATTTACCACCACCACTAGAAACCGTCTCGTGAGAAAAATATAATTTTGTGGGAGATTCGGTTAACTTACAAAAAAAATATGGACTTCAATTTGAACCTAAGATCATATTTCTACTACAGTCGAATCCCTCTAAGTCGAACCTCCATATTTAACTCGAATTTTTCGACCAAATTTTTACATAAAAAAGTCATCCTCTGAGTCGAAATCCCTCTAAGTCGAAAATCTCTCTAACTCGAAAATGTTTTTGGATTCAATATCCCTTTAAGTCGAATTTTTCGTCTGAAGAAAACAAAATTAAAAAAAAAAAAAAATCGGAGCTGAAGAAGAGTTTGGCGAAACCATTACTAACCATATGCCGGAAACGAATGATATTGAAAACGCAATTGAAATATTGAAATATTGCAAACTGCAATTGAAATGACTGAGGAGATTCACTACTGCCTATTTAAAATAGAATAATTTATTAAACGAGTAAACACAGCTACTTTCACATCCCAAACAATTTTTTAACTAATTTTGTTCAAAATTTACCTAGTTTCCTATTTATTAATTTAAATAAATTCGCTTAAAAAAAATCCCTCTAACTCGTATTTTTCCAGAAATCCCTCTAACTCGAACTTTTTTTTAACTCCCGTGAAAATTCGACTTAGAGGGATTCGGCTTTATCTCATTCAGTGTTCACAAGACAAGCCGATCTAAATCTAGTACAAAAAGTGTATTTTATTCTGAAATTTATATACCATATAAAATATTTGTTCCCTTAAATACTAATTAAAATATTGAAAAAAATGCATTTAATGCATTTAAAAATTGTTTGAATTTTTTGACGGAAGGGAAAAATGGGAATAAACTTAATTGCCCGAGGGAAAACCCAATGACATACCAACACTTTCCTAATGGACGCCAAACGAGCGAGCATTGTCATCCTGGTATCATGCAAAAAAGCCAAGTCATCATATTTATTTATGACACGGCTTCTGAAAATCCGTAGGCGTCACCGACAACAAGTATAAATGCCACACGACACTGCGAGCATTTATATCCACGGCAGCAGGCGCCCGCCACTCGACACCAAAACCCATTTGCATACGTGAATACGTCACTGTGCTACTTATGCATTCAATCTTTTGACTGTTATCGCTTTCCACAAAAACGCCTCTGACCTCAATTAGTTAGACAGAGAAAAAAAATTAAACTGCAGTTCAGCCACTTAATGCAAGTCCTCAAACCTCTCAGAGATTTACCTAATAATCCACGTGATCGAATCACACCGATCGTGTTACCACAAGCCATTTATCCTATGTTTGTCTATAGCTCAAGTTAATTTATAAGCTTAACATTAAAAGTGATTCACAAATGCAAGCCATAGTGTCGGTGGTCGGTCATGTTTCTCGAGGGTGCAAAGGCACTTCAACTTCAATGCTTGTCCAGACAAAAACACAAATTGTAAAACGATATGAGTGTCGTTTCTACTCCATTCCACGAGTACCTAAGCGTAAGTGATTTTATGTGCCAATATCAGAGGAAAAACTAAGAACATACTCGTAGCTTCATAAATTAAACAAGAAAAATATAGTTCTATTTGATCGGTTAACTTCAGTAAAGGAAGCAACAAAAGTCACTCTTTATGGTCGGATTTATAAACCCAATGCTTAGTTGAGGGTAATCGAAAACGCAGATATATTGCTCGATAGCCGCTTTTATGACCAATTAAGGATTCGAAGGGATATACTGAGTTTTATGAAGGTTCACTTCAAATGCATCCGACGAGGGTAAATTATTGTGTCAACTATTTGGAAATAAATGCCTATCTAGAGTTGAACATTTGAGGGTGATTTAGTTGAGTTCGACAATTAAATGGCGGCAGAAGATATCTCAGAGGATGATGAGCAGTTGCAGAATGTCGTTTGGATTAGTTTGTAGAGAAATGGTAGAATTGGTTGAACGGACAGCTACAGCTAGTTCGTGTCAGTTTTATGACTGACAGCATGTCAATTTAAGTAGCAGCGGCCTTAAGACAAATGTTTTTGAAATGATTTTTGTAAAAGGACCTAGGACGTTCTTAATTGATACCCCCTGTGGTGAGATGTTTAATGTCGCCGATGACGAGATTCAACGAGTATGGTTTGTTGGGTACAGTCCACGACGGTTATCAGAAACCTCTAAAATCAAAAAAAAAAAAAAAGTTTCTTAGAGTTCTTGTTCTTATATGTGTTTCTTATATCTCTCATGGACTGCAATTTAATGAAAGGCAATTTATCTTAATATGAAAATCTCAAATTCTGTCGGACCACCTCCTAATGACATTAAGGTAAAATTTAAAATAATGTTTCCCTTGAACAGTTAGTTGAAATTTTTTTTTTTTCTTAAATAAATAAATATTTTGCAATTGTTAATTTATGAAAGATATTAAACATTCTTAGAAATAGGTATCATTCTATAGCGCACTTGAGGCACTAGAGGCGAATGATCTTTACATTGGTATCATATGGTAAAATAGCTTTATGATCTACTCGCAAAGATGTATCTCCTTGTAAAAATTCGTTCGCTGATAACTTCACGCCGTTGACAAGATTGAAGAAGGCCTTATAAATGTTCCCAGATATTTGCCGTCTGAGAATCATCGTGAAAAATCGACCAAAATCAAATCATATCATGAAAAGCAAATCCGTCAAAAGGTACCAACAGAAGTCAGGTCACAGATCAATCCCAAGAAAGTTGTTTTTCAGCCATAGGTTCGGTTAAACCGGGTACGACGATGCTCGTACTACACTTGGCAGGTCGTACCGCGGTCCTCGTTCAGTGTGAATATAAATTATAGTTGCCAACAATTCGCCTGCAGTCGACAAATGTTTTTCTTTATCAGCAATGATCCACATATATTTATAGAACTGTCAAAAACAAAACGTTGTCTACCTATTTTTTAAGATCCAAATCTAAGAAAAGTGTTAGGTACCTAAGTCTATGCTTAAAAAAAAAAATTTGTATTGAATGTAAAGCACAAATTGGCACCACTGACACAGTTTTGGGGTTTTATATGGTACTTTTCCACGTGAAAGCCACTGAACACTTTGAACCACTTTGCTTGAAATGTGTCTTCATTGCCACACCTAATTTCCGGGGGCATTTTGGAACAAAGTCTACTTTTTCCTTTAATCTCTCTGCCTACAACATGCCTTTACATTACTCAAGAAATTCTTAAGCAAGGGAGGTGGAATATTTAAAGGTGTCAGCACTTTCTGAAGTATTTAAAGTTTAAACCTCAATCAGCTTTCTGGCTTCATCCTGAAGGGATGCCAAGAGGCCAAGATATAGCACGATCAATCTAACTCTTTTTGTCAATCAAATTGAAAAATATCAACAAACAATTTTTGATCGTAGTTCCGCTATTAAATTAAATGTAGTCGCACATTCAAAGCTTAATGCATTTCTCGAAAATGGAGTCAGCAATGTGCGTGAGATTAAAGTTCACAGTTTCAATGTTTCTCTAAGGAAATTTCATAAAGCTGATGAGCTCCTCAGTAAAGAGTTGAGACAGAGTTTCTCCCTGATAATCTGACAGATTGACATAAAAAAAATATGCAAGTAAGATTATTTCCAAAAGGATTTAGAAAACGGATTTTGTAAAATTTGCTCTTTGTATGGAAATATGTGTGAGCATTTAATTGTTGCTGCTCTCCCATAGCTTTTAGCATGGAGCAACAATTGGTTTTTAATTCATTGCAATAGGCCAAGTCGCTCAATCCTTCCAGCATAAGAATTGATGTGAACTCAGAGGCGTTTCTCAGTGGTATATGTTGCCACATGGACTTACTTTATTTACCTACATTCCTTTGTTGGCTTTCTCTTTATCGCCGATTGAAGTGGGTGCGAGTGAAATTACAGTCGAGTCCTTAATCATCAGAAGTGGTTCAGGTAATAACATTTCTTCACACCATATACGACATACCCACTTCTGGCGAAACGACTTCCTATCCATATGTTCCTGGCAGTAACAAACCCACTTATATGAGCGAGTCACACAACAAACCCACACCATTCCCTTTCCGCGATGTATTGCAAAACGAAGAAAGACAATGACAGTTCTATAAAAGTCTCGAGTTACACATGTACCAATTTGTCGACCTCCCACACACGCGCTCCTTTCTCCACTTTCTAAGGTCATTTTCCAGCAACCAAACCATAACAAAGTGACATCTACCACTCCCCGGTTATTACACACATGCGGACCAGATTGCATTCGGCTGGGTGGAAGAAAGGATTTCCAAGATGACCACCTACGATAAAATATTTTCCAAGTAATAACACTCATCTGACGCACTCTCCTCTAAAGGGCACCAGCCATCCGTTCAATTGCAGCAGAACGCGTATACAACTCGACTTGAATTGTGTTTTCCTTTCCTTGAGGGAATTCCACCAGCACACACATATGGTTATTACTTTTGACTTTGTACACCGCCCAAGTATGCACGTCTAGCCCCGCTGTGGAAAAATCATTCTATTTCCATTTGGTTTACTCGTGTGCACCCGACACGAAGCACTTCACTTTGAGTATCTCAATCGGTTTGTTTGCTATCATTCATTTGATGAAAAAATAAAATAAAAAACAATGTAGTGCATTTCATAATTTCGATAATAAATTTCCAAAGCGAATGACATATAGGGAGCAGTCAAATCATTCGCAGTATATATTTATAGACATTAATCGAACCTCATCTGAGGACACACATTCGAGTCACATCTTCGGGGAAATAACACGTTTCGACGGTGTCCCTGCTTTTCAAGTCATCGGCACGTATTCGATTAGATGTTATTGCAGTTCTGACTGTTGCTCTTATAAGCTTGTTTTACTCGGTTGTAGTACAACGTTCACCCGGCCTTAGCGCATCTAACGAGCGCTTACCGTTGACATATTTAACATGTAAATGTGTTTGGGTGAGAAGAAGAACGGTACAATTTTATGTAGCAGCCATTTCGTCCCGAAACAAGTTAATGCTATCAAACAGATTGCCGTGCTGACAGGTACACAAATGGCTTAGCATTTTGCTCGTACTTTGGCGCTAAAAATAAATTTTACTTACAGGGAATAAAACTATTTATTAGACGAATAAATCGACATAGTCGATTTGGAGTATATGCTGGCATTAATTCTCTGTTTTATCGGGGAAATTTGGAGTAGTATGATGTGCTCGTAAAAAATCAGTCACCTATTACTATTAATGGAGAGGGATATGGGCAGGTTTGGCATCGAGGAGATTTTTCCTAGACCCGAACGCAGTCGCTTGGAACTTAGACAAATAGTCAGAGCTAGAAAGAAGTTCACTGCAAATGCATCTGTTTAATTAAGCTAATCCACTACCAACCAGTGTGATTATGTCGTGGGAAATTGTGCCTCTTCGTTTCGGTAATATTTCTTCTGTCTTCTGTGTTATTGCATGGGATGACTCAAAGGAAGCAAATTTATTTAAATGTTACATGTTGTTTATTTGAGAATTTGAGGTTGGTTTAATTACTTCTTGAACTATTCAAAACAAAAAAGGAGGGGAGAAAAACCTAAACCGTAAAATTGTTCCTTTGCTTTTTTTGACCACTTAAACTTGATGGTTGAACTCAATCTTGGTCGTAAAATGTTTCTTATGGATTACAAATTTAGTTTATCGGCAAAAATTAACAAATTACTTTTAAATTGTATAAAAACAAAAGTATTTATTCACGGTCAAAAATAATTAGGATGTTTTTTTAATACCGCCACAGAATTACAGGTCTATGCAATACAAGAAAAATTTGTTTTCAATATTTCCATTTCATTAAACTTTTCCCGTGATATTTTTATATTAAAATTTTAGTAATTGTTTCACTAAAATGCTCATTTTAATACGAATTTTCTAAACTGTTATCTCAAAAGACTAAAATCCAATATATTTGTTCTACGATCCAACCCGATCTATATTAAAATAATATTTCAATCAATAACTTATTACAATTAAGTTATAAATAGTTGACTTGAAATATATCATCTAACCTGGATACATTTTAATAGGTACCTACGAACTTATTAAAGCCATCAATTTCAATAGATACATGATCGGAACCAAAGGGATTAGATACATTATAATATATTTGCATTACTTTTGAACCCAAATATATTATTTTTGTTGAGAATTTTGAGTTAGTTTGAGCGTGGTTAATGTAGTACAAATAGTGGATGATTAGGATAAAGCTTTTGTAAAAGAAAAAGGGTTAAAAACAATACATAGAAATAAGTGAAAGTCATGCAATAAAATTGGGCTTATATGCGGTGGAATATTAAAAGCCAATAAAATCAGTAGTACAATTAAAAATTTTTGGTGTCGAAATGTATCCCATATAGCTACTTAAATCAAATCTAAGATTTAACATATAATAAGTTTGTATTGTATTTGAATTTGAGGCAAAAAAAAATATATATATTTTAATCTGCTGTTTATTTAATTCGAAGACAAATGTATTAAAATCTATAATTTTAAATATAAATAAGGGTTTAATTTAAATACTTTTGCATGTTAATCCCATCTCCTTCTATATTTAATTATATTATTTGGGACATTATTTAGAATTAATAAATCTTTCATTAGTTGTATAATTTGAATATTTGCAAAATATTGAATTTTAGTATTTTCTCGGCGTTGACTTATATACAACCTGGGAAATATTAAATTTAAAGCCTGGACCTTTAACCGTGTACATTTTCCCATACGAAAAACATTTTCCGATCACGGAAAAAATTAATAAATTATTTTTCTAGAAAATGTTAAAATATAAATTTGCTTCTTTTTTGAAAAACTGAATTTTTAATTCATAGAAGAACATCGTCAGTGATTCCCAAAATTGTACGGAGACAGGTTAAGTCTAAGTGATATATCACTGTGAGAGAGAGACGTCAACTGCTTCGGATCTCATTAATATCTCCAAAGGTTATTCGACTTGGCAGAGTTAAGAATACTTGGACTAGGTACATACCTAAAATTTCAACCTTATGTTGACTAAAGTGCTACATATGTCCTATTTTTCCCCATCAAAATAGCTTTTCAGAGGTAATTGTAAAGAATACCGAATACGCGAGACCATCATTGTGATTAAATAAACCTCAGCAAATGTGTATTAGTAAAATGTTAACTCAATTCATTTAAATGCAACTGCTACACCTCCGAACATTAAAAACAATTCATAATAAGTAATTAGATCGTAAACATCCATAATCTGCCCACAGCACAGCAAAAGACGACCATAACAATTTCAAAATAAATTGCATTTTTAATTTTCCAAGGCAAGTAGTAAAAATGTCCATTTAAAAAGAAACCAAATACACCCTTCCCGTCATGGCAATTATAGTTAAAGCTTTGGTGACACACCTTCGGTCAACAAACTCTCCGCAAGCAAGTAAGTGTAAAGCGTTCGCAGAATTGTGGGAATGCATATGTGTTTTCAGCGATACTCGGTTTCACGCACACCTTGTGCAGCATTTTTTTAAGCTAAATACCCCTATTAATTTAGATAACTATTTACGCTTGATTGTGGCGCATCAGTCTAATAGCCTGATTGACGGCGTAATTGGTTGATAAGGCCTTTATGTAAGCCTGATAAATAATGGTGGGTTTATGTTTTTAATTGCCAGATTAGTGAACAGCAGAGATAGGGAATCGTTTAAAATTCCGTAACACCTACGATATTAGCGCCAAGTTTCAGTGAACTTCAAACAACTGAACGAGTCGTCATTAAAATTTTTTTTTTTATGATAAATCGTTGTTCAGAAGCAGACACAGCAGCTCGATGACACTTTTTTTTAATCTGCCTGGGAAGTCGTTGCTGTTGATACTCAGTATCTTTTATCATTCTGCCAGCGATGCCAGATGGCGGCATTATCATTGATTTTCAAGACATTTCGAACCTAAAGGGGGAACGAACTTTGAAATTGAGCCAAATCGAGTATAAGCCATTATGTCAATTAGTTCGATAGTTTTCTGAGTTAAATTGTCAGAGAGCAACAAAAGTAAGTCAGTCACGTAAGGCTAATTTGCTAAAGCCTTATAGCTGGTTTAAAAATGTATATCGATTTAAATACTTGGAAAGTAGTAGAATATAGAATCTGAGAAAACAACATACAAAAGGAAGAAATATCTAAAGCCTCACGGAAAAACAGTGCTTTCATTCGATAAAAAAAACCTGGCAACGCTGCTGAGTACATACTTTCATGTAGACGGGAATTGTTTTATGAGTACCAATTAATTCCACATAAGTAACTGAAAAACCTGATGTGTTCCCTTGAATATGTCTGTCACTTATTGTTTAAGCACAGATAAGTAATATACAGATGTCTCACGCCAATGTAAAAAAATGCTGTACTTTTTGCGTTCGTCCAACAAAGATCGTCCAACAAATCGATGGTGAAAACAAAAACCCACCACACCTCATTCGAAAAGTGGTTGATTTTTTGTTTCAATGAATGCTACTTTAGTTGAATTATGACCGCACGCAGAAAGGCATGTGCGCAGCGTGATGCTTTATGGGGCAGGTATATTTAATTCCACACTGAACAGTGGGTTAAAGGGTAAGGAAAGAAAGGATACAAGGTAAAAGGAAAGCGGAAGGACAAATGTCGTCTTTCGTTCTTTCGTATTGTCAATGCCTTATGATTGTGCGCCGGCGGGGGGATATGCAGTGAGGAAATATTCGGTGATGTAATGCATGATGGTTTTTGTTGGGAAGAGCAGCCGATTTGGTTTTGGATTCGTTTTGCTGAAAAGGTACCTCTTTGCGATTTAAACATTTCAATTTGGAGATACAATTTTAATGTTCTTGTTGGGGTAGGTATGCCTATGCATTCACATCATTTTTAGGGTTTTCATTATATTCGATACAATTGTAGGTAAGTCAAATTTTAGACTTAGGTATATAATTTTGTTTTGAATATAATTAATTAATTAATTAATAGGTACCCTATTAGGTAGGATCAATAACATTTAAATTGACAACTGTTGGGGTTTCTTCCCTGTTAATAAATAAAGTAGGATAACGAAAAAAGAATTCTGAGTTTTCAAGTTCCTGTTGTAGGAAATACGTAGATTGTCTGTATAGTAGATGACATTATGTAACTAGGGGTGCCTATCAACTCGCGGCTTTCATTTCGCAAACTATTATCTCGCGACGGCTTAAATATTTTTCAACTGTTTCGCAGAAGTCATGTGGCAAACTGCCAATTCGTCTTGCGTTCAACTCGCTGTAAGATTAACTCGCATAACTTCTTTAGCATTTCTATATTTCGCTATTCCTTCAACTGGCTTTTTGTGTTTTTGTCTTTGCTAAACTTGCATATCGTTATTTCGCGCCATGCTATTTAGCCGCTTGTTTATTTCAGCATGCATTTTTTGTGACATGCAGTGTTCTTGCGATTTGATAAAATGTACTGGCATACAGAATTTCGCACGAAATTCCTTAACATGTGATAAATGAAAGCCAGACATTTTGCAAAATAAAATAAAGCGAAATAATACAATGCGAAAATAAATAAATCAAAGTAAGTTATAGCGAAATAATAAATGCGAAATATCTTTTGGCGAAATAATTACAATGCAAAATGAAATTTTGCCAAATAAAAACTGCAAAAAAAAACAAAATGCGAGTTGTTGATATGCAAAATAATAAAATGCGAAATAGTCGCAGCGAAATAACAAAACGCCAGAAAAAAAACCGCGAGTTATACCATACCCATGTAACTAGGTACCTACAAAATTTCGAACTCGAGATATTAATCAATTCTGATATTACGATGATAGAGAAACTCAAAAAAGTGGGTCGCAAAATTCTGTTCGGTCTGTCCGTCCTTTCACAGGCCTACAGCCTATACGGCTTCCCGGATTACGTTTAAATCTCGGATTTGGAGTTTTTGGGCTGAAGTTCGGGAGGTTTTTTTTTTGCATGGTAACCTTAATATTAATGGTAGGTAGGTACTTCCCGTATAAAATGTTCGTACCAGTTTGATTTGATCGAAAACGCCTCCAACGATTTCAACCAAAATTGATATTTAGGTAAGCTTATGTAGGTAGGTGAGGTTACCATGACTGCGTACCCAGTTTTTGGCTAAAAATTCGAACAACGGTACTTTTGAAATTTCAACATAGGGTGATGGCCCCTAAGTTCAGCCCCCTCCAGTAGTCAACCGCTGACATACAAATCACAGCGCAATAGTAAATGGTTTTGCCTTTCTTCGAAACAAAAAATATTACTCTATTGGGTAACACTTCTCCTCGCTGTGTGCAAAAAATTGACACAATACACTTGTTACTTCGAGCGTAACAAATATAAGTCTGCGTACAGTTTTCATAAGTGCAGGATACGAGTGGTTTACCAAAAAAAAAATAGTTGAAGTGACTTTGTAAAAGTGATATAATTACGAATATGCTGAAGGCATGTGCAGTTTATGATTATTATTATGATATTAACACTTTATTTATCTTTTTTCTTAACTTAAAATGTTAAAAATATTTTCTGTTAAATAATTAAGAGGGGGGCTGGCCTTATGAAACATTATTTGTATGATTATCCTTAGTTCAGCCCCCCCGGCTGACTACTGGAGACTACCTTAATTTCTTTTTTTTCATAGCTGAGTATGCAAAATGAATGGAAACTTCAATCAGTATTGATTCTCGCAAAAATTTCGATAAAATTTCTTTGATTTCCAGTAGTCAGCCCCCCTGTACATTTACTTGAGAAATGGGGGCTGACTATGAGAGACACGGTTCTTTTAAACGTTCTCCAGTCGTCAGCCCCCCCTTAGAGTCAAATTGATGTTTTCAAAATTATTGTGTTCTTAATTTAAATCCCGCAAAAACCCAAATTCCAACTCAGGGTTTTTTTCACTGCGAACGTCTGACAAACATCCGAGAGTATAACTGTCTTGAAAGAGCTTCTCGGTTAGCCGTTTGGAATCGGCATAAAATTTTAGATCCCTTCCATTCGTTCCAAAAATGAAATCTCACACAAAACGAATGGTTGTGAGAAGCTAGGCCTAGGGTCCCTACGGACCTGTTGCGCCAAAAATTATTATTATTATTATTATTAATTTTAAATTCGAAGAACCGAAAACGCTAATTTTAAAAACTACTCATATCTCGAAAACCCCATCTTCGATTTCGCGAAAACTCAAAAAACGAAGTAATGCTTACATCCCGAACAATAACTTATAATCAGCTTTCAGCTCAATAGTTAAGCAATGTTATTTCTTAAACTAAACATTGCAATATTTATGGTACTGTTTTATCTGAACAATCTTACAAAAACCGCTCTAACGATTTTGAACAAAATACATATTGAAGATAGCGTTAGTATTCTAAACAAGATCCCGTACTTAGTTGTCCTCAAAAAAAGTCGAAGTCAGTTTTTTAATTATTTCTCAAAATGATTACCCAAATCCCGATCTGTCTCCGTATACATATTTTTATAAAACTCAACACCGTACTACTGCCAATAAAAATGTAATGACAAATGCAAAAAACGCATACCTATTTTAGCAAATATTTCCCACTTCTTTCTTTCAATCATAATTGATTATGGACCTTAAGATAATTCCAACCACTTGGAGAGTTACACAATCAAAAACTCCCACTTCATTTGCACCCCCACACACGTCCATCGGCATATTCGGTCTATAACAGCTAGTGGAAATTAAAAAAAAACAAATCTCTAAAACCTTACATATAAATATCTATGTAAAGATATCGGACTAATACGTACTAGACTTTGCTTTGAAGTCAAAATTCTTGTAAAGTGTAAGAGTTTTTAAAACTCTCTAGCCAGAACTTGCAACAGTTCAATTGCTTCAACTTATAAAAACTCGCATTGTTATTATTGATATGTATAGGTATGCACTGCCCAAAAGCGAATTTTATTTAACAATATTCCTTTTTTATATTTTATAAACTGTTTCTTTTATCGAGCATTGCATAACGAAAACCCTAAAAATAATGTGAATGCATTACCTACCCAAACAAGAAAATTAAAATTCCCCAGCCGAAATGGAAATAAATTGTTCATATCGCTTTAGATACTTTTTCAGTAAAACGAATCCAAAATCAAATCGGCTGCTCTTCCCAACAAAAACCATCATGCATTACATCACCCAATATTTCCTCACTGCACATCCCCCCGCCGGCGCACAATCATAAGGCATTGACAATACGAAAGACGACATTTGTCCTTCCGCTTTCCTTTTACCTTGTATCCTTTCTTTCCTTACCCTTTAACCCACTGTTCAGTGTGGAATTAAATATACCTGCCCCATAAAGCATCACGCTGCGCACATGCCTTTCTGCGTGCGGTCATAATTCAACTAAAGTAGCATTCATTGAAACAAAAAATCAACCACTTTTCGAATGAGGTGTGGTGGGTTTTTGTTTTCACCATCGATTTGTTGGGCGATCTTTGTTGGACGAACGCAAAAAGTACAGCATTTTTTTACATTGGCGTGAGACATCTGTATATTACTTATCTGTGGTTTAAGCCTATCAAGTGTAGGTATAAAAACATTATTCTCAAAACTTCTTTGAAAGATATCGAATGTCCATCAGTAAAGCTCGAATGTTCACATTTCCCAATGTAGGTTCCAGTTTAATGGTTTTCATCTGCGTCACCTTTCAATAGCTTACAAAATAAATTGAAGAACCCCCCCCCCCCCCATTAACTCAACTCGAGTATTGATTCTTATCACAAAATGTTTTTATTTTTCAAATTTAAAGTACATTTCGGAACACCCCACGAATACATTTCATTTATCATCAAAGTGACACAGACGATGTGATGAATTTTCAATTCAATTAATCTTTTTCGTGTACCTCGTCAAAGGTTTCGTAATTTATTCACCAAACGTTGTTCATTTTCAACAGAATGACACAAACAACACCCACCCCAAATATTTCCATTGAAGCTGTAAATTTAAAAAAAAAAAAACAACTGCAGTTCTTTTTTTGAATAATTTTGTGTCATCGGATTTCACCGAAAAGAAAAGAAAAAAAAAAAAAAAACAACAAACCCACTATGTACGTGCATTTGGTTTATTTTTGGCGATGAATTTTCCATTCGACTGATATTTTTCGTTTTAAACGTTCTTTATCTCGAATTGTGTTGTTTTTGACATCAGTTTTTTGTTGTTTCCTCGTGTTTGCAATTATGCAATATTGTAATTTTTTGCTATAACCTGTACCTAGTGTGAATGATCTGTACGTATAGCGTGCATAACAGCACGTGACTTGGTAGCCCTTTTTTTTGACTGCTGATAAGGGACTCTAATCAGTAAATCAATGTTAACGACGTGCTCCGGGTGGTTAAGTAAACAAATAATGCATGTACCTACGAGTTCATCGATTGCTGTAATAAATTTAATGTATATATATGTAGGTAAATCATTTTTGTCTCCAAAGCTACAAAGACTCCTATTATGTGAACTAATGTAGGAGTTGAACAGGATTCAGTGGAATTCAGTGGAAATGAACCAAATTAGTCGGGTTTTAAGAACGTCTTCAAAATGACCAACTTTCGTTAATCTGATGCAAATTCGGAGAGTTTTACCTGTGAGACTCGTACATTTCTTGATCCCTGTCTATTTTTAACTTTTTATTGTTTTAACTTTCACAGAATATATGGCAGACAAAATCTTTCAGAAACGATTCTGATTCTGTGATTCCATTATGCGGGCATGCCGCATGCATTCAGATAAATTGGTACTTATTCCCAAGCCATAAGTTTACCTCACTTCACTTGGGTCAGTGCGTCATCTCAAATGGCTCGTACTGCTGTTGTCGGCAGAAGTTGTGTTTCCCAATTCTCGACTGTGTCTTTAATATTAGAGTGCGTATAGGCAATGGGAACGTTTTCGGAGCCTAAGAAATAAAGTTTCAAATAAGATAAGGGAAGCTAAAAATATTCGAGAAGCAGGTGTTGGTGGCAAAAGAAAGGAATGTATTGCCGATGTAAGTCCGGAATCACTAAATATTCAATTGAGATGCTTACCTACCAATCTGATGTTATTTCGAGGGATGTTATTATTTTACAAGAATAGAACAACAAGTTGTTGTAAGAGCTGTCATTGATATAAAATCAAAGGCTGTGGGTCTCGATGAAATACACGCGCTTTTTATAAAATAATTTTTGCCACACATGTAGTTATAACCACAGAAAAAAAAATTGTAATGCCAACAATTTCGTTGGTTAAAATGAACCCAAATATCAAAATTTTTGATTTAAGAATTATATTGTTGGCAATATTATTAGAAAATAGTTATGGCAAGTATATTATTCTTAATCTGAATATTTGATTCTTGGAAAATTAAAAACGAGTTCTTCTTATAGGTAAGAAATTATTGTTAAAGCAAGAACTTTTTGCTTTCAATTTTTTAAAAATCTCAAAATTCTTCGCCCAACAACTTTTTTTTTCTGAGTGAACCAATATTTTTTACGTGATTTTAACAAGTGCATTTTACGCAGGTATGGAAGGTGGCGAAAATAATAGCGATACCGAATTTTTCTAAACAATTTCGACTTTTTCTAAATAATAACAAATTTGAACCTAAGATCATATTTCTACTACAGTCGAATCCCTCTAAGTCGAACCTCCATATTTAACTCGAATTTTTCGACCAAATTTTTACATAAAAAAGTCATCCTCTGAGTCGAAATCCCTCTAAGTCGAAAATCTCTCTAACTCGAAAATGTTTTTGGATTCAATATCCCTTTAAGTCGAATTTTTCGTCTGAAGAAAACAAAATTAAAAAAAAAAAAAAATCGGAGCTGAAGAAGAGTTTGGCGAAACCATTACTAACCATATGCCGGAAACGAATGATATTGAAAACGCAATTGAAATATTGAAATATTGCAAACTGCAATTGAAATGACTGAGGAGATTCACTACTGCCTATTTAAAATAGAATAATTTATTAAACGAGTAAACACAGCTACTTTCACATCCCAAACAATTTTTTAACTAATTTTGTTCAAAATTTACCTAGTTTCCTATTTATTAATTTAAATAAATTCGCTTAAAAAAAATCCCTCTAACTCGTATTTTTCCAGAAATCCCTCTAACTCGAACTTTTTTTTAACTCCCGTGAAAATTCGACTTAGAGGGATTCGGCTTTATCTCATTCAGTGTTCACAAGACAAGCCGATCTAAATCTAGTACAAAAAGTGTATTTTATTCTGAAATTTATATACCATATAAAATATTTGTTCCCTTAAATACTAATTAAAATATTGAAAAAAATGCATTTAATGCATTTAAAAATTGTTTGAATTTTTTGACGGAAGGGAAAAATGGGAATAAACTTAATTGCCCGAGGGAAAACCCAATGACATACCAACACTTTCCTAATGGACGCCAAACGAGCGAGCATTGTCATCCTGGTATCATGCAAAAAAGCCAAGTCATCATATTTATTTATGACACGGCTTCTGAAAATCCGTAGGCGTCACCGACAACAAGTATAAATGCCACACGACACTGCGAGCATTTATATCCACGGCAGCAGGCGCCCGCCACTCGACACCAAAACCCATTTGCATACGTGAATACGTCACTGTGCTACTTATGCATTCAATCTTTTGACTGTTATCGCTTTCCACAAAAACGCCTCTGACCTCAATTAGTTAGACAGAGAAAAAAAATTAAACTGCAGTTCAGCCACTTAATGCAAGTCCTCAAACCTCTCAGAGATTTACCTAATAATCCACGTGATCGAATCACACCGATCGTGTTACCACAAGCCATTTATCCTATGTTTGTCTATAGCTCAAGTTAATTTATAAGCTTAACATTAAAAGTGATTCACAAATGCAAGCCATAGTGTCGGTGGTCGGTCATGTTTCTCGAGGGTGCAAAGGCACTTCAACTTCAATGCTTGTCCAGACAAAAACACAAATTGTAAAACGATATGAGTGTCGTTTCTACTCCATTCCACGAGTACCTAAGCGTAAGTGATTTTATGTGCCAATATCAGAGGAAAAACTAAGAACATACTCGTAGCTTCATAAATTAAACAAGAAAAATATAGTTCTATTTGATCGGTTAACTTCAGTAAAGGAAGCAACAAAAGTCACTCTTTATGGTCGGATTTATAAACCCAATGCTTAGTTGAGGGTAATCGAAAACGCAGATATATTGCTCGATAGCCGCTTTTATGACCAATTAAGGATTCGAAGGGATATACTGAGTTTTATGAAGGTTCACTTCAAATGCATCCGACGAGGGTAAATTATTGTGTCAACTATTTGGAAATAAATGCCTATCTAGAGTTGAACATTTGAGGGTGATTTAGTTGAGTTCGACAATTAAATGGCGGCAGAAGATATCTCAGAGGATGATGAGCAGTTGCAGAATGTCGTTTGGATTAGTTTGTAGAGAAATGGTAGAATTGGTTGAACGGACAGCTACAGCTAGTTCGTGTCAGTTTTATGACTGACAGCATGTCAATTTAAGTAGCAGCGGCCTTAAGACAAATGTTTTTGAAATGATTTTTGTAAAAGGACCTAGGACGTTCTTAATTGATACCCCCTGTGGTGAGATGTTTAATGTCGCCGATGACGAGATTCAACGAGTATGGTTTGTTGGGTACAGTCCACGACGGTTATCAGAAACCTCTAAAATCAAAAAAAAAAAAAAAGTTTCTTAGAGTTCTTGTTCTTATATGTGTTTCTTATATCTCTCATGGACTGCAATTTAATGAAAGGCAATTTATCTTAATATGAAAATCTCAAATTCTGTCGGACCACCTCCTAATGACATTAAGGTAAAATTTAAAATAATGTTTCCCTTGAACAGTTAGTTGAAATTTTTTTTTTTTCTTAAATAAATAAATATTTTGCAATTGTTAATTTATGAAAGATATTAAACATTCTTAGAAATAGGTATCATTCTATAGCGCACTTGAGGCACTAGAGGCGAATGATCTTTACATTGGTATCATATGGTAAAATAGCTTTATGATCTACTCGCAAAGATGTATCTCCTTGTAAAAATTCGTTCGCTGATAACTTCACGCCGTTGACAAGATTGAAGAAGGCCTTATAAATGTTCCCAGATATTTGCCGTCTGAGAATCATCGTGAAAAATCGACCAAAATCAAATCATATCATGAAAAGCAAATCCGTCAAAAGGTACCAACAGAAGTCAGGTCACAGATCAATCCCAAGAAAGTTGTTTTTCAGCCATAGGTTCGGTTAAACCGGGTACGACGATGCTCGTACTACACTTGGCAGGTCGTACCGCGGTCCTCGTTCAGTGTGAATATAAATTATAGTTGCCAACAATTCGCCTGCAGTCGACAAATGTTTTTCTTTATCAGCAATGATCCACATATATTTATAGAACTGTCAAAAACAAAACGTTGTCTACCTATTTTTTAAGATCCAAATCTAAGAAAAGTGTTAGGTACCTAAGTCTATGCTTAAAAAAAAAAATTTGTATTGAATGTAAAGCACAAATTGGCACCACTGACACAGTTTTGGGGTTTTATATGGTACTTTTCCACGTGAAAGCCACTGAACACTTTGAACCACTTTGCTTGAAATGTGTCTTCATTGCCACACCTAATTTCCGGGGGCATTTTGGAACAAAGTCTACTTTTTCCTTTAATCTCTCTGCCTACAACATGCCTTTACATTACTCAAGAAATTCTTAAGCAAGGGAGGTGGAATATTTAAAGGTGTCAGCACTTTCTGAAGTATTTAAAGTTTAAACCTCAATCAGCTTTCTGGCTTCATCCTGAAGGGATGCCAAGAGGCCAAGATATAGCACGATCAATCTAACTCTTTTTGTCAATCAAATTGAAAAATATCAACAAACAATTTTTGATCGTAGTTCCGCTATTAAATTAAATGTAGTCGCACATTCAAAGCTTAATGCATTTCTCGAAAATGGAGTCAGCAATGTGCGTGAGATTAAAGTTCACAGTTTCAATGTTTCTCTAAGGAAATTTCATAAAGCTGATGAGCTCCTCAGTAAAGAGTTGAGACAGAGTTTCTCCCTGATAATCTGACAGATTGACATAAAAAAAATATGCAAGTAAGATTATTTCCAAAAGGATTTAGAAAACGGATTTTGTAAAATTTGCTCTTTGTATGGAAATATGTGTGAGCATTTAATTGTTGCTGCTCTCCCATAGCTTTTAGCATGGAGCAACAATTGGTTTTTAATTCATTGCAATAGGCCAAGTCGCTCAATCCTTCCAGCATAAGAATTGATGTGAACTCAGAGGCGTTTCTCAGTGGTATATGTTGCCACATGGACTTACTTTATTTACCTACATTCCTTTGTTGGCTTTCTCTTTATCGCCGATTGAAGTGGGTGCGAGTGAAATTACAGTCGAGTCCTTAATCATCAGAAGTGGTTCAGGTAATAACATTTCTTCACACCATATACGACATACCCACTTCTGGCGAAACGACTTCCTATCCATATGTTCCTGGCAGTAACAAACCCACTTATATGAGCGAGTCACACAACAAACCCACACCATTCCCTTTCCGCGATGTATTGCAAAACGAAGAAAGACAATGACAGTTCTATAAAAGTCTCGAGTTACACATGTACCAATTTGTCGACCTCCCACACACGCGCTCCTTTCTCCACTTTCTAAGGTCATTTTCCAGCAACCAAACCATAACAAAGTGACATCTACCACTCCCCGGTTATTACACACATGCGGACCAGATTGCATTCGGCTGGGTGGAAGAAAGGATTTCCAAGATGACCACCTACGATAAAATATTTTCCAAGTAATAACACTCATCTGACGCACTCTCCTCTAAAGGGCACCAGCCATCCGTTCAATTGCAGCAGAACGCGTATACAACTCGACTTGAATTGTGTTTTCCTTTCCTTGAGGGAATTCCACCAGCACACACATATGGTTATTACTTTTGACTTTGTACACCGCCCAAGTATGCACGTCTAGCCCCGCTGTGGAAAAATCATTCTATTTCCATTTGGTTTACTCGTGTGCACCCGACACGAAGCACTTCACTTTGAGTATCTCAATCGGTTTGTTTGCTATCATTCATTTGATGAAAAAATAAAATAAAAAACAATGTAGTGCATTTCATAATTTCGATAATAAATTTCCAAAGCGAATGACATATAGGGAGCAGTCAAATCATTCGCAGTATATATTTATAGACATTAATCGAACCTCATCTGAGGACACACATTCGAGTCACATCTTCGGGGAAATAACACGTTTCGACGGTGTCCCTGCTTTTCAAGTCATCGGCACGTATTCGATTAGATGTTATTGCAGTTCTGACTGTTGCTCTTATAAGCTTGTTTTACTCGGTTGTAGTACAACGTTCACCCGGCCTTAGCGCATCTAACGAGCGCTTACCGTTGACATATTTAACATGTAAATGTGTTTGGGTGAGAAGAAGAACGGTACAATTTTATGTAGCAGCCATTTCGTCCCGAAACAAGTTAATGCTATCAAACAGATTGCCGTGCTGACAGGTACACAAATGGCTTAGCATTTTGCTCGTACTTTGGCGCTAAAAATAAATTTTACTTACAGGGAATAAAACTATTTATTAGACGAATAAATCGACATAGTCGATTTGGAGTATATGCTGGCATTAATTCTCTGTTTTATCGGGGAAATTTGGAGTAGTATGATGTGCTCGTAAAAAATCAGTCACCTATTACTATTAATGGAGAGGGATATGGGCAGGTTTGGCATCGAGGAGATTTTTCCTAGACCCGAACGCAGTCGCTTGGAACTTAGACAAATAGTCAGAGCTAGAAAGAAGTTCACTGCAAATGCATCTGTTTAATTAAGCTAATCCACTACCAACCAGTGTGATTATGTCGTGGGAAATTGTGCCTCTTCGTTTCGGTAATATTTCTTCTGTCTTCTGTGTTATTGCATGGGATGACTCAAAGGAAGCAAATTTATTTAAATGTTACATGTTGTTTATTTGAGAATTTGAGGTTGGTTTAATTACTTCTTGAACTATTCAAAACAAAAAAGGAGGGGAGAAAAACCTAAACCGTAAAATTGTTCCTTTGCTTTTTTTGACCACTTAAACTTGATGGTTGAACTCAATCTTGGTCGTAAAATGTTTCTTATGGATTACAAATTTAGTTTATCGGCAAAAATTAACAAATTACTTTTAAATTGTATAAAAACAAAAGTATTTATTCACGGTCAAAAATAATTAGGATGTTTTTTTAATACCGCCACAGAATTACAGGTCTATGCAATACAAGAAAAATTTGTTTTCAATATTTCCATTTCATTAAACTTTTCCCGTGATATTTTTATATTAAAATTTTAGTAATTGTTTCACTAAAATGCTCATTTTAATACGAATTTTCTAAACTGTTATCTCAAAAGACTAAAATCCAATATATTTGTTCTACGATCCAACCCGATCTATATTAAAATAATATTTCAATCAATAACTTATTACAATTAAGTTATAAATAGTTGACTTGAAATATATCATCTAACCTGGATACATTTTAATAGGTACCTACGAACTTATTAAAGCCATCAATTTCAATAGATACATGATCGGAACCAAAGGGATTAGATACATTATAATATATTTGCATTACTTTTGAACCCAAATATATTATTTTTGTTGAGAATTTTGAGTTAGTTTGAGCGTGGTTAATGTAGTACAAATAGTGGATGATTAGGATAAAGCTTTTGTAAAAGAAAAAGGGTTAAAAACAATACATAGAAATAAGTGAAAGTCATGCAATAAAATTGGGCTTATATGCGGTGGAATATTAAAAGCCAATAAAATCAGTAGTACAATTAAAAATTTTTGGTGTCGAAATGTATCCCATATAGCTACTTAAATCAAATCTAAGATTTAACATATAATAAGTTTGTATTGTATTTGAATTTGAGGCAAAAAAAAATATATATATTTTAATCTGCTGTTTATTTAATTCGAAGACAAATGTATTAAAATCTATAATTTTAAATATAAATAAGGGTTTAATTTAAATACTTTTGCATGTTAATCCCATCTCCTTCTATATTTAATTATATTATTTGGGACATTATTTAGAATTAATAAATCTTTCATTAGTTGTATAATTTGAATATTTGCAAAATATTGAATTTTAGTATTTTCTCGGCGTTGACTTATATACAACCTGGGAAATATTAAATTTAAAGCCTGGACCTTTAACCGTGTACATTTTCCCATACGAAAAACATTTTCCGATCACGGAAAAAATTAATAAATTATTTTTCTAGAAAATGTTAAAATATAAATTTGCTTCTTTTTTGAAAAACTGAATTTTTAATTCATAGAAGAACATCGTCAGTGATTCCCAAAATTGTACGGAGACAGGTTAAGTCTAAGTGATATATCACTGTGAGAGAGAGACGTCAACTGCTTCGGATCTCATTAATATCTCCAAAGGTTATTCGACTTGGCAGAGTTAAGAATACTTGGACTAGGTACATACCTAAAATTTCAACCTTATGTTGACTAAAGTGCTACATATGTCCTATTTTTCCCCATCAAAATAGCTTTTCAGAGGTAATTGTAAAGAATACCGAATACGCGAGACCATCATTGTGATTAAATAAACCTCAGCAAATGTGTATTAGTAAAATGTTAACTCAATTCATTTAAATGCAACTGCTACACCTCCGAACATTAAAAACAATTCATAATAAGTAATTAGATCGTAAACATCCATAATCTGCCCACAGCACAGCAAAAGACGACCATAACAATTTCAAAATAAATTGCATTTTTAATTTTCCAAGGCAAGTAGTAAAAATGTCCATTTAAAAAGAAACCAAATACACCCTTCCCGTCATGGCAATTATAGTTAAAGCTTTGGTGACACACCTTCGGTCAACAAACTCTCCGCAAGCAAGTAAGTGTAAAGCGTTCGCAGAATTGTGGGAATGCATATGTGTTTTCAGCGATACTCGGTTTCACGCACACCTTGTGCAGCATTTTTTTAAGCTAAATACCCCTATTAATTTAGATAACTATTTACGCTTGATTGTGGCGCATCAGTCTAATAGCCTGATTGACGGCGTAATTGGTTGATAAGGCCTTTATGTAAGCCTGATAAATAATGGTGGGTTTATGTTTTTAATTGCCAGATTAGTGAACAGCAGAGATAGGGAATCGTTTAAAATTCCGTAACACCTACGATATTAGCGCCAAGTTTCAGTGAACTTCAAACAACTGAACGAGTCGTCATTAAAATTTTTTTTTTTATGATAAATCGTTGTTCAGAAGCAGACACAGCAGCTCGATGACACTTTTTTTTAATCTGCCTGGGAAGTCGTTGCTGTTGATACTCAGTATCTTTTATCATTCTGCCAGCGATGCCAGATGGCGGCATTATCATTGATTTTCAAGACATTTCGAACCTAAAGGGGGAACGAACTTTGAAATTGAGCCAAATCGAGTATAAGCCATTATGTCAATTAGTTCGATAGTTTTCTGAGTTAAATTGTCAGAGAGCAACAAAAGTAAGTCAGTCACGTAAGGCTAATTTGCTAAAGCCTTATAGCTGGTTTAAAAATGTATATCGATTTAAATACTTGGAAAGTAGTAGAATATAGAATCTGAGAAAACAACATACAAAAGGAAGAAATATCTAAAGCCTCACGGAAAAACAGTGCTTTCATTCGATAAAAAAAACCTGGCAACGCTGCTGAGTACATACTTTCATGTAGACGGGAATTGTTTTATGAGTACCAATTAATTCCACATAAGTAACTGAAAAACCTGATGTGTTCCCTTGAATATGTCTGTCACTTATTGTTTAAGCACAGATAAGTAATATACAGATGTCTCACGCCAATGTAAAAAAATGCTGTACTTTTTGCGTTCGTCCAACAAAGATCGTCCAACAAATCGATGGTGAAAACAAAAACCCACCACACCTCATTCGAAAAGTGGTTGATTTTTTGTTTCAATGAATGCTACTTTAGTTGAATTATGACCGCACGCAGAAAGGCATGTGCGCAGCGTGATGCTTTATGGGGCAGGTATATTTAATTCCACACTGAACAGTGGGTTAAAGGGTAAGGAAAGAAAGGATACAAGGTAAAAGGAAAGCGGAAGGACAAATGTCGTCTTTCGTTCTTTCGTATTGTCAATGCCTTATGATTGTGCGCCGGCGGGGGGATATGCAGTGAGGAAATATTCGGTGATGTAATGCATGATGGTTTTTGTTGGGAAGAGCAGCCGATTTGGTTTTGGATTCGTTTTGCTGAAAAGGTACCTCTTTGCGATTTAAACATTTCAATTTGGAGATACAATTTTAATGTTCTTGTTGGGGTAGGTATGCCTATGCATTCACATCATTTTTAGGGTTTTCATTATATTCGATACAATTGTAGGTAAGTCAAATTTTAGACTTAGGTATATAATTTTGTTTTGAATATAATTAATTAATTAATTAATAGGTACCCTATTAGGTAGGATCAATAACATTTAAATTGACAACTGTTGGGGTTTCTTCCCTGTTAATAAATAAAGTAGGATAACGAAAAAAGAATTCTGAGTTTTCAAGTTCCTGTTGTAGGAAATACGTAGATTGTCTGTATAGTAGATGACATTATGTAACTAGGGGTGCCTATCAACTCGCGGCTTTCATTTCGCAAACTATTATCTCGCGACGGCTTAAATATTTTTCAACTGTTTCGCAGAAGTCATGTGGCAAACTGCCAATTCGTCTTGCGTTCAACTCGCTGTAAGATTAACTCGCATAACTTCTTTAGCATTTCTATATTTCGCTATTCCTTCAACTGGCTTTTTGTGTTTTTGTCTTTGCTAAACTTGCATATCGTTATTTCGCGCCATGCTATTTAGCCGCTTGTTTATTTCAGCATGCATTTTTTGTGACATGCAGTGTTCTTGCGATTTGATAAAATGTACTGGCATACAGAATTTCGCACGAAATTCCTTAACATGTGATAAATGAAAGCCAGACATTTTGCAAAATAAAATAAAGCGAAATAATACAATGCGAAAATAAATAAATCAAAGTAAGTTATAGCGAAATAATAAATGCGAAATATCTTTTGGCGAAATAATTACAATGCAAAATGAAATTTTGCCAAATAAAAACTGCAAAAAAAAACAAAATGCGAGTTGTTGATATGCAAAATAATAAAATGCGAAATAGTCGCAGCGAAATAACAAAACGCCAGAAAAAAAACCGCGAGTTATACCATACCCATGTAACTAGGTACCTACAAAATTTCGAACTCGAGATATTAATCAATTCTGATATTACGATGATAGAGAAACTCAAAAAAGTGGGTCGCAAAATTCTGTTCGGTCTGTCCGTCCTTTCACAGGCCTACAGCCTATACGGCTTCCCGGATTACGTTTAAATCTCGGATTTGGAGTTTTTGGGCTGAAGTTCGGGAGGTTTTTTTTTTGCATGGTAACCTTAATATTAATGGTAGGTAGGTACTTCCCGTATAAAATGTTCGTACCAGTTTGATTTGATCGAAAACGCCTCCAACGATTTCAACCAAAATTGATATTTAGGTAAGCTTATGTAGGTAGGTGAGGTTACCATGACTGCGTACCCAGTTTTTGGCTAAAAATTCGAACAACGGTACTTTTGAAATTTCAACATAGGGTGATGGCCCCTAAGTTCAGCCCCCTCCAGTAGTCAACCGCTGACATACAAATCACAGCGCAATAGTAAATGGTTTTGCCTTTCTTCGAAACAAAAAATATTACTCTATTGGGTAACACTTCTCCTCGCTGTGTGCAAAAAATTGACACAATACACTTGTTACTTCGAGCGTAACAAATATAAGTCTGCGTACAGTTTTCATAAGTGCAGGATACGAGTGGTTTACCAAAAAAAAAATAGTTGAAGTGACTTTGTAAAAGTGATATAATTACGAATATGCTGAAGGCATGTGCAGTTTATGATTATTATTATGATATTAACACTTTATTTATCTTTTTTCTTAACTTAAAATGTTAAAAATATTTTCTGTTAAATAATTAAGAGGGGGGCTGGCCTTATGAAACATTATTTGTATGATTATCCTTAGTTCAGCCCCCCCGGCTGACTACTGGAGACTACCTTAATTTCTTTTTTTTCATAGCTGAGTATGCAAAATGAATGGAAACTTCAATCAGTATTGATTCTCGCAAAAATTTCGATAAAATTTCTTTGATTTCCAGTAGTCAGCCCCCCTGTACATTTACTTGAGAAATGGGGGCTGACTATGAGAGACACGGTTCTTTTAAACGTTCTCCAGTCGTCAGCCCCCCCTTAGAGTCAAATTGATGTTTTCAAAATTATTGTGTTCTTAATTTAAATCCCGCAAAAACCCAAATTCCAACTCAGGGTTTTTTTCACTGCGAACGTCTGACAAACATCCGAGAGTATAACTGTCTTGAAAGAGCTTCTCGGTTAGCCGTTTGGAATCGGCATAAAATTTTAGATCCCTTCCATTCGTTCCAAAAATGAAATCTCACACAAAACGAATGGTTGTGAGAAGCTAGGCCTAGGGTCCCTACGGACCTGTTGCGCCAAAAATTATTATTATTATTATTATTAATTTTAAATTCGAAGAACCGAAAACGCTAATTTTAAAAACTACTCATATCTCGAAAACCCCATCTTCGATTTCGCGAAAACTCAAAAAACGAAGTAATGCTTACATCCCGAACAATAACTTATAATCAGCTTTCAGCTCAATAGTTAAGCAATGTTATTTCTTAAACTAAACATTGCAATATTTATGGTACTGTTTTATCTGAACAATCTTACAAAAACCGCTCTAACGATTTTGAACAAAATACATATTGAAGATAGCGTTAGTATTCTAAACAAGATCCCGTACTTAGTTGTCCTCAAAAAAAGTCGAAGTCAGTTTTTTAATTATTTCTCAAAATGATTACCCAAATCCCGATCTGTCTCCGTATACATATTTTTATAAAACTCAACACCGTACTACTGCCAATAAAAATGTAATGACAAATGCAAAAAACGCATACCTATTTTAGCAAATATTTCCCACTTCTTTCTTTCAATCATAATTGATTATGGACCTTAAGATAATTCCAACCACTTGGAGAGTTACACAATCAAAAACTCCCACTTCATTTGCACCCCCACACACGTCCATCGGCATATTCGGTCTATAACAGCTAGTGGAAATTAAAAAAAAACAAATCTCTAAAACCTTACATATAAATATCTATGTAAAGATATCGGACTAATACGTACTAGACTTTGCTTTGAAGTCAAAATTCTTGTAAAGTGTAAGAGTTTTTAAAACTCTCTAGCCAGAACTTGCAACAGTTCAATTGCTTCAACTTATAAAAACTCGCATTGTTATTATTGATATGTATAGGTATGCACTGCCCAAAAGCGAATTTTATTTAACAATATTCCTTTTTTATATTTTATAAACTGTTTCTTTTATCGAGCATTGCATAACGAAAACCCTAAAAATAATGTGAATGCATTACCTACCCAAACAAGAAAATTAAAATTCCCCAGCCGAAATGGAAATAAATTGTTCATATCGCTTTAGATACTTTTTCAGTAAAACGAATCCAAAATCAAATCGGCTGCTCTTCCCAACAAAAACCATCATGCATTACATCACCCAATATTTCCTCACTGCACATCCCCCCGCCGGCGCACAATCATAAGGCATTGACAATACGAAAGACGACATTTGTCCTTCCGCTTTCCTTTTACCTTGTATCCTTTCTTTCCTTACCCTTTAACCCACTGTTCAGTGTGGAATTAAATATACCTGCCCCATAAAGCATCACGCTGCGCACATGCCTTTCTGCGTGCGGTCATAATTCAACTAAAGTAGCATTCATTGAAACAAAAAATCAACCACTTTTCGAATGAGGTGTGGTGGGTTTTTGTTTTCACCATCGATTTGTTGGGCGATCTTTGTTGGACGAACGCAAAAAGTACAGCATTTTTTTACATTGGCGTGAGACATCTGTATATTACTTATCTGTGGTTTAAGCCTATCAAGTGTAGGTATAAAAACATTATTCTCAAAACTTCTTTGAAAGATATCGAATGTCCATCAGTAAAGCTCGAATGTTCACATTTCCCAATGTAGGTTCCAGTTTAATGGTTTTCATCTGCGTCACCTTTCAATAGCTTACAAAATAAATTGAAGAACCCCCCCCCCCCCCATTAACTCAACTCGAGTATTGATTCTTATCACAAAATGTTTTTATTTTTCAAATTTAAAGTACATTTCGGAACACCCCACGAATACATTTCATTTATCATCAAAGTGACACAGACGATGTGATGAATTTTCAATTCAATTAATCTTTTTCGTGTACCTCGTCAAAGGTTTCGTAATTTATTCACCAAACGTTGTTCATTTTCAACAGAATGACACAAACAACACCCACCCCAAATATTTCCATTGAAGCTGTAAATTTAAAAAAAAAAAAACAACTGCAGTTCTTTTTTTGAATAATTTTGTGTCATCGGATTTCACCGAAAAGAAAAGAAAAAAAAAAAAAAAACAACAAACCCACTATGTACGTGCATTTGGTTTATTTTTGGCGATGAATTTTCCATTCGACTGATATTTTTCGTTTTAAACGTTCTTTATCTCGAATTGTGTTGTTTTTGACATCAGTTTTTTGTTGTTTCCTCGTGTTTGCAATTATGCAATATTGTAATTTTTTGCTATAACCTGTACCTAGTGTGAATGATCTGTACGTATAGCGTGCATAACAGCACGTGACTTGGTAGCCCTTTTTTTTGACTGCTGATAAGGGACTCTAATCAGTAAATCAATGTTAACGACGTGCTCCGGGTGGTTAAGTAAACAAATAATGCATGTACCTACGAGTTCATCGATTGCTGTAATAAATTTAATGTATATATATGTAGGTAAATCATTTTTGTCTCCAAAGCTACAAAGACTCCTATTATGTGAACTAATGTAGGAGTTGAACAGGATTCAGTGGAATTCAGTGGAAATGAACCAAATTAGTCGGGTTTTAAGAACGTCTTCAAAATGACCAACTTTCGTTAATCTGATGCAAATTCGGAGAGTTTTACCTGTGAGACTCGTACATTTCTTGATCCCTGTCTATTTTTAACTTTTTATTGTTTTAACTTTCACAGAATATATGGCAGACAAAATCTTTCAGAAACGATTCTGATTCTGTGATTCCATTATGCGGGCATGCCGCATGCATTCAGATAAATTGGTACTTATTCCCAAGCCATAAGTTTACCTCACTTCACTTGGGTCAGTGCGTCATCTCAAATGGCTCGTACTGCTGTTGTCGGCAGAAGTTGTGTTTCCCAATTCTCGACTGTGTCTTTAATATTAGAGTGCGTATAGGCAATGGGAACGTTTTCGGAGCCTAAGAAATAAAGTTTCAAATAAGATAAGGGAAGCTAAAAATATTCGAGAAGCAGGTGTTGGTGGCAAAAGAAAGGAATGTATTGCCGATGTAAGTCCGGAATCACTAAATATTCAATTGAGATGCTTACCTACCAATCTGATGTTATTTCGAGGGATGTTATTATTTTACAAGAATAGAACAACAAGTTGTTGTAAGAGCTGTCATTGATATAAAATCAAAGGCTGTGGGTCTCGATGAAATACACGCGCTTTTTATAAAATAATTTTTGCCACACATGTAGTTATAACCACAGAAAAAAAAATTGTAATGCCAACAATTTCGTTGGTTAAAATGAACCCAAATATCAAAATTTTTGATTTAAGAATTATATTGTTGGCAATATTATTAGAAAATAGTTATGGCAAGTATATTATTCTTAATCTGAATATTTGATTCTTGGAAAATTAAAAACGAGTTCTTCTTATAGGTAAGAAATTATTGTTAAAGCAAGAACTTTTTGCTTTCAATTTTTTAAAAATCTCAAAATTCTTCGCCCAACAACTTTTTTTTTCTGAGTGAACCAATATTTTTTACGTGATTTTAACAAGTGCATTTTACGCAGGTATGGAAGGTGGCGAAAATAATAGCGATACCGAATTTTTCTAAACAATTTCGACTTTTTCTAAATAATAACAAACTTTTAAGTAAATTTCAGTCTACCTTCAGGTTAAATCATAGTTGTGTTTCAGCTGCACTAAAAGTTACTGACGACCAAAGGTATTCTATGGACAAAGACCTGGTATCTTTTCTCGTACTGCTGGATTTTTCTGAAGCCAATCTGATACCTCACAAATATAAAACAGGCAGTTGTCTTAAGTAGGAACGTGTCTAACTTCTTAGATCTTTCCTCTGGTGTGCCCCATAGATCAATACATTTCCCATTGTTGTTTACAATGTTCATTAAATGACCTTCCGCTTGTAGTAGAAAATTATTCACTGCACATGTGCGCTGATGATGTACAAATCTCTTTAAGGTGCAGGCTTGGCATGTTTTCGATCATATAGCGTCTTGGTCAGAAAATAATAGTCTCCAACTCAATCCAAAACAGTCTAAATGTTTCATTATGTACAAGAATAAATTTGGCCATAGCTATTTTCCAAGAAGAACAGTGCTTGAATATACAGTAAAGGATAAAAACTTCTGGTTCGATTCTACCCTTAGTTTGGACTATCATATACGTTTTTCAATTGGTAAGATCTATGCTTGACTGCTAGCTTAAGACGCTAAATAGCATTTTATTAAACAAGGAACCATCGTATCTTTACGAAAAAATAAATGTTGCTACCTCGTCAAGATCGTTAATATTTGTGCAGCCAAAGTTCGCCTGCACACGTTCAGAACGTCAACTTTTTTGTTTGTGTTATCAGACAGTGGAATGCATTACCCCTAGATATACGAAGACATCGCGGTACCAAATATTTAGAAAACGTTTTATTCAGACATCCAGACTACAAATCATAATTATTATTATTTGTTAATTTATTTGTTTTTGTTTTTCTCTACTCATAAATTGTTAATATTGAAACTAAATATGTAATGTAGATTTTCCATCGTTTCAATTGAATATTTTCACTTGTTTGCTTAATTTTTTTGATTAATGTAATTCCTATTTGTTTAGTTGATTAAAATTGTATCAACTTTTGCTAAAATGGACTTCAAGTCTATTAAATTAAATGAAATAAATGAGTATATGGTATATGCTTCATCTTTGCAGTCTTTTCTTCTTTGACATTTTTTTACCCAATTCTTTCCAACCTCATTGGTCTCATTATGGACTCGAAACCTCGCTATTTGGCTTTTTCATGTTTTTTCCCTGTACCAAGACTTGGTATAGGTATGAATCATCAGTTTATCGAGCCTAAATAAAAAATTGAAAATGTCGAGAACGCAAAATCCTGAAAAAAAAATGGTCGAGAAAAACAATAAAAACCTTGAAAATAATTGGTGCACAAAATCATAAAAGACTTCAGTTTTTAAATCTTTGCAAACACGAAGTTTCTCTTCGACATATCCTGCAGTATTGCGATTCTCCAATTTGCATGCATGCTTTCTGACTTTCTGCGACCCAAAACCACTCTTTATCGATAAACTCCCCCTCGGAACCAGGTTCTTCGTTGGTCTGATTCCTTGTAGGTAGTCCTAGTTCAAGGTCTTAGACTAAGTCTAAGTTTTAAATGGTTTATTAAATTTAGTTTTGTTCGGGAAGATAACAATTTTCAAACCGCTTTTTATGGCACTGTCCTAAAGATCCCTTTGGCTAATATTGGCAGATCTTTATACGGAATAAGTTCTTTTACTAATTATCTTTAAATTTAATAACCTTGCTTGTAACTTTTCCAATTTTACGCCCGCTTATGTGTCTGGCTTAATGTGAACGGTATTGGACAAAGGGGTGTGGCACTTTCCAAACAATAAATAAGTCATTTAAAAATCTACATCTTGACATCTGGGAATGACAGCTTTAACCTTGGGTTTTGGTATACGGACATATTCCCCTTTGAAAGCATGCTTCTTCAAACCTTACCTAAGGTATTCCTCGTCAAATATGTTCCATTACCGTTCTACTAAGTGCTCAGTGTTATCGCATGCACTGTAAAGTTATGAACCTTCCATTTGGGTCACTCATTTCCACAAGACTCTGATATGAGGATACTTTCGGGGTACTTTGACTACTAATTAATTTCAAACACAATGGGAGCTGCGTCACCCCTGTTCACTATCTCCATGTCTTAACACTTAACAGCTGGTTAGCACTGTAATTCCAGCAATTCAATGTATCGTCACGTTCCAATGCACCTTTTAGCATTAACAAAGTTGCACGTGTATAATACAATATTCTATCGAAAAAAAAACCAAACAAACTAATGTGAAATTAAAATGCACGTCTCTGTCGCTAATGGAAGGAATTTATGTGGTAATTTCCACATCCAATGACACTAAACGAATCGCCTTAACACTTTCGCCCCGCTTACGCTTATAACTTATAAGCCAGGTAATGACATCGGCTACAAAGAATAAAACTTCCAGCACACCGTGGGAGACGACTGGGAATACCGTCACGTCCAATGACATCGTCAACTGCGAGCAATTTATGATTATTCCTTGCTTCAAATTGCACTTTGCACAGTGCGAATGCGTCGTCTACCTTAAAACTGCCACGCAAAGGGATACTCAACCTCAACAGCGCGCAAGATCACTTTGTCCACCCAGAGCCTGCTCTGCGTACAGACACACAGTCACACACTCGTTTGGACACCAGAATCAAATCCCAGCGACAAGGCAGTAAAAAGCGCAGGTAATTAGGAGCGCGGAGGTAATCTTTTTTGCCTGCCACAGTCGCTTGGAATTCCATTTTCAATAGATACAAATGCTTAGAGCAAACAAGTTTGCTACGCAAAGGAGAGGTATCAATTAACAAGTGACAGCGAGGGCTCGAGCTCTACCTTCGAATTTCACCTCAGGCATGCATGCGTGCGGTGCTGACATTTCGCTCGATAGCCGGTGAGAAGTTGATAAAAGACAGGATGGAAAGTGACACTAAAAAGGCAGTTTTAAAAAGCACATCAGATTAGATATACCGTCTTGAGCTAGATTCCGCCACGCGCTGATAAAGATGTCAGTTATGGACGTCTAATTAATCGGAATGCGCCTCGGTGTGAGTTGTATTTGTGGCTCAATAGACCTACGATAGAAGATCTCTCTCAGGACAGTTGTGCTATTCGTTGACAGGCGTCTGCAACAGTGGATAGAATTCCTAAGGCTGCCGCTAGTTCAAACCTCAACCCTCACTAAATAGTGCAGTGAGTTGCACACAAATACTACGTGCAAACAGTTTGCATCCAGCTAGTCGTCAACTCAATCTCATTCCGCAATGACGTGTTGGTGCGTATTTCGGGCATGACCCCCGACTAACAAACAGATAGCGCATGCACAATCGACTGTTTTACATATTGATGTCATCGAATTTAACACAAAAGAACAATCTGAATCCAAGTGCCTGCATCCGCTGACATATCTACCCATTGAAAACAAATTTCACAATTATTTCCTTCACCTTTGCCTTGTCATCTATAACATACATAAATGCAGAGTTTTTTTGCTCGTTTCGCTCTGCAGCTCTGTGGGGAATAAATTTCGTCTATCAATCGGGTTTCGGGTATATATAGTACCGGCTACTCACGAGAGAGGTCATGCCTGCCCGATAACGTTTGGTACATTTTATTCGTCAGATTGAATTGCGCGTAATAAACGGTCCGGTCATTTATTCCATCACACTTGCTGTTGTGAAAAATTCGACTCGTATACCCACTATCAGAAATCGATGACAATTATTGCTTTAGTGTTTTTAAGATGCAAATAAACTGCAAAAACTATCTGTAAACACGACGCAAATGCAAACAAAAATTGGATGCAGTCCAGAATACTCAATCGGTCTGAATAAATACGTGTTTGTTTGACTTATTCATTCATCCACATAATGCATGCGATGATTTATTGTTATTGGCACATCGAATGGGGGTAGGGAAATGCTCTTCGAAGTGTGAGAGAGAGAAGTGAAGCAGATGAAGATGGAAAAATGTGGTTCTATCGTCGAAGGATAATTATGAGCCGAAGTTGATATTCGATAGGAATCAGAGATGTTGCATTGGATTTATTTAAGTTTGGAAATACAGTTTTTTTTTGGAATATTCAAACAAAAATTGACAATTTGGGCCCTCTTTGACAAAAGGTCATTCGCACAGAAAGGAAACATTTTTCACAACAGAAGTTCAGATGTTGACGGTGCTTTTGGTGTCTTATATTTGAACCCATAGATAGGCACAGTTCAAAATCGCTGTAGCATTTAGTTTATTGTTTTCCAATGACGTCAAAAGCCACTGAAGTTCCTTATGAAGCAAGACACGTTTGAAACAAAAATTCGCCCGGAATGCTGCTGTAAATTAATCGACAACAACTTTAAGGTGAATATTCTTTTTTTTTTTTTTTTATCTATATATTATAGGTACGTCAAGTCACGATCAGGATAAAGGGCAACACTGCGGTCTTAAGAAAAATTAAAACAAAAGATGTGCCCTAAAATCGGATAAAAACTGACGCAAATGGTGTTTTCCAATGCGGTAAATATATGAGCTTTTTTAATATAACTAAAGCTGTCCCCAGCTGGGTTAAATTTATTTGTCAAAGTCAGCTGTATCAAATATTGAATCCAGAACTAAAAGTTACACATCGGATATATATTTGCACACGTACGAATGAGTGCGTTAGGTAGAACGTAGAAATAACTGTCAACTAGGGCATACTTATAGGTAGAAAAAAAATAAGAAAAAACAGCTAGCCCCACAGGACCGCTTGAACCCTAAAAAAAATATTCACTCAACTTGGGGATTTTTATATGGAAAGCTCCCCGAGTTGTGTTCAACTTCGTGTGAATAAAATGGGCCTAAGTCTAGCATTTCGCAACCTTTCGTTTTGTGTAAAAGGCTAAATTTATAGATAAGCTTTGTCAGAGCAGTAGCTACACGAACGAATGCTTATCAGGCATATGCGAGAGGCGCGGTGTAGTTAAAAACACTTTAAAATGCTATTTGTATTTTTCCGGCGATCGAACCTTAGACCTTTCGCTGGACATTAATCATTGAGACACTGTGCCCACTTAAACCAGTGCTTAAGATGCTTCGTATTTTTTAAATCGCTAGGATCCGCCTTATATTACCTGTTCAACCTAACTTTAACTAGAATCATTATAAAGAGTGTTGTTATTTCAACTTAAAAGAACTCTTACAAAGACAGTCTCCAAACGGTGGTGCAATTTTTGACAGCTAGTCGACATTTATGTTCAGTATTGTCTGACAAATATTCACGAGCAGGCTTTCACTAAAAGCAAGCTTCTGCATCACGCGAAATAACTTTCATATTCGGCTTTTATTTCCGAAAAATCGTGTTTTCAATGGGAAGGCTTTCCTCAGGCTTAATGGATTTGAGAATCTGAAGCAAAGCAATTCAACAAGAAATCTCATGAATCTATCACAAAATACTTTTCAAATATGCCCGCAGGACTAATGGTGTAGTCAATTAATATTACAATATTACCGTACAATGATCACAGAAGGACGACAGACAGTTTGGAGGATATGCAACTTTTCTAGACTGTTAAGCATCGAAGAACGAGCCCTTCAATCTGAACGATGAAAGCCAAGATTTTCATCCACCTGAAGTGGGGAAAGCAATATCTAAGTTCAAGCTCAACACGAAGGAAACGTGCTTTGGAAAAAGTAGCACTATACGTGTGCGTTTTGTTACCCAACCTTTGTTGTACAGGTAATTGAAGTTTGTTGGAGAGAAAAGTCTAGATCCAACCTGTGAAATTCAAGAGAGAACACTATTCTTTGAAACTTCTTCAAGACTAAAGAGGCTCAGAAAATACACCAGCACCTATAGTTTTCAGTCCTTTTTCAAACTGTCTGTATATTTACGCGGTTCAATCTTGTAGTCACTTCGAGAAGTTTTGTAGAAATCGTTTTTGAGTTATCGAACACAAAATGTCCATATACATTACAATGAGCCAATGAGCTTGGATGTACCTAACTCTCGAATGAAGAACAACGCTTGCCAAATTCTATTTAGTTGGCACAAAAAGGCAATCGAGCAACTACCTAGGTATATGGCACTGAAACATGGACTAAGGCGGACGGAGACATCCTTGGTCGCTTTGGAAGCTAAAATCGTTCAGTTCTAGTTTCGGACATGGTTGCCTCGTTTGTCAACATCCGGCAAAGGTGTAGACGACGGCTGAGTTCAGGAGAAATGCACTAGATAGTCGAACTCCTAACGGTTTGAAATGTGACAGTTGCTGTGCGTTGTATTGAGCGTTGTTGCAGCCCCTCCCAGCAAGTTACGTTGAAGAGGTCAAATACAACGGCACATCAAGAATAATCCATTTATCGACGCATCGCAAAACAATATCCTCCTGCGATCCACAACTAAAAAAATCCTTGACCTAGCGAATTACTCTTGGGTATAAAATGAAAAAATAAAAAAAAAAACACTTCCCCTCACTGAAAATTATTTTTTCCCAGGGACGCCACCATGCTTATTTGATTCGACATACACTTCCCTATACTGATCTAATTCAATGTACACACCACTGACATTCGCATATATAGGTATACACGCAAAGCTTCCGCCTATGGTCGTACTTCCACAGGATTCACATTATGCGAAACCATTTCCCTTCGCGATGGTGCACAGAAAGGGAAACCCTTTCGCAATTTCAAATCCACAATTCACAAAGCAAATCAGACCCACCCAGCTGTAACGACATCCCCAATGTATACATTTTTCCTGTTCCGACCAAGTCTAGGAAAAAGCATAACAAATTGCATATCACACGCCTACGTAGGTACACCTTACAAAATAAAAAAGACAGAACGAAAGAGAGAAAACTTTCAACAAATTTGATTGATTTTCAGCATTTGGGTCAAGGATGGCAAGGATTAGCACTCGTTTTTCCATTATCTTTAACCCGTATATCTATCCATGCGATCAAATGTTAACAAAGACAAAGCGACATAACTTTTATTTGTCCGTCCACCCCGACCACATTCACCGGTAGGTATATCCCTTCGCATTATAAGGGTAAACATATAATCCCCTGTCGATGGAGCGCCTTAAGAATGATTTGCAAAAAAAGAAGTAAGCAAACGAAAACAGAGAACTCTCAACCCAAACGATTAGGGAGTCTCTCATCAAAGAAAGCTTTCCATTGCCAACCGATGGAGATTATTTGGGTCAGCCGTTATGGGGGAAAAGGACTCGTGATTTGCCTAATAATCCTGCAGAAACGATAAACTTTCTTATACTCTCGGGGGAACTGCTTAATATACTCCCTACTTAAGTGCTGATACTAAAAACCGGAACAATAAGGACTTGCCACACGCAGACGAATGGTACACCTAATCTCATGGCAGAGGGCTCATAAATAAACGATAAGGACAGCCACAGGAAGAACCCTTTGAGGTTGTAAAATTTGCGTTCGGAAATTCCCTCATATTAGACACAAGTATAGTAAGCACTTCCGCCGTTCAGCCATTTATGACTGGTAGACCTTAAGTAGACAAAAGGTCGTCGCATGTGCATGAACCGTAAACCGCGCAGCGTATTTTGCATAAAAGAATGAAACCAGCATCCGGACAAGTGTATCATGACGATGAATCAGTTCTGCACCCTTTCAAATGCACTGCACCGTGACAGAGAACGTGAAAGATGCGCGAGCTGCATTGAATACCCGAGTGAATCACCTATGGTCATGGTCCTTCGCCGTGCACAAGCACAACCCACCTGGGGCGAACAATTAGCAGTTGTAGGCCAACTGCCAATGAAATCGAAATCTGCGTGTGGCAGACACACGTATCCTACACCAGTCGGGAGCTTCATCAATACGTTATCGATTGATCGCTAAACATAAACTAGCATTGCAAACAAAATTACTTACAAAAAATACTTCGCCACCACCTGTTGCTTGTGCTGCTCAGCGTGTGTATTCCCCGTGCGTTGTCCGACACACGATTACCGCTTATCTATCAATCGATATTGTGTGTGATTCTTATCACTTTTCTCACATAGAATGGAAAACTAACAAACCAACACACGCTTAGCAATTCAATTTACGATTTCCGATTCACTCACAATCTTCTACTTTACATAATCGACTTACAGAGCAGGATTGCACTCTATCAGACGCACCACATCACAAAAGGTCGGAATTTTGTTGAATTTCTGCCAACAAAATGTTCCACCACCTCCCCCGACAGAAACAAAGAAGACACCGCACCGATGTCAAGTTCAAGGAAAACGGATAACGCACTGCGCTGCTCTATATGTCCGGACTACCACAACACACGCCGCGATGGACCGAAGAACTCTTTTTATTTTTTCACACTGCAAATTTCGGTTTTTTTTTTTTTTTTTTTGATTTTTTCCTTGTAAAGAAACTGATAAATAACAAAAGGAACAGGAAAAAAATAAAACAAGAAGAAAATCCCCAAACAAAAAATTTTCACTTCAACTTTTGTTACATCATCACACACTGTTCGCAGGACGCTATCTCTTAGAGGTTGCAGCTTTTCCGGACCATATCTCAACTCATACTGAGCAAGAATCGGCATTTGAGTTGGCCTACCACCGTTGAGCGGAAAGCAGAAGCAGAAAGCAAAGCACCGACCAACCACCAAAAGAATGAGTCGAACGAATGTTCACATTCACATTCACTCGAAATCGAAAGATAGTATTCCACTCGCCTGTGTGTTTGATTGTGCGGTTGCGTTGCGCTGCGCTTTGCATTTCCACTCAAACCTGGTTGTGGAGTGACCCATGTCAAGGTGACAACCTGTTGCAATTGACGTTGCAGAGCGCAAAATCGCTGAAAACTTTATATCATTATTTTTCAATAACGACCCAGCAAAGGGAATTTATTTAATTTGAATGCGAGCACGAGCAAACAGCAAGCAAACAGCTTCAGCGATACCAAACCGATGTCATAAAGTCGGGTCAAAGCGGTATCGGTAGGTATGTGTGTTTGTACTGTGTATCTTTTTATCTGCGAGTGGAATAACAAAACATTTCGGGCTGACGGCTGACGCTGAGTACCGTGTACCGTTTTTCATTTTCATTACTTTTGGGATAGGTATGCTCTTTGGGGTGTCTCAGTGTTTTGCAAGTAAATGATTTATGTACACTTCGTGGATGGCTTACGTTCCTACGTCTTAAATAACGTAAATATGTACATGTTCTCAAACTCGAGCCTGAGATGGAGCGTGTACCAATAATTGATTGCGTAACGCGAGGATAAATTTGTTTGCTCCGGAAACAGAAGGCTGTTAGCAATGTTTACCAGGGCTTTACTTGGTTTTGCCACCTTTTTTTCGATAGGGAATGATAGTGACATTCAGCATTACTTCTGAAGGTTGTTCACTGGTTAAACAGCGAAATTCAAGGGCCGTGAAAGAAACCCGATTATTGGCACATTGGGGCTATAAAATTTCCTCGGGGATGGGTAGCTACCTACCCCTCGTCGACCTTGCTTCAAAGAATCGTCTGTCAAAAATGAACTTTATTTAATTGCGGATTTTATACTTTGCAAGTAGAGATGGGAGATAGAAAACTGGGTACGACCGCCCAATTTTCGGAAAACTTTACCACTAAGGGTTATGAAACATGTGGCAGTCCGGACCCAGCTATACCTACTTATAGTAGTTTGCCCCATGTATAGAGTAACTTTTCGGAGATAATTGAAAAGTTCCACAAAAAGTTGCAAGTCTTTTGTGTGTAAAGTTTCAATTGTTCACGAACTATGTAGGGCGTAGGTTTATGGAAAAGTCGTAAGGAAGGTTGAGTCAGGGCAGGGGTAAGTATCTTAACATTTAAGGGCTACTTTTTGAATGTTTATAATTGAATGATGGGTACGTTACTAACTAAGTCAAGGGGAAAAACAGCGAATATCTATCAGTTTTTTTTCACACTTTAGCCGGAAAATTTGATGTGAATCTTGGAAAATTGTGACATGTGCGTGCTCACGTGCGGCAGTTTGCCGTCGACATTGGGAATGCCAGCGCCAAATCGTTCAATGCATTCGCGAATTGCGACGGGAGCAAGACTACGATCGCGATGAGCTGGCCATTGCTGCCACATTGTTGGAAGGCGGTCGAACTGCATATTCAGCTTTGAAGTTGCCGATGAATTTTCTCACGGTTGACAAGCCAACGTGCACAATGACCCAGAATTCGTGATGAATGGACAATGGCGCATAAACGAGTTTTGGAGACAGTTGACCGAACGATGAAGGATCTACGAATGATTCGAGACATTGATGGGGCTATGATACTGCTCTCCGGAGATATTCGGCAAACGCTTCCCATCATCCCAAAATCTACTGTTGCCGATGAACTTAATGCATGCCTAAAATCGTCGCATTGCGCTTGACAATCGCCAAATTCTTGTTGACGTTTCGACTGGAATCATATCGTTTCCTGCAAAATTTTTGCGAGCTCACATCGTCGAAGGAGGAGATCATCATTAAAGTGTTCCGCCACTGCCTAAATTTATAAAAAATCTCGATTGGATTAGTGAGCGTGCAGTACTAGCAGTGAAGAATCATAGGACGTCCATAGCTTCAATTTCATTATTCCCAGTCAAATCGTTGGAGAAATGCGATGAACTGAACGCAGATGAAGCGACTAACTATTCGACGGAATTTTCAAACTCGACTGATGTGCCAGGAACTCCACCGCATAATTTGAAGCTGAAGGTGGGATCGATCATAATCGTGTTGCCGAATCTGAAACTGAATCGGTTGTCCGTCGAGAAACTGATGAACAATGCGATTCAAGTGACGATCATCAAGGGCAAATTCAAAGAAGAGGAAGTTCTTATCCCACGAATTCCGATTATTCCAACTGATCTTCCATTTCAATTCAAGCGGATTCAGTTCCCCGTTCGATTGGCTTTTGCGATGACAGTCAATAAATCGCAAGGCCTGTTGGAAGTCTGCTGGATTAATTTCGGATTTCCCTGTTTTTCGTACGGTCAGCTGTACGTTGCCTATTCGCGTGTTGGCAAACCGTGTTCGTTGTTTGTTTTTGCGCCGGAAAACTACTGATTTCCATTCCAATCAAATAAATCACATTGAAATTTGAATTATCTGTTGGCGTTAAATTGGGGCGAGCTGGGTTCGCTAATGTTTTATAAAGAAAAGCTCAACTTAAATTAAATGTGTCAAACTGACAACCAACCGCATGTTAAATTGAATAAATCTAAGCTGTGCTTGTTACATTTTCTTACTGTTTCAATCAAATTATACTTTTTGTACATGGTTTGGAGATGCAGTCTTATTCTTTGAAATTTTTCAGTATTTTCAACAAAGTCTAGTCCGTATAAACAATGCAGTAGATGAAGACCTCGTCTTAATGATCGCTCACAAATATAGAAGGGCTTCTCAGCCGACTTGTAACTGCACAACGGGAGGCAGTTATTGAAGGCACGGTATAAACGAGATGGTTATTAGTTGAGGCCTGGATTCACTTCGAACTGTAGAGCCAGCTAAGTACGTAGGTATACATACGGATGAAGACGGATGTTGTCTTGAGTCCTCAGATAGTAGATCTTTCATCAAAGCAATTGTAAATTGAACATTGAATTCTAAAATAAATAAATTAAAAGCTGGCTCAGTATGGGTCTGTTACCAACCATTCGTTATTGTGAATTTGTATTTTTGGGACGAATAGAATAGTATATGGGCCAACGAATATTATTTCAGTTACCTACAGCTTTGGCTTTCATTTATTAATCTACCCCAGTGCCTTACCTCACCCTTAATCGCGTTTCCACCTAACCTATTACCCAGATTAAACGTTGTCCACTTACTAATCTTTATACATATAATTTCCTGTCCATGCATCTTAAGCACTTCATACGCCCATACTACGATAACTTGCTCGTTCGTTTTTTTGGAAAACGCTCCTCAGTTGCTAAGAACTATTAAGGAAAACACACACACAAGACAATCCCATGCTCTGAAATATGTAGCTTAACATGTAGTAAATTTCCCACATCATGTACCAAGCCCATGACACTGACACATTCCTGACACGTGCTCGACATCTCAAACAATTCATAAATACCGTCGCCTTAAGCCCAGCAATTTGCCACATCTCTGTTTTTCACAAGAGGGGTAAATTCCTGTATGTAAGCCAATTACTTGTGCGGCGTGCGCCCATGGCCCACCCAATGAATAACCATTCCCTACGATGATCTCTCTCTCTCTCTTTTTAGGTATCTGTGCTGTATACTGTATTTAATTATAAAATTTAGGGTTCATTGGGCGATTGCTGTTTTCGGTTAACGACGCTTGTGTCGCGCGGGCTTCTTGAGGAAATCCCCTTTCCCATATCGTGCGTGCATTAAATTTATTTTTAAACCATCACCCGTGTATTTAAAATATAATTTTAATTACCTCTTTAACAGAAAACATAACATGATACCGCTACCGCCAGGAGAATACCACCCACGGGAAAAAGAGAGGAGAGGAGAGCCTTCTTCAAACGTCCTTTGCATAGAACTGAGGTATGACAAGTAAATCCCACGAAAAAAACTAACTAATGGATTAATGTTTTCTTGAACGGAAAGATAGAATTAAATTGAATTGGGAAAAATCATTTCAAGTGTAGGGGCAGAGAGAAGACCGTTGGAGATCTTTTGAGTTTTTAAATGGAATTTTGATAAAGAGGTTCGATAAGCAATAGTGGTAATGAATTCGTTTCCGAAAACGGACTCATTTCGATGAATGAAAGCGATGCAGGCAGACTGCAGCCCATCCCTGTTTCAAAAATTTGATACACATTTAATGGCTCGATTTGAATTCAGAAAGACACATGATGCAATCAAGTCATCCATAGCTTGTGACGCACCCACAGTAAATAAGAATATTGAACGAGTAGGTGTATAATCATGTGCACAGGGGCAATTACTCTCCATCGGGTCGGAGTTTGTTATAGGATTATCAAGTGATGGTAGCAGATGGTCTCGGTTAAAAACTTCCCTTTCCTGGTACTCAGTATTGGATTCTTGACTACGTTTCAAAGTTCTGCAGATGGACCTCAGTGGTTCTGTAAAAAGTGTGCTGAACTATACAGAGCGAGGGGTCTCACGCCTCATGTTCGCTAACTATTTACGAACGAATTGCTTCACCTATACACGGAAAGAATTTTAAGATCAAATCAAGAAAAAGAAGCGCAGAATCACGAAAAGTTTGTATAGTTTTAGAGCTTAGCTCAGAATTTACTAATTCACGACTGGAAAGTTGATAGAAACACGAAAAAATGATACACATTGTCTTGAACCAATGTGAATATGACTTATTAGTTATTACAATCCTTTGATGTCTTCGATTTGTCATTGCAGTAGAAAGTTATATCAATGTTTTGCAGATATTTGTAATCTGTTTTTCTAGATCCTCCTTTTTGTTCTGAAACAAAGGATTTTGTCTTTCCATCCGTCAAAGTAAATCCTCTTAGAAGTTGCATCATTGTATTCTGCTTCTTAGACGCTCTCTTGATTTGGAAGCTTTGGAAGCTCGGTGTATTTTATTTTTGTCAATTAAAATCCTTGTATGAGTGTTAATGACGGGTCCAAGATCCGATAGTCTAGTTCTTGCACTACGTTCTTTTCGATCTAGACGTTTTTGAATTTTCAAACCACCGATCACGATTTTTTTGTGATTTCTTAAATACCCTTTCATTAACAAGCATTTTTTTTGTACAATAGCAGTTATCAAAGGAATAACATTTATATGAAGCAATGTCAAACAATTTTGTACTAGAAAATGTTATGAAGTCTTGTACGCTACTGTGGTAGTTTGCATTTTTTATCGCACTTGGGTACCTTTTTTATATACTTATCGAAGTTAGTTTTAATCAGTTGTAGTATTCGACACACAATTGAAATTGAAGCGATCTTCCAAATCTGCACTCACAATAATAAACACTTTAGAATTAGAGGGACGTTTGCACCGTATTTTGTTTTAAAGAAGCACATATATTTTATTACATCTCTAACAAACGGTAACTGATTTTTTTTAAATTAACTCAAAAAATTAATTAATTAAATTAACCGAAAAAATTAAAGAATAGCTCTCAGCGACGAGGTCCGGAACACATTTTGCTTACGGATTTTAATATTTAAAGTAAGCTTACTTTATAAATTTAATCATTATTGAAAAAGAATTAAAAGAAAAATGTAGGCCAAAATTTCAACGGCCGGTAGAGGCCTTAAAGTACCCTTGAATAGTTTTTTTTTTGTTATTTTTCCTGTAATGAGATCTGCAATACGCAACTTTTGCGGGGGCTTTTGTTAAGATACAAGAAACACAAATTTTACGGGACACCCTAATACTCCCTAGTAGAAAGGGACATCAAGGGAACTTAGAGTGGGTTAGTAAGTATGCTGCAGAGAGGCTTGTTGCTTTATAAGCGGATCCGCCGAAGTGAGTAAGTAAAAGAGAATTGAAAGATATTCTTTTCAATCTAGAATATCTCCCTTAGTCCTCCGGTCCCTCGGTTTTCAATATCCGCTGTTGGAAACCCGTAGTTACGTAGCAGTATATCCCACTCTAATTTAATCGATAGTCGAAATTGACTTGTATCCTATACGTAATGAAATCCTGTCCAAGTTGCTAAAGTCGTTGTGGAGATTTTTTATTTCCCCTCTTGATGTTCCCGGTTTCTTTCTTTCTCCCCGCAGTGGGTTCCCTTGTCAGTAAGTACCTTAATTTTCCAGATCATTCTGTTTTAGTACCTGTGAAAATTGCCGACAAAAAAAAAAGAAAGGAAAAGGTCAACTCATTTGAGCGATTATTTACCGCCCACGTGTATGCACGCCCATAACAACGTGATTATTGTACGCGCATCAATGATTTTAATGACAACAGGGACAACAAGTCTGTGTATTGGAAAAACTCACCCTCTAAGCCAACGACGATGATAATCATAATGGATGGCAATTTGTAAAGATCGGCAAGCGGCAACATCAATAGCCGGGATCTGCATCCACCTCAAAGTCAATTGAGTGACATGCATGGAACACCCAGTGAAATTGGCCACATGGCGCTTCGACTTCGACAGCCGGTTGGTGGCGCCTGAAATGTTTTTCCATGCGACTTCCTGAAGTCAGTTTGGCAGAAGGCTGGCTATCTTGCGGAAATATCTTGTATATGCGGTTTGGTAGCGATAGAAGATAGATGCCGCAGATAGTTTTCAAGTCTTTTAACACACGGTATATAGGATTGCTGACAGGTGCAAGGGTCTTTGATATTATCCTAGGAATTAACAATCAACATAGAGGTTGGTAAATTATGTTTCCGTATCTGAGTATCGTGACATACACTCGAAGCAATTTGTGCTAAAGCAGAAAGTGTCCCGCCAGTGATAATTTTCATGCGATTTTATTGCCAACGAATTGCCTTTGCAGATCGATTTATTGGAGGAAGTGGGCGCAGTAACCTTTCCTTAATGCGTGCTCCATCGAAACTTGTTTTCCCCGACAGTAAGCCGTAATTTATGCGTCAACAAGTAACTCTTCTCTCAAGAGTTTTTTTTTGGAATGGCAACGTTTAATTTTCTCTCTCTGGATGAAGAATTTTGTAGGTAACCATAAGGATTTTTTCCCCGTGAAATTACTTATAGGAAATTGCCGAAGAAGGGAGTGGCCGCTTTAAACTGCCGGGAGATGTAGACACCTCCTCGATGTGTCGCATACACGATTTGGTTTGCTGTGTACTTATACATGAAATCAATCATTAACGTCTGATGGACAAGGGTGGGGCTCAAGGCAGAAAAAGTCCATCTAACCCAATCTTCAAGTTCATGAATATAGTAGGTAGCCATCAGTAAAATTAAACAAAAGCAATCAGGAAAAATATTATTCACTAAGGAAACAAATGATGCACGACTTTGTCGCCCGAAACATTTTATTTTATTTTTACAGGTCCATAGATCAATAGTACCTAAGTTTTAGTCCCAAAGTATTCGAAGCGTTTTAGTTAAGACCATGGAACTCATCCTTTTCATCGTCGACAAAGCAGATATATTTATGTCACAAGTAGTAAAAATAAATTGGTCATGAGGGGCTCAACTTTGCCAGATATATTTAGACTTTAAAACCTATAGTCGCCGATAATATTGAGTTTACTTTCCTAATTTGATACACTACACACCAACCACTCAAATTATCGCTCTTTATGACAATTAGACTTTGGTTTTTTTTTAGCGACCTTGACAATCTTTCGATGTTTCCACTAGTCCCAGGAAAACATTCTACCTCGCAATCTTAAGTAGGTGCTGCTGATATTCTCAAGTGTCATTTGTCGTTATCAAGTGCCTTGAATACGTTAGTGATAGTATCGTATTGTAGAATGTTTGTAACCTTTGGTAGCTCAGTCTGACTTGGCAGATAGAACTCTCGAACGAAAGAATGGAAGATGCATCAACATCTGCACATCAGCAGCTCAGCACCTCCAGTTTCAGGAAACCAGTTTCAAGTAGTCAATTTGCCAAAACAAAAGCGATCTTGAATTTGATTTTCAAGCACTTCACAGTTTCACACACTTGTTAACTGTTGAAGTCAACGTATGGAGGCGTGGAAAATTTAGCAAAATACTTTCTCAGGGTGTCTGGCTCACGCTCGGCCGTAAGTTGTTTTGCTGTGGGATATTTAGCGCCACCTGATGGTCAATGTGTAATGTTGTTCATCAATAGATGACTCTGCGTGACTTTTATTGCCCTTGGGACCCAGTTTAGCAAAGTGCTTTCTTGCCGAAAACGTTCTTCAAAGGGCACAATGAGACCTGGGCCTAAGGGCACTTCTGTAATGTAGAACTGTGAATCTCACGCTATGTTCTTATAACAGCAGAGTTGTGCGGAATTCGAATGTAAGATTTGAGTATAAGAAAATCTGGAGAAAAAACTCTGTGACTCTGCTGGGTGAACCGAGCCCTCAACTAACAAGTTTGCGCAGTTACCCCGTTGTCTCCTCTTACGCATTCCAAGTCCGTTGAGGTTCCCTTCTACTTGTGCGCCTTCCTTTTTTGCGTCGTTAATCCAAAATTCCAACTCAGGGTTTTTTTCACTGCGCCACCTCTCGCGAACGTCTGACAAACATCCGAGAGTATAACTGTCATGAAAGAGCTTATCAATTAGCGGTTTGGAATCGGCATAAAATTGTAGATCCCTTCCATTCGTTCCAAAAATAAAAAAAAAACTCACACAAAACGAATGGTTGCGAGAAGCTAGGCCCAGGGTCCCTACAGACCTGTTGCGCCAACTATTATTATTTTATTATTTTAATCCGAGTTGGACTTACGCGTTACTTGTGTTAATACTTTAACGAGCGATGCTCAATTTATTACCTAGGTCTATGTCTCGTATAGTTCGTCGTTGAATCTTCTGTTCAAAATCCCGTCAACAGACGAATCTTACGAAAAATGTTTCTTTCTTCTGGTGACGGTAGAAATTAGAGAGAGAGAGATCATTATTATGACAACCAGTCAGCGATGCCAAATGTGGGGACTTTTCCCCATTTTACCGAATTTTTCACTAAATGTGTAAAATGGGAAAAAGTGCTCTTAAAATGGATAAAAACAAAATACATGCAATCATGCATGTTTATTAAGGTTTGCATAATTTAAAAATAAAACTGGTGTACCTTGTTAACTTCCAAACATAAAAACATCACCGCGTTAATTGAATCTAAGCGATTTGGCTCTAAACGCAATTCGAACTGAAAATCACCTTTACTCACATGTGCCATTTTCACATTCAGATCACTTACTGGTTACTGGAATCTTGTTGCAAATTCAATTTCAGCTGTGAAGTTTGGCGTTTCATCCATCAACATTTTCAAAACAATAAATTATCATTGTCTTAAGTATTCTTTTCCTTGTTTATTTAAGAAAGATAATGGGTAGGAAAAGTGTTATCATATAATTACGTATTGACAATTACCTACATATTTTTGCATATAATTTTAGTAAAACTAAAATGTAAACGAAAATGTCAATCAGAGAGCACCGACACCGATAGGGACTTATTTTCGAAAAAATTCGCAGTTGTAGACCCAGGAAAAAAATGATTTAATTTAATTTAAGAGTAAAGTTTTTGTGTTACCTGTATATTAACTTTAATGCCAACATAAAGTGAAATTATTATTTATGTCTTAAATTCACATAAATTCTGTATTATACGTTCTTCAAAGAAATATGTTTTAATGAGAGAAAAATTAATTTTATTATATTAAAAAAATCATCTTTAAATCGAAATTGGGAAAAAAGTGGAAAAAAAAACGATATGGAATGTGTGGAACGTGGAGATTTCCAACAAAAAAAAATCTGGCATCAGTGCAACCAGTTTACATTGCACGACGCTCGCTTTCCGTATACGTCTCAGGAGAGCAGTCAAAAGAGAAAATGTGTACATGACGTGTATTGTGTTAACGATTCCGCCACGAGTGTATTGCACTTTCTCTTGATGTGCGCAGTTACGTCACAATCCAAATACCTTTGTTATAATGGGTTTATCTATTAGAGGACGCGAAGCGGAACCATGAACTTCTCGAAAGACTGGACCGTAGCTGCTATCTTCATTGAATACCTCACGTATAATCTGGTGTTCCTTATACTCGATCCAGTAGCCAAACAAAATCTTGGCTTTGGCCCAAAGTTTGTTCGTCCTGACAAATGTTTTTCCTAGCTCTCATAGGATATAGCTATTAAAAGTATACGATAGTAGAACCGTCATCAGAATTTTATCTTATTTTATGCATGGGAAGAGGGAGGGAAAGTGCGACTTTTGAACCGCTTAATTGGTTCATTATAATCCACATTTTTCAAAGGCAACGTCTAACCATATCAAAAGAAAAACCCACAATCTCTCACAAGGAGCTTGTGTCTACACACTACATGCGACGTGAATCTACAAGTTCGCTTATTAGACGAAAAATAAAACACAACCCCCCCTTCGAATTATTTTAAAGTATTCATGTAGCATGGATCTCGAATAAAATTCCAGTCACGCCGAGCAAAGCCACTCGACTCTATTGAGAGGCTCTATTCAAAAAGAAGACATACGCCGAGGCACGTGCTTCGCAAACCGGAATGATGCTGCGACGAGCTAATTTATGCTTGTGTTTGCCAAAATCCAGTCGCACAACCATGCTGCCATTCAAGCTTCACCGATAGACAGATGTAGGTACCTATACGTAGTCACGAATATTTGCATGTAAATATTTTTATAGATTGCGTATCCCAGACAGTTGTAGTTGAATATTATCAATTTGTAAAAATTGACCTCTTTCTAGACCTTGAAATAAGCCACCTCACTGCGACCTTTACCTTCCATTTATATAGAATGCATACAGGGGCACAAATTTCAATTTATCTCAATCGAAGAGTTTGAGGAATTGAACATATAAACGGCTTTCTGCAGTGCCAGCACAAATCGATATCATACATCCAGACCTTAACCAGCCTCAAACTTTTATCCCATTCCAAGCCATGCGGCCACTGGCAATCCAATTACGCATTCCCTACAGATAGTGAAGGTCTACATACTTCTCACATCAACTGCTGATGTTAAATTCGTATATATAGTTGTTGTTTTCTGTGAAATCCCTTCGGTCAAAAACCATCATAGCCAATTAACTATCAATTTCCGTGTAATCAAGAGTCCTTTTACCCGCACTCCCTGTATCGAAAATGGATATAAGAGAAGGGGGAGCAATTAATTTCCCTAGTCATAGTCTTCTGTTTTGTAGCCGATAACTGGTTGGCCGGGATGGGATGGTCGGGATGATTGGAACTCTTGTATCTATTAGATACCACTTGTGGCAATGCAATTACGTACGTACACAGTGAGGAACATGGAAAAGATGTGTTCGCTGTGCGTACAAGATCGATTAATCGCTTAACATGTTTCGACACTGTGAATGTTAAGGAAACAAACAACGAGCATGAGTTGTCGGGTGTTGATACAACTTATCGGTCAATCGATGGAGGAACTATATCAAAAAGCACCCAAAGACTCAGATGAATGAACATCAATAAGGGTGCTGACTGGCGATGAGTGTTTAAAAACAGCTATTTGTGCACGCTTACGTATGGGCCTGGTCGTTACGTCTTTTTTAGGTGCTCGTCGTCCTTATTTCGCAAAGACGTGTTTACTCGTCGATGTCCTGTTTTTGTGAATACTTCATTCATCGGCGAGGGCTGTAATGCTATTTTTTAAAACCGAGTTGTAGTACGTAATCTACCTTCCCGGTCTTGACTTCCTAAGCTTGTAAGCTCAAGCGAATAATGAATGAAATACAAGTTTACGACATTCGGCTAACGTTTTCACGACGTTCCCGTTGCATGTATGTACAAAGAGACGCAGTCGAGAGGAAAAACACGTAAGTGGCGTGTATTGTTTTAGCGACGCCGCCACGAGTGCTTAGCGTATTCTATTGCTGTGAGCAGGATAGCGTCACAATGTAAAAACTGCGACAGAGTACAAAATCGATGTCGGTAAGCTTTAAAAATTTGCTTGAAATATGAGGAATCATGTGAGTGCCTTTGATTTATTGGTCACAGTTGTCAATTTAAGCCCCCTTCTTCAGTTGACTGGATATACAGTGGCATTGAGAGATAATTTCTTGATGTTCGCTGAAACGGTGCTTACTCTCAAGACTATTCTTGGTATTAAAATTAAGACAGTGGAGGTAGGGATCCTGAGACGTTTTTGGCACCAGAAAAAGTTACGAACAACGTAATAGGCAGTTTCGTCGTTTGTACAATATCCCTAAAATGGCTAAGATCGAATCCGGTATGTAATGGGTAACTAACAAGCCTAGACGCTAGACCCCACACTGCAATACAAGAAAGTTTACAGGGATTCTACAACATCTGCAAATTGACGTAGGTGCCTGTTTATATTAACAAAATAAAGGGAAAGTAATATCTAAGTTTAACTAAATCGACTCGACCGAACGAGCGGACTTGTTTAAAGCCTTGTAAGCAGCTGTTCCGAAACGAAAAATTACATACAAAAGTGACACAACGAAATCATGAACGAAAAAAGTCGCTCTCCTTTTCGTCAGAAAAAGTGGGTACATGTAGTTGATTGCTTGGTACAATCGTCCACTTTCTTTTCGCACATGTTTATTGTCCGAGACATTAATTGTTTGCGAAAATTTGACAAAAATACCCAAACTCAAATATGAAAATCAAAAATGTGCATTTTTGTGTAATTCATAGATACAATTATTCTGATTAAATTGGCCCCAGATTATAGACAACGTGTACGTATTACGAGAGATCAGTATACCTACATACTAATTAACAGCACTCTAACTTGAAAGCCGGTGCCTAAAGCGTATACGGTGGAATTTTCCCAAGCGCGCTTAAGATTGCTGAAGCCATTCCTCTCCACAAAAAGTCTAGCCCTTGTGAGTTATATGAAAACATAAACAGTAACTTGAATTCAGCTGGGACTTAACCAAAGCTTTTGATTTAGTTGATAACAAAATCCTTTTGACACAAGACAAAATTATATAATACAGGTAAGCGCGGTTTTGTATATAACTGGTTAGCTTCTAATTTAAAGGATAGGAGGCAGACAGTTAACATAATTTTTGGTGTTCTACAAGGTACTTGGTCCATTGCTTTTCTTGATTTTTATCAATTTTATATTTAATCAGAATCTTAAGGGCCTAATAACAGCCTTTGCAGATGAAACGGCCTAGCAGTTCATCAACACAGACATGGATATTCTAAGGCGCTGGTCTGCTGTTCATAAAATGGTGTTGAGCAATAAAACCAAACTAATGTAATTTAGTCTCACAGAGTGGCCTACTATACTTGAAATTGATCACCTTTCCTACACAAAATAAAATTTTGGCTTTTTAATCATGGTCATACTCAAATTGAACACATAATATCTTCAATCAGTTAATCCTATAATTTAAATCATTAATAAATAAATGCTTTCTTTTCTCTTTCCTTTATTTTCTTCTTTACCCTACACAATCAGTCAATACGAATATTTTGGAAGGGACACTCGCCATTAGCTCTTTGCAAGCTTAGCTAAAGAGTGTCTTATGAATTATTTTTGTTTTGAAGAACGCTTCATTAATTTTCCTTTTTTGCATAATGTTAATTATTACGATTATTATTATTATTATATTCCTTTACTGGTTTCTCAATTGCTTATAATTTTAGTCGCTTATACTTTTGTTCTACTTATTAATAATTTAATAATTAAAAATTTCTTTGAATTGTTCTTATCACATTTTATATATTGTGCCTAACAAAATGAATTAATAAATACAATACAATAAACAACATCGATGGATCGGGCATAATAGTCAACGGGATTTGAACTACTACTTTTGTGAATCAATTGGTTACAATCAAGATTAAAAAAAATAAACTAATTTTATTTAAAAATTTTATTTCTCTAAATAAATATTTGCACCATCTGTATCTAGTCATATTTATACTTCAGTTTTTAGCATTTGTTTACAGCCTAAGGTTGTGACTTTTTTTAAGCATATGGGACTTAATTTAAGCAAATTATGCTAACGTATAATAAAGTACATATACGCAATTCGTCTTAGGTTTACAAATAAATACATACAGCAACTAATAAATTTTGTCCGATCAACATTAGTTGTAGATTGTGCACGCAGGTCACGTAAGCGTAATCCTCAGTGTTTCTGTGTAAAATTAAAATTCTAAAAGTACTAAAATTTGCACCGATTGTAAACCTTTTGCAGGCATGTTGGATTCCCTGTAATGATGTCATGGTCATTATTGGCAGCTTTAATTATTTACTTCAACTTGTGGCTCCTTATTCCGGCGCATGAACTTCCTAGCCGCAACCTCGAAACCCCAAGACAAAAGCGCTATAAGTGTCAACAGATTGATGAAGTGAATCGAAACAGAGTAGTTAGTCGCATCGGTGACCATACCTGAAATTGAGAAAGTCAATCATAAGACTTGAGCTAATGAGAAGGGAACCTAAAACCCACCAATGATGGGTCCAAAAGCCAGTGTGAATATTCCATTCGAGATCAAAAGAAGACCCGACGCAGCTGGTAAGCGACTCAATGGCACGTAGCTGGGAAGGATAAGCGGAGCGAAAATCGTTCGAAGACCCTTTCCGAAACCAATTATGGTACAGGCAACCAAGAGAATTTTAAAGTTCCGAACAAAGGCTACCAAAGCCCGCCCCACCGAAATCGCTCCAATTCCAATAGAAAATAAGACCCTGTTGTCCAACTTGATGTTCTCCAAGGCGAATGGAGCCAAAAACCGGACAGCCATATCCATGCCGCCTATTACGGACATCGCCGTGGAGATCTGTACATTGGTGAAGCCAAAATCGTTGAGGACAAACGGCGTCAAAACCGAGAAGTTCATCTCTCCAAATAGAATGATGGTCATACCTAAGACCAGGTTGACAAATGTAAGGTCCTTAAGCAGATTCAAGTCGAAGAAGAAAACAACTTTTTGCTTGAACGTCAGAGGCTTTTTAATAACTGCTGCGGCCTCCTCTTTAGCCCTCTCCTTCTCGGCTGCAATCTGCTTCTGCAGAAGCACCTTCTCTTCGGCACATGTGCATTTAAAGTCGTCTTTCCCCAGCTTGGAATAGAGACTGGCCTTGCTGGTGTAGCGATCCAGGTCCTCCTTTTCCCGATGGAAGTAGTTGGGCCTTGAGAAGGTTTCCGTTTTCGGCTCCGACGGGTAACTAACCGACATATGCCTTTGTAGCCTGGGCGGGCCATTGGCATCGGTTGCCAATGACATCTTCGAGCCGTAATACCCATCATTGGCACGTGCCAACATTGGGGTGCACGGTTCATTGATCTCAAATCCCGGCCTATCAGTGTCGTCGTCGTTGAAGGCGTACTGACTCGTAAAGATGCTACGCTTGCGCTTCTTAGCCTGGCAGTACCGGCATTCATACTCCGGGTCGGGATCGTTGGTTAGGGCTTCCTCATCAGGCTTTGGCTGTGGTTTCACATGCCTCAGTACCGGTTGCAGTACCATACCAGCTACAATCGCGTTCAGAGATACGGCAACAAAGATAAGAATTGTCCCCCGAAAACCATACTCAAACAAAGTCAGGGTGACTATGTGTGGGAATATGATCGGTCCGAGGCCAGTGATTGTCCATGAGAAGCCAGTCGCCTTCCGACGTTTGTTGCGGAAATATGTGTTGACAGCCAGCGATGTGGACGACATGCTGATACCCAGACCGATACCTACAGAAGGGAAATGGAATATCAGTCTTTGGAGAGGAAGAAATTTGAAAGGTTGTACCTACCCACGATAATCGAATAGAACATGATGAACTGGAGGAATGACGTGCAAAAGGCTGATGCTGAGACCCCTGTAGTGATGAATATTGCACCAGTTATGGCTACTTGCCGGAAGGTGAATCGACGGAACATCGCTCCATTGATGAGGCCTGTCAATGCGGATACAGCTATGACAATGTTGACGATTGTACTGATCTCGGAACCCTTAAGGCCGAGACCATAGAGACGATCGCGGTAAATAAGTCCAAATTGTTGAAAGCAGGGAAAGATCGAGAACTGAAAACAGAAAGTGTATAGAGTTTGAATGTTAGTTGGTAAGAGGTAATAAGAAGCAACATTTTTGCATTTAGCAGTCTCAGGAGAGTCACCGTGTGGTGTAAACTGAAACCCTTCCGGCTTAAATTGAGAGCGCAAAATATATTCCAGCAGCTCTTTTCCGTAGACCCTCACGGTTCAATCAGAATTTTAAATTTGAACCTAGGTCCACCATCCAGTTATTTTAGAGAATTGCGTAGGTACAGAAAAAAATATATTCTCGGTATTCCTAGAGTCTGCATTCGCAGTTCCTGTGGACGAACATGTTCAGCTTTATTCGATGTTAAAAAATGACAGACACCTACAAGCAAACTATAACAACGAGTTGCAAATACACAAACCTATGAGGTACCGATTCGGTTATCGACTGCATTTTTTGTTATCTGTGAGAAATAGATCTTGTGATAGGAAAAGATAAATTTTTAAAAAAAAATAGTGGAAATGTAAATGCGAATCAAATCTTATCATTAACAAAAAGGCTCCTAGAAATGTGCCGAAAAAAATCAAGCAAAAGTAACGAGTAATAATTTATTTTTCTGATCTACTTCATTACCGACGTAGAGTTTAGAAGATATCGTTGGCAAATCGGCTTTTCAGACATTCCTAGGTGTATAAGTCGACTCTTATTTTCGAAAGACAAAGGAACCAGTCCAAAGAAGCTGGTCTCACAAAGTCTGTCCATCTGCCTGAAGGCTAAATAGCTAGACGGATATTTCTTTTAAAAGTTTTTGAAAATGCATAAACAAATCATAGCAATGATGCCCCCAGGCTATTGCTAAAATCAAAGCCTTTTTAATATTTATATTCTAGTGTCAGAGTTAGAGTAAAATTGCACAGGGGTTAGAAAGTTATTCATATGTTCAACATTTTCCAACAAAAATTTTCTATTGATTTATTACTTCTCTGTATCGCCTTGTTCTTAAATTATAAAAAGCTGCAGCGGTGTCGGGTCTTAGGATCCCTTGTTAAAGCGCTCTTACCTACATAGCTGAATTTTACATATGTTTAGTCTACACCTCAATCTCTAAGCCTTTATGAAATACAGAAACAGATCAGTCCCATTAAAAATATGGGGCATATTTTCTTAAAACATACCTACTCCTATGTCTTGGTTATATAAAAGTTGCGTTGCTAGTCTTGCAGTTTTCGACAAATATCCGGCATTTTTTTTACATATTTTTAAAACTCGGTTGAGTAAGCAACATAGCAACTTTTTGCAAACGTGTATAACAATTTGATTACATTGCTTAGAGGTATAAAGTCCCAATTGTCCAAAGTATCCTCAATTATAGAATTAAACCTTACTGAGGTAATTGTAGAAAGATCGCTGCTTTACAAGACTTCATAAACTTTATTTCTCTGGTTCCAATGAATGTACCACTATTTTATCTGCTCTGGAATCTACTTCTAGACATATTTCTTATATCAATGGAATACACTAACTAGGCTAAGACCCGTAGCCTAGGTTGCCGAAGCCTTAAGCACTTTCCAATATTAAGCAAATCGCTCTCCGGATATATTTTTCACCTGGAATCATAGTTGTAGAGCCCGAAGAAAACTGAGCTGCTTAGATATTTGGCCAGCGTTACTCCCTTCAAGCTAGCGGACACTCCAATTACGCACTATAAGCGATGGAGATATGCAGAGAAAAAGCAAAGCTTTACACATTCTCTTGACTAGGAATCAAACCTAAGTAATTTTTCATGAAGAGAATACTTAACTAAACTCAAGCTAAAAATCTCATACGATGTGAAATAGTCAAAATTAGAGTGCTACCTGAGATATTCCCCCAATATGCACAATTCCATTTTTCTTAAAGAAATATTTTTCAAGCAACTAAGAGTAGGTTTGGCTTCCTTAATAATATCGTCTTCCGAATCTACAAATGTATGACAAAAATCCAGCTTGCCACCCCCGATTGGTTGCAAAACTAGACAAACACATAGCGAAAGGCCCATATGCCAACATTTAATCAAAGCTTTTCCAATTTCCCATACAGTAAAATTTGAAGCACAAACTTCACTTTAAATATAATTCAAATTGCCATGCACGAAGTTATTGTTAAAATTTAAAAAATAAAGTGCACGACTGGGTCGCACGAAATTTTCTCGTTTAGTGCGAGTCTGACTGACGCAAATCGAAAATTGAGGACACAATAGTTTTGAAAACATCCATTTGACTCTAAGTTTGCATTTTGGTCAAAATCGTTATCGCCGTTTTCCGGTACCTAAACTGAAAAAAAAAAAATTAAAAAAAAAATTACTTTTTTAAAAAATCTGAGTTTGCTATTAGGTTATAAATGACCACATTACCTTAGAAATTAATTTGTTTACAATCGTATAGACCATTTTCGAGATATTTATGTCCAAATTTCAAAAGTACCTACCGTTGCTCGAATTTCTAGCCAAAAACTAGAAAACAAAAACTATTTATGCTTAAGTTTTTGTTTTCTAGTTTTTGGCTAGAAATCAATTTTGGTTGAAATCGTTAGAGCCGTTTTCGATCAAATCAAACTGGTACAAACATTTTATATGGGAAGTACCATTAATATTGAGGTTACCTTGGAAAAAAAAACCCCCCCTCCCGAACTGTAGGCCCAAAAACTCCAAATCCGAGCTTCGAACGTAAACGTTTAGGCTGTAGGCCTGTGGAAGGACGGATAGACGGACAGACCGGACAGAATTTTGCGACCCACGTTTTTTGAGTTCCTCTATCATCGTAATATCGGAATTGCTTAATATCTGGAGTTCGAAATTTTGTACGAAAACAATATCTTTCTGTTATTACGTAAGATAAACTTGAATAAAAACACTTTTGGTCTTGTCTTAAGAGGAAATTAAGTGGAGTTGGCCTCTCTTCATATTCGGGCGCAGACATATTTTTCTCAGGCGAGATATTACGTTTAACTTAATCTAAATCCACCGATAGATGGCGGTACACTCATCTTAAGGACATTTGGTACCTTGTATCTTATAATCTATAACTTTGGTGACGCATTTCGTCGTCACTTACGGAAACAAGAACAAATTTTTCAATCGTTAATACAAAGCTAACTACAACAAGCACGTCAGCTCTGTTTATTTCGAGAAGTTTGAACAAAATTTCACTTAAGTCTACTGTCTTACCAACGACAATAATCCACACCTTTTCTAATATTTACAAGAAATTCAATTTCAAACTACCTATAAATAGATTTTTTTTTAAGTACTTTACTTTACACGGCATCACTGGCTCAGCGGGGTGATCAGGTATTACGTGCGCACGGCACAAGCGCTTCATTTGCGCGTGATATCAGTGTAGTCGTTTTCTGGGTGTTACTGATGTTTGTGTGCCAAAAAGCCGCTACTGCAACCCGAGGGGGTCACAATTTATCGTCGCCACCTTTATAGTCTGAGCGTATGACTTCCATTTGGCAGCTTTAGATCTCCGCCTCGACTTGTAGCTCCTTATTGCGGCGGAAAAATCGTCTAGCCAGAGCATCGGCTAACCAACCTAACAGCGCCACAAATGTCAAAAGGTTGATAAAGTGAATGGTGGTGACGTAGCTGGTCGCATCAGTGATCATACCTGCAAGAGAAAGATACGCATAAGAAGGGATTTCAGACGATATATGTTTTAGAAATGTAATTCTCACCAACTATGGGTCCACAGAATAATGTGAATATTCCGTTGGCAATCAACGCCAGACCGGAAGCAGCTGGCAGACGATTCAGCGGCACGTAACTGGGTATAATCAGAGGCGTGAAGATCGTACGAAGACCCTTGCCAAAGCCAATTAAGATGGAGACGCCCAGAAGAATTTTAAAAGAGCGAACGTAGGTCACAAAAGCCCTCCCGATGACAATCCACATTATTCCAATGGAGAACAGAACCCTATTGTCCCACTTAATCTTCTCCAGAACAAATGGAGCCAAAAACCGTACACAAATGTCGATGATTCCGATCACAGACATCGCCGTCGAGATCTGTATATTAGTGAAGCCAAAATCGTTGAGGATGAACGGCGTTAAGACTGAGAAATTCAACTCGCCAAACAGAATCATGGTCATGCCCAAGACCAGAATCACAAAGCTGGGGTCTTTCAGCAGATCCAAGTCGAAGAATCTCAGAACTTTCTGCTTGAACGTCAAAGGCGTTTCAATAACGGCGGCGGCCTCCTCCTTTTTCTTATCCTTCTCGGCCTCAATTTGCTTCTGTAGCAGTGCCTTCTCTTCGGCACATGTGCATTTGAACTCGTCCTTTCCCGACTTGGAATAGATGCTGACTTTGCTGGTGTAACGATCCAGGTCCTCCCTCTCTCGGTTGAAGTAGTTCGGCTTTGAGAACGACTCCGACGGGAGATTATTCTGCTCGCCATGGGTAGCAGTCGAAATGCGCCTTTGCAGCTTCCTCGATCCATTGATATTAGACGCCAGTGACAGCTTTGAACCGTACCACCCATCGTTGGCACGCGCCATCATCGGAGTACAGGGTCCTGTGATCTCGAATCCCGGCATTTCGGCATCGTCGTCATTGAAAATGTACTGACTCGTGAAGATGCTGCGTTTGCGGTGTCTAGCCTGACAATACATGCATTCGTACTCCGGATCAGGATCGCTTGTGAGGGCTTCTTCATCAGGCTTTGGCTGGGGTTTTACATGCCTCAGTACGGGCTGAAGAACAATACCGGCGACGATGACGTTCAGAGATATCGCAGCGAAGATCAGAATAGTTCCTTGCACCCCGTATTCGCGCAGCGTCAAAGTGACTACATGTGGGAATATGATTGGTCCCAGGCCGGTAACGGTCCACGAGAATCCTGTCGCCTTGCGACGTTTATTGCGGAAATATGTATTGACAGCCAGCGATGTGGATGACGTGTTGATGCCCAGGCCAAAGCCTTGGGGGAGAACATTAAAATATCAGACTCTTGAAATTGTTTAAGCAGCTATCTCTCTCTTACCAAATACAATCGAAAAGAATACGACGAACTGGAAAAATGTTGTGCAGAAGGCTGATGCTATGATGCCTGTCGTTGCGAATATGCCGCCCGTGATGGCGACTTGTCGGAAAGTGAATCTTCGAAACATTGCTCCGTTAATGAGGCCTGTCAAGGAGGATACGCCCAAGACCATGTTGACGATCGTACTGATCTCGGATCCCTTCAAGCCCAGGCTGTACAGGCGTTCGCGGTAGATGAGTCCGTATTGCTGCAGGCATGGGAAAAGCGATAGCTGAAGGTGTGTTAGATTTTTAGTATTAGTGGAGGTCCTTATTAGTGCAGGTAGTAATTATCATCATTATGGTGCCGGCGGAAGACTAGAACATTTAAGCAGGCGGTTCAAAGATTGTCAGACAGCCTTGTGCAGTTTCGCGAACCTGGCCCAGTATCGACATTTTAAATCGTTGGGTGACTTGTTGACGTTTTACTGCCCAACGAGTAAAATATTCCAATTCGTTTGAATTACCACTTTTGAAACACACGATCAATTAGAAAAAAAAAGTGGATCTTGACAGACATTCCTCGTGAAGATCGTTTTTAGTTCACCGTATAAAATCCTCTATACTTACAGTCCGAACTATCGTAACAGATCAGTTACTTCACGTGATATACCCATTTCTTTTGTGATAAGGGAGTTGAAAGACCGACTTACTGATATTTGAAATTTTGTTGAACAAAACAGAGTGGTATAATTTTGCAAGGCTGCCAGACCAAGCAGGAAATTGCCAACTGTCAGAATAGGACAAAGTTACATGGCAGTCAATTTTCGAAATTTTAAGAGATATTCCGTCGTACGGTTTTACAGAAAAATACTCCAAGAAATTTTGTTCCGTACTTCGGGTAACAAGTTGGTCACGGTGGACGGTGGACTCCGTTTTCTCTTTGACCAACTTTGTCTCGGAATAAAATTGCTGAAAAACGTTTTGAATTTAAGAATGTTTTTTAGAGGTAGGTACATGCGAAAAGAGGAAGTAGTCACAAAATTTTCAATTTATTTATTTATTTGAATGGTATGTACCTACATTAATATCTTTTTTAAGAGAATTAAGATAGTTTTAAATAATTTTTTTTTATCCTGTTTCCAAAACCATAGGCTGTGATGTGACTCACCGGAGTGTATGGGCGAATACAAGTACCGGAAATGAAGTGGACAGATAATAATAAGCAACAAAAAAGTGGCAGCGGCCCGCTCTTTACAGAAACAAACGAATGTAGGTATATAAAATATATGGGACTGTGACTCACCATATTACTGCGCCGCAAGAAAGAGAGTAACACACAAGTCCAGATAGTAACACAATTTTTTTTATCTAATTCTTGGTGCCAAATTAAGCCGCAAGAATATTTCGCTTGGTGCCGAGTTCATCTGAGAATCTCTTAATTAAAAAAAAAACTGAATTTTCCAGGAGACGTGAAATAAGAAATTCAACAACTTTGACAACCTTAAGACCTGAAAGACACTTTCTAGAGTTCTGAAAAATATATTATGTAAAACCCAAGTGGTTGTAACAAAGATACATTTTGTGTTGTGGCGTTATTAATCTTGGCGTGCAAAATGGTTCCTTTAAGATTTCATTGGAAGAATCGGCTGCGATTCGTGAAAACCCACGTGGAAGAACTGAATGCGACCGTCTGTGTGAATATTATGCAAATGGGTTAAGGGAAATGGTCTAATCTTCTCAGCAAATGGTAATCAAATTTCCAGTGGCGAGCTAAGGGAACTCGAAAGAGAAGAATATGCGCAGGGTTACTTCAAAGATTTTGAGTTCTAATACAGCTCTTATACTGCGTTGTGTTGTAGAGGTATACACATCATGCTTGTATGGTCTGTTACGTTGTTTTTGATAGAGTCAGAACGAAATTGGTTTGCGGGTGATATCAACGGCAAGACACCTCTACAAATTTGTACGTTCGATAAGCTGTATTACAGGGTAGCGCATAATTCACATTTTTTTAACATTCAAATACTTGCCTTTTTCTTTATAGTTTAGGCGTAGTGTACTATGGCGAAATCTCGCGTCGGAAAACATTCCGCAGTCATTCATTTCTACTAGAAATCATCATTCAAATGGATCGACTAACCAAGACCCTCTTTAGACCACTTTGATCGGCTTGTGCTGCGTCAATGGCAACAGGGTGTAGCCATCTGATATTTCACGATATTTCAAACTCAGTTGGAGCAGCATTTTGACCTCGTACATGAATAATTATATTCCTAAATAAAATAGTTATAAGTTCCTCAAATTAGTGAGTGATTTATGCGCCAGACTGTATCATGTGACCACGTTCAGTAGTATAGAATCGAAGCGCTCTGGTAAGTCGATGTTATCTAAACGCACGATGGCTCACACCTTTTTCTATGCTTTCACTGTGAGTTCTTCGATCACATGTTCACATTTTGTGTGGTTTTTCCACATCGTCCAATATATCGCTGGATTGTTATGACCGCATCACATTATCACGATTGGATACTCCTAAACGCATCTTTATGAGCAGCATATGCTGTGCACTCAGTGGTAATAGCGACCATAAAACCAAATACCACCCAAGAGTACCTTACCTGTTTACATGGATGCTTCCCCCAATTTTACTACAGCCCCTCCCATGCTATCAAAACGCGGAAAACTATACCCATTTTAGAGCTCCTTATACATACGGCTATCACAATTTGATAAACTCCCATCGCACGTGTCTATGTCGAGTTTTCTTCCATCACATACGTTATGCGGAGTAGCGTTTATTTTGGGAAGCTAAAGCGGAATGCCACCCACGGGAAAACGAACAAGTGGCGAGCTATAAGAAGCTATAAACACTTATGCTGGTGTAATCCTAAAACAACAGATGGAGGACGCGTCGTTTTTCAATGGCACCCCGTGGAAATGGCTCAATCTCAAGAGAGCGAAAGGATTTGAATTAATTATAGAGCAGCTGAAGTGGAGCTGTCAAGTGGACTACCATTCCGGAAATTATTAATAGGGAAGGATGCATTTCAAGTGCAATTGAAACCGCTAATGGCCCACTTGGATATTTTTAAAATTTCCTCAAACATTTTTCTCAGTAATCGGAATCACTTCCTGCCATCCAGCATCCAGCCAGTCCCCATAATTTATTCCACTCAACGACTCAATTTGTGTCAGCGACACAACCGCAATTTGGGTATACCTTTGACACACCTATATCGGCATAAACAAAACGCCCAGAGCCAGTGCCTATCCTTGTATACTCACATTAGATATTCCAGCAGCTAGGCATACAGCCCATGCCCATCCGCCATCGGGAGCGACGAAATTCTCACCCAAATCGCTTTTATCGCGTCGTTTTTTCTTCGCCGGTTTTGTTGTCTCATTGTACACTTTGACGTTGTTGTTCTCTGTCAGCTTCTTTTCGTCCATTTTTATGCGCTTCTTCAGATCTGTAACGAAACGATGTACAAGACGGTGGTTAACATTAAGGCGGTCAAAGGAGAGTTCACAAAGAGGTCAGTCAGGACGACGGGGTGTATATAGAGTTGCTTAAAAGTCATAGGTTCAGTTGATAGCCGCCGTAATGGCTGCCGTTAAACCGGTTACAGAAGAAATTATATTTTAGCACCAGATACTCATACTCGGCAGTGACTTGCAGAAATGTAATTTATGCTAGTTTGGAACTTCTCCATTCGACAGGTTGCATACATTAATACTCGTATATGGAGAGCTTAATTTGAGGCTTGGTTTGGAGGCATTCCAATCAAGTCTATCCCTTGATAAACTGGGCTTTTGGTGTTGACGGCTTGATACATGTCTCGTAATAATGGGAAAATAATTTGATTCGATAGTAGGTTATTGTTGAAGAGTTTTGATGACGGAACATTTAAGGAATCCATCTGTTCTAATAAGAAGCTGGTGACGGAAACACTCTAAAAGCAATCACGATGAGCGCAAAGTGAAATGGGATAGTAAGGCGGGAATGACAACACCAGTTTTTCAACGAGTTCACTATCACGAACAGTGGCAGTGCGGTGCATCCAAAAGTGATTATGTCCATGAAAACCCGAGTAAGGCTATTCAACAGGAAAACTTATAAGAAAAAAAAATATGTGTGTATCCCAGGTCTATAAGCAACATTTTAACAATTGAAACGCTTTTTGTAACAAGTGTAGGTTGTACGTTTCTGTAACAAGTGCACCGTTTTTCTATAGTAGGAGTAAGACATGTAGTTCGATGCTATAGGCCCGGAACCTTTGTTGTTCGGTCAAGGTTCTGCATTTTGGAGAACCCACGATTCATTATTTTCCAGATCTCCAATTATACATCGGGATAAGCGTGTATCCCAGCTCTCGGTTTTGAAGGTGTGGTATTTTTAGAAGCTTTTTTTTAAATGCACCCAGATGAGCCAAAAGTTCACAATAATTTGGGCCATAGGTTCACAATTTTAAAATGGAAGTAGGCCATAAGTCCATAATTATCCACATTACAAAAAGAGTTGTTTTAAGAACTCAAAAAGTATGGGAATGTTTTATAGATGCCGTGAAATAAGACCAACTTTTAAAAATGTACCTTATTTCGCTCTTAAATAGTGTAAAGGGCCAACTTCCAAACAGTTGGTCTTATTTCACTCCCACAAGGGCAATAAAGCCAATAAAATTTGAGTAATAAGAACACTGCGCCCACCTCTCGCGAACGTCTGACAAACATCCGAGAGTATAACTGTCATGAAAGAGCTTCTCAATTAGCCGTTTGGAATCGGCATAAAATTGTAGATCCCTTCCATTCGTTCCAAAAAATGAAAACTCACACAAAACGAATGGTTGCGAGAAGCTAGGCCTAGGGTCCCTACGGACCTGTTGCGCCAAAAATTATTATATTATTATAATAAGAACAACCTTGCACCCACCCCGTTATCCAACAGTAAACCCAAGCAGGGGGATGCAGGGGGGCACCATGCCGCCCCATACACATTTCATAGTTTGAAAGCAAATATGGCCCTATGTCGCAAACAATTATGGCCTTAAGTTTTGTGAAAGTGTCATAACGCCATATTTCGAAATATGGCCTTATGTCGCATGGCCTTATGTCATGGCACCCCGTAATCCAACAGTAAACCCAAGCAGGGGGATTGCAGGGGGGCATCATGCCCCCCCAAACACATTTCATAGTACAATGATAGCAACTCGCGTGCGCCAACGTCTCGTGAATATATGTCCCTGCGCCAAACGAAATAATGCCAAATTGGTGTTGTTTCGTTTTCAATAACGAAATGAAGCCAAACTACAAATTTGGTTTAATTTCGCTTTGGAAAACGAAATAAAGCCAGATTTTGTGAATTCGGCCTTATTTCGTTTGGCTTTATTTCACGTCACCCGTCAAAATTCCATTGTGGACTTCTGGCCTGTGGAATTATGACCCTGCGCCACCAAATATGCATTCTTAAGAACTGGCAATATTTTTAAGACAATTTTATGTATTGTAAGGTTTTGCTTATTAGTCGGCCAAATAAATTTTTAGCTGAAAGAAGGACAAGGCTTTCAATGGAGTCATTCGCTATTTTTGCAGACAGCTTCCAGTACATTGTAAATCGATTTATGTTTTGCTGTTTGCATTCCATTTTGAAAATATTAACAAATATGCGGTTTTGGAAGGCTCCAGTTAAAACTAAAGTTTCGCCAAAAATCCCAATCAAACTCAAAATCATTTTCAGCGAACATATACAGATCTGAGGTTGAAGCATATTTTCTTAAATCCCTTGAGCAGGTTCCTCAATCGATTTTCAAAGTATATCTATGAAAATCCCTTCATCAAATTTAATATTTTCTTATTTTTTTCATGAGGATTACCAACCTTCGGATCGTCTGTATGGTAATTGAACTCGAAATTAATTACTCCCAACAATATGCCCATCTACCATTGCACAGCAATTATTTGCCCAAAGTCCAATTAAATCAAATGACACAATTAACTACTACTGATATTTGCTATGAGCAAACGAATATAGCTTTCTCAGGCTTTACGTACACACTCCTAATCCGAGTCCTTATCCCTACCCATACGAGTGAGTTTGGATTAAATTGAAATTGTAATAAATGTAAAATACGACGACAATCAAAAAATCTGACCCCAAAAGCACACACGAGACGAAATGAAAATATTTATGTTTGGCTTACAGTATGTACACACCAACACGGGACTTCTCTGATTTAACTTATTGAGTTTCTCCCTGTCACGGTTTGCCCCGGCTACCCATTGTATTGACTTAGAGACACTTTTCCAACAGGAGAAGAGGATTAAGGCGACTGTTCTTTGTAGACAAAATGTAAACAGAACCTTTGTCCCAACATTTGCAGCCCCCTTCAATTGGATCCGAACAAAATGCACCTTCCATCTTTTCCTTAGATATTTTCCTAGAATTCCCTGCCTAATGCCTTGAGCCATGATAAACAAATACAACTAGACAGTAATAAACATTTATCTTGTTATAATGAATTCATTCATCTGACAGTAATAAACTGTTGACATGGATCCAAGTGCAGAGCAGGGGTCTTGAACTTCAGACTGTCATTTGATCCGAAAAGCTAATCCGCGACGGTGACGTCCATAATTTATGTAGATCTAAGGTAATTGTGATCCGGGCACGTATTGTTCGGGTATAAAACGCCCGGCTAATCTGCGTCCAATTTCGGGAACGATATGTCACTGACTGGGATAGTGGAGCACTAGAACCATTTCCTGGAATTGATTTGCATAGGGATTGGGCTCAAAGCTCACCGAATCTAGTCTAAAAATCGTTTGACAAAGAGACACGTCGTCGCGTCGGTCGCTCTTATCTATGGTCACGCAAGCGATGTTCTGGGTCCAATCTAGCGCAATTGGTCAGTTCCATATAAGGTTGGAAGCAACGAATGGTGCACCGCAATTAAGCACGTGATTAGACAGCACATTACGTGACCTTATGAAAGGAATCCACAGCCACACTCTAAGCGGATCGGAAATTTAATATCGTGCACGTGAGATCTGACGCACAGGCGTTTATTTTTGTTTTCGAAGCTATTTCGTGGAGGTGCATATATTTATGGCACAGCTAATGAAATAAGAGATAATAATTTATTACATGTTGTGTAATCCTTTAAGAAGTAGGACATAAGTAGGCGGGACTTTGTTTTGAATGGATTTGTGTTTCTGTTTCTAATTCCAATGTTTATACTGCCATATATTTCATGGTAATACTGTGAAAGGTGTGGACATCAATTCATATTATCACAGTCACACTTTTAATGTCGACATAAAACTGATACCGACGTAGGAACCAAGTTCTGTAGATTACTGACGTGAAATATATTGAGCAGCTTAGAATCAGGAAGTTAGTTTTTCGGCATGAACACCAAAATAAACTAGTTCATTAGCAGTAAATGCATCAGGTTCATTAAAAATATACGCAGGATCTCAGCAAACTACTTTCTTTGGTACGCTAGTGACGCCCTCGGTACTATTACTTTATCCGAGAGTATAATATTGCAATGAAAGAACTTCTTAATTAGCCGTTTGGACTCGGCATATAAGATTATAGAACACCTCCAGTCGTCCCAAAAATGAATGGTCACACAAAACAGCCACACATTGAACGTATAAATGAAATAAAGTGCACGACTGGGTCGCACGAAACTTTCTCGTTTAGTGCAAGTCTGACTCACTTTCAGAGTCTTCAGCAAATCGAAAATTGAGGACACAATAGCTTTGAAAACATTCATTTGACTCTATGTTTGCATTTTGGTCAAAATCGTTATCGCCGTTTTCCGGTAAACTGAAAAAAAAAAAATATTTTTTTTTAAATGGCTTTTTTCAAAAATTTATTGTACGATAATGTAGAGAAAAAATGAGTTTACTATTAAGTACAAATGAGCACATGACCTTTTGTTACAATCGTATAGAGTAGACCGTTTCCGAGATATGCGGAAATTTCAAAAGTACCTACCTACCGTTGTTTGAATTTTTAGCCAAAAACTGGGTACTCAGTCATGGTAACCTCACCTACTTAAGCTTAAATATCAATTTTGGTTGAAATCGGTACAGCCATTTTCGATCAAATCATACTGGTACGAAAATGTTATATGGGAAGTAGGTAGGTACCATTAATATTGTGATTACCTTGCAAAAAAAAACCTTCCCGAACTGTAAACTCAAAAACTCCAAATCCGATGTTTGAACGTAATCCGGGAAGCCGTTTAGGCTGTAGGCCTGTTGAAGGAAGGACAGACCGGACAGAATTTTGCGACCCACTTTTTTGAGTTCTCTATCATCGTAATATCAGAATTGATTAATATCTAGAGTTCGAATTTTTTTACGAAAACAATTTTTATGAGAGGCACCTTCTGCCAGAAAAATACTTCTGCTAAACGCCGAAGACAACGCGGTGTCAAGGCAAAATGCATAGTTCAATCTGAAAAGGTTATTACGTTTCAAAAATGGTCACCACTTATGCCGTACGTATGAATTGCATTATTGGTATTCTAAGCCAGAAGTTAAAGCTTTGTGACAATGTTTTGGGTAAAACTTAAAAACTATTTGCAACTCTTAAGTCCGTTCCAATATGTGAGCGAAAAATAAATGATTGACCCTTAGACCCTAAGTGGCAACAAACTCAACTGATAATTTTCAAAAACAACATTTTCAAGACACAGTTCATTACATCTGTTGTCAGAATTTCTGAAAAAGCTAACTTCATGATTTAAATTTGACAAACAATTCATATGAACAACTATCATTCAGGAGAGGATCAGAAAGGCTTTCAAAGACCTTTATTCTTGTAGCTGAATTTTTTAAAAATCTAGAGATGCTTGTATATCGCTGAGGTATTTGGAGAAAACTTTGTACGTGGATATATTTAGTAAGACCTATACTGACTATTGCTGTGCATCGGGGGTACCAGTGCAATGATATGTTTAGGAATATAATGCTAATTAAATTATGTTATTTAGGTACCTTGGTTATATAATAATTCTATCATTTACTATTTGTTGGCACCATAAGTTTTATTTCTTTTTTCGTTACTTGCCAAATATAGCATTAATAATTTACGTTATAGCTGAATTTACGTTATAGCTAAAAGTCACTCAATTTAATAACGTTACTCAAAGCTTTTCTAATGCCGTTTACTTTCGTGTTACAATATCATTGCAATGTATTGAGCATTTATGTAATCTCGTCCATTTTGATTTGTACACATGTCATAGACATCTTGCATTGCATGTTCGATGAGTATATGAATTATTGTACCAGGTATGCGTGCCATGAATGCCAGTTCAGAATTAATGAAAGCTTGGAATTCAATTCCCGACACATACCTATAGCTGCTTGAAAAAGTTGGCGTTTGCTATACCTACTGACAATATTTCCGTCTACGTACGCGCACAAATCCTTATTTTCAGATATGCCTAACATTAAAAATTCACTTAGAAACCGTTTGTCAGATAATTCCAGTTCAGCCTGCATTTTGCTTAAAGTGACAAAATACAGCACTTATTCATACTAGGTACTTTGAAGTTTGCAACAACAAAAGTCACACTAAAATAGTTCATTCATTGTTTATTGTTTTTGTTTGTTTTTCTGTTTTTTGTTATTCTGGTATTTTTTTCTTTTATTTAAAATGAATTGAAGTGTTAATTTCAAAAATTAATAAATATGTTTACAAATAAAATGCTGAGCAGTGTAAAATTATTTGTTTTGGTTCCTTGTAGTCACTAGAAAACTAGATCAATGTTCTATGATGGCACGCCAAATGCACTTCAAATTATTTTTTTTTTTTTAAATAACAAGAAGCCCTCAAAAGGTTTGCGATCCCTGGTATATAGCTAGAGTCTCTTACTGGTTGCTACCCGACTGGACACAGAGAGGATAGGTATAGGTGTAGTGTCTTGTGCATATTTTTTTCTTTACAATCTGTCGGGTTTTTTTGGTTTTTTAAATAAACTTTTTTTATTGCATTTGGTTTTGGGAGGCTTAATTTCAATTGGAAAACTTAATATGTGTAAGAAAATGTCCAAGTTAGTCAAATATCTATAAGTAGGTAGGTTGGTAAAAATTGAAGAACAGCTTATGCTGACGAAACTCATGTAAACATATTTTAGGCAGCTAGATTTTTAGCCAGGCTTGCTTTTTTATTCTCTAATATCTAACTAGTGTCCTTAGTTGTGAAAGAAAAGCAATTCACCTTTGCATACATTTTTAAATAATAAATTTAAAGGCAAATGAGTCACTTAAAGCAGTTATATTAACCACAGGTCATCTTCAAAATTATCACTGGTTTTGCGATTGCGATTGATCAAAATGTGCAAATATCTTTCAGGTAGGTCAGTTTCAGAGGAAAGCTGTCATTTTTTGAACTGTAAAATCTATTTAAAAAAAGTTTTTTTTTTGAATACCCAGTTTCACTGTAAATTCCTTGGTTCAGCAGACCAGAACCAAACTCTCCTCGATTGATAACCACAGCACCCCGTTAACAAATCTCCCCATGTACTTCTCAAAATTGAAGCCCTTCAACCGGTCTCAGAATAGCTCCAAATAGGGAACATTCAAATATGCAATATTAACAATGCAAATGTCTAGGTTGTTCATACTGTCTAACACCCGGACATATCTATTCTATAAAAAGTGTAAAATCTCACCTTTAAACTAGCACGTTAACTAAATATAGGAAATGTTTTATTTCAACTGATAGGACCTGCTCGAGTAAAAAAGATAACGGAGCATAAGCACTCGTATAGTTATATCGCGCTGAAGCACAAAATTCTGAACAATATAAACGCAATGTACAAATCGCACTATCAGAACACAAGATAAATTATCAGCGTTATCGAATTGATTACCAAATCGTATAGAACTCCACAGATACGCAAGTAACTACTACTGTAGGTTTGATTTGCAAACATACATAATATTGTAAACTGTCAATTGCACCTTGGCTCTGTTAGTTTTCAATCCAGAAACGTCCTCATAAGACGACTTTCAGCTGACCTGTCTGCATCAGATTCTTGCATATAGATACAGAGCGCATTTGACATTCCCAATCGCAAACAAAATGACAGTCTTCGAATGTGATTTAGGTATTTATTATGCAAGTTATACACGGATATTACATCATTCTAGACTCTGTAAAGTATGCACTCACGTTCACTATCAACAGATGACGACAAATTACGGCTTTCCATAGGCCTATTGTTTGCTTCGAACTCGCCACTAATCACAGATACACACAATACAAGTGGGTGGCAATAAACTAACTACGTAGCACTACCGGTAGCGGTAGATGAACAATCAAACCGAAAGGAATAGCAGTAGGTAGTGCGTTAAATTTAATTAAATTCCAACAAGTACTAACGGCTGTGGTATTTCATAGAACGGTCGGAGCTCTGGAAACGCGAACGAAAATACCGCTGATAAGATTGGCTGTGATTATATGCGACTCAAAAGTGACGTCAATACATGGGTGTACGATTTCAAATCCGTTTGTTTTTATGTGTGCAAGCTGCTGTCGTGTAACATGAAGTTCAAGATCACAATTCACGACTCAAACGGAAAGGTACCTATATGTAATTACAGAAGTACACAGTCCATACACTACCGCATACTTCCGAACCTTAATAAGAAATGTCGTTTGTGGCTTTAAATTGGTGTCCCCAGCTAAGTTGTCCTGGAGCGGAACGAACAACAGTGCAGAAAGCCACTAATTAAGTACCTTTATTGAGAGGTGAAACAAATCTAAAACCGCAAACCTATGACTTTGACAGCTTGAAGTCCATTTTCGGATGTGGTCATAATTAGGAAGTTGTTGATGGCAATATGGGGCTGACGAAAAATAAAAAAACAACTGGTTGACCATCCTGACCAAAAGCAATTGGACTGTGTTTGTGTAAGCAAAGTGCCGGAGGATATTATTTCTAAAGGTAAATTGGAGCACAAGCTCGAATTTGATGAATTTTGTGCAGCAGAGGATGTAAGAGGAGTAAGGGTCAGAGAAATGATGGGGCGTAGATGTGGATAGATAAGTTGCAACCCACAAGGGAAATATGACAAAGGGAAGTACTTTTTGTACTCTAGTTGAGTCATGAGTTAAAATTATCAGAGCAGATGGTAGAAATGCGACTCAACTCTACATATTCAATTAGAAAGGGTTTCGTTAAATATTAATCACACACCCTGAAAGATGTCAATCCATGCCTAAAAATTGTGAGTAATATAACAATTGACTATCTGAGCTCTTCTTCTTCTTTCATTCCTGTATCTGCTGTTGGTAACTCCTCCTAATTATAGCAAAAGGCGAAAACCAGGGCCTTCTATATTTGTCAATTTGCAGCTCGTAATACGAGTGTTAAAATTATCCACCAAAATTATCTACACATAACACTTATTATTACGTCTATAGTATGTTGTTTAAGTTATCCAATTATCTGGCCACCATTCCAGCTTCTTAAAACCTTAGACTACAAGATTCGCTGACAAGCTGACAAGAATGAAGACTTTATCTAATATAGGGTTATGGATGTAGAAAGAATAAAACCCTATCTGAGACCACTGATGATAATTGAAAGATGTCAGCATAAGAAGACGATAAGTTCCAATCTTCTGCCACCGAGACACGGACAATCCACGAAGCAGCTGTAGAGAAGAGTTGTCGGACTTGAGCCAACCACCTCAGCTAACGTCCTACCTTTATAAGCAAAACAACGCAGAGTAATTTATTCCAAGGTGGGAAGAACGCAGACATAAAGAATCTTCGTCTTTAATAAAGAAATCAGCGGATAAGACAAGAGAACAGGTGGTGAGCTAAGGATCAACTATACGATGCGATTAAGTGGACTTACACTATAGTGTCAAAGTTTAAAAGAAAAACCCACTGAACCCAAAGTCACGCCTAAAATGGGCTGTTCACCAATTAATTATCACCAAAATTTCAATTTAATGACGATTTGGCTTAAGCTGCATTACTCCCATGGAATCGAGTTAAAAGTAATGGTCCAACTTTATTGTTACCAATGGATTTTTTGGGTACTTTTTTAGAACTACAATTTATTGTAAGGAGGTTTATGTTCGATTTAAAAGTACCATTTGCCATCTGTTCTATGGTCCTCTTCTAAGAATATTTTACTTAAATATTATTTCCATTTTTCTCTACTCATAGATTACACAAAAAATCGGACTCTAAAGTCACAAATTATATTGACACACATATGGTTGTGATACCATGGTATCGAGATGAACCACTTGTCTGTCAGTTCATACCACGGTAATAGGTACCATCCAAGCAATGAGGTTTATGTGTGGTATCCATACTAGGGTTTCTTGCGTGGTATAGCCATCCCTCTGGAGAACACAGCGCCACTCTCTTGAAGTTGAGCATAGTTTTACTAAAATGACTTGTAATTTCCACAGAAAATGCTATGGTATTCATACCATGGTATGGTGTCCATGCAAGGTTTATGTCAGTGGCAAGGCAGCTGTCAAATTATACTATGTTGTATATTGTGTCACCTAGCATGGTATTAAGGATGCCATAGTATTGATACCATGGTATCGAAAAAATATATGTGTCGCAGGCATAATACATGTTAAGATATGCAAACGATAACAACTAAGGTCAAATACGGCATAGAGTGTACCTGTCAGTAGCTGCTAGTTGGAAGTACATACTTTTTTTAATGAAAAGTTTTAGATTTATAGCGATTCCCTGATTTTAGTGTAAAATTGTTTAATTCGTAGGTAATATCGCACAGATTTGATTTAATATAGGTATACCTATACCTATACCAAGTCGCGAAACTGCTTAAGGTGATGTCCTTGTCCATTTGGACTTAGCTATCTGCCCGACAATCAAACAATCATGAATCCACTCGAACCACGAATAATAAGATATAAGTTAGCCATACAGCACCGTCGTAATCTCTAAATGAGATATCAGATAAAATAACTGCCAGCAAACGCTTTCTAGAGTTCATTGCATATGACCAGCATTTATGAACCAAACATACTGCACACGAAGTAAGGTGAGAGCGAACATCTAGCTCTAACTGTGGAATGTGGGACTCATTTGTATAGATCATTCCATCGGGAAATTTCTTTTGGACCAGATATGCAAAACCTACTCATTGGCGGTGTTATCTTGATTGTTGCATTCACAGTTCAGTAGTCTGCAGAGAACATCATTATGTCCTCTTATGGGGGTACCTACTGGTAACTTGCTGTTTGGTTACAACTTACTTACTTACTTTAGGTGGCGCTACAGTCCGGGGTGGACCTGGGCCTCAACCAACAAGCTTCGCCAGCCAGCTCTGTCCGTAGCTAGCCGTCTCCAGTTTTGCACGCGAAGTTGGCTGAGGTCCCCTTCCACTTGCGTGCGCCACCTGAGTCTCGGTGCTCCTCTACTGCGCCGTCCCTGCGGGGTGGATTCAGAGATTTTCCGGGCCGGAGCATTGGTGTCCATCCGCTCTAGATGACCCAGCCATCGCAGTCGTTGTATTCTGACTCTTCTGGCTAGATCGGTGTCGCTGTACAGCCCGTACAGTTCGATGTTATACCTCCTCCTCCACTCTCCATTTATGCAGACGGGACCAAAAATCACCCGAAGGATTTTCCTCTCGAAGCGGCCTAAAGCGTCCTCATCCGCCTTTGACAAGGTCCATGCTTCTGCACCGTAAAGCAGGACTGGGATGATGAGGGTCTTATAAATGGACACTTTAGTTGCTCGAGAGAGGGCTTTGCTACTCAATTGCCTTCTTAGCCCAAAGAAACAGCGATTGGCAAGCGTTATTCTTCGTTTGATCTCAGCGCTGGTGTCGTTGTCTGAATTTATAGCGGAGCCTAGGTAGACAAAGTCCTTAACTACCTCAAAGTTATAGCTGTCTATGGTGATGTTTTGTCCAAGACGTCGGTGTTGAGTGTCTTTTCTTGATGACAGCATATACTTGGTTTTGCCCTCATTGACTGCTAAACCCATTTTCGCCGCTTCCGTCTCAATACTCACGAAGGCTTCACTGACATCACGCTGTGTTCTCCCGATTATGTCAATATCGTCTGCGTATGCGAGTAATTGTACGGACTTTTGAAAGATCGTGCCTCTGGTGTTGGCGTGGGAGTTCTGCACGATTCTTTCAAGAATGATGTTAAAGAAGTCGCATGACAGCGCGTCGCCTTGCCTAAATCCTTTTTTGACATCAAAGGGGTCGGTGAGGTCTTTACCGACCTTGATGGAACAGCGTGAGTTTTCCATCGTCATCCTGCACAAACGGACGAGTTTGGCAGGGATACCAAAACTAGACATTGCCCTATACAGCTCGTCTCTGTAGATGCTGTCATACGCTGCCTTGAAATCGATGAAAAGGTGGTGGGTATCGATTTGGAATTCCTGAGTCTTTTCCAAGATCTGCCGCAGTGTGAATATTTGATCGATGGTGGACTTTCCTGGCCTAAAGCCACACTGATATGGACCTATCAGGTTGTTGACAAACGGCTTTAGGCGCTCACACAGTACAGCAGAAAGGATCTTGTATGCGATGCTAAGGAGACTGATGCCTCTGTAGTTGGCGCAGATCAGAGGGTCTCCTTTCTTGAGGATCGGGCAAACAATGCTGAGGTTCCATTCATCGGGCATACTTTCATCCGACCATATCCTGCAAATGAGTTGGTGCATGCTCCTGACCAAATCATCGCCAGCCGCTTTGAAAAGTTCGGCAGTTAAGCCGTCCGCTCCGGCAGCTTTGTTACACTTAAGCTTAGACACAGCTACCTTCACTTCAGCTAGGTCGGGTGGGCGGAATCGTTGGTCATCTTCGCCCAAATCGAATGGTTCATTCTGCCTGACAGCGGGATTTGTTTCGTCGTCGCCGTTATACAGTCTGCAGAAATGATTTTTCCAAATCCTCAGCATTGACTGCGATTCTACTACGATGTTCCCTTGGTCGTCTTTACAGGCTTCGGCTCGAGCTTTGTACCCTTGGCAGGTTCTTTTGACCCTTTGGTAAAACTTTCGAACCTCATTCCTGCTGTAGCATCTCTCTATCTCTTCAATCGCGCGCTTCTGGTGCTCTCTCTTTTTCCTTCTGAGAAGCCGGTGTTCCTCTCTCCTCTTCTGCTCGTAGAGCTCGCGAGCAGCTCTAGTCCTTCTGTGCAGGGCCGCTTTGTATGCTTCCTGTTTAGCTGCATGCGCTTGCCGGCATTCGTCATCAAACCAGGGGTTTCGTTGTGGTGGCCGTGTGAAACCCAGCACATCAGAGGCGGCATCTCGAATGGCATTTTGGCAATGTTGCCACTGGTTTTCGATACTTGATGCTGGCGGCAAGGGACTTCGTAAGAGGTTTTGGGAGACTCGATTGGAAAAGGACATGGCGATCTCTTGCGATTGTAGCCGTCCGACGTCAAACTTCCTCACAGTATTTCCATCTCTTGGCGTTGATCGGGATATCCGCAGCCGTACCTTGGCTACAACGAGGTAGTGATCCGAGTCAATGTTGGCCCCTCGGAAAGTTCGGACGTCCATAATACCGGATGAGTGTCTTGCGTCGATCGCAATATGATCAATCTGATTGACGGTTGATTGATCGGGAGATCTCCATGTCCCTTTGTGGATGTTGAGATGTGGGAACTGTGTACTAGCTACCACAACGTTTCGCCCCGCAGCAAAGTCGATCAGCCTGAATCCGTTATCGGAGGTGGTGTCGTGCAGGCTGTGTTTTCCGACTGTGCCACCAAAGATGCCCTCTCTTCCTAGCTTGGCATTAAAATCGCCTAGGACAATCTTAATGTCGTAGCTAGGGCACTGCTCATAAGTTTTGTCCAGGAGCTCGTAGAACTTATCTTTGGTGTCGTCATCTTTCTCCTCTGTGGGGGCATGCGCGCATATGAGGCTAATGTTGGCGAATTTAGCCTTAATGCGAATCGTCGTGAGGCGCTCGTTCACACATTTGAAACTCAAGACTTCTTGCCTAAGTCTGCCTCCAACGACGAACCCACATCCAAATAGGCGCTGCTTTTGTTTGGTTACAACAAAGGTAGAAAATCTCTGATCTTGCTTACAATTTTTGGCAAACGTTCTTTCCTTATGTTTTTACAGTTTATTCTAAAGAGCGCCTTGGTTTTCGGTGAAATAATTAATTATCTGAGATCGATGATAAACAAAATGACCCACCTAATGGCTCCACTGCATTTTATTTGATACTAAACTTAGCCAATCAAAAGGAGGAACCCTCCATCACCATTGATAAAGACAAATTAACTTTAAATTCAGACAACGCAGTAATTGGTAATTAATATTTGATTGCTTTACGAAGCCCCAATACCTATCAAACAACGTTGACTCAGCTCGCACTTCATCGGAATCAAAAACGAATTACCGGCTATAACATCATAAAGCAATGAACATTGTGAAACTTTGATCTGTTGCGCCGACTCACGAAGAACGAGGTTTCAAATTCGTCACAGCGGTGTCACTGGAATGAAACATCGTTTCGATGAATTATTAACGAACACAAATTCCATTCATCCACATCAATTAATTGGGAACTTTCCGGCTAACAGCTTTGAGCAATCTTTAGGATTAGCATTAACCGATTCGAGCTCGATCCGTAGTTGGAAAACGCAATTAAAAGGCGACTGCATCGAGCGTGATCAGAGTTAAAATAATATCGCATTGACGAAGCGGACATCACGCAGTCTAGTTTTATTTTTCTTTATTAAAATTTGGAAAGAACATAAGTCAGTAAAAGTACAAGTTCTCAGATAATAAAGCAGGAAAATGTTTTGCAAAAAAAAAAAATATTTTTTTGAATCATCATACTTTTATTGATAAGAGTATCAGTTGAAAATAAAAATAAAATTGATAGTAATACCTACGCAGTTTATTGAAGTAGATTTTGGTTTAACTTTGCTGCGATAGAAAAGTTTGGTTTCTAAGTTTTTTTTTAAATCAATAGGTATATAAATAGATTTTCTTGTTTTATTTAAGCAATATGTAAGTATATATTTCTTTTATTATCAAAAATAAGAAAAGTCGAAGTGTCCCTACTTCCACTTTTGGTTGACAGTTGAAGCGTTATAAGTACGCTTATTCTACAAGAAGTAACAAAAGAAACAAAACTTATATTCGTGACACAAAAAAGCGAACATAAATTTATAGCAGAAAACCACACAATTCATATCCACCAGCCAACGATTGCGGAAAGTAGGAGGCTTAACATTTATACTAAGCTATCGATAATAGTAGCTAATTAAATTTTGTAGCTTTGTCTGGTATACCGATCATATCAAAATTCCAGATACATGTCTCGTGCCAGGATCACAATGCGTTTCGCTTTCATAAAGTGAATCCTTCGTTTGGCATTCGTTTATCAAAAAAAAATTTCACTTATAAGTCGGCTAAGCCCCTTAGTTGAGTAAGGTCTGTCTGAATATTTTTATGGTATCACTTGACTTGTTCGAACTGATAATGTGGTGAAATTTTAAACTGGAAATTTGAATGGTTTCATGTAAAACCAATTGCGGTATGTGATGTTTTATGAGGTAGTGTGGGATTAATGGCTAATAAAATCATGTGTGCTTAATCTGGTGTCAGTATCAACTTAAGTTATGTCAAACACTTGAAATAGTGCAATAGCCCTTTTATTGTCATGCCATATAAAATCGCAGATTGACATAGGCCCGATTAATCCGGTGTGGATTAGATCGAACTGGGTAAATAAATCAGGTAGGTAATACAAATTAGTTCAATTTAACAAAAAAACAAGCAACTATCAAGTGAGATGTGTCTACCTTCTCAGCAACAGAAATGACTAGTTAAACTTGTTATGCTATTTAATAACAATTTAATGGATATTCTCAGCTATCATTTTGTTAAGCAACTTTCAAATTACCCATCAGTAAACATTTTGCAAGCGAGATGTTAAAGTTAGTTCTGTCGGATTGCGTGTTGTAAAAAATTATTTTTATAACAATGTTTCGCGGATTTTGGGTTTTAATAGCTTTTTAAGACAGAAATAGCGCGAAGGGTTCAATTATAGCCCTATTAATTTCAACTTTTAGCTCTTTAATTTGTTTAATATAATTGTATATTATGTATATTTAGTAAGTGTGCAAAAACATAAGACATTTTGTATATTTACAATAAATAAAACAACAACTGGTGAAATAATTGGTGTAAATGGCCTTCACGACTTAATTGGGCATAAAAGGTTGAGAGAAACTGATCCCAAAAAGTTTACTTTGACTCAACACTACAGTGCCAAATATTGGTTCGGAGTATCTATGGCATTTCTCCTTCTCAAAGCAGCGATCAAGAATGGCAGTATATGTAATTGCATTGGTTATTATGTATGTATAATAAGAAAATTTATTGGGGCATATTCAAAGACCTTTGATAAGCTATTTCTATGTTATAACTAAACTAAACAGGAGTTTATGTAATTCATAGACAATTTAAACCCATGTCCAAACGAAAAGCTCGAGTCTGACATTAAACACGACATCAATATCAATACCAAGTGAACGAAAGGAAAATTTATAAATTTCACAAATAATGATGTTATATTGCGTTCCTTTATAACAACTACATTTCCAGTTGCTCTTTGTGCTACTCTCATTTGGCTTACACTTTTCCGTGCTGAGTTCTTCATCCGATGCCATTGGTCTTTTAGCTTCGGGACTCTGTTATATTCAGCAACTTTCATGTTTATTTTAATATGTATCCCTGCGGCTTTTTTAAAATCATTTTGACGTCGTTTCTCTAATCGTCCACAACATTTAAATGCCTTCGGACCAACTCACGCAAAAAAAATGTTTTCTGCTTCACACCAGTTTTGTTTACTTGCTCTTTTAATATTTTCTTTGCCGCTCATCTGCAATTTTATAATTTTTGTTCATATCGCACTAAAATGCAAACCTTATTTTTGTTTAAAAAAAAAACACCCAAACAGAAACACAACAAACGCAACAAGTTTTAAACCCTTTTTTTTTTTTTGCTGTCAAAAAGTATTTATGTAATAGATTTGTAGTAGAATACACGCTAGACTCGGATCTAAACAGAGCTGCCAAATTCTTTCGGCCTTACTAATAATCAATCACTAATGTCGACAACTAGTTAGATGTCAGCTTTAGTAAAAATGTACAGCTTTTGTGAAATGGTACCAATAAACAATTACACCTCCACATTTACTAGTCCTACAACTTTCTTAGAATCTATTACATTTGTTGTCATTGCAGAATTCAAATTTCATAATTTGTTTTCGTGAAAAACAAGGTCAATGGTCTCTTTCACAAGGAGGATTTTATTCTAAAAGAAGGAATACATAAATTGCAATTAAATTTGCCCAACACATATCTTTCCAATGCTCTTTGAGACTTATTATAAGCAAAAAACAAAACACAAAATAGGAAATGCACAAAATATCCGCTGATCTGTCAAATATCATATGCAAATCAGTAATGCCCTATCGTTCGATCGGACACAATTTTCAGTACTTTTATGGTACGCTTTCCATTGTTTTCTAATACCACCTCGCGATTTCTTTATGAGTGCATTTGTGTCGTAATAAAATCCCTTTCAAATTATTCAATAAACAAAGCACAGTTTATTTGAATGGTTTCATTTATTCGTAGGCTGACGATGCAAATCTAAACTTATTAGTGGTCTAAACATCACAATTGCATCGTTAGCAAGAGAATATTTTTGAAAATAGAAATAATATCTGGCTCATTCATTTCAGAATGAATAACAATCGAACGTAGGAAGCGTGTTAAAAACTTATGGCTTCCGGGTTTGAAAATAAATACAATTTAACCTATAAAAAATTGTATGGCTTATATATTACTTAATTCGGGAAACTTAGAAACCGACAAAAGTTGAAATTCGAACTGAAAAATATAAAACGCATATTCTCGTACTACCTGTTACTCTGTTAGGCTGTTCTTGCACACCCAGAAGTTAATAAACTTGTTATTTTGCATGTATTTTGCTGAGTTCTGATAATTCTATTTTTATAACTATATTTTCCGCGAAGGGAACCTTTTCACGCCAACCATTGTCTCAATAGAGATCCTCATTCTCGGTAAACAAACTCCTTGTGCAAAGAGTTTGAAAAGAGTTTGGTTGCAACAAAATATCTACCTGTGTCGCCTAAGGTACTGAGAATTATTGCAAAAAGATACCTATAAGCCGTCAAACTTTGGTAAGAAGATATTTTATTCTGTTTGCGACGACTGTCAAGAAAGTCTTGGAATTATCCCAAACTTATATAAAATTTATTTTTTATTAAGCAACTAACTAGGAAAACCAATCAAAAAGCAACAGAAAGAAAAACACCGAAATATATACTTCACGTGTTTAGAAATAAAACAAAAACGCAATATTTTTCAATGTTTTGCATACATTTGTACAAATTTGTCGGCGATAGACTTAAAAACCATTTGCATTGTTGTATTACAACGAATAAAATTAGAAAACATTCACAATTTACTAAAATTAATTAATAATTGTAAACGCTCAGGGCTCTAATCGCGTAAGCACAAAACGATCGAACGACATCGTCTCGACGATACTTCAACTTCGTGTAACAACCAAACAACGATAATCGTCCTAACGATTGGACGATCATCGTTTTTTGTTGCTTCACGTTACTAATTTAAACGTCAAATACCTTCGTCGAAACGATTCGATTGAACGATAGCTATTTTGCAATCGTTTCATCGTTTTTGGTACATTTTTGCAGTTTTAATTAGGAAATTTCAGTTTTAGAGAGAAGTATAAGCAAATATTTAAAGAAAAACACACTTATGTTCTTTTTGGAGGCACTCGCTTTTATCCGAGTTGTAAAAGAATGCATTCCTTGCAAAAAAGAAATGGTTGTTTCATTTATTTGTTGTTTTTTTTTTGCAACTCGTTCCTAAGCAATAAAACTCTCATGTGTTCGAAAAAATGCAAGAAATTTATTTGCGCTTTAATTGTTTCAATAAATACATATCTTTATTTCGAAAACACACAAAATCTGCTGCTCTACCACACCTGCACACACTTTAGCATATTCCTACCCGTTCGTAGGCACTTCGTCATCCAATATATGGTTTGGAATTTCACTCCAAAGTCCATTGGGCACTTTCACTTAACATTTCACTTGTATCTTCATACTAAGAGATTCCTTATTCCTTACTACTTATTCATTTCTCCATTATATGCCAATTAATATAAACAAATAAAGGAAAATAAACAAGTTCAAGAAAAAAAAAAAACAAATTCCATAATTTTTTTGATTTCTTTGCTGTCAGAGTTTGTTTACAGTCATGTTCAAACTGTTCAAAATGAAAACTATGAACGATTCGATTGAACGATCCGACGATGATGTTATATGAAGCAAACTAAAAATGATATCGTTGTGTTCAATCGTTTCGACGACTATCGTTTCAAAAGTTACGCGATGAGAGCCCAGGCTGAACAACATCGTATTAAATTCTCTCCTATTTCGAAATTTAATACCGCGATTTTGGATGGTTGGGCAACACTTGTCTTCAAAATGACATAAGGGAGGATTTATTTAGCTAATGTCCGAGATAAACATGACTTTCTCAACACTAACATTTAACCCTACAGTTATCGATAGTCTGGCAACTATATTTGTTTATTGGTAAAGGGATTTTGGAAAGTGTGGAGTCTTTTCGTAAAGTGCCAGACTAAAGTTGATTATTGGTAAGGCCGTTTATGAATAGCAGTTATGTTTTACCTGTGGGTTAACTTTAGATTCGAGTTTAGTTAGACCCAGGTTTATATTGCCTATACATGCCAAATCTTATTCGAGTTGCTATAACTTTTTGTGGTATGCTTTATTCAAAACCTAATAGTGCCATCAAATAAAGTTAAAAATTAATTTGTAACACTGGCATCACTGATTGTTGCATATATCTAGTGAACGTAGCAAACGACTTGAGCATTTTCAGTCTTGAAATACCTTATCAAGACACTTGAAAACTGCAAATATTTCGAAGTGCTGTCCGAAAATTGCGGACATCTACGATCGTCTACTATCTACTACATTATATTAAAAACAAAGGATTCTGTGAACGATTGCATTTTTTTTTTTTTTTTTTTTTTTTAATTTCTGTTAAACAGAGCTATTGACAAAGGCCGATAGCGGCTAGTAATCATACGTAGTGTTGATTTTACGCACAATGGCGAAATCGTCCATATATAAAATTGACCTACGAAATATTTAGTGTGAAGTCGGTAAAAATTGATTATTAGTATTCGCTAAAGTATTGCAAACTCGTTGTCCTGAAAAGCTTCTCATTTTTTTTTTAAAACATAATTAGAGAATGTCCAAAATTGTTATCTTATCAGAAAATTAAAAAGGGAAACATTCACCCTTGTAAATGATTTGAACAGCTTAGATAAATGCAAAAATAAAGACCGTTTACACATAGGCTCGTTCAAGATGTTGAAATGTTGTACTTAACTTAATTAAAGTTTCCAAAATCTTCTTGCAAAACGTATGGTGACGATCTAAACAATCAACAACTTGATGAACCTTTCTCATCTTAAACACCCAAGAGGTGAACATTGAAACCCCCCGCGAGCCCAAAGTGCTTGTAATTAATAAATAAATGCAAGTCACCACGAACACTTCATAAAGTGAGATAATAGGTTTCCGCATATTCCTATCTAAAGAGTTGGTCATACGCCATATCATTTGAAGCAGCTATTTGAGGGACAGAATATGGGTTTGATTTTGCAATAAAAATTTTTAAATACTATGACACTTGTAAATTGCAATTATTTCGAAATTTAACTGAGGCTTACCGAAAACTCTACTGTCTGATTTTATGTTAGCAAATGTATCACTGAAAGACAGAGGATCACTGCAATTAAAATGACGATTTCGAATATCTTCACATCGCAAATCAAATCGAACTATTACTGAACAAAGTTTGGGCATGCATTCCTGAATAGAAGTGTCTCCTCCAAAATGCGTTCACTCGTAAATGTCAACCCAATTTGGGGGCGCAATAAATTTCCCCCTCACTAGTCCATAAATCTCAGAGAAAGCATCTTTATAGTGTGTGTATAACTAATTTTTATTGGATTTTCTAAATTACGAACAACGAAATGCATTTACAGAGTTGCACACAAAAAATGCGCCCAAAGGAAAACCGAAAACAATAAATATACAAATGAATTAAAAACGAGAAACACATCATGGAAACGCGCTATTAATTATTTGTTTTGGGAGAAGGAGAACTGAGGAGACATTTAAATTTGAATCAATTGAGTAACACCCTTTAGTGACAACGCAAAATTTATGATTAAGTATTTCTCCGAACCTCTGATCACATAACCCGCTGTAGCGGGGTGGCAATTTGTCTCCAAACAACCGAATCATCATTATTTGTTTGTTTGTTTTTTTTTTTTGCCATTTAAATAATTAAACACAACTTAAGCAAAATCACACGTTTCTTACATCACAAATGAACATTCTGTTCGATTAGTTTTAGCGATTAAAATGCTTGTAATAAAACAAATCGCATAGAGCACACCTTACATTACAAGCCAGATATCTGCGAGAGGTACAGCTACATCGACAGTAGTTTTACTTATGTAACTTATATAAGAGCACTGATTTTTAGGTTTGAAATTGGGATAGTTAACGCACCTTTTTCTATCACAGATTGATAAGCCTTCCTTTTTTTAAATATGCCTAACAAATACTTCTTATACAACTATTGAACTTGAACTTTTTGCACTTTGCGGTTGGCTTTTTTTTTATTTCTTGTCCAATCCGCTACAATGAAACTTCTATACTGACTCGTTTGCGAAGGCGATACTAAATTTTAATAAAATAACCACAAGCGTTAACCGAATAAATATAACGAGAATGAGATACATCAACCGCAGTGAGAGATACTCGTACTCGTATTCAGCAACTTTGGCTAGGTACGTAACTGATATTTCGCTACAGTGAGTTGCTGTTGTTGTCGCTTTCGACATTTTGTCGGCGTTATCTTCAACTTCAACACTGTGAGAGATCAGAACTCAGAACAAGCTCTGGCATATTCTACAGAGAGTGAGAGCGAGAATCGAGAAGCATACTTTCATTCATTATTTTTTTTTTTTTTTGTTTTTTTTTGTGGTGGCAGTGGGTCAATTGTTGACTTTATTGATCTTTAGCAGGTAACACGATCATATAGCGTTTGGCAAGCTTTCCCATGACGTCGCATAAATGCAATATGCAGGCCAGCCAAGTTCAAGTGGTGTTGGTGCGGTTCATAAGATGAACCCAGATTTGTTATTTACCGATCGGACCAATGGCATTGGGGGTTTATCTACGCACATACTCGTATATAATAAGTCGGGTAATTATCAGAGCAATACTAATTGGGCCCGAATTTGCAAAACTCATTATGTATGAATGTACGGTTTGTATATTGTCTCTTTTAATGATTTGTAATTTATTGAATTAATATCTTTCTATAGATTTGTGGTATTAAAATAAATGCTGACTATTTGTATTTTGGTACTTTGTTTTAGTTTAAGCAAAAAATGCGGGATAAAATTAATTTATTAATAACTAGCTGACCCCGCGAACTTCGTTCCGCTCAAATTCGTTAATGTAATGAAAGTAATAATTTCGAGCATGCACAATGCACATGCTATTTTATGTAGACGCTTAAATACAAATGGCAAGTCGTTCTGAATAAGCGGAATCCGCTTAGGTTTGCAAAGTGCTTTATTTGGACAATGTCCATTATAATTTTAATTATGTAACTTTAGAAATAGCGCTTGATTTTATTTTTGAATGGGAGGTGCCACAAACCGTTTTCATATACCGCTTATGTTTTGGAAAGTACCACCTATAGTGCGGTATCCTATCTTTCAGCACCACCTATCGGGTCCAGAACTCAAGTGGAAATTGATGGTTATAGTGTAAGCGCTGTTCCTACATTTCAGAAATATTTCCGTAACAGTAACAGTGTGTATAATGTATTTGGGAATGACTTGTAAGCGAAATGTGATGGAATTTTAGTGAGCTGTTAGATTGGTTTTCATGATTGTGTTTGTAAGTTGCTTCGCACGAAACAGAAAATGTGAAATAAAAATACTGATACCATTTTTAAACCTTCCCATGAATCATGTTTGTCTGGATCGGTTTCGGGATCTGGAACCTCGGCACATATGATGTCATCAACTTGGTCTGGTTGCATTCTTTCGACTAACCAAATGAGAATGTGCGCATGAGGCAAGCGGCAAGCCTCTTTTTTGCCATTCAAACGAATACCTACATCCAATATCGAGTATAACCAAAGACACGATGCTTAACAATATAGTCCATCAGCGACCGACGAAATATTTGTAACTTTAACAGCCATGAAGAAAACTAACCGCACCTATCAACTTGGTTGGTAAATGGTAAGCCTTTTCCCTTCTCTCTCTACAACGGTACCGAAGGTGTTATGGTACCTTTGAGTTGCGCTCCTCATAACCCTATTCACTAATGAGCAGAATACCACAATTGTTACACGCTCATTTGTCGTAACAACCCCTACGTGCAAACTCAAAACGCTCCACAACTCCTGTTGCCTGTCATCATTGTCCAAGTTTTCTTAATCACCCGTACATTTCAACTTACTCACACATACTTATGCAAGGATCCTGAAAATACATGTCAAACAAAAATGATTGATTCAAAAACAATGAAATAAACAAATTATCTACTCCATTTCAAAAAGTTACTTAATGTAACATAGTAAACATAAACAAACTTATTGGTTATATTCAAATATGACAACAAAAATTTGCTTGGAAAATAATTAAAATAACTGACAACTACAATTACTTTGAAAATGTAAAATATTTTTTTTTTTTTTGTATTTGAAGTGTCACTACTGGATTTCAATCCAGTTTATATTTTTTTTTTTTAAAGTGCTTTTCCCCATGAAACACGAAATGTGTGCCTTCAACGCCACCTATTGAGAATTTTCCAACCTTTCTTTTTTCATAAACCATCCCTGATTCAAGCCGAAGAAAACACACCAAAAATCATTGAAATCGGTTGAGCCGTTCGTGAGTTATAAAGTCACAACGCACTTGCAACAATTTTATATATATACCCCCGTATTAATAAACGACGAGCAGCGGCGAGTTAGCACTAACACACATGTTAGCTTCAAATTCCTATTAATAAACGTGTGTTTGGTTTCACTGACATTTAAAAACGAGCGGATAACTTAACTCACCGAATTCGGCGTATAGAGAGCGGATAACTTTTTAACTCAGAGAGGGTGAGGGACTTTAAAAAATCTCGAATCCTTTTCGTTGTTACGAATACCAAAAGTTAAGGTTTTTGTTTATATTAGGTTTGCAAATTTGTGTAGATAAATTTGGGTTCACATTTCGAATAATAATTAAATATAAAATATATCCTGGGAACATAATAAATAATTTTCAAATGACAAGACATCAATATTCGAATGACGCGTGACATCTGAACATTCTATAAGAGAGAATCTGAGAGAGAATCGGTGAATTTCTGAGCGCAACAACCGCTTGAAAAACGAAATATGACAGATGTACTAGAATGTTTAGTACAATTCCGTGTAGTGCTGCCGTGCGTTAGGTGATAAAGAGCGAATAGCTAATATGTAGATTGGAATATGTTTATTAATAAGAAAAGTTAACAAACGGATAGGGTCACTATCCGTCTGCCAGCTAAAACACGTGTTAGAGAGCGGATAGCGTTTTTTTATTAATACGGGGGATAGAGAAGAAGAAGAAGAAGATTGTATAGAGACTAAGTCGAATATGCTAAAATAGGCTTTGCGTTGGCGTGTGTATGACAAGTTGAAAGTACAAAATAATTGTTTAAAATATCTTAATGACTGTCCGTGTTTTGAGCACGAACGAAACTGGCTCTGAACTGGGTTCTACTTATATGTGAACGAAGTCCTCCGAATTGAAATGAGTTTTTGTATTGAAAAGATGTTGAAATAATCTCGTTCCGCGATACCAATAATCATTTTTAGTGTCCAGGCTAAGTTTTTCGAACTCATAGCGAAATTTTCCATACGAAATTGCATATTGTGACCTAGGAAATATTTAGTGTGAAGGTTAAAAATGATTATTGGTAAGGCCCGTTGAGTATAAAACACCAACCAATGCGTGTGCAAGCTCATGATAACTATTCACCAGTTACTTGCAATCTACGTATAACGTATCTATCCTTTTGCTTTTTCTGCGTAAAAATGGCAAGTAAATGTGTCCTTACCAGCAAATAACAGGTGTGGCTTTAAAACGTTAGCATCATTGGCCCATTTGCCTCGAAAGCAAAGATAACTTTAACATTATGGTGAACGGACAGGAAATATTTCCGTTTGAGTTCCAGCAAAAAAAAAAAAAAACGTAGAACTTGAGTTATACGAGATTTGGTGCAATTCAAAATCCGATTTGAAACTCTTTTAGGTAGGTAAGCCACTTAAACCGCTAATGCTGAAAGCCCCTATAAAAAACCGAACACTTTTTCAAGGGTTTTTCATTAGAGACTTGACAACTTCAAACTTTCATTGTGGCGCGTTCACCGATTACCGAACTGTCAATGTCAAATTGTTCAGTAAAATCAACATTTTGGTTATAGTAAAACTCACGAAGGAACAATGTTGACCAATAATTCAAATTTCAAAATCAATTTTCAATCATCATCAGCGATGAAGCGCATTGTTGGTTTGGTTTGGTGACTAGACAGTGATAACCCTTATGTGCTTCAAAAAAGTTACTCCGCCGTACTAATAACAAATTTTAGTCTCGACTTTCAACTTACGGAAGCTCACAATTGCGAATTTTTTTTTTTTTTTTTTTTTTTTTTATAATAAACACGCGCTAAAGAGGTTATGACTACTCTTATGGTGTAGTTTGAAGTACACAGCGCGGGCGTTAGGGAATTTGTATGGAACTACAACTGTGAACTGTGAACTACACTTCGCTTCAACTGAATAAGCACAAAAAATTGTTAACATTCGTTGTCCATTTTTTGAAAACCTTATGCCGTAATATATCTATCATTTGATGAAGCTAACTGTTTGCTTATGATGTAGAGAAAATAAATCAGAAAGAATAACTCAAAAAGTACCGCTAATTTTTCTCTGGCCCTCTTGCAAAGCATTCAATATGGACAAATGCAGTTTTATTTTGCGTCAACTGAATGGACACATAGACACAAGGTCATTATTTTAATTTTTTATGAGTATTCGGGGAGATCAACAGTTAAAGTGCTTTGTGAATTTTATATGATTAATTGTATTTCAAAGAAAAATGAATTAAAATCTCTAAATAGTGTTGAAAGAGCAAAAATCGATTTACTAAAATAATAAGGACCAACCGAGCTGACAAAATTGGACGAAGTTGTCTATTCTTATTTAAGAAGCAAAGATTCGTACGAAAAAAATCATGAAAGGAGGTCATAATACGGCAACAACAGCAGTTGATCGAAGATCAATTTTAAAATACTAGGTACTGCAAGCATTTCAACAGTGCGAATGGTTATCAACAGTGCCAAATATCTAAAATGGATGAAAGTTCAAAAGAAACCACCACTTAACGAGAAACGGAAGCGCTTAGAATTCTCTCTAGACTCCATATGACTTCAAAAAAATGAATGGCGTAGAAGTTTAATTTTGATGGCCCTGATGGGTTTAATTATTATACTTCCACGATGTGAGGAAAGAAGAACGATTTTTAGGCACTGTTGAGTTCCAAACCTCAAAAATGTCTGCATTCGTTTTAAAGAAATTTTGGAAGGAATTTTCAGGCATTTTTGGACCCATAAACTGGACTTTGCAGTAGAGCAACGCCCACACACACACGGCGCGCATAGTACAACATTATTAGATAGAGGAGCAGAATGTAGAATTGCTTCAATGGCCGCTGTACTCGCCGGCCCTGAACGTTAAACGTGTGGGGATGGTTAGTACGAAAAGTTTATGAGTTTGTGGCCTGGAATCTAATTTCGCTGAACTACATAAAGAGGCTGTACGATTCCATGCCGGATCGAATTTACGGAACCATTACGAATAAAGATTTTAGAAAAACTGTTTCATTTAAGCCCAATAACCTTTATTCCCAATTTCAATATTGGTGTCTATTCAGTTGACGCAAAATAAAACTGAAATTTTTCATATTTCTGATTTATTTTCTCGACATCATAAGCAAACAGTTAGCATCATCAAATGATATACTACGGCACAAGGTTTTGAAAAAGTTTACAACGAATGTGAACAAATTTTTGTGCTTATCATCGAAAATTGGGTTCAACGTATTCAACGCTGCATACGTTCCCCTGGTTGGCATATGGACGAAGCCGAATTCCATTCATAAATGTTTTGATAACAATTCAAGCCAATGAATTTTTTGTTAAATACCTATCTCAAGTTTGCATGTTATTTAGAAAAGAAGTTGTCAAGTCCTTAATGAAAGACCCTTTATAAGCGAATCCAGTGATTTCTTCATTTCTTCTCTAGATCCATACGAACATCTCTGATAATATTGTTCGAGATTTAACTATATTCTAAAAATATTGGTCTCTTAAAAGCATGTTATTTATTATTGGGAAAAAGATTAATGTAAACCTTTCATTTTTGTACCAAACTTGTCTTTCATACCCTATGGAATATTTCCTATATATTTTCCTGTTTAAACACCTAATCCGCTGATTCCTATAATGTTCTTGCAAAAGCCTTGGACAACGGGATGAGTTTATGCTTCGTGATGTGGTGCATTCAATTTTCTCGCTCTCTTAGCTTCTCCTACAGATTCCGCAAAAAAAGTTACCTTGATCTGGTTTAAAAATAAATTTATAATGTTTTGGAAATTTGGTATTTTTCTTATAACTAAAGTTACTGATCAAATATTATTTGAGGATATAATGGCGGTTTTGGATTTCCCTTACACGGATTCGAAATGATGAACACGAATACCAAACGAGAAGAGAAAAATAAAAACAAATGAGTCAACGACAAGCATCAGTATAATATTTTGGTGTTGGTTACTTGCGTATGGAAACAATTTCTTGCAACCCATATTCGTGCACCACATTTTGTTTCCTTCAGTTTGTTTTGTCCGCCATAACAGTTTCAAAATATTCGCTTAAGTCATATAGATCTACGTCAAGACTGAGGCAAACTTGTCAACAAAATATAATGAATACGGAAAGCCTATACCTACCTATGTTATTGCGAACATTTTCTATCAAATTGCTAGAACACACAAATAAATTTCACCAAAAACCGAACGCTTACGTTCTATCAATTATGTAGAACTTTTTTAACAGATAACACTAAATTCCCACTTGAATGTCGAACTTAAATATCATTCCGCGGATTCACGGCTATATAAGGTAGAACGAAATCAGAACTTAAGTTGATTGTCATATCACCATGTCGCGTCACGAGAAGGCCCATAGACATATTTACGCGCCACATAGTTCGTTTTCTATCTACTCCATCTTTTGTCATGGAAACGTTGATAACACGAAATTAACCATAAACGAAAGCTATCTAAACACATCCATCAAATTTGTTAAACTGTTTGCCCAGATGTACACAAATAGCCGTAGTAATAGCGGTAAGTGCGGGCTTCTTACCGATGGCGCCTATTATAGAGACTCCAACCGACAAGACGCACACCCATCATCATCATCATCTATGCTGAACTGCAGACTGTTGTCGGCAATTGAAATCAATTTAAGCTAATTGAAATCGAAGCAAGTGTGACGTTAGTTTCGACGTTCAAACGACAAAGTACATGGGTGTTATCTCTGTTTCACCTCGAGTGAAAAGAAGTGATACTGATAGCAATAAATTCGTTCGCAATGACAAGCCTCTTTGAATAAACGTCACAAAATATGATAAATTTTCTCTATTCCACTCAAAGTTCCCAAAAAGTTATTTTCTTATCGGAAGTCTAGTTTGGTCATGTGTGTATCTTGCTGACAGATGTCAAAGTTTGTTATGTCTACTCCACAATTTGTTGTGTTTTAAATTTTATTTAAATTTTAATTTACATAAAGCCATGATTGCTGTTGCCTATATACATTTTTGGCTGTAGGTATGAATCGTGAGATTTAAACGGAATTCAGGTAATAACGCTGCGGGTACGTGTGTTGATGACTCAAGTCAATTAAATCGTGCCCATGGGTATGAGAGCACTTCCAAATAATTTCTTGTTTAAGCAGTGACTTTGCGGTTTTTTTTTTTGTTTTTTATTTTTTTTTTAAATATTGGCTTGTATAATTTGAGTGGTTTTTCTTTCAATTTGCACCAATCGTTACTGGGTCAGATCAAAGTGGTACGAGCAGTGCAATCTCATTCAGCAATTGGGATTATACTGTTCCCACGGGCATAGCCGAAGGGAACTTCGCAGAACTCCGCTCAATTGGAGCCGTCATGGAGAATGCTTAATTGATGGAAATTACTTCCTTGTGTCCTTTATGGCGTATGCAATGACCGTACTGTCGATACTTTAGTTTGCTGTGGGTAGATGACTGAAGTTTTAGAACCCCTTGCGAATATATCAACTTAAGGGCAATGGTTCTATTTCATCTTCATTCATTCGGCAGAAGTCAGAGTACTTTTAACTGCGAAGATTTTATTTTTAAAAAACTCTGCAGTGAGAGGAAACCCATAGCAAACCAGGCGATTCGCATTGAGCTCGTCTGAGAATCGTCATTATGCGAAACTTGTCTCTGTTGATATTGTTCATTTTTCGGTAAATGCCATGCTCGTAGGATAATAACTAGTTATAAAACTGAAGGGAGAAACCCTCCAAGCATACAATAATAATTTTACAAATGGTTCGCTTCGAGTTCCACGCGGAAGAACCTTTTTTTCGCTGGCATGTTCATCTGAGAATCCTATGCGAAACTAACTTGTTTTTGTAAAATTCTCGACGTAATTGATTCACCAAAAAGAACACGGAGAAATAAAATCCGAATATCTACGATAGGATAAGACGATATGCATAATCTTTTCCAAAGTTTCTGCCACATTCGTCATCTGTAAATATTTTCAATGCTCTAACGCAAGCCTCTTAATTTCCGAAACCTTTCCCCGGTGTTCAGTCATACAACTTAATCTCTGCTGTAAATGTAAAAAGCAATTCGATGGCATGGAGATGAAATTACCTTCATCACCGATGACGACTTGGTGGAAACTGTCTTGAGAGGGAACACCATTTAAAAGTTGTGTGCAACCACTGAAATTAGTAAGAGATCCCACGTAATGAAGTAATTTAGATAACGCATGTTGTCTTAGTGAGTACTTCGGTACAGCCCTCATCACATCGTAAAGAAATCTCGGAAGTATTTGCATTTCCATATTGTTTGTTGATTCTTCTCAAACGGTGAGGAGTACCTACTAATATTTATTACTACATGTACTTATATCAGATTAAGATTTTACTCTTACTCATATTTGTACAGCAAACAAACGAATGAATGTGATTGCTCATAGCAATTTACAAGGTATGATCTGCGTAAATTATAACTATAATTAAATGAGTTGTTTTGGATTGCATCCACAAAGGAATTTTTTATTAGGCTGCTATTTGGTAATCCCTTTAATTGTCAAGCTATATGGGGTAGCTATACTAAAATCTAGGGCATAATCGCATGGTTCAGATATTTCAGGAATAACTGTTACAAATATCTCTTGAAGTTTACCTGTATATGATGCCACCCGTCACACAGGATTTTTATGTGCTAACTTGTTTACGAATAATTGTTTGCTTTATCAAGATGTTGACACTATCTTTAGTCCCACAAATGCTTTTAGGATGGAACTCTTGAACGTATTTGCATCTTATGTGGTCAGGTTCGTTGCTTCCAACTAGCTAAACCGAGCTCTCCTCTGGCATTCACAATGGTCCAGTTCTTTACGACTGAGGTTCGGTCTTTAAAACAGAAGTTCCGTCGCCAACTAGTTGGCTGACATTTTAAGATCGTCCTAGCTAGAGCATTTTTGTCCATATAAAGAAGAGAATCAGAAATACGTCGAATCACATTATTATTTTAAAAACATGAACATCTTTCTACAGTTCCTAGAGCTCCCGGCTGTATTTTCATGTATATTCGCAATTTTTTTTTTCTCTTTAAGATGAATGCAGAAGATATGAAATCGCTTATCGTTTCCAAACGTGAATTTCGACCTTCGACATAGCATATAGGCCGATTTGTTTAACAAAGTCCGTTATCCAATAGACAGATGAACTTGTTAAATGCTTTGAAGTTGCTGCTAAAATTAGTTTAGATTGAGCCACTAGCTTGGTCTGGAGTCCTCTTAGGCCACTTCAGTTAAAGCTATGACTTATGACCAGTCGAAGTACCTACCACAGATCCGTTGAACTGTAAAAACTATTCCTTACAACTTTTGTCATATTCTGGCCAAGTCTTACTATCAAATGTGACTTCCCAACATTCGGATTCTCTTTTCTACTTATTCAAATTGTTCGACTACTAAAGTGTCTGACGTAATCGTGGTGTGTCCCGTTCTTCTCTGCCGTCTCAGTTAACGTTTTGATATTTCAGATTACATAAGCCAACGAGAATCTTTCAGAAGCGCAACTCATGCTGCAAAATAAGACAGAGATCACTTGAAAATTGCCAACCCTGACCGCACAGACACTGCTTTCAGTTATCTGGCATTTGTGATAGCCGGTCCGTTTAAATTCAAGGTCTTCATCGACATCTTCAATTTTTTTCCCTGACCTACTATAACAATTGTTTGAGTTATCAGAGCGTGTCCCAGTTACCTACAAAGAGCCGATACCTTGACCACGACGGGAACAGAAATGCAGTCATACCTCTTGTTCCACTTACTGAGAGATAACCACAATTTTAATCGTCAAACAACCGCAATCATGTTATACTTTATCGGAAGTGGAGTTAAAAATAAATCAACCACAAGAACGCGTCCACAAGTCATTCTGTGTGACGCACCCACAGCTGGAATGTAATGTCTGCAAACTGCATGCAATAATTTTCCCACCCGCCCAAGGGTATGCAACATATCGCGCGACAAAAAATAAATTCGTTGTTAAATATTTACACAAATGAAGGGCTTATTGCAAAAGCCTGATAAGCCACAAATTCAAATAGTGGAGATAATCGCATTCAAAGTTTAGAAAAAATATAACAAATAATCTGGTCATGCTATTTACCTATTTTTTTTTTTTAAAGATGAGTTATGTGTTATTCTTCAATATTATGACTAAATAGTGGGGAAACAATTAAGGAATGCGTTTATAAAAAAAAAACATTTTAAATTTGGTGGCTTATCATGTTACTGTACAGAATAAATACATTAAAATTATAATTTCAAAAGTAAACAAAAAATCTTTTTTTTTTACTAGAATGACTTTATTGAAGGAGAATATTCTGTATTGTTTAAATCTCACTAACCCTTCTTAGTTTCTGCAATGTAGCGAAAAAACTATGTTTGGATACCAAAAAAGTAATCCCAAATACCATTATAAGCAACATAAAACATAACAAAATGCAACTTGATTGTTTTTCAATAACATGAGAAGCCACAATTAACATGGTAGGCCACACAAAACATTTCACTTGATTTTTTTATAATAATATGATAAGCCACAAAAATAAAAGCATTGTTCATATCTCAGTCATTTCTGATGATGAATCATGATCTGTTAGCCTAAAATCCTTATCGAGGACACTGTCATCGCAATCTTCAAAAAACTCATCACTATCGATGGTTTCTTCACTGAAATCTTTATTTTTCTGTTGCACTTTTAAAATTTCTATCAGTTTGCGGATGTGGCTTATAACGTTTTTACAGAAAAACTCAATGAAAACTATTAATAGAAAATGTCACTCTTGTGATTACTAGCGACCTCATTTGAAAAATAGCGAACAATTTCATAGTGCATAGAGATTATGCTATTTCCCAATAGATCGGGTAAGTAAACAGGTTTTTGAAAAAAATGTGGCTTATCGTGTTATTAACATAAGCCCTTCAAATGTATTTATTCAGTACGATTGTCCTACGAATGGCCCCTTTTCGAGGCACACTTTCAATCAGATGGCGAATTTATTTACAATTAGAAAACTATACAAGGATTTATGGTCTTAATCTTACAACAATATTATAAAATAAAAGCGTGTTAAAAAGAAACACAATAATTTAACTACTTGTTTTCAGCTTTGTCGGCCTCCACTGCCTCATCGACTTGTTTCTTTGGTCTCCATTTCCTGTAAAGATCCTCGCCCACCCACCCGAACACGACAATCATGCACATCCCGTTCATCCAGTGGATCGTGAAGGTATAGTTGGTGGCGTCGCGAACCAGACCTGCAAGGAACAAGATATCAAGAAATTGGATAGAGATTATCCCGCCGGCAGAGAGAATATCGAGCTCACCAATTATTGGTCCACAAGCCAGCGTGAAGATTCCTGTGATGAGCAACTGCAGTCCAGCCGCAGCTGGCAGCCTCTTCAAAGGTACATAACTTGGAATGATCAGATTATAGAAGACAACCCGCATTGCCTTGACCGAGCCCATCCAGCCAAAGGCGATCATCATCACGGGGAAGCTCCTTGTGTGTGCGCAAACAGTCCTGCCCAACACCATGCCAACGACACCGATTAGAAAGAACACCTTGTTGTCGCACTTCATCTTTCCCGTCACGAATGGAATCAAAAATCTCACACCCATGTCGGTGGCGGCCAATATTGACATGGCGGCAGCGATTTCACTGTTGTCGAAGCCGAAATCGCTCAGAATGAACGGCGTCAGGATGGCAAAGTTGATCTCTGTAAAAGCGATCAGAGTTAGACCCACGGCCAGATTTACATAGGTGAAGTCCCTCAGTAGGTCCAAGTCGAAGAAGACCGTGATCTTTTGGAAGATTGTCAACTTCTTCTTCTCCACTTCCTCGATTTCGAATTGCTCTCTTGACTTTTGAAGGAATTCCGTCTCCTCTGGAACGGACAACTCCTTGACGGGCTCCATGAGCGGTTTGGTCAATGAAAACGAAAGTTTAGGCGTTCGCGGGGGGATGGCCGGCGTATTGCCAGGTGTTGCTTCGGCCTTGTAGCTCGATATGGAACTGTGGCGCCGCCGATACTGGGCTGAGTCTAGTGAAACTTTTGATCCATACCAGCCGTCGTTAGCTCGAGCCATCATTGGGGTTTCCGGGTCAGCATGATGATCCAAGATCTGGTGGTGATCCAGTTCAGTTTCGGAGAGCCTTCGCAGTGCCTCGGCGTCTTGTAATTCTTTTTTCACATGCCACTTGACAGGCTGGTAGACCAGTGCGCTGGAGAGGTTGTGCAATGAAATGCCACCGTAGAAGAGGACCGCTCCAGCGACGCCATATTTCACCATTAAATACGTGGAGAGGTAGGGCAGGATGATGGGGCCCAAGCCGGCCACGGTGAACTGATAGGCGGTGGCAGCTCGGCGTTTGATTTTGAAATACGTATTGACGGCTAGTGACGATGATGATACCATGAAGCCTCTGCCGATTCCTAAAATGTGTCGTAAGGGAAGTGGTCAGATCAGAAAGTGAATTCGGCTCAGCTGAACTTACCATAAGTCACGGATATCGTCATCAGATAAAAGATGAAGGAGTTGGCGAATACTGTCATTCCGAGACCGAGGAAAATTAGAAGCGATCCAGTTATAGCGACCTGTCGGTAGGAGAATCTTCTGAACAACGGACCGTTGAAGAGACCTGGGAAAAGTTACAGAAATTTTGTGTTACATTCCATTTTTTGAACAAAAAAATTAAGTCGATGCAAGAGGTCTTATACTAAGCTCCGGCTTTGCATGTCAATCTGTCAATTTGTGCATTTTGCGACCGATATTTCAACTAACCTATCTACATAATAATAGGTTAAATAAAACCTTCAAGAAGTTTGACAGGGTACAAGCTTATTTAAATAAAATGGAAAAGGAACGGCCTCCCGACCTACCCTACATATTTTGAGAAAACATAGCCAAGCTTTGTATTGAAAAAGGATTGCCGCGGAAATAAATTGCACACTCAAAACGATTGCAAACTGTTAAAGTCTGTGTATCGTATGGCAGTAGAATTAACCATGAACTTTATATAAACTATAAGCCTCCAGAACTAGGAACTCAATGATAAAGGTAAGAGTTTAAGAACGGGTCCCTAGAATGATTGCTGACCTAAGATGAGGAGCAGCTTAACAGATGCAGAGACCACTTTAGGGCCATGCACCTCAAATGCCGGTCTTTTGTGTTTCGGTCTTTACGATATAGGCTTCTTCAAATGACAGCTGAGTTTGACGGGTGTCACGAAATGAAAGACCCTGTATATTTGAAGGTCATAATGGATGAGTTATACGAAAAAGTTTGTCACTGTGAAATTAAGTCTGTGCATTAAAAATGAATAAGAGTACCGCGCTATAACTTAAGCCTAAAAATGCCAAATGCCTGAACAGGTTTACTTTAAAAGCGAAAGTGTTGTCCTCATATACGGCACGAAACAAACCTCTTCGTTTTAAGCCCGTCAGGTAACGCTGAGCTCACCTACCATATTAGAACGAAACGAAATTTCGACGGTGCTGAATTTCTGCGACAGTAAGCCGATCGAGAGCCGGTAGGTACAGCGATCACGACAACAATCGCTAAACAGAATGCAATGATCTGCGCAATCAATTGGAAATCTATAGATAATTGTAATTGGCCTAACAGCTACTGTTGGCTTTACAATCAATTTATGAGAACCGATCACTCGATCAGACCAATTAAAGTTGTTTGAGTTATGCAAACATTTCCCTAATTAGATTTATGCTCCAATAGATTGTGTGCACTCTCGCAAAAATAAAAATAAAAATGTTGATCGATGCTAAGACGCGTCAAGACTGATCGGACTCCTATAGTCCTATATCGATATCGATTAGACGGACCTCAACCTAGAGAAACAAATCATGAAAGGACGAAGGTAGCATGCAATTGCAATCTGTCTTACCTGTACACGCCGACACTGCTTGCTGCGTGTTGATGATAGTTGTCATCTGTGAGCTACTTATTCCTATGTCTGTATATCTATCGCGGAACAAAATGCCAAATTGTTGCATTATTGGAAATGTGACTAGCTAAAAAAGAAAAACATTGAACTATTGCCAGGCAAAATAACCCTCAAACACAATTACAATACTTATTCCAGATGCGATGGCAACCAGCCAACCCCAGCCGCCATCTGGTGGAATAAAGTTCTCACCCAAATCGCTTTTATCGCGACGTTTCTTTTTGGCAAGTATCGGTGTTGGCTGGCGTGGTGGTTTCGGCATGGAATTCGCTTTATGAATGTCAAGTTTGAGTGGCATTTCGGTAGCGTTGCCATTTTGCGTATCGCCTTTGTTCATTTTGTGTTGCGGATTTGTTTGATATCACATTCGATGGGAGTGTCCTTACTGCATGCATAAATCCTAAAATAGAAAATAAAAATCGGTTTTAACTTGCTTTGGGTATGGTTTAGGTATTCGCTAGTATTTTGTGTGCTAGTACTACCTCCACTGCGAATATACTGCGGAGCTTTAACACTACAATTTGGCATAATACATCAGGCCCCTAAACAGTCTAACTTATGTCAGCTTCTTGAACTTTTCGTTTGTCCCTATAAAAAGGTCTCAATCGTAGTTTTTTCCTGATAAGATATGCGATATCAAGGTCGGTTTGATAAATACCGTATTGCTTCTGTGGCAACCCTGAAATAATTATTTTACCATATCTTCCTATATATACAATACCTAAGTCCGATGTTTGTTTTTAAAATGTTCCCCTCTTACACAAGCAATCGTGTACACTTGTTTTTATTACTATGGCGCCTTCACACACAAATAATGATGACGGAAGATGGTGAGTCGATTTAACTACCCCCGAGATTATGGGGCTTAGTAGAATTTTTGTTTTTACAAATGGAAATATACTTCATAGGTACTTGACTCACGTACACGGAGCATTGTTATATTTAAACTTTTCGCTATAACTTTAAGTAGGTAATTAACCGAAATACTCAGCGAAAGCGTTCGATGATAATTCTTTTAAATTTTTGAATTATTTTGTTTGTTTTGCGATAATGTTTGCAAGCTTATCTATTACCTCTCTGAGATGTACAAAAGTCAAGGTTTTTAAGAAATTAAAGAAAAGAAAAGCAATTTGATTGATTGAATGCAAGTATCTGTTGCATGCTAAATTGCTCAGATAATAACAGACAGAGTGGAATGAATATACGAGTCATACCTACGTTTTAATTGGTGGGAGTGGATTTTTTTTTTTGTAATTTTCGTTGCCTTTTAATTACACTTCACCAGTGGAAATAGATATCCATCAAGTGAGCTATGCTGTGCATACCATATACAAATTCAACTGAGTAAATGACACACGATTATTACATTTAAGCTTTTCCATTCTCATGTCACTAGTTATTGTAGCGTTGTAGGCCGTTGAAAAGTGGTGGCGTAGTTTGACATTGAACTTAAACGGTGCCGTGAAATAACGCCGAGCGAAATAACGCCGAATTCTAAAATTCAGCGTTATTTCACTTTGTGAAAGCGAAATAACACCGAATTTAAATGTTCGGTCTTATTTCACTTTGCTAAAGTGAAATAAAGCCGAGTCGGCCTTATTTCACTTTGCATTTATAAATACATTCTTAAATCAATATTAATTTTTGAGATAATGGTAATTTGCGCAAATTATGAAATGTGTATGGGGGGGGGCATGCTGCCCCCCTGCAACCTCCCTGCTTGGGTTTACTGTTGGATTACGGGGTGGGTGCGAGGTTTTTTACTTATATTTTTTGTTGAATTTTCAAATTGTTGGGTGGGACATATAAGGCCAAAAATCTCGAATTTACTTTTTATTTTCGAGATTTTTTCTAGATATAGTCTTTCGATATTTTCGTACATTCGAGATTTTTGCATTCGAGATAAAAAAAAAATTTCGAGATTTTTAGCCTTCGAGATTTTTGTCATTCGAGATTACGTCATGATCCCCATTTGCTTCGGCTTCGCAATGAAAGCGCAATAACGCCGAGTTTTCCAATTCGGAGTTATTTCTTTCGGCGTTATTTCACTGCACCACTTAAACATTGACAGCCTTATTTATAAACTCATCCTAGAGTCTGCTTATCTCTACGCACCCTCTAAAGTGCCCTTACGCAGGATAATTTTATTTATAAAGATTTTTCGAACTTAAGCAACGTTGCTTTAGGGCTGCGTAAGTTAAAAGCAAAAATTTACGTTTAGAGCCTGCGTAGAGCTTACGTAAATATGTTTTTGCATCAAATGTCATTGGGTCGTCGTCGAATTGTAAACAAAACCAAAAAGTGAAACTAATTTTTATTTATTCATTCATTTCGAATGCTGTGCAAAATTTCTGCCAAACGAATTTCGTTGTCATATGCAATTATAAGATTGAAATTATATTTAATAAATAAAAATATATAAAATATTGTGCATTTGTGATATTATTTCTTCAGTTTTGTTGCTTGTAGAGAATCTCTTAGGATGTGTGTGAATATGTCTACAAATGGCCTGGTATTGGATTTGGCGGTGGTTGGTAGAATAGAAATAGGAATATGGGTATAGGAAGATACATAGATATATGATTGCAGTTTGATATTTCAGCAGTACATTCAAACACTTTTCGGAATTGTTTTGGATAATTTGTGTAAAATGATTTCAATTACCTACAAATGTCGGTCTGAGGGCAAAAAGGTAATAGATTTCTTTGTTTTCTGTAATAGTTTATCGAAATTATTACCCATTTAGACACAAACCTCGCTTAGCAAAATTACCGCGGAAAAATGTTCATAAATCTCAATTTCATGAAAGCCACGTAGAGACTGCGTAAATCTTTACGCGATGTTTAACTAAACAACGTCGTAGAGGCGTCGTAAGCGAATCTAATAAATACGGCAGTGAGTGTAGGAATTTGTCGGACAAAACGAGCGAATATAAATAAAACGCCCGTCAAAACTGTAACTACATTCCTGTGCAGATGCAACTAGCAACTACTGTATATCAACGGTTGGTGTTTTCCAGGAAAGACTGTAGGCGTAGGTAGGTGCATCGTGGACAATACTCCCAATGGAGTATTGTGAAAAACACTGATGCAGTGGCGGCTTACTACTGACTTAATTTATTACAATGCAAACGAATATGGCGTCATCGAATCACGTTGTCCATAATAAATAGTTCTTATTCATTATTATTTATTTCTGCGAGAAATGTGCCTGTTGTCGGTTTAAATAAGATGTGATACTTCGGGAACATCTTTTTGAAGAGTTTTGGTCCTAGAAAAATCCATATTCGCATGCCGAACAGCTGATTTATCTGTGAAAATGTACATTCAACAAGTAAGAAAGAGGTTCGATTATACGTTTTTGTTTTTATACCCTTATGGACTTTTTACACCGAGCCGAAAACAGTGTTTTCGTCGAAAACTAGTCGATGTATTCACACCGATCACCAAATAGTTTTCCTTTGACGTTTCTATCAGCTGTGAGACACTAGTCTTAAAACTTCGGTGCAAACTATTTTTGTTACAAATTTCTATCGCATTAAACTGGGACATGAGAGATCCGTTTATCCGCAGTCAATGCTTTTGAAGGCGTAAAAATGAGATCACAAATCAGACAACAACAATCAACAAATAAAATTAATAAAACACGGTTTTGGGCTTGGTGGGAAAAGCCTATTATGAACTATTTAAAAATGAGTTTGCACAACAGGTCCAAAAAGGATACCTAACCTAGCCTATAAATTGTGACATCACAGTTTTCTTACAGCTTTGTGAAGACGAGACTCAAATCTCACGTGTATGGGACACTTTACGTTCTATTAACTATTTTTTTTAAAGCGTCATATGTACGTTCATAACGTATGCTTCATCTTCTGATATTGTTTAAAAATAAATCACTGATTTACGCAAAATAATTTTTTAGCCGATGTTCTAAAAATAGCCTTACGTACACAATATCAATCAGAGTGTTTCAATGTCTTGCAAAATCGAAGGGTAATTTTGTTTTGTTTTATATTTATCAATTAAAATACATGTTTTCATTTAAATTAAATAAGTAAGTAAGCAATATTTTCTTCAAATAAAAAGCTGTCACAATTTGTTCGCTCAAACGAGAAAGAAGCGAATTTTACTCGATTTGTTTTCGGAGGAAAATATTTTTGTTTACACACAATTTTCAACACTATTTCACTTGGACTTTGAGATGGTTATAGAAATACCTTCTTACGGCAATGAGTTCTAATTGGATACAAAGGTTCGTGGGGTGGACTTGGACAGTCGATAGTGGACTTTAGTATTTAATTGCACATTATGATGGTAAAATTTATCTATGTTTATAGCTCTAATCATAATTACTGCCTCAAAACGCTTTGCGCTGTTTATCATGTTAATGACCAAGATGTTAAGATAAAATGCACACGTATGTCAACCGAATTTTAGCGCATCGTTATCGAAACCGAAAAGCTCAAATTAAGGAAGTAAATATGTCTGGAATTTAGTACTGGCGGTGTCGTAAATCGGCTAACATCTAACTGAAATATACATAGTTGTGTGAATAAATTTGAATTAAGTCACATTTTATCAGTTGGTGTTTACGCATTGAATCAAAGCATTTATGCGATACTCTTCAACATTTATGAGACCGAATGAAGCTCTCATTCTTCTTATTCAATACCTAATCAATGATATTAATGTGGAAAAACATGTTGTTCCAACAAGACTGCAGAACTTGCCACAGATCTGGTGCAACGTTTGGTGTTTTTCAGGTCACTAGATACATCAACTCTATACTAAAATATCATGTGATTTTATTCTGTTAGCTCTATTTGTACATTTACTCATAAGGTTATGAATTAGCATAAGTGACAAGTTTTGATTCCGTTCACAAATGCTAATCAATTATGAGTGAACAAATGTTTGTAATGAAAATGAAAAGTTGGGTCCCCTTATTGAATAGATCAAGATATTGAGCTTTATTGAGTTGGCACAAACGTACCTCCACTAGGTATCATTTATGTATATATAAAAATTTTTGTGATAAGTTTGAGAGAGTACATATCTACGTTCTTACCAGCAAAGTTATTACCAACACTCAATCGTAAGTTGTTCAAAAATGCCTATTCGCATGCCAAATTTGTTTTTTGGAATTTTTTTTTTGTTTTTTGATTCGCAAAAAAGTGGCGCTTCAACGGCACTTGACGGTAATCTGTTCGGGGATATAATGTCACTAAATTTCTACGACGCGACGTATGGGTACTGCGAAAAACTTTTAATTAAATTTAACAATTATCCAGCACATTTCCCAACATCTCTAGTGATGATTACTATTCCCCACCAATACTTAACTGTCAGCCCCAATGTTTACTGCTCGCTGAACGATTGTCAAGGAATTCTTTGTGGTGAAGGTATAGACAAACATGAAACGTATTTATACGAGTAATTCGGTGTCTATGAAATTATATCGCTAATGGTGATGTCACATTTCAGCATTGGAAATTCAGATTTTGTTTACCTTAGAATTTACAACTTACACAAATCATTTAGTAAGTTAACTCCATGTGAATATTTTTAGAATAGGTACATAGGTAGTCGATTAGTACCAAACTCGGGGAAAAGCCAAACTCTGTTAATGAATAATTTTACTGTGCTCCATGAGGCATGACCCACTGTTGTGATGTGTATGTATATGTATATGATTAAAACATTCATGAGTCTGCCTGTCACTTTGGTGGCTGGTAGTATTTACAAAAGAAACAAATTGTTATTAACAACAAGAGAAAGGAGCACATTGCTTTCATCAAAAACTTACCAATGGCATCAGATCTCAGATGATCGGAATGCATTTGTATCATTGAATTGCGAGAACGCCACTCCGATGCAGATTGGATCTTGCTAAAAGCGGTTTTCTTATTTTTTTTATTTTTTTTAAATGAAGATCAAAGACTGTTAACCAAACATATTCATGTAAACAACGTTTCCGATTTTACGACTGTGTTGATTTTATTTTGTAAGTTTTGTGGAGTGCGTCACTTATGTATTTGCCTGTCAATAACTATCTACTTAGGTTTTATTTATGTAAGCTTTTCGCGAGAACGTGTCGCGTGACCTTAATTTCAATTATCGCGAAGATCAATCGAAGTTGAATTATGTTGCCATAAATGATTAAGTCCTATTTTGTTAAAATGATCACATATTATTGATGACCACATATTTCTCTATTTGCACTTCCTTAAATCGCAACTTCCAAGGTATAAACGAATATGTTTCAAATATAAAAAAAAATCAAATTATACGCGTTCAGTGCATTTTATAGAATTTAAAAAAACGACAATAATTGTGGTAAAAAATAACTTTTTTATAACATTTAACTGATAACTTTCTTGAACGGTCGATTATTCACTTGATGGTTTCTTTTTCCAGTGACTCAGTGTTTCGACATGCTGTCCCAGATTTGAAGATAAACTTTTGAAAAACCGGCTAAAAAATATGCACGTTCAACCATCTAGTTAAGCAAATCTGACAGTTGGCTGACTTGATATGTCTTAGTTTTGATTAGCCTAGATCGGTCACGTGAACAGCTTCTCCAGTTGACTTTTGTCGAAAAGTAGCCGACGAATCTATTTAAGAAACTCGCGACTGATTACCAATTTCACAGTGCGCATACTATGTGACGGACGTAGGAAAAGTGACGTTCCCAACTAATCTTCAGACCAATCTAGTTGACTTAAAACCCGAATTGAACAGAATTCGTTAGGGTAGGGTGGGGCAGATTCAACACTTTTTTCGCAGATTTGAAATAACTTCTTTCGCAAATACATATTTGAAATTTTTTTATTTTTATTTCAAGCTTTGATTATTTTACTAAAAGAATGCATAATTTATTAAAGATTAACTTAACCCTTCCAATTTAAAAAAAATAAAATTTTAAACTGCGCTAAAAAGGCGAATCTGCCCCATCGTGGGGCACAATCGTCATCCGGGTGGGGCACTTTCGACGTGAATTTAGATGACGCAATAAATTCAGAATCAATAAGTAGGAACGTACTGTTTTATTTAAATTGTTTAGCTAATCTTAAATCTATAAACATAAAAATTAAATACGATAAGAAATTCATTTTTAAATTAAAATTAAATTAAAAAATACATTTAAAATCACATTCGTTTTCAGAAAAAAAAAAAATTGTTAAGTAATTAATAAAGGTAAAATAAAGGGATTTGTTAAAAAAAATCATTGCACGTTGTATCGACCCAGATCAACGTCCTTAAAAAAGATAAGGTGAGAGTATCTTGACGATCCAGCTGGATGTTCTGGCAATGGCAGCTTTAAATCAATGTCACTTCTTAACACTAAAGACACATCCTCAAAAAGAGGTTTAAAAAACTGCCAATTGCTAAATTTTTTCCTAAAAAAATGAACAGTCAAGAGAAATTCGTTTGAATTCTCAAATTTGGTTATCGACTTCTGCCGAAACTGCCCCATGTGATTTTGTCGAAAGTGCCCCATCCTTTGCTTTAATAAACGTTATTGCTTTCCACAAAACTTATAAAAGTAATTTAATTAAATGTTGTAAATAACTAAAATATATTATAAATTCAAACATTTGACACTCACAACCAAGGAATTCCCATAAGAAACAATTAAATATCACTTACCTCATGTACAGGAAAAATTGTAAGATATCACTGAACAAATTAAAAACCGGTCTAACTACCACAACTGCTGAAGAAGAACTGTCATACTTCGTGTACGATCTGAGAGAACATTGCGGCACGAGTTGCCATCAAACATTTTATTTAAAAATTAACCGCTTTTCTGTAATAACGAAAGTCTAAAGAGCCCCATCGTCGAAAGTACCCCACCCTACCCTATACGTTTATAATACGTATTTTGTTAATAAACGCATGTTACATACTGTAAATTTGCTTGATTTTTTGAAATAAATTTAACTTAAAATATAGATTGACACTGACAGCTTATTGGTGTTAAAAGAAAAGTAAAATGCAGACCTCTCAATAGTACCTAAACAGAGAGGGACTATCTTTGGTTTTAGCAAAATTTCGACTATTGCCTCGATCTTATAATATTCGTGTAATCAACTGTTTTTGACGGTTAGTTTGGCCTCTACAGATTATCGACTTAAAGACGATTGAAACAAGACTATTTTTCAGATCGATTTAATCAAGACAATCCCACACCGTTTCAATAAAACAATAAACAATCCTGTCAAAAGTTCCTAAAATAAAGCATCAAATATTGAATTAAGTAGGTACTACAAAATTTGTTTGACAGGTTGGGTTACTGTTAGGTTGGGTTACTGTTAGACGGACCGATGCATTCATGACTAATAACTTGGATATTTTTTTTTAATTTTTTTTAAAGCAAGACACATTGGCAAAGTTCAATACTATGTTCTAACAATTTTAAAAAGAAGCAAACTCTTTAGGTATAATAAACGCCAACTTCACTGAAGAGGGTTGAATAATTGCTGTCACTTGGAAAAATTGCACTGAAATGTGTCATTAGTACTGTAAGAGGCTTATAGCCTAAAGTTGAGCCGCAACAAAGTGTTTTTCAAGTAATAAATATTGCAGGCAGAAATGTTTACTTGATTTTTTTCACTTGCCCTACTGTACCTACTATTTCAGCGACAACTTAGTAGAATTGTTCATTTAAAAGGTGTGTGTTTTGATCCACAAGGCTACTGCGCAATACTTTTGCATCAGAAGTACAATCATTTACTTATTTATTTGCTTACAAAGAACAATGCATTGTGGATAGTAAACGTATATTGATAAGCGTTTTAAATTCAGACTATCTGGGGTGGTAACCTCTCTGAAGCATTGTATTTAAATATATCTCCTTCACAAAATAACAAAGCACAAGCTGTAAGGACGAGCTAATTAACATTGTAAAACAATCAAAGTCGATGCTGAGGATTTGGTGGGCTGTTAAAGCCGATTTCAGACTTAATAGAACTCTTGTCAAAAAACGCAAATCCAATATATAACAAATATTTTCACAGGACATTGCAAGATATAGAATCAATTTTTCTTCTAAAAATAAATAGTATTATGACTTTGTTGAAATTAGTACTGCGGCAATTCCACCTCAGACGTCATATGGAAACTTCGTGTTTACCTAGTACACAGGAGTGATATTCGGTGCAAGTCGAAATCGCTTGGACATCGACGACGAATTAAGGTGCACGTTCACTTCCTGTCGAAGGAAAAGCAATAATATATGAATACGAAGAATTAGCTGTCAGAATTCAACCGTTCAAGCAAATCACTTAAAGGAATGTGATTTGAATAAGTTGTGCAGTACGAAGAAACTTTAGTTCCAAAACCGTTCGTTAGTAAAAATTGTTGTTAACCCCATCTAGTGGTATGTAAATTTTTGTAAAATATTTACAGATAAAATTATTCATGATAATTGGAATTAACATTGTGTGCCCGATCCTGGTGAAAGAAGATCCTTCTATTGTTTGGCAAATTATCGCACTAAGTTTCACTGAATTTGATTCGTTACTTGCGGCGTTAAAAAAATAAGTTTGAAAAACTTAGTGTTAACTTCTCCTTAAAAAAATCATCTAGTGCAATTAGTAACATTCAGGTATTTTAAGCCGATGGAAAAATAATGCCCTATCTATCATACGTTTCCTATCAGGTAGCACCGTTAGCAACAGAATTCCTTCCATTCGAATGATAGATTGACACCCAATAATTAGATGCGTAACGTAAGTAACGACTTTACCGCCTACAACTTTTTTGTATCTGTCTATCGAAGTTTATATAAATACGAAAAGCGTTTCTTTAAAATTACACATATATGAAGAACTGCTAATTAAATATATTTATGTATCAGCTAAGAGCCATTGTCACTTGTTTTTTGTTCAAACCATTGGACATTGAACAAAGTTAGTATTAACAGATGAAACCATTGTTCAATCCCAAATTTTAGAGAGATGAGCGATGAGGTTAGCATTATTTTTCACAGTTTAAATAGGTAGTACAAACATCACAAACTAGGTAACACGAGTCGTGGTAACAAAAAGCCACATCACAGTGCTACTTGGGTTCTAAGCTGGACCGCCACTTCTACCTACCGACCCTACATAATGTAAAAAAAAATTTAGAGAATCCAGTAAACATGGGCTGGACGTTTATGCCCACGTGATCTATATAGAACGTTGATGTACATGGCTAACAACAACAGAAATGAAAAGTTATGCTTTACGTGAACACCTGCCTTGACGGCTTAATCTCACGGTGGGCACACCCACATCAGAGTCCTTGAGAAAGACGTTGACAAAACGCCCCGGGGCCGGCACAAGTATCGATACAAGTACCGATACAAGTGCCGACCCCAGTACAATTATTTGCTACTTGGTTAGGAAATAAACAAAACCCATTTGGTATGGGAGAGGCCTATCATAGCACCTCTTCGTTCATAAGAACGCATCTCGCCTCCGCATTCGGAATAAACCACAACCACCACGAATCCGACCGCTATGATGGGGCTGCACCAAATTTGGTACAGGGGCCGACCCCATCTCCCGTGGTACCATTATATAGCTAATGGTGGAGCTTTCATAACCCAAGGGTTGCCCCGAGGATTACTAACGTTTGGATTACCTTACCAAATCCGAGGGGCTGCCCCTCAGCCTGAAGCACTATGTCAACAGGCCAATTCGTTCAAAATTCCATAACCCAAGGGTTGCCCCGAGGGTTACTACCAATTTAGATTGGAGAACCAATCTGAGGAATAGGTCCACCTCAAGAGAGTCCAACAAGTATCCATAGTAAAACTATTTCAACAAGCCAGACCCTCTTAGTTTTTCGTCTTTCAGATTACTAGAGTGATTACTAGAGACCCAAACCACTATACTGTGGTTTGCTGCCCTACCGTTCACCACTCGTTCACCCGCCGTGACTACTTTGCGTTCAACACATAACCCAGGTGTTGCCACAAGGGTTACTAACCATTTTTTTATAGAGGATGGCTAAACCTCTAACGACTATTTGCTACTTTTGTCCAACAGTTTCACTCCGTTTCAACAACTTTTGGGCCTGCTTCATCACACCACAAGTACCAACGTGTATCAACTTATGCCAACTCTTACAACATTTTGGGATGCTTTTTCGCCAAGATGACTACTAAGGTCACCACAGGATAGGACATTGGGCGATGCCCTCATCCTAACAGTGTCCTTTTCGAAACAACTTGACTACTCCACAACCCGGTTTTTCATAATCCAAGGGTTGCCCCGAGGGTTACTACCAATTTAGATTGGGCAACCAATCTGAGGAATAGGTCCACCTCAAGAGAGTCCAACAAGTATCCATAGTAAAAACTATTTCAACAAGCCAGACCCCCTTAGTTTTTCGTCTTTCAGATTACTAGAGTGATTACTAGAGACCCATACCACTATACTGTGGTTTGCTGCCCTACCGTTCACCACTCGTTCACCCGCCGTGACTACTTTGCGTTCAACGCATAACCCAGGTGTTGCCCCCATGGATTACTACCAATTTTACTTCAAGAGGATAGGTGTACCCCTAACAACTATTTTGTCCAACAATTTCACTCCGTTTCAACAACTTTTGGGCCTGCTTCATCACACCACAAGTACCAACGTGTATCAACTTATGCCAACTATTACAACATTTTGGGTTGCTTTTTCGCCAAGATGACTACTAAGGCCACCACAGGATAGGACATTGGCAGATGCCCTCATCCTATCAGTGTCCTTTTCGAAACAACTTGACTACTCCACAACCCGGTTTTCGTCTAGAAGACTTTTTGTCTTCCTTGACTACTTTGCGTTCAAAATTTTTCATAACCCACGGGTTGCTCCGAGGGTTACTACCAATTTAGATTGGGCAACCAATCTGAGGAATAGGTCCACCTCCATTTCAACAGGTATCAACAGTCACCGTTGTACCCGTTGGGGTTGCTTTTAGTTTCGTCTGAATTACTAGAGCGTTTACTAGTATAGGACCCGCCATAATGCCCTACCGTTCTTCGCTCGTTCACCCAATGAGACTACTCAGCCACTTAGCCCCGTCAAGGCGGCAACCCGCTAAGTGGGCTAACAACAACAGTTGGATCTCGTATTATTGTTGTAAACCATGCAAATCAATAATCTACATAGATCGTTGCAGCAAAATAATAAAAATAATAATTAGCGGTAGCTCTATATAGGTACTCGCATGAAAAAATGTCTTTTATAAAAAGTGACATCATTTTCATCATGAGCAACAATTTCAAAATAATGTTCAAGTACAAGTCGGATAAAAAAACACTTTCTAAACGGTCTCTCTTACACGTTTATTTTGTCAAGATAATACTGCCATTCATATCGTGGTTTCAAGTTGGTAGCGCTGGCATTTGACACCTGTCAAACTCAGTTGTTATTTAAAGTGTCATAATATTAGTTGAACGTTGAAATTAGCTTTAAAATTGTTTAAACTTACTACAAAAGTGGTGATTCAAACGTTGGCACTTTTCGCGCATTACGTGATTATTATTGTAGTCATAATCGACCGACTACGCAAGCAATCTGTAAAATTGTGACGAAATTTGAAGAGAGTGGAAGCGTTACTGACGTTAAGGCCTCTGCATCATCGTAATGCACGCTGAGTGAAAAATATTGGTTCAGTGCAAGTGTTGCTGCTGCGATCCGAATTTATCGATTTATCAATTCGGTGCGATATGGTCGAAAGATAACCGGCGATTGAAGATCGTGATTTGGACGATTTGTGGTTCCAACAAAACTGGGCAACAAGCCACATAACACGACCGCGCCTTTATTGCGTGACAAGTTTCCTGGCCGCGTTATTTCACGTTTCGGCGACTTCAATTGGCCACCAGCGATTTGAAACCGTTAGATTTTGTTTTGTAGGGCTATGCCTCGTTCTTACGCGAAAAATCCCCGAACTCTAGACACATTAAAAACCAACATTACTCAAGTTTTGGCGGAAATACCGCCCGAAATGTGCGAAAAAGTGTTTAAAAATTACCTCAAAGAATCGCAAGCTGCGAATCTTCCCGAGGCGGCCATTTGAATGATATTGTTTCTTCCACTTAATTGCAAAGTCTATTAATGAAATGAAATGTTCATCAAAAATGTATTTCTGTGTGTGCTTTATTTAGCTTTACTTTAGAAACCGAAAAACTTAGGTACCTTTTATCAGCGTCGACTGTCTAACTCGATTTTCAGAGTGACGGCATTAAAACCCATTTCATCCGTCAAAAGTAAAGATGGCAACATCAATGCAGAGGCATTGCAACGACCTTTTTTTGTCATAAATTAAGGAAGACAACAGAACGAGCTCTTTTTGGAGTTGAATGAAGATATATGCCACACAAACCGCACCAAAATCGACACACTATTATATATATATAGTTGGCGCAACAGTTCCGTATAGGGACCCTTAAGGCCAAGCTTCTCACAACCATTCGTTTTGTTTGAGGTTTAATTTTTGGAACGAATGGAAAAGGGATCTACAATTTTATGCCGATTCCAAACGGCTAATTCAGAAGCTCTTTCAAGACAGTTATACTCTCGGATGTTTGTCAGACGTTCGCGAGAGGTGGCGCAGTGAAAAAAAACCTGGGGTCAGATTCTGTAAGGCGAAACGAACAAACGTTTTCGTTCGCACGAATGATTTGCCCTATGTTACACAAGCAAATTTTTTCATGCACACGAAAACGTTTTAACGTTTCGTCTTACAGAATCTCCTGAGATGGAATTTGGGTTTTTTGCGGGATTTGAACCTGGAACCCCTCGCTTAGTAGTCCAACACACTAACCACTAAGCCACTGCGCCTGCAAAACATCGACACACTACCGTGGAATATAAGATTTTGTCACGTCGCATATGGCCTCCGCTTGTTTTTAGTTCACCGTTTAAGACCTATATTACGCCGACATTCAAAAAAGGATTCAGAATTACTAAACAATAATAATCGTATGGTAAACAGCGCAGTGGCTGTCTACTAAGGAAAGAATGCAAAGCCGTCTCGCAAAGATGATTGGATTGGCAATATTCTTGTACATTATGCAACTTATTGTCACCACTAAACCTTAAAGTTCAGATACCTACTCGAAAATCAAACTGTGACACCAGACAGGACAGCAACAAATTGAGGTCAACCAAAATCCAGTTCCAACTTCACTTTAACAAAGATAGTGGGTTTTTGTCATTGAACCACATGTATACGGGGTATCAATGACGATGATGTTATTTATTTATATTAAGTGAGCAATTTAAAAGAATTACATCCAATCAATTGAGCAAGAAGCAATATGCAATCAGTGCATTTGTAACGGACTCTGTCTAGTACCTCGTCTGAAGTGTCTACCGTATATACATATCCTCTGCCCACCCAAAAATGTAACTCTTCACTCTGGTATTATCTAGTGAACATTATCTAATGTAAATAAAATATCGCTACTGATATCTAGCGGCGCTTAAGCCCTACGCAACGCACCAATTTGGCTCATTACTTAAACGTCTCTTTTGTCTTTTCGCATATCAAAATGTATTCATATCACCTGCACGTCATTGGAAAAGTATTAACCTAAACGTCCAATTAATACCGCTTCACTGTACACCCCCACTATCACTATCAAGTGTCGCATAGTCAATCAAAGCCATTTTATCGCACAGATTTGACTCATTTATCACGCGCAAATATACACCAACCATTTCTCATAAATCAAATCATTCGACATGGAAAATGGAATTGCAAAGTATGTACTAATCATGTGTGTGTGTGTCCAAATTTTCACCTGGCCTCATGAGTGTGTATTTTATTTTATTTTGATCGTGAATTTACGCTCTTTCTCTGTCTCACAAATATCAATTCAAGTTTCTACAAATTGTTGTTTATTTTAACTTCCGTTCAGGTTTAACACGACTAATTGTTTTAAATGAAAAAGGAGAAATTCATAATTTAATTGATATGAGATGAACTTGACAGATTCACATAATACTCATGACATAAGTCACGACCACCAGTTATCAGAATAAATGTAGGTATTTTGTATTTAACACTGCACACTTTGAACTTGTTTTTGGTTTTGCTTTTTTCATACAAAAATTCACAACGATTTTTATTTATTTCTCTTTTCATAATAGCTGACCTTATCTCTGACACTCAAATCGTACGATAATTTTAATTGCACAAAAAAACAGCGAAAACAGTCGGGCGGAATTATATCCACAAAAATACTCTTCGATTCTAGATATGTACGATATATATAACATACCACGATGCCGGCCAACAACAGAGCAGAACTAAAAATTGCTAACTAAATTCAAGTCCGCGTGCGTCGAACTAAACGAAGCTCAACTGCAACTGATTACTGAATGGAAACAATTGGCGGTCTGAGTGGAGTTGAATTTTTTTTTCGCGGCTATCAAATCAACCGCTGCGAACTGATAATCGCAAGTGGGTACCTATATCTTTTCGCAGAACAACAAGTAGTTTTCGAGGTAGGTATTCGATAATTTGCAAATTGCCATTAGCCATTTGATGAAAGTTCCTTTTGGAATAGGGCCTGTTGCTTGCACGATCTATACAAGAAAGCTTGGCAAAGCTCTCACTCGTGCGTACAGGCGGACGGCTAAATGTATGTATGTATGTATGTATGATATTTATTTCGCTTAAATTACTTATATATATAACTAGAAAACCCGGCGAACTCCGTTTCGCCACCAGATGGCTTCGTTTTTTGTAACATTTCGGTTGAGGAATAAAAGATGAAGAAAAATTATTATTTTTTTTTATATTTGAAAAGGAAAAACTTTATTTCATTTCGCAACAGTAATGAATTCATTTCGATTACAAAAATGAAGCGTAATTTAGTTGAACTTCTCTAAGTAAAAAATGAAAGTGAATCCAAAGGAAATACTGAATCGATGCGTTAAACGTGTCCGAAAATTATCCGTTTCTTGAAGTGCTCTTTGGTAAACTAAATTTTTGGTTTTTTGGTCTGACGTTAACACAAACAAAGCGGATGGTTTCCCAACTCGTGAACACGCAACGTATAGCTGCCCATGTGAAAAACAATCATTTTCAAAATGAAAAAATGCTTGCAACTGTTCAATAATTCGTCTCTTTAACTGATGTGTTCCCTATACATTGCACCGCACATTCAGCTGATCCACCATTGACGAAATGAAATATATTTGCAGAAATTGATGCGGTTCATCTGCTGTTGGCTGACCTGGTGAACTTCGTACCACCTAATTTTTATCTATTTGAAGCTTTTTTTGGATTTAATCTTAGTTTGGTGATTAAATAAATTTTGTTAGCAATTCAAATTAATTCAATGCCTTTCATTTTTCTGTAAAATAGATGTAATTAACATTCAATGCAAAGATTTGTAGTAAAAAATTGCAATCGTTTGAATTCGAATGGTAAGTCCGTTGGAATCATCGGGATGCGTGGAATCAACACATCTTCTCATCTATATTCTGCGGTATGCCCGGAGAAACACGTCGAATGAGCTCTTCCTTAGAATCGGTCATGTGGCAGAAATCAGTGGGCAAAGTGATAAGTCCGGTCGAGATATCAACTGCAATATTTCCATTACCAATGTCCAACAATTGCTTCGAAAACACATCTGCAGTTTGATATCGTCAATCGGAGTGTCTTGACTCGAAGCCACAAATTTGATGTTTTCAAGCACGCATTTAGTTCGTCAGCTGCAATTGATCGTGGGAATAACTGGAAGAGTCTCCCGAAAATCACCGGATAATACAACCATGGCTGTTCCAAAAATGTTTTGATTGACACGAAGATCTCTCAACGTCCTGTCCACCGCCACCATTGACCATTGACCTTTTGTGGGCCATCGTGCATTCGACCCAATCGATCAATTTGCACCATTGTAAAATCTTCGCATTTTTTTTCGATTTTTCAAGATGGTGTCTGCTTGATTTGCATGTTCAGTGGCAATATCAATTCTGAATGTGCAGTTCGGTAGCCTTCTAACAAAGTTGCTGTTATTCCAGATGAAGCCAATGCCAGGGCAACTCATGCTGCGATCAAATCCGTGCCAAAAGCAATGAAATTAAGAACGTTTTGGCAGTACCTCCGGGAGCACCCAGAAAGTAAATGCTACCAGTTCTTTTGTTCACAGCTTCCATTAAAGAGTCATACGCAATAATTTGTTGTCGATTCAATTGCAGACCATTTTTACGAACTGCTTCGGCTAATGCTTCAGTATCGTATTGTTTTGTTGTCCTCTTTGCAATTGGTGGTTGAATGCATCGTGTATTGGACGATTAGGTGATATCATGTCCAACTGCTCACTTTATTCGCCATCAATAAACACTAACTCTAAACGAAATATTTGTAACTTTAACAGCCTGGAAGAAAACTAACCACACCTATCAACTTGGTTGGTAAGCCTTCTCCCTTCACTCTCCACACCGGTACCGAAGGTGTTATGGTAGCTTTGAGCTGCCCTCCCCGTAACCCTACTCGCGAATGAGCATAGTACCAGCTCAGCAACTCCTGTTGCCTGTCATCATTGTCCTCGTCATCTCAATCACCCCTCCATTTGAACTTACCCACATATTCAAATGCAAGGATATTGAAAATAGGTACTTCCCAAACAAAAATGATGGATACAAACATTTCAAAAAGGTACTTAATGTAACATAGTAAACATAAACCAACTTATTAGGTAGCTAGCTATATCGTATATTAAAAAAGAAATTTCAAAATTTTTGACAACAACAATTTGCTTGGAAAATCATTAAAATAATTGACAACAACAATTGCTTTTAAAATTTAAAATATTTTTTTTTGTATTTGAAACTACTCGATTTCTATCCAGTTTATATTATTTTCAAAGTGCATTTCCACATGAAAAACGAAATATGTGCTTACAACGCCAACTGTTGAGAATTTTCCGACTTTTCTTTTTTCATAAACCATTCCTGATTTAAGACGAACAAAACAAATCAAAAATCATTCAAATCGGTTGAGCCGTTCTGGAGTTATATCGTCAGGAAGGAAAACCCGACTTATTTTTATATATTAGATATGAAATACAAATCCATTTAAAAATTCAATATGTTTGAACTTACAAAGTAAAGTAAGCAAAATCTGGTGGCATTCGATATTTTATTCAGATTGAGTTCAAATAGTGTTGAATGCCACTTCAAAAGGAACAATACAATTAGATAAGGTAAGGTGGGGTGTTAAACAAGAAAATAAATTTTTTAGAAAAAACTATTTTTAGCCGATTTAGTTCATATAACATGATATCAATTAGTTATTACTTCACAAAGGATGCAAGAATTTATGTGATCTATATATATTAACATCAAAAGTAAAGACAAAAGTTAGATCAAAATATTAGAAGTAAGAGAGTTTAAACTATAATAATCATGAGACAATAGCCAATTTTTTACGCGCTTTAGAAAACATTTGGACATGTGAACACATCTGATTTCTTCCGGGAGGACATTAAATAAACGATTACATATAACTGAATAATAATTTCTATATGCGGTGGTTCGATAGTTTGGCACTTGTAACATATTAAGTGAGTTATTGCGTAGGTTATAGGTTGAGATTATACGAAAATTTCGGTTACCAGACTTCATAAAGAACGCTTTTAGAACCTTAAAACAGTATAAGTGACGAACAGGAAGAATCCCTAATTGACAAAACAAAGGAAAACTAGGATACCTACCAGGTTTACGACAAATTTTCCGGACAACATTCTTTTGCAGGACTAACAATGGCTGAACTTTGTTTTGATAGCCACCTCCCCAGCAATTTATACCGTATTGAAGCTTAGAGTTAAAAAGTCCATAATAAATTGTGGTTAGGAGCTTAGTTGAACATAAATTACGAAGGTAATAGAAATGCCTAAGTGTGGAGATAAAGTACTTCTTCAATGCAGTAGCGTGGGAAGAAAATTTCATATTAGAGTCAAGTAAGAGTCCTAAGTACATAAATTCGTCTACATTCTCTATCAAAAAACAGTCATCACTACAATTTTCACTAGTACAAAATAACTGACCAAGGCCACTGGTTGCACATTTACATTGATATAATTTAAATTTTTTGCAATTGGGTGCATGAAAGTATACATTCGGTTTTGGATTAATAGAAACAGAAAAATTAAAGAACATTAATTTAGTCTTAGGACTTATTACAAGATTGTGTTCAGCGAACCATTGTCTTAGAGTATGTACATCACAATTTATGTCACAGATAATATCTAGGGGACTGTTTACGCCATACGATAACCCAACATCGTCAGCAAAAGCAGTAGGTGAGCCTCTTAGATTGAGGTGGAAGAGTGAGTTGATATAGATCAAAAATAAAATGGGACCCAAGACTGAACCTTGTGGTACCCCAAGCCTGATTAATTGCACATCACTTCTCGTCTCATTCAACTTTACTCTCTGTGATCTATTATTCAGATATGAATTAAACCATTCAAGCATAAAACCACGCACACCTGCACTCTCTAGTTTACTTAACAGAATTGTATGGTCAACCATGTCGAAAGCTTTGGTTATATCAATGAATAACGCAGCTGTACATTTTTTTTTGTCAAGGTTACACATTATCCGAGAGCAAAATTCTAAAAGTGCGTCCTCGGTTGATTTGCCCTTTTGAAATCCAAATTGAGACTGATGAAAGAACATCGTCTTGTCTAAAAAGTTTACTAACCTAATTTTAATAAGTTTTTCAAAAACTTTACTTATGCTTGGCAGGAGGGATATCGGCCTATAATATAATGGGCGTGTTACTGTTAGAAAATTTTGCGAGTATACCTAATCGATAATGATGATAGTAACATGTGTTTCATGTTGTTCGGCAAACACCTTTTGGAATATGGGGGCACAAAGTGTGCTGTGGAAAATACATTTTTGGCAAGAATTTATTTATCAGTTGATAAGATTTTTTCTTTAATGACAAAGGATCAAAGTTTGCTGGCAATAGGAAGCTTACAAAAGATATCACCTACCATATGTCAGTTGATTTTTGTATTCGGTGAGATATGCGAAAGAATTTTATGGGTTTCTTTGTGACGCAGTGGAGAAAATATTTGTAACATCCTTGGTAAAACTAAACAAATTTGGAGATGTGATTGATATTTCAGAAAATTTGCAATTTTAAAAACGCAGTTCAAATCGCAGAAATACAATAAAGTGTTTTCAGATTTTTCTACACAACTACTAATGAGTTTTGCAAAAATCACCCGAGGACTTCCCAGATATGGGCATTTTTATGTTTTCGAAAAATTCGGAAATATTCTAAATTATTCGCTGAGTTATTTATTTCCATTCCAAGACAGACAGATAACCAGCGAAAACAATTAGGCAGGTTTTGATCTTTCCGGCGAATGATCTTTCACGACGTTATTTGGCGAATACAAGTTTCGCAACACTGCTCTCGCTTTTAAATAATCATTTTAAACCACTCATATTCCCAATGGGGAATACCTTGAACTATTCATTCAAGAGCATTACAAACTTTCAGCTAGGAAGATATACAATGGTTTTGAATACCGCAATGTATGAAATCATGTAGGTGGGAAATGTGTTTATTCTTGAGTGATTTTCATCACTATAAATAGAGGCGCGCTTTTTGCGCTCGTTGTAAGCATTATAAGATTTGGAGAATTTTATTTTCTTGTTTACTATGGAAGATAAAAGTTGTATTCCATGTTGTGAAATAAGACTTCGGTGCAGATAAAAATGTCCACGTTTTTCTGACACTCCCATTAGTTCGTGGGGTAGTATTTTGCGGTTTTCCCGTATTCAGTTCACGCATATTTAAAGATAAAACTATTTACTTATGTCCAATGTAACTCAAGGGGAAATCAACATACAATCTATTCGATGACGACATTTACTGGTGAATGATATAGTAATATTTTCTTCTATAATACAGTTTCGTGCCCCACTGTACAGCCTTGCATTTGTATTTTTATTTATACCCTTGCAACACTACTCAGAATTAGCGAAATGAGCGGTTTTAATTAACAGTGATGGGAAATTAAAAAATTTCTGTCAGTCGGCTTATAGAAACCACTTGCTTATTTTCTCTCAGGTTCGCTGACACGTTGGATCAGTTGATATTCACATAAAGTTAAATTCAAATATCACTCCATTGCAAATGTTTGACAAAACTGATGTGTAATCAGTTGAAGCGATTAAGGGATGAAAATACTCAACGAATTTCCCTAAAAAAAATATTCAAACTACTGGAAACCAAAGGTATTATGATCTTACTTCTGAGAGGTTACGTCAATAATCTCAATGAACCTTGATACTACTCGTATCCAATTTATATTTATTTAATACAGCCTGTAAAACTGACCAGTACTATAGTCGGATTGCTATGAGCGATCGGTATAACATAAAACACTTAGATAAACCATAGATCACACGTCAACACGTCAGTCATTACCAAAGAATATATAGGTATATTTATACATTTATGAAGCTGAAAGTTCAAATCCGATTCGCAACCAGAGTCCATAGGTTAAAATAATATTGAACTTTTGTCGGTGCGTCAGTTTCTCGTTTTGCTGTGTAGGTGGGTATATTAAAATTACTGATAGCAAACAAAAAATGTTTACTTATCGGCGGCAGATTACAGAGCAGAGGCACTAACACGTTTTTTTCCGAATATAAGAACTCTCTCGTATTTCCATTTGCTGAGTTTACAATTTACACCTGAAAAGGAATAACATGATTTGCACTACCGGAACTGTATACAATTTCAATGTTTCCGTTGAGATTAGGTGTTTGTTGGTTCGAAAAAAAAACATGTAATACTGGGTTCGAAAAAGTAACGGACTTATCCCAGCCTAAAAGTATATGCGCAGGTTAGAAAATTTGTGAGCGATCGTAGCGCCCATTGATAATTGAGTGTACTCCTAGGCGTGTGATTATTTCAAATATATTCATCAGAAAATAACTTTTTCGGGGATACTACTGTAATTGATAGAGAAATCGATATACCCCTTGAGTTACCAAGATTTTTAAAAACACCGACACTTGGTTAAGATACCAGACCCAAGACGGTGAAGGGGTATCTATTTTTATACCTCCCAGAGCAATTCACCAAAATATTTTGTAGAAACATTTTCTACTAATAGGCTTTTCACACCAAGCCCAAAACCGGGTTTTCGCCAAAACACACGAAAACTTCGTCGAAAACAGAAATTTTCCCTTGCATATTTCAGTTTTCAAAGCGAGTCGTTTTCTCTCATTTTTCACGAAAACGACTTCCAATGGTTGGGTTGTTGGAACAAACACACCTTTCGCAATATCCAGCAAGTTCAGCAAAATGGCTGACCGAACAAATGTCACAACAACAAATTAAAATCATTTTCCACAATTAATTGATGGGGTAATATTGTTTTTAAATGCGCTAACTTCATTTTGTTTGTTAATTAATGCGATCGAAATTATTTGTAACCAAATAAGTTTGCACCGCAGTTTAACGACTAGTGTCTTAAAGCTGATTGAAACGTCAAAATAAAACGAGTTGGTGGTCGGTGTGAATGCATCGACGAAATTTCGAGGAAAACGCGGTTTTGGGCTTGGTGTGAAAGTCCTATAAGCCTCCGACTGCGGCATGTATTTTTTCGTCGTGCAATAGTATTGGTTTTTGTCTTTAAAAATTTCTTAGTTCCCAAAAATTCAAAATACAAAATGGGGGACAAAAAAAGTATTTGAAAATCCATAGTGAAAACATGCAGAAGAAGTGTTATACCTACCAACTTTTACAACTGAATACATCCATTTTTTAACGAATTTAAATTTAATAAAATATTCAAAAATATGTCGTCACTTTTATGCCCACGGGTATAGAAACCACAGGATACACACAACCTGACCCAAACAAAAACAACAAACAATCATAACACTTAGATTGTGGTAATAAGTTAAAGTACCTAGCTTATGTCAATTTTGTAAATTTTGCAGTGTGGACAAAACAAATTCATCTTGTGGTTTTTAAATCTATTTAAATAAACCTCAAATGTTTTCTTCAAATTTTAGCAGTTTGCAATGGTTGTAGAGTAATAGGACCTGGACCAAAAGGAAGCTAAGGAAAAGGCGAAACTTTGTAATGTAAATGAGCTAATTCAACTCATTGCCACAGATGTTAATGTGCTTACCAAGAATTAGTGGTAGACTCAGAATAATCATACCGCCAATGAATTCTTCAAAATGAATTCATTCAATGTTGTTTTTGTTCACCAAGAATCTGCCGGTACTGCGTTGCAAACGAATCGTAAAAGTACATCATGAAATGTGAAACGCAAAATTTTCCAGATTTGTATTTCTTCTCGGCGGAGTTTTAAATGTATCTATTGCATAATTAAACTGTTATAAAAATGTGTCTACAGTTGACCGAATGTTAAAACTAAATAAACCCAATCAAAGTAGGTAACTAGACGTACTTTTTTGAAGAACTGTCTTAGGGATTTATACTAAACTATAGCGTTTGTGGCTCGAACACACACAAGAACTTTTTGTTTATATTGCTATCACTTATTAGAAAAGGAAGAAGACAGTTAATAACGATGCCGGGTGACTGATGAGCCGAGGCGAGAACCGAAACACTTGGGCAAAAATAGAAGGATTTGTTGTACTAGTAGAACATGGAAAGCATTTTAGAGATGGGACTTGCAAGTATGTAGATACTATTATAGTTTTTATATATTATGTAGGTACATACCTACATTTATTAGACGTTTTTCTTTTTTAGTTCAGAGCTGTGCACTGAAGGCTGTGAACGAAAAAAGAAACAAAAATTCGAGCTTTGATGTGTCTGAGCCGAAAAAGAAACGCGAACTTTTTGTACGAACAGTTCAGGTTCTGTTCTGAAAAACGCCTGTCATACTGAGTTCTTTGGCGAACGGTTTCAAGGGCCGAATTCTATAGGCTGGGCCCTTTAGGATTGATGGCGCCGGAGAAACACTAACTACATCATTCAGAGAAACGGATATACCAACCTTTCCCGCAAAATTCCAAAAAAAATCAACCTCAAATAATCTGCAACAATTTGCGAATTAATGAAATCAAAAATAAAGGTATAGGTATCTTCTGCAGAAACGTAGAAATTTTATAAATAATTCTTAGATTATATTAGGCGTTTTTCTTTTTTTAGTTCAGAGCACAACCTGAACTGTTATACAAAAAGTTCGTGTTTCTTTTTTAGCTCAGATACTTCAGAGCCCGAATTCGTGTTTCTTTTTTCGCTCAGAGCATGATCAGAGCGCGCTCTTTGAGCTCAGAATAAATTGACTGAGCATCCTGAGTAAAAAGCTGAGTACACATGTACATGCACACTTCCAGTCACATTTGAAGGACAAAAAAACAGGAAAAACAAAACATCCTCTGAACGCTCTGAGCACGCATGGTTCAGAGCGCGCTCATAATGCTCGAACTCTGTTCAGTGCTCAGCTCTGAACTAAAAAAGAAAAACGCCTATTATTGAAAGGAATGTTACTAACTGGGTACATAGATGTCCATTTTGCAATTTCCACAATCTAAAAGGCTCGTCATTTTTGTTTATCACAACAGCTTGCGTACGACTTCTTCTTTTGAAATAACAACCCACATCTATTGTAAACATTGCTTAACACGCTGGAATCCCAAAGATTTTATTTCAATAGGACTCGAAAATCTTGCAAACGAAAGTAGTGTCGCCGCGCACTAGCAGCCCGTTATTCTAGTACAATTCTAGCATTTCAATCTTTTGTTTACTTTAGCAATTTCTGTTTTCGAACTCATTCGCACTCGACTCGATATCAACAAACAACAACACTGCAATGTTAAATCTTCAACAAAGGAAAATTGAACTCTCCGCGACCGCTGTAGGTATAGGTAGGCTGTACTGGTTCTATTACGGTGCGATGGCTGTTGGTGTTTTGGTGAGAAGGGTGGCACAGAGGGCTGTTGAAGAAACAACCATGTGCCAACAGAAGAACCGGTTACATAACCTAGTACCAGCAGCTGGTGCTTGTGCTTGGTGGGTAAGTTACAGGTGCCACCGCCAGTGCAACAGATAGTCACTGTCATGCGCATGCCTTCTGCAAAGGAAACCAATGACATGTATTAAATCATTGTTACTGCCCTTACTGGTATCTAACATGTGTTGGGCTGTTGGTGTATTAGCTAGGAAGAACAGGTCATGTCGCTGTTGTCAAACTGGGATTCGCCTTTAAGATTAGATATATATTATTTTTTGTCTAGGACATATGACAGAAAATGAGAGTAGGTACATTCAATAAAAAGAGACTAGAGTATTTATACAAATATGATAATTATATGTTAGATAGAAAGTAAATATTTAAACCCAAATAAGTTCAGGAGAATCTTGTGACGTGTAGGTAGGACATGGATATAGGAAAAGTTAGCCTAGCTTGGACAAAATCATTTTACATTTATTTTACTGAACTATCGAACACTGCAGTGAGTTGTAGTTCTACTACATTTCTCACTTGTAATTACAGTGAATGTGTCCTGTCTCCTGTTCCTGTGGGCTGTGGCTATGCCGATGGAATGGAGTGGAGTGTGACTGTGTAATCATGAATGGGTTTCTTGTTCGTGTGAGGTGTTTTTCCGTAAAGCAAATTCACAACCAAGCTGGTATGAATTTTCCTGTTAGTTTTCCCTTGTGTGTAGTATTCTCCTTCACATTCACACTAGTGCTTTAGACGTAGGGTAATCTGTTGTAGAGTAGTACCTACAATGTTTATATAGGTATAGTTGCCTTTATTGTTTTTCTTTTTGCTATCGCTGAGTTGAGTGCAAGTCGAGTTCGAGTCTATTATTAGCACTCGCATCGACGCACTACCAGAGGAGAAGCAGTACCAACAAACAAATACCAAACTAAACCTAATAATTAAAAGCACTCAGTTCTAATGTACAAAACGATAAAGGACGCTGTTGTATGTTATATTTTCGGGTGTTCATGTTAATAGTATCCCTTGGTTTGTTTCTTGTTTGATGGTGGGTGGTGATGCGCACTATTGCACTGAGTTGCCATAGACAAATAACATAAGGTGCTAAAATAGTAAATTGCCAGGTTAATGAATACAGAGTAGATAAGGTAGGTAGGTATTTTAATTTGTATAACAAAAATAAAATAATTAATAATGTAATAGGTAATAGTTTGCGCAACAGGTCTTTAGGGACCCTGGGCCTAGCTTCTCGCAACCATTCGTTTTGTGTGAGTTTTTAATTTGTGGAACGAATGGAAGAGATCTACAATTTTATGCCGATTCCAAACGGCCGATTGCGAAGCTCTTTCAAGACAGTTATGCTCTAGGATGTTTGTCAGACGTTTGCGAGAGGTGGCGCAGTTAAAAAACCCTTAGATGGAATTTGGGTTTTTGCGGGATTCGAACCTGGGACCCCTCGTTTAGTAGTCCAACACACTAACCACTGTGGCGCCTAAATTATATATTATTTACAGGTGATTAATTAAAATTAAATTAAATATTATAAAACTGGTAAACACTGACATAAAACTTTGCAACTTGAAGGTCGGAAACCTCCAGCATTCTTCACTTACAAAGTTCAGCATATAGGTAACAAACATTTTCGGCAAAATTAAATTATAATAAGTTTAAGTCTGGACTTTAAACATACGACAGGTAACATTTGCGAAATTTGTACCTATGGAAAATACAGATTTTCTGAACTAACAGCCTTATGCATTAGAATCCCTTAATCAATAGATTAACAGTGTCTCCACTAACTCACGTCACATGAGTTAATTTGGCTTTAATCTTCTTGTCGAAAATGTTTATTCATAAAATAAGTAGCTAATCTATTGATTAAGCAAAACTACCCTGAAAAGCTGGCAGCACTCAGCACTGTCGCACTTCCGTGCCTCTTTTGGGTATAGTCATCTGACATTAACTAAAAAAAATAAAAAAGGTATAAACAGCAGCAAAATTATTAACTAGAAACTTAGCAAATATATAATGCAAGCAAATATAATTCAGATAGTGCCCGACTGTGTGAAAATTACTTATTAAAGTAGGTACCTATTTTGTACCTACGCAAAAAAAAATAAAGTGCACGACTGGGTCGCACGAAACTTTCTCGTTTAGTGCGAGTCTGACTGACTTTCAGAGTCTACAGCAAATCGAAAATTGAGGACACAAAAGTTTTGAAAACATCCATTTGACTCTAAGTTTGCATTTTGGTCAAAATCGTTACTGCCGTTTTCCGGTAAACTGAAAAAAACTAAAAGTCCTTTTTTCAAAAATCCTTTGTACGATAATATAGAGAAAAACTGAGTTTGCTATTGAGTTATAAAAGACTCAATTACCTTAGGTTAGGTTAGGTTAGGTTAGGTTGAGTGGGGTTGTGAGTTCATCACAAAAAGACCAGGCACCATAGTGGGCCCATCGCCATCCCCAGGGAACCGTTACGGTTAAAAACCTAAACCAAATCGCCCAAACAATCAATTTCTCTGCAGAATTTAATAATGGTCCCAATATTGTTTGAGGAACCAACCTCCTCTAAGTGATTAAAGAAGTACCTGCCAAGGTGCTTCCTTCTACTCCGAGCGATTGCTTGACACTCACATAAAATGTGGTAGATGTCTTCCGTGACTTGTAGGTCCTCACATTACCTGCATATGTCCGAGTTAGCTAGTCCTAGTCTCATGGCATGCTTCCTTAGAAGGCAATGTCCAGAGAGTATTCCTACCGTTAACCTAAGTTTGGTTCTACTGAAGTTGAGTAATTCTTCAGACTTTTTCCGGTTTAAAATGGGCCACAGTGCCTTTGAGACCCTGTGATCATCTAGCTGTGACCATCTTGTGGCTGCTAAATGGGAAGTTTTTTCAAAAGCATAACCCTTCTAGTCACGGCCATTGGTGGTCTTATGTCCTCAATCATGGTGTTAGGTGGGAGCTCTGCTCCTTCCTTGGCCAGAGCGTCGGCCTTTTCATTACCTTCAATATTACGATGCCCAGGTGCAGGTACCCAACATAATCTGACACGGTTCTGCGAACATAATGCCTTGAGCATTGTGCGGCAATTCCTTACTAGTTCAGATTTAGTGGTATGTGACTCTAGCGCTTTAAGCGCAGCCTGACTATCAATGTAGATGGCGATATTCTTGTTGGATATCGATCTCATCTCAAGTACCTCCGCAGCTTTGAGTACTGCCAGAATCTCCGCCTGGAACACACTGCATGTGTCCGGAAGTCTCAGGGCCAGATGTAAGTCCAGTTCATTGGAGAATACACCAGACCCTGTGCCCTCACTGGTTTTGGAGCCGTCAGTATATATCGAGGTCTCATTTACCCTCGACACCAAGTTCCTATACCAATCCTCTCTGTCAGGGTACAACACATCATACGGTGTGTCAAAATCTAGTGTACCAAGACCTTCATCCGACTTTTCCGGTATTTCGGAGAATGATTCCTTCAAAATACTGTTATATGTCCTATCCTACTGTTCTTAAAGAGCCCAATATTAGTGAGCCGTAGCGCACTATTTCCTGCAATTGATTTTATTTGTAGGTCCAGTGGCAGAAGATTTTTACTCAATTACCTTAAAAATGAATTTTTGTTACAATCGTATAGGTAGACCGTTTTCGAGATATTTCGAAATTTCAAAAGTACCGTTGTTCGAATTTTTAGCCAAAAACTGGGTACGCAGTCCTGGTAACCTCACCTACTTAAGCATAAATATCAATTTTGGTTGAAATCGTTAGAGCCGTTTTCGATCAAATCAAACTGGTACGAAAATGTTGTATGGGAGGTACCATTAATATTGAGGTTACCTTGCAAAAAAAAAACACCTCCCGAGCTGTAAGCCCAAAAACTCCAAATCCGAGGTTTGAACGTAATCCGGGAAGCCGTTTAGGCTGTAAGCCTGTGGAAGGACGGACAGACGGACAGACCGGACAGAATTTTGTGACCCACTTTTTTGAGTTCCTCTATCATCGTAATATCAGAATTGATTAAAATCTCGAGTTTGAAATTTTGTACGAAACTAATATCTTTCTCTTACTATACGTAATGGAGAAAGTTAAAAATATTGAAAACTATGTGTTCCCTTCTTTTTGTCTTTGCAAAATTTATTATTGTTTCGCTATTCACTTTCGTATTATAAGATGTAGCCAATATTATTGCATAACTCATTAAACCTAATAATTTTCGCAGATGTATAAAGGGCGAAAACAAAAGTTAATTCACCGCTAAATGCGAATTGAGACAATTAACTTTTTGCCAGTTGATTAAGTGTGAATTATCTTTAAAAAAAATGTATGACCAACGTTTTCTGCAATTAAACCAAAATTAGCTCTAATTCGGCTTAAATTACATTTTATGAATAATGCTGTAAACCATGACCATTCACATGAGCGCGAACTGCGAATATGCGAACTGCGACCAAATCAATTTATCTGTGTTTGTGAATTGATAATTGCTATTTGTTTTACCTTAAAAGCATTATATTCAATTAATGTAACACCTAATCTAAAAAAACCGAGATTTGATTGATTAAAATACTGAAATTTACAATTACAGCAATTCTCCCTCGAATTGAAAATTCTTGCCGCGAACTGTCACACTTCATTCACAATCCACATAAAACAGTCGCGATCTACAAACCTGCGAATTAAAAAATTCGCTCGAACTTTTACCTTTTTCGCGGCAAAAAATACTCTACATTAGTACCATTTCTATCTGCTCGAGAACACTGCTACCACTCATTTCCACTCACTCAGCACAACTCAAAACAAAATACATAACATACACAATACACAAACCAAACCATGGATAGCGAATATGGAACAAAAGACGAACAACAGAAAAAGTTGGCCAGCAGCGGGAAAACATTATACGCAAACAGAAACAGCTAGCTAACTCAGCTGAGAAGTAAAACACCATCGCAAACATTTTTAGTCGTCAATGAGCAGTGCAACTGGTTGCGAACGTGAATCGGTCGGAGTATTTGGATTAATTAGCTTGAGTGATTTTTTTTTTGTGTTTTTTTTCTTTTTTCCCCGTCATACATTCATAACAATTTCGTTTTCTCCCTTGTCGCTTGTCACGTCAGTCACAGCTGTGATTGAGTGAGTGTGTCCATATCTATCGCCTGAACTAAAAAGTGCTTGAAATTCGAATAAAAAAGGAAAACCCACGAACAGGACGGCTGAGTAGATTATTTTACGGCATTCCGGGCTGATGCCAAGCGAGCGGACCGCAAACGCACGTGAATTACTAGCCTTTGTTCTGCTTCTGGGGCGTCAAATCTAGCAATCACCAGTCACCATCACCACCAAGGCAACGCCACCACCGCTCACCACAGTCATATTGTCGCCTATTTGTTTGCCAGCGCTGCTGTCGTCGTCAGTCAGCTGTGACTATTTCAGTCCCAAGATCGTTTGACAGTTTTCTTTCTGGTTTTTCGCGATCGTGATCACATAGTTATTTTCTCCATAAACAAAAAAAAAAAAAAAAAATACTCAAAGAAAAGAAGGTCGTTGTCCTTTGGATTCGCTTTGTTTGTAATCCCTACTGTGCCATAATTATCCTGCCAACCGATCGGTTTATAAATGGAAAGTCTCCCAAACACCGACACCACCGCGATTTGTTATAACTGCTGTCTATTTATTTCTATCAAATTTTTAACTATATTTACGAGTCATTAACGTGAACTAACGAGTTTTTTATTTTACATAGTGTAACAAGTGCCCTAGTGCCAAAATTTACCCTTTAGAGTTGCCAAAGTATTGTTATTTCGCTTTGTCTTAAAAAGTGTGTGCCCAAGGACCACCCACCCACCGATTGAAACAAATTCAAACGGAAACAGTTGAGTAGCACGAGATGAACCGAACACCGAAAAAAGTCGCCCCCGATGGCGGATGGGGATGGGTGGCGACATTCGGCGTGAGCCTTATAAATGTGAGTAGTACGGAAAAGATCCGAGCAAAACTTTTTTTTTTTTCTAAAATGTAATTCCCCTTTTCCTTTTGTAAACAACGTCAGTGTTCCATTTTTGTTTCGACTGAGTAGAAATTTTGCTGTTTTGTTTTGATTCTTTGTTTTCCATGCCTAGTCTGCCTTCATGATCAGGCAGTGACTGCGTGTACAGTGGAAACGATCTGGCTCACAGTTGAAGCGAAAAACGATAAATAAAATGTTAAATCCATTGCGAGCGACCCATGTTTTTGTTTGGTAGCACAGAAAACATGGGAATGGGGGAATTCCTTCTGTTCACACAAAGGATTTTTGGGAGCAATATTTGATATTTTTATCTGACAGATAGACGTTTGGGATTGTATGTAACCAGGTAGAAAATTCAAATAAATGGGAGAACCTTTTGATTTATATCGTCGTTTTTGAAATCTTTCAGGAACTCGAAAATGTAGGTACTTTTGCATTGCATCGTAGCGATCTAATCGAGTTTAATTATGCCCACGGATCAAATCTGTGAGGGTTGGAACGAGTAGGTAGGTAGGTTCCTATCTACTCTGGTTGCGTAAATGTGAAAATAATTGTAGCAGATGGTTTTTCTGAGCACTATTTTTAATTTCAAATAGGTGTTGTGTCCCTGTCCGCAGACTGCACTTTCAGCAGAAATCCGATCATTGCGCGGTTAAATATGGGAACACAGTTACCAATCTTTAAGATGGAAGCCACATTGAATTGAAATAGAAGTCTACTTCCCATGTGACTTTTTTATATAATTTATCAAATCATTTGACAGATCGGTGCCATTTCTGATTTCGTTACTTGCTGACAGCCAGTCATTCCGCTATGACATACCGTTTCAAAATATTTGTTTGCATTTTGTTCGCTTCAAGTTCCCTGGAAGAAAATTTCGTTCGCTTGCAAGTTTTGACGCTAATCCCTAAATGGTGTAGAGTAGGAAGTTGTCGTTGCTGCGAATGTCGATGGAGGAATCGTCACGTCGGCGCTTCGCCAAAACTGCCGAGTAAGAACTAAATTCTTACTTACATCTAATAAATGTCTATGCAATTTTGAGTGGCGGTTCCTGTGTTCTAGGAGAACATTCGACCGCCACCGATTGGTTTTAGTTTCTCAGATTTTTATTTTTCTGTGCAATTGATTTTAAAGGCGGATGCAAAATTTGTTTCTTGTCCAATTTGTGCATTTGACATATTTATCAGTACTGTTTCGAGCCAAAAGCGAAGCTACTCGATTTTACTCATTTTCTTATTTCATGTAATTGGTGATGAAAACGTGTATAAACTTTGTGCGATTGGGATTGGTAAAGGCCCATTTTATTCACTCGAAGTTGAAGACAACTCGGGGAGTTTTCCATATAAAAATCCCCAAGTTGTGTTCAACTTCGAGTGAAGGGCCTTAAACCGCGTACGCGAATGAACTAAATATGTGTCACAGTCACAGCCTTGTATTTGCTATCGAATTTTCTATATGTTAACGGACACAATTAAATTGCAGTAACTAATCAATTTTTTAAGAAATTTCAAATAAAAACGTCTGTCTCTATTTTTAAATAAAATGTATTGACACTCCAACTTCGTGTTACGTGTTCGTCTTCTAGGAGAAAGCATTTGTCCAGTGGCCTGGACGGTATTGCATTTTGACATGTAACAGTTTATTTTTTTAAAAGCAAAAATGCAGTATTCTGCTCTTTGTGCAATTAGTACTGGACGAGGAGGTATTTCAATAGAGGCAAAGTACGCTTTTCAGGAACTTCAATGACGGTTGTACCTACATAATTATTGAAAAACTTGCGATCATAACTTCACTAGCGAAAAACCCGTTACGAGCTATACGTTCACGGAATTATGTTGATTTTACATGTGAAACAAAAACAAATTCCATCTCGTAATGCTCGTTCACGGACGACGCGATTCGACCCCTGTATTTTTTCCTTATACTCTTTTCGCACTATGACTTAGCGAAGTTCAGCAGGATTTCTATTAGCTAAAATAAAGGACATCTCTGAAACCAATTTTATAGCGATCTCCAAAAGCTGGCAATACCGTCCATAACTGAAACTCATTGGGCGAGCAAACATTTTTAGTTTTTAATCTAATTTGTTCACAATGGCTATATTTCCGTAAAAATTGTTCAATTAAATTTGCTGTTAGTTGTACGGCCCATTAACTGACTTGATTTCTAGATAATTCCAGATTATTTAATACACTACATAAGAAAATTGCTTTATATATTATTAGAGATAAAAGAAACGCATCGGTATAGATATGAGCTGTGTCTTTATAACTGTCGTTGGTTATTACTTATTATTTTGTCACGATAAGCCACCACTCTACCTAAATTCGAAATCCATTTAAAATAAATAAGTTAATAGGCAATATTCCACACTCAGCCTCTCCTAGCTTATCAAATTAGTATATATATTAAGGCAAACCCTTTTATGAGCTAATCAAAATCACGCGACTATATTAGTTCTGTTTGAAAGAAGAGACCTTATCGCAACAAAATTATAAACCAACAGACAAAGCCGCACCATTAGCAAACATAAACACGCTAAACGGATATACGTGTGTGGTGTGCTGGGCATTGCATTCCATAATTAATTGTAATTGTAACCGATATAAGTAACTTGTGAGGCGTGCAATTCACTTATTGCAACCACAATCATGAAAAGAAAATATGTGCACTCAAGTACTGCAATGTAGGGGCGATAAACTGTGCAGGCTTTGAAAATAATGAGCGGGAGTTCCGGAAGGAAATTCGTTTCATGTGCGGTGTATCTTGTATTATCTGTATTTGTGCATACATGGTCGGAATTTTATTATCATGATGAATTTGAGCATTTTTTGGTGGCTTCCAAAACAAAGATGGAAGATATTGAATATTGGAAATCCAGTATTTTCTAAGGTTCCTCCCTGAAAAATCAAAATAGGATATTTAATAGGAATTGACTTCTACGCCAGCCTGTACTTTTCACGTTTTTCTGAATGAACAATTTTTGAACGTAAAAATGTTCTTTTGAGAAAGAGAAAATGTTTTTTCATACAGTTTTCGACACTTAAATTTGTTGTACAAAAATAAACTAATTTTGTAGGAATATTTCCAGTCGAATGCAAAAATATTTATACCTAAATAGTCCGCCAATAGATTTAAAATTCTAACATTACTTAACCTACCGCTTAATTCACTTATTACTAAAAGGGTTTTTAAAATTTTTCGAGATCTACACAAGTATTTCGGGACCAATAAATGTAAAGCAGATCTCAAAAATATCTCACAAATGACTTTGAACGTGACTTAGGGTTAATATTAAATAGGCGATTACAGTTGTTAATAGATATTGTTGTCATTTGTATAACCAGGTCTGTAGATAAAATTCAATGTTTAAAAAAACAAAAAACTAATTTGTAACCTAAATGGATATTGAAAGAATAAAACCATATAAGTTTTATTTCACGTCTTTATTTGGTCTTTAAATTTTGTTTTTATAAAGATCCCCTTCCACTTGCTAGTACGCATTGCCTTAGGCGATGGTTTTCTCTACTGCGCTGTCCCTTTGGGCTATGAGTGGTTGTAACTTATAATGGCTCTTCGTGCATCACACGCGAACTTTCAGTGCCCCAGAAATAAAGATTTTGCTTACTGAAGTAACCGCTATAGTGGAAATGCGCCTCGTCGCTCATGATGATTCTCGACACAAAACCGTCCTCTTCGTTGTTGACATTGAGGTTGGCTTGAGCTTGACAGTAATTCACACTCATATTTCTTGCGGAGTATAAAGTTCTCCATTGCTTGTCTGTTTTATACCGCAGATGTCTAGTTGAAAAATGTCAAATATGATTGGCGTCATTTCTTAAAATTATAACATCTTTCGATAGAGCTATTCATTTTGCGCCTTGCATTTACCTCTCTACTTATCTCCAATAGTTCTACAAACTACTCAACTTATGATTAATGGTTAGTTATAAACTTTACTATAACCCTCATGTGATGTCATTTTCTATTTGGTATTAATATGAGTTTCACTTGAAGTTAACTATGAATAATGTCAGTCAAGTGCAAAACTAGTTACAAGATATAGTTAACGGAAATTAATGACACCTAGTACAATGTACGTCGTCAAAGTATAAAGTTATCTTTGCAGTTTATTAAATATTAAAGCAGCTATTTCGGATTGACATCGAAAATATGCGGGCACATAGGGTTCTACTACTGCTTTAAATGTACGCAGAATTGAAAGCGTTCAAAAGAAATTTTTGAGATTTGCTCTACGGCATTTGTTTCGTAATAATGAAGTTTAATGATATTCAAAAGCGGAAAATACACAAGTATGTTTGTCCTAATATGTTTCTAGTCTCTAAAACATCTCATATAGGTAGTTTTATTAACCAAACACATTATGGTATACGCCTTTTAAAAATATATAATAACTAACTACTTAATAGCATTCAGTAATTTTAAACTCAATCACATCCCCCCACTGTTGGCAGCGGTTTTTTGTGTATGTTTTTGCATGTGACACGGTTTCTAAATTGACAAGACACCGATAGGAAAACATAATAGCGAATTTGAAAAAAAAAATGTTTGGTGGACAGCGGCAAGAGCATTGCGAGTTGGGGGTCTCAGTATCGTCTCTGGTTCAATTAGCCCAATGAATTAAACCAGTCAGAGTACCTACTGACATTCTTCTAGCAGAAATGTATTTTTTTCGACAGTCCAAGTTCCAAACTCTTATTATTATTATTTGAGAGGGGTTATTGTACTGCGACCTTTTGGTCTATTGTACCCCCTGCTTACGCCTCAGAGTGGTTTATTCCCTCAAAAGAGTTCCCCTCATAGTATAATTCCTTTCGAAATCATTCTAGAGGTTTTAGTACTCTTCTTTCTCCTTATCGGAAGAAATTCTTCCTATAGCACTATCTCCAGTTCAGTTTCCTTTAAGAATCTAAGGATGAGAGCTGGCTCTAGTGACTGTATTTCCTCATCAGATAGTTGGTACTTGCCCAAGTATTTCAGTCTTTTGTGGGTCAGTGCCCCACATGATCCCAGCAAGTGTTCTGGGATTTCACTGGACTCATCGCAGAATCTGCAGAGACCTTCCTCAGATATACCCAGTTTCCTGAGGTGTTCCTTGAGTCTACAGTGCCCCGTTAGGAAGCCCGTTAGGATACGAAGGTTATTTTTGCTCATGCCGATGCAAGCTTGGAATCTCTTCCGGTTGTATTGCCCCAGAAGTTTCTTGGCCTGCCTCATGCCCTGAGTGTTATGCCAGGTTCTTGCCCTGTTTTCTTTCTCTAGTTTCCTAAATTCTTCTTTGAGGGTGTGATCCCCTATTCCGCAGAATGGTTCAGGACCTATGAAAGTTTCTGATGCTCCCTCTCTTGCTAGGGAGTCGGCCATTTCATTCCCCTCTATTCCTACATGGCCAGGCACCCAGCAGAGAGTTATTTTGTTTCTCCTACCAAGTTCAAACTCTTGCAAACGTTTGACGACAAAACAAAAACGACTGAATCTGGGGTCAAATTTGAACGCTATGATATCACCCTTCATGTTCGTACATAATATACCTACATATATTTTTTGTTTTTTTTTTCTGATATTTCTAAATATATATTAGCTGATTGAATATAATAAATTTGCCCTTCAGTAGAGGAATATAGGATACATTATATAGGATTTATGATACTAAAAACCATTGTCACTTATCGATCTCATTTAATTTTGTGTTTGGTTTTACCCTTGGGTATAAGAAACAAATGCTTATATTTTGCCATTTTGAATACATTTTAGATACAGTGAAATCCTCATAAACAGCACAGCATCCTCTTAAGGGAGTGTCCGTTTAAAGTATTTTTTTTATAAATAAGTTGTCTCTACATTGAACTCATTAATTTTTAAGAAATTGTTAATAGCATATTATGTTTGCAATATGCCTTGAGAAAACAAATTCATTCGGCTTAAAAATCAATCCTAACCAAACACACCACAATGGACCCAACGGATGGTCTAAGTAAAGATGTGGCAAAATTGCCACAACCTATACCTACACACCAATCATTCCGTCTATGCTAAATTCAATTTCAAGTTACGTGTCACTATAAACTATGATAGCCTCTCAAAATCCCCATCACGATTTTATCGTGTATTTTAGCAAACACATCCCAAATAAACGAAGAAAATAATTCACAACGGATCATGCCTAATTTATTGGACCAAAGTAATATTCTCTGCTGTTTCCCATAACTTATTTATCGCAGTGTTTTCATTAAAAAATACAGTGTCCTTCAGCCAAACAAATGGCCTCTTCAAGATAAGCCACAATAACGGAGCCTCCTTGATTAAACGAAATTAACTTTAATAAATTCACTAAATCAATAATTACCCCCTCCGTAAACTGAGTCAGTTTGAACGATTGCCTAGATAACGTAGGGTAACCTTGGTTTTTACTATGGTACCGCCCTCCCTTGTCTATGCCGATAATGAAGTCATGAAAGTAAAAATACAGAAAAATAAGAAAAACAAAAAAACTTTATATTGTGGTGATAAGGAAGAACAAAAAAAAAAGAGAGGAAAACAAGTAGAAATCTATTGATTTTAGTAATACGATTTGTTGATTGCCGGTAACTGCCGACCGACAACGATGACAAGACCGACGCCGGAGACTGTTGTGTAATATAGCACTTTTCCCATTTCACTTTAGCTTTTGTTTACCCTGAGAGCGGTGCTGAGCTTATCTCTGTGTTAAGTGAACAACGGACAGCGTCATTAACTTTGTTTTGATGCATGGTAGGGTAGGGATTCAAATCTTTGGATATGGTTGCTTGCCAACCACTTGAAAATATGTAGGCAACTGTGAGTTGCGCCATTGTTTTCGAGTAGCAATCAGATTACAGTGAATTGAATACATTGTTTTGACGTTTTCTTTCAGACAGAGAAAAAGGTATTTTTGTCAGCTCGTTAGGGGGTACTTAGAGAGGTCCACGCATGAAATCAGACGCATAGACTGCTGACAGCTAATAATAGGTTCGTCTGCATGTTTTCAGTATAGAAAAATGTCGAATACGAAAAATGGAGATTGGAATCTCTTGATTTTAAGAAAAGTACATATACTCCATTTAAGTTACCTAAAAATACAGTCATATTTAAGAGACCAACAATACGCCTACAATTCATCAAGTTGTCACTTCAAACTTCCTTAAGCGCAAACGGCTATAAACCTATCGATAATTTATACTGAAACTGTCGAAGAATTTCCAAGAACCACCATTTCCATTCTCCTGCGGTACATTACATAGTTTACCTCAAGGATCTCGGTCTTGTTCCGTCCGCATGTCTACAAAATAATAATAGACAGTGTGACCGGCTTTAAAGTTTTCTCAAGTGAACTGATCGGACAAAAAACACATTGGGTAGTCTCCAAACTATGAGTTTCAGACTGATGAGGCAACCAAATCTTTTGAGACATTCATCACAACTTCTGTCGGAAGTTATTGACAGTTTTCAGCTTGACAGGCACTGGACAGAAGAAAAATTACCGCATATAAGAGAGCAAAAGAGAAGATAAGAGGATCTGTACAAAATTTTCGAAACATGGCTTGTTTCTTTATTTAAAAATAAAAAAAAGAGGACGATCAATCCATATAACACACGAAGTCACAGTGAGTCCAAAAGAACTGCCAGGACCACATATTCAATTACACAATTCGCATCCTCAGAGCTTACCTATTAAGAGTGTATTAACTCAATCAGCTTCTCCTTCCTTACAAATCAGTGGTTAGACTCAAAAAATATACCTTAATATGCTTTTCACACCAAGCCCAAAACCGGGGGTCAGATTCTGTAAGACGAAACGTTAAAACGTTTTCGTGTGCATGAAACAATTTGCTTTTGTAACATTCGTGCGCACGAAAACGTTTATTCGTTTCGCCTTACAGAATCTGACCCCGGGTTTTCGCGAAAACACACGAAAACTTAATCGAAAACAGAAGTTTTACCCATGCATATTTCAGTTTTCAAAACGAGTCGTTTGCACTCATTTTTCACGAAAACAGCATGAAAACGACTTCCAATCGTTGAGTTGTTGGAACAAACACACCTTTTGCAATGTTCAGCAAATTCAGCAAAATGGCTGACGGAACAAATGTCACAACTCACAACTTCAAACCATTTTCCACACTTAATTGATGGGCTAATATTATTTTTAAATGCCCTGGATTCATTTTATTTGTTGATCAATGCGATAGAAATTTGTAACAAAAATAGTTTGCACCGAAGATTTAAGACTAATGTCTCACAGCTGATAGAAACGTCAAACGAAAACTAGTTGGTGGTCGGTGTGAATGCATCGACTTGTTTTCGACGAACACACGGTTTTGGGCTTGGTGTGAAACGCATATAGCTCCCAATTGGCAGGCAACACGGCATTATAGGCAGCCTGTTCGCACCGAGCCCAACTGCTTCTTGGTAAGAGAACTATAGGTAAATGTAATCATATCGACAGCCGTTATTTTTGTTGCTAAATTTGAGAACAAGATCTTTTATATTTTGCCAAAAATAGGAACATATAGGCTTGTAAAAAACGGAAATAGTATTTTGTCTCGAATACACCTTTAGTACAATTTTCTAATCTGTTAGAAGATTTTTGCCGAAATGGAGCGATCACCTTCCAGAACATATTTAACTGATTTATATACCCGCTTAATCGGTGCGTCAGTTCAAAGCATATACTTTTGCAAACCAATTCCTGGAAATTCTCATCAAATGACTGGACCAGCTTCTAAATGGCAACTTCAACTCAAAAAATCGACTCCATCTTCTGTGTGAGACTCTCGTCATGTCTGAAACACATTCTCTTTTTTTGTGTAAACAAAAACGTGTCCCCAATAAACCTTGCAACTCTTCCATGGTTTCACACATGCTTGCTAGAATCTATTTTTAAAGGTTTATTTTCGAAGCTTGTTTCTCTAGTAATAGGTAAGTAGTTCTTTGTTCCAGATTTAAGCCTTACTTACCCTCATTCGGTCTGGCAAAGCTCATCGTTTCACCTTCCCTTTTGTAAATTGTGGTAACGTCGACAATCAATAGGGATTACTACTCGGTGGATGAAATGTCAAGATTTTCCCGACGTTTCGCCTGTCATATGTGTAAAAAAAATATATATATACCTATAGAGTCTGCACGTTTTCGCAAAAAAAAACATATTAAACAAAGAAAACAAAGAGTCGTTGCCATAAAAGAAAAAAGACATTCGTTCAGTTATTGCTGTCGTCGACGATTAGTCTGACTCTGACTCAGTCGCATGCCACAGATAAGAGTATTTTACTTCAAATATACGTCTCCGTCTCACTAAGCTTTGAAGTATCTAGTCTTGATGAATATGATGCGGGGGATACCTCTATAAATTATAAACATACACACTTACTACAAATAGTGGGTTAGCTTTCTTTGTTGTTCACGTTTTCTTAAGAATTCCCGAAGAAAGTTCTCGGTAAATATTTATTTGTATAATATTCAGATTGAACTAGTGTAAGTAGTGAATATCAACCGGCTCCATGTTCCACCAACAGTAGCCGGGCCATGCGACTGCTATATGTGTAGTGTATGTTCTACGGCACGTGCAAATTCCATGCACTCGTAAAATAATATGCTCTCATCGGTATTCGGTCATCAACCTGATGATGACGTGATCACTTTGTCCACCTTTGGTTTTGTCTTTTGTGCAACGTGTTTTCATTTTGTGGCAAGAGCGTAACCACTCGCAAAAATGCAGATAGCTACTGTCAGTTGGTTCATAGTACGGATATGCACATTAGTATACTTTGGTAGGGTTGATTGAGGACTTTGACTGATTTTTGTTTGGCGTGACAAGCAATTGAACTGAAATGAAATGCAGACTGATGACGTTAATGGTAAACTGTAAGCATCTTTGTCTGACGTCTGTGCCAGGGGTAAGTTTCTTAAGAAAAGTATGACTAGATCGAATCAAATCGTATAGTTTTAAAGACTTTAGTCACTAGATGGGTAGGTACCCACAGCTACAACTTTATTCCCGTCCCGTTGAAAAATCAGTTTTATGTTTCTCTTAACGAAACCTCTGAAGTGTTTTTATTTATAAAATACGTTTAGGCCCATTTTATTCATGGGCCTTAGTACACGATAAGTTCGGTAGGTAGCACGCTTTTGGCGCTGATGGGATTAAATTTGATTGGAAGTTTAACATTCAAAGGTAGGTGATTGGAGGTTTGATTCTTAAGCAACAGTTACTTCACAAGAAGTATACGATTGTCATTCGTCAAAAGACTCATAAATAAAGAAATTCTCATTGTTCGCACCACAAGGTCTACAACAAATCTGATGTCATCGCGCCTTTGCAAATGGCACCCCTTAAAGCTCGTTACATTAGGTTGTCTCACCGTTATGAAAGCAAGTTCAGATATACAGAAAACAGAAAACGTGTATTAGAATTGTGGCTCGTAAAAAAAAAAAAAAAAACACCCACTCAATGTCCATAAATGCGTGTCGCCAAGAGTGTGCCACTATATAGCAGCGACCTTTATTTGTATACAAATTTACAATTCAGCACAGTGTGTTGTGTAACAAAACTGTCAATAAACTTTTATAATGTCATCAACCACATGCTGGGTTAAACTATATACATACTGCCAAATTAAATTAGCATTTTTTTTGTCGTTGTCGTCAGTCTTTTAGGTATTAGGTGAATAACTAAAGTCTGGAAATTGATTGAGTGTTTTTTAAACAGACCATGTCTCTTGTTGCACCAATAACCCATAATCATTCGTCATCTAATTTACTGCCGTGTTTTCCTTCAGAGATTTTCCATTTTTTCTTTGTCCATATGGAAAAGTTTCCACCCGAAATGGAAAACGGAAAAAAACTCTCGTGTCTGTTGTGATACATAAAACTGTTTGTAAAGTCTTGCATGCCTGCCGGAAAATCGCAATTTACTAGAGCAGACAATTGTGTGCACTCTTGAATTTAATTTCCACTTTTACCACAATGCGACCAGGAGGCACTTTGTTTGCTTCTCAATGGTGGTTTTGTTTCTTTCTTCGTCGTGTTAAATGCAGTTTGATGTATCTATATATAATTTGTGCGGTAATGAGAAGCGCAAGCAGAATTGATGAAAGATGGACGCGTCTGAATGTTGACAGAAGTGGATATTGCGAAAAGTGGAAAGAATTTTAATATTTTTTGACGAAACTTGTAGATTTAAGCAAATTTAAGTTCACAGTAAAAATGTCGAAATCAGGTCGACACAGAAGTGAAGATCGTAAGTGTATATTTAGCAACGAAGATGTCTTTAAGATTGTCGTTAAGAGATAATAGATCTTGGGAAAATATTTCCCCCGTAGGACAAGTGTTCAGTGAATGGTTTCTAAAAGCTGTTTGTGAATCCTAAATGACAACTAACGGTTCTCCCTCATTCTTAACCTAATTTTAAAGTTATAGCTGTCCTAACCTGTATACCGCTTTCTAAATGACTTTGCTGTAAATAGTTTAAGGAAGGTCACTCCCCGTTGTCAGTTCCTGCACACATTTTGCGAGATAGAATCCAGAAGAAAGAAGATCTATTTTAAAATATAGAAGCTAGAAGATTAAACTTTTAAGGACCCGGTCCGCCTGTCCTAAAAAAAAAACTTGTATGTACCTTTTTTTTTTATTGAATCAATTAATTTGGTTTGACGACGCAATTTAATATGATTTCTCTATCATTTGTTACCGCTAAGGTTTATCTCTCATTTTGCCCACAATTAAGAAATGTGGTCAACCTTTGAAGTGCGAGATTCTCAACCGTCCACTTGTATGTACCTTATTGAGTATTAAATCCAAAAAAAATGATTCATTTCCATTGCAAAGCTGCTCATGCAGGGCTATACAGAAGTTCATAATTTTCGCCACATTAAGCTCCTCGCATCAAATGCATTAAATATATGTCTACCCACTGTTTTTCAACTATAATGACTTCGTATACATGCTGCATGAAATTGATTGTTTCTATATCTGGAACGTCAGTCTAGACTCTAGAGTCTAGACGGAAAACATGCCGTTCATGTAAATTAGCTCATTTTACATTAAGTTTTAATATGACACCAACTGGAGTACTTCTGCTAGCTGTTCGCATACAAAAAAGACGCAATAGAATTCACGTACGTTAGTGGGGCCGTTTGCATTGCGAAATTTACAAAATGCCCTAGTGGAGTAAGCCTAAAACGCCTCACCTAATATTTTGATAAGCATTCATATTAGAGCTTCTTTCTTTACTTATTTTTAATGGAAATGAAGTGAAATTACAAAAGGACTACACTGCGGGCATCATGGTCTGAAAAACACAACCATAAGACGAAATTTCAGACGAAGATTGTAAAAGGTGTATCGAGGTACTGGAAATTATTACAAGACAGCTTCTTTAGAAGATTGGATTTAGTGTATATTGTGTCAGGGCTGGTTACATGAATTTTGAAGAAAATACGGACAATTCAACTTAATAATTTATTTTTCATTCTTTTTCTTGAGGGCGTTTTGTCAATAAAATGGGGCTTTTTACCCATAAACCTATTTACAAAACGCCCCACCTAAACTATTTAAAAAAAAAAAAAAAAATTAAAAATAGAAATAAAACAATTTTATTATAAAAATTCCAAATGCCAAAGTCAAGACAAAAGGGTATTTTATTTGTATGCAATAAAAGATTTGTGATTTTCTTTTATTGTTTGTATTTTATTGATGATTTCTTGAAAGTGGGGCGTATTGTATAGTTTAACCCTTCAACGATAGCCTTAAACAAATAAGATCCAATTTGTTCAACGACATGATGGGTATACGTCAAAATACAAACCAAACCAAAGCACAGATTTATCGAACACAAATTCACGTTAGAGACCGACCTCCGACTATAAAAGAATATTTTAAAATTTCATTCCGAAAGGTTCGCTTTGCATCCAAACCAGTTTTATCTTCTATCTTCTTCGGGCACAACTGCTACATACCTCGTGCAATGAATTTATTGGCCCCCCCAATTTATGACGCAACTCATGACATTTGCTATTTTTATTCTCTAACCATCAACACTGCCACCAGCCACCAGCTCCATATGTCAGGAGGTTTTAATAAACTCCCATGGCGAATCCGTCCTCAGTACTCCGCGTGATTGTATCGATCAATACTCAGTTTGCTTCTTCTGTCCAATCTCCATACGACTATGATATGATTATGCTCCTGCGGTGAGCGCCTGAGCAGCACCAGCTGACAGCAAACAGCAATTCTCTTCAATTCAATTCCATTATATTTTGATCCAATCGTATGCCCAAACAAATAATTTAATTGCTAAATTAATTCCAATTGATCTGTCGGCCAGAGCAGCCGCTGGCTGCCTCTGTGCCACAACAACGGTGTGCCTTTCCCCCGTTTGAATTGTGTTTTGAGTTACATTTTAATAAAAAAAAAAAAAACGAAAGTGATGCCGAGCGATGAGCATGTGGCTGGGTGGACTTTGGTCTTCCACAGTCGCAAAGAGATATATAGATAGGCCGAGTGTATGTGTGAGGATGAAAAATATATGGGCAAACACGCTTCCATCACGTGCTCGGTTGAACGGCACCGCTTGACTCATCGCATATCACGAGATAGCAATTTGTACTTCTAAATTCTGAGCTGACTGGCGACGACGTTCGCTTTGCTTGGTTTTGGGGGCAGAGCACAGAGGTGCCTTCTCCATCTCCATGTGCATGTGGTGGCCTCTTTTCAATTCAAATGAAAACAACTTTTCATATGCATATCAGCATATGGCTGAAGTTTGAGAAAATGTGCGACGATGTTGTGCAGTAGCTAATTTAAGAAATAAAGAAATACGCTGACCGACTGGCAATGAAAGATAAAACTGGGAATTATATTTTGAATATTGCCAGCTTGAGTTCACACGTCCATTAAAGCGGCCATGATGGAAATTTTATATGTGAGCTTGAAAATGCGACCGTCAAATCTTTGGATATAGATATAATACGAAGTGTAATTTACACTGGCCATCCGCACTTATTAAAAATAATCTTAATTAAGAGTTCCCCGCTAACGAGTGCGATTGACTGAAATTAGCTTTGACAAATAATTGGTGCATGTATTGCATTCGCCAATGAATTAATTGAACCAGACTCGGCCTCGGCACGACGCAGGATACAATATGCGTTCTTCTTAAACTTTAGTAAAAGGTAGTTACGTTAGAGAGCCGCACCCGGTTCAGTCTACACAAACTTAATACTCGAAAAGATAGTGTACTAGAACTAGATCATGGCATATTTCGGTCGCTGAAATTCGAGAAAAAAAGAGATCATCGTCATTCATCATCTAACCCCAGATAGGTACCTACCTACATGCCTTCCTCAGGGCCAATAAAGGCGTATATTTCTACAAAAAAACATTTTTTCGTCGCAATCATCTTAAATTTAAAGCTGTTTACAGGAAACGTACACTTTGGCACGTACGCAAGAGCTTGCGGTAGACAAAAAAAAACTTCATATAAAAACTTATATCAATTAGATCTTTAATTGAACCTCAAACCACTGGCTTAGTAGTCAAGCGTACTCGCTGCTCTGCTCGAACCCTTCGTATGTTTAAGTCCTGAAAAAAAAGTTCAAGAAACCCGATATCAATAAAAAAGTTAATTTAAAAAACCAAAAAACCTGACTGACTGTAGAAAAGATTTAAAAAGATTAAAACAAGACACTTTCAAGTATAACTAATTGGCAGTCGAAGGCTGCGCATATTTTTGTCAGATTGTTTGACTAACCAATCTAGCTACCGCACGTACCTACGAATTTCAACAATTGAGATTGGTCTGGCCAATCTCTTACTTCAGTTACTTCATGACAATTTAGATTCAAAGTGGTCATTCGGTTCGCTTTCCAACTTTATTATAGCTTTGCCATTTAGTCGCCTTCGTCAATGTATGATGAACATATATTTGCTGAAGAGTTTTGCAAAAGAAAAGCAAGACATAATCTGAAATATTGGGCGTGAACTCACGATGTACATATACACCCAAGGTCTGACCTCTTAGTTCACTTTTTTATTTGTTAAAGAAGTCACTTATATGGAATACGAACACATAAAATTCGTTAGACCTAATTGTGCCGTACAGTTCATACATAAAAGGTCGAAAAAGTACAGCAAAAATCTGCAAGCTTAGGAGCTCGTAGTGAACATAGCCGGCTTTGTAAGACTAGCTACACGATCTGACAAAAATATGCTCAGCCTCCGACTGCCAATTAGTTATACTTGAAAGTGTATTGTTTTAAAATTTTAAATCTTTTTTGCAGTCAGTCGGTTTTGTTTTGTTTTTTTAAATTTACTTTTTTATTTAAATAAGTTTTTTGGAGAAAATGTATTTCCATACAAATTCCGCAATTGTGAGCTTCCGTAAAATTTAAAGATTACAATTTCTTATTGGTAAGTACCTACGACGCAAACTACAATTTTTTCAAATGATTAAAAATATGTACAAAGTTAAATGTCCATAAAAAAATTAAAAATTGTATGGAATGTGTTAAATGTATGTAGATTTACAAAAAAAATTATTAAACCGTTTCTTTTGTGAATGGTGTGCATTATATTTATTTGTCAGCGTTTTAGGAGTATGGCTGGAGCACTTTACCAAAATCTTTTAAGCACTTCTATTTCATGTCGATCGCAAATGTACAAATCATACGCATTCTATCACATACCTGTGATACTTATCCTCTCCGAGTGACGTATGCACAAAGCTTTATTCCATTCCAACCATCAGAAGCAATTACCAACTGCAATTTTTCTAAATCTAAATCTACTATAGGAATGTACTTATACACATGTCATACATCACAAGTGCAAACCAACCTAGACATCACGGCTACCCAACCCAACATACACCCATTAATGCACTTTCCTAACAATTTCATACAGCGATCCGTCCAGCTCGTATAATTGTTGGCTATTCATTTGTTCACTCAACAAAACTGCTACCACCAACGCGCGCAATGGCACACTCTGCATGACGTACGTAGGCAGCCACCTAACCTACCTGGCTGTAAGTAATGTTTGCGCCATGCTTGCTCCACCAAATCGTATTCATAAACAAAATAATAGCTGTCAACAAACAAACAAAACTTGTTTTTCCGGTAAAGGTTATCCAATCGTTAATTTGTCGCCAAGTTTGGTGCTAGTGTTGCTGGTGGAGGTGGGGGATGGGGCTCAGCTGACCGTCAAAATCGCCCCGGCATTTACAATTTACAAACAAAGCACGCATGGTACGCTGAAGACATGGAGATGGAAATGAAAAGACAACTTCAGTTTAACCACGTGACTTTGCAACCAGTAGAAGTAGGTATGACAGAAGCAGTAGCCAAAAGAGTCGCTGAAACTTGATCACGAGTCGGTCATGTGAATGCGCGCCGGCACAGAGTGGCGCACTACTTATGGGACAGTGAGACAGTGAGTTGTGTGCGCATATCCATAATTGTACAATTCAAGTCCAGTTCAAGTACAATACATAAGGCGTTTTGCGCCATAATATGTTTGTTATTAATTAAGCTGCTGAGTCCAGTTGGTAACACAGACGTCAGTTAATTATAACGTCGTTTTGGGGATTTTACATTTTTTTAATTGTTTTTTTTTTTTGGTAATAATTGGTCACAATTGATTGTAGTTAATCAATCAACTAATCGAACGTGTCGACAGTAACGAGTTCCGCATTCATTCCGTCATTAGACATCAGATTGCGGGGTGACGAATTTGCATGTGTCTAGGTAGGTAAAGGCAGAAGCAGTAACGAGTTGTGGAAAGTTTTGCGGTTGTGTAACCGAGACAGTGGGGATTGTGCTTTTTAATAGGGTTGAATATGGTATAGCGTGTATTCCGGCTTACTTGTAATCATTTTTACTGTCCAGGCTAAATTTTTCGAATGTCAAAATGTTCCATACAAACCTAGAAAATATTTAGTGTTAAGGTTAAAAATAATTATTAGTAGATAAGGCCCAATAACGAGCGAAGTCATTTGACATCTTATTAAAATAGATTTTAAATTCGATTAAATGATTCCAGACAAGCTGTATATTTCAGAGCAGGGTGCGTAAAACGATGATCGTCAAAAAGAACATATATTGTGGCCTTAAATTACATTTTTGGACGATTTTAGTTCGACCCTTGGAGCAAATTTTATGCTTAGTTGATAAAAATCAATGCTCATTGTAGTAAGAGAAAGATTTTGTTTTCGTACAAAATTTTGAACTCGAGATATTAATCAATCCTAATATTACAATGATAGAGGAAATCAAAAAAGTGGGTCGCAAAATTCTGTCCAGTCTGTCCGTCCTTCCACAGGCCTACAGCCGAAACGGCTTCCCGGATTACATTCAACCCTCGGATTTGGAGTTTGTGGGCTTACAGTTCGGGAGGTGTTTTTTTTTTTGCAAGGTAACCTCAATATTAATGGTACTTCCCATATAAAATTTTTGATTTGATCGAAAACGGCTCTAACGATTTCAACCAAAATTGATATTTAAGCTTAAGTTGGTGAGGTTACCATAACTGCGTACCCAGTTTTGGCTAATAATTCGAACAACGGTACTTTTGAAATTTCGACATATCTCGAAAACGGTCTGAATGATTATAACACAAATTAATTTAACTTAATAGCAAACTCAGTTTTTCTCTATATTATCGTACAATGGATTTTTGAAAAAAGTTTTTTTTTTTAAATTTTGTATTTTTCAGTTTACCTACCGGAAACGGCGATAACGATTTTGACCAAAATGCAAACTTAGAGTCAAATGGATGTTTTCAAAACTATTGTACCCTCAATTTTCGATTTGCTGGAGACTCTGAAAGTATGAGTCAGACTCGCATTAAACGACAAAGTTTCGTGCGACCCAGTCGTGCACTTTATTTTTTCTGTACATACAATGAATTCTATAAATAAAATCGATCTATCTAAATATTTTAAGGGGCTGAATCTGCAGTTACCATTTAGCACAGAATTGTTGGTTCCGATATAAATTTGTATAATTTTGAAAGAAATTATCTCAACCTTCATGTTACCTCCATGCCATTTAAATGAAACGAAATTTATTAAACTTTCAGTGAATCCGACTAATGGTTCAGAAAACGCAACAAATTTAGCTTTAATGTTCATTGAAAATGTGAGATTGCAGTTATTAAGTATAGTGGAAGCGTAGAACAAGAGCCTTCGAGATTTCATAACCAATTTGCTCCACGTGTTTTTCTTTACGATGTAAAGCTCAAAAGGCCAGCCTTAATGACCCTGTCCTAATTAAAGTATAGAGTAAACCGTCAGCATATTCTGAAGTTCTTACTGGATATTGAACAAAAGACGCCGTTTAACAGACAAATTCGTGATTGCAGTGGGTACAGTATAGGTCCAATATGCATGTCTGAGGTTAAACATGGTACAAAATCGGTATTTGCATTTATAAAGGGTCGTATATGACAGCCTACGCCATAGAAGTAAGGTTTTACGAATATCAATCAATAAACAGTTAAAACGAGCTGAGCTAACCCTAGATCACAAGTTTTTAAGGACACTCCTATAACCTTTCTCTTCTTCGTTCCATCGGAGTTAAGAATCACTGTCCAACGAGTCATGAAAGTGGTTAATTGAACTCTGATAGACAGACCAATTGGGAACTTAACCGCATTTTTAACTTAAAGCAAAGTTACCACCGCTTTTGTCTAGATTTCAAGTAATGACAAAAATTGCTTATCACATTTATCACATTCTGAAGATGCATCTTTAAAATGTCGCATAAAAATAATATATTACCAAACAAAAATGTATAACATAACGTTTACGGGGCTTAAAATAAGGACTCCATGACCCTTTAATGCAAGTAAATATGAGTTCATAAATATCATCGTCAAGCGGAGAATACTTTGTCAATATTAAGTAAAATTCACGTTCGAAACCTCATGTTCGATTACATAACCCCTTGTGGGTGTAATTCACGGTTGCCTGACTTTTAACCACCTCTACATGCCTTCGTATCAAACTCAAAAATGTGTCTTTTGGAAGATATCTTTACCCATACATAAAATCGATTAAGATGACACATGCCATGATGGCATACACGGTTAGCGTCACGTACACAGGACTCCAAATATATAGGCACGAGTTGTATATCACCGAATGATGATATCATAGACATTTTTGTAGACCATTTAAATGGATTGCAAATAACGTTTAAATGCTGTGATCTCATTTGGGCTTAGTTATCCCTATCCTTCCGATACCGAAAGGTGACATTTTAATTTTCACTTGGGGAACCATCAAGTAGCTTTTTGGTAATCCTCGTGATGAAACCGATAAGCTGATTAGATTTTGAGATGTAGTCAGTGTGATTATGGAATGCCCATGCAAATTTGTCAAATACCACTCATTTTTTAAACAATCTGGTTCAGCCGTTGAAAAATTAACCAAAACTCAATTACAAGAGAAACCTCTTATAGTGTATTCTGTATTGGTTTCATTACTTTTCTTTTCAATTGTTACGACCTCGTAGCACTTGACAACATTTTTTGTTGTTGTTTTAATTTAAATTTTACTTCAAAGACATTTTTATTAAGTTTAACTTGTTAATGCTTGAAAACGAAAGTAATTATGCCGGCCAATGTGGGTTGAAAGTTATTAAATAAGTTTTTAATAGGTACAACAGAACGTGTAAATGAAATCTACTTGTATAAAACTTCGTACATTCATGCTTTTGGGAAAACAATTAAGGGAAGAACAAACAACATTTATTATTGCATTCGTGTAAATACTTTCACGTTCCTCTTGATAATTTAGGCAATTTTATTTCTGCATAAATATTTAGTCGCATATTGTTCGTAAGCAATCCGCATGTTGGTGGAAAGCACATACATAATATACATGAAGAAATTAAATTGTACCGCGAGACCAAATTATTCCCAGTATCATGTGACTACGATTTGCAAGAAAGAGGTACATAATTGGTACCGGATGGTACATGTTTTAACTATTTACAATATTTTTAAGAAAGCTTACTTTACCTTTGATGTGTGACATTAGTGAGATTGAACTTTTTTTTATGGGAGAACCAGAACAATATAAGTAGCAATAGGTCTCTAGAGCTATCAATCTAGAATCGTCTGCCAGGGCAGTAGCACGTCTGTATTAGTTTTATTATTTTATTTATTTAGCTTTCTTTAGAAAGCCATTTACCCATTTAATACATAGATTCATTTTTAAATTTTGTTGCTTTTTTTTCAATTTATATAAGAGTTAATAATTTAGTTTAACATAATTAATAATTTCTCTTTTGAAAGATGCTAAATTTGCTTCATTAATCATTTCTAATGCCAATAGGCAATTCATTAAACATTTTGAACCTATATATTTCAAAGAATTTTGTGGTCTTTAACAATTTCGGTAGTCTAAAATTATTGCCTGTTCTCAATGAATGCATGTATGAAAAATTAGGAGCTGAATTCAGGGGTCAGATTCTGTAAGTCGAAACGTTCAATCGTGTTCGTGTGCACAAAGAAATTTGCTTATGTAACATAGGCAAATCATTCGTGGGCACGAAAACGTTTGATCGTTTCGCCTTACAGAATCTGACCCCAGTTTAGTGGATAAAAATATTAATCTGTCTTTCATCGAAACACGATCTTTAAAAAAACTGGCTTAGTATGGTCGCTTAAGTTTTAAAAGAGACAAATTGGTGAACCAGATTTCGCCATCAGAGCTGACTAAAGCCCATCATGTTTAACTGTGCCGAGTAAAGCAATAATGATAATGGAAAGAAGAAGGTAGTTGTAGATTACACAGAACCTATTACGAAATCGCAATAAAATTCTATGTCCCAAAGATGCGTACACAATTTTAAATAAAATATGTCAGGCCATTCTCCGATCCAGCGATGTGTAAACATTTATGCGCGCGTTATTGGAATCTGGTAGAGTAATTCCAAACATAGGACTTGATGCAACGGATATGCGTCACGGATATACTTATACATATATATATTGCGCGCTGTTGGAATCTGTTGGAGTAATTCCAAACATTTAACTTGCCGTTACGGAAATGCGCCATTGCATATATTTTATCATTGCATATGTTTTTATCATTGCATACGTTTTTATCATTGCATACATTTATGAGCTGAAATAAAGCATGTTTTTGAAGTTATTACTTCTTTAGGCGCGGCGCGTTGGGCACTTTGGATGGAAAGAAACCAATAAACTCGCGTCACTGTTACCATGACCGTCACTGTTACCGTTACCGTCACCGTCACCGATCCCAATGAAACGTTGTATGTGTGCATGGTTGTATGCAGCTAGAAAGATAGGATAGTTTTGGACCCGATAGGTGGCGCTGTTGTCGATTTTTCTGAGAAACTCAACCGATCTCAATGAAACTTTGTATGTGTGCATGGTTGTATGCAGCTAGAAAGACAGGATAGTTTTGGACCCGATAGGTGGCGCTGTTGTCGATTTTTCTGAGAAACTCAACCGATCTCAATGAAACTTTGTATGTGTGCATGGTTGTATGCAGCTAGAAAGACAGGATAGTTTTGGACCCGATAGGTGGCGCTGGTGTCAATTTTTTGTTCATAATATATTAGGAATACGGTTATTACAATTTCCTCTTTTCTCAATGACGTGTATCAAGCCACGCACATACCGCACGCACGGTGTTTACACATACATATTTCGGGACTGTTGGATACAGTCGCACAGTTTTTTTTCTATAATTGGAGAAGTTTCTTAAATCAAGAAAATATAGGTAGTCCAGCTTATTTCGATAGCATATTTCTGAAATCCAACAGATTTATTCTTAACATACCAGAAAAGATTTTTTCAATGCGAATTATGTGAACCTAAAAATGTTTGTTGGCTCAAAAAACTTTCTTTCTGAAATCTTTATGAATATAGTTTTTTAACCAAGAAACATTCGTTTGGAGGTCCGATGAACCGATGAAATATTTTACAACATTAAAAACTTTTTTCTTACATCTTACAGAATTATTTAAGATCTCAGACACACTTATTAAATACGAAATGCGACCTGAAGAGCTTGCCTCTTAAATTAAGAATATTTGAGTGTAGATACGTCATGTACATATTTCTATTATTTTTCCTAAATTCCGAAAGTTTTATTTGATTCGAATTAAAAATCGCTCTCAAGCAACTGACATTTTCTTGAATGTCGGCTGAAAATATACATATTCGGTATAGTCCAATGAAATACTTCTGATATCGACAATCTGTTTTTCGAACCTTCAAGCAACTGAAATGAATGCCTGATGAATAATAAATGGGTAAGCTTTGTCTTCTTCACGGCCGAGTCAAAATGTACTTAAAGGAATGGCACTGGAAAGTTTTTGTAATATAGCCATTCTGTCTTGTAATTTGAGTGACGATAATGCTCTTTGAAATATTATAAAAACGCTTCAGGTCGTATTAAAAAAAATTGCTTAAATCGATTCAAATTCGAAGCTGGATGCGTGGCTTCTCTTGGAATGTAGGTATGCGTGAGAGTAATAGGTATTTTAATTTTTAGTATATACTAAGAGCAGGATTCTATATAGACTTGTTCCTTATATATTCAAATGGTGGTGCTGTTTTTAAAAGATAGTCATTTGTATATAGATAATATCGACTTAGAAACCATGCCCAGTTGTACACTCACATAACGTAATAAAAATGTTTGGCACCTAGTTACTCTCATCACGGCGTGTATGGATTTTTTTAGGTACATCAAAATATTTGTCTATAGGTACATATTGATTGATTTTTTAATTATTGTTTATTTTTCTTGTATCCTTTCAGGTAAGTCTACCGAGTTACAAACAGTCGTAAGTTTACTTCTTTTTCCAACAAGAACCTTACAACCTTACATTTCACTCGCTACCGCGTGTCTTTTAATACTTAATTTTCGCAAAGCAAACAACGTGTATAGGTGGCACATTTATTGGACATAGACAAACAGCGAACCTTCTTTCTGCAATGTGAAAATCACACATGTTGATCAAAATTAACCCTTATTATGAACCCATAGTAAAATTAGCAAAAACAACTTTTCACACATACAAATATCAATTAGAGGTACACTAAAAGATTTTATTTTGATAATGTTTACTACAGAAATGTATGTTTTTCAAGTCGTTGAGTGATAAAAACTATTTCGCTAAAAACAGATTCTGGCTGCCATCGTGATTCATGCTATAAATAGCACATTTAAATATTGTTCACAAATAGTGTATTGAACCAATAAGATATCTAACTGTAAGTGTAAATCTAAATTACGGGCTGGACCATTGGTTTATTATTGAAAATGTATATTGACCACAATTATTTGAAATAATTGACGGGGAAAATCATCAAATTGGACTTTGATTGCGTTAATTGACTTCGAAAACATCCCCCTCATGAGATAGCAACAGGTATTCTATTTGACAAATGATCTGTGATCATGCTATGTGATGCTGTAGGATCGCAAGATTTCACGGTCAATATAGATCATCGAGAGAACAATAGAAGAGACAAGAAGGTATCATCGTGTTTTCGAGAAATTGAAAACAAAATATTTGGCAGACACGTTTGTAGATTTAAAAAATTAGTCAACATTTTGTAGACTGTTTTCCAAATAGACTCTGACAGTGGAACGTGGTAAATTGTGCAAATTGCCACCAGATATCTTATTTGTCAGATTGTTGTTAAAATTTCGCAATCATCAGCTTGGTAACACAAGATGATTTGTTTGGGGTTTCTGTGATTTGTATTTGTGAAAGGTAGTAAATAGCTCTCCTCGCTGTTTGCTGTAATATAGATATGCAAACAGATATTATTTTAGCACCTTCCGGGTAGTCATTTATACAACGCGCACTCGGATTTGGAAATCTTTTTTTATTACTCAAGGTATTCATACCTTCTCTGGTTGTTTTCTTTGTCAAAAGTCGTATAAACCGATATTTATTTCCGGTTTATTGCTATATTGTCCATAGTATCTCCTTTCAATTTCTCAGATTACTAGAAAAATGTTAAAGAAGGATGCAACTTCTTTGCAGTATTCATGTATAAACGCACACTCAGTCAAACGTGTGAATTGATTTCCGGTTCCGCACGTTGTTACTATTGAATAGCTTTTATTTGACTTAGTTTATAATTTATACTGTGATTTGTACTTTAATGCTAATAAATTAAAAAAATGTTTTCTTCTTTTGCGGAACAAATCGGTGGATCAAGGATCCTGCCGCTGAGATTAGAAGAACTGTCTTCAGTTGCTCAAGTGAAACTTTGAGTGCGTTTCTACAACTTTTAAATATCATAATCGTGTAAACGCACACTCATAAATAGAAAAGGTTTGAATTACAAAACTATTCGGCACATTACAATGAAACAGCATTTCTTACTTTACTCATTACTCTTGTGACTTGCGCCATTGACAATAAATCTTCAATAAAAATATAATATGTGGTTCCTACTTTTTTGACAGACCTGGCTTGGCTATCCTTCCACCTTAGACATGTGTGCGCTAATGTTTTTTTTTTTTTTAATTTCAATTTTAGAATTACATTTTGGAGTATATTTGTGTAAGCGCACACTCATCACATAAAAGTGTGAATTGCTATTCGGTTCCGCCCACATTTTAACAACTTTACCTTTTTTTATTGTTTTACGGTTCAGATCGGCTGTGACTTTTGCAAGTCATTCCAAAACGGTGCCATTTTTCGCTATTCACATATAAATAATGTATCCTGAGGTTGAGAGACTGCTGTTAGGCAATTTAATATGAGCGTCGTAAAGTAACCTCCTAATTCCTTTGGAGAAATCAACAACTTGTGAACCATAGTTTTACTATATACATATACCAAACCTGGTGTAGATAATTTAACCAACAATCCCAAATTATAAATCCGCTTTCTTGAACAACCCATACCTAAGTCGATATTAATACATGAAAACAAATTGCGTCACTTATTGGTCTCTATCGGATAACACATTTCAGTACCAGTTTTAAAGATAAAATTCTATAAAACTTTGGCCCGGCTATAAAATTTAAAACTATCCCATGCATGCGGGATCAAATCAAGCATTTACTGCTTAAATTATCGTTTTATACTTTACTGATACTGATAATTTTGATTGTTCCTTTCGGAAGAAATGTATACCTCGAGATATGTCGCATTACAGGCTCGGAAAAATTCTATCTCGTATTCGATAATAAACTAATTATATTTTTTTATAAAGCCAGGTAGAGATATGGCACGCGCTTAAAATTAGCAGGCAATTAGAGTATTCGCGTATGTAAAATTATTTTGTTGACAAAAACTTCAATATCATTGATCACAGAACACGATTGTGACACATATCAATAATTATATAATAAAACTTGTTAAATTATTTATTTTTTGACTGTATGACTGTAATGTATGTCCTCTTTTTTCGTTTGAGGTATATGGACACCCTACTATAAGAACAAATCGCTAATAAAAAAAGCGTGTGGAAACACCGTGTCTTTTCACATAACACATTTTGTTTCTTTAATCAGTTGTTTTCATAAAAAAAACGAGTGGTTCTTGTATGCGACGCACACGTATATAAGAAGCAGTTATTTGGGATTTTAGAGGTTTCTTATAACCTTGCAGGATTTTAATTTATTAGTTTGTTCTCCATAAATTTAAATATAGAAAATTCGACTTTAAAGTTTAGAAATCTCCAGAATTCCTTTATCCACATGAGGAGTTTAAGTCGATTTTGAGGAGTTCTACCCCCAAAAAGAAGCAAATTTTACACTTCAAAGCCCAAGGTTTGTTCAAAGGAACATCCCAAATTATAGAATTTTCATGCAAAGTTTCTCATTGAGGTTTTTAAGATTTGACTTGAAATATTACTTCCTTCCCATTCATCCCAAGAAATATAAAATTAATGAAAAAATGCCTTCAATTTCCATATCCCCCTGAAAAATAATATTAAAGTTATAGCATAAAGTTTGAGCCCAGACAAGCGGCGCCTATATGAGCCAGTAATGAGTTTTATCTTGTTTACGAAAATGGATTTACTAATTAGGATACATTATCTTGCGTTGAAAGTGGATACATAAAGTTAAGTCATAGAGAATACCTAATTGTGGGGTAACTAATTTGAGGAGTTGTTGAGACGTCTAATAATGAGTCATAAAAGTCATCAAATGGTGGGCAAATTGACCTTCTTGATGGAATTCTTTGGCTGCCATTCCCTTTCATATAAAAAGCATCAGTGATAGTCCATTTAATTTCGACTCAACTCAATTGTATATGTCCTGTAAAATGTAGTGAAATTGTGGCCTCATAATGTGCACATAAGAGAATTGGAAAAAATTAATCAGAAGTAGGAAAACTCGCTAAATAATATTTCGTTAAATAAAGCTTTTTGTTCTTTTACTCTCTGCCAATAAATGCAATTCTTTCTTTCCTTTGACCTAATTTTGTGATTTAGATATTATGGAAATCATTCATGACGTTATCTCGAATGACAAAAATCTCGAAATTTTTTTTTTTAATATCGAATGCAAAAATCTCGAATGTACAAAAATCTCGAATGTATAAAAATCTCGAAAGACTATATATCGAAAAAATCTCGAAACTAAAAAGTAAATTCGAGATTTTTTTTATCTCAGGAAAAAATGTTGGGCCTTATGTCCCACCCTACAATTTGGAAATTCAACAAAAAATGTAAGAAAAAAAACCTCGCACCCACCCCGTAATCCAACAGTTAACCCAAGCATGGGGGCTGCAGGGGGGCAGCATGCCCCCCCATACACATTTCATAATTTGCGCAAATTGTTACCATTGTCTCAAAAATTAATATTAATTCGAGATTTTTGTTATTCGAGATTAAGCTTTCGAAATATTTTTTTTTCGAGATTTTTTTAATTCGAGATTTTTTTTTCGAGATTTTTACTTTCGAGATTTTTTTTTTTCGAGATATCGCGGTAAACCCAAATCATTCACTATAGTTTTTATCGTTTGTGACAAAAAATGACAGACAATTCCCTACAGAAATTCACCTTTTATTTGGTCCATACTTCATAAAAATAGCTTTCAAAATAATGCGAACATCGGCACGACAAAAAAAAAACGTGGAACCCATCAATACAACGATAAAGCTTGTGCATCTAACAAAATAAAGGAACCAATTTTTCCACCGTACTTTTAAAAATATAAAAATGACACTTTAATAACTGCTAACAAAATCTTTAAACAAAATTCACAATTAGCACCAATTTAATATGTCTAAGAATAATTCGAAAAAAATGAAATTGTCATTAGCACGCATCAATCAGCTTCCATCTAAAACTAAGCTAGTTTATCAAAATCATCATAATATCACAAGACAAACGTGTTAACATCGATGTGTCACTTCCTTAAACACTTACATAGCTATATAATATTTTTACAACAAAACTCAACATATAAATAAGTTAAGCATAATAGAGAGGACGCCGCCTGGCTGCTATAGTAAAATGGTTCAATTTGCGTTTTCCATTCGATAACAAAAATAATATATACACAAAACAATCTCACGCCACATAAATTTGATTGTGCTCAAAAAATTGTTATACGACTAGAAATAGATTTGTAAAAAACAAAAGGCTAACAAAAGTTCACAATACTATACAACAAGTAATCGAGTACAATATTGTCGCTGGATCCACTTTCAAAAAATCGTTTATTTTGAAACAATTGCACTGGCTTGCGGGCGTTGCAAAGTCCAACATGAGCACTTTCTTTGTACATGATTTTAATTAAAAAAAACGTCACCTCAAATGGCACAAAAAAAATATAATACCCAATCCCCTTTAAATTAGCACAACTATTTAATGTCATGTCAGCACGGTAGTGATAAAAAGAATTAAATCCGCATCGTGTCAACAAAAATGTTCGTAAACAAAAACCGGCGAATTGTACTTGTTTGCTTTTTCACAATTTCGTTGTTTGAGTAAGTTATTTGCTGATTAACTGGAAATGTCAGTCAATGACTTGTCAACAAAATGCCAGATACTGTGTCGTTTTTGTTTTATCGATCGATAACTTGTTTTTGTTTTTATCAAAGATAATAACAGTCGTTGACAATCTTGAGATTATTGTTGCGACGCTATGCCTGCAGACGCACTCTTAAGGACAGTCCAACAGGTACTCAACCATTTAAAATATGTATGCCAGTCAAGTCCAAATCCGTGGAGAGTCGAAAATAATTAACACACTTGCGAGCGATAAGTAAATTAATGACATCTGATCTAATCAACGGCGAATGAAAGTACATACATCACTTTGACACATGGATCTTACTATCGCATGTCTTATCGCGAATATAATATTGAGTTTAAATATAGTTTTAGTGAATTTATTTAAAAAAAAAAACGTTTCTGTAGAAGAGCGTTAGAGTAATGAGAAAAACGTAAATTTTCTTAGTAGCTAGGTATGGATTTGAAGTTATACAATCAGTAGATACGCTTGTCACGTGATTTTATTTTAAAAGAAAACCTGTTCATATTGTGCGACTGCTTCAATGTGCATATATGCAGAGTTAAATATTGATATGCCATTAAAAGCAAAATGGCAAGTATATTAGTTTTCTCAGTGCTATATGATTTGATCTTATACTTTTAATCACACTACTTACGACAAGAGAATATAAATATTTATGTAAATCCAAACTTTACTATTTATACCTTCATTTGAAACCACAGCTGCTTCACACGTTTTAAAACAGCATGCCCTACCACCCTACCTCATTTTGTAAATACTATCACTGCTTTTGAATAAGCTCGCAGTCATCGGGAACGTTCCGATTCGGATTTCTATTTGAGAAAGGCCGACAGCTGACTGACTTGATGTATTTCAGTTTTTATTTACCTATACTGTTCACGTGAATGGTTTTTTCATTTGACTTTTATGGAGTGGTAGCCGACATTTCGACCGTTCCAAATTCAAAATAAAACAGACATTTTACATGAACTACTCACCCGAACATTCCCTTGGAGCTGTCGGATGGATCATTTGAAATCCAACAGAACACACATACAACTTTTCGAATTAGGTGTAATTGGTAGTCCAAACCAGGGTTGGCACTCTTTTGTACACACAGCATTTAGCACAGAAATTGTATTTTTATATGTGACAATTTAATTTATATTTTTAATAATCCTAATAGTAATTTTTGTAATTATAATTGTAATTGTAATTTAGAGCTCAATACATTTGTAGATGGATAGATATTGCGACGTTTCGAAAGATCATCAATTTTTACTCTCCCTTTTATTAAACAGTTCAAAAAGTACGCAAAAACTCACATACACAAACACACCTATTAATAAATTACTAAATATCTGAATAGCGTCAACAATTCCCGCCGCCACTCTTTGGTCCGTGTTTCTGTCTCAAACAAAAATCATTTTTATAAAAACAACACTAAAATTCTTGGAGCGATATAGGTAATCGTGTACACAATTTCAATGCTCCGGCGGATATCATAATTATTTTTAAGTTTTGTGTCTTGCATAACACCAACCCGTGTTGGCATTGCTATTATAACCATCCCCCCAAAACGTACTAAATATTCTGTTGACAGTTTCATACAATTGAAAAAAAAAAAAAAAAAAAAAAAAACAGACAACAATAAATCATTTTATTTCCAATTCTACGCAATTCCGTCCCCCATGTTCGTCCGCTCGATTTGCTGTCTATTTTAAGTTGCAATGCGCACTGCATGATTCAATTTGACCCCACTCGCGATATATACCCCGTTTCAATGGCTGTTGCACATTTTCTCGAATCTATTTTTATCTTCGAGATAATAGCAGTCGCTCCAAAGTCGTCTGCACTTGTCGATGACGGCGATACACCGTACTCGCCCCCCTTCCCATCGATACCGATGACCTTTCACACTGTGAAAAATAAACAACATACAAAAAATACTATTTCTATTTCAATATAAGCAATGCACATTCCTCCTTTGATCAATCTATATAGAGTTGAAAACAAACAAAAATATATCCTAGTCTTCACTTACCTCCTGTGCCAATCGGCGGAAGTGCAGATCTGATGTTGGGATGGCTAAAAATAAATCGCTCTCTGCTTATTGAGCTTTGCCTGTCAAAAGCGAGTCAACGGCGACCGGCCGGCGTCAAGTTCGCTCTACGGCACAAATCAAACACTGTAAGTAATTTTATCCCTAAGCACAGTTATGGCGAGCCAAACCCTTTTTTCTTTCTTCGAGCGTATTCATGTGTCGGGAAGACTCGTTAACTTGTTTACCATTTCATCGGCAACGGGCACAGGTTTAATACTACGAGACGGGTGTCTTGTGTCCACATTTTGCGGGTGAATGACGTCATTCAGACATTCTGTCGTCAGTCCTCCCAAGGACTGATGAAATTGGTCTTGATTTAGGATTTTGATCATATACAACACCCATGTTCTCTTGCAAACTAGTTTAAGTGTGAGGTAGCGTTCCGTCGAGTTAATTATGCGTGTTGGATAATATTCTCATTTTTCATGTTATTTTTTCAAAGTATCAATCGACGCTGTATGCTTAATTAGATTTCAAATTGATTTTTTCGAGGTTTTACTGTGCCACCACCCAGTGGCGTAAAATCGAGTTGAAGTTGCTGAAATGTTGTTTGAATACCTACTCGTAGTATTTGTTTAACAATTTTTGATTTGTTATACTCCAATCAATGAGGCTGAATATTAATTAGGCAAAGTGTATATAACTGGGTTGTTGCCGATAAAATGTCTCTATATATACGCTGTGAAGTGATTAAGTATAACCAAAGTGTTAAATGAAGTATTTTTTGTTTATGAACCTGTGAGTTATGAGATAATTTGTAAAAATGTTTTCGTGATTTGTTGTAATAACCTTATTTGATAATTTAATGATTTACACAAGTTTCTTGTTTAACGTCTTGGAGAATACTGTTCATGGACGATGGGTGGCCATTTAGTCATTGAGGTAGAACGAGTTTGATACAAGCGATTTTCTGTGGGTGATAATTTTTCTAAGAAACAATATTTCGACTTGTTTAATACTGACTAGTGTTTGTTTACATTTCTTTCGATAATCGTTTGTTTATATTTCATATTTAAATTAAAATTGAAATTAGACTTGTGCGTGATTTTAAATTTTCAAGAAAACCATGGTCAAGCGATTGGGTCACAAGAGTTTGTAACGCTCGAAATTGTCCACTTTAGACACAAAAAAAACCGCCCACAACGTGAGAGGAATTCTTTTATTGTTTGTGGACAAATAACTTATAGCAAATAACTTACCCAACCAAATACATTGAGCGCGAAACGGATTTCAAAATACAAGTCGTTTTAATTATTATTGTCTAAAAAATATTAATTTCTTTATTTTATTCAAACCGAATTTTTCTCCGTGTTTACTTTTGTAAAGATGGCCAAATAATTAGGAATGCAGCATTTATTGAATATTTAAAACAACATTAAATACATCCGTTAACTGATAAAATTCATGGAACAAAAGAATGCGTCCATATAGCTTCCCGGCCAATCAACGAACGCCCTCCTTCTTCATAATCGTAGTCGATCAAAACTGGTCTTCGTCAAAACGTTGCAGTGTTGCCGTTGACACTTTGGCAAATTATTTTTAAGCTTTTGCATTCACTTCTTAAAATCTTACTAGTTAGTCCCATCACCCAAGTAATTAACCTTACAATTTTACGTACCTACAAAAAATTGTTTTGGTAGGAGTCTTAAAAATTTTTCAAGACTTCAAAATAAAGAAAATGGTGGTACACAATACACATTTATGTATTTTATTTTTCTTATTGCATCAAGTGGGCTTAACACATCGTTGATCGTAAAGGCTGCAATTTTGTAAGGGATTCGTGCTCGTTGAATCTTTTTGACTCATGATGGACGTCTGCAACAGATCAATCTAAAACGTCCTGATTCAAGCATTCTTTTAAAAAGCCATCAATCTGAATGTTCCTTTTTGTCGGTATCCTATTTGTCGCCAGGCTAGGTAGGATTTTGTTTTATGTGGATTTTGCGGTGGTATTAGATACCAGCTCAACCTACTCAATCTCCTGAATATTGTTTATTTCTTGTGTTGTCAAAATGTTGTGTCCTTTTTGAAATCTATTTTGAAATGTGCGCCAATTTTCTGGTATCATTACAACAAGTCGTCCAAAATAGGTTTTTGAGATTTAAACGCGGAGGCTTTCTTGAGTTATAATCCTCAATACTTTGCCATCCTTCGAGTTTTTCACAACATAAAAAGTCAACTGAATTATTTGTACTAAAATTTTCATATTTTTTTTTGTATTGTCAATTCTGTCAGTTTTATTTTTGGTGAAGCTTAGTACCTACGCTGCTCGATCTAAATTTTCGCTAGCAGCGTACTAAGCTTTAGGGTATAAAAATCTGGATTGAGTAAACCAACAGTTCTTTTGTTATTTTTTATGTGTTAATATACAATCTAGCAGAAGAACAACGATAGTCCTATTGAGGCAAGAACCCTATTCGCCACAAGTCTGTTTTTAAAAAAAATATGCACGACTAAATCGCACGAAACTTTCACCTTCATTACCTACAATATTTACCTGAATTTTATAAGTAGAGTAAGCTAGCAATATATATTTATTTCTATAGAAATAAAAATAATAGAAAACTACTACTATACGGGTGCTCTTTAATTAACTTCGATGGTCAATGCTCTCCATTTAAACTTGGTACTCGACTCAGGACATTCTTGAAGAACTGTTTTACTATACAGTAGCTGCTCAAAAAGCTTCTATGGTTTATGCACTTCACTCTTTGTAAGTGCTATCGTAGCGTAGTTGTGAAGTGTTCACTTGTTGAGTGGAAAGTTACGTGTTCGAATACGAGCCGATAAGATTACGCCTTTAAAGCAAAAATGCTGAAAATAATAATCGAAAGCTTAAATAAACAACAGTCCTTCCTAGTCGTAAGGACGCGACTTGTGCAGAAAAAAAACTGGCTTATCTTCAAATAAAAGTTGCATTGCCTTGCCTGCTAAGCAACCGCAATAATCCTGTCTATCGTTAGGCGGAAATTTAGGAAAAATCTCCTGGCGCTATGCACCACATTAAATTTATGACAACGCCTTAGAATTTAAAGCCTTAGTGGTCTGTGTGCTACTAAACTAGTTGTTACAAATTCAACGCCCGAAAAAACACAAATTGTCTGTTTAACATTGTTTCCACTGCCCCACCCTTTTGCGGACACCTGACAAACGTCCGCAATATTTTACATTCAAAATAAAGTCCACTTGACACCTTTCTAGTTGATAAAAAGCACCGCAAGACCCACAGCCTTGTGTTATTCTGGCTAAATCCTTCTTAAAACCGGGTTGGAAAAATTTAACTCTTTAAAAACCAGAGACTTTGTCATCAATGCCGGAGTTAAAATGAATACAATACTATAATCCATTGAATTATAACCCTCTACACACATACGTAAAAAAATAAAGTATACAATGCGCAGTCCATATTTTTGATATATTTTTAGCTAAGGGATATTGCCTTTTGAACCCCATTCATTAACCACATGTTGTTTGCAAAGATTCATCATCGCATACCACCCATTGTCAGAGTACCCATAAAATATTCAATAGCAGCAATTCCCAAATTAAGTCACATGTCTTTTTACAACTTAATTTCTTAATGAAGAGGAAAGTATGTTCGGAAAACATTTCAATTGCGAATAAGCATATGTTCCATAAAATAAAAACAAAAATAACCAAACTAAGTCCCCCATGATGTAATAAACACAAAAATAATAATTTCAACAAATTGGTTCCGAGATGGTTCCATTCCGCGCATGATGAATTACAAACAAATAAAAAAAAATCAAGCGCCACAAAAATGCAAAATACCATAACGTCAAGGATCCCACAAACCAAACGACAAACAACTTGTGTTTTTCAAATGGAATCTATGAAGGCAATGCCTTCGATAACAGCGCATACGCATGCATCGTGATTGTCAATTTTTTCTGATGGATCGGCTTATTTTGATTTGCTATTTTCTACGCACACACAAACAAAACAGCCAAACTTGACATATTCACTAATTGGAAACAATAACCCACTTGACAGAGTAAAATTCACCATCGAAACATTTGTGATTATGATTAGCGCCAAGTTTGGATATGGACAAGCAGTTATCGCTTGAATCAATCTACATTTTGGCCACTTGTGATTTACGTGTACAAATGACGTTGGAATTTATCAGACGACGAAAAAGTACTGTTGCGAAGTGCAAATCGGTTAATCGCTTTTGAGTAGCCTTCTGGCAAGAAGAAATGAACAGCAAAGTGAACGAAAACAACATTTCATGATCGACTAACCTAATTCACGATACGAATCAACGATAACAGCAATTAAACAAGTAAACAATAAATAGAGGCCACAAAATGGCACAGTTAAGGACAACTTAACTGTCTGGCGTTCTCGTGCACCTCACTGGCCGAGTTAAATTGTTCTCTTTTTGCGAATATACCTTGTGTGACGGGAATGAAATTTTGACTGTCAAGGCCACAGTCACATTGCAGGTGTGTTTGAATTCAACGAATTTTTGCTCGTACTAATATTTGAATAAAATGTTTATTTGGAGGACAATGAACTCAAATGAAACAGATGGCAGGGACAATTTGTTAATTATGGGCGCCAATTTCTTTAAATGATTTATTTATAATTATGAGAGAGATTCACTTGAGAGGATAATTAATATTCAAAATTAGACACAAACAAAAAATAGAGACTAGTAGATGTTACAGCTGGCAAGAGTCTCGAGAGTTTAGCAAACAATTCGCTGTAATCAATGGTGTCTATTCGAAATGAAAAAATATAAAAGTCAGGTGTAGGAAGCGATTCGGTATTTGGTATTGTTTAATATTTATCGTATGATTTCAAAGATTTGGCAATAATCAATTCTGAGCACTATTGTATTTTTATAGTTCATGCCGACACCTTTGTGGTGATGATTATTATTAGTATGAAGCTCCTACTGGCTAAAATAATTTAGCAATGTTGGTGCAAACAAGCATGTGTCTGTCGTACTTAGCTTTACTGAGACAGATGTTTTCATTAAAACAAAAAATAAATTGTAGACTTGCTACAGCCACTGTAGATTATAAGCTGTTAATTTAAATTGTTTTATTGAACATCTATCTTAGCTAACCAAAGTAAAATAGAGAAATGCTCAATGAAACAATAATTAGGTAGGTATTCAAAGTGAAATGCTCCAAATTAGCCTGCAGATATGCAATTATTCCTGATAAAGTGCAGTTAACTTGTTGTTTTGGTGTCTGACGTTGGTTGGTTGGTTTAATTCAGCTCTCACAACATTTGTCTTTTCTGATCCCTGAGCTCATTTTGTACAGAACAATTAAAGAGCACGTGATGACCGTGACACAAGTACAAGTTGTACTAAATTGCCTACAAACTGACTCATAAAAATGTCATAAGCGTATAAGTCGTTCCGTTTTTTTACAGTGTGAACACTGCCTATCTACTAAATTCTTTTCACGGATTATAATCCATTCACATTATTTAATACATAAATATTCAGTGTCGACATTTTATGAGTTTCGCTCGGTTTTCGTAAGAATGTTTAATCAAAATGTTACAAAATGCATTTGACACGTAATTTTTGCTTTAAGTCGTTCGTAAGAAAGATCATTAAATTGACATTTTGACACAACACATAATGTATTAACAAAAAGGTCGGCATTCAACGAAAATTATCTTTGTCAGCAAAAGGAGCTGTTTCAATATCTTATCTAATATAGCTCATTGAACTTGAAGCTATAAGGGATACCTATAACTTTGGGTAGTGTATTCAGAAGACTTTTTTACATTTGGCACAAGTTGACGGAATTTCGCAGCAGACCATCGCGTTTTTTCTAGAAAATAGATGAATGTATTTTGAAGGTCTTCATTTTTTATTTGAAAATAGAAAGACACAAAATTAAATCTATATCTTTCTGTCTCATAAATGCGTCAGCAATCTCACTCTTACATGAAACAACAAGGAATATAATATGATAAGTAAAAAACACTGCATAGTGTTGGGCGGAAAGTTTATAATGAGTGTTTAAAAATGTATTGAAAGTAGCTGTAGTTAAACAGCAACTACTAAGCTGAAGCTAGTCTATTCCAATATTGAAAGATTTAGGCCCATTTTATTCACTCGAAGTTGAACACAACTTGGGGATTTTTATATGGAAAACTTCCCAAGTTTTTATTTTTATATGGAAAACTTCCCAAGTTGTGTTCAACTTCGAGTGAATAAAATGGGCCTTAGAGAAAAATATAAAGCTGTGACACTTACTCTTGCATAAAGCCTCTCTATGATGAACTCGCAAGCGAACGAAATCTTTTTGTGGGGAACTTCCAAGTAAATGGAACTACCCAATTTGGTGTGTTCTTATTCATACGGCTTATTGGCAAAACACTTGCTTTATTATAACTCATAGTACTCTTTTCAAAGCACCTTTAACGAAGCTACTCTTTTTTTTCAGCTGTGCACCCGTTCGTTAGAGCCCTCCTTTGGTCTTCTATTTGGCGATTTGTTACGTGAACTCCAGGTCGGAACAACCGGAGCAGCTGTGATTATCAGTACATTAGATGTGTGTATGAATTTCTCGGGACTATTCGTAGGTCCTCTGCTGAAAGAGTTCTCCTATCGAAAAGTCGCCATAGCCGGGTCGCTGCTGTGCGGTCTTGGTCTTGCACTGACCTCAACAGCCACGAGTATGCCGCACATTTTAGCTACGTTTGGTGTCATCAACGGCATCGGTGTGGGTCTGTCCACATCGGCCGCCTTCGTCGCTCTAAATCATTACTTCAAAAATAAACGAGGCCAAGCAGTGGGCTTGTCTATGGCGGGAACAGCAATGGGTATGCTCATCATGCCCCAGCTAGTTCGGATACTCCTCGAGGCGTATAACTTCCGAGGAACTGTCCTAGTAATCGCTGCAGTGGCTCTCAACTCGCTTGTGGGTGCGATGCTTCTACAGCCAGCCAAATGGCATATGGTTGACGAGATAGTCGACGTCGAATTGATGCCTATACCCGAGTTTGCTCCCATCAAAGAAGCCGAAGATGAAGACGCCTTGCCAGAGATGAATACCCTACTGTTCCATAAGCACCTTGAGGTGCCCGGCATGCGAAAGAACTACTCCGAAGTGGCAATGAACTCGATGAATGGCAACAACCGAACTGGTATTCCAAAGAGACCCACATTCCCAAGGATCATGTCGCTGGCTGGAGTGCAGTCGGCTGAGAGGAACTTCTCCAACAATGATCTGAATGCAGTGTTGAGGCACCGCAAACAATCTGTCACATCGAACTTGTCAGTTTTGGATTTCACAGGAAGCATACTGCAGGTGCACATGAACACTGGTGATGATGAGCTTGAGCGACAGGATCGTGAACTTAAGCGTGTGAATACTCTGTCGGGAAGCATGACAAACGCCCACCGTGATTCGTTCATCAAAATGAATCCCACCGAGGGCGATAACAAACAGGCCGAGAAGGAAAAGGGCGTCTGTGAGGAGAAACCAGCTAAGCCGGGCTTTTGGAAACGATTCGCCGATCTTATGGATGTTGGTCTGCTGAAGGATAAAAAGTTCTTGAACCTGCTCTTTGGACTTTCGATATTCTACGTGGCTGAAATGAACTTCAAGATGGTAACGCCATTCTTCTTCGCCGATCTGGGATTCAAAAAGTCTGATGTGGCCTTCTGTCTTTCTATAACCGCGATAACCGATATCGCGGCGAGAATTGTACTACCACCAATATTCGACAAGACGACTATACGGAAGCGAACCGTGTTTCTTGTTTCAATCATTTTTGTGGCGATTACTAGATCAAGTGAGTTCTTGTGCAGTTGAGGGGAAGGCTTATGCCGAATAAATGATTTTCTTTTTTGTTGCAGTAATGGCGGAACAAACGGAATGGACCCCACTGTTGGTGTGGCTGTCAATTTGCGGCTTCTTCCGTGGATCTGCCCTGAGTAACTTTACACTGACCGTGTCCGAGTATTGTTCTCTGGAGCAACTGCCATCGGCGTTTGGTTGGCACTTGGTTGGTAAAGCGTTGTTTGTGATTTGCTGTGGGCCACTCATTGGTAAGTCTATTTGAGAGATTCATACATTTTTTGACAGTTGGGACTCATAAGTCATAACTAGAAACGAAAAACGCCTATATCTATATATAGCTCCTTCCGAGCTCCGCCTGCACGTTTTTGTATTCTGCAACTCGGCTTTAATGTTAAACAAGTATAAACAAAAGTCGGCAAAGTTTACTGAGAATAACCTTTTGTCTTTATATGATTGCGACTTTTGTTTTTGCAGTTATCAAGTCAAGGACCTATATAAAATCTTTAAATGAGCTCATGTGAGCAGCGTTTGTCACAATTCGTATAGATGCACGTGATGTTCTTATCGCTTTAGAATTTCAATGTGATCATGCGGCGGCATGGTGTGCGAGTACCTATCCCCTTTTCCACTGAAAAATCTCAATAAAACAAATCAAATAGTTTGACGAATTTATTTTATTCTTTGTTTTGTTTTCCCACGTATTAGCTATTTATGGTGTCATCGCAACTCATACCCCGACTACTCATACCCCGCACCTAGCGACATCTACATCCTAACATTACAACTGGACACTTACCTTCTTACTACTCACCCTTATCGGTCGAGTTGTAGTTTATGGCATTTAGTTTCAAAAATAAGTGTTACCATATTGCAAATCAATATTTTTTCGAAGTTTGGTGGTGGCTTGTGAATCATTTTGTGAAATAGCGTAGGCAGGTTATATTCACTTATGAATACGGACACACTTGTAAGGATGAATATTTTTGCGAATATTTGTCGTTTATTTTCTCATATTTTCTAAAGTTAAAATAATACGTTTTTGAGAAAAGAAATTGACTTTTTTCTTTTCTCAAAAAATTTTTTTTTAGGTTGATAGAAATAAATTTATAATATTAACCGTCTTGGAATCGTATAACTCCATTTCATTTACAACACACATAAAACATTTCCCACCCTTATACCTTCTACTTAACATTACATACATTTTTTACCTACCTTTTTCCAACATATATTTCCAAATTCCACAAATATAATTATTAAAGAAACTTTAACCAAGCACTCAACATAATTCACGATTGATATGGTAACACCATATTCTAAAGGTGAGTGATGAGATTATTGGTTGTTAGTTGTAAAGATGCGATGTAGATGGCGCTATGTGGCATATTTGGCAGGGGATGAATCGTCTGGGTATGAGTTGCACCCGACCCGCTATTTATGGTGTCATCGCAACTCATACCCCGACTACTCATACCCCGCACCTAGCGACATCTACATCCCAACATTACAACTGGACACTTACCTTCTTACTACTCACCCTTATCGTTTGAGTTGTAGTTTATGGCATTTAGTGTCAAAAATAAGTGTTACCATATTGCAAATCAATATTTTTTCGAAGTTTGGTGGTGGCTTTGTCAATCATTTTGTGAAATAGAGTAAGCAGGTTATATTCACTTATGAATATTGACACACTTGTATGGATGAATATTTTTGCGAATATTTGTCTTTTATTTTCTCGTATTATCTAAAGTTAAAATAATAAGTTTTTGAGAAAAGAAATTGACTTTTAGCTTCAGAGAATTTGAGAAAATAAAAGTTAAAAATTCGGGCGAATTTTTTACTTTTATTTTCTCAAATTCTCTGAAGCTAAAAGTCAATTTCTTTTCTCAAAAAATTTTTTTTTAGGTTGATAGAAATTAATTAATAATATTAACCGTCTTGGAATCGTATAACTCCATTTCATTTACAACACACATAAAACATTTCCCACCCTTATACCTGCTACTTAACATTACATACATTTTTTACCTACCTTTTTCCCCCCATATACATATTTCCAAATTCCACAAACATAATTATTAAAGAAACTTTATCCAAGCACTCAACATAATTCTCGATTGATATGGTAACACCATATTCTAAAGGTGAGTGATGAGATTATTGGTTGTTAGTTGTAAAGTTGCGATGTAGATGGCGCTGGGTGGCAAATTTGGCAGGGGATGAATCGTCTGGGTATGAGTTGCACCCGACCCGGTACGTCGAAAATATGCGCATTGTGAATGCACACTGCTTTTCTGATGCCAGGTTATGAATGCTTTTGCGCTGCTTTGCATTTGTTACGCTTTGCAATTTTTGACGTTTTGGAACGACTTTGATGCAAACTATCGTAAAATGTCTCAAACACCAACAATGTCCAAACTATTAGTAACAACCATCGTTTTTAACAGCTTAATAAACAATGTTGGTTCGTACAATGCCAACACGTTTAAGCATATTCTTTATTTAAGAAGGAAGCAGTTTACCTACTCGGAGAATGTCTTTGCTTTCTTCAATTAAACAAATAAAAAGAAATGTACCGAAGTGTAGAAATTATTTAAATGTTATAGAATCAAACATTTATTACATTATATTAACTTACGACTCCGGCGATGAATCCATTCTATTGGCGGTTTAAACTGAAATGTCAAATGTCATTTGCATCATAATCATTCACGATGCTCTGTTTGCTTTTGTTTGCGCAGTTGATGCATTCACAATGCGTTTTAGAAAAGTATGCATTGCATCATAGTAATCCGTTTGCGTTTTGGAACGCTTGATTAAGCAGTAATAAAGAAGTACTGCGTTTTGGAATTCAACCTTTATTCCATGTGCATACTTCCGAACATAACTATGCATTATTTCTAAACATCCACATGCAGATGTTTTCCATAAATCGTATCGCGTAAACAAAATGGCCGATCAAAATACACCTCACAGCTATCACTGTTTTGCAATCCAGGTAAAGCTGTCACCTACTGTCAGTCAACTAGTATTGAGTTTCCACTCATCTTACTTAATTGTTTGGGTGGCCATCCCTGCAAATGTACCATTGCATAGATAACTTCTGTGCATTTGGTGCACTTTCAGTCAAAATTACTTGGACACGCATTATTGAAGTAATTTTGTTTCTAAATTGTTCGATATTGTTCGCATATTTCTATATCCACTAACTATGGACTTTTGCATTGAAACAGCTGCAAAATGTTTAAGGCCCATTTTATTCACTCGAAGTTGAACTTAACTTGGGGAGTTTTCCATATAAAAATCCCCAAGTTGAGTTCAACTTCGAGTGAATAAAATGGGCCTAAGTGTAGTTTTTTTTAAATCAAAATAAATCTAAAAGTCATTACTCATCAGAAAACTCTTGTCACACTTGAACACAAATAAACATAATTTTCAAATGACTGGGTACATTTTTTAGTGCATGAAGTGGAGGCCAAAGATTATAATTATATCAATGATTGCTCTCCACTGTTGATTTGTGTACTACTCTACCGAATATTTCCTTACACTGTAACTGAACAAGTTTGTTTGTGACAACTGCTTAGCTCATGGCATACAAAATACTGTCAGGCTGAAATGATGCTTTATTGTATTTCACCAACGCTCGAAATTATCTACTTATTGTTAACCGCAAATGCTGCGAGTCTACTCGTATTTCCACAATCTGCCGAAGAGTCCCAGTCCAGAAGCAAAATGTATTGTGGTTCATGTCGGAGATAAAGATCATATTTTTGTTGATTCGTTAAGTTCACGTGGTTTATGTATGAATTTATTGTAGTTGAATCACAACCAGATGGCAGCCGTCAGTTATTTTGAATTTAAAAATCTCCAGCATAATAATGCTTTTCTTTTTGTAACGAATATTTTCTTTTTCCAATTTCAGGTTACATTCGTGACAGCACCCAAAGCTATCCCATCTGCATCCATGCCCAAAGTTTTTGCATTAGCCTTTGTTTTATAGCTTGGAGTATCGAATATCTGCTATGCTATCTGCAAGACCGCAAGAAGATCAAAAACCAACAAGTCGATATTAAACACTAACTAAATAACACTATAAAAACAAACAAAATGATGACTAATTTTATTTAAACTTAAGTCTTAATTATCTGTTAAGTTTGCGTTTAGTTTTGCGAAAGAACAACAAAACTCATTTCGTTTTTTAAGGCACAGGAAATTTAAATTCTTATTACCAACTTTTTTTTTGTGATACTTCAAACGAGAAAGAGACGTAATTATGTAGCGTACGTTGTAGGAAATGATGAAAGCAAGAAATGGCGAAGGACCAACAATATTAATATTTTTTTTTTTTTCTTATAAATAACTCTAGCTTAATAAGAACACATCCTGTCGTAGGTACTTAAAAAAGAAAAAATGAAAACAACTTATTTTATAGCTAAGTTTCCTCAAATGAAATTCCATTGCGAACTAATTTTGAGATTCCTTTTAACGAAAACGAGTATTAACTTAACCTTCCTAAACGAAAAAGGGCTTAGTTCTTAAGTGAATATGTGTTTTTATAAAAAAAAGTAATAACAAACACGTTTGTAGTTGAAACCAAAATTGTTTAGTTAATTGTATTCTCACTGTTGTGTAGATTAAATGCAAAGTATATAAATGTATTTTAGGAATGACGTTTAAGTGTAATATTTTTTTACAATATAAATGCTATATGATGTAAATATTTATTTAGGTAGTAACAAATTATATGATAAAGTTATATATTTTTACAAGTAAACAAAATATTTCGTACTTAGTTGCAAAAAATAAATAATATACCTACTAGTAGTAATCGATGAAACTTGAAAGCAAACGTGAAAAGAGCCAATAAAAAAACAATTGTGAGAAATTCTACATTTATTGGTGTTTTTATTTAGTAATATTAAGTGTTTTCTGCAGGAGCTATATGTTTTCAGTTGCCCAGCTCCGTAAAGTGGAGAAAAACCAACTTAGGGGAATAATCCTTCGAGGAATAAAGTGACTTGTCTCGCACAGACATTTATGCTGTATCAGCAAATACATCACAAAAACCAAATGGCTTTAATGATCTTCCATAAATACTCAGCGTCAGCAGTTGGCCTTATCGACTACTGGCAGTGGCAGCACCACCAGCATCTCTTAGGCCGGCTGTTTGTAGATTACGGGGGGTATAGGTATACTGCTTCGGTCACCCTTCGTATACCCAACACAAACCGTCACTCACACATTTGATAGGTTGCCAGAGGATACAGGCGAGGGTCTAACCGATATCCAAAACCCGCATATCCAAAGGCATACTGTCGACCGGTCATCCATATTAAGCCTCAAGTAAGGAACACATCGAAAGGGCCGATCTACTCACCACCGATGAAGTACAGCGAACTACGTTATTTCGACGAGATGTCGGAGGATAATCAGCGAGGGGCACACTTTCGGTCACCCTTCGTATAATCCGAAGATACATCGTTCAATAGACATCCCCAGTCTCGTCTCTTCCAGGAGTTGCCTGAGGATTACAGGCGGAGGGAAGACTCTTTCGGTCACCCTTCCCTTATCGGAGGATAAACTGCCCCGATTTTCTCTACAAGACGTAGGAGCTTTGCAGACTTAGACAAATTGTCACACGCATAAGACACGCCCACTATTCATGTCCGACCTAGATAGAACTCTGGCCTAATCCCGCACACAAGGGTGGAAGCTCCCGATGGTGGCTGAGGTATCGTCGTGTCGTGTTATGGTATGGCAATACCATTTGCAAGTTACAAACCTTCTAGTTACCTACTTCTGCCGAACAAATGTATCCCTGTTTATAATAGATAAACTGTATAGGATCTGTGATGTCCTTCGGCGTCATATTGGCTGACTTCCTCCACAATATTGATTTTTAAGCGCTGTTTCTGTCAAGTGTTTAGTTTGGACCCTTGCCGCGAGTGAGCTGTGCATAGCTGACCCCCGCCTGGCCATCTCATCTGCACGCTCGTTACCTTTTATGTCATCTGTGAGCTCTGAGCTCTGCACAGCTCACTCGCGGCAAGGGTCCACGTTCCACTAGGAGTGGTCAAAGGATAAATTCATTATTCACATTTCCTGCAGAAAGCTAATCTTTAATGGGAGGAGTTGACTAACTGATACGTCATATAAAGGAAGATATGGCCCACATATTTACGATCAAAACAGAACAAGGAACCTGCTAAATAGAACCCCCCAGATATCGCCAGAATCACGGCAATAATCACGGGGCATTGGCCAATTCGATACCATGCGGCCAAACTTGGGATCCCACACAACACTCACTGCCGCAGCTGCGCGGGAATACACAGGGGCCCTATTATGTAATACGAAAACGATAAAGCTGTTAGAAAGATGTTGCCAACTGAAACCGAAAATACATTCATTTTTTGTAGCGCAACCAACTTCACACCTATGTGAAATGTCAAAAATTTAGTTTATAAACAACTTTTTGTTACTATTTTTTAAGTTTATTGTAAAAATGTTCTTCCATTGCGACTTTTTTTTGGATAGTGGAGAGTAAAGAAAGTATTTTAGACTTCGCCTTAGCTTGGCTGTTGGGCAAATAATTTTTGGTGGGTTGCTTTCCATAAAGCCAATGAGCACATCCATTTCCACGCAATAATATTTATGACAGCTGAACGAAAACGAAAAAAGCCATACGACTGCTAAATGTCAGTCGTTGAAAAAACGAGTATCTTTGAATCTTAAACGATTCTCGTTTTACGCAATCGCGTTTACACGAAAACGATTTCGTTTCAACGAAAATCGTTTTACATAATAGGGCCCCAGGAGAAAAAAAACTCTCTTCCATTTTATCGGAAAATGTCCGGCACTAGCAAGAGCCATATTGCGCACACTGAACCAACCTTTTTTCGACAACCTTAGCGACATTTCAGGTAAAGGGATATTAGACATAATCCGTTTCCTCAACTCAACAGGTTCGATATAGGCACCGAATGCCCTTAACAAACATCACAAACTAGGTAACACGAGTCGTTGTAACAAAAAGGCACTCACATCAGACATCACAGTGCTATACTTGGGTTCAAAGATGAACCGCCACTTCTACCTACCTACCTAGCTTCTCGGGACTTTTTGCATAATTTTCCTCTCCAAGCGATACTCACTGAGATCGCTTTGACTAGTTCAGTTATGTCGTTTCCCATTGGCATCAAAAATCAATCTTTTTTTTTCGATTCGGAGCACTTTTTGTAGATATTAATATTTTTCAGATCTGCACACACTCACAATACCAATATACTTCGCACAGCTGTTTTACGCCATTTTAAGAAGTTTGCTTTCAAGACAAATGGGCGAAGTTTCGTGGATATAATTTTGGAGGAACATCTTTATAGTTTTCCACGTCATCTAAAGACTACAAGTTGTATGTGCAACAGGGGAAACATTTTTCAAGTCGATATCCATTTGTGATTTTTGCAAAAAACAAATGCAATTTAAACAGCTGACATTGCTGCCAAATAACGCACTAATCCATTTTCAAAAGCAGATCAATTACCTACGTTACATGTTGCATTTGCCGCGTAAAATCTAAGACCTGAAAAAGATTTCTGGTGGTCCCAATGGAAAACGACATTAGATAGGTAAACAACATTCCACTTCAAATCCAGTTGCGCTGCTATGGTACCACTGTACAATAAAAAAGAGACATCACTTTGGTTTGATATGCTTTTGAATTTTTATTTTAGTTTTACGTCATTTGCTTAATGGCTTCTGTGAGATTTACAATTTCCTTAAGACCAAGATATGCAAAGCCAGCTTTGTGAGATTACCAGTTTATGGCCCAAGACAAAAGAACGAAATAATTTCTTATCATGCACACGTTTTGTCTCGTCCATGAGGTGAACCGATTTCTTGTTCAATTCAAGTCAGTATTAGTCGGAGCCTAGGCAAAGAGTGTTGTAACTTGTAAGAGTGTTGTTCAGCAGAAAGCTCGATAGTCAGATTATGAAGAAAGCTACAAGACTGGAGGCTCCTGATGGCGGCTGGGGTATCCTCGTATGCTTCGGATTGGCCCTTCCATTTGTGAGCAATAAAATATACCTCATTCCAAGAAGGATGCTATTCTCGTTCGTTTCAGATCTGCGGTCTGGGATTCATCCTGTCGTTCGGTCTCATGTTTGCCGACTTCCTCAAGAGCATCGGTGCTGAGACGGGTGCTGTTGCTACGATTACAAGTGTTTTCTATGCAGCCCTTAGCATTTCGGGTCTTTTCACAAGTAGCCTCTCCAAAAAGTACTCACTAAGATCTATCGGACTGTTTGGCGCTTTAGTCTACGTCATTGGATCTGTGATGCAAATCTATGTCACATCTGCGTTTCAACTAATGGTGGCCTTCGGTTTGCTGCAGGGAACAGCCATCGGTCTCATCGTCCCCATAGCCTATACGGTTTTTAACAACTACTACGTAAAGAAGCGTGTCATGATGATGGCCTTTTCCCAATCGGTTGTCGGGGTGGGAATCATGGTCTATCCCGTTATCGTGCAGAAGCTGAGCGAGTGGTATGGATTCAGGGGATGTCTCATCGTCTTGGCCGCCATCAACAGTCACACCATTTTGGGTATGTTGATTATGCAGCCAGTGGAGTGGCATATGAAGCGAGTTGAGGTGGTCGATGAGGAGCTGGAAAACGCACACGACGAGGAACCGAAACGTGCGGAGCCCCTGCTCAGAGGCAGTTCACAAAACTTCCTTGCTCATAACCTTAATAAGACTCTCTCAAGTCGAAAGGCGAGTATAGCTAGCTTGAGCAGTTGGACGGCGGCTATAGTTGTGAGCGACGCATCTGTGCCAATGCAGGTGGATCCGAAAAAGCCTTCTTGCTGGCAACCTCTTGTCGATTTCCTGGACTTAACGCTGCTGAAGGATCCAATCTATTTGAACATTGTTTTGGGAATTTCATTCGCCCTTTACTCGGATTTAGCATTCTTCACCTTGCAGCCGATGTATCTGTTTGAATTGAACTACACCAAGGTAAGGTTTATGTCGCTATCATGGTAGTTCCAGCAACTCATGAGTTTTGTTTTAAGGAGCAAGTGGCCAATATAATTGCCATCGGAGCTGCCGCAGACTTGTCATCCCGTGTGTTTCTAGCGGTGAGCTCTATATTCTTTACAGTTAAATCGCGACATATCTATTTTGCTGGTGTGTTCTTCACAGTTATCACAAGATTTGGTAAGTTCCGCTATTTTGGTTCAAATATTTGCAGAGTTCTCAACTTTTGTAAATCAATCACAATGAATTATTATAATCAACACCAAAGATAATAATTTGGTATACTCTCTGAAGATTCGCATTTCGTGGTACATGTTGCCACTTCTTATGCAAACAAATGTGTGCTCAGTTTTTATTGCTGACTTTATTGCATCAGACAAACAGTTTAAACGGCGGAAATTTTACACATTTTTAAAATGAAATCTTCTGTTAAGAGCGCGCTACTAATCTCTATATTTTATCTCCCATTTCTTCTTCTGGAGGAGTATCTCAAAGCTCATTGTAACAAACCGATTAAATGCGGTTTATTTCACCATACAATTTAAGTTTGCCTGATGGAATGTTTGAGGAAAGTTCGAGGCAGTTGTTAAAAAAAGGTTGTATTTGGCTGTACACAATAATATCTCACAACTTCAGCATGGGTTTGTGAGTGGTAGATCGACCTCTACAAACTTGATAATTTTTACTAATTACTGTCTGGAAAATATAGAAAAACGTCTTCAAGTAGACTGTATCTATACAGATTTTTCAAAAGCATTTGATCGTGTGCAGCACAATGTGCTTTTAAATAAACTTGAAGTTTTCGGATTTCACTCTAATATTTTGAAATGGATTGACAGTTACTTGAAAAATCGCAAACAATTTGTTAAAATTGGATCTGCGCTCTCAAACGAAATTCATAACTATTCAGGTGTACCCCAAGGAAGTCATATCGGTCCTCTCCTCGTTCTTCTTTTTATCAATGACTTGCCCTCATTCATATCAGGTTCAAAATGCCTATTATATGCAGATGACTTAAAGATTTATAAAACTATTAATTGCATGTCAGATGTCCTAGCGTTACAGAGTGATTTAGACCAAATAAATGACTGGTGTTCTCTCAATGGACTGTATTTTAACATTATGAAATGTTCAGTTCTTACATTCAGTAGAAAAAAATTCCCTATATTTTTTAACTATAAAATTCAAAATACAGTATTAAAAAGGGTATCCGACCAAAAAGACTTAGGAGTCATCTTTGATACCGAGCTTAATTTTTCATTGCATATCGACTATATAGTCGGCAAAGCTAATCAAATGTTGGGTTTCTTATTTCGTAACTCTAAAGACTTCAATGATCCGTATACCCTTAAAACTCTCTTCAACGCCTTGATTCGTTCTATATTAGAATACTGTTGTGTAGTATGGTATCCTTTTTACCGCAATGCCGAATTACGCATTGAAAAAATACAAAGAAGGTTTACCAAATATGCACTGCGTAAATTCGATTGGAATGATAATTTGCCACCCTACGAAAACAGATGTTCTTTGATAAATTTGAAGCCTCTTTTTAAAAGAAGAACCTATTATTCTGTAATATTTGCTCATGATATACTCAGTGGCGTAGCGAGGGGGGGGCGAGGGGGGCACAGGCCCCGGGCGGCACTTTGTTAGGGGCGGCAATTAGGAGCTGCCACAATTTTTAAATATATAAATTCTATAAAACGGATTCTTCAAAGAACTTATTTACAAAGGTTTAACAGCATTAACACTGCTTCACATTAAGTAATGAGACATTCCTTGTGTTGCTTAGCATCAAAATCCAATGAACGCTGCACCCTAGTTAGCAACAAAACTTTATTACATTGCAGATATACTTCTCTCTTGAGTTCGTGTAATTTTGTTTTATTTTGCTCAAACGAAGTGAAGTTTGCAAACATACACAAACATTCTAGTTGGCAATAAAAGTTGCAGTCTTATCTTGTTGCCGTGCTCTTTATAATTGAAAATTAATTACCAAGGTAGAGGAAGAAAAAAATCTTCAGCGTTTTGTCACATAATCCTTTACTTGCGAATTTTTACTCAACGCTGTATTTTAATTCGAAAAATTCGTAAAACAGATCGTCGTCGAGAGAATCAGATATTACCAATCCAATGAGCCTCTTACAAATTTTTACTCAACAAATTTCTTGGTGTAAGAATTGAAAAGGATGTCCGCACCTTACAATTACCAGATGATTTAAAATTTGTTGGCCTGTTTGGCATAAATGCGTGCATTTGTTTTGATTTTTTGAGTATAAAAATGGTATCACAGGATGGGAAAATAAAATTAAATGTTCTCCTCAAAATTATTTTCGAAAGAGGCAACGAATTTATTCCCTGCTGTAGCAAGGAGCAATCTCCACCATGTAATTCTAAATGCAGTGTTGCTTTTTCCTCTTCTCACATAATCGGATTCATCAAGAAGAAGTTCGATTAATTTTAGAACGCTACTTGGATGTTGTAACTAATTTTCTTAGTATAAATTAGCAAAGTCCTCGAGTTTATCAGACATTTAACGACTTTTCGTTCCACTTTTTTGAATATTTGAAATATGTATCTGTCATTTTTCATAGATTACTACACAAGCGTTCCCCAACTTTTTGGTAAGTGTCTCTTTCTGTGAAATAATTTATTCTCACCAGTTCCATTTTGACATTCTTTTCCATTTTTACTACCAAATAAAGTGCACGACTGGGTCGAACGAAACTTTCTCGTTAGAGTAATGGACATAGAATCCCTTATTTTTGAGTAAGTTTAGCAGTTCATTTACTACGATGGACCATAGCAGGGCGATAGAACATCACTCTGGGAGCAACTTTGGAGTTTTAACAGAATCATGTTAAGAATACTTATATTGGGGACGTTCGGATTCGTAGTTTAGTAAGTCTGACAGCTGTCTGACTAGATGCGTCTCAGTTTTTATTGGCCCAGAGTGTTCACGTGTAGGTATATAGTTTTTGCAGTTGACGTTTATGGAAGGGAAGCCGACCAATCTAGTCGAGAAAATCCTGCCTGCGTACTCAGTTGACATTTCGAAGAGTCAAATTTAAAATAAACAATGTGGCCGTTGCAGAATTCAGAGAAGTCGAAAAAAGGCGCGATGAGAGAAAAAGGTGTGATTTCTAAGGCCACTCTAGTAATTTAGAATTTTCACACGATTAACAAAACACTATAACAGTGTAGTGATTGCCAGCCGTGTTACATTTTAAATGTACTTATTTGAAAATAACAGTTTTTTAAAGATTTATGAAGGGCCTTTCCAAATAAAAAAGTGCAAAATCAAGCAAAGGTAACGCTGACCGTGAGAATACAAAAACAATTCAACTTGCTTATGTCGTTTTCCATTGGGCAAAAAGAAGCGTCCGGAAGAGTCCGGAATCGAAAAAATCACTTCTGAAACCGTTCCATTGGCACAAATAATACTCTTCTGGTGATTCTGAGGAGAGAATTTCGCTTCTGGATTTGAAGTCAGAATCCACTCAAGAAGCACTCGCACCAATGTAGTTTGTATATTTTATACAAGTCAACTGACAGCTGCCGTAGATTATTTTTTGGCATTTGATCAATACTCTTGTGGATTCAATCAGAAGCAGTTTTCTTGTTCCATTGGACTACAGAATGAGTGGATCCCCGAGTGGAACCAATGGAAAACGACATTAGTCAACGCGTTCGGATTCATAGTCACGACCAATATAGTTGACGTTTTACATAAACTAGGTATCCGAACGTCCCCATTATCTTTTATATGTATTTTGGTCAAAATCGTTAGAGCGGTTTTTGAGTATGCCAGACAAAATAGTACCAAATATTGCAATGTTTAATTTGAAAAATACTATTGCGTATCTAACTATTTAGTTGAAAACCGATTATAAGTTATTGTTCATTGCTTAGTTTCAAAGTTTTATCGAAATCAAAGATGGGGTTTTCGAGATATGAGCAGTTTTTGACTCTTTGACTCCATTTGACTCTTAGTTTACATTTTGGTCAAAATCGTTATCGTCGTTTTCCGGTAAACTGAAGAAAACTAAATTTAAAAAAAAAAGTGACGTTTTTTAAAAAAATCATTGTACGATTATATGGAGAAGAACTGAGTTTGCTATTAAGTTATAAATAACCACATTACATTAGAAACTAATTTTTGTTACAATCGTATAGACCGTTTTCGAGACATGTTGAAATTTCAAAAGTACCGTTGTTCGAATTTTTAGCCAAAAACTGGGAACGCAGTCAAGATAATCTCACCTACTTAAGCTTAAATATCAATTTTGGTTGAAATCGGTAGAACCGTTTTCGATCCAATCAAACTGGTACGAAAATTTTATATGGGAAGTACCATTAATATTGAGGTTACCTTGAAAAGAAACTTGGTAAAATGTGGAAATTTGACCAATTTTATTGACATACATACTCGTGTGTGCAGATAAAACTGGTTTGAAAAAACTACTAGGGGCGGCATAAATTGGGTCTGCCCCGGGCGGCACCAACCCACGCTACGCCACTGGATATACTATCAGCCCACATAGATTGTTCATCTTTACTGTCCTTATTTAATATATATGCTCCTTCTCGAATTCTTCGACCTAGGGAAAATTATTTCTTTAAACCAACGCGGCACAGGACAAATTATGGTCAAAATGATCCTATCACTATGGCTTGCGTGAATTATAATGCATATTGTAATTTAATTGATTTTAATATGAATAGAGAACATGTCAAATCTGTAATTTTAAATGAATTGTGAATATTGTAATTTAATATAATAACATTGTTAATAATTTTTTTTTTTTTTTTTATAATGAAAAGTAATCTAAACTAAGTTTAACTTATAAGATGAAATAAATAAATAAATAAATAAATAGAGATGTAGATGTTTCAAAATTATGAGCGAATTTTATTATGAAAGACAGGACTGCCTGCGGCTGTCGAAACCAAAAACTGAATGGCTTCAAATGAACGTTTACTACAGAACCTTTTAACCACCTAAAACTGCAATTTCAAATACAAAATAAAACATAACTCCTTTTCCTTACAGCATTCTTGAAAGTGTTCGACTTCACTCGATTGGCTATTGTAACTGCTTTGATGGGTTTCCTAAGAACTTGGATACATGTTCCTACGGCATTGGTGCTTGCAGAGTTTCTGCCAAATGAAAGGTGAGTCACTGAAGACGTTTTCCCTTTCAAATATTTTACCCGACTTTTGATTGTAGATTTGCGTCAGGATATGGACTGTACATGTTCATTCATGGAATTAGTACTTTCGCATTTGGACCGGTTATAGGCTACTTGCGTGACAAGACAAGGGATTATATTCTGACGTTTCACTGCATAAACTTATTTATGGCGTTGTGTGCTCTTCAATGGATAATTGAGATGTTATACTTGAGGTTCAGAAGGCAAAAGACGAAGGCAATAAAACAACAGGAAGTTTTAGAAATGAAGTGTGGAAAAATGGTGCACTAATCTCGCAAATTGTGTGTTTTTATTTTTGAGGCGGGGGAGCGACAATTTAACGCCGAATTCGAATTGTGCGAACTGAGAGGATTTCTTTCGATAGTTTTGATAAAAATCGCAAAACATGTTTAACTACAGTTTTAAGCTTACTTTGTACTATCTTGGTAGTAGTTGATTGAATCCTGTGAGGTTTAACGAACCTAACGAAATCGTGGGCTTTTTTCGAATTACCTACATCTAATCGCCCAATAGAGTAGGGTAGGGCGGGGCTAGTTGGACCACTTTTTTTGGACGCTTCATAACTTCCAATCTGTTCATAATTAAGCTATGAAACTAAAGTAAATAGATACATTGAAACTTCGACTTTTTAATGTTATTAACAAAAAAACAATTTATCTTACAGTTAAATAATTATTTTGACTCAAATACACCAAGTCCAAGTGGTCCAACTTACCTCACCAGCGGGGCAAGTTGGACCAGTGAGTGGGGTAAGTTGGTCCGAAACCTAAAAAACTGAAAAGTATTTTTTACAAAATACGAAAACGCTATAATTTCTTTCTAAAATGTATTTAAAATGAAAACTCAATGAAAAAACACAACATAAACTTCAAAAAACGAAAATAAAAAACCGCTTTATGACGTTCTATAAAATAAATTTAGATAAGAGTAAAAATATTATTTTATAGATTATGAATCGTATAATCGTTACTGCAATTTATGCAAATAAAGATGCTTCCTTGACATATTTTGGAACATTTTGAATGGGCCCACTTTCGGCAAGTGTGACACTGCACCCACTCCTCCCCAGGTAAACTTTTTGAATATGCTTCCATACACATTAGACAAAACCAATCAAGATGTTTTTCTTCCTCACCACTGGCGGACCAACTTACCCCGCACTGACTTTGTTGAACATTTTGTTTCACAAAGAAACAACTGCACCAAACACTTCAATTCCACACTCGAGAAAAAAAAAATACAATAACGGGACACATGAAAAATGTTTACCTTATTCTGATATTTGCACCGCTTCACAAAAAAAGAAAGAAAAGAAATAATTTTTTTTTTTAGTTTTTACACTTAAAAATACAAATTTTAAACGACGCGCCCCTTTGAAAGTAAAAATGCAATTTCAACTAGTTTGGCTTGTGGCCGTAAGTTACACACTTCGATTGTGTGTCATCGTTGTCATGTAGGACTTTTAGTTTCTGAGTTATTCGAGTGGGCCTACTTGCCCCGTGGCCCAACTAGCCCCGCCCTACCCTACTTACATATAGTAACATATTTAGCAAGTTTGGATTATTCTAAGAAAAATATGGAATCGGATGCTTCTGGTAAGTACATACAATACAGGGAAAGTAAGAGATCTTTAATTTTAATTTTTCTAAAGTATATAGGTGCACTAAGTTAAATAAAGATTTTATCTAAATGTACAAACAAATTAATCGAAATAAATGAGATGAAATGAAAATACTGTGTCTCACATTAACAAATAAACTGATGATTATTTTTATCGTATTGTTTGCCTTGAACTGACTGTTAAATCTTTCCGTTCATAGGTACATATATGTAGCAGGTCGATGGAATCATTAGAAAAAGTAAATTTTCCCCGAAAATACAAAGCTAATAGTTAGAATAGCTTAATCCTTAATATACTGTTAATTTGGGTCTGGTGCAACTCATCGCCAGCCAAATTTTCCACCTAGAAACGCAAAACAAATGCGAAGCTATATGTTTTCGTCGAAAACTAGTCTGTGCATTCACATTGAACACCAACTAGTTTGACGTTTCCATCAGTTGTGAGACACTCTAGTCTTGAAACTGCTGTGCAAATTTTTTTAGTTACAAAATTCGACCGCAATAAATAACAAATAAAATTAGTGCAGAGCATTTAAAAATAATGTTAACCCATCAACTAAGTGTGGAAAATTATCTTAAGTTCTGAATTGTGACATTTAGAAAAGGTATGATTCGTTTGGAAAACTGAACTATTTAAACTTGTGTTTTCTATCAAGTTTTGAATTGTTTTCGATGTTTTTGCTCGAAGTGAATAGGGTATTAGTTCGAAACAGGTTGAAAGTACAAAAACAACAATGTAAACAAATGGGTTTTGGGGGATAGACGTACGAAATATATCCATCTCTTTTAATCAATTATATCTGGTGGTACCTAGTGAAATTTTCATGTAGAAAATTCATTTTGACATTTCGCAGAGAAAAACTTGTATGAAAAATATGATTTCACTTGAACTGCGTGCCAGCCTTACTGTAACAACAAACAAAAATAGCAACAGAAAACCAAATCTAATTGAAAAAAAAAAATTCTGAATTCTGGGGCAACTTTTTCTGATCTTCAATGAAAAACGCAGTTAGTAATATGACAAATATAAAAAAAAAAAAACACTCATAAAAGACCAAATCGCCGGAATCGAAAAAACACTTCTGAAACCGTTCCATTGGCAATAAAATACTGTTCTGGTGATTCTGAGAAGAGAATTTCGGTTCTGGATTATGAATTCAGAATCCACTCATGAAGCACTCACACAAGTGTAGTGAGTGTATTTTATGCAAGTCAGCTGACAGCTGCCGTGGATAATTTTTTTGACATTTCACCAATATTTTTGTGGATTCAATCAGAAGTCTTGTTCCATTGGATTATTACAGGATGAGTGGATCCCCGATCGAAACCAATGGAAAACGGCATAAGAAACGCAAAATATGAGGTGATGTGTATGAAAGTAGTAGATTGTAGTTTTTACACAATGAAAATTTAATTTCTTTTTGTTTCATTTATGTGATTAGACTGTAGGTCCCAATCGAACACGACGTAAAATATGTTTATAAACTATTAAGAAGGTCTCATTTATAGATGGCTTCATTTAAATAAAGCAATTACATTATATGTACAACCGCCAGTGATGGTGTACACTGCATCGCATCCAAAGATCAAAATATTTACTCATGTTCTCGTTACCTGATGCACTATTATGACGTGTCCTATCGTGCTGCACATGTATTGTGTATTGATAACATCCGCAGCGAGCGGTCTTATGATCACTTCCATCAGTAATTTAATGGCTTCCGTGAGATTTACAATTCCATAAAGATAAAGATAGAAAGCCCATTCTGCGAGATTAACTTATCATCTTTGCAAAGAGATCCAAACCCACCCATATACCTACGTCGGCCTAGCACAATAGAAAAAAATGGATCTCTTATCTCCGTTGAAATGTTTCGCATATGAGATGAACAAGCGTTTATCCAAGTCAGTCGAGATCGGTACCTTGACACAGTCTGTTGTAGATCTTGGTTTTAAGAGATAATAGTTCCTTGCGAAAAAGATGAAGAGATCCACAAGACTGGAAGCTCCTGAAGGCGGCTGGGGTATTCTCGTTTGCTTTGGCATGGCCATGCCATTTGTAAGTATACCTATAATCAATGGCCATAAGGGAAAATGCTTATCCCGGTTTATTCTATAGATCTGCGGTTTAGGTTCCATCCCCTCATTTGGTCTTATATTTGCCGACTTTCTCAAGAGCATCGGTGCCGAAACAAGCGCCGTTGCCGTCATTACAAGCGCTTTCTTTAGTGCGTTCAGCTTTGCCGGACTATTTACGAGCATTCTCTACAAGAGATATTCACTAAGATCTGTCGGATTGCTCGGCGGTGTGCTTTACTTCATTGGATCCGTAATGCAAATCTACGTTAAGTCAACATTTCAATTGATTGTGGCTTTCAGCTTGATACAGGGAACAGCTTTCGGACTGATAGTCCCCACGTCCTACACGACCTTTAACAACTACTTTGTCAAGAAGCGTGTGATGATGATGAGTTTTGCCCAATCGCTCATCGGAGTGGGCACCATGTTCTATCCAGTTGTCGTGCAGAAGCTCAGCGAATGGTACGGGTTCAGAGGATGCCTGACGGTATTGGCTGCCATCAACAGTCACGCTATATTGGGCATGATGATCATGCAGCCAGTGGAGTGGCATATGAAGCGCGTTGAGGTGATCGATGAGCGAGTGGAAAATGCTTGTGAAGATGGAAATAATCGGTTGGAGCCTCTGCTGGAAGGCGTTGGCTCACAAAACTCCTTAGACCTTCGTTTGAATAATAATCTGTCAAGCCGGGCGGCTAGCATTGCAAGTTTGGGCAACTGGACTGGAGCGATAGTAGTGAGCGATGCATCTGTGGAAATGCAAGGACATCCCAAGAGCGCTTCATGTTGGCAAGCTGTTGTCGATTTCCTAGACTTAACGCTGCTGAAGGATCCAATCTATTTGAACATTGTTTTGGGAATTTCATTCGCCCTGTACTCGGATATAGCGTTCTTCACCCTACAGCCAATGTATCTGTTTGAGTTGAGTTACACCAAGGTAAGGATCGAGGTCGCTCGGCAGATAACAGTGAACTTCGCCATGACGTGACTATCTTGACATGGAAAATGTATTTAATTTCTGGTTTTTAGGCGGAAACTGCCAACATAATAGCCATTGGAGCAGCCGCTGATCTGAGTTCACGTGTATTTCTGGCGCTGAGTGCTATTTTCTTCACAGTCTCATCGCGGCATGTGTACTTAGCTGGCGCGTTCTTCACGGTTATCTCAAGATTCGGTAAGTTTCACTCTATTTTCATAGCTGTTTGCAGACGCCAAACAGTTTATAAATCCATCACGAAGTTGTGCAACATTATGGTGATAAAAGTAATTTGTATAGGTATTAGGTATGTTTATGTACCTTGAAACTTTGTAATAGTGAGCAAAATGTTGTTCAATAGCTTAAATGTTGAATATATTTCTTGTTAAGAAACTGTATGTACTTGTACATATCCGTGTCGTACCAAACTAAGAATCAATTCTTGTCTTTATTCTTTCAGCTTTCCTAGAAGTATTTGACTTCACTCGCATGGCTATTGTAACTGCTATAATGGGGTTCCTACGAACTTGGATACATGTTCCACTTCCATTGGTGTTTGCTGAATTTCTACCGAAGGAAAGGTAGGCCTTTCATAGTTATGTCCTATTCAAAAGACTGCACACTACTTTTGGTTATAGATTTGCTTCCGGATACGGACTCTTTATGTTCCTTCAAGGAAATATTACCTTCGCAATCGGCCCAATTGTGGGATATCTGCGTGACGAGACAAAGGATTATGTTATCACATTTCACTGTTTAAACTTCTTCATGGCACTATGTGCTGTTCCATGGCTGGTTGAGATATTCTACTTTAAATGCCGAAGACAAAATAAAAATAAGGAACCAGAAGGTGTCGAAATGAGACCTGTACAAATGGTGCTTTAGATTTAAATATTTCCTGCTTCCGGTTTTTACAATAAAAATTAAACAATACAGGAAGTTTTATTAAGGAGATGTGGTCTTCGTGGACTGTATGTTTTAATATCATAAGATGACTATGAAACTATGTCAAACTTTCTATCAAATATTTTTTTGACAGGTATAGGTAACTTTTGTTACTTAAGCCTAGTATGCTGCTCCAGGAAAACTAAAATTAGACGCCTCTCCAATATTTCTCTCCACCACTTCGCTTAATGTTCGCTTAATTTTGACAGTGTAAGTTTCATCAAAAAAATAAATGTGTTGGCACAGCTAATTGACTTGCTCTGTTTAGTCACTTCGTACTTTCTAAAGGAATTTCTAAATTATAAAAGGAATTAAATTAACACCAACGAATTTCTTTGTGTTGAACTAACCATTCTGCATTGGTACTGTTTCGCTTGAAATTTTGTTGCGAATACCGATATTTTCTCTGATCTGTCAAAATTTTGCTCTGGAAAAATGTATTTTGCATTAATACGCTTGCTTAAATTCTGTAGAGAGTGTTCGTACAGCGGCTCAGAAATTTAGCTTGAACTGCGTACTGCTTGGGCTTAACTGCTTTGCTTAATTTTATCTTTGGAGACATTTTTGTATGGGAGCTTAATTTAAGCGCGAGCAGCATACTAGGCTTTACAAACGAAGTGCCATTAAGGACCCATACTGATATATATATGTCACTTCGTGAAAGAGAGTAATTAAAAAAACGCCTTAAAAATTAATTTCACAAATCTGTGAAAATGAAGATTATTCGGTGGTTGTCAAATGCTCTTCTAGAAACGTTTCATAATGTTGAAACAAATGTTAAAGACAGCTCAAAGTAGCTCAAATTTTATCCTCGTATTTTGGAATATATCGTATATTTGCAACCTTGTGAGAGTTTCGCAAAATTTGTTTAGTTTCACAGATTTTAACTGCTTGGCTAGGGAAAGTACCGTCAAATACCCTAACAACGACCGGGCCCTTAACATTGACCAAAAAAGAAAAATGTTTCTAAACACCGTGGTGGGTAGTTTATTTATAATTTCTATATGAAGTTTTGTTTTTTATATAAAGCAATTTGTCACTAGATGTCATATTATATGCTGAAGTGAAATATTAAAATTTACATTTAATGTACCCGAGTGGAGTTCGCTTATAAATAGAATTCCTTCAGGTCACCCTGTATTATAAGATGATTACCTACCTACTATGCGAACCTACCCTTTGTCAAGTGTCAAAATCATCTGTTCGCCGTGTTGATAAATTTCGCCCACAGCTGACAGCTGGGTGGTGTTACAAATGAAAAGTCGAAAACAAAAATTAAAATTTGCTTCGGTCATCGCTTTTCCTCAATTTTCACTTGAGTTTTTCTTGTTTTTAAAGTTTCATCCCAAATTGTAGTCCTCCTTGACCCCCAAAATTCTAAACAATAGCTTAGTGAAATGCTCAATCAAATAAAAATTCTATTCCTTGGTATAATTGGCTTGTTTCGACGTGCTATGTGCTGTTTTTCACGCCGCCGAAAGCCGTCCACGTCGGACTCGGAACCCCTGCAATGTGTTAACGTCGTTGCCGAAAATTACCCAAGGAAATCTAATAATCAGGTAATAAACTTGAAATGATGAATGCTTACTGATGTTCATAAGATTTTCTTTTATCTACTTTAAGGGTAATGATCGCGATTGGAACTCCTGGGACGATAGTCCGCGTACCGTCGAAGAACACATCGAACAGTATCGACAGAAAATTGCCAAACCTTCAACGCCAAAGGAAGAGGAACCCGAACCAGATTTTTTTACTGTAACTAATTATTGTTTTGCGTAATTTGCATTATTGGTAAATTGTTTCTTATAGGAAATGACACCAAAAATCAAACCCCAATTGAAAGTTTATCTTGGTCAAGATAAAGCTCAAGATAAACGTGACTTCTCGCGGCTAGAAGCGAAAACTGATGTTCCAATAACAGCTAATGTAAGATAATTATTCCGATCATTATGTTTTAGTTATAAGCGGTCTTCATATTTTGCAGGCCGATCTGGAGGATTGGATGGAAGAGGATCCAGGTGGTTGGGAGGAACTTGACACCGAAACAACCAAACAACTAATTAGAGAGAAACGAAAGGAATTGCGCTACCAAAAGCATGCTAATCAAAAATCGAAAAATAATGGAATTGCTAATGATAGTCCTAGGCACGAAAGTATTGGTGCGAGAATCGGCTCCAGACAGTCGTAGTAGTAAGAGTAAATGTGCATTTAGGTTTTAAGCGCATCCGTGTGCATAATTATAGTTTTTCCTTTTGTTTTTGTTATTCTTTTCTATGTTATTCATTGCCCCATCGGTGGTGATACAAAACGTTTGCAATATAAACTTATTTTGTCTCGATCTCAAACTCATACAACTCTAGAACGTCTCGCAAAAGTTGATGATTTGGCAAAGATCAAATCCATCAAATTCCTTACACAACTTCTGGAACCTTAAATTCTTTTCTCGTTCACATTGGTCTACATTACTGATCAACTGTTCTACCCTGTACTTACCAAGAAGATTTGGTGCATGAAGTCCATTGCATGTCATGTGGTTATATTCTTGGTACTGTGGAAATCACGTGGCAGATCACGTATGACAATGATCGTCGATTTTTGTTTTTGTAACTATCCTCAGTTTTCATTTGGCTAGAATGGACTGGATAAAGCTTTTACACTCGTAATTAAGTTTCCAGTTTTGTAGGTCTATTGTTTCGACGATAGTCGTTTTAAAAGGTACGCGATCATGGCCAACGATACTAGGTTCTTACTGTTCTTGATCTTTTGCCAACAAATATTTTTGCGGTTGTTGGCTACCTGCTTTTATTTCCCAATATTCATCAAAACGAAGCCGCGGGCCGTGGCCAATATAAGAAGAGTCTTTAGCTTATAAGCCTGACTAAACAAGGACATGATTGTATGCAATTAAGGAAAAAAAGTAAGTTTGAAAGAATATCGTTGACTGATTGATGATGATTCATTGTTGCCAGAAAATAATGCTTTTGGAAATGGGAGACCATTAAACAACTTCAGGAGAGTTTCGACAAAAGAGCGTGAACCCATTATCTAAATCATTTGCTTTGAGGTCATAAAGTCTTTAAATTGTATCATTGATTATATATACGTTAATGGCACTAGAGATTATATTTCTCGTAGAAACAATCAGTTAAAATCAGGGTCGGCATTCTGTAAGGCGAAACGTTGAAACGTTTTCGTTTGCACGAAGAAATTTGCATGATGTGTAACATAGGGCAAATCATTCGTGCGCACGAAAACGTTTGTTCGTTTCGTCTTACAGAATCTGGGGCCAGACCTCAGACTGTAGGTCTGCATTATAAGTCTTATCTCATAAATTTCAGCAAGGTTTGGTTTTATCAATCGTATGTTCACACTGTTTATGTAACGATTACAACCCGTATGCTTCTTTAACAATTTTAAAAACTTCAAAATTGGAAAACTTTAAAGACAGGTCTAATGGGGACATTTTGTGTCATTTAATTGTTTGTGACTTGAATTGATCGCACATTTATTTGTTTATTTTTAGCAATTCTGCTGAAACATTGGCATACGTATGATGTACCTATCTAGTATTTATTTATTTTTTTATTTGTCGCAAATCCATAGGTCACCACTTAGAAATATACAAATAAAAAACAATTTCAAATAAGCGTTTGTTTGAATTTCGCGTGATTACAGTTCACGTTTCTTCGTAAAATACTACTTGTCGATCTATCAGTTAGCGGAATGGAAAAGACATGACTCTTTATTGTGTAATGAAATACCTATTTCAATCAACTTTACCTATTTGTAAATTATGTAGTACAATTTTTCTCCTCAATTAAAATGAATATTTTTTTGTTTGTAAGAAACGACACTGAATATGAATAAAGAAAAGAAAAAAATTAGTTGGTTTTTTATATTCTACTCGTCCTTTTCCAAGCATGGGTTGTTTCAGAAATATATTCTTATCAGTTGTAGGAAAATTACCGGCCACATTAACCTCTCCACTTTTTTTTCCTTATAACTTTTATATGATTTCATCGCCTTACTCAAAGCAATAATTTGTTAAAATCCAAGCTATTCAAAGCGTAGCCGTATTTACAAATCTGCCAAAAACGGTCTACAAGCAAATGCATTTAAAATCACTTTCAAAATATGTGACCATCCATTGATCCCTCATCTTTGGATTAACACTTCCTCCGCAACAATGTTGTTCCTTGGTCATCCTCCGTGACCAAACGAAAAGGAAATTGAAATTCAAAGACATTTTCCGCAAGATGCAGCAAAGTGACAACAAAAAACCGCAAACCAATAACACGCTTCGCTTCAAATCCCACCTATTCGTTCAATATGAAAATACCTTTCCGTTTTATAAAAACCGTCGGTAGACTGAGGTCTCATTTAGTATAATCTTGTGTTTCATCCAAAGGCCATGAAGTAAGGATATACAATCGAGATGGTACGTCGGCAATCGACATGGTATACCCCAAAATTTTTCATTACTCTATCTAATCCTTAATTTCAGAATTCAGCTCCTTTCATTTGTTTAGTAACTTTTTGGAGTCTAGCACTCGGATATCAGGTTACGGAGAAGGACACCCAACCACCGAATTTGCCTCTTCGACCTGGCGATTTGTTGAGAAGTCTCGATAAGCTAACATCTGATGTACACGTTATTTACTCTCCACTTGGTAATGCACCTACAAAGTCAGCCAACCGTAGGGCATATGACGACGAGAATCCCTACATTGAGCCTGGCTCAGAGAACGAATATGACCGAGCTTACGAGGACTTTGTGAGCAAATATTTCGCCCAAGGAGAAGAGGACTTGGAGTCTGACGATGAATCTGGAAGATCCTCAGACTTTGAAGATGCGGTTCCTTATGAATCGCCAGCCGAATCCGATGAAGAAAATAAGCCGAAATCGAAGCAAAAATCTTCGAAATCCAAAAAGTGTGAACGCGTGGAAATTGATGATCAGGACTGTGTTATTTGTGAAGATCCAAAAACCAATGAAAAGTCCAAATCGTGTTCATATTCATCAGATGACAAGCCTAAAGGTTATAGATTCAGTAGGGAAAGGTCAACGAAGAGATCTAAAGACGACGATGATGATGAAGACGATCGGAGTGCTGAAGACGGCAGATCAATAAAACGGGAAGTGGTTCCAAAGAGCAACAAAATTCAACCGAGGCGAACCAGTATTAAGGCGATTGTGAGTTCTGCTGCTACTCCGGAGAAAAGTGTCGCTTCCAAATGCACAAGGAAAAAGGAAGATGGCATGATTTGCTATTATTGCGGATCAGCCGCAAAACACACACGTGAGTGTTTAGCTGATAGGAATAGTCCAAGGAAGCATCGATTGGACGAATCCTCCAAGAATGACTCGAAAACAAATAAGGTTTTCAAGCGTATGGTCTCCTATTCATTCAAAAGTGATGCAGATCCTAAAATAAATCAAAACTCCTATGCGGTAATTCAAGGATATTAGTTACAATGGAAAGATACCCTTTATAGTGTTTCTGTATTATTATTTTTTTGATTAAATATTTTATTAGTAATTCTGTATTGTTTTGTTTCGTTGGGGATTTCTACATCTCGTTGATTTGATTCCTGAAAACCTTTCTTCGGGTGAAGCCGTTTAATGATATTGCGCTAATGGAAGCAGTGTTGTTCTGTCTCCTTTTTGTTATGGAAGGTGTTGCTATTGTATTGACAGCATCTTCGGTGTGAGAAATTGTGCAGTAGCAGACAATAGCGAAGGAAATCTAGTCACCGAAGCGCAGGGAATAGTAGATGTGTTTAAGCAGCACTTCCAGCAGCTGCTAAATGGGCATCATGTAGAGAGAGTAATAGGGCAAGAAGAGAACCCACGTCCAGTCAATGAAGAACCAGTTCCACCACCCAGTATAGAAGAAGTTGGCTTAGCTATAAAAAAGCTGAAGAACAACAAGGCCGCAGGTTCTGATGGTTTACCAGCGGAGCTCTTCAAATACGGAGGTGATGTTTTGGTAGGGCGCATGCACCAAATCATCAACCAGGTATGGATGGAAGAAAGCATGCCCGATGACTGGGCTATCAGCTCCATATGTCCCATCTACAAAAAAGGCGATCCTATGTCTTGCAAGAACTATCGAGGCATATCCCTGCTAAATGTCGCGTATAAGATCCTATCCAACGTACTGTGTGAACGTCTTAAACCGTTCTGCAACACACTAATCGGCACATACCAGTGTGGCTTCCGGCCCGACAGATCGACCATAGACCAAATTTTCACACTGCGGCAAATCCTGGAAAAGACCAATGAATTTCAAGTCGAGACTCTATACCTATTTATTGACTTCAAAGCCGCATATGATAGCATTCATCGTCAGGAGCTCTATATGGCGATGGCCGAATTCGGGATCCCGGCAAAACTGATCCAGCTGTGTCGCGTGACGCTGGAGAACACGCTACGTGCAATTTGGAAGTAGCTCCTCCGAACTATTCCAAACATGCACCGGATTTCGGCAAGGAGATGCGCTATCGTGTGACTTCTTCAATCTCGTGCTGGAGCAGATAGTGCGCAGGGCAGGTGTCAACACGGAAGGCACTATCTTCAACAGATCCGTTCATCTACTGGGGTATGCGGACGATATCGACATCATCGGTCGCTCCCAGCGTGCCGTGACTGAGGCTTTTACGGCAATTGAGGAACAGGCGAAATTTGTTGGCCTTGAAGTAAACGAGGACAAGGCCAAGTATATGCTATCAACAAACAAAAACGCATCTGTCCACCGCCTAGGACAAAACGTCACTATTGATAGCAAGAATTTCGAGGTAGTTAAGGAGTGCATCTACCTCGGTGTAAATATGAACTCCACGAATGACACCCTAGTGGAGATCAGGCGAAGAATTACCCTAGGAAACCGCTGCTACTTCGGTTTGGCAAAACAATTGGGTTCAAAACTCCTAACTCGAAGGACGAAATGTACGCTCTACAAAACACTCATCCTGCCAGTTCTGCTTTATGGCGCCGAGTGCGGGACGATAAGCAGGAAGGGAGAGCTGATATTGGGCTCCTTTGAAAGAAAAATTCTTCGTCGGATTTTTGGTCCTGTGTGCGAGGAGGGCGAATGGAGGAGAAGATACAAACGCGAACTCTACGAGCTGTACCAAGATGTGGATGTAGTCCAAAAAGCCAAAACACGTCGACTACATTGGCTCGGCCACATCGAGCGAATGGACAACAATGCTCCAGCTAAGAGGATCTTTGAATCCCAGCCCCCAGGTTGGAGGAGACAAGGAAGACCGAACCTCCGTTTTAAAGACCAAGCCATCGCGGATGCCAGAGCGCTTGGTCTGGTAAACTGGAAGTAGCGTGCCCGGGATCGCAGAGGATGGAAGGCTGTAGTGTCTCAGGCAGAGACTCTTCACGGGTCGGGAGCCCGTTAAGTAAGTAAGTAGACAATACGGTGGTAAAACACACACGACCTCGAAAACTGTGGACCCTCACAGAAGCCAAATTGATCATTTGCTAATCGGAGCAAGGCACGCATTTTATATCCTAAGCTTTATGGAGGAAAATCGACTTTGATCTTAGCTTATTTTTTCTACACTAAGCATTTGTAGATTATTTCCAGTTGTGTACATAGTTGTTGTAGAGTTAATGTCTGCTTAATGTCCGAAAAGGCTTTCTCTTCCTTCTCCATTGTGGAACGATTCTAAAAACGTTTAAAATGCCACAAATATAATACAGCACTCAAATTTCCTGTTTGTCTGAATTGTTTATTTATTTCACTTCTCAGTATCTAGGTATAATCAATACGCTCCATTAATTTTACATAAATTTCAGTTTACCTTAAAAAGCATTGTTTAATTTTTGATTTTACTTTTCAAATATAAAATCCTTCTAGCTCTAAATCAGTACATATTTGAAACTTTTGTCATAATACTCTAACTCTAGAGTCTAGACATAACTAATCTGATGATGATTGTTTTAATTGTTATGCTTTTTTTAAATTTTAGTTCAAAAACGGAAATGGTATACACAATCAGACCGATTTTAAAATCCAAATTTTATTCAATTAGCATATTTCAATTGTATATAATAACTATACGACTTTATCGCAAGATTTTGTAAATTGTTTTAAAAAAGTCTGTATAAATTCATTAATTGTTGCACAGGTATATATTTTTTTCGCATTTATTGTTCAAATGGCACATGGGCAAAAGATTGTTTCTTTAATTGATTTGTAGCATAATACAAATTGAGTTTATTCGATTTCAATGCAGTAGAAAAATTGTGTTTCTTATTTTTTTCAAGGCCGCTTTGCGATGAGGTAGGCTCGCCTTATTTTTTATTAATTTTGCCTGATTATGTAGAAAAGCTAATTATGATTATACTGATATGAAAATGTTAACGAATGCAGTTCAAGTGTAAACAACATTTCATGGAATTCATCCAGTAGTATGTAAATTTCAATAGGATTACAATATTCGTTCGGTTATGAATTTATGATTAAAGCATTTTTTTGTTAAATTCAAAATGTGATTGCAAAAAGCTCGTTTGACGGACGTGTGTTAGGCTTGTAATAAAACGTATAGAATTATTACGGGGTAGTTACAAAAAAAAAAAAAAAAAAAAACAAAGTCGGGTGTTCGTGCTCTGAGATAGGAAGCTCACAAAATGTGGTGTATTAAGATGTTGGAAGAAGGTGGAAACCAAGTAGCAAATTGTACACTTCAAAGGCAGGAATAAACGAGACAACTGGATTGAAATCCAGCATCTTTTCATCGACTTCCGCCCTTTTAAAATTTGTTGAGCGTGTGCATCTTACTGTAATAATTTTAACTGAATAAAACATAAAACATTTCAAACAAAGTAGATAAGGTCTCTCTAAGCTTTTTTTTCTTTCGATTAGTTGTCAGAACGCCCACTTAAACCATTGACGCGTTCGCCAAAAAATAACGCGACAGATTGGTTGCATTATTGGTTGTCAGATTGTCGGCATATGATATCTGAAATCTTAAGAAAATATCAACCATCAACTTCAACTGTCGTCTCCACTGATTGGCAAAAGTAGTATTACTGTCAATTACGACATATTATGCACATTTGGTTTGTTTTGCTCAGATGGCTTGTTCAAAACTGATACAATTAAAAATAAAGATAATTTTGGGTTATAAATTCTCAATTAAACCATTCCGGGACCACAAATCCAAAATTAATTGAAATCTGCAATCTATGAGATAGTTTATATACTCAAACCTAAAGTTAATAGTTGGCGCAACAGGTCTGTAGGGACCCTAGGCCTAGCTTCTCGCAACCATTCGTTTTGTGTGTTTTTATTTTTTGGAATGAATGGAAGGGATCTACAATTTTATGCCGATTCCAAACGGCTGGAAAAACCCTGAGTTGGAGTTTGGGTTTTTGCGGGATTCGAACCTGGGATCCCTCGCTTAGTAGTCCAACTAAGCCACTGCAAACCTAAAGTTACTTTACTTTAAAATACCGTACTTAATTGAATGGAACTGCAACCTAGAACTTATGAGCAAGCATCTCTGGACTCCGAAATTCGAAGTGGCTGGGGCAACAATCTCTTCCCTAAATCCAGCTTGGGTACGTGAAGCTTTTGTAGTACATTTTGTGATACACCCTACGTCCCATTAACTTACTGACCGTATTCGGATAGATAACTAGTCCCATCCTCTACAAGTATAACGACGAATCATACTTGTGTGTGTCAGTTTAATTGTTGAGGCAAATGCAAGGGAATTTTTTAATATCGGGACTGTACGACTGAACAGATAGGATCTCTTATGTAAATCTAATAGCTCAGTAGTTCAGATGCGTCCATAGATATCCACTAGTACTTCGACTCGCTTAAGCCTGACCTGATAAAAGTATGTAGATTGTCTTAAAAAAAAAAGGAAGAGCCGAATCTACAGAATAAGTAGGTATGCATACGCGTTTAAGAAAACAACGATCTTGCTCAAATCCATGTGCTGGTTCAGTTGAAATTGTATAACTTGTAGTTATAATTGAGGTTTTCGTTTTAGAGAGTTTCCTTAATGCAAACATCGATAGCAAAGAGGATCTAAAACATCGATAGTAAGAACAAATAAATCTGTGAGTATGAGTAACTAACTAAAAAACAAAATAAATGATAATTTGGCTTAGCAATAAGTTTTGTGTTTTACATTTGTTTTTTATTCATAAATTGCATTATTATAAATTTAAAATACATTATGTTCACGCTTTATTACATAATTAATTAATCACTTTAAATACACATTTATATAATAATATATATAATCATAATAATTACAGCACCTACACAAAATTAGGTTATTGTTTCTTTTTTGTTTTCTCTTCTTTTTTTTTTAATTTAAAACAACAAATTATATTTATATAAAAAAAGAAATGATAAACGGAAAATATAAATTTTGTTTAACTTGAAAGTGCTTTTATGTTGCATGTGTGTTTGACCTATTCCTTAGGAATACCAATTCCCACTTGGTAGGGGGAGCTATAGGAAAAGATACACAAATTCCCTATTATTTTGTCCAGGTTGTAATATAGCAAGAAGCCGAGGGCAGATATAGGTAGGTATCATTTATGGACTTTGACTTAAATTAAAGTGAATGTGTTCTTATTTTTTTTTTAGTTTTTTAAATAAAAAAAAAAAAATTCTTTTAGTTTTAGTATTGCTTCGTACTTAATTGCTGTTAATATTATTTTGTACACTATCCATATTCGGAATGTAGTCCATGGCCATTAGACATGCAAACACAGTCATCACCATTTTTGGTTTAACTTCGGTGATATCCTCGGGCAGGGCATAGACGCGAGCACCAATTTTGCGGGCCATTGAAATGGCATATTTCGCATTGGCAAGGTTGTCCTGCAAACAGAATTGGAGAGAGGTGGGTGTTAGAAAATAATTTCGAAGAGGTGAGTCCTCATTAGCATATATTTACCTCCTGGGTGCCAGTGTGTCGCACGAGTTCGTAGTTAATGCTGCCCTGTTTGATCGAATCAATTAGATCGATGACGATCTTACCATCGGCGATCGCAGAATCGTTGAAGTTCTTTAAGCTGGTTCCCTTACCGCCAGATGCGAGTTTCTCGTTTACCCATTGCACGATCTCCATTTCGATAATTGGATTGCCAGTGTCAGCCAGGCGAGAGAGGATCGACAGGGTGTAGGCGCGCATCAGTTGCCAAATCAGAGCTGAAATAGATTCAAATTGGTTGGTTATTTGTTCAAAATACAATTGAATGGGGATATGCAACATTTTAGCAAATAAACCTACCTAATGTCAAGGTGGCATTTCCGTCGTTCAAATCCTGTCCAGCGATACCGACTAACGAGAACTTTAATTGTTTTCCCAATTCCACGGCATAGTTGCAGTTCTCAAGCTTCTCCATGAACTTCTTGCGTGGCGTGAATCTACTGTGCACTTTGCGCCATTCGACAATACCCGGCTTAATAATGTCGAACAACTGGAAGATCACTAGTCCATCGGCCAAGTCAGAGTACAGCCAGTTGACATGTGGTGCCACGCCCATCGAATTCATCCAGTTTCTGTAAGCTAAAGAACCAAATTAAATTTTCGTCCCGTCAATTGCAACCTGGTTGCAACTTACTTTTCTCTTCACGAGTCTCCTCGATTGTCTGAAGTCCCTCAATCTCTTCGGGCTTGTCCAAACCGGGATGGTTGTTGAACAAATTCGCTACGAAAGCCAAATTCAATTTGTACACACCGTTGACGACATCCTGTGGTGTCAGGAAACTACGACAGTTCAATTTTGCAGCCTGCTGCAACATGATTTCAGCTCTCGACGTCAATTCCGATTCCTATGAAAGCACACAAATAAATAAGGATCACCCATACCACCATAACAAAACTCACCCTTAGTGCTTCCACATTCACTCCCGAGTCGTTTGGTGCAATCTGCTTCAGCAAATGTGTGTAAATCTCTGAATCAACAATATCGCTCTGGAAGTTTGTGCATCGTCTCGAAATACCCGCCCTCTCCAAGTGATGATTTACCCAACGCAGGAGAATAGCCTCCGGCGATAGCTTCATCAAATCCTCCAAACGTTCATCTTCAAACAACAAACCAGCCAGTCCCGGACAACTATCCAGAGTAATGTGACTGAACAAGCCAATGCGGATGATTTGCCACAACAAACCCAACACCAAATGTGGCTTGCCCTTTGCCAGATCGTGAGCATCGATATTAACGATATTACAACCGATCGCTTGTGACGACACCAAGGCCAGAGTCAAGTTCTCAAACTCTCTGTAGACGGTGAGGTTCTTTTTGTTGATTGCACGCTCGTCGATTGTGTCCGGGCAGGAGTGATTGATGATTTTGCACAAGAGTATACCATCCCGAATGGACTGATATAAATGTTTGCCCTCCTGATCAATTGGCAGCAAGTGCTTCAAATCGATATCATGGCCCAGATTTGAGTTGATCCAATCGGAGAAGGCCAATTGTTCCTCAAGGCGAACAGAGTGTGTTGTTCCTTCGGACGAGATCGATGACATGCCTCCTAGTGTTTCGAGGTTCTCTTTTTTCGAGACGACTGTCTTGAATGTGCTCGCTACATCTTTTGACTTGAGGTCGAGGCAAAGATTTTCAAATTCCTCTAGATTGAGTTTGCCCTGGTGGGCGGTTCTCTGTTTGTTACGGAATTCGTCAATCATTTCGCGGACCTGGTAGCCGGCTAGCTTGAAACCGACCTGATCGAGGGCATTCTTCAGTTCTGACAGGTCGATGAAACCGTCTTTGTTTGCATCAATCTGTAAAGAGATAAAGGAGATGGGTGTCCATTAGTTTATGCAGTTATTTGTAAAGTTTGAACATCTGGCGAACAAAATACAGAATATTAAAAATGGCACAAACAAATCCATCAAAAGCTAACTTTTACATTTGCTCATAGTTGTCTTTTAATGAAATGTAACTCAGTGCTAACGGGGTTTTGCGAGTTGCTTCTGTGAGGCGATGGGTACTGAGCGACGATTCATAAATGGTTTGTTCAATTCCGAGCAGTTCCCTCACAAATTCAAACCTGACTTGTGGCAGAAACAAAAAAAAAATTCTCTTCAATAAAAGATTCACCCTAAATGGACATCCATTATTTAAATTGTCGTGAATAGAACTGTCAGTCAGAGATTGTTTGTCTAAAAATTGGTACACCACAAGTAAAGAGTGCCAGGTAACAAAAGTGTTATGACCTTTACAGTATATTATGGTGGTGACGATGCCAAAGGCTAGAACAGGTAGTGTGACGCCGTATTTCAAATATTTCGACAATTTTTCTCCAAGTGCCTTAGTCATTTTATAGTTTATGTTCGACCAAGGAAAATAACTGAAAAGTGTCGCATATTTTTTTGTCTTCATCAATAAACCTCTCCCGTGACGGTAATTTAGAGAAACATTCGCATTTCCTTTCTTTTCTGGCGTTTTTCTAAACCGGCCGGCGGTCATTTCTTCTATTTCACAAGATATTTGCAGCCAAATTATTATATGAAACCGCCGGTCAACGTAACCTTCTTCTAAAGAACTTCGAAGCGAACAAAATCCAAATCGCCTTCTTTACTGGGAAGCGATATATGATTCAAATATCAAATTAATTTGTAAAAATGTTCGCAGATGTTTCCATTTCGCTCTCGAATCAAGTGAGTCCTATTGTTATTTATTTGGAATATATGTTTGAACAATTATCTTTTGCTGGTTGGTAAGAATGATTAGGTTCGCAATTTCGGAACTTGTCTATATTTATTTTTATTTATTTATTTCAATCAATCAAATGAGTACATCTACTGTTCTCGCTAGATTACTTAATACAAAATATATACTTAAAAACTACCACCAAAGCCTATCAACAGAATTAATTTATTTCTGAATGAATCCCTACCAAGATGAAAGTCAAATATACTAGAATACTTATTGGATTCCCTTAGACATCTAGAAATTGGTTCATTATAACCATAATTAACTCTATGATAAGGTACACAAAATAAAAGGCGATTTCTAAGAGCTCTCGAAGGAGCATAAAATCCAACTAATGATAATAGGAAAGGGCAATCGATATAACCATTTATCAAATCACGAATAAACATAATTGAAAAATATTGCCTACGTTTAAAAAGAGGTAAGATACCAAATAATTTACATCTCGTCTCATAAGATGGCATTTCAATGTTCCATCGCAGTCTACGAAAGGCTACTCTAGTAAGACGCTTTTGGATTTTTTCTATTCTAATAGAGTGTATTTCATAAAATTAATTCCAAACTATACTGCAGTACTCAAGATGAGATCGGACAAATGCAAAAAATAAACATTTAAGAGTATGTGGATCCTGAAAGTCTTTCGAGTTCCGCAATTTGAATCCTAACATCTGATTGCTTGCAAAAGCTAAGTTTAGCGTCAAAAATTACTCCAAGATCTTTTTTGGATGAGATAATGGACAGAGGGGTATTATGGATTGCGTACGTAAAGTGTATTGGAGAGAGGTTACGATAAAAAGAAAGGCTTTGACATTTAGAGACATTGAGATGAAGATCATTATTGTGACACCATATTGAAAGTCGTTCAACATCCTCTTGTAGAAGAGTACAATCGTGAACTGAACGTATATGTCGGAACACCTTCAAATCGTCGGCAAACATAAGACACTGGGAACTCAAAAACAAGTCGGGGATATCATTAATAAATAGAAGGAAGAGCAGAGGGCCTAAATGACTACCTTGATGTACTCCAGAGGTAACATAAACTGGTGACGAGAACGTGTCATCTATGCGAACATACTGGATACGATCCGTTAAGTAGGAATGAATCCACTTTAAGAAATTAGAGTGAAGTCCTAAGTCAGTTAGTTTGGAAATCAATATATTGTGATTAACGCGATCAAACGCTTTAGCAAGGTCCGTATATATTACATCACATTGCAAACCATTCTCGAGGAAATTCAAAGCAGAATTACAAAAAATTGAGAGATTTGTGGTAGTAGATCTGCCTGCGACGAAGCCATGCTGAGATGGGGAGATAAATCTCCTTAAGAGAGGCGTAAGTTTATCACAAACTAGTTTTTCAAACAACTTAGGAATAGTAGAAATCTTACAGATTGGACGATAGTTAGCAATATCATGTCTCGATCCAGATCTGTGTTAAAAATGAGCTCTTCCAATCTTTCAAAAAATTACCAGATCGGAGAGACAAATTAAAAACTAAACACAGAGGTACAGAAAATGCGAAGGAGCACTTTTGAAGTAAAATTGCTGGAATGCCATCTATACCAGGATTTGTATCTAGTTTTAATAAAGAAAGAGCAATTTGAACTTCAGGGATTGAACACTCTAATTTGCCGATATTAAAGAAATCGCAGGACTTTGAGGTATTACTAGAAACTTTAGGTGTGGTAGTACCACAAGAATATACAGACTGAAAGTGGTTAGCGAACATATTACAAATGGTTGCAAGATCAGACGAGGGTACGTTATTTAGACGCATACAGTTAGGAATACCATTAGATTGCTTATTGTTATTATTATCAATCGCCATTTTTACAGTATTAATAAATAAATTAAAGGAATAATCTAAATTACAATTATTAAAGATATCTAACCAATTCATGCTATCTAAATAGTTTGAAATATTTCTGAAATTGGCTTTAGCATAATTATATTTAAAATAGGTGTCACCGAAACATGGTTTAAAAAATTCATAAAATTGAAACTGCATGGATAATGCTACATGAAAAACAGAATTACGAAAAAGTGGGACTTGCGTCCCATGTGAATGGTACTTCATTTAAATGTTAACAACAGAAAAAAATCAACTCGTTGAGGAAATATTTTTCTGTTTTCCTAAATTAACAACAAAAAAAAAAGAAACACCGGGAAGACAGACATTAATGGCTTTTAGATTATAATTAATTCCTGTTTCATGGAGATAACAGTATTCCCCACAATAAAGAAATCTATACTTTGAATAGACACAAGTTCCAAATGGTTCATACGTTAGTCATCCCATACTGATTCATTGATGACTTTGACAACAGGTTTTCCTACTAACTGACTGAGTGAGTTTCCAATAAATTCCATCACTTTTCCGAGTAAATCCATTTTTTTTTTATAAACAAAAGCCAACCTTAAGACGTTGCAATAAACACACACTTTAGAAGACCCATTGTCTATAAAAACCATATAATTACCCAACAAGTAACACTGACTCAACACAACCACCACCACCTGTAAAAATGTGTCCGTGCTTAAATTCAGAAGCTCTCGCTCATTAGTTGTCTCAACTGCTGTCGTCATCGAAAACAAACATTCTTTTTAATGATATTCAGCCAGGGGAAATATTTGCATAATAATTCCCAAGTCTCTCTCTGTAAGTTGCCATATTTGTTATTAACATTCTAAAACAATGCGTGTTAGCCACCCGATTAATTGACAATTCATTTCCACACTGAGATCAGTGAGGAAGATAATGTAACAATGCACATATACAGAATGTGCACGTCTTTAATATGGCGTTTCTCGTTGGTGGCATTTATTAACAGCGCTATTACGCAAACTGTTTTTGCTTCGAGGTATTTGCTTGAAAAAGTGATCACCAAAATTAAATGACAAACAGATTTGTTGAGCGTGCACTCGGTTATATTGCACAGTTTCCATCAGAGAGAAAGATTCCCGATGAAAAATATACACTGTTTGAAAATGATAACACTGAATCGAAGATAACAACTTCTCGTCTAAAAGATTAAGTAAATACGGTTGTGATGAAGCTAAGTGCAATACAAATACAAGTGCCGTTTCATAGAAAGCACCGAAAGACTGACAAATTGCTGTACAAATAGCCCACTTAATTCATATTCGCCGGTAGAGCACCTGTTGTGGAAGATAAGAAAGATTTATGATTTAACAACTACCAAGGCCATAAGTACGCACTTGGCACAGAATGGGCTACCTCTCAGAGTAGACGTGTAGAAGGCCAAACAAAAGAAAAAAAAAAAAAAAACATAGAAAAGGACCCGCCTTTAATGTTATTAAGATAACGACTGCAGTGCACAGTCATAAACTATCGCACATAAATTTGTTTGTGTTCAATTTTGAGTACAACAGGGCGTATGCGTAATATCTTTTCTATATTACCTTATTGCATGCATGAAGTGGGCGATAAGAAGTACAAACTTTAATTAGTCTGCAAGCTCAGGCAATACGTATAATGAATTGCAAACCGAAAAGTTGTTGGGAGTGGCAACGTTTTCAATTTCACTAATAACGCGTTAAAATAAATTGTGGCTACCATATTTGTTGGGTGTGAGAATTGGCATTCTTTGGCATGGCAGCAGAACTTCCTGTTCACCTTCTAGACACACCCTAGTTTATGACCAAATGTCTCATATCGATTTAGAGTCTCGAATGCAAATATGGTAAATCGGTACCCTAACAATACCTAGTGTGAATCAAGGGAGGATATGAAGTTGTAGATAAAATATTGGTCAGCAATAGGGTATCTGGAAAAAAGAATTCGAATAATCTAGATAAGATAAAAAGTTCTGAGAACATGTATGAGTTTAGCTTGTATATGAAACTCAATCGATTTACTGATAAGAAATGCAAACTTCATATAGCTAGGGAATGCGCGTGGGTAAACCTTTAGAGCCACTATAGAAATAATATGCTCTAAGTGTTTGTATGTTGTTATGTACACGTAACACGGGTTGACGCTTCCGCGAGGCACACATTGACCATGAAAGTGCACTTCTACAGCTCAGAACGTAAAATATTTTATTTATCCTGCAATAATCTAGATAATACATATTAAAGCAATACTAAATCATATTTAATACGCTGACATCTTAAATAAACGTGACTAAAAAGAAGAGGTTAACTTGGCGTTTTCATTTGATCGTTTCTTTGCAATTCTTTCCGCCATTTTTATTTCATCGAGGATCACCGAAATATTATTATTATTTTATTAACCGATAACTTTAAAATATACAGGTTATTCTTAAAGATAACAGTAACAGCACTACCTGCAGGGCTTACGGCTGGTACCGGAATAAGCGAGAGCGCAACAATACCATGCTGCCAATATTTTATGCCCAATCCAAAGAATACCCACGTTTCATTGGCATTTAGACATAGAAAATTAATGTCAAATGCTAGAGCTGTCACTATTCGTGCGGTAAATGACACTTTTTTGTAAATGGAGTTTGACTTGATTTTAATGCGTTAAACATACTAGCAATTTGCAGCTACAAAAGCGGGGACTGTCAGTTTGCGTGAGGTATTTTTTATGTGAACGTCCAAATCTGTGTGTTGGACTACTAAGCGAGGGGTCCCAGGTTCGAATCCCGCAAAAACCTCAATTCCAACTCAGGGGTTTTTTCACTGTGCCACCTCTCGCGAACGTCTGACAAACATCCGAGAGTATAATGTCTTGAAAGAGCTTCGCAATCGGCCGTTTGGAATCGGAATAAAATTGTAGATCCCTTCCATTTCGTTCCAAAAATTAAAAACTCACACAAAACGAATGGTTGCGAGAAGCTAGGCCCAGGGTCCCTACAGACCTGTTGCGCCAACTATTATTATTATTATTGTCCAAATCTGTTAACTATTTATTGAATGATCATTAAGGCAGTTCTATAGCTTTGATCAGCTTCTGTTTTACCTTAAACTTAATAATAACCGCATATTCGCAAGCATCCTCAACATGGTTCCGATCACGAGATTTGAGAAAATGTACAGGACTCAACGTATTCTTTACATTAATTAGTAGGATGTTCACTACTGTGCAACACTGTTTCTTAAATTATTACAACTAGCATTTGCAATAGTTAAACGTCCTTTTGGTTTTGAATTCTATCCATTAGGTGTACTAGATTTTAAGCTTCCGAACGAGAAAGTCTCCTCCAGTCGTGCAAAAGTCCCCCATTCACTATTCAAATTAAAAGTTCTTGACTAAAACAAAGCAGGCCAAATATATCGATAAAACTTCTCCAAATTATTTGATTTTTAAAGGTCCAAAGGCAAATGCCAACGACTTGGACCGGATATGAATGGGAATTTCCAATGAGAAGAGACACATTGTGAGCAATTTTGCAATTTTCCAGATCAAAGTATCCATAGTGCATTATTAAAGACAGTCTCAAGTGCTTGAGATTTGCCAAATATTTAGAAAATAAATCACAGATATTCATCTCTAAAAACTGTTTCTAGATCTGCTTCTCAGTTATAAAAAAAAACATATTCACGTGAAACAAAATTCGCCCTAAGGATAAAGACATAATAAAGACAGAAACACAATCAACATTTTTCTTCGACATTCACAAGAATAAATAGTCCAACGGCAGTTTTAGCTCTACAAATATACTCAAACTTAAAGCCCGTTCGGCTTTAGTTCGACTTTCATTCTCCTTTTGGGGTTCAGCTACCCGAGTTCGAATACAACGTATAATTACGATAAGTGGAAAAGAAAATACTAACAATTTTAGCTAATTATGCTTTAAACAAAAACAAAAGCTTTAAAGTTAAGTTAACGACTGTTCCTTCTGATACGACTGTTCACAAAAGTCTTACACTAACGCCGACCAGGTCTATCCACCGAAAAACGTTCCAATAAATCAATTTGGCCCTTGGCAATACACCAATCATTTCCGTTAAAACATATTTAAATCCATAAATTATAAAATAAAGATTTATACATTATGTACATTTAAACATGGGTACTTGACATTTCCCTCGTCGCGTCAGTCACATAGCTCTGGGAACACGTGAGCAATATTTTTTAAATAATAAAACCGATTTCCTACTCTATCGAGTTCAGATAAGCTCGACCAAAAAATAATATTTTATTAGCTCGTTTCTGATACCGCCAACATTACGCATGAGGTATGAGCTATAGAGCGAACTTATTCACCGATAAAAGCGGAGAAATTTATTAAAGCAATAATGGAGGTAGTAATATGTGTTCACTTTTTTTTTCTTCAACACCATATGTGGCAATCTTTATGCACAGTCAAGAAAAGACATTTTAATTAGGTCTTGAGCAACACTTAATTTTGCTGTCGTCGTTGTTTTGTATTTCTTTTGCTTTGCGGTTTTCTTGGTGTCAACGCACCACAAACTATTTCGCACACTATGCGCACTCTGTGTACATTAGTAACACCAGTAGCTAGGCTAACGCACCGATCTTTCATCTTTAATGTCACTGGAAAAGTGTCACATAATTGCAATATGTAATTCAATATACATTAAACACAATCACACGCACACAAACCAATTGCAATTCGATATTCACGTCGATCAAAGTTCAAAGAAGAAGAAAAAAAAAACGGAATTTAACCAAGTACCTACAGTTGGGATCAATTCGTGCAAAGTCAGTTGATATTCATCCAAAATTCGATGTTGTTCGATTTCTTGTATATCCATGGCGAATAATGTTTTTATATATATGCCGATAAAAAATATAGGTACACACACGCGCGGAGGACGAACGATGTGAAGAGCCAACAATACCGAAAACGACTGAGAAGGTTTTCCAAAGTCTGATTGATTAACTTTAGTCCACACGACGACAACGGCGAAAACGACGACGACGACTACGACGAATATAAAAAGAATATTATCGGTTATACCATTGTGTGTGCCCCTACTACCTGCCTGCCCTCCTCCAGATTGTGGCAGTAAATAACTATCTCCATATACACCTCTACACCTTATCAAATCATGGCCAGATAAAGACGGAAATAGGGGGAAAAAATACCGAAATTGTTTAGCTATCGACATTGGTGATTAGATTTTACGAGTTCGACCTGCTCTGTATAGTGAAAATATTTGGAGCTCTTCGAACAGGTTATCGGCTTGTATAGTGGATGTCAGATTACCATAGTCGCGATTGGTTATAAATACAAATGTTGGTAAGACTGTGACTCATTAGGCTGAAGCTGGTAAAGAGAGTTTACAGCATTTCCCCAACATTACGTCACTTTACGACGAATGGTAGCTTATGTCAAAGCCACTTGATCTGACATAAGGTTCGGTCTTCGGTGAACGGAATTTCTTTCTGCCTATATTCAAAATAAAACCCAGGTGACAGTTAAAGAGAGGAAGACACAAAAAAGAGGAAAACAAAATCAAAGAAATCCAAACAATAATATCATTTGAATAGATTAATAATAATTATGTTCCGCTAAGTAGCACTGTTAATAAAAAAAAAAGAAGAAATGAAATGGGATACACAAATGCATAAGGAAAGGCGATCGTTCAACTTGAGGTGCTTGGTGTTGGTTATCAAGTTGTCATTAGCTGACGAAAGCACACTAAAAGAAAGTTCAGCGAAGCGCGAAAATATTTTCTTTCAAATGTACGTACGTATGTAGATATATATAATCCGCTTACGATTGCGTAACGAATTTGACTATTTGTATAGGCCCACGTGATTAATGTACTACAACCCTTCTCCGATCTGTCAAGATTTGAGAGGCGTTTGTGTCATTGGAAAATTTATTGGCACGCTGGTGAGCAGTGGTGGTTGCTGATTGACAAGTCGCCATTGCTTATCATTATTATCAATCAGCTGACAGAAGCTTTGCCTTTTTGAAGGCATAATTGTTAATTGCCATAAATGGCACATGCACGAGTGTACACATGGTGTTCCATTACTAGTGAGAGAATTGTCATTTTGAATAAAACAACGACGGCTTGTTTGGGAGTAATTTCGAAAGTTCTGCCGTCACAAACGCTATCGTTCGAGTATCCAACATCTTTTTTACATTGGTGCTCCGGATCACATAATTTTTTGGTTAACAAACGCTGAGCACCCACAACGAAACTCGACCATGGGTTAACGTTTTTTAATAATTTCATAACTGTCCCTACTTCCGTGTTTCACTTTAAGATCAGTGGATAATCACAGACATCAGAATCTACTTTAACTGTCACCGTAACTTTAAAGAATTACTGGCTGACACATAGCAGGGTTCCTCCCGATGAGATCCCAGCCACGTTCCTTTCAGTATATAGTCCAGATAAGTCGCTGTCATTCGCAATGGCTTTTGCAATGGCACGAAGACTCGGTCGTCTTTTTCGTTTCAAACCTGGGGGCTGGAATTCGAAGAGAGACAGTGGACAGATGGTTGCTCGTTTTTTAAGGTTACCAATTGCGCCTGAAATTCAGTGGCCATGTAAGTCTTATGAACGATGATGTCTCTGTTGAAACTATTCAATTCTGTGTTGATACTTCTTGGCATGAGCACTACCTATATAGATCTTAAGTCGATGAAAAGTTGGTGAGCCTCTAAAAACCTTTAAATCGTGAAAATAAGAAGGTTCGACTTTCTGTCCGTAATCATAACAATATCTTAGTTACAAAGACTGAAGACGCAACCTACAAGTTGACACAATGCCGAATGGCCCAGTTTCGAAACATCCTTCCATGTTATGATACTGGAGTTCTTCACTCAATCAATTTATCGTAGGTACTTCCCGCAAGTCCCTTGATCCGTTTCGAGGAATAATTATTATACCTTCCCTTGGATGTGAGAGGGATTCCAATTACCCAACACCAGTTTATAACGCATCATGAAAACATCATAAATCGCGAAATTTCTCTTTCTCTTGTTATCTGCACAGTTTGGCGAATGCAAACACAACAAACTTGCAGGATCCTCTATCCAATCAACCATACAGCCTTCGCCGACATACAATAATTCTCGTCTAAACGCATTTCTCTCGGTCGCCAACTTTCTATACTGACCACCAAACAAGACTTCCAGGTGCAAGCCTACTCAATGTGTACATGTGTGTGTGTGTGTATGTAGCTAGTAACCCACTTATGTATTGGCACTTTTCCTTATCTCCAGTATTCCCCATTTACTTTGCAACAATTTGTCGACAAATCTCTGAAATTGTTTCATATAGCGAAGCGGGCACACACACATTAGCCTAACCAATTTGCCGACTTTGTCAGTGGACCCCCCTTCGTCTAAGCCAGCATCAGGACTAGCACAACTGCAGTAGCTAAAAAAAAAATAAACAAATAGAAAACAATTATACAAATAAACTCGAAACAACCCGCCTGGTGGTTCTCTGTGAGCCAGATACACTCTCTCTCTATCCAATTAAAGTTGATGTGCCGGTGAGAGTCTATTTTTAGCAAAAGCCAAACAACGACGACGACGAAGGAGGAATCTCCTCGGTTCAATGATGCTTTGGATTTGATTCTCGCTCTGGTGTATGCACAAACATCTGATATGAAGTTAAAGATCCTCTTCTGGGTGCCCGCCGCCGCTCAACATAGACCCTGTTGCATTCCTCGAAATCAATGGATGCAACGTACTCCAATGACCACAGATTTAGCCTGGATTGAGATTTCACACACCGACCAGAGGAGGGTTTCTTTTGTCGTCGTCGTCGAGGAGATTTTGCTCTCGTTGGGTGCTCTGCACACGTTGAGAAACCGTAGAGCTGACGGCTGATTACTTTACTTGCAGTAATTTGAATTCCATGTAGCTAACGAGAGCGTTCTCCGTTCATACATCTACCCGCTGCCATCGGTGCAATGACGTTTTATTGACAAAAGAGCTTCAAAGCGAGTGTTTGACGTGGAAATATAGACCCGCATCTCACAGAAAACTCCGTCGGCCCTTCACTTGAGTTTTAATAATTAACTTGTGACGGGGTTGGTTTATTGCCACCGTTTATGTTTGTTTGTTATTTGCTTAGCGGCATAAAATGATAAATGAGCAGATGACTGTGGTTGGAATTGAATGGCATTAGTTAAAATCAGAAATGTTATCTGACGGATAGATTCCTCTAGTTGCACAGAAAGATTGCACTAGTGAGTAAGAATGGGACATCTTAAAAGATTGAATCGAACTCGGAAGGTAATGTTTCTGACAGTCTCTTGCCATAGAAGCTGCCCGGCAGTCTTTTGTAATTTTTACCCACGATGTGAGTTATTTTTTAAAACTAATATCTGTTCCAAACTACTTAATCTAATGCGCAGTAACTTTATCTTACAAGAGGTTGCTTTTCATGCGGACGTTGAATAGACAACCTTTCTCGTACTTGTCACTTAAACATTGCCGGCCTTCCTCTGAAAACTTGAGATACTGTTGCTTGACAGACATGCACTAAGCCGGATGCTAACCCAGTGGCTGACAGAAATCGTTGCTGAAGCGATATGCAAGCAGTTCGAATCCCAGTTGTTCTAGGAGTTAGACAAGACCTAATGTTATAAGGAACCGCAGCCTAAAGGGATAATCGCAAGGTGGCATACACGTTGAACATACCAGTCATATGTTACTGGATCATGGCTACGGGCGAAAACAATTTATTTTATTCTCCTCTGCCTTGGAACAGCATTGATCGAAGACTTGTAAACTTCGTTAGCGAAGTTGGTGCTCGTTTAACTGACATAAAGCAACTCCGACTAGTTCGGTTTTCCAAACAAGCTTCTGTGGATATATTTATCGGCTTTCAATCCACTTGCCCTTAAATGTTAAAAAAAAGGTTAAGAAACAACATCAATATTTTCAAAGACAAGATGATAAATGCCCAGTCAGGGCAAAAATTAAAACAGTGACATCACCATCATTTGAGACTGCTCCTGGCGATTTGGACTTTAAATTCGTTGGTTGATTTAAAGATTTGCATGCATCTCAAAGTTTGCCAGCAACAAACATCGAGTAATCGACAATCCTTTCCAGTTTTTATCGATTTTGAACTTGACACTTGTACGCTAATGAGTACGTGTCGTTACAACAAACAGCGGGCCAAAAGCCCGTAAACGTAAACAGCTCTCTGGGTGCAACGTTGCTGACTCTACAGATACCTCTTAATTGTTTAAATTAGAGCAATCGATAGCGCCAACAACAACTTTTCCCTATCGATTTACATAATAAAATGACAAATCGCTTGATTGGGTGGTCCAACTGGCCTCCTCTCAATAGCCACATATATAAAAACTTGTCGCCGACACACAGTTGACACTGATTAACGCTTGATAAATCAAAGCAGCCCGCCTCAAAGAGCCAATCAATCGATTGCTCCACTCAAGTGCACCTTTGGAAACGCATCGATAACCTGATTCGATGTAATTGATTTTTCGCTCACAAATTACTGATGCTTATACGGTACGGAGCACGCTGTAATGGCGTTTACGGCGCGAGACCTGAAACAAACCAAATCAAAAAGATAAACTATTAAATCGCATCGACTCTTATGTGTCGATGATTTCGTTGCTCCAAACGACAAATTCCTCGCGTATATCAATGGGTATTGCGTAACTTTCTTGTGTGTAGGCATATTATCGATGGCTTGGTGACGATAGGACCATTATAGGGCCTTCGAACACTTTGTCAAACAAGTTTCCGATAAAATCAGAAACATGCATTTATTGTAACAATTCGATTACCGGTCGGTGTCAAAGTGTAGGAGATAAACTTTGATTAGGAAATGTGTTCATCGTCTTGTCGTATATATGGGGGCATTGTTCGGAGCTGTTCGGGAAGAGCGTAATTGAAATTTAATTGTCAAGTCGAGTGGTTCAGAGTGCGGTGTTTTAACAATTAACACATATATACTTGGCTTTCGTTAGAGGTAAATACGTTTGTTGAGACTGTCAAGCAGAGCAGTAACCGGTTTTTTTTTTTTTTTTTCTTTGAAGTTTGACACAATTGCTGAACGTAGGGTATACAATTTTAGATAGATAAACGGGACACATAAATAATAATCGGATTAAACAGACTGAATGAGGGAATGCAACGTATAAATTCGTTTTATGTGTTTAAAATTGAAATTGTCTTAATTATAGGGGGATGTACTTTGCTATAAATATTTTATGGTAGCTTCGGTTAATTGGCGGGAATTTACATATTTATGTAAGCGACTTATTTTGTGTGACGTGTCAGGTTGCAAAAATGTTTTTATTAATAATTTGGGGAATTGGTTAGTTTTGTTTGGGTTGCAGCAGTTTGGGCTTAATTAAGGGAAAGTCTGCAGACAGTTGCGCATCTCGATTTTCATTGACATTATGAGGTAACTGCCGTTGAAAAGGAGACTTTTCTTTCAATTTAGTGCAGCGGTTTGTAGTAGAGATGTAACGGATAGTAATTTTACTTCTACCAGGTATTCGGTATCTAAAAATGCCGGCAACTAGCCGGATACCAAGAGTCTATCCGGCAATGTATTGAAAAGCAGCCGAATAGACCGGATAACGGATACTATAACCGGATATTCGTTACATCTCTCATTTGTAGTTCACAAGACCATGTCGGCTAATATTAGATTGGCATATCTGAACTGGACAAAATAATAGGAGTCGCAAAAATTGATGCACCAGATAAGTTTGCGAGCTTGTTTCTTTTGCGTATTAATTTCGATTGGCGAAATATGAGTTTGAACAAACACCCACATCAACGTATTTGTCCCAAAAGTCGAAAAAAAACCATGATTGTACCATCTTAATAGACAAGTTGACCATTTTAGACTGTGTTGAGAAACTTTCTTATTGCGGTACAATACTGTCTGCTGTTTGACAGAAGTTCAGGCCAAGTGGGACATCAAGTGTTCTTTTTTGGATATGAAGCCGAAGACACCTTGCTCAATAATCAATTGTCAAAGTTAAAACATTGTCTGTTTAAGATTAAGACTGAGCTCTACATTTAAAAGAGGCACCCGCTACAAAGGTCCCGATATACATTTGTATATTTTTTTTTGACTTTGAGAATTCACTCAACATCTCGCAAATTCAGAAAAGAGACATCCGAATACTGCCGGGTGATACCGAAAATAACCTTCGCCGAATCAGTATAACTACGAGTAAATACGGAAAACTAAACAAAAATCATCTGTACGTATAAAGAAACATCGGACTGCCCTCTTACGGAAAAGATAACGCCGAAACTTTTGACAAAAATCTTTCTATCTTCCATCTTCCTTTAGATTCCTCTTGCATTCCTGATTCTGCTAACACTATTTTTATAATCTTCCAACTCGTCGTCTTCGTGCACCCCTTAGGGGCTCAAACGAAGGACAGTTTCCTGATGTTGTCATTCACGCTTATTTTGAGATATGATTTCTTTCGAAAGTGTCTCGAATTCCAAGAGTCTGTATTTTGACATTCGAAAAAATAAATAGTTCATCCTACCAATCGAAAGTTCATTTGTCATTCGAATGTTGATCGTATTTTGACATTCTAACCATTCGAAACAAATGTCATTTTTTATTCGAGTGAAATTTCCTATCACAGCGACTGCTGTTGTTTTGCTCCATATTCTTGGTGGGTAAATTTTTCAAAAATGTAAGTAGTTGAATATTCTGTTTAAAATAAAATAAGATTTGGTTGTAACAGGGGCTAGTTGTAACAGCCACAAAAAAGGTGTCATGATATTTAATGAATCCATTCTTCTATTAATTTGCTCCTCACCGCCCATAAATAGAACAATCGCCATGGTTTTAATGTTTTATTTTCACTTTCAACTACTTTCGCGGACAAAATATGAGTTTTGTATACAAATAGGAATGTCACATGACATCAAACAGTTGATTTCGAAAGTTGAATAATTCATTTAAATTCTCTTTATGACACTCTCGATAGTGAATTTTATTCATTCGAATCTCAATATACACAAGCACATGAATAGATTTCAAAACTACTGCACGAAAATAACTCCCGTTTTTACAGCTTCATTGCAAATGTTGCAATTGAAGATAGGATATGTTTTTATTGTTAAAAGTTGACTAATTCAATTATTATTCCCCTCTCAACCACATGATCGCTGGACACTCTCTCTTTCATTTTTAGAGGGTAGTTTCTATTTATTGTAGTGTGGGAACTGAGAAAGCGATCATTTTTGTTCTCGTGCGATGTCGCTCAACACTCGATTGGAATTGGATCGCCACTTGTATAGTGATAATATGTACATTTATAGCCCCAAATAAAAACACGACATCCAAAAGAAATGGAACCACGTGTCTACATAAATGCATTACAACAATTTCTTCCAGAGAATAAGTGCCAAACTGTTACTAACGCAAATATAAGTCACATCCCCACATAATCTTTAACCTCTATTGGCAAAACTCATTTGTATATAAAAATTCCTCTCCTAATAACATTCAACTTATGCGTACACATCTTCTCCTCCAATAATGAAACACTACACCCATACACTTCAACACAAAACAATAGTGCGCACAGCGCATTAAGCTAGACAATAAGCTTATCGCTCCAATTAGTCAAATGACACATATATTTGCCAGAGCCATGGTAAAATCGAACAAAAAACCACCATGACACCCTATTCCGAGTGTCAACAAACAAAGCCCGACACTAAACAGTGTAATTCAGCGCCGTGCCGGTTGTGGTTGGCGGCATCCTCTCTATGGTCTATCTATGCGAACGCCCCCGCACACAATTATTATTATTATTATTGTGCAACATAGAAACATTGCATTCTTGTACGTGGAAAAGTGCGAAATGCAATACTAGCATTGCACTCTAATCCGAGTGTTATATATGCACATTCAAAGTCACGGCACGAATCCGCAGTCCGAGCTCGTGCACACACAGTTCAACAAGGTGAGTGGTGTCAGTCGTAGTCACTAAGTTGCAATTATGCATCTAAGACGAGCTCAGTGAATTCATTGGATTCCTCATGGTCAACATTGCACATTGTAGCACCGCGACATGACAGCGAAATATTTTATGTCAAAATTCAATTCCGTCGTCGTTGGCATGACATCATTTCTTGTGTTGTATAGAATGCATTTTTGCTGTTTCTTTCGTTTTTTTTTCTACTATAGCACCGGAGAAGGGAGGCAGCACTGTGTGAGAAACAAGAAATCTGACTGCGGAGGTGGCGGTGGAGAATTTCTCTTCACAGTTTTGCGGATTATTGTTTGGCTTTCAGATTGAGATATTCGTACCGCCAGAGTAAAAAAAGTTGCAATGAAACGGAGTATAGTGTACAAAGTTGTTTACTTGTTCTCGTATGACACGCTTCTTCAATCAATAACACTCTATAAATAGCGCGATTCGAGAACAAATGGGATTTTCATGTGCTGCAAAAGAGTGGTAAAATGTGTACCCGCACAAGGGGGTATTGGGATTAGCGAGGCTTTTAAATCGGCACAATGCTCACTTAAGTCGGGTGGAACAAAATAAAAAATCAATAGTTGCTGGGTTTTACTATTCTTTTCCATGGATGACTGTGCATTGTTTAAAGGGAGGCTTTTATTTCTATAGCAAGTCCTGATACAATTTCAGAATGCATACAATTTTGATGAAGGAAAAAATGCACAAAAAAAGTGGATATGATAAAATGGATCAGCTATTGGTTTTGGAAGGGCATGTATGGGCAAATTTGAGTCGCAGCCGATCACGATCCAAATGACAGTTTTAAACACATATCACATTAGTTGTATGTGGCATTTTCACATTGCATGATATTATAAAAAGTGCTTGTCTAAAGGTTAATATTCTTTGATCTATAAGACTTCCCTCTTAGAACTAAAAGTTTTCTTGTAACCTATAAAAGTGTTGAACGCATTTGTTTTCGCGTGTCGAGAAGTGAAGGTAATATAAATGTAATCATTTGTAAATCTATTAACAAATAACACGAAATTGTAAATGTGCTGTGTGCTTACTATAAACCCAGTTCATGTCGATAAAGTAGCTAATGGATATGAAATGGTAAGTCCCATTTAATGCATTTAAAGTAAATATACAAAATATAACAATTTTCAACCATAGATTTCGAAACCCTTCGTCCCGCGACAAAAATTTTACTTTTCACTAAATACGAAAATTTTTTCCCAAAATGATATTGTACTTTGAAGAGGAGATTAAAGATAAAATGACCAAGGAACAATTAAAATGTTTGAAAAAAGGCATAATTTTAAGAGGTATTCTTTTTTATAAAAATAAATCGAAATATTAAGCCATTACAAAATTTAATATTTTCTTAGATTGAAGACTACATAACGATTCTCCAGCTGCATTCAATGCATCAACTTATTCGCTTCCACAAAGGATACAAGGAACAAATAAGGCTGCTAATCTTTGAAAGAAAGTAAAATCTGCAATCAGGAATTGTCGTTTTGAGACCAGAAATTCTAAATACAAAATGTTTAGGGTAAGGTCGGGAGGTTTTGACACGTTAACCAACATTTGAAGATAACTTAAAATCCAAATACATACAATTTAAAATTTTCAAAATTTACATAAGCTACAACATACTTTTAGCAATATAAAAGCTTTATTGATTAATCGATATAAATACTTTTTAACAGAGTTGTGAGGTTTTTTCCAGAACTTTACAAAGTGTCAATTCCTCCTACCATGAAGGAGGATTTGCCATCTGCCTAAAGAGGTATATTTTGAACTGAATTGAGCATTAATTTGTTGAACTTCGTGTTTGTTTTTTAGTTTGAATATTTAAGTGGTCCGTTTAATAAACAATTTTTGGGGCAGCACTGCTTATCGACTCTGTTTTATTTTGAATGTCTTAAATGGCATTCTCAACACTTGTTTCATCGATGTTGCGGTGGGGATTTTTGTTCTTGTAAATATTTGGCATTTTTGCATTCTAACAAATTGTAAGAAGTTGTTTTACCATAAAATTTTTATTTTGACTCATAAATTAGGTTTGGACACTCTGTCAATTCCTCCTTCAGCACAAATGTCAAATCCTCCTTTTTGATAACTTTTGCAACTACTCCAAATATAAAAACGTTTGTGCTGGTGGTCAGGATAAACGATTATTTATTAGTGATTTTAAAACGAATGAATATGCACTACATTGCACTTTCAATGTCAAAAGCTACATAATTTAAATATTACAGTTGGATTGATAAAAGTGAGATGAAATGGGCACAAAAATAAAAAAGATTTCCACTTCGCTTATCGTGTGGTCTAGGCACAGTGATTGTTTATTTATCACTCAAAAGAATCGTTACTAGCTTCGTTTTCTCATCATTGAAAGAGCTGCCAAGGTCTTTGTTTTTCCGAAAAGTGCTGATGTCAACTCCTCCTGCCTGTCAACTCCTCCCTACCTTACCCTATAAGATCATTTTAAGATGTACATATAAGTTTCGCAAATAAAGTTTCAATAAGTTTTCCATACATTTTTAAGGCGTTTTTCATATATGTAAATTCGATACGTTTTCCCTATTACTGCTAAGAGGTTTTCACATACTTTTCAGTTAGTTTTTATGTTGTTTCAAGAATATTATTTAAGATTTCTTTTTAAAAATATGTGGCTTTCTTACAGAAAATTCACCATAACTTTAATAAGATTTTCACCACTGTTTTAATACGACTTTCTTCTTGGATGAAAACCATAGAGAAATCTTATAACTTTTCGTCTATTTTATGTGGTTTTCGCTCTGCGAGTGCACAGCGACATCTGTTGTGCTGAAGAGCACTTTAAACCATCCTGTTTGGTGCTTCAAGCGACTTTTAGCTTTAAACAACGGGGCGTAACTTTTATTTATATGGACATTTGTTCTGGGCATCTTGATTGCAATATCCCGTGACCGTGCTTTAGTTTATATTGTATGTTCCATTAGACTTTTCGCTTTTGTGACAGCTTTTACGAGGTTTTATTCCATTTCTACAGCGGCTGTATTTTTTATTGCTTTGGTTGCGGAATGCGGACTCTCAGGCAGTTCAAAACCCTTCACAAGTGCAACAACAATGAAAAAAGAGGAAAAGGTAGCCCTTATAATCAAATACGTAAAAAAAATCAAAGAGAAAGTAGTAGAGCTTAACAGATGGAAAATAAAAATGCATAACTTCATTATTCTAAACAATTTATTGTAAACATGTAATGAATACTAAGCTTCCTATTAATATGAAAGGATTAATGTTAAGAGAAACATAAGTCAGGTTTGACACCTTGACGGTTTAAAGTTTGTAGAATTTTCAGTTTTTTCTGCATAGTAGAAACAATTTTGATTTAAGTAAGAAACCGAATTATATCGTTGCATCAAAATGGTGGACAACGGTTTTGAAAAAGTAAAACTTGTTCGTATTGTGAGTCAGTTTGACATGCGTACCATCATCAGTGAATACGTCACAGACAGATGTACACTATACAGCTTACATTGCGAAGGTAAATCTTTTCCGGATTTTATTCCACAACAATTCACAACAAAATCGGAAGCGCGGTTACATAAAGACATGACAACACAAACAGAAATGCCAATTATTCACCACGACCCAAAACATGCACAATTCCTTATCTATATGCGACGCACCTACTCCACTTAACCACCCATTACCTGGTAATCTAATTACGAATGCAGAAAAACATTCAAATGCTGTTTACGTCAACGCGCGCTCATGGGACAAAGTCAACGTGCGCGTTTCTTTACGCAACCAAAACGAACCATTAGAATAGGAGCTCCTCCACATCAGCATATATATGTAGATCCACCTATCACAACAACACTCAACATTGATTTACAACAACCGTGATAAGACTTTCAATTACACTTCGTCTATGTGATTGACTAACTGACTGGGCTAGATTGTCATTTCCATTCGCGTAGACTACCCGCAGTTTGACAGTGAGAGCGAATGGCTTGCATAACAGGAAGATACAGCGATAGCGCAATAAAAGCGCATCGACTAAGACATGTGGGCCATGATACGCGTACGTGATGTGTGCAGTTAAAGTGACGATGACATCATAAAACAACGACAGCTGTCAACTTTATTTATTTTTATGTCACAAAGTATAACTTTAATCAAATCGCAATAAAGGCAAAAATGAAAAAAAAAATACCGCCTGTCTTTCTGGTCAACGAACTCAGTGAATACAGGGCCCAAGGATAAACTTGAAATTCCACTCCAAAACAAGGGGAGAGATAAACATCCCAATGCAAATGACTGTAAATAATTTGAGTTAATGAAAACGGTTCTGTGCGCACATCGCAGTGTTTGTTTAGTGTTTCTGCAGTAAACATTAAAGATGCACTGTTCACTGTTCAACGGAAAACGCATTTAGTGTCCACCTCCCTCCCTCCCAGACATTAATCTCTGTATTCCGCCGCTCTGCATGGAACAGGGCGTAATGAGTACTCGTAATTAAAAAATGATGAAAAGCAGATTGGATAATGTGTGCCTGGCTGGCGCTCTATTTTCCTTGAAATTCAAACCAAAGGTTAGAAGGGGGTTAAGTGCGGGATTACATTGTTCACTGTAATTCCCTCCAAACAAATGACAAGTGGATGCTCTCTTGTGTCATTGACGACAGCTGGCCAGGGGAGAACGCTTTGAAATGCGAGATAAATCGAATTTTAGATGAGGGCGCGCATTATTATCGATGATGAATGTTCGGTGTACGCCACTTGAGTGAGGAGAATTGGGCAGATTCTTACAGACGCATATAGAAGTCGCGTGAACGTAATAGATTTTTTGAGTAATGGTTTTGGTTCCATATGGTTATGGTGCTATTGTATAATAATGGAATAGGACATTGCGTATGTAATTAATTTTACAGCTAAATTTGGTTCAGAACTATTGAGGATGCACTCTTTATCTGTAATAACGACTTTATCGGCAAGGGACTGCTTTATAACTTTAATAATAATACTAATAATACTTGGCGCAACAGGTCTGTAGGGACCCTGGGCCTAGCTGTTCGCAACCATTCGTTTTTGTGTGAGTTTTTAATTTTTTAGAACGAACGGAAGGGATCTATAATTTTATGCCGATTCCAAACGGCCGATTGAGAAGCTCTTTCAAGACAGTTATACTCTCGGATGTTTGTCAGACGTTCGCGAGAGGTGGCGCAGTGAAAAAAACCCTAAGTTGGAATTTGGGTTTTTGCAGGATTCGAACCTGGGGCTTTATAACTTTAGTTGATTTAAATAGATCTGAAATAAGAAGGTAATGCAGCCGTGTTTTGTCATTCGGCGAACGATTGAATACTTACCACGCCTTTCGGTTGTCAACGACACGCATAATTACAATCCTGGTGTAAGAGGCACTTACTGTTAATTTATTTAAGATGTTTACGTATGTAAGAAACATTTGCATTCAAATTTGCAAAACAACACTCTCATTTCGACTTCTTCTAAGAACTAATCGGCCGTCGCGTCTTAATGTCTCCACACTTGCCATCACAGCACACTTTCCACAAGCCGGTACCCAGTAAATATGCCGTCGAACTTAATTGAAAACCCTCACCAGAAAGCCATACAAAGTACATTTATAGCTTCATCGATGAAATATAATAGAAGGTTACTCGCTTACACCTTCGGTCTGCAAACTTAAAACACACCTCACCTGTCGCCCACCCAAACGTAAACATTCTCCATTTGCAAATTTGCTTGTGTGTTCTTCGTTCGGGTCTCTATATAATATGGCTGCTAGCTTATTTTGTTCGTAAGAATTTTTTCGGCGAAATGGTTGCTTATATTGTAATACCATCGCGTCATGCTACTTCCGCCGAGCGGTGTCAAATATTATTTTTTAATATTCCGACTGAGTCGGCAAATCGAACAAAAAGAAGTTAAAGTTTGGCTTCAGCGCAAAAACGCATCGAAATTTCACTATCGGTCGATAAAAAAAACATGACGACGAAACCAGCCACAGCCCTTGACCACACATTCAGCAAACCTATAAAAAGGAGTCCCGCCGAGTTTTATGCTATGGAAACTTCCCCGCCCTTGTCTGTGATTCATGGCGTCCAATAAGTTACAACCTCATATTTTGTTCGAGGAAAATTCTGTCTAATTAATATAAACCGACTGACGACGACGGACACAGAGCAGGCTGACGCTGAGTCATATCTTTCTGGCTGTATGTCTGCGATCAATTAACAAGGTTCATGTTACATCAGTTTGTGACCCTATTTTCAGCAGCTGGCGAAATGGCGCGTGTGTACTGTGTATGCAGCAGCGAGATTGTGGAATTGTTATCAGTACGAAACTTCAGTTTCCGGGCGACATGCAATTTATTCTCTTGAATTTTCTCTTTCTTGTGGGAATTTACTCATATCTAGTTACATGTTTATTTTTAACTGAAATAAGGAACATTTCCAAATGATGACACAAGACGCCAAGCTGTAAACAAATATAACGAATAGGTATATAAAATCATAAATCTGATAAGGGGTTTATAAGTTGGGCCAAGTTTTTACCAATTGTGGCCATAGAATTCCGTTCAATTATTGTTTCGATTGGTAGTAGTTGAAGGAAAAACCCAAACATTTTATCTTTTATTGCCAACCAAACCACGTATGTGAGGATATAGATATGGCTTAATAGGGGAGCTAGTGTAGTACTTAGACTACTTGTCCCAGAACGTCCCTATTAAACGTTAAGTCTCCATTTAGTACGGGATATTGATTGCATTGTATACCCAGATATAAGAGTATGTTAACCTTTATTTATTAACTTCCTCCATTACGAAGTAAGAGAAAGATATTGGTTTCGTACAAAATTTCAAACTCTAGATTTTAATCAATTCTGATATTACGATGATAGAGGAACTCAAAAAAGTGGGTCGCAAAATTCTGTCCGGTCTGTCCGTCCTTCCACGGGCCTACAGCCTAAACGGCTTCCCGGATTACTTTCAAACCTCGGATTTGGAGTTTTTGGGCTTACAGTTCGGGAGGTGTTTTTTTTTTCAAGGTAACCTCAATATTAATGGTACTTCCCATATAAAATGTTCGTACCAGTTTGATTTGATCGAAAACGGCTCTAACGATTTCGACCAAAATTGATATTTAAGCTTAAGTAGGTGATGTTACCATGAATTAGTACCAGTTTTGGGCTAAAAATTCGAACAACGGTACTTTTAAAATTTCGATATACATATCTCGAAAACGGTCTATACGATTATAACAAAAATTAATTTCTAAGGTAATGTGGTCATATATAACTTAATAGCAAACTCAGTTTTTCTCTATATTATCGTAGTACAATGGATTTTTGAAAAAAAAGAATTTTTTAAAATTTAGTTTTTTCAGTTTACTGGAAATCGGCGATAACGATTTTGACCAAAATGCAAACTTAGAGTTTAATGGATGTTTTCAAAACTATCCTGTCCTCAATTTTCGATTTGCTGCGCACTCTTAAAGTCAGTCAGACTCGCATTAAACGAGAAAGTTTCGTGCCACCCAGTCGTGCACTTTATTTTAATTAAATCAGAGCTTCAAGTCTTGACTGATGACATCTCCGTTTCGGATTTATTTCATCCAATAAGCGAAACGCTAAAAACAAACACCACAGGATTCTTTCAACATAATAGGTCTGTTCCTTTACTTTTAAATCTTACGAATTTTTACTCAGCCGTTCCCTAACTCGAAAAATTCGTAAAAGATCGGCTTCGAGAGAGAAAAATACCACCCCTCCGCGGGAAAACAAAATTTAATGTTCTCCTCAAGTTTCTTTTCGAAAGTGGCAACGAAATTCTTCCGCGCTATAGCAAGGAGTTATTTCCACGATGTAATTCTTGCAATGTCGTTTCGTTCAATCAGTCAAACTCGGATTTATTAAGAACAAGTTCGATTAATTTCAGATCTCTTTCATCGCTACTTAGATGATGTAACTAATTTTCTTAGTAAATTAGCGAAGTCCTCGAGTTTATCAGACATTTGAACGGATTTTTAGTACCACTTTTTTGAATATTTCAATTATATATCTGTCATTTTTCATAGATTACTACAAAAGCATTCCCCAACTTGTTCGTAAGTGTCACTCTCTATGAGAGAATATATCCCCACCACTTCCATTTTGACAGTCATTTCCATTTTTACTACAAAAGTAAAGGGGCAGACCTAATATATAAACCGTTTTCTCAATGTACCAACTTTTGACGGTTGACAGTTCAGTTCCTTGCCAAGTACTCGTACGTCTACCTATCGAGCTTGTCCGCCTTAAACTCTAGCGCAAAAGTGCTACCTATCGCTCCACTTACAGCGGCTTCATCAAAAACATTCGTTCAAACAACTTCTGTGTATCAATTTGTCATTAATTAATCACTGACATAATTTTATTTATCTTCCGGCAACAATTCGCTCTCAACTATTTTTTTTTTTTAAAGAACCACGGTTGATAAAAAAAAAGAGAAAAAAACATTTGCCGAACTCCCGAACCAATTCCCTTCTCTGATAAGCTTGAAGCCCCCCTATGGGGAATCATTTTTTAAGTGAATTCCCTAGCGCATTTATTCAGTACTCACCGCTAATGGCAAGAAACTTACTCAATGTCATTTAAAATAATCACATTGAGTTATATGCATGCATCACAGTCATTCTAGAAGTGCTTTTATCTACCAGCACGCGACAATCATTAGTCAAAGACCACCACTACACACAGTAATAAACATTATACGATCTGTACTTTGTCTTCTCCAGTGATAGGCGGATCGTCAGCGTCGCATCGGTTAACGGCTATAACACATGACCAACAAACCACTCAGCATAAAAGTGTTTGAGTCTGCCTGCGCGTTCTTTCAGTGAAAAGAAAACTTGAACGTCACACAAAAGCGTACCTACACTACACACATCACCCACTTACAGTGTCCCAAAAATGTCACAAAAAAAAAACACAGCGTATAAAAATGAAATACAACAAAAACTGACTTACACTCTGTTCTCCATTGTGTGCCCAATTGGGAACATTGTTAGCCATGTCGAGGAGGAGAATCTGAAAGTTTACACCGTCGCCGTTTCTTTTTGTCTTTGCTGGCAACACAGTAAAGATAACGAGTGGAATTCCATACCACCCACACATTCAGCGCACCCAAACACCTGAACCTGAAGTGACAAGTAATGCCTTCAAGGTTCAGTCACTCATATAACATCCCTGTTCTTCGTGTAAATGAGATCATTGCCCGATTGATGAACTCTCTGTGCAGAAATATACCTTTTCTTGTTCAGCAGATTAGGAATACAATACAAACCAAAAAAAATTTAAGTTATTTATTGCAGCTGTCAAAATGTGTAGCAACGCAATGAGGTGACGTTTCATTGTGGAATGCATAGGGCGATAGTCGGATGAAGAGGGGGGATCAGCTTGTATGATTTGTGTGAATGGAACGCGATGATTAACCGCATATCTGTTATTTTTTTGATTTAATTTTGTCTTCGAATGTGGAGTAGAAAGTAAAAATGTTAAACAACATTTGAAGTAATTACTCATCGTGTTAGATGTGTTGAAAAAGCGGAGTGGCAGAGAAGGGGAGTGGGTCACACTATGCACTTGGCTGAGTTTTGACAACGAAGAAATGTTTGGCCATGGCTAGCGGAAGTTGTATGTGGGTACCTACTGTCCGTCTCAGGCGAGATTTATTAATCATTTCTTGGAATTACATTTTGCTTTCATTCCGTGTGTTGTGTAGTACAGGCTGATAATTAGAAAGGAGAACAATGTAGTGTTTGTTATTGTTTGGATTGCAGCACTTTCCATTTCTGCGGTGTCCAAGTATGATATTTCATAAGAAAAACAAAAACCTGGCACCACTGGTCATATAGGATCTCAGATCTATTTTATTAGTAGGTAATAGATGCACATTTTAGAAATTTAATTTAGTGGTGCCAAGAGATGTCAACGCCAACTACAGGTTCGTTCGCGTACGCGGTTTGAATCGAACGCAATCGGTATAAATCGATCGCAATCGCACAAAGTCTATCCACGTACTCATCAAAAATGACAGAAAAAGAGAAAATTAGCAAAATAACGAGTAACGAGCAGTTCCGCTCTTGGCTCGAAACAGCTCAGACAATTTCAACGGGTTAGTACTGATAAATATGTCAAATCCACAAAGTTCACATGAATTCAAAATCCGTCAAACGTCATGCGCTGAAATAAAATGTGCGAAAATAAAGAAAATACGGTGGTGGTCCAATGTTCTCCTAGAACATTTAATTTGTTGCAAAATGGTAAGTTATATTTATATACATATTTGTGATGTGATTGAAACGTTTTTTTTTTTTTCAGATCCTCAATATATGGCAAATGTTTCCAAGGATATATTACATTCATCGCAGGACTTTGTGCCTATTGAAGAGGAAGAGGATCCAATGGACACATTTGAATACGACTACAGAGGCTATTCAGAACTAACGGACCCGGACGTAGGTGAATCCTCAAAAGCAGTATGGGTGGATGCACCTATAAAATTGCTTTTGTCGTTAGTGGATGAACTTGAGCCAAGAATCGGACAAACCGTAAAGTTCAAAACAAAACGGAAAATGTATGAGCACATACAATCACAACTCTTGGCTACAACTTTTCTGTAACTCAAATAGAAACTAAATATCGTGGATTGGTACGTAAATTTAAGCACAACAAAAATCACAACAATAAAACTGGAAGGAACCGCGAAGCCTGTTTATATGAAAAGTATGGTTACATTTTAAAAAAAATATATATGAATAAGGTAGCTACTTTAAAATACTATCTTTATATGCAGAGCTTGGGAATATACTGGGAAAGAAAAGAGGAGTTTTTCCAGATGAAATTCTTGGATCGATTCAAAGTTTATCCAGAAAAGAACTTTTGGAAAAAGCCGGTCTTTGCACAGCAACAAGCAACCAAAGCAATCAAAACAGTCCGGATCCAGGTGGGTACTACATTCCACAATATGTTGCTGGGTGGCATTTAATCGATAACATTTCGTAGAAGCAAGTGTTGTAGAGGAAATCAATACGACACCAAGGCTAGGGCAGAATTCTTCCAAAAACCAATTTTCACAAGTTATGTGTGAGCTCAAACAAATGAGGGAGGAAAAAAAAGAGTTTTATGCGAAAGCACTTACATTAATGGAAGAAAAAACAGAAAGAGACAAACGAAAGATGGAGATGTTGGAAATGCTTCTCAGTAAGACTACAGACCGCAATTCCATTGATTTATAATTCTGCTTACCAGTTTTCTACTATTATCTTATCTAATTTATGAAATGAATGATTTTTTTTAACAATAAATAATTTAATACGAAGTAGTTATTTTTATTAAATGATAATTAAATTTGTGTTACAAAGTGTCTAATTGTTGGCGGATTGTATCCCTCATTGATTTTCCAGCTTTCTTGTCTTGAGGTGCATCATTATCCACTTCGGATGTGATACTGATCTCTTCAGAGAAATCAAGGTCATCTTCATTCGCCAGGTTATGTAGAACACAACAGGCTCTGATAAAATGACAAAGCTTCTTTGTACCTCGCAGCTTACAATAATATAATTGACGAAAGCGCTGCTTTAAAATTCCAAATGTATGCTCGATCATAACTCTGCACGAACTTAGTCTCATGTTAAATATCTTCTGAGAGCGAGTGAGATGGCCATTATCTCTGTATGGCGTTATCAATTTTTCCATGCAAGGATAAGCTGAATCGCCTAGAAGAAAATATTCTGCAATGACCTTAGTTAGTTTTATGTGAACGCATTTAATTGACAAACGAACATTTACCTCCACACACTGTTTGAAGTCTTGGGTAAATAAACGAATTTTTGAAAACCCAACTGTCGTGACAAGATCCAGGAAACAAAGATGTAAGTGGCTCGAAGTAGCTAGAAATCTATACACGTACTTTGGAGTCAATTTTTCGCTCTCTGAGAGAATTACGCTCAATTTTTTTAGTTTGACAGATGTTTAGTGCTCAGCTCGGGAAAGTACGCGAATAGACCTATATATTACTTATCTGTGCACATACTTTCTTAGATTTGAGTTAAAAGGACGAACTAGTATTTACTCGTTACTTTTTTTCTGCATGTTGGTATTTGCAATATGTAATTCCAAACTTTTTATAAGCAAAATGAAGAATACATCAAATCTTTTGTAGGTAGATATAATTTTTCAAAGTGAATTTATTGCAAGATCTTGTAAGTTGTAAGGAGCAAGACAAAGCGTTTCCATGTCTTAGCTAACCAAATGAAAATCATGCGATAAGAACGTGCCAATTACCTCTGCAAGAAATATCCATAGTTTCCCTAATGTCCTCTCCAACCTCCATTAAAGTATTGATTTAATATAATAACCACCAGCTTCAATTAAGCAACACTGTGAACCACTTAGAAGCCAAATCATGATCCGTCATAGATCAAATAACCTCATTAATTGCGGTTTACGGAGAAAAAAAAAACAAACATTGTTTGCTACTTAATCACCGGTCCCAGTGAAACCACAGCGCGGGGTGCCTCCTAATGTTATGCACAAAATCGATGACAAATCCACTCTAGTGCTTGACTTTCCCTTAGTGTGAAACGTCGGATGAATCATCGAAATGTACTCGCGGCAATCGTCTTTAAGGAAGTCATTGAGCATGGGCTTGAGCAGATCAAGATACCATATAAGGCGTTCAAAGTGAGTGAGTTTGTTTTTCTTCATTTTGTCTGAAGTAGTTAAATTTATGACTGCATTGGGTTGTGTAGTTGATCGAGGGTTTTTTTTAACGATAACAAACACAGACTTGGCCACTTCAAACAATCGAATCCATTATCTGTGTAAATCAAAGTAAACATCAGCGATAGAGACGGTGTTCTTATAAATAAAATCTTTTATCCAATGTAACCCGTCAGCATTTGGTCAACAGATGTCGCCCAACTCACGAGAAGACCGCGCCAATTCATATGCCTGTCATGCGAATGACTACTGTTTACTAATTCATAACCCATACGAGGAGGAGCCATACATCTATTACGCGAAACGAGGACAAATAGGCTTCAATGGGCGCACTTTGTATTCTGCACAGAGGATGACGGGAACTGTGCGTTATTGGCTCGCTTTGACACGCAAACCACTCAGTAAACAGTGAACGTCTGCAGTTGCATAACAATAACTTGGGGAAAGTGTTATGCAATGGGCGTACGATTGAATTCAATTAAACAAATCAATTGATAACAATATGACCATGACGCGAACGTTATGGTGTTCTTATCTTGACGACGTCGCATCACTCACTCGCGCGCACACACGAACAGTGCCAGCGGTTGACTCAAGGTCTTATCAAAATAAACAATCATCGTGGTGGAAAGTGCGATATTTTTATAGTGGTATGTGTCGAGACAGAGCGCCAACTGGCGTCATCTGGGATTTACAAAATATAAGATAAAAGTGCATTATTAATTACAATTATCATGGAAACTTAAGGCTTTGCGTTGTTACTTTGACCAGATTATGATTCATACTTATGACTTAAACACATGCTTTTCCTGATCTTTCTAGAGTGCACATGAAACAGAAGACCAGTAACTTTTGTTTGATGACTGGATTGATTAATGTCGTTTTCCATTGGTTTCACTCGGGGATCCACTCATTCTGTAGTCCAATGGAACAAGAAAACTGCTTCTGATTGAATCCACAAGAGTATTGGTGAAATGCCAAAAAGTAATCTACGGCAGCCGTCAGTTCCAACGACTGAGATGGCTGGGTCATGTAGAGCGAATGGACACGAATGCTCCCGCCCGAAAGATCTTCGAATCCATACCCGAGGGAAGGCGCAGTAGAGGAAGACCGCGACTCAGGTGGCGCACGCAAGTGGAAGGGGACCTTAACCAACTTAGCGTGCGAAACTGGAGACAGCTAGCTAAAGATCGCGCTGGCTGGAGACGCTTGTTGGTTGAGGCCCAGGTCCACCCCGGACTGTAGCGCCACCTTAAGTAAGTAAGTAAGCCGTCAGTTGACTTGTATAAAATACACAAACTACACTTGTGTGAGTGTTTCTTGAGTGGATTCTGACTTCAAATCCAGAAGCGAAATTCTCTCCTCAGAATCAGAAGAAGAGTATTTTTTGTGCCAATGGAACGGTTTCAGAAGTGATTTTTTCGATTCCGGACTCTCCCGGACGCTTCTTTTTGCCCAATTTTTTTTTTTTTTTTATAATTAACACGCACTAAAGAGGTTATGACTACTCTTATGGTGTAGTTTGAAGTACACAGCGCGGGCGTTAGGGAAATTGGGATAGAGAAGATAGGAGATTCCGATGCACATTGGTTTTAAATGTCTGTAAATTGAACCGAGGGGGAAAGACAGAGCCGGGCAAGGCGTTCCACATTCGCGTGGTACGGCTTATGAAGGAATCTCTATATTTCATAGTACGACCGAAAATAGGCTGAAGGGTAAACTGATGGGCATTCCTGGCTTGGCGAGTATTGCGGTTGAATTGTTGAAGGGGTGGAATGCAGCTGGCGATTTCGCTTGAGCACTGTTTATAGAAATAGCGATAAAACAATGAGAGACATGTTACATTTCTGCGATGTTCGAGCGAATTTATAGAATTCGCTATATTTGTGTCTCCAATGAGTTTTAAAGCACGATTCTGTATCCTATCCAGCAGGTGCAGTGAAGTTTTGGGCGCACCAGACCAGATATGAGAGTTATACTCAAGTTTGGGGCGAATGAACGCCTTGTATATGGCAGCCAGATCAGAAGGGGTAAAATATTTCTTGCACCGTTTGAGGAAACCTAGACATTTCGCAGCATACATACGTTGCCGTTCCAGTTCTACGGCCGAAGAGCAGGGACGTGAGTCTTGGAATGAATATGAGAAGCTGAGGGTGCTGTCATCGGCGAAGGAGTGGATTGGATTAGAAGTTACAGACAGGAGATCATTTATGAAAATGAGAAAGAGAGTCGGAGACAAAACGGAGCCTTGGGGAACACCAGCATTTATATGGTGAATTTCAGACTTGAAGCCATCCAATACAACTTGAATTGAACGGCCAGAGAGGTAGTTTCTAATCCATTGAAGAAGAGACGCATCGATCCCATATGCACGCATTTTCGACAAAAGAGCTTGGTGCCAAACTCTGTCAAATGCCTTTGAAATATCAAGCGCAACTATCTTCGTTTCACCAGAGTGATGTAGAGATTGGTTTCACTTTTCGGTGAGATAAGCCATCAAATCACCAGTGGATCTGTTGCCACGAAAACCGTACTGCCGGTCATTAATGAGTTTTCGTGATTCAAGATATTTCATGAGCTGACGATTTATCAGCGTTTCCATGACCTTAAAAAGAATGGATGTAAGTGCTATGGGTCGGTAGTTGGTGGGAGAAGAAGATTCGCCTTTTTTGGGGACGGGCTGGACAAATGCTGTTTTCCACCTTCTCGGGAAGAGTCCAGAAGAATAGGACAGATGGAAAAGCTTACGCAGTTGTTTTGCCAGCGTGGAAGAACACCTCTTCAGAACAATTGGGGAAATACAATCTGGACCAGCGGATTTATTTATGTTGAGATCATTAAGTACTCTTGCCACTGTACGAGTGTGAAAATGGATTTGTCCCATGTATTCGACGCTCTCAAGTACAGGTAGAGGCAAAGCGCAATCTGGGAGCATTGAGCTGGCTGCAAAATGTGCAGCAAGCAGATTCGCTTTGTCTAAAGAGTTGACAGCTGGAATGTCATTGTAAATGAGCGTTGGGATTGAAGATGTGGCCGAATTCTTTATATTTTTTACAAAAGAAAACGACATAAGTGTTGAAGATGTTTTGTAATGAGGCACTTACCATACTAGACCAGAAATAGAAGGTTCAAAGCTGTGAAAAAAACTTTTCCTGCCAGGATTGATCTATGAACCCAAGTGGTGGATAATGAGCAGGGAGACAGGGCTGGTGCTGCGTTTCTTTAATTTGATTTTTGACATTAAAGTAATCAATAATAGTTATTTAAACCGTTTAAGCAATTTTCCATTCTATGCACATTTATATAAAAAGATATGTATAAATGATGAAAACCTCATGACCCACGTTATGGTGGATTTAAGGTATAGGTACCGTAAACCTACATACCCAGCTTCACACTAAAGGTGTAAAACAATAAATTTGCTGGCATTCAAAGCAATGAGTAGAATGTGAATTAATTTTATTGCTCGTGAAGTTGAATCTTCTGACATAAGTGGTACTAGAATATAATTAGCTGCAGTGCGTACCTACTTTAAATCCCATTCCTATGCTTTTTAATTGCCAAACAAAGAACGGCATTTATTTCAACCGCAACAGTTTCAAAAGCTAAATTTCCCAAGGTAATAAATTATAATTAGGTAGGTACCCAGCCATTAAATACGAGTATTGTTTTACAAAAATGCATTTTGTTTTCATGGAAATTATTGTTTCGCACAAAATCTACAAATGCGACTCTTAAGAATACGAGTCTCGATTTATTTTCAAATTCAATTCCTCACTCATGACTAACTGCCGCCCCTCATCATCAACATACCTACCTACTCATGAAATTTGCCAACGAAATTAACAACTCAATAGAAATAACAACATAAAATCAATTACACTTCCAATTCCAGTGAACTGAAAAACATTTTCACTTCATTACCAACCGAACCAAAGTAAGTGCCCCGTTCCCACTGCTTCTCTGGCCCAACTTATTGCTTTCGCTAGTACTTTAAACAAAAAATATCTTTACATACTCGTAGCTCGTGCATACAAGTGGAAGAGTTATATTACTTTATTAATTCAGCAGAATTAATTGCCAACGCAAGCAGTTGGATCTTGGTAGAGTCAACTTTGAAAACAATTGCGCGCAGCGCATTCGTCTCCACCTTGTGGAGAACAGTTCACAGAGAATGAAATAAAGAAAACAATAAACGAATTGGACAACCGGTTTATGTTCCGTCGTCGCTTTTGCATTGCTTCTAAAAAAAAAATCAATAAAATGGCGAATGTAAAATATTTTTTATATAGACCGGTAATACGTAAAGCAAAACAAAACCAACCCTATCCGAGTACCGGTACTCTTCAGTCCAATTAAGTTCATCTTTTCCTGGTGTGATACCATAGGGCGCACACTTTGCACTTGCAATGCAACGCACATGGTGAAAAAGTGAAAGCAAGTGGAAAAGTGGATACCCCAAGTGGAACACCAGAACCACCCCTTGTGTTACTGGACTACGTTTGGGGATGAATTTTATTGCGTATTTGCCAACACCCAAATGTGTGAGGGTCCCAGCCACAACATTATTTTCATTCAAAAGCTGCTCCTCGTGATATTATTTTACGCGCACATCGCACAATAACATCGAGGGGGATTGCCGAAGGGTGATAGCCATCGTAGACGAAAGACGTAAAAAAAACTCGTTTATAACTTTTCTAAGAGAGGCGCCCTCTCGCACTAGTGTGACTGTGACTGTGAGCTCATCATCTCACGCTATGTTATGTTTGTGGATCAGTTTAGTCGTTTGGGTGGAAAAAATTGTTTGCAGTGTTGCCACTGAATTGGGTAATGTTGAGAGCCTTCAACTAATATCAAGGCCGTCTCGGAATAGCGAATCTTAATTAACGCCGCCAAGCATCTCGTTGTGATAAGTCTCTCTTGCTGCCGTATGATAACAAAATACCATTTTCATAAATGATTTTTTTCGATTACTACTTACTTAAATCACGCTCAGAAGAAATGTGCTTTGTTAGAGTACGAGAGGTATCAAAGCACGAGTTTCACTTTTTATTATTAATAGGGTGCAAAGTACAAAAGTTTAAATAAGACTTAGCCCGAACCAATCTACACGCACGTTGGTATAACTCTTTGTTTCTCTTTAAACTCAAATTTTGAATTAAGGGTGGATGAACAAAGCTTTTGTCGGTTTGAAAGATAAATTCTTATTGATTTTTGGTACATTCTCATCTTTCTTGTTAAGGGCCTTACTAATAATCATTTTTATCCATCACACTAACTGTTTTGTAGGTCACAATTATTGGTAGTTTTACATGGAAAATTCGTCACCATGATTATCAGTATCGCCCAGTGGGTACTACCTATCAGTCATTTAATATGGCTATCTAGGGCCTAGGCTATAGCAAATGAATCCGGACCGAAGGCTTGTCGACTCAAATTTGGAAGACGTCACAAGTGGAAGCAGTCACTTAAATAAGTGATAACAAATTCTTCTTTTCAGTTACTTTGTCAGAGCGTTTTTAGTTCGATCTTTTTAGCGAAAGTTGGATTGGTTGTGTACAAATTTGTTTCTTGTTTAGTTTTGTCAAATTTGATTTTAATTTATGACCAACATGTTTTCCAATGCAGCCTTACTGTAGTCAACTCGATTTTAAACGTTTGACTCTGATATTTCAATACTGCTATTACAGAATGACGACAAGATATCGATTTGTTGCTCTCAAAATTAACATAGGTATACCATACGTAGCAATCTGCCCCAAAATAATGACCAAGTTTTAAAACGTTACGTAACTTTCGTCTGCTAAGTTACAAAATCAACTAAGGGTTCGGTTTTGTGGTTGATAGTAGATTTACAATATGAAATCAGCTCCTAATTTCACTAAAAGAATAAACGAAACTCATCCCACCTGTGGGCACTCATACCGAGGTAGACCGTTTTCTTAAAATTCGATTTTGTATTGAAATCAAGATTTTGTTTTTAACGATGCAAGAGTTTGACAACATATCTACCAACTGCTCCTACTAACAGCGACTGAAAGATAAACCCTTGAAAACAATGGCAACACTCTTTCGTCACCCCCGCGAAGATGCGAAGCCGAATCTAGAGTTATGTATGGAATCAGAGTGTGTTGAGTAAAAACGGATACATGCTGGCGGGGGGAAGAAGGTAGACGACACTGACACACGACTGGTGTTTTGTGCAGTGAGTAGGATGCGGCATATTGCATGTGGTAGCTTTTGCCAAACTCTTGGGCGTGAATTCAAAAATCTGAACCTGAACTGAATCATGGAATTGGATATTGGAATTTATTTCTAAAACATTCGTGACGTGACACTTTACGACAAACATAATTTAGGTTTCAACTCCAATATGTACTTACTTCAATAAATTTCTCTTGAATTTCAGTCTTCTCCTCGACAGAAAGAGTTTTAAATTTATTATTTAACAACGTGGACATTTTGCTGGACTTTATCCTATTTACTTGATTTTGCACAAAACAACTACAAGGTAATTGTATTTATTTAACTTTTCTTTTTCGTTTTGTTCACTGGGTTTTATTTCTTACTACCGCCGTAGACAATCGCGCGACACAATCGATATGAATGAGAAACCGAGATGATGCGGTGTTTCACGTTTGAGAATCGTTGTTGCTGCTGCTGTTGGAGCACCAATTGGAAGAACTTTCTCCTTGGACGCACAATAAAAAGAACGCAATTGCGATACAAAATATTAAACAAATAAATGCTACCTACATTAAAAAAAATATATAAATATTTTCACAGAAAACAACTTCCAATATTTTTGTTAATTTCTTTTGTTTGCCGTAAAACAAAGTACGGACAGAGATAGAAGGAGACCACCACGAACCCGACGAAACGGTTTGTTACGCGAAAATGAATTGACAGCGACAGCGGCAGCAAATCTTGGCCGCTGGAGCTGGAGAAGTGGAGAATAATTCCTATTCAAGTGAAATTCATCGATGAACGAAAAAGTCGGTAAATGAAGAGCAGGAGTCATTTTAAAGAAGACAACTGTTGGTCGGCAATGCAGTGATGATGAGATTTCTTTTTACAAATTTGTCGGAGAACATAAGAAGTGATGAGAAGTTTTTTATTTTGCCCACATAATCTTTATAAGGAATATTATAGAATTTAGCTGCCAGAACAAAAAGATTTGGAGCTGGAACATACAATACCCGTATAAGCTCGAGTAGCCATTAAAAAGTTCATCGTTTTTTCAGGCTATACATAAATAATGTGGCTCAAATAGAGATTTCAAATTTATTTAAAATATGTTATTGGACGTTTATGTTTGTATTTTCCCGAATGGATCTATAGATCAAAAAAAATGAAATATTTTTCTGAACTGATTTTAATTGAACTGAATTGAAACGATAACAGGTATGTTTGATTTTATTTTGTGTGGATTTGCGATGACAGATACGTAATTAAATTTTAAACGCGTATAAATCACGTAATTATAAATCACGAAAATGTATGGTAAATCACTTACTTAATTTTTGAGATGATTTAGCTATATCCCGTTTGTGCGGGAACATGGTAATATATAACATTCAATTATTGATAGTAGTACCAGAGACAATACTGAGACCCCCAACTCCGGCCGATTTTCCGTTACTTGCCTACAAGCTATATTACCATGGGGTGGCAACTGTAAGGTGCATTAGTATTGCTACATAGAAAATCGTATTGACAAATGTCACGAAACTTCAAAAATTTCGTTTCACCAATACGCTGGCACCTTACAGAAGCCACTTCCGCTGTGGGCAAAGTTGCTTGCCGCCCGCTTCCGCTGTGGGCAAAGTTGCTGGCTGCGTTCATCAAATTTTGTCCGTTAAATTTGAAAATAATTATTACAACTAAATTTTGTGTGAACAGTGATCAATTTTAAAAAAATAATTGTATATTTATTAGACATACAAGAAAGATAAACAGTTCTGAAGAATAATAAACAAATAAAAACATTTTTAGCGAACATTCGTGAGGCAGTTAACATAAATCGAGTAGAATACGCTTATCACATAACAGCCGTGTTTTTTTGAGCTCCAATCTCAGCAAAGCAAAGTAAATTAGGATTTTCAGCACGCAATTACAACAACTATTGCGATTCTCGAAGTGTCAAGTATAACGTAGTTGTTGTAATTAGCGTACTGAAAATCCTACTTTACTTTGCTTTGCTGAGATAGAAGCTCCAAAAAACAGAGCTAATGTCGCTTAGTATACTTCTGGAGTTTAGTTATAATTTATAAATTATGACCAACATTAATATCGTTGCCGTTATTAAGTATAAATTATGAGTTTCTCCGTTATTTTATATATAATTTAGAATAGAGTATACGTATTTGTATTTGTTTTATTTTTACATGTCTCGTATTTCAAAGCCTACAAATATATTTATAGGTCGTATCTTTTGGTATTATAATGGAACAATAAACGTTAATCAGTATTTTTGTTGAATAGAAATACCTACGGAATGTTATAAAACAACTAATATGAAAATTGATGAAAATGTACTGAGATAAGAATATACTTATTCACCAAATTTGGGTTGCAATTCTTTAAAAAAAAAGCTGTGCGTCTGAACACAGTCACGATTGTCACAGCCCACCACGGTTGAAACTGACACTGACACAACAGATTCACCACTCTTGTCAAGCTCATTTCCATTTGACTTGATACTTGTATATTTGTTTTCATTTAGTTTTCGATTTCTTGAATTTATCAAAAGTTTGTGCAATGGATTTAAGTACTGGATAAAACTGCATCATAGCTCTAGTCCAGAAAGCACGTTCCACCGATCCTTGTGTGGCAAAGGAACGGATTATAAGCGCAAAAACTATTTCCCAACAACTTTGATGTCCAGGTACAAAGCTCCGTAGAGAATAAATCCTATTCTACAAAGTTTGAAGCGTATTAACTGGATAAAGAATCCAACAATTATGAGGAAGCTGCCAAGTGTTTTAGTTACATGTAAGCTTGGTATATAGAACATAATTCCTAATTAAAACAAAAGAACGCTCACATTTCAGAATCAAAATGTTGACCTGTGGAAGGAGGTCGCCGAACTTACTGCTGCCGTACGTGCCCTAGGGCCTAGAGAACAACAAGTATTTTATGTGAAAATGTTGCAACACGTCTCGAATGATGTGTAGCACAAGATTCTTTTGCTGTGAACCACACAGACAACAGCTTGGAGCAACGCATTGATATTTCACAATAAAATGCTGCAATTAAGATATCGATGGTTGCCTTCCTAGAGTGCATCATACAGTTCCAGCAAGAGGTGGAAAACCGAGGCAAATGGAGAAGGGAAAGATCATTGACCATTCAACGGGAATCTCGTACTCAATCAAGTAAGTGTTATGCACCTGTGGTTTTGAATATGCAGTAAAAAAAAATGTCTATTTCCAGAATACAATTTAACTCGGAGGAGCTTATACTCACTAAATTAAATTTCGCCTGGCATGGGTCTCATCTCAATTTACGACACAAAGATTACCAGATTTGGACATAGGATTATATTATTATAGCCTTATAGCCTTATATTATTATTATAGATGTATGAATTTATAGACGCCTTATTTTAGCCATTCGAATTGGCAGAAGTAGGTCCCACACTTACTTATTTATTTAATTATTTTCTGTATTTTATCTGTTGGGCCTACTCTTTTTTTTTATCTATTTCTAAGTATTATTTTATTATTATGTACAACAACATTCTCTGAATAATATTAATTCTAATTTATTTCAAGACTGGTGCAATAGGCCTCCTGGGGAAACCGAACACCATAAAAAACCGGTTAACGCGCCAGTATGCATACCTCATGGGTGGCGTGGAAATGCAATAATAACCGCTTTTATTCCCATACAGATATTTATTTATAAATCATCATCGTCAGCATCATCATTATACACCATCAGCATCATCATCTAAAGAGGATCATCTTATCATCAAGTTAAATAAAAAAGAAAAGTTAAATAAATAATTTGTTTGTGTTCATTTATTGAAATAAATGTAAACCACATTGTTGATATAACGTTTTAATCATTTCTTTATACTTTCCATGCATATTTGCGATCAAAGCAAGATAGCATTCATATCAGTGTCTTGGTGAATTAAGCATCAAGTTATAAACAAAAAATATATAAATTGTTAAATATTAATATTAACGCGTTTATGAGAATTCTACATCTGCGTCTGTTTACTGCTCCATGGGCACAGCCCTGTGTGCGGTTTCACTTTCCATCACTTCCACATCACGACATGCACCTGATAATAGCTCTCGTCTCACTTGGTGTCATTTTGGGCTGCGAATGTTTTATAATGATATAAGAAAAGCAAACTATTAAGACAAACTCTTTATAAGATGCAGCATCCAACAACTTACTTTAAAGGTCCTTACATCCATTTGAGGTGATTTCGTTTTGGATTTCATTCGTTTGAGGTATTGCAGGGGATTATTTAACGCGTCTGTCAGAGCAAAACGAAAGGTTTCCCCAACAAGAGTTCGCTTTCCAATACGAGCCTCAATGTACCGAGAAACAACACCAGTTGCTCCCGAGAGACCACGAGCAGCAGTAAAAATTTTGTCCCAATCAGTAAGCATTGCTTTGAATTCAGTACCAATGACTGTGCCAGCAGTCTTGATGCTGATGATGACAGTGATGTGATTTTCTTCTGCTTTTAGACGAATCTGTTTAAGGTTGATGTCATGATTCTCCCAGTCTACCTTGGCTTTGGTTCACATCTCGTGCTCGAGTAGTTCGATAGTTTGCCGGCTCATTGCCTCCTGGCGTCCGAAACTTTCCTCTTGCCTAGTGTTAAAGGTTCAGAAATCAATTTGCACAACTTTTACTATTATGTACTTACATTTTGAGGTTGTCCTCCTGGTCACGTTGTTGCTGCGACAATAATTTAGACGAATCTGTTTAAGGTTGATGTCATGATTCTCCCAGTCTACCTTGGCTTTGGTTCACATCTCGTGCTCGAGTAGTTCGATAGTTTGCCGGCTCATTGCCTCCTGGCGTCCGAAACTTTCCTCTTGCCTAGTGTTAAAGGTTCAGAAATCAATTTGCACAACTTTTGCTATATAGTACTTACATTTTGAGATTGTCCTCCTGGTCACGTTGCTGCTGCGACAATTATTGATCTTCATAGCGGCCGGTGCCTTGCCAATTGGACACGACGCTGCTGTTGCTTGGTATCTTTCTAGAAGTGGATACAAAATGGTTATCAATTCGTCGTCAGGTTCATGTAAATTAAAATCAACTTACAATCACGGTCTTCCTACGCTTTTTGTTATCGATAGGTACGCTTTTGTTCAACGTTCGCCTGTTCAGTTTGTGATTCGTATTCCATGAAATTGGCCATAAACTCTTGTTGGCGTGTATTCTCCTGCAGCTTGGACAAATCTATAAGACATATAATGTATTTATTTATTAATTTAAACACTAAAAATACGCAAAAACTTACATTTCTTTCAATTTGTTGCAGGAAAAATAAAATTGTGTTTACATATTTTGACATTTGTCAATCGACTTCTGTCAAAAGAAAACTCACCACATTTTTTTTGGTTCGCTTTTTTTTTGTTGCTCACACGGATTCTAAATTCAAATAACACCGATAGGAAAACAAAATGGCGAATTTGAAAAAAAATCGAGGGGGCCAGCGGCAAGAGGATTGCCAGTTGGGGGTCTCAGTATGGTTTGTCTATGGTAGTACCGTATGAGTTGACTTGCATAAAATATCGAACGAACGAACTTAACGGAGTATTTTGTCTATACCTAATGAAATAAGCTTTATATCATAAATTTGATTCTACAGATCCTACTCTCAAGGAATCGATTGGCATCTAAATATTTTCGCATAGAGTTGAATTAAAAATATTTAGAAATATTTTCCTTCCTCCATACATTTTCTCGAACTGTTGTCAAAGTCGATGTTCTATATAAATTATTTTTAGTTTCTATTCAATGTGTTTGTTTATGTATATTTTGATGGGATGACAAACTGCAGGTATACATTATTTATGGCTCAAACACAATTTGAGTTTACTATCTTAAGATATTTTGGGTTAGTCTAGTTCTTCTCGCCATAATTTTTAGTACAATGTGCCACTTTTATCATGTAAGCAATACATTCGGAAGAGTATTTGAGTGTTTTGTCATCACTTAGTGTGGAGCCACTTTCCTCACTAACTTTCCTTATTTCCTACCACTTTTGGTTCCCAATTTTATAGAGGAATTTTGCCGCCCCTGGTAGGTAACAAAATTAAAAAAAAAAAAAAAAATTAACAACTTATTATGAGACCTGGCACCACTGTCGAAATGAAAAATGTCACGAACACACAAGCACAACCCTTCAAAATGAATCCGCCGCTAATAAAACTACGCACTAGTGTTTGTGTGGATAAACTCTCCTTTGCTTGCTGTGCTGCGGATGAACCCGAGTATATGCCCCTTCTATCCGACCACCTCCTCTTCCATGATCAAAAAAATATTCAAGCGAAAGTTATGTTTGGTGTTTTGCTGTCAATCTCCTGCTCAAGTTTGTCAACTTCCACAATCGCGAGTTTGCTCCACGACTACGTTTCCGAATACCTTGATACATTGGCTATTCTTAATCATATAAATAAAAAAACCGTATCGCTATAGTTCTGTGTTATAAAGAAAAAACTCCCACCGGCCGCTATTGTGTCATAATTCACATCAAAATCATTAGTGAAGGGAACGAAATTCCTCGGCCAGCCAATATCCAGCATCCTATTATAGCTCTTTCCCTATGAAGACGGAGTATCTAAGTGCAATTTAATTCAGAAGACGCAATCATCAAGTGTTTTCGCCATACCATGAACAACGGCTTCAGTACGGGCGAGGAGGATTCTCGTGGTCATTCCGACCAAATATGTTGTCTTATCGATGACAATGAAAGGTGTCATAGAGCCGCTGGCTACGCTTCATACAGTAAACGTATACAAAAAACAGTCGCCCAGAAACGGCTCAAACTCAGTAGTGATCCAACAGTAAGTCGAAACGTTACCGTATCCTTAAAAATGGATTTTCTTTAATGGTTTTTCTTTTATGTGTAGGCCCAACATATATATATTTGTGACTATCATAAGGGACGCATCCAAAGTGCTCGTACAAAACGCAGACGGAAGGACTCGGAAGACGATAGCAATGAAACGGATACAGATCTGCCAGAAGTGGATCTCTATCAGCTACAAGTGAATACTCTGCGGCGATATAAGCGACACTACAAGGTGTCAACGAGGCCCGGGATGAAGAGAGCTCAACTGGCTGATGTAAGTAGCAAAGTGCCACAGATTTTTCTTTGTTTTCCTCTGCGGAGCATTATTCTCATCACAAAGGTTAACATGACGTGCACTGTGTCTTGAGAACTGCCTCCAGAAATGCTTACCTACATTTAGCAACTGCAAAACCAGAATTTCAAGATTTCTAGAACGCCACGTGTGGGCGTACTTCTCAGTTTGTACATTTGTATTCTTTGCGTAAAATGAAATAGCATCAGGAGGGGTGTATTCTTTGTTTGTTGTTCAGCGGACCGTTGATATTGTATATGCTTTGGCAGATGTTCCAAGCTTTTATTAATCTGGATCAGGATACATGGAGATTAACAAAAAATTATTACTGCTTAAAATAATTGTGAAGACCTCATGCCATAGGGAAATTGCACGGTTCCACCTCATTTATTAAAGTTTTATGTCAAACAGGAACTTGTGGGCTACGGATAATTTTGTCTTTTAGGCAGAGCATTCTTCGACAGTCTTCCCAGATAAAGTAGCATCTTGGTATACGCCAAGGCGACACTCATCGCTGTTCATTCTAGTGATAAAGATTCACACTTCACCACGAAATTACATCTCATTCACCTACTGCATCCATTTCAATATGTACATTGTACACCTCTCGCGTTCTATCTATTCGCAGACAATAATGAAACACTTCAAAACGATACCCATCAAGGAGAAGGAGATCATCACCTATTTCATCTACATGGTTAAATCAAACTCAAACAAACTGGATCAGAAGAATGGCATCGGCAACGACACCACCTGAAAACAACTAAAACAGCCGCCCAAACGCAATGCAGAGAGCAATCCTAAACATTAAGTTCTACAGTACACTTACAAATATTTTTTTAGCATTGTAACATATACTAAAACTTTTTGCATATTTAACAATTTTTTTTTTTATTTTGTTGTCTGTAAAGTTGGAGTTTATAATAAAGCTCGTGAGTGAGGAAAAATAAGTAAAGAAGAAAAGCAAATAGTAGATAAAAAAAGAAAAGAAAAAAAAACACAAAAAGTAAACATCGATGTTTAGTTGTTAAGCGATAAACAATAAATATTAACTGTAACTAATTTAAGTATATTTCTCGTGTAGAGTGAGAGAGAGAGACTCTTTTGTTGTCTTTAAAGCAAAAAAAAAAAAAAAAACATTAAAAGAGAAAAATACTAAAAGCGAAGCGTAATACATAAAGTGGAGTGTTTGTTTTGTTTTTATTGTGGGTTTCGAGTTTCGTGAGGTAGAAATTGTCCGTCATTATGAAAGTTGGTTATAATAATTGGAATTGATTTTAGACGTTCTGAGTCGGAAGCAAATGGTTGCAGCAGTATTAACATCACTGGGTCACTGTTCTGCTGAGCAGTTGATCTCCACATTGCTCTTATTTTTCCAACCCGCAGCGAGATTCCATTCGAAGGGCTTTTTTTTTTCGTTAGTGTGACACTTTAGGAGAAAATTTATCACCATTTGATTTCCGGTGCAACAACTACTGAAGATGGTAGATGCAATTTTTTTCGACCGTCAATTTCTTCCGATGTTTGTATAGATCTCACATCTATTACCCCTTTGCAGTATTTTCAGTAAGCTTGGGTTCGAAACGGCTTTTCAGTTCGATCGTCGCATTTTACTTTTTCACGGATGACACGATTCGACCTCAACCAACTTGGTGTGCGTAACTGGAGGCAGCTAGCGAGGGACCGAGCTGGCTGGAGGGGCTTGTTAGTTGAGGCCGTGGTCCACCCCGGATTGTAAGCGCCACCATAAGTAAAGTAAGACACGATTCGACACCTCTTCAACTTTGTCCTTTAGCCACGTCTCAGTGCTGAGGTGTCTAATGCTACGCGATTTTTCCTGAAATTCCTTTTTGTTAAGCGCAGTAGCTCGTTTGTGTGATGGACTACTTAATCCTAGGTTCGATCTTTGGAAAAACATGACAGGCTCAGAAAATCAGACAGGACATATTGGCTTCTTCGATAAATAAATAGCTCAATATGTGTCATTGTTCGCTTTCCTCCCTTTTATACTCATCGGAATACAGCATAAGTGTTTGACCCCTGTCTGATCTGGGGCCAGATCCTATAAGGCGAAACGATCAAACGTTTTCATGCGCACGAATGATTGGCCATATGTTACACAAGTAAATTTCTTCGTGCACACGCAAACGTTTGAACGTTTCGCCTTACAGAATGCCGACCCTGCAATTAGCTCATTACCATACTTTGTTTCGCTATCGGGCAGGCGGAGCTCGAACCTACCCTCCACTGGGTTGAACCTTTCGTGCTTCCTCCTACTGTACCTTAAGATTCCAAAAAATGCGTTGAAGAATTCATAAACTTGTCAGCGATACACTTTACTGTTCTTCCTTCTTTGTCACAATCTCTCTAGATCAGTACCTGAACATTCTTACCTATTGATCCATCGATATGGCGACAACCCAAAAAAATAAACATCCGTAAAAAGGAAAATACACAATAGCAAGTAAAATATGAAAAGTTTATTGATGGCTTAGCTTAAACAAAAGAAAAACCTCCTACTCCAAGACCATAGTCTCGTCTTCCTCACTGTCGCTGTCACCGGTGGATTCTAGAAGGAAACACAAATGTAAGCCACCACATCCCTTCCTTGAAAATGAGTTTTCAACTTACGCTGCAAGTTCTTCTTGCTGAGCAGTGGTATGTTCTTTTTCTTACTGATGGGTTGGTTCATTCTCTGATTCACATGTTGAAGAGCGCTCTCGATTTGCTGTTCCAAGTTACCATCATTTCCATCCTGCTCTTCTTCATCATCATCCCCGGAGCCGAAATCATCACCTGAATCGTCGTCGTCTGCACCTTCTGGTACCCATTTGATGGACTCTTGATTGGAATTGAGAATTCCTGTGTTATCATCTATGGAAACCACTGTAAAAGAGACAACATAAGACCTACTTACATGGCGAAGTGTAAAGACTTACAGTTTTTGCCTTCATTTTCATTGTCGCTATCATATTCCTCCTTCGCCAAGTTGCCCTCTTGAATATTTTGGAAGCTGAAATGCCGAAGTTTAACAGCCAAACGATCCTCTGCCAAGGCGGTGATCTTATTCATCCTCAGACATTCTGTGAACCCAACTGGTTTGTTCTCTTCTCGACACTTAGTGTCTTCCTCGAGCGCCTTCTTCACCTGATCGACTATGAATTTCGCACGGTTAGCAGCTCTATGCGAACATTTGAGTAGCAGATTTGAACTGGTCAGTGTCGTTCCACCCAGATTGAGACAGCACAGCTCACGATACGAGTTTATTCCGAAGATCATAGTCGACTCGGCGGTATGCTCTTCAATCGCTGTGGGATCTGCGATTGCTATGTCACTGCAATGAAGAAAGTTTTTATAGAATTATTATTGAGCAGACATACTGTCGTCTTACCCATTATTAAACGTGGAATATGACACACAAACTGGGTAGTGATGCAAAACAGTGGGTATCAGTTCTTTCTCGGCCGCAGAGTGAATTTTCACCTCATCTTCCATGACAGAAACATCTGGGCGTTTAAAATGTGCCAGAGCACACAGTGCGGCAATGGAGCAGCAATCTACAAACAGAATTTCCAAGAGTCTCAACTAGAATAAAATTACTATAATTCCAGCTTACCGATCAAATTTCCCTCATGATTGAGAACATTCAGATCTAATCTCAGAATCCATACACGATCTTCAGCGGTGACACAAAGAGACTCCAAGTCCACACATCGTGACTCCTTGAATGTTTTTTCAAGCGTTCGATTGATTTGTACACCAAGATCCGAAATGCGTCCAGCTTCGAAGTTGACACCAGCCATTGGACCAAGTTCTACGTTTATAAACATGATGCCCTCATTGGGACGAGTGGATTTCGGTTGTCCCAGTTCACAGTTGACCTGTGCCAAGACACGAGTTTCACCCAGCGACACATGGACACTGCCCCAGTCGGAACCAAAGTTTATTTTTGCCGAACGGAATTCTTCATTCTTCCGACCATCGAGGCGCTGCAGCGATTGATGGAATATGGGTATAAATATATTTTGCAATTGGTTCGCAAACTTACCTGATTGTTTTTAATTGTTTGTAAGACAAAGTTCTTTTCGCAGGTAGACAAAGGTGTTTCTTTCATTTTAATTCTTCAGTTGATAAACAGATAAACAGACAATTCATGTGCAAAAGTGTGGTTAAAAAGTATTGTTTACGGTGAGAGCTGTCAAATATGAAACGAGACTCGCATTTGTAAGGGTGAGTGATGAAATGAATGTGGTAAATGGTAGGTACTAATCTAGTGGCAATCGCTTGAGTAGACGAAGACTAGCTTATACCATGTTCCCATCAACGGGATTTAGCTCATGTGATTTATAAATCACGAAAGGCGTCTCGACCGAACTTTACGTTAATTTAACATCCAGGAGAAAGAGTTCACCCCCTTCGGACCAGGTAGTTTTTTTTTGGTGTTGTTTTTTTCCCATACCTGATAAAACAATTTATGATTGTAAGTAGTTACTTAATAAAAAATACCAAAACTCACCGTAACACGAAGATTATTTAATTTGAAATAATTTTTTTGACATTTGTTTTTTTTTTGATTTAAGGTATTGAATAAAATTGAGAACTGAATTGAAACAATAACAGGTAGCTATGTTTGATTTTATTTTGAATGAATTTGCGATGACAGAAATGTTATTAAAATTTAAAAACGTATAAATCATGTAATTAGTAATCACGAAAGTGTATGGTAAATCACGTAATTTATGGTGGGAACATGTTATTAATACCACTGGAAATGCCCGTCGATGGTTACTTTATAGACTTTTTTTTCGCACTACACCATCAATAGGGAATATTCAATTTCGCAAAATGTTTCCACTCTAAATATAGGTACCCTATTATTATTAGCAAATCTTTCAGTTTCAGAAATTTTCTTTTTCCGAACAAATATCAAATGTCCAACTGGATCTGTCATTTGTTTCAGTTTTGCTAGAGATGAGAAAAAGTGTGTTCCACGATCTGATAAAAAAATTATTATTATTTTCAGCTTGCCTGCTGATTTGTTTTGCAATAGGTATCTTTTCGGCAGAGTAGAAAGAAATGTTTTACCACAAATACATGAACATTTTTTTTTAAACAGCAGAAAGTGGTTTGGTAAAGGCAATTAACAGAATAGTGAACATTTTGTAACCTTGTTATACAGCGCATTCGGTCAGCTTTTCAGCCATTTACAAGTAATTCTTCTCTAACCGTTTCTGCTGCCACTCTCCGTCTCCAATACCTCGTTTTACATTGAGTAAAGGCAAGATTAGACTGTATGCGAAGTGGTCATAAAAATGACAACTTCTGACAGTTCTCCTGTCTCTTATGACAGTCTAATCTTAGTAGAAGTAAGAACCATTCCGAAACTTTTTGCGACACAAAATAGCATCGAAGATGCTGCACTGTGTAAGTCAATAATTCTAGGTACGGGATAGCATTCCAATTTTCAACACAGCGATGAGTGTAGTAAGTTGGCTTGGAAAAGTACCTACGCAAATTCACCAAAAAACCGCCAACAAACACTAAATTGACTTTCTGAACTTTCTTAAGTAAAAATCATATAAATTGTCAAATGAAAAAGCTTCAAACGTCGGACACTTTTAACTGTTGGACTAGTTATACAATTGTAGGTCCCTTTGATTCGTAATAAAAATAAGAACTCACAAACACAAATGGTTGTAAAAAAAAGCTAGACCTAGGCCATTATGAACATGTTGCATCAACTATTTTATTTTATTACTTTTAATTATATGGGATTAAATTTTCTACTATAAAGTTTACAGATTTATAGATCGAATCGATCCAACCCTCTGTTGGAGAAGGGAACAATGCAAAAGGGTCACATGCACTGCTTCGTCTAAAAGTCAGCCGTACAAGGTCTTTTACGCTACAGCTGCATTTTCGAATTCAACAAATCGGAAAGCCTTGAATTTTAAAAGCAATTATAACTTGCTTATACAAATTGAAAATAAATATGTTGTTTACACATTCGAAATACATACACAGCACACTATCTTGGACCATAGAGCTATAAATATCGCCCGATTACTCACAGGTCCGATTCGAGAAGCGTTTTTAGTCCATCTTTTAGACGGATGATGCCAACGGTCGCATTATGACAAACCACCAAAAAACGAATCAATCAAGTTGTTTTAAAATATGCGCTGCTGATGTGTTACAAGATGGCAAATAAAGTTATAAACCCATTTCCATTTGACATAAGCTCGTCCAGAAAGGATGTAAATCCAAAGGTCATTCGGACATAACAATATATCCCACTTTGAAATTATTTCACACCACCAAATCCAAAAGACAATGGGGTGGTCCGAACTAGAACAGCCATCCCACTCTTCCTTGGAATCCATCAGAATATCTGAAAACACCTTTAAACAAGTCGTTTAGATATTTTGTATCAGTAAAACGACCGAAGCAGAGTTTGTTTACATGATGCGAACAGATCTTACTGTGCGATCTCGCTTTAAACATTCGCTAGAAATAAACTTGAGATACACTATACTCCGTCCCATAGCCATGGGAAACACAGTCCACCCTCAACTGAGATACGAAATAAAATTTATTTTTTTCTTACTTTTCATTATAAAAATAGAATTTTCATTCGATTTCTATTTTGTTTTTTTTTTCTACTTTACAGGAACAAAAAACGAAAATATCTAGTGGAATGAAGGAAAAGACATAATACTTTCATGTTCACAGCAGAATTTTGCTCGCAGGCACGATGGCATAGTGTGCGTTTGGCTGGATGGGAGCTAGAGTTTTCTGCTGAGCGAATTTTGAAATTTGTTCGTAGAAAATGTTCATTCTGTAACAATTAAATTCCAAAAATAAATCGATAGATAGCTACACTATCTTTGGGTGTTTGTGGATTGGAATAAATATGTGGGTTGGGGTTGACGATATGTATGAGTCCTTTTGGGGTCAGGTCATTGAGATTAAAATATTCAGAAAATGTGGTCAAAGGATGACAAATGTATCGTATAAAACGCCTCTGGTAAGGATTTTCAGATGTATATTTAAGGTGAAACGAGCTACGAAGAGGTATCTTTATCTTTGAATGCCAAATCCATTCACACTATTTAACTAGGTAATCTGTATGTAAATAGCTGAAAAATTTAATAATTCTTGTGTGTCTCCAATATATTTGTAAATGTGCTTCTCTGAGCTGTGTGCGTATTACATAATTCTTATTCAGTATTGTAATTGTAAATTCTCTGCATTGCAATAATAATAATATAATAGTTGGCGCAACAGGTCTGTAGGGACCCAGGGCCTAGCTTCTCGCAACCATTCGTTTTGTGTGAGTTTTTAATTTTTGGAACGAATGGAAGAGATCTACAATTTTATGCCGATTCCAAACGGCCGATTGCGAAGCTCTTTCAAGACAGTTATACTCTAGGATATTTGTCAGACGTTCGCGAGAGGTGGCGCAGTGAAAAAAACCCTGAGTTGGAATTTGGGTTTTTGCAGGATTCGAACCTGGACCCCTCGCTTAGTAGTCCAACACACTAACCACTAAGCCACTGCGACCACTGCATATTGCAATTGCAGTAGTTTTATTAAACATTCAGGAATACGAAACTGGTTGTTCCTAAATACTTGAATTCATACAAAGCAACAGTTGGCAGTAGGAACTTATTAGCGTTTTGTAAACAAGTAGGTTATGGTTGATTTGAAACATCATATAAGCACATTTTTGAACGAGAGTGGAGAGAGAGATATTCGTTAATAAAGATGTTAGAATGAACATCCGACGCTTAGGTCGTACGCCAATTGGACTAAATTATTATCCTCTGATAATATTCTGAAACATCGTGGTGGAAATCGAATTTTTTATCTGTCAAAAAATTATCCGGGATCCGGGAGCAAGATAATAAATAATTATCTTCATAGTATAAATTCTGTACGTTCGAGTTTTTTATTTAAAATTACAGCAAATCAACGAAAGAAAAAAACATAATCACCTCTATTCTGAGATCCGAATCGAATAGAAAACTATTCGATTTCCTCAATCTGACAGCTAAAACCTTAAACAGCTGATTTCGAAAATCAAATTCATCAGTAAAATCATTCGATAATGAATTCCTTTCCCTCGAATCTTAGAATGTGACGAGTTCATTCGAGTGAAAGTTTTAAACTCGAGGAATACTCGATTCGATCGAATCTCAGAATTAGCGTGAATAACAAACCGTACAACCTATTTTAGTTAATAATGAAGGAATATTAATTAAGTTTTAATAGAATTTCTTTTTTGTTCATATCTCTGTATTGTAAATTGTGCGGCAACAAGCTTATGTAATTTATAAACCAAATAAAATATCTATCCATCTAATAGAATTTCCTTAATTTATAGGGACGTATGATGAGAAAAAAAAGGTAATTCGGTTACGGAGTTTGAATTCATACCGATTGAATATAAAATTACACTTCTCTTGTTCGTCTTCTGCGTGGGGGCAAGTAATCGTGGCTTATAAGACTTTGATACTGCAGCAATATCATTGACATCAGGGGGAATTAATACATCGAATAGGTATATGATCCATATTATCAGTTGTTGTTATTGAATTAGCTGTATGTTTGTTCTTTGATATTATTGTTTTTAGTAAAACTTCGTATGGTGTTGTGCTTTCGTCAAAAGTCTACTGAGATATGACAAAAATTTAGCCCAATCGACACAGCCAGATTTCACAAAAGCTAAATTTTTATTCAACACACACAGTTGTCAAAAAATTGTACGAGGATAATTATTTAGCACAATTGACACACGGCCTTAAAGCATCATGGAAATTCTAAACATAATTATAGATATATAAAACTTAAATAAAAAAAGGTTCCGGCGACCAGCATTTCTGCAAAAACTTGAAAAGGATTCCATTACCGATATTTTCCAATGACTCATCATTTGTTTTAGCAAAATTTAACCAACAATTAATTATTCATCAATCATTTACGTATACGAAATAAATGATTCTCCGTTCTTTACTTCCGGAAGCCATTTTGTTCTGTAGAAAAGCGAAGTTCCATAAGGCATTCCCCCCATAGCGCTGTCCCTTTCAGTCATACACCTGACCTCCGAAATCAGTAAGTTAACAAGCGACTTTACCGAAGCGAAAAGGTGACTGTCTTTTAAAGTTCTAATCAAAGACAATACTGAGGCCAGAGACGATTCTAAGATCCGGCTTTCTTCCCCTTTCTTCTCCTATTTTTACGGAGTGGCCACGATTTGGTGTACAAGTATTGATACAAAAAAATTCGTATTGACAAATGTTACGAAACTTAAAAAATTCTGGCTCACCAACACACTCTCAAATAATATCAACCATCAACCATTTCCGCTGTGGGCAAAGTTTGCTGGCAGCGTTCATAGAAGTTTATCCGTTAAGTTTGAAATTATTCTTTACGTGCGGATTTTTTTTGTAATAAGTGTACTTTTGCTTAAAATATTTATGAAATATAAAAACATTTGAGATATTTTTCTTCCTCATGAAATCGAAGTTAATAATATTTAAAAACGGAAAATACACAACCATGTTTCTCCTTATAACTACGTTTCTAGTAGGTAGATATATGAAACATTTCGTTTAAAAAGTTTTATTTGTAAAACCAATCAAATTAATCGCCTTAAAAAAACTTATTTTCGTCTTCAACGATGTCGGAGGAAGAAGTTGTAATTGAATGTTCTCTAAAAATATATCAGTGCATTCAAAGTGGTAAGTTTCATAGTTATTTAGCTCATAAAAAATGAAATTTCAACTTATTTTGTGGATGCTTCATTCAAAGAGAACCTTGTTAAATGTCAAAATGACATTTCTCAATTTTTTTGTAAGAACACAGGTCAGGTCAGGTCAGGTCAGGTACTTCTCTTCAAATTGAGAGATTTCTCTCTCTATTTTTGAGATTTGACATTCTTCATCTTTCTACGAGGGGAGTTCAATATATTCGCGGTATGGGGGGGATACTCCAAAGATTTGAAAAAATTATTTCGTGATTTTAGTAGCCCCGTTATTCAAGTATTTTACTGTAAAATTTCATTTGGCTGTGATTATAAGTTTGCTTTGTATTTTGGGTTAAACGAAGGTGAAATGGCTGGTGTCGCGATTATCACTAAAATTGAGAGCCGCGCTATGATAAAATTTCTTACTAAACAAGGAAAAAGTAAAAAAATTATTCACGAAAAGATGGTGGCTGCTTTTCGAGATTCTGCACCTTCGTTGTCAACTGTTCAAAAGTGGTCAAGTTTATTTCAAAGGGACAGGGAGAGCATTGAAGACGACCTTCGCTCAGGCTGCCCACTAGCTGGCTGCACCGGAGAAAACATTACACAAGTCGAGAAACTTGTACTTGAGGATGCCCGAGTAAAGGTTAAAACGATAGCTGTGAAGATTAACCTTTCTATTGGTACCATACACACCATTCTTCATGACTGTCTAAATCTTTCCAAAGTCAGTGCAAGATGGGTGCCTCGAATGCTCACATCGCTCACTATGCTCCGGTGCACACGGCATGGATTTCTTAGGCTGTTGTACGGGATTGTGGTTTCGAAAAAATTCAACATCCAGCCTATGGTCCGGACCTTGTCCCTAGTGATTAATTTTTATTCCCAGATTAAAAAAAAACCTTCGTGGTAAGCGATGAATGAACATTTTGGAGAGAAAGATGAAAACTATTTTTTTGAGGGTATAGAAAAGTTAATCTCAAGATGTAATAAATGCATTAATATAAGAGAAGATTATATTGAAAAATAAAAATATTTTTAATTTAATTCGTGTTTTCCTTCATGTCGATACCGCGAATATATTGAACTCCCCTCGTATGTGTTGGTGTGGTGAGCCGGAGTTTTTGAGGTTACGTGACATGTCACTACGAATTTCTATGTATCAATACTAGTGCACCAAATCGTGATAGTGCTGCCACAAGGGGAAAAAATTGCGTAGCAAAGTTGTGTAGCAAAACTTTATTTGCGTAGCAAAACTCAGAAGTCCAAAATATAATTTTTTTTTTATTTTTTTTTATATTTACAACAACTACGTTATACTTGACACTTCGAGACTCGCAATAGTTGTTGTAATTGCGTGCTGAAAATCCTACTTTACTTTGCTTTGCTGAGATTGGAGCTCAAAAAAACACGGCTATTAATAAACAAAGGTGGCCAAGTTAGTTAATTAGCAGACGTCAGTTAGCCACTGACACTTTTTTATATTTTTAATGTGAAAACACAGCGCCCAAAACGGTAAAGTGCTCAATCTGCATACTGCATTAAACAATACAAACATACAAATGCACTTTACGCCAACCAACTGAGATTGGATGTTCTCATTTTTTTCTGTGCGCTTTGTTATTAAGTTTTTTGAAACATGATATGCCAACTATTGGCGCAATACTTTCATGTAAAATAAATATGATCCCATTCTTCATGCTGATGGCATCTTCGCGCAGGACCTCTTCCAAGTTGTTTTCGTTGTGCGAGCACAAGCAAACAATTAATTTGCAAGAGCCACCCCAATCGAATTGAGAGAACACAACATCTCTGTCCCAATTTCGATGTCAAAAATATAATTTCAAAACCGAACAAACGTCGACCACAAGTATCCCCGAAATAACGTTTGCCAAAAAAAGAAGAAGAAACTAAAATCGAAGCCAACGAACTAGCTATAATCTATGTAAGCATTTTGACAGAATTCATTGCCGCTGACGACGGATGAAATAAAGTTCGAACAATATCGCGGCAATTAATTACAAAAACCAATTGCACACTTTGACGGTTCTCGTTAAAGGCCAATGGATCACACACGGCCTGGGTGGCAGCTATAGATCGATATCGCTCAAAATTCCTCTCTGTTGCGAAATTAGTAATCATTTGACATATAAACTAATACACTGTAAATTAATTATTCATTACAGCAGAGGCGAAAATAAAAAAAATATTATTCGCCAAATCAGCCCCCGCGTGCAGCGTTTTTTTGGCTACACCCTACACCAACAAATGTGTGGGCTGCGTTACGGCGGAATTTCAAAGAGGGTTTTAAGTGGAAAATTTTAATATTCGAAATTGCATTGTATCTACCACATAAATATCTTTTAATTTCTACTCAAATGTGGGAGAAGGTAGAGTTGCTGACGAAACAATTTGGTACCTACACATAAAACAAAACTCGTTGCGGCTGTTAGCTTGCAGGAGCAATCTTTAATTAAGCAAACTAATGGTTAATCTGATATTTGTTGGAAGGACGTTGTTGTATTACACGATTTTGCAAATCATGCAATTAATAAAAAAATATCTAACACTTGCCAGGATCAGTGTATATTTTGCACAAGTCACGTTGATTACAATTTGTGTGTTCGGAACGTGCCAAGTTAGTTATGCTCTTACGCTAGGCGATATGCACCATGGTTTTCTCTTGGCATCAAGTTAAATGCACCGTCATTTAAGCAATTCAAATTATAATTAAACAGCCGATTACGAAACTGCGGTTCGTTTCGGAATTTTGTTTAGATTTTTGTAATTCTGTTTCAGATGTATGTATCGATTACCATAGAGTGCTTTCCCACTTGGGAAGTGTCTTTTCAAGTTAATTTTATAATATAGTAATAAGTGGAAAGGGCTGTTTGCTTATGAGACTTGGGCTCATGATTGTAGCCAAAAGAAGGTGCCAGAACTATTTTTTAGAAATAATAAGAAATGTTATGTGAGCAAAGGACTAGATAATTCTTATAGGTTGAGGGTAGTATACTAGTAACTAAGCGTAAAGTTTGTTGAAGCACATAAAGTTCTACAATTTTGATACCTTTCAAAAATTGAAAAATATTTTCAAGCCTAGATATGAGTTTAACGTGCATCCCTTCGACCAGTTGATCAGTGTATAAAATAATGGAAACTGGACTACCAAGAGAGCTGACCTTGGTTTAAACCGAGCAAAAGTAATAACAAAACACATAACCATGGAACACACTGCCTCAGAGCAAAACAGTCCCTACCAAAGTGTACATTTTTGAGTGAAGCTCTGTCTGAAAAGGATATGGCTCCTTTCGCATGTCAGAGAGTTTGAAATTGCGAATGCGCTTAATGTTATGAATCTAATTATTTCTTATGCTAGCTATCGTTCCAAATTGATGTAACATTAGTTTTATATTGAATTTACTAATTTCGTATCACCTAAGTAAAGGATTTTTTATCCGGTTTACGCTATATGACGCATTTCTTTGGATAATTTATTCAATTGCTAAATGCAGCTCCAATAAGATCATTCCGAAAATTGGCAGCTACAACTCTATGTTTACTTCAACGGTTCCACCATTTGCGAACGAGTGACAAAACATAAGACAGCTTTCCAAGCCCCCTCATACCTGTCACAAACAAAAAGAAACACGAACACACACACCGATATTACGGACCTGCACCCATACCGACTTATTTAGACGTTCCCAGTTGTAAATAGATTTATCGTATTCGAAAAGAGTGAAAAGTGAATACGTCAATTATAATGATGGTTGATCTATCTTGAATAGTGACTTGTGTTCGCTGATCCGACGACTTTTTTGGAAAAATTTGCTAATTTTGAAGGGGTATCCCAAAATTCACACAGGAGAAGAAGTTGTATATTTTTGATTGAATCATTGGGGACCTGCTATACGGATCTGAAGCATGGACTATTTCCAAGGCGGATGAAGATATCCTTGGTCGATTCGAGAGAAAAATTCTTCGTAAGATATTCGGTCCCGTATGCGTTGACGGGTTTTGGAGGAGACGATTCAACGACGAAATATACGAGCTGTACAGCGACATCGACCTAGTCAAAAAACTGCGCATTGGACGTTTGAGATGGCTAGGACATGTAGAGCGAATGGACATCAACGCTCCGGCCCGCAGAGTTTTCGATTCCAACCCAGAGGGTCAACGCAGTAGAGGAAGACCTCGCCTAAGGTGGCGCGCACAAGTGGAAAACGACCTCAACCAACTTAGAGTGCGCAACTGGAGGCAGTTGGCTAAGGACCGGGCCAGCTGGAAAGGCTTGTTGGTTGAGGCCCTGGTTCACCCCGAACTGTAGCGCCACCTAAGTAAGTAAGCATTGGGGACCTTCGGATTCCTAGACTTGTCTGATCTTTGTATTCGAACGCGTTGAATAGTCAACTCGAATTGTTTCTTTTTCTCGCTGTTTATTTTGAAAATTTGACACTTCCAAGTGTCAACTTTGTGTGCCAGGCAGCATTTTTTTGACTTGATTTGTCAGCAACCCCTCTCCATAAACGTCAATTGAGAAAACTGTTCACGTGACAAATCTAGGCCAAGAAAGACTGAAATACATCAAGTATGTCAGCTGCCAGAAATGCCTACTAAAATAGAAATCGGAATGTCCCCATTAAGTAGAGGTGCAGTATAATAGGATTTCGTTTCGAATAAAATTTATTGAAATTTCTAAGTGAACCTTTTCCATAAATATGGCTGACTTTCGTTGATGCAACACCCCCAGTTTCATCGTCGTTCGCACAAAACTTGCACTTAGTTGCACGAATGGTGCCGAATTCAATTTTATCTTGATTATTGGGACAATAATATCTGCTGGTAAACTTACCTACTGTGGCAGTGGTTAGTGTGGTAGACGAGCTCGTGAGAGGTTCTTATTTGAACCAAATTTATACCGAAGCATTCACTACCTCGCTCTGAGAACATGTGGGAGTTAAAGATCAGCGCAGGTTTCACCCATCGTCCGATACTCTTAGGGAGTTCTGGTAGCTCCAGAATTAAGACATGACCGCGGTCTCCTAATATCCTTTTTGCACACAAGTATGAGATTTTTATTATTTTGACTATTCATTGGTTTACCAAATTCATTAGAAAATTTCGAGCCGAACAAATTGTGTCTAACTGGGTTTATTATTTTTCCTTAAAGGCTCATAGCTCTAGAGAACAAGCCGTATTATTGCCGTTCAGTTTATAAATCTGAGTTTGTATTGCCAAAAATATATTTTTCATTCAAAAGTAAATATTTTGTCTCATTTTGTAATTTCGGTCAAGACAACAGGCAAAGCTAATCCAAAGGTACCTTTGGTTTTACAATATTGCATTTATACAACTTCACAGGTTTTATTTTAAACTGTTACGTCAAGGTTTGCGGACGACGTCAGCTGTATTGTTTCTGATGAAACAGTCTAATTTTTGCGGTTCAGTGCAGGACCCAACTAAAGAAGTATTTAGTCTGAAGAATCACAAAATGAATAAAGTCTATTAATATAGGAAGAGAACAAAAAAATTGGATTTATTCATATCGCAAAACGACTGATCTTTAATAGTAAATTCCAGTACTTAGTTTTCGCTAGGCACTACTTCCTCTCGCAGTGCATCGATCCCAAAAATCATTCGACCTGTAACTGCAACCCTTTATAGCATTTTACATATTTACGCACAAAAGAAAAGAAAAAAAAAAAAACAACAGTCAACCGCTCAAGTTCAATCTCTAATTTTTCGTGCGCTTTTCAACCCAAGGAAACTGACTTCACCCCTAAAATCTCAATGATAAAAGAAAATAATGAGAATTTCTTCCTCTTCTCAAACAAAACACTGGGCATACATTTAGTTTAATTAAATCTCAAAGACAGCAGGAAAAAAAGAACAGCACCGAGCAATTCAAAAATACCTCACGAATAGTTGCACCACTACTGTATGCCAGCCGCCAAACCATACGAAATTAGAACCAGGTTAAATAGCAGAATGGTCCGCTGTCTCGTCGTCGTCATCATCACCACCTCTCCCCTACAGCCACATACTCAATGCATGCTCACGTTCTCTATACGACTATGCTTCGCTCGGCAGTGCATATTTTCCCGAACCACGAAAACATTTTCAAACATTTTTATTATTTGATAAAATTTTTATTTTTGAATCTTTTCTGCCAGCGATCGGCCCCAGCTTTACATGTGTCTGTGATATGTTAGCCGACACCACACCTATAGGATTTTTTTCGAAAACCAATTTTTCCTCGCCTTAGGTAAAGAAAAAAAAAAAAATGCTGGTGGGCGGCTTTTCACTATAAACAACAAAAATCCCGTGAAAATTGCTTGGAAAAGTTTATATTTCACATAAACGAGCTATTTTGCTCACTAAAACAGGCATATCCTTAGAGCATTTTCTTCAGATCTCTATACTATACAGACGGAAAGAAACGTTCAAGTGTGTGTGCCAATGTCGTTGGTATTGAAATTTAGTTTTCTAAATTAGAAAATTTTCATCGAGATAGAAAGATACAAATTCTTCAACGACGTGTTGTTTCTTGGTGTACCGTCAGTCAGTTTAGTCGAACCGCAGCATTCGCTCCAACGACGTCAGCTGCTCGGACTATCGTAGAGATTTAATTTGTTTCTTTCCCTAGAGTAAGTTTCAATATCAAATCAAGGCAAATCAATCATATTCTTCTTATATTCTTCATGAAAAAGGATTTTTTCTTTTTGACAATCGAACAAAAAAAAAATATAAACAAAAAAGTGAGAGGTTTTTTTTTTTTTTTTTTTAAAGAAAATCAGTTTTTTCCTTTAACAAGTTAACACACTATAATAAGTGAATACGCAGAATGGTTATATAACTGCTTTTTGTTTGGAGTTTCGTTAAGACCCACCTACTAAAGGACAAGAATGGAATAACAGTGAAAACAGCGACAGACACATCAGAGTTGGATATAAGTGAATTTAAATTAACTTTAAACGAAAAAAAGTGATATTGTGCTAAACAACCTACAAACCCTATATAAACTCAAACAGTGCATAAAATCTTAAATTTAACAGAAATAAAAAAAATAAGCTTAACTAACCTCAATTTTTACAAAAAAAAACTACGATACGAAAATAAATTGTCGTTCTAAAAATAGGAAATCTCTCGAGCTCAGTGTTACCTGATACACATAACGTACTGAAAGTCAAAGTACGTAGTACGAAGTATCTATCTATACAAAAAAAAGTTATGCAAAGAAATGAAAAGAAAAAAAAAGAAATGTGAATAATAATGGCAGTGTGTGCGTTGAAAGTGTGTGAATGGCTCATTCCTTCGAAAGTGGAATAGAACATTTCTCGGACAAGCCGAACAAAGAAAAAGATTCTTAAGTATAAAATGAAAGACAAAAAAAAAATCCTATATATAAAAACTATACACACAATCACACACTTGTATGCACACACAGCCACCCACACACATATTTTTTGAAGACACACCTGCAGAAAAAGCGTAGGTGCTTGCCATTCGATACTATAGATCCTGAATAATTGGGTTATGTCTGTCAGTAGTCGCTTTGACAGTTCTTGATTATATTTCAATTTAATGACATAGCTTCCTTATTATAAGTTATTTAAAATTTTACATAATTTAGTAGCAGTAAAAAAATAGTAAGTGTTAGAGAGACCGTGCTCTCTTCTGGATGCTATCGCTATAAATTAAAGGCTTCTGTTATATCTTGATTAGTCCTCAGACTTTACTATGTAATTAGTTTGACATCTGTCAAATGTACATTCATTAAACCGGCTTAACGATAAGCGGCATGTTATAAACGTTCAGAGCGGCATTTATCCATATCGCTCCCATAAGCGGCTGACGGGTAATTGCGGCTTACAATAAAAGTAGTGATTTACTTATTTATTTAGGACGATAAGCCTATATAATCTTACGACAATCCAAATCCAGAGATATAAAAGGGGTATTGGCGAAACAAATTTCGCATCACTTCTGGAAAAATAATTTAAAAAAAAGACATAAGGCGCATGTTCTATTCAATTAAATGAAACTATACATGTTTGACCTAAGAAAATATAGCTTAGGTATTAAACTTGTCAGTCTGAAAAAGTGGAACTTTTAAAGAATAACAGATAGAATGAATGACAGTTGGATGCTGGGCTTTGGCAGCACTTGAAGTACCTATATCACCAATGCTTTAGAAAGTGTAGCCCAAATTAGATTATCAACCAGAATTTTGAACGATGTCATTTATAATTAGTCTGTTATAATTATATAATTTCTAATAAAACAAACAGTGTGACTCAAGTGGCCACCGATTTTAGACAGATATAACAGGATGATGGTGTCCGCTTGGTAGGGTAGTACAACCGACCGGCATTTGAGTCGGAATGCTTAAGAATTTGGAATTTTCCTTGAAAGCAATAATCTAATAAATCGATCCATAAACCAAAGCACATACAGTGGATCTGGTTGGATTTTGTACATTTAGTACAAATTTGGCAGCACTTGAAGAAGATTATTCGGTTTTATCAGAAATCGTTACTCGAAAGGTAGATCTATTTGAATGATGTGTGATTTAAAATATGCAAGCACAACGGGTTTTTTTACGATGAAGAACTTCAATCTTCAGAAAACACATCAACGCGAAACAGGACGCAGTGGTCAATCTTACTGACTGTCCTTTACCAAGAATGTGGTATCAACTTCCAGTTTGGTAAACTCTATCACATTGATATCCAAAACTACGTGGTACCTAAAAGCTTTATACGTCATAGACGCTCACAAAAACTACATTTGTAGCTATTGGGCAATTGCTCTATGTATTCCATTTCTCAACAAAAAGCGGATCAAGGGTCCACATATTTCTATAAATAAATAAATAAATAGTAGGCGCAACAGGTCCGTGGAACCCTATTCCTAGCTTCTCGCAACCATCGGTTTTGTGTGAGTTTTTCATTTTTATAACGAATGGAAGGGATCTAAAATTCTGCCGATTCCAAACGGTTAATTGAGAAGCTCTTTTAAGACAGGTATACTCTCGGATGTTTTCGTGAGAGGTGGCGCAGTAAAACAAAAATCCTAAGTTGGAATTTGGGTTTATGCGGGATTCGAAATAAATAAAAAAGACTAAATCTAATTTAGAGGTAACATTTATCTTATTCTAGCTTATCGGCTTTTATCGAGCGCTCTAAACTTAACAACATCCATAAAATTATGGTCTTTGGTTTGTTTTTTATTCTTCATGCAATCTCTTACCATCCTGATTGCGTATATCGGCACCTGACAGAGGCCATAAGCGTCGGTCGAGTGTCGGTAAAAGTTTTTCGTGTTGGAAAAATTAAATTGGTAGTGATTTACAGGACATGCAATTCTCCTTAACATTTATTCAGTGAAAAATTGGCTTCTGTTCCTTTTCTCAAACAAAAATAAATTCCTCTTGTCTTCGCAAAAATGCACTCATTTTCCATTTTACTACAGCAGTTCCAATTCACAAAAGCAAGGTCAACCTATTAAAATGCAAATCCGACTGACAGTGACAGAGCCACCACCAACACTTTTTATAATTTTTCTCTCACTTTAAGTTCTAATTACCAGCACATTTTAACCACAACGAATAGCCGAAAACCCGCTGACGTTAATACGTCTAAAAATACGCTCAAAACAATTAGTTATGAAAGCATTTGAAATTTCAAATTACAAAACATAAACATAAAACTAATTGCCAGCCAAAAAGAATTCGATGACAGATGTTGTTGCATTATATCCGTCTTATTTTTAGAACTAACAATACCAGTTGTTGGATTCCGTTCAAGTGATGCCATTTTCTAATTAAATGTTAATGCTAAAAATATATCAAAATGAATTACTTTTCTCTATTAAGGTATTAGTTTTTTTCTTATTAGGTAGTAGAAAAATTCAAGTTTAAATCGAATTTTAAACCGGGAAAAATGCGTAGAAAATAAAAATAAAGTCATCGAAAAATGTGGACGACAACCCCCCGGTCACCTGTTCGCATAAACATTCCTTAATATTTAAACAAATAGTGAATAAAATTAAAACACATTTGCATTGAATCTTCCGGTTTAAAAATATACCTTCTTTTTTTTGATGTAGAATTAAATATAAGTCCAACGAAAAAAAGAAGAAAATCTTTTCAACCTAAGCACCACCTACACTGAATCGAAATGTATTGCAGTAAATCAAGGCACACTGAGCCATTAACAAAAGAAGGCGAAAAAAGCAACTTTTCAAACTTTTCATCTTCTCGCTCTCTTTGAGTGTATTCTTTATGCGAATGGTCCGGCGGAATGTTTTTCGCACGTAAAGGAAATTTAATACGGTATTTCTATTTATAAGCACCGTCAAGACTAACACATATCCCTTTTTGGCCACTCCACTCAAATAGTGTCGAGGAGACCAAGTGGCCAACAAACACTGATATACGTTGACGCGATATAAACAACAACAAAAACACCACCTCACAACAGGAGAGTATTGCAAACGTCAGTTGTGAATCCCTGAAAATTGTTTAGGGGAGAGATGAGGAGAAAATATTTTCTAACATTTGTTTTTGTTTTGCTTTATTTTTTACGAAAAGAGCAAACAGACACAGGCGGGCACTGAGAACAGGCTAGCATAGTGACTGAATCTATTTTCGAACCATGTGTAATGGTGATCTAATTTTATTGAAGTTATCATAAGATTCATAGACTCTACAGTTTTTCGTGTGTATGAATTTTAATTTTATTGGGGTACTGTTGAATTTGGAATTTTAGTTTTACATATTGCGTAGGTGAGAGGATGAAATATTGCTGTTGATGACGCGAAAATCAGCAATCGTTTAAAGTCGTGTTCGTTTGAATCAGTATTAGTTTTTTTTTACCACACTGAAAGGCGAGTTTCACTTGTGGGGGTGTGTACACTGTACATAAGGCAAACAATTACAATCGCTATTTTGTTAGGAGTGCATCATTTAAAGTTCAACCAAAGCTACTGTTGATCGTTTGTATTAAAAAAAGTGAGTTACTCTAGCGTATACGTAACGTTTTTTTTTTTGTGAAGAAGTAGTAAGAACTTTGTAAGAAGAAGACAAGTTGGTCGTGGATCTTGGAATCTCGATTTTGAAGTACAAACTACTTGCGAAGGTACGACCGGTTAACTGTAAACTTCCGTATGAGCATATTAACCCCTGCAAATGGATGCGTCACACGATAGCTTTTGTGGTATACAAATGTCGGACATTCAAAGTTTTGAGTTTAGTAAGAGTCGTAGATACAATTGTGGCATAAAAAAGCTTTTTCCACAAATTCTTTTGATATTTTGGATGAATTCATGAATCAGTGCTGCAACTTTGACTGGTTTTTCAAAGTTGCTTTTGTCATCTAAAAAATACAAATTAAATAAGAAGATGACACTTATTAAGAGAGTTCTTAGTTGGTTGATTCGAATAAAGTAATTATATTTAAATGACAAAAATCAACTTAGAAACAAGATTGCTCTTTTGATGCACTCTTAAAAGTAGGGAAGTAGCGAACTGCATTCGGTCCCTTTAAAAATTCTCTCGCGAGGCCTGATACATCTAACTTTGGTCGTACTGTCAAGTGTAGATTTCTGTTCGTAGGCACAATGTGTTTTTTTTTGTTAGTGGCATACTGACAATGGTTTATATCTTCAACATTGTAGGTACACACATTTTTGTAGTCAACAAATTCTGCGACTGACTGTAATCCTTATTGTAGTTGTAGTGTATAACAAATTCGTCGAAAAATTTCAACTAAGAAATTAAAACATAGCAAAAAGATACAATGTGTACATTTGCTATTATATTTTAATCAAATAGGAACTATACATTTTAGGAACTTAACACAATTTTTTAAGTAAAGCTCGATATATCGAAACATTTCACAAATATGATGAGTGCATTTGCTCCTTACTAAGCCTGATTGAATTTTTGATTAGCGTAAAGTTGTGCTACAACTCTGTGTTTCTAGTATAGAGGTCGTCTAAGAAATGCTGTACAATTTTACAATTAATAAAGTCCATTTAATGACGAAATAAGTTAAAAACAATAAGGTGGTCTCAAATAAAATATTTCTTATATACAAGTACCCAACAGTAACAATGTTTAGATTATTCTAGTTATTAAAAGCCACTTGTGGATCGCAACGCTGGTAAATATTTAACAGTCTGACATCAATAGGCATCTCAAATGACGAACAGTTAACGATGCTTTGAGAATAAAATCTTTATTCGCTACATGGATATAAGAAGAAACATTTATTTCAAAACTTACGTCACCATTTTCACACAAACAAACTTAACCAATACCTTCTGTTTGTTTACAGGTTTTTTAATCCCAAACCATAACCATGTCCGATGATGAGGAATACACGTAAGTATACAGCAATACGCCCAAATGTTTCATTTCCAAAAATTCAGTTCAGGACACTCTTAGCACAAAAAGCATAGACCATTTGATTACTAGTCACAAATCTTTTATAAATATTTTTTTCCACCAAAACAATACTTTTCTGAAAACATAAATATTTTTGTTCAGATATTTTGCACATTCTCCTTACAAAAAAAAAAAACAATTTGTTATACATTTATGTACACATATATACCTACATATAAATGTTTTTTTTTTTTTTTTGTCGTGTTCCGAATGTGAATTTTGTCACCTTTTGTTATGTTTTATATTTTTTTTATCAATTCCTTCACCTTACTTGTTCCATGTTCAATGTTTTGTGAACAATTTTTTTTCGCACAATATTCAATCCAAATAGCACTTTTGTTTATTTTGTCTTTGAATATCAATTTTAATATTCTGTAAAAAAGCTATTTTTCAAAGTTTAGGACACCGAAGGGACTTTTGCGTAGACTCAAGTAATATGGAAGGAAATGTTATATTTTTGCATAAGGAAAAGTCTATTGTAAATTTAAGTATTTAAGTATGCATATTTTGTTTCCCAATGTATCTTCTCTTTTTTTTAACTAATGAATGTTTTTTCCCACCTATTCCACCCTTTCTTGTTACCTTTGATATATTTTTATCAAAAAAACACAAATTTAGTTCCGAAGAGGAGGAGGAGGAGGTCGTCGAGGAGACCCGCGAGGAAGTGTAAGTTGACATCAATAATACAAATAGTACCTAAAATCGCTCAGTAGAATTTGCATTGTAAAGAAGATGAATACTATAACAATCATAGATTTTAGAGTAAAATCAACAAAAAAAAAATATATATAAAAAATCTACGGGAACTAACCACACTTTGAGAAAAAAATTAAACTATGCACAATTTTTTTTTAATTTGAATTTTTCTATTTCTTCTTTTTCCATTACAGCAAGTAAGTGTAGCCCCGATTTTTATGTGAATCCCTAGAATAGTACTAGTTTACTAGAGCGTAAGCAAATTCAAAATTGGTATGAAAAACAAACGAATTTTCAAATTTTCTCGATTGGGCACAATTAAATTAAATAAATAAAAAAAAATTATTACCTCCTAGGATGTAAATTGTCAAACTCCAATTATTCTTGAATTTTAAAATTTCATTCAAATAATAAATCAGTCTTAAACACACACTTGTACACTTTCATACATTTTCTTTTCATTTCCGAAAAAAAATGTCATTAAGAAAAACAACCCAAACATTGTAACAGACTATCTTTTTTTTGGAAATAATTTATTTTTGATTAGTTAAGTATTCCAAAAATTTAATTGTTCATCATTTTTTAAACAATTATTTTTTTCTTTCTCTTTCTTTTTTTGATAAAAAAAAAAAAACAAAAAATAACAATCTCACACATATTTATAAAAAAAACTCAATTTTTGTATGCGGGGAAAATCATATAAAAAAATATTTTTGACGAAACTCGAAACAATCATTGATAAACAAAAAATAAAAATAACTAAAGAAAACCACCTCAAACACCAGCCGAGTAAGTTATAGCAAAGCTCTATAAAATAAAAAAAAATCTGTTGTTAGCTCGAAGATAAGCTGCTATCGTTTTTTTTTTTCTTAATAATACTATTTTACTACTTTTATAACAAAGCCTATTGTATTACTATTTTTAATTTTGTTTAAACCAAATACGACCAAAAATGAAGCTTTAGATGTGAAAAAATAAAAAAAAATTGGACCAGGCAAAATAATATCTAAAAGCACATAAAAAAAAGTTAAAGCTTCATTGTAATAGTTTTGGGAAAGTAATAGTATTTATTATTTTAAAATCAATTTTTTTGATAATTTTTTTGATTTTTGTACCCCGTTACTACTTTTCTAAAACAAAAAAAAAAGAAGTTATAATAATATCTCTAATTTTTTGGCAAAACGCGATTTTACATTCAGACGACATTTGTTACATTATTCTCAAACAAACAAGATACATAAACATAACACTAAATTTATAATTAAATTGAAATTGCATTGAATCAAAACTTTCTTAAAACATATATACATGAAGCATGTGTAAATATTACAAGCTTTGTACATAAAATATTTATTAATGAATTCACAAGTATCACTATGATGCGGATTAATGTTGATGAATCGGTTCAATTCAAAGAGATAACTTTAAGTGCAGAAATTAAATCAGAAAACACATTTAAATATTATATAAGCTAGGAGCATGACAGTTTTCAGTGGAACCCTTAGGGTTACTTATGCCAAATCCAGGGATGGTTTACAACTTTGAAGTATCAAGAAACTGTTTTTTTTTTAATATTGATTGGGGGTTCTGAATTGCTAGTTTTTTAATTTTATACGATTAAAACCGAACAATATTTCTTTGAAAAGTATTCAAATCTGTTAAAGCTGTTAGTAATCGTTTTGTCAACTGAACTTACATGCCTCTGAACAACTCTGGTGTGTGAAGTCTTTGCTCCATTTTGGGTGGAATTAATTTTACATTGCATCCTTCTCAGACAAAACTTAGCAAGACTTTTGATTATTTTTTTTAAAAGAACATTATTTGTAGCACAAAAAGTTAAAAGTCTATAAATTACAATTACGATTGATACTTTCTTTTGTTACAAGAAAAAGAAGTAGACATTCAATAAATATAAATATATAGCCGAATTTCCAAAAAAAAAAAAAAATTAGCAAATGTAAGGAAGTAAGAAATTAAAAGAATCCATAGCCAAATTTAGTTAACAGAAATTCATTTGTGCAACGGTTATATTCAGGAGACAAAAACTTATATTTGGAGTAGGTCGAAAAATCGGTCACTGTGGATGTCAGTTGTAACAGTCGTTGGGCCCATCATATCTTCAGTCTCCTTGCTTGTCTGCATTGACTTTCACTTTGTCAACTAATCTGCTTGCTGCGCGTGTCTTGGTTAGATCTGTGCTTTCGCTTTTTGCAGAAGTTTGCTCTTAGGCTGTTCCTAATAACTATAGATATTGACATTTAGCTGCACATTTTTTTTTATCTCGTAGCGTTAGTCGATGAGAAAGTGTAACTTAATCAACACATATTTAAGATTAACATCAAGCAAAGCAGTCCTTTTAGCGATCTAGCGAACAAAGCTCAAGCAATCGCTAAGGAAAGCAGGACTTGTCATATACTTACCCATTATTTTGCAAACTTCAGCACTATATCCTTAATGTTACACACATGTAACACTTTGTTACATCACCTAACAATAAAGTTATTAATTTCTGCACTTTGGGTTAGCAATATATTTTAAATACTTGTTTAAAACAAATTATGAACCAAAATTTCCATTACATCGTAAAACAACATGGGAATAATTTTCTGATTTATCTTTTATGCATGCATTTTATTATTATCCAATCTTCTGCCTCAACTGCTGGACCTTTCATATCTAGATTTATTATTAATAGCGCAAACATAAAATAATTTAAAATAAATTTCAGTTTTAACTTGATTGTTGTGTATTGATGTATTGATGTTTCGTCCCCTACACAAAACAAATAAAAACTTCACCACATTTATTCAGTGTAAATATTCAAACAAAATAAATTCATTACTTTATTGTGAAACCGTTTTTATTTATCATATTCCCGAAAAGTCCCACTTAAACCAAAGTCGTTGTTATAGTTGTTTAGTTTTCCATTTTTAATTTTGTTGTGTAACGCCCCATGTGTGTCCCAAAAAAAATTTACAAAAAACCAATGTTTAAACGATTGTAAACAATTTCAAAAATCAATTAAGCTTCATATCTAAAAAAAATAAAACTAAAAAAGCTTCACGAATTCAACGTTAAAAATAATAATAATAAAAAAAATCAATAATTCGTTAAGTTACGCAAAAACAGTTACGATACTAACAACTATTTTCTTTTAAAAATTCTTACGAAATTTAAAGAGCTGAAGGTGATCCAGAGTTCATTAAGCGCCAGGATCAAAAACGTTCCGACCTTGATGATCAATTAAAAGAATACATTAGCGAATGGCGCAAACAGCGATCAAAGGAAGAGGATGAGTTGAAGAAACTCAAGGAGAAGCAAGCCAAACGTAAAATTTCTCGGGCCGAAGAAGAACAAAAGATGGCTCAACGCAAGAAGGAAGAGGAGGAGCGTCGCGTTCGTGAGGTCGAAGAGAAGAAACAACGTGAAGCCGATGAGAAACGTCAACGTCTCGAGGAGGCCGAAAAGAAGCGTCAAGCTATGCTACAAGCCATGAAGGACAAGGACAAGAAGGGACCAAACTTCACAATTGCCAAGAAAGATGCAGGAGTTGTAAGTCTATACTATGCATGTGATACGTGTTAGAGCGGTTATGTCGTAATGGTGTATTATTCGTTCCAGTTGGGTTTATCATCAGCTGCCATGGAGCGTAACAAGACTAAGGAACAATTGGAGGAGGAGAAGAAAATCTCATTGTCGTTCCGTATTAAGCCCCTTAACATTGAGAATCTTGGCGATTCAGCGTTGCGTGAGAAGGCTCAAGAACTCTGGGAGACTATTGTCAAATTGGAAACTGAGAAGTATGACTTGGAAGAAAGGCAGAAACGTCAGGACTACGATGTAAGTTTCCGTCATTGTACATATCTCTTACATATGTAACTCAATTCTCTGTCTATGGATTTTAGTTGAAAGAGTTGAAGGAAAGACAAAAGCAACAACTCAGGCACAAAGCCTTGAAGAAGGGTCTCGACCCTGAGGCTTTGACCGGAAAATACCCGGTAAGTTACAAGTCACAACCTTTCACTATTCATATCTAACTATTTGCATCTTTTCAGCCAAAAATCCAAGTAGCATCCAAATATGAACGACGTGTAGACACACGCTCATATGATGACAAGAAGAAACTCTTCGAAGGTGTAAGTATTACAGGGCTCCAACGCTTTAACATTTTTTTTTCATGCGATTTTAAATTTAACAACAAAAAAGGGTTACAATACGTTATATGCTGAAGTTAAAGAGAAAAGATGGCAAGAGAAGCACGAAAGATTTATGCAGCGGTCCAAATGTAAGAGTTCTTAAGTTTTTGGACTTGGGCGTTGTTTTTTGTTGTATTGTTTCGTTCAGTTGCGAAATGAATTTGTGTCATGTGTCACTTTTTTCAGTACTGAAAAGAAAACTTTTGGTGTTTATTTGTTTAGTTTTAAGCGGTATTTGATAGTCAGAGACTCGAAATCATGATTACGATTCAAGGACGAAACGAAAACAGGTTTGACTGTCTTTACCTCTATCCACATTCTGTGCTGTCTCTATTTCTTTTATGTTTACGTTCTATGTACATCAATACACTCTATAACAACATTATACACGAGGCAGAGAACCAAAGCGCTAATGTTGTAAAAACCGTCCAGTCTTACATAAAATTCTTAATTTCTGATTAATCTTAGTTCACCTCTAAGCAAATATCAGTGAAGCTTATGAAAATAAGTAATGCCAGCTGAATTTGCATTCAGTCTTCGAATTTAAAGTGAGAATTCCAATGTTGTCTTATAAGAATAATTTGGCTGAATTCGGTTTAATTTGTGTACTACAACTAGTCCCCAACTTAACTAACTAAGCTTCAAAATTCAAGTTTGTAAGGATGTTCACTTTGTCGCTGATTTTATTCTTCCAGATAGAACAGGCAGCTCAAATAGTAGATTTATTCAGTTCCTTTCTCAAAATCAGTTCCTCAAGTAATGAGCTGAATTTCAGAAAGACCTATGAAAATAGTTGCTTGATTGGTGGGCTTAAGCACTGCCTTTCAAAAAAATAGAACACCAAGTTTCATGATGAATACAAAAGAAAGGCAAACCTGTCTTCCCATAGGGGAATAATGGCCGATACAAATATCCAATGCTGTGGCATAGTTAAAAGTGAAAGTCTTCAGTCCGCAAGCAATCGTTGCTCCATTTCAATGGAAAGAAAAAGTGTAGGACCTTAAAGCCAACCTTGTGGCACCCCATCAAAAACTCGTATAAGAAAACAATTCTTCGACCCAGCAATAGCTCAGTGGACCATAGCCCTCAACGAATACAATCCAACAGTGAATCCCAAACAGCATAATGTATCTGTAACGTTTTCTCTAAGTAACTAATTGTATATTTTACCCACATACATGCGTCTTATACAAAATACCTCCCCCTTAACACGAAAAAAAACCTATTTCTGTTTCTATATGTTTCATGTTGCTCAGGGCTGGGATGCGATCACCAAGGACACCAATGAGAAAATATGGAATGAAAAGAAAGACCAATACACTGGTCGCCAACAAGGTATGTCTATATGTCTTCCCTTAATGTTCGGAGAAAATATCCCACCACCTACTTTTGTTGTTGATTTTTTGAATTTTCTCATCTAGTTTGATATAAACTAATAACTATGTAATTGTTTTCTTCCCTCAGCCAAACTGCCAAAATGGTTCGGAGAACGACCTGGCAGGAAAGCTGGAGATCCAGAAACCCCCGAGGGTGAAGAGGATGCTAAGGCCGATGAGGATGTCGTCGAAGATGAGGAAGAAATTGAAGAGGAGGTCGCTGAAGAGGAAGAGGAAGAGGAAGAGGAGGAAGAAGAAGAGGAGGAAGAGGAAGAAGAAGAGGAAGAGGAAGAAGAGGAAGAAGAAGAAGAGGAGGAAGAAGAGGAAGAATAAATATTTTATTTTTTTTGTAACATTTACGCTCTCTCTTTCTCTCACTATTCTCAAAACTCTTCACACAAAGAACTCACTCACCAATTACAACACTCACTAATTTTAAAAGAAAGAAAAGAAAAAAAAAACAACAAAGAAGAAACAACAACATCAACAACAACAACAACATGAAAAAAAACTCTCTCTCTCTCGATATTCCTTTTTCTTTTTAGATATTTATTTTTCTTTAATCATTTCTGTTCATTTCAAAATAAAATAAATCCAATATCTTTTATACATTGTTATATTTTTATTTATTGTAAAAAAAAATTGAATTACGTTTTGAAAACAAAAATGATAATGAATATAAGAGTATATAAAAATTAATAAAAACAACAAAAGAAAATTCTTCCATGCAGCTTTGTCGATACGTTGACAACAACTGCTAAAATAAAAAAAAAACACGATTGGCATTTTCTTTCTCAAAAGGACACTCGCCTTAAAAATACGGTTCCAAGATGGAGTCAGGGACTTTCTCTGGAATCTACGGTGAGTCGCCCCATTTGAAATTGTCAGTCAGCCTTGGAAAAAACGTATTCATATTTCAGGCTAAAGTCCTTGCAATCAACCATAGCGCTAGAATAAATCTAAGTTCTAACAAACGTGGAAAAACCATATTTATCTTTCCTGATAGCCAAGATGCTCTCAAAGCTCTCGACTCATCTGTCATAAAATCTTAACTTGTTCTAGAAACGTTCACATCAGTTGACTCACTGGCTAAAATCGGAGCAACCACTCTACTTAACGGACCTGAACCTTTCTGCAACAAAAACCATTTCAGGAACTATACTAAGAACCTATCACGCATCGAATCAAACGAGATCTGGCAAAGTACAGCTGGCCAGAACTGCACCATACAATCCCCAAAATCGCTCTTCCTGATTAATCTGGACAAAAATAACCTGACGATCCTAATAGGAATAACCAGCTGCCTTGGTCACGGGAAAAAAACATTTCCACCACATTTGCGTCTCACAGAAAAAACATCCTTGGTAATGAAATCGTCGATTCAGCAACCCTTGCTGACATACACCCAGAGAAGATTCTTATCTTCATGAATGCATCTGGTGTGAAAAGATGGCTCTAGGAATTTACCAGGGAAGGAACAATGGGCTCCTTCCCATTCCCCTCTCCCGCTTGAAAATCTAATCTAATTTAACACCTTCAAACTCAAGCATTCGGAAAGCGCTTTCGCTTTACGACGGAGTAATGGATTTTTTTCTCCTTTGCAGCCGCCTTTCTCCTCCTTTCCTTTTTTTATATCAAAGCTCTGTTAGGTCGCTACCAATGCAATAGGCAGCTTTCCCCACACACAAACTTACTACGAAGTTTGGACGAAATTAGCAGGATTCCCAATACCAGGTTAGTTGGCAAGGCGGACATCCTTTTGTGGATGCAATGATTCAATACATAATACAATATCAAATTTAAAAATATAATGGATGTGCATGTTTTAAACAAGCTTCATTGAAAACCTCGACTTTGCAAGCTGTCAGTTTTAGCAGCAGCCTTACCCCCCTCATAACTTGTTTCCAAAACCAAAACGAACAAATGGAAAATAAGTATCAGAGATAATTGAAAGAGCCGTATAAGTATCAGCTAATTCCCTCTGAATGTCTGAAAGGTAACTAATAGTACGCATGCCAAAAATAAATCCAAACAGAATTCTCTTCAATCGCTTTATTTGTCATTACTGCGTGTAAAAAGAATTATAGCCCTGCAAAGGTTTTCATGTCGTTCAACCGTAACCTCTTCTCCCTATGCACAGCAGGCTCATTTATTCGAAAATCCTTGTAATCTCTCAAATTCCATTCCTTATAAACCAACGAGAATACAACAACATCCTTGCTCACATGTTTGTAAAATTCAAAATATTGTTTCTTGCCCGCAGCGTGGATATATTTCTCGTAATTCATGAATATCGACTGGGAAATTGCATGGTTTACACAGAGCAGCAATGTTTTTCCTGTATCAACCGTTACAATATCAGCCTAGGCATACATTTTGCATTGTTCAAAGCATTTGTTTCCGATAAAAGTCAGTGTCGGCTTATTTATCCGTTCACTAGATTATTTTGCTTTTGATAAAATCCGTTTGGTTTTTTTTTATAGTATTCACAAAAGTATCATATTTTTTATTTTTGTTTGTACCGGTGTTTCATTTCCTGTAAAACGGAGCTTTATGGATTTTTTTTATTGTACTCTTGTGAAGTTTGTGGTTTGGATAAAATAATGGAGTCATCTACTGGAATGTCTGTGTATTTTAAATCGATTGCTAAATGACTTTAGCGAGTAGTTTGGCGGAGTAGTGAATTGATTGCAATTACCTCCACCACAGAAGAGGTGGCAGACGACAGGACGAATTTTTCAATTTCAATCAACGGCGATTCAATATTCTTTCTGGTGTACTAGTTTATTTACGATTTAGGAGACCAAATCGAGTTCAAACATCGAGCTTAAATTTAAAGACGTATCCCGATAAATACCTATACTTGTGAAGAACTTTCACTACTGTATCAATTGAAATCTTCGATTTGTAATTATCGCCAAATGAATTTTGACCAACCTCCATTGCGAAATTAATAAAACACTCGATCCGATCTTATGGAATTGTTCGAAGTCCGACAAAAGAATATATTCCTTTTCGGGAATAATGCCGGAGCTAATCAAATCAACATCATCAACATTGCAAGGCTATAATGCGGCCAGCAAAAAAAAAAGTCTTTCATAATATCCTTTGGTGGAAACAATTAATTCAGCTCGAATAACATTATAATTAGGGGATAATTTCTCTTTCATCTGTCGGTCAAATATTTGAAGCATGACGGAGAAGCAGCCATCCACAAATGCGGAGAATGGCAAAAACCGAAAATTCCAATTACTACCACTATTTGCTCCAGTTCAATCGGCAAGCTCCTTCCCCACTCACAAAGAAGATATTTATGTAGATCACAAAAAAGATTATAGCACTTCGATTTATTCGTAATTTTATTTAATCCAGGTATAGTTCATATAGTTCATAAATTGTAACAGTTTAATTGAAAAAGATTTACAAAAAAAAGTTAAAGGAATTTTAAAGCGACTTTGCGAGTACGACTTAGCTGATAACTTAACTTGGCGGCTTTTCGATTTAGACTAACTGGCAAAAAAAAAGAAGTACATAAGAATGCCCTGCTGTCTGTATGTATTTTTCCAATCTTTAGCTAACGGAGGATTGAAACTTTACTTGTCGGCTGGACATTCTCCTACACTCGGCCATTCTGGTCTTCGACCGGCTCGGTCGAACGGCAGTCTTCAGCATATTCATCTTCGTCACTATCAGAATTGTAGATCTCCCACGGCTTGATATAATCGGCTGATGTCGATGTATTATGTGGGCCTTCATGCTCCCCCACTTTCCGGACTTCATACCTGTCATTACGCTTTATTTTGGAGATCTCATATGGTCCTAGAAACTTAGGGCATAGCTTAAGCCCTGTCCCAAACTGCGTCCGTTGGATGGCTACGAGATCGCCAATCTTATATTTGATAGGTTCTTTTCTGCCACGATTGTACCCCTTCTTGTTTTCCTCTTGCACTTTCAGAATCTCCAGCTTCGCTTGATGTCTGATTTCTTGTCGGTTCTGTTCAAAGTCAAGACGAATCTCCTCTTCAAGTAACTCGGCCAATTTTAAATCTTCCGTAATAAACATTGGCACGCCAGTGAGCAGCAAAAATGGTGTTCTCTTTGTAGACCGCGAGACTGTAGAATTCAGGATTCGTTGAGTACGACTTACATGCTGATACCATTTTAAAGGGTCGTCTACAGAGAGCTTCGAAATGACTTCAATCACGATTTTGTTCAGACGTTCGACCTGTCCATTCCCTCTGGGTACCCCTGTTGTTACTAGATGATGGTAGATGTTGCGTGCTTCGCAGTACTCCTTGAATAGATTTGAGGTAAAAGCAGCTCCTTTATCCGTAATTATCCGGTGCGGATTCCCAAAAACATCAGCTTGAAACTCCAGCTTCTTCAGAACCTCCTCTGTTCCGGTACTCTTGACGGGATATATCCAGGTGAATTTGCTGAAGGCGTCAACGACCGTTAGCAAAAATTTGTAGCTCTTGGCAGTCGAAGGTAACGGTCCTATGTGGTCTAGGTGAAATGTATGGAGAGGAATATCCATCTTGTCAATTGGGCTCAGCAATCCCTCCTTTTTCCCAGACTTCCTCGAAGTAAGAATGCAGCTTATACAACTTTTGGAAACCGCTTCCACTACCTTTGACAATTTTGGTATATAGTAGTCTCGTTGAAGTAACGCCTCAACCTTACGATTATTAAAATGACCTTGTTCATGCACCTTTTGAACAACTTGTCGTTGAATTACTTTCGGCACCACTATACGGTAGTCCCCCTCTACATATTTATAAATGGCACCGTTCCGCAACACGTAGTCCTCGAGCTCCGATGTCTGTAGAACTTGCAAAACAACTTTGCAAAAATCGTCATTCGCCTGTGCTTTCCTAATTGACTGTGTAACACCATCTTCGATCACCAAAACATTCGGGTACCGACTAAGTGCGTCGACATGTTGCATAGATCGCCCCGACCTATGATGCACTGAGCAATTATATTCCTGCAACTGTAGCGCCCAATTTGCTACCCTACTGTTCAGCTCCTTTTTGGCCATGGTTAGCTGAAAAGCCTTACAATCTGTAAAAATTTCAAACTTTAACCCTAACAGGTAAACGCGCAGCTTTTTGAGAGCTCGTACTACAGCAAGCACTTCCAATTCGTAGCTCGAGTAATTCTTCTCCGCGGGTAAAGTTTTGAAACTAAGAAAGAATACTGGATGAAAGCAATCATCATCTCCTTTCTGCAGTAAAACCGCTCCATATCCTGCTTTGCTGGCATCTGTATGCAACTGCGTATGCCGTGATGGATCGAAAAGCCTCAGCACCGGCTCTTCGCATAACTTTTTCTTCAGAGTTTGGAAAGAGTGTTCCTGCCTTTGTTCCCAAGTGAATTTCTCCTCCTTCCTTGTCAAGTCAGAAAGCGGTTTCGCTAACAAGGCGTATCCCGATATAAACTTTCGGAAAAATCCGGTGAGACCCAAAAAGCTCATTACATCCCTAACATTCTTGGGCACAGGAAATTTCCTTACCGCTAAAACTTTTTCATCAGACGGTCGGATAGTACCATTTTGTACTACATGCCCTAGGAACTGTACTACTTTTGTCAGAAACTGGCACTTACTCCATTTTATTGAAAGGCCGTGTCGGCTACACACGCTTAAAACTTTTCTTAATGACTCCATATTTTCAATTTCGTTCTCAGAATGAATAATGAGGTCATCCATATAGACGAGAAGAATGCCGTCGTGAATCATATTCCGAAAAATTGAATTTATGAAACGCTGAAACACTGACGGCGAGTTACATAATCCAAATGGAACTCTATTGAACTCATATTTTCCGTCCGGTATAATGAAGGCAGTGTATTTTCTACTCGACTCTTCTATACCCACATGAAAAAATCCATTCCTCAGATCGAGCGTCGTAAATACCCTAGCCTTGTGTAGGTTTCAAAGAACTTCCTCAATGTTAGGTAATGGGAACCTATCTTTAATTATTCTGGAGTTCAACTTCCTGTAATCCACACACAGTCTGCTGCTTCCATCCTTCTTCTTGGCTAAAACTATAGGGCTAGCATAAGATGACGTGCTCTCTCTAATGATTCCCTCTTCCAACCATTCCGAAATTTGTCTCTGTACCAGCTGCCTCTCCAACGGCGCTAACCTCCTAGCCCTTTGATGTATTGGAGTTTCGTCCTCCAGGCAAATTTTCATTTCCACCTCTAAACAATCTGCTTCCTTCTTAGGTTGATAAGTTTGCACCATAGACCAGATCTGTTCCTTAAACTCGCGATTGGAAATGTTGTCCAAACTATCTGGATACGAGTCGCAATTTATTACATTGACCCGGGCTAAAAATGTTCCATCTTTGCTAGTTTTGGAAATGGTAGGTTTTCCGTTCTCGATTACCAGTGAAGCATTTGCAAAGAAATTCTTGCCGATGAGTATATCTGTACTTAACCAATCATTCGGGACTACGTGGCACAAAAAATGATATGACTCGAAATCGATGACTGCGTCTATGGCTACCGCACCTAAAGTTGTCTTGCTATTTTGGGCAAATCCTACCACCGGGATGCCTGGCTCCTCAAAACTGAATAGACCTAGTTTATCTTTCAGATTTTCCCTTATGATACAAATGTCGCTACCAGTGTCTATAAGTCCGCGACAATTTTCTCCACCAACGACTACTTGGATTGTAAAATCAGGCACTTCTGCTCTTATGACGCTGACGTTTGCTTTTTTGGGACATTTTGGAGCGATGTGACCAAACTCATTACAGTGGAAACACCTCATCCCCTTGGACTTATCGGGACAGTTGCCATGAGTATGAGACGTAGCTCCACAATTTGTACACCGCCTCCTAGGGGGAACATGATCCTGCTTTTTAACACTGCTTGAACTTTGTTGTGATCTATCATATTTCTTTCTTTCCTTCTCCTGATCTTCCTTCATTTTCTCATATGCCTTTAGATTTACTTTCAATTGGTCTAAGGTTTGCGATTGATAAAGTATGCTTTTGTTGGCAGCGCTGTCTGGGATTCCACCTATTATGTAACCTATCAAGTGCGAATCCTCAACTTTTCCTCTTGTAGCAATTTTTTTTAGCCGGTAATAATACTCTAGATATGATTCAGATGTATTTCTTTTCGCATCTGCTAACAATTGATGAACATTATCGGTTCCCTTAGCCCCAAACTCTCTTGTAAGGAACTCCTTCAGCTTTTGCCAACTGGAAATACCCGACTCTGACTCAACTGCTAATCTACCTGCTCCCGATAACAATCGCCTTGCATACAGAAACTTTTGGACCTCATTCCAACAACAAACTAGCGAAACACTTTCAAAATCTGAAAGCCATAAATCGACGTCTTTAGATTCGCCATCAAACTTTTCCAATGACTCCTCGACGTCCTTAAATTGGTAGTTATTTTGAATAGTTTCCTCCTTTACAGACATGTTTGATGTCGCCGAAGCGGATGATACCACAGATGATGTATCAGAATCGTAGAGTGATGACGTATCAGACTGGACTTCCTGGCTTATAATTGATCCTTCCAATTGTTCCCTTTCGGTTTCTAATGAAATGCGGAGTCGCGTTACTAGGTCCGATTTTAGATTGTATCGGTAAGACAAACCGCGCTGTTTTAAAACTTCTTGTAGTTGCTTCGTGGTCCAAGATTCAATACCCCCAGGAAAACTCATTTAATTTTAAAATCTTAAAAGCGATAAGCGCTAGTGGGTTCCCATGCAAATCGATCTAACGGGAAGTTATCACAGCGGAAACGTTAGCGACTTTTTCGCTCAACGGAATAAAAGTAGATTGTGTGGCTATACTATACTTGTACTAGTCATGCATGTACGGAATTATTATATACTTAGCATGCAAATAAAATGAAACGAGCTCACCAATTTCCTTTGTTCACTTGACTTTTGCTTGCGGTTTTCTTGACTCTTCACATAAGATGGCACCATGTAGCTAACAGTTACCAACTTTGATTTTCCCTTCACCTTACGACATTCAACTTTCAGGTTCACGTTACTTCCTTTTCTCTTTTTTTTGTTTTTTTTTTTTTGATTCGGAATCTACCGATTACTTCTATTGCCACATTGACTTAACACATTCCTTCACTTTTCACACTTTTCATACACTTGTGGGGGACTTCACTTTCGATTGCAGCTTCACAATGTGTTGTTGTTGCATTCACTTTTCCTTAGTTTCTTTTGTTCCATATGTTCAATGCGACAAACCGACCGACACGTGACGCATCCCACTTCTGACACCATGTAGATCACAAAAAAGATTATAGCACTTCGATTTATTCGTAATTTTATTTAATCCAGGTATAGTTCATATAGTTCATAAATTGTAACAGTTTAATTGAAAAAGATTTACAAAAAAAAGTTAAAGGAATTTTAAAGCGACTTTGCGAGTACGACTTAGCTGATAACTTAACTTGGCGGCTTTTCGATTTAGACTAACTGGCAAAAAAAAAGAAGTACATAAGAATGCCCTGCTGTCTGTATGTATTTTTCCAATCTTTAGCTAACGGAGGATTGAAACTTTACTTGTCGGCTGGACATTCTCCTACATTTATTCTACCTCCCATCTATTTAACAGTCCGGTACATCTATCCATCCATATCTGCCAGTTAGTGGTGTAGGACCTCTCTGTGCTGTGTGTAATTTATCATGGCGCAAGTTTTCACCAAACTTAACCCTCACAGCGACCCGTTGCCATGGTTAAACGTTTGTGCTCCAACTTGTGGTATAGCTATGATTCCTTCCGTCCAATACGGTCTGGCATGTTGAAATCTCTGAACGGCTGCACGGGGTCAATTATGTCATAAAAATAGCAGTATCTCTTCTAACAATCAAATTACAGCACATAATTTAAAATAATGAAACACACTTTTGTCCTTGCACATGTCCAACCCACCCCCCGAATGGAGTGCAAATTTCATTCCAACATCTGCATGCGGTCTTTTTTTTGTGGAACATTTTTCATTCATTCCGTATCGTAGTTGCAGACACATTTCACGTCAACATGACACCAAGTTACGTGCTTACTACCAGCAAATAGAAATATATGCATACACACCTATCAGCACATGTATACACTTTGGATCGTCGTCGTCGTCGGAAAGAAACAAACAGCGTATGGATCCGCTCCATTCAGATGTGGTGGAGGGTTCATTGCAAGGACAAAGAGCAACACTTTGCAGGTGATATCTGATATGTGAGGACGATACACAACAAAAGCGCTTCGAAGAATCCGCACACAGAATGGCTTGCAAAGGGTGCCGTGGTTCGGTGCAGTAGTGCGCTGTGGTAGTGGCAAATGGCAGCCTTTTTGCAAAATTGAATTTCATTTCACTACTGTGTCGTGTCCTAGATTCGAGGTTCGAAAGACAGTGACATAGTCCGTACGTCGAGTCAAAACGAGGAGCCATACCTATAGTGGAGTATTTTTTTCCATCTCCTGATGATGATGAAAATTCTTTAAAGGATTTGCTTCTTCAAGAGAAGGGATCCGAATACACATCGTGCCATCCACAACCACATGAGTCGGTACGTGTATGTCTATCTTCTGGTGTACACAAGTATTGGGCCGATTGCAAATTCCTTTTTAGCAATTTTAGCTTTGGATCTTCTCAATCGTCTTTTTGTGCATTTCATTGCCAATATGTGTGTGTTGGCTGTGCATATGAAGGAGTAGAAAAAATTCCAATTTGTGGAATTCCTTTTATTATAGCTTTTGGGAATCGGTCGAGTGTCCCTTTTATTGTACACACAAGAAGGCATATCAAGTTGAGAATGAAATGGAAATATGTGGCTGAGCGAAAGATTTTGCATTAATCGAAGCTTAATGAACGTATAATGGGAGCTACGATTTTTTTGTTTAACTTAACAAAAGCCAAGACATGTCTCCGCAATTTGACATTTTGGTTGAGACGAATGGGTGATGGGCAATATTTATCAGTGGTATTGGGAGTTGATTTCGAATTTTTCTAGGCTAAACCCAAGCTAGGAACCATGGGATAAAATATACCCTATCTAGTAGTCGCAACGTTTTCCAATGCAACTGTCAAAAGAGGAGCTAGTTGCGTGCAGTAGTTTTGTTATTTTTTCCAGACAAACAGGATGTTATCCAAAGTTATTTATAATTCCAAGAAGTTTGACAGCCGACTGTCGGCACAATTTTAAAACATTTTACTGGCATTTTGCTGTCATAGCTACACCAGTTAAACTTAAATCGCTACACGCGTGCTGTCATGTCAACCGATAAATTAACAAAACAAGTATGTACAACCCAATTCTTCCCACTTCCCATCTATCTACATTGAGCCAGAACAAACACCAGCTCATTTAACGTTCGTCGTACGATACGACAACATCCAGCAAGGCAACGCCTACAGGATTATTCTCTACGTAATTATCAATCAAACAGCAGGACAATACGAATAGCTGTCATTTTTCACACAAAAAAAGTCCATTCAAGTGTAGTATGTACCCTGTTCCCTGCCAACGTATAAAACACCAAAAAACCACATACAAAGCTTGTTTCGGCTGCAACTAGAACTCCATTGCCTTTCGGTGCCAACAAAAAAGGGATCATAAATAACAATATTCCCGTTCGATGATCTCATATTGACTTGAACATAAATTTACTTTTCCCTCTGACAGACAACTTGTTTACAACTTTTGAAACCACCTTTTGAGCTTTCCAGTTGCCACCCACACGAAAGGCGCCACCCTGGCCTAGCAAGCAAATCATTTCAACCATATACGAAAGTGATTTATGGCAGGAATTTAAATTCCTTGTTGAGAACAGTAAAGAAGGATGCAGATGGTGATGTGAAAACTTCTTCAATCCGAGGATAATCTGGTGGAACTCACCCAGTGACAGTGACCAGCATATATAGTTCATCATGATTTTGCAATCGACTTTTGCATTCATTAATAATCAACAAGTGACAGACGCCTGAACAATACGTTCATGTTCGACGTCTTTACAATCGCACGCACACATAGAATAAAGTACTCCTTTTGTGGGGCGCCTTGCTATAGAAATAGCTGCCAACAACCAAGGCTCCTTTCGAAATGTTTACGCCTCTTGCCAAGGTTAAGAGATGTGTCAAGCGTAGTGTTTTAATGGTAAAATACAACCTCCCTGACATAGCACAGTAGAGATACACAGGACATCGCACACAAGCCACCACCCACTACCCCTCTTGTGCAACTTGTCACTTTTATTAAAATCATAAGCGGGCTGCCTGACGTATCTATCTGTGGGTGTCAATTTTTGTAGACTGTGTTGCTGTTCCCACACCCATTCCCGTGTTGCTCGACAGGCAATGTGACTTTGGATGACATATAGGCTTTTATGGAAATTTTATGCAAATATTGCGCCATTAAAACAGGCGCTGAATTGAGTTCTTGCCATGGGTGCATGACATGAGTGCGGTGTTGTTATACACAAAAGCTAAGGACAAGGGAGAGAAATATCTGATAGTGCGGGTGGCGAAGGGGGTGTTTTTAAAAAGAATAAATATCAGTGCACCACAAGCGGCAACCATCAACCAATATTGTGTCGACACCATGGTTATGGCTGATAATGCGTTTACGTCTGACATTTCTGACTGTCGCGCACCATGGTGTTATGGCTGTATGCGTATTTACACATCCTGTGGGATTTAATTAATTGTTGATGTATTATTTTTTGTTGTCCTTTTCAAAGAAAAACCTTGTAGCTACATAATTTATGTGGGAGTTATCGTTCCGCACATTAATTGTTTATCCATTACCAATATTAATTTTAAAAAGGGAGGGAGATTGTTCTTTAATGACGGTCCGGAATATCAGCTTGAAGATATTCCATAGAATTTCAGTGATTAGCGCTGTAAAAAATGTTACGTGGAAGGTGTGGACACATACGTTTTATTTTTACAGCAAAACAGTACATATCTGCTGACTGTATTTGGGGAGACATTTTTGCTAGTGTTTCAGAAATATTTCGGGTCCAAAATAGGCGTTCAAATAGCTAGGAGTAAAAACACACTAATCGATTAGCAACTAGTTATAAATAAGAAGAATAGACCTCGACAAATCTAAGCAGAAACAAGAGAACTTGTATTTTTTTGAGATATAAGCTGTTCTTTAACCCTTCAATGCATGATTTTTTTTTTTTGGGTCGAAAAAAATATATTTGATGTAAATAAACGATCTAAACTCAAAAAAAAATATAAAAAAAAAATCCGGTTAACCGATTTTCCGGAAAATCGGATTTTCTATATGATGCATATCTGCAACGCCATGCATAAGCGGTATGTAAATCATAAAAAAAAACGTTGACGCAAAAAAAAATTTTCTGGGAACTTATTTTTATTTTTTCAAATAAATAGCTAGCTTAAAAACAAGAATTGAACAAATTGTGTAAACAAAACAATAAATAATAATTTATTTTATATGAAACTAACAGGAACATAAAAAATCACATAAATTTAATTGCGTGCTCATTGTATAGAATTCAGTTCGAGCTCTTTTGCAACTGTTACTTATATTCGTTAAAAAAATGGATAAATATTAAAATGTAAGTAGTAGGGCTATGGGGATCCTGAACCATTTTGCGGCATAGGGGAACACACCCTACGAGAAGAGTTCAGCAAAATGGAAAAGGAAAAAAGAACCGCAGCTTTCAAAAATACCCAAGGCCTGAGGCAGGCTAAGAAACTTATAGGGAATTACAACCTAAAAAGATTCAAAGCATGTATCGGTCTAGGCAAAAACAACCTAAGAATCCTTACAGGTCTCCTAACGGGACACTGTAGGCTTAAAGAACACATGAGGAAATTGGGCCTATCGGAAGAGGGTCTCTGCAGATTCTGCGATGAGAGCGCTGAAACCCCAGACCACATTCTGGAATCCTGTGGGGCACTAACCCACAAGAGGATTAAACATCTGGGCAAGCACCAGCTAACAGATAAGGATATACAAACCATAGACCCACTACTCATTCTCAGATTCATAAGAGAAACTGGTTTGGATGAAGTGCTCTAAAGTTTATATTCTCGCCAAGGCAAAGACAGAGCAAACCCTCAAACACGGTTCTTAATGGAATTGTGATGCGATGGCGCTCTAGAAAAGGGCACGAACCTTTCCAAGGTATAAGCAGGGGGCACAATAGACCACAAGGTCGCAGTGCACTAGACCCTCTCTACTATTATTATTATGGGGATCCTGGCCCACGAAAATGACTCATCGTTCAAGGTCATCATTCAAGGTTATATATAGTGTGTGTGTTTTGGTTTCAAGGTCAATATTCAAGGCTATAATAATAATAATAATATTTGGCGCAACAGGTCTGTAGGGACCCAGGGCCTAGCTTCTCGCAACCATTCGTTTTGTGTGAGTTTTTAATTTTTGGAACGAATGAAAGGTATCTACAATTTTATGCCGGTTCCAAACGGGCCGATTGAGAAGCTCTTTCATGACAGTTATACTCTCGGATGTTTGTCAGACGTTCGCGAGAGGTGGCGCAGTGAAAAAAACCCTGAGTTGGAATTTGGGTTTTTGCGGGATTCGAACCTGGACCCCTCGCTAAGTAGTCCAACACACTAACCACTAAGCCACTGCGACCACTATAATAGTGTATATATATATATGTGTTTGTGTGTATGTATGCGTTCTTCAAGGTCAAGATAAGGCTTGTATGCATGCGAGAAATCAAGGTCAAATACAACTTCCCTTCCCCTCCCACCTACACATTTTGATATCGATACTGTTCAAGGTCAACAGTAGAGTGTATGTATGCATATGAGATCTCAGTCATGAAGACAACTTTCCCTCCCCTCCCACCTACACATTTTGATATCGATACTGTTCAAGGTCAAGATAAGGCTTGTATGCGAAAAATCAAGGTCAAAAAGCTCCTAAATATTGATACTGCTTCTCATGCCCAACGACATAATAAACACACCCTAAATGCATGGTGTTGCAGATATGCATCATAGGCAAAATAATAAAAAAAACATCTGTTCTTTGCAAAATTTTAAAATTATTTTTGCACTTATATTAGGACGAACTTGTAAAAAACAATAAAAAAAATACTTACGTGCATTAAAACACTTTATTATTTATATTTACATTAAATTAAACACACCCCTTCTATAGATTATGAGAGCACATGGTCTTGTGACTTCAAGCTCCATTTTATTGCGTTCATACACTTACCAACACATTTGTGAAAATAAAGTATCATCGCGGAACTAACTGGCAATGGAAAACCAAAAAAATCGAAGAGATATCGGCTGCCACTCTCTTATGACAGCTTTTTTGAAAGTATGATGCAGATATGCTACAGTATGCATTGAAGGGTTAAATAAATGCTTACGTTTTCTTCTAAATATATTCTAAAGTAGGTACGAAAATACTAGCAAACTAGACGAGTCGCATTTCATTCGCCTTTTGTTTCCCGGAAGAAGATATACCTATATCGCTGGCGACTTTATTTGCGATCCCAGGCGAAGCATTGCGATACATGCGAAAAATTTGACGTCACCAATAAATGTACCCATATGGAAGAAGCAGCGCCGGCAATTATCTTATAATCCCACACGGATGAAAAGAGGAAGCTTATGCGAATTGAAAAGCGAAGTGCATAATTATTTACTTAGATAAATCTGGTGATAAAAAAGAATATTACAAAAGCTGGGGGAGAACTTAACATATTTCTGAAAATGTTTAAAACAATAACTGCTTCTCTGTCACTCTTTGCTGCTCTTTTAGTAATATTTTAAGAATATAAATTTATGACGATAGTACCTCTTTGCAAGTTTTTTTGGGGCACCTTTGTTTTAAATATTATTTCTTACCTGGGGTTTTTTGTGTTTTTGTTTTTGCACTCACTTCTAAAAATTAAAGAAGAAATACGAAGACCGTTTGAAGCCTTTTCAATTTTCGTACATACCATAACACATAACGTGTAACCTAGCCATATAAGCCATAGTTCTTAAAAAGTTAAATAGTGCCACTTCAAGTGTTAATGGACAAACGAGTTTGACAAAGTTGCCGAGACTAAACCAGCTTTGTTTTAATAATCTGTCCCTTCGGACGTTATTGTAGGTGACTTTACTTTAAAATCGATAAAGTGGGTTGGGTATCAGTATGGAATTCCAGATCTTTGATTGGCGATTGACTGGCATAAAACGACACGAATGGACCAATGGGGCTATTGGCGAAAATTTCTACGCGTTCAGGCAGTATAAATTTTACAACCTAACATTCAGGAAACTTATATTCTCTTCTCTTATAACGGGTGATTTTTTAGCTGGTTTGGTTTTGGCAACACTGGTTTTGACAGCTGACGTGTGTTTAGTACCTTGTGTCACTGTCAAACAGCTTCAGTTTGGTTTGGAATTTAACCATGGATCGTCTTACAAATGAACAACGCTTGCAAATTATTGAATTTTACTATCAAAATTCGTGCTCGGTTCGAAATGTTCATCGCGCGCTGCTTCCATTTTATGATCGGCATTCTCGACCTTCTGAGCAGTCTATTCGGAAGATTGTGACCAAATTTCGCACCAAATTTACTTTGTTGGACATTAAACCACCAACACGTTTACGTACTGTGCGTAGTGAAGAAAATATTGCGGCCGTATCAGCTAGTGTGACAGAAGACCGCGAAATGTCGATTCGGCGCCGTTCCCAGCAGTTAGGCCTTTGTTACAGCACCACGTGGAAAATTTTGCGGAAGGATTTGGGCGTAAAGCCTTTTAAGATACAGCTGGTGCAAGAACTAAAGCCAGCCGACCTACCACAACGCCTAATTTTTGGTGAATGGGCTCTTGGAAAGCTGGCCGAGGATCCGCTTTTTTATCGAAAAATTGTGTTCAGCGATGAGGTTCATTTTTGGTTGGATGGGTACGTAAATAAGCAAAATTGCCGCATTTGGAGTGAAGATCAGCCAGAAGCATTGCAACAGCTACCAATGCATCCCGAAAAAGCCACTGTTTGGTGCGGTTTATGGGCCGGCGGCATTATTGGGCCATATTTCTTCAAAGATGATGCGAATCGCAGCGTTACTGTCAATGGTGAACGCTACCGAGCGATGATAACAAACTTTTTTTTGCCCGAAATGGAAGTTCTTGACTTGCATGATATGTTGTTTCAACAAGACGGTGCCACATGCCACACAGCACGCGAAACAATGGCGCAATTGCGAGGCGAGTTTGGTGAACAGTTAATTTCACGTTTCGGGCCGGTCAATTGGCCGCCTAGATCGTGCGATTTGACACCATTAGATTATTTTTTGTGGGGGTATGTCAAGGCTAATGTGTATAGGGACAAGCCCGCTTCGATTGACGCACTGGAAGCCAACATCCATGCATTCATTCGTGAGATACCGGCCGATATGTGTGAAAGAGTATGCCAAAATTGGACTCAGCGGATGGGCTACCTGAGACGCAGCCGCGGTCAACATTTGCATGAAATTATCTTTAAACATTAAATTGCAAGGTTCAAACTATCGATTCAAATAAATATTTCATTCGAATTTTTTGTGTGTTTTTTTTTAAAAAAGTTCTAAACCTCTTAAAAAATCACCCGTTATATATAAAATTGTTGCAAGTGCGTTGCGACTTTATAACTCACGAACGGCTCAACCGATTTCAATGATTTTTGGTGTGTTTTATTCGTCTTGAATCAGGGATGGTTTATGAAAAAAGAAAAGTTGGAAAATTCTCAACAGGTGGCGTTGAAGGCACACATTTTGTTTTTCATGGGGAAAAGCACTTTAAAAAAAAATAAACTGGATAGAAATCGAGTAGTGACACTTCAAATACAAAAAAAAAAATATTATATATTTTCAAAGCAATTGTTGTTGTGAATTATTTTAAATATTTTCCAAGCAAATTGTTGTTGTCAACAATTTTGACATTTTTTTTTTAAATATAACCAATATAAGTTTGTTTATGTTTACTATGTTACATTAAGTAACTTTTTGAAATGGAGTAGATACTTTTTTTAATTCATGGTTTTTGAATCCATAATTTTTTTGGAAATGTATTTTTAGGATCCTTGCATAAGTACGTGTGAGTAAGTCGAAATGTATAGGTGATTAAGATGACGTGGACAATGATGGTAGGCAACATGAGTTGTGGACATTATACACACTGTTACTGTTACGGAAATATGTCTGCAATGTAGGAACAGCGCTTACACTATAACCATCAACTTCTACTTGGGTTCTGGACCCGATAGGTGGTGCTGAAAGATAGGATAGCACACTATAGGTGGTACTTTGCAAAACATAAGCGGTATAGGAAAAAACGATTTGTGACACCTCCCATTCAAAAATAAAATAAAGCGCTATTTCTAAAGTTGCATAATTAAAATTGTAATGGACATTGTCCAAATAGTTCACTTTGCAAACCTCGGCGGATTCCGCCTATTCAGAACGGCTTGCCATTGGTAGTTAAGCGTCTATACATAAAATAGTATGTGCATTCTCGAAATTATTACTTTCATTACATTAACGAATTTGGGCGGAACGAAGTTCGCGGGGTCAGGTAGTTGCTTTATATTGAAGTCAGTAGCCTTGTGGAAAATAGGTTTGAATATAGCTAGTCGTTCTTTAAAGTTTCTTGGTTTAATGGAAACTAGTCTGTCTTACAACAAATGACTGTAATATTTTGCTTCTTGAAAGTTTGAAGAAAAGTTTCCTTCAAATCATTAGGACAACCATTGAATATTTAACAATGTTCCCATTGAAAGCTTTGCCGAGTTCTGTCTCGAACTTGGATCCTTGGGAAAAGTGTTTTGTCCTCTGATATAACTTTTGCAGATAAAGCCCAACAAAAAATATAAGTTTGTACACTGATTACTCTTACTGATGACTCTTATTCAATATACCCTCTGGTCCACAGCACCATCAGCACAACTTCAGTTGGCGAACTTCTCAAATGAAAAGTAAATAGAAAAGAGAATACCCGAAAGTAACCTCAAACGTAAAGCAAAACTCATTAATCTATTACATTGTCAAGGCTTCGAGCTTTTCCCAATTTAATGCGTGTTGAGAATATTAATCAAGCGTGACTGGATGTGTACCCCAACAAAGAAGACCAACCCACCTCACCCGCAACCCGAAATTTTAAAGCTTGAAAAGTTTCCCTTCGCATTTTAGCAAAATTGCTAAAGGCTAAGCTAAAGTATACCAAAAGTGATCCGAACAATTAAGCTGACCACCATACGAAGCAAAACTTGAAATAAAACCATTATAATTAAGGACCCCAATGTCCGTTTCTAGATTATTTGTAATCAAATGCGCAACAGTCACATCGTTACCCACTTTTAAGCCGGAAATTTATGTCGGTCTAATTCTATTTACCATAACTAATGAATTACAACCCCATAATGAGTCTTTAAATCCCCACACCGGAAGGTTGAGAAATTGCGTAATCATGCATTCCTTGCAAATTTACAAGATCCCTTATACAGATAGCGGCGTCTTCATTAACGAAATCCTCCAAAAAAAACACGTAGCAACACCTAATAATCCTGTAAATCTAGGAGCCCACAATTTCTTGTATGCCGCGCATCGACCGCACATCAATTAGTATGCGCCTCTTTACTATCTATGTCCCAAGTGACTGTTTGTGTCGAAACTAAACCAAATCCTGGGAATCCTCCTTGTTTTCGCGGTGTATTCCTCTCCGGACCACCTGGCAGGGATTAGCCGGAGATAGTATTTATTTCTGTTCTTCTTTTGTACACTTCTGAGCTGAATCCAAATGACTTGTTATTCTCGAAGGGGCTATGGGGGGGTTGCGGTATGCGGATGGATATTAAAGTGGCCCTGGTGACTGTAGGAAGTCCTGCAACTGGCCAAAGTGTCAGTCGATTGGGTGTGCTTTTACTGTTGCCTTCCGGGACAGTCGCTCGTTGGTGAATATCTTTACAAGGAGGCAGCAGCGATGACCCAAATTATCACCTCCGGCAATTAGAAAGGATTTGTCCTAATTGGAATTGGGAATCTATTTTTTTTTTCTTGCGTTGTGTTCGTTGCACACCGGCGCCATTTTTTTCCATCGTTTTGTTGGATGTTATCGTTTTATTATATATTTTTTTTCTGTGCGGAAGAGTGAGATGATCCTTTTCGTTCTGGAAAGGATAAAGTCGTTTTCCTTTTTGTGTTGTGTTTAGTCTTCTTATTTGCGGAAGAGAAGGATTTGCTGGAGGAATGAAATGAATTGAGAGGATTTGAAGATGCGGCATTCAACTTACACTGGCTGTGGCTATGGAGGTGGGGGGTATTGTTCAATTGAATTCGAAGCTCGTCGACTCAGTGCAGCTTATATGTAGTGTGTGGCGGAATGCATCGGTTATGGTCGAGCAGTGGGAGCAGTATTTACAAAGAGGTCAAGGGGGATATCGATTTATTAGAACTATGGAGAGGGATTTTGTTAAATTGAAAGAGCTGCTCGGTCCGCTTTGCAGTAATTGTGTCGAATTTTGGGGAGTTGCGAATGAGAGAAAGTATACAATGTACATATTTGGCCTAGGAGGATTAAGAAATATGGGAAATTCGAGTGATTTTTAGAGGGGTAGGAGTTCGGATTTTTACGTTTATTTTAATCCTTAGTTTTAGTGTAGGTATATGAGGGGCCTTAGAGCACACTAAGGATACGTGTCGGTGAATTTATTTTCAAAGGCGTTGGTTGTTATACATCGCTGCGCAAAAGTGGTGAGCATGTGAGGAGGAAGACCTCCCTACGTGTGTTGAACAATTATTTCAACTTAGTCGGTTGAAGGAATTGTTCGTATTTGTAATAGACAATTTGCTATAGACAATTGCGGTCGAGTTTTAAGCCAGACACGAGCCACCGCATCGATATGTTTGATCATCCTTCAGCCGATTTCAGTGGGTACCAGATTCGGAGAAGTGGGTATTAGCGAATCTGTTCTTCGTGCTGCGATTCTGTACCATCAAAAGGAGTTCTATGTTCTTCCTGTACCTACTTGCGCTTATGGTCGTTTTGAAAATGCCAACGACCATCGTCTTAATTAAATTATATACAGAAATAATATAGAGGGGATTGAAAATAGGAAGCTCTCATCTTTTCTCAAGGAATTTGGTTGCGTATAGCATCTGACCAGAATTTGTTTTCCTATTTTTGTAACAGGTGCTGATTTTCATTGTTTCATTGCTCCAGAGACTTCGCACTTACTTCCTTGTCAGTTACATTCTAGGACAGCAAGAATATGTACTTTTATTGAACGATCATTATTATTTGGATGTAGTATAAATGATAAAGGTAGCCCAGTGCAAAACCAGCAAAACTCCTAAAGCCAACTGTTGAGTTTAACCATTTGGAGTATATTATTTTAGGAATAGCTCTGTTGATTGAAAATTCAATCAACTTTGTAATATAAATCTATTTCCAGTGAAGTGCTCTGTCCACGATTTATGCGTCTTATAAAATAATAATACCATCGCTAAAAAAGAACAGCTATGTACATATACACGTTGAAATTCATCAAAGACGAATGATCTGATAATTTATAATACAGTATGGAAAATGTCTTCCGTTTCTTTACCCAAACATACTTCGATAGATGTATAGAAAAATCGTAGCATACGACTTCCTTGTGCGCAATGGAAACGAAAATTTTCCTTTCCTTACCCTCATCTTGTAGAATCAACGAGCATATTTATAGAAACCTAAGAAAACATAAAACTCAATCGCGTGCTTGCAAATAATCGTAATACCCAACATTTTTGAGTCTTCTGTGCTATGAATGAACTGAAATAAGTGGGTATTGTGTCTTTTGTTGGTGTGAAAGGTTGACCGAAAATGATAAATATACAGTCCGATACCAGAAAGTTCGAAACTTGGAATGCACTCAACGTTATAAAGAGTATAGATTCAAACTACATCGTAAAGCTCGCAACTATTGTATTGTACTCCGTACTCTTTGTATAAAGATCATCACCATTTGCTGCAAACTTTTGGCCTATATTTTGTTTGGAAAAGGGAATTATAGAATATGTCTTCAACATTAAAAAAAGTATCCCATACATTTAAATCTCATTGGGCTATGAACAATTCTGATTGAAACAAAGTTTAAAAAAATTAATAGTTGGTGCAACAGGTCAGCGACACTAAACCTTGCTTCCCACAATCATTAGTTTGTAATTTTTGGGACCGAATGGGAGAATCTACAATTTTACAAGTCCATACAGCAGCTAATTGAGAAGCACTTTCAAGACAGTGCCGAGAGGCGCAGTGGACAAAAAGTTGGAATTTGTTTTTTTTTCGGGATTTGAGTCTGGAACCCTCGTTTAGTAGTCCACCACTCTAAGCCTCTGTTCCACACGAAACAAAGTACTGACAAAAAACTGATTCCTTCAGAGTCGTCAGGTAAAGGCACTAGTTGCCATGAGTAAAATGCAACAGAAAATTTTGGAACAGTGTGAAAATTAGTTTTTATACGTTTAGGCGGTCCTAGAAAAAATTCTGTCCCAAAAAAGTTTCCGACAAAAAAATTGCAACAAGTCAACCACCACTGATTGGATTAAAAAAAAAATCTGACAAATGGAACAGTAAGCAAATGCAATATTTCAGTGAATTGATTTGGTTTATTTTTGTGGAATAGACTGAGAAGTAGATCGAAAAAAGTTTTTCGCACGGAAAAATAAATATCTACGCTATTTTTTTCAAGAAAATTGTAACATTATTTTTTTTTTTTTTGATAAGCTTGTAAGCAACATTTTGCGACCTAGTCCAAAAATAGCAAAATAAAATTTTCGCGGTTCCGTCTTACGTATGGCTATAACTAGGGCCTAACAAATGCCCAGTCTTTTGGCTGTCTTCCATTTATCCGAAGCGTCCTCTGCCTAAGAGCACTTTTTCGACCTTGCAATTAAAACGCCATTAGGAAGACTACATGGCCGTCCAATCGAAGCTACACCCTTTATTTTCGTTTCAGAGCTTAAAATTCCCTCAAGGAGGGCAAATTTGTACAATCTATCACCAAACCACATGTTTAATAGGCCACTTAACTCACTCCCACTAACGTGGCTGATTGATTTATAATTCGCTTAAACTTGTTTCTATTACTTTCCCCAAGTTCCATTAGGTTCCTGTTTATCGCATCAATATTAAACAAAACTTTGCCCTCTCTCACAGCGGACAGAAATTCAGCCCCAAACGGAATTCCAATTAAAAATCGTGTTAACTTAATTGAGAAAATCGCTTAAACTTTTGTCCACCAAACCCGCACGATCTACTCCATGAATAATTTTCTAGTACGTGAAAATGAGGCAATACAGTTGAGTAATATTCCTTCGAAAAAGCAAAACTGTCTGTAGATGTAATAGTTACCCACCCATGAATTTTATTACAGTTTTTCTAGGAGGAGCTAGCGCTGCCAAAACAATGAGCCATACAACCTTTTATTAGTTTCGAAACAAACTTTAACAAAGCTTGCTCTGTGAAACTTATGTTCAATATAAAATGCATCTTCGTTCGTATGGGACAGCGATGTTAAAGGATGTTAAAGGAGACTGGGAGTGGTTGGCCATTTTTACTTGTTTGAAATAAGAAACACAAGGATACTGCGAACTTTTATGAAACAAAGCGAAAGGGGATTTCTTCAAGGAGGTTATACTTTGCCTCAATTTGTTACAACTCAATATTGGTTAAAATACCTTGGTAAATGCTGTAGAGCATGAAACTCAGGCCTTCTAAATTATTTCTTTTTTACAAAGTTGTGCAGTAAGGGGTCCATGCAGTACAGTCTTGCGGTTGACCTTCGTCAAGAATAAACCATTCGTCTTTAGAAAAAGAAATATAGATAACCCGTGTCTTAAAGTGGACAGCAAGTTGCATGTAAATTATAAGAGTTAAACAAAAACTTGGTTTGTAGACACAATTTTCCCGCATTTTCCCAACGAGAAACGTTCTACCTAGTTGGCTGATAGTGCAAAGAATAACTTTCCCCTACCATAGTTTTTCGGCCTGTAAATAGGCCAGATCTTCAAAAATTAAGGTGACTTTGTATAAGACCTTCGATGCAGTATGCAGAGAGTAGAGAAAGACCTAGTCTAAGGTCGCCGTAAAGAACTTTAACCAACTTGGAGGTCTACCGCAAAACTGTAGACCCGTCCTAGTAATCAATTTGAATAGACAAACAAATATTTGGTGTAATCCAGAACGAAATTTATTTTCTTTAACAACCATAGCCACTGTCTCCTACTCCCCCATTAACCTTGTTCCACAATCGCTCATTCCCCACCGCGCAAAAGAACTTTCATTTTATTTCCGATGTCGACACTTTCTTTTGAGCAGTCTACAGCTTCACCCCACAGCGACCACCAAGTGGGATGTGAAATTTATTACGTTTTCACACCGGGAAACTTGATTTAAGTTTCCCTACTTTGTTCGTGGCAAAAACTATGGCTGGCGACCAGGCCACCCACCATTGCTGTGTCTCTCTGGGTATTCGCATTCTTATAGCGGAGGATACAAACGAATAATCACAAAACACAAGTAAACGTGAATGGATTTACGCTTCTTCTCGACGGGGCATAGTATGGGTGGCAAAAGTTCTTCCTTACACCGGGTGAATGCAATTACTTTTCAGCCACGAACCGAAACCCCTCAAGGACTTAACCAAGGTGGACAATTTAATCGTTTCTACTTTTCTTTTCGCTCATCTAAATGCTACATTCGATGGGATGACATCAGACAGAAAAATGCTGATAAAGGATAATTGGAACAAGAGAGATCTCAATTGGCTCCTTGTATAGTTATGGGTAGGCGAGGACTTTTAATTAAACACTGTTTGCGGCCCATATGCCGTGATGAAAAGTGAAAAAATAAAAAGAAATTAAACAACGTAACGTGAAACGTACTCGTATATCCATCGATGAATGCCCGAGGCGTTGTATAGAAATGGTGATTGGAAAAATTGGTTTCTTTTGAAGTTCTTTGATGTTAAAACGTGTATATTTTTTGCTCTCGAATTTCTATTCAAATACATTTGCGAATGGTTTTTTAATTGAAATTCGTGTTGAGCACATGGGCTGGCTGAGGGGGGTTGTATTGTGTTTCACAGTAGCCTATACAACTGTATTCGATGAATAAAAAAGCAGGGAGTGTAAATGGAAGTGACTTCAAAGTGGAAACGCTTTGAATGGCTCGATATATTATTATATTGATAGGAAATAAATAAATTGCGTAGAATTCTTTGAACACCAGTGTGCACCAATGTGTCTTTTTGTTCGGTGACGCATTACGTCAACATCACTCCTTTACATCACGCAAATGCATTCTTAAGGTGCAACCTGCTGATGCGATGCCATTTGCGAGCATTTATATTTATCATTCAACCATCTTTCTCTCCCCCATATATTGCCTTAAAAAAAGACTTATTCCTTTTTTACCGGCACGTGCAAATCGTAATCAATTTCCATGGTCGTTGTCGTTGTATCTGCATCATAACACAGATTATGCCATAGCAATCACGGTTCCTCTCTTCGAATTCAATTTACTCTGACGAAAGATAGAGAGCATCAGACACACACACACCGAGTTGTTGCGAAGAATCGCCCACATTTACATCCTTCGTTGACATTCCAAATCTGTTGACAGGGAAGAAGGCGACAAAAAAGCGCTACCGTGCGCTACCGGCAACGACTCGTATAAGAAGAAACGGAATGCAACAGCATCATCATCTTGTGCAACTGAAGTTCCAAGTTTCCCGAGCAACACAGCACCCACCCGTTTAGTACATTTTTGCTCAGAACGTCCTACGAGGTGGAGTACTTTAGTGACTGCGAAGACCCACCCAACAACAAGGATGCCAAACGAAATTTCCATAAATTTTCCATTTTCATTTCTGCATTGCGTCATGATTTTAATTCTTGCCTCAATATTGTGTCTGATGGTTGTCGTGCATGGAGGATGGTAGGATGTAGTCAGTTTGTATGGATGCTCTCGTAATGGCATTGTCCTGTTTCTATCGTATGCCTGATGATGGTTGTCTTTGGTAAAGGGAGGTATTCTTTTCCGTTGCCCATGATGGGAGGGAGCGGAAGGCTTGTGCGCGGTACGCTTAGAGACGTTTTTAATGGCGAAGCGAATGCCTTTCGGGCAAGTTAAGTGCAAGTGTCAGTAGTCATTGAGTTGGATTTAGTTAGAATGCAGATGTACATGTTGCATAGTTGGGACACTCTATTATGTTGTAGTGACCGTCAACGTCTGTCCGAGCTCTGTATTCAACGTTTTGTATACTAGATTTGTTGTTATGCATGCTAAGCCTTCCTGAAAAGGACACAGAGTGATCTTGAATCGGCTTATATAGTTGAGTGGAGAGCTTTGATACCGGTCCGGCATTAGAAGAGGATTTATATACGGGAAGCCAATGGGGCCAAGGATGTACACGCACATTTATTCGACTTTACAGATATCCTACAAAAAAAGGGAACCTATAAAACCTAGGTGTAAGCTCATCATACGGCTATGTAATTATGTTAGCACCCAAAGGAAGAATGAGATCTCCTCTGTTGAAATACTTTTGCAGGAGTCTGTATTAAAGAAGAAGGGCAGATCTAGTCTTTTAGATTTCAAACGGGATTACGAAGCTGGAGTCCTAAACGTATGTACGACACAGGTCGTGAAGAATATTTTGCAGGACTAAAGTTGGGCTGCATTAAAACGGCTTCGGGTAATTAATCCAACCTATACGTAGAATTGAGGCAGACTCTCCCGCCACTGGAAAAGTGAATGCAGCCGCTGTGAAACTGTAAAAGCTCTGAAGCTGTAAAAGATGTTGGGAAGAATGTCACTTAGAATGCTAAAAAGGTCCTTTATGTTTTTGATATAGTGTGAATCAGCTGAACTATAGGTAAAGTTGGATACGTGACTGATATACCAAGCGTTCGTTGTTGAAGTAGGAACTGAACAGGAAATTAAGTGTAAGCCATCCACTGGGCGGTATTTACGTCTTGTCTTGAGATAAAAATGTTGGAAGAACAGTCAATATTGCTCAAAAAAGTAAGACTTTTGGATGGTGGTAGCGAAATAGATAAATCGAATTGAGTATAGTATAAACAGGGAGGAAACAGGAGACTTCACATTAGGCCCCTATAATCTCAGCCCTCCTCGATAGTATAGCCATTTGCAAAGGCAGCTAAGATATCCTTTATAATTATCAACATTATCTTCGATTGGTCTTCGGTCCATTTGTGTTGGCTGACTTTGAATATTTAACAACGTTATCGACTATGGCAAGGACATTTAAAATAAATGTCAACTTGGGCTCCCTCCCATAAAGAGTCTTCTCTTCCAATACAACACAGTAGAAGTAGGCCTCATCAAAGGTGGCATTGGTTGAAAGCAACCCTAGTCAATTTAGAGTGGGCAAAATTTAGCAAAAACCGTATGCTACTTGGAAATAAGTCTGAGTTAAGAGCCACTGCCACTTTTAGTAAATAAGATTGCAGCTGAAGAACTTTAAAACAAAGGTTAGAGCGGCTAGAACTTCAATCCCGATCGTCACTTTTGCTCCTCATAAGTCTACTTGAATTTAAATATTCGTATTTTGCTGTAGAAAAAAGGTCTTCCCAACAAAAAAATATTAGGGAATTCGTCACCGAAAAGGTGAAAGGAGAAGGTGACTCGAAAGAGCGACAAAACTTTGTAAGAATCAACAAAATCTTTGCTTTTGTCACCTTTTATGTTATATTCAATATTAGTTGTATTTACATATATAGCCTTTTTATTCAAATGCTTCGCTCAGTAAAATTGATGTTTTTACGCTTCTGAAACACCCCCCATTTGTTTGACGATATGAGTTTTCTTTGCGCCTTCCTTGCATTCCCTATAACAGAAGTCTCCGAGTTAGCATACTGGGGTCAAGTGGGGTTTGGAAAAGTGTTGTGGTTGCGGGTGTGAAGTCTACAAAAATGTGATGAGCATTGTTTGTTTAATTGTAGAGGTAGCTTGGTGAACTTGTCTAAAAGCAAAGTGCAAGCTTCACTTCCCCACATGGGAAAACACAAAAAATCTCCCCAAGATGAATATTTTCGGAGAAAAGAGAAAAAAGAAATACCGATGTATCGAAATATCTATAATTCCAATCGAATGTGTTGCGCAAAACTTACTTCTGTTTTCCAAAGCAGCGCCTTCAAATGTCTGGATAAATCAGCATTGACTCATAAAGCCCACCTGGTATGACTGGTACTTCCATTCTCCTTGCCCGAAATGCACGTCCTGGCCTTCCCCCGCAATCTAGCACGCATTCGCTTTTGCATATTCTCCTTGAGCTTATTGATTGCATCCTGCTGCCTGAAATCAATCATCAGAAAGCAATATCACAAATCTGCTTCTTAACCCTATTTTCCATCTGATCTGGTGCACTCTCGCCAAACCCCTGCACACTTTCGACTGCAAAGGATTACCTTCGTCGACCAATTTGCAAGGAATCGCAATATTTCCTTTCACATATGCAAATCCTCCATTTCCTTGTATACGAGTGTATCGCCTCAAACATGGCGAATTCTCGAAGGAAGAAAAATTCATATTCGCATTGTCTGCACGGAAAATCTTCTGCAAATGCACAGCTATGGTTTCGAACAACCCCCCAGGGGATAGATCTTTGCCATGATGAATGCATTGCGAGACATTATGCAACATGTAGCGAATGAAAGCGCATCGCTCCTATAAGTCGGCATTGTGTGCAATCATAAAGATGTTATATTGAATGGAATATGGAATGCAAATCGCTACCTACTGCTCGTGTGCACTCCAAGTGGAAAATTGAAACCATCTGCGGATTTGCGAAGAAAAACTACACTTGCCGGGGAATTTATTTCTTTTCCTGAGAAATTATTTATCAACGCATCCTAATCCTGTTTTCGTAATGAAATTGAATGGCGGCTTTAGTTCCGGAAACCCTTTGGGTAATCCAATTTATGGAAAATATTGAAACAGTTTGCGCCATGTTTCTCCAACCAAAATCATTATAATTCTAATTGTTTGTAAGCTCATTAGCCCCATCCAGAGCATGATGAGAGATTTCGTGTTGTCTTCTAAACTGATTTGTCTTTGCTCTTCAAAGGATTCAATTTAAAGAGAAAAGTATTATATAATGGATTTTCATCCCTATTTCTCGGGGAACAGACACATTTGATTTCATCTTTTCGAGTTTTGATTGATTTCGCACAAGGGATATCTTCATCTAACCACTCACACCTAAAGGGACTACAAGCAAAGTGAAATTTATCTTAGGATCAATTTCACTTTTACAAGGATTTATATATTTTTGGTATTGGTTGGCTTTACGCTTTACCTCTATACGGATCGAGGATTTACCTATATCGATTTTTTTTTTCGTAGAGAAGTGAAGAAAATTTTACCACGTATCCTATTCTCATTTGCAGGATATTTGTAAATGCTCGCGAGAATATATTTCAATCAATTCCATATGAAGGCACTTTGATTGTAAAGAGTGTTGTGTTGTGGGCTGCAAGTACTATACACGCATGAAACCCATTTTATCAAGTCCTTTCGCATGTTATATACCCAACACGGTCACATTGTGTGGGGGAAGTCGAGGTTTGACAATTCCCCAATCGAGATTATTGCTCATTTGTGAGTTATAGCCCTGTCGGTGCTCCTGGAGTGCAATCCTAAATGCAAATTAGCGTTTATTGTTCGGTGTGTTTGGTGTGTACGTGGGCATAGCGATAAAAGGCGACGCCGCGCCAACTGCACAGCATGGCGTTGTGTGGGCAGGAATGAAAATTCTATAGCACAATCGAAGCGGAAGAGAATTAACGTCGAAAGTGGGTGGCGGAATGTGTATATAAGGGTATATGTAAATGAATATTCCGCTTCCGAAGTTGATTACGGGACAATGATTAAATTAAATGAAGAGGATTAAAGGTTATCATCGATGGATTTAACAACAAATGCAAATGGCGAGATAATAGTAGTTAAGAGCAAACTAATGGCGTATGCGAAATGACTCTGGTATATATAGGCAATGGGGCACGTTCGAAGGGTAATGTACTTGATAGTTAATTGATTTGGAAAGCTATGGACCAGACTTGCGTGGTAGGTCTTTACCGACTTTTGCTTTGCTTGTCGCTTGCTTGGATACTGGTGATTTAAATGAGAATTGCTGAAAATTATAAAAAAAAAAATTGAAACTGTTTTACTAACTTTGACTGTGACAGATGGTCATTAAAAATCTAAAAATATCAAAGTTAATAATATTCAAAAGCGGAAAACACACAACCATGTTCGTCCTAATATGTTTCTATGTAGAACATGAAACATCTCATTTAGGTAGTTTTATTAACAAAACACATTATATTATTCGGCTTTTAAGAATATTTAATAACTAACCAATAGCATTCGGTGGTATCATCGCAACTCATCCCCCGACAGCTCATACACCGCACCTAGCGACATCTACATTATAAACTCTACAACTGGTCACTTACCTTCTTACTACTCACCCTTATCGCTTGAGTTGTTTTCTATGGTATTTGATGTCAGGAATAAGTGTAACCATATTACAAATCAATTTGTGTTCGAAGATTGGTGGTGGCTTTTGTAAACCATTTTGTGAAAAGGAGTAGGTGCTACAAAGGCAGGTTATATTCACTTATGAATACGTACACACATGTATGGACGAATATTTTTGCGATTCTCTTAAGTTGAAATAATAAGTTTTTTGAGAAAAGAAATTGACTTTTAGCTTCAGAGAATTTAAGAAAATAAAAGCGAAAAATTCGCGCGAATTTGAAATTAAACTCGCACTCGAAAGGCTTGCAGCGGGGTTTTATCGAAAGAGTTTTAAAAGTTGAAGTATACCTACACGAGCGAAAAAGGGAGAAAAGCTGAGCTTATACTTGTGGACTTGAAAGGATTGGAAATAGCTAAGTTACTGTTTTATAAGAAGGACCGTTACATGTGTTTAAAGATAAGTTTCAGTTTTCAATTCGATTTTTGCTTTAAGACTTATAGAGTTACAGTAATGCTGAGCAAACCGCCAACATGTGCGCGATTGCGTAGTCTTCCTTAAACTTACTTTTCATTACCAAACTCATAAATTTAAAATGTCACTCCGCAAAACTAATAATCATTTTTTAGTGTCCAGGCTAAGTTTTTTGAACTCACAATGGCTAAATTCCATACAAAATTGCATATTGTGAACTAGGAAATATTTATTGTTAAGGTTAAAAATTATTATTGATAAGGCCCACTAAAAATAAATTAAATGTTGGTCAATTCTATAAAGCAATAATTTTAAATCAATTACTGAACTCAAAGAAACACCATTAACTCCAGCATTCTTTTACGCACATTAAGTTCAGATGGCTTAATTAACACAAACCTGTTGTCCTCTTATTTTATAAATAAAATGCAACCCCCATACCATTTTATTTATACTTAATGTTTACAAGTTCCTTTTCGGTCCCAACAAAAATAAAAAGGATAAGCAACCAGTAACTGTGTAGTTCCCAAAGCTGCAGATTTGCACACTGAACACATATTAAAGTTGCTCATAGGTGATTTAAAATTTTATAAATATGTATTTATGATGCCAAAAATAAAAAAAAGAGCGTCCCTATACGTTCAAAAATATGCAGAGCTCAACGAAAAAAAATTCCATCAAATTCCAGAGTGAGAGAGTGAGAGGCGGACGGCATGACAATGATAACGAACGAAAAATATTTTCCGCAATCCACCCTGTTATTATAGCGCCTGTGTAAAAGAGATCCTTTTTTAAAACATCTATACAGGAAAGAAATATAATATTTTGCTTTGGATGCATGACAGTGTGTGTTCGGTGACAAATTTGCCCAAAAATTGACTTTACAAACATTTGCATAGCTAGTATGAATAATTTGGCCATGGTCTAATATCCAAGTTGCTGGGTATTTGGGTTTTCGATTTGGACTTAATTTTTTTAGCCATAAGCTTTATCTCACAGGAGAGGACTTTGAAATAGGTATTAGAGCGTGTATGCGATGGAAGGAAAATTGACTTCGCCCATTCACCTAGTTATATAAATGCGGTATTGAAGTGGTAAGGCAGATAATTGCAGACAGGTAGACAACAAGCAAAGATATCAGGCTCAGTGGTAAGGATTAAAACTAATACGGAGCAGAATGCGAATACATTTGGGACCAATTTCGGTCCTGCAGACAATAAAATGTCTTGGATGTCCAAATTGTCTCAGCCTGACCATCTCTAGTGACTAAGATACAGAGATAGCTAAATTCCTCGACCTTCTTCAATGTGTATTTTTAAGATACAGAGTTCACTTCAGAAGGTAGGTGAAGGAAAAGGTGTAAGAAGCATTATAAAAAGAACTTAATAATCGGTCCTAGAAAGCGAAAATGATGGCATAAACAGTGGCGTTTTCTCTTACAGTCTTTCAGATTTCACCCATTAAGTATTATCAGTCTGAAAACTTGTTTATAACTTGTTTGGACCGCCCGAATGCAAAACAGTTATCAGAGGTAGGTACTATATTTCTCTATGCACACTACTCCCTGGACATACGCTTTGTAAAAAGTGGTTAGCCTATCAACCTTTTAAATGACCTCCCCCTTCAACTTAAAAAATCTGCCAAAATCTTCACAGAATTAACGTCCTCCTTTTAAAGTCTTGTAAAATGTCGTTAGTCGTTAGTTTTCACAACCATGTAGGTAGCAAAACAACTTCCCCTCTACGCTCTTAGAATTGACAAAACCCAACCAAATCATAAGTTCGTAATTGCTTGCAACCCCTTCATGAATTTGTGGGACAGCCTCAATTTTGCGTTTGACTTTCTCCGTTGAAACAATGACCAAGTTGTTCCTATTCCTTCCGGCAGCCTAAACTTCAAAAATTTACAACCAAAAAAGAGTTCCACATACGCCCTCGAATGCTTTTCCACACACGCCTAACATTTTCTTCTCAATTAACATTCATCACAAGATGTTCGCACAGTTTCTTGTCGACTCCCTAAAGTAATTTAAATAATTCGAAAGCACTTTCTTTCCATTCCCGTATGTTCCCCACATTGTGTGCAAGCTAAACGACATTCAACATCCTTAAACTGTCATCTACCGCCACCGCAGCCATCCATTTGCTATATATGCCGACATGATAAAAGGATCCCAGTAAGTTAATCTCTGGGAAAATAAATTTAATTTTGGCAATCTCATGCAGCTAGAATACACAATTTTCACTTTTCGTCCTTTATGCCCTTTCGGAGGAGCCCTGTTTACACAGTACGAACTGCATATCGAGCGAAGACCTCCTATTATGTTTGAATTGCTTTTGTTAGCATCTCAAGTGCAAGCATTCTTAAAAAAGCAAACACAGATGAATTGAATTTCATTTTGCTTAAAGGACTTATCGCTTTCTCTTCTTAGTTTAACGCGTTGCCTTGAAAATATGGTTTTCCTTCTGAGTGCTTGGGAGAAATTAAAAGGTTATGCTATGGAGGTCTTAAATTTCACGACTATTTGTGGAAAATAAATTCGACACTCAGCAAAAGAATCCTTCCAGCCTCTCTCTCTCTCTGTCTATACATCGTAAATGCTGTTTGAGAGTCCTATAAAAAAAGGGATATTTTAACATAAAACAAACAACAGTGAAATCATTTAATCGAAATGAAACCCGAGATACCACAGTGTGCGGCAGGCATCCCTTTTGCCAAAGAGGAATCATTGTTGATTTATACAGACACTCTTGCACGGTGGGTACATCTTTGGTTCTGCTGCCTGCTAAAACTACACGGTTCGATGGGTGTGACGAGTAGCATCCAGCACATCCTGTACGCATCTCATGGTTTTTATTCCATCAAAGGATTCAAACAGAATGAAAAAAAGCTTTTTTTTTGCGAGCGCCTTTGAAATTTTAGAGTTCTCTCGGTTATGATGATAATGATGGTTGAGATTCCACCACCCACCAAAATCGTCTGTTATAGAAAACAAACGAAAAGGGAGACAGACATTTTCATTCGAATTGTTGAGGACGGAGGGGTCTTTTCAACTCCTTTTTCTCTGGTCTAGCACGTGAGTTTCATGTTGGAAAAAAACACCAACTTATCCTTTTACAAGTACCATTGCTATTGCAGTCGCTTACGAGTGCATTGGGAATCGGGAATTAAATCGTATTTGACTCCAAAGTTGTTACGGACGGGTCTTTGGGAAATTTAGAAAATTTTGCAGATGTTAGTACTTCGATTTCCCTCGAGGAGTCCCTACAGTTTGGTTTTACGATATAAGCCACCGCCAATGCTGAGTAGTAAAATTGAATGAGTACTAAACAGCGATGTGGAGGTGGACTATTTTCAGTTTATTTCAATGTTCTCTATTTATTTCAGATAAAGATAGTCAATGCCAATCATAAAAGTTATAATATGTGTTTAAGGAGGTCGTTGAAAAGTGGCGCTATCCTTTTCCCTTTATATTTCGATGGTTGTGCATCAATTTTTGGAAAAATGTCTTTTACCTCAAGCTCTTAGTCCAACAGGATGCCCAACTAATGACACTTGCTTATGTGTACGTCGATCAACTCGTTGAGCAGCCACAACGAAAGCACAGTTGATCAACTCGTGCGACCAAGTTGCTTTCCAAGATCAGATATGTTGATCAACTGGGTGTATAATTGAGTTAGTAAAAAGTAGTTTGTTTAGCGGACGAGTTGAAGAAAGTGCTGGCACAATTTGTGAATGAGTTTGGCCGTAAGTGAACACCGGGCATAACTGAGTAGGTACACCAGTAGCACACTTTGATAATAGGGAAAATCAGAAAATAGAAACTACTGGCTAAATGAGCTATCATGCTTGGTGTCGGCTTAGTAGGTGTATTGAAATATTATCTCAAATGGAATTCTCGGATGGACTTGCCGGCGAAAGAAATCGGCTCGCAACAAATTAAATGCGAAATGACTGGTTTGTTGTGCTGTTAACCTATCAGTAAATGATCATGTTATGTGAAAGACGAGATGAAACCCATTGCATTGTAAGTCCTTGAATGAACATTTTTAAAATCCAGTCCTTCATATCTGAATGGAACCTTTTTGTTAGTCACTGTCCTTACAAATGCTTTTAAAGCTATTTAGTTCACCGACTTTTTTCACTTTGACGACCTCACCCAACTCTGAATAAATGCCAATAACTGAAAACAACTAATAAACAAAAGCAAACCGAATTTATCTCCACTAAATATCTCATCCAACATCGTTCCTCCACATCAATCACTGTCATTCACCCATTGTCAGATGGTAGTAAAAATCCTCCCTCCGGCAACCACTTTAGGAGCAATCTTCCCTCGAATTGCCAAACACGATGGGCCAATATTCAGTATACATTTCCATGCCAAAAAGAAAAAAAAGAAAAACAAATTCAATTCAAATCGAATTGAATCGAATCAATTGCAAATTGCGGACAAGTTGAGAGGGAGAGGGACTCAGCGACCAACAATAATGTCGGAGATTGTGAATTTATTTGGGTACATTGTTGGTGTTGATGTTTTCCAAAATCACAACTCACAAAAGCCCCCGCCATGTCATGTTCCTTTTGTTGGGTGAATGCCAGTTTTTGGCAAACCGCCTAACAGGCTCCATGAGTGGGTTTTCATGTATTTTATTATCGATGAAATTGATTGAAGACATACAGAGCGGCTTTAAGTGTCATCAAAGGAGTTGTTTGTAGTTCAACTTCAGCGGGATATGGCCCGATATAGGGTTATTGTCTTTGTTGGAATTGGCGCACCAGGTGGTGTTTTTGTTGAACATTTATGAAAATTGTTCCATTAAACGAATATTCTTGCAAAACCCATCCGAATGAGAGTCTGAAACGACAATCTACAAGCGAACGCTGAAAACTTCATTCACAATCTGCAAAAGATTAAGGCAGTACAAAAAAATCTAAACCCCTCTGAATGCAAAGTTGAAAAATCAACTTGTGCACTACCCGAGGATTGTGCTTTTTTCCGCAAAAGAAAATGGAAACAACAAAAATAATTATTCCGTTCGCCATTGCTTATTGTGAAATAAATTGCCCTATTAGTTCCAAATATTGAGAATAAGGATAATGGAATTCGTTTCGTTTTTCCTCTTTCTGGTGGAATTGTACACATCCCTTGCTGTTGCATGCGAAGAGAGGTTTGTCTGTTTCGGTCATTTTGTCCTTTCCTTTTTGAAATCTATTTTTGTGAGACGATTTTTTTCTCTTTTTTAAATGCGAATAAACGGATATTCCCATTGTCATCGCTGACAATTAAGGAAAGGACATTAACCAAGTACATTCTGGGAAATGGTCATCCGGCTTTGTGCAGACGTATTTTTGATGACTGTCGTCCTGGCCAGTATAGTTCATTTTTCATTTCGCAAGCATGTGATGATGATGATGGTAATTGCTTCAGACGAGTGGCGCCGAAGCCTGGCAAAGACGTTTGTGGGCAGTAGATTTATGGTCGCAGACAGACGTGGTAGACAATTTTTAGGAATTTCTTTAATTATTGCAAGAAATTGTGGTGTTGTTTTTAGTTGCGAAAATGTGTCGTTGGTGTAACTGTTTTGGAACAGTATTTATTGTGGTGGAAACTATTAAAAATAAAATATATATAAACCTTGCAGGACTTGAAATGAGACGCGATTGATTTCCGCGACTTTGCCAACTTTGTCTGGGCTCGTGATATTAAATAATTCTAAATATCCCATGTATTCGTCGATAGTGTTCTCATATCATAATTAAGGGTCGTCCCTCAGGTATTTTCAAATGTTCCTCTAATTTAATTAAAAAGAAGAAGAAAATTATTTTTATTGCATTGAATTGAATAAAATCTTAGACTACAAGCTCAGTTGTCGTGTTCTTCTAGCTAGGTACAATTAGTAGTCTAGAGAGTCGAGTAGTTTCTTAATTTTGTTTAAGGGATAACTTAATTTCGCGATGTGTAGATGTCAACGTTTTTGAATTTTTAAATGAAGTTATTTTCCAGCAAACTTTGGAATTAATTTGTCTTTTGGCCTTCAAAATTGGTGCAAAATAATCTACTCTTTATGTCTTCCAGTAGCTATTTCTAAAATTAAGATTTAGAAGGGCATTAGAAAAGGTCAGCTTCCCGGCGGGATTTTCGAAGTTTTTCTCTCTAGTTTATCTGCCGTTAAAGTGACAATCAATCACAAAAATTTGGTTTGAATTCTAGGACTAGGACAATAGGTACGGAATACTCGTACTTACAAGGGAGCAACAGATTACGAGTCTATTTCAACTAGTCGGCTTGTCTCTCAAAATAAAAGCACCCACCTTCCGAATAATTGTGATTGTGGTTCTTAAAATATGTACCCCCATTACTCTCAAATGGGTTTGTCTCGTCGACGATTACCTTGTCAAATAAACCTTTCGCAATTGGAATAAATTCAATCGATAACATCGTCGTCCATCCACCATCACTCGCAGCTCGATTTTGCAGCAGTTCCGATGACTTGGCGCTACTATTTTGGTTTGCCCGCTTGTTTTTACCCAACTGGATACAGGGAGGGTTATGTGCTTTACACCAATCCTATACAGACACGTTCCTACGTGACGCCTTGTAGCCCAAACGTCTTGACCAATTTTGAAGAGTGGGGTGTCATTAGATTTGCGTTCTTCTCCGTAGTGTCATAGGCATAGACAAGACACTATATATATATATTATATCTAACTATTTGGCAGTCGAAGGGTAGGTACTCAGATTTTTGTTTAGCTGTCTAGTTATTGTCTCTGATTGTCAAATAGTTAGGTATAGTGTCTTGTTATTGATTTTTTTTATATTTTTTTCCCTACAGTCGGGTTTTTTTTTTTTTTTTTTTTTTTAATTGAATTTTTTTCAAGCTCTTACTTTGGTGGTAGAAACAGCGCACTTGTGAGGCATTTGCTATGCAATTAGATAGCGCGAAGTGAAATCTGTTGTAATTCGTAATTGAAGCTAATTTTAAGTGAAAATCAATAAATTTTAATGTAAGGTACAAAATCCAAATATTAAATATTGAACCACGCAGTATTATGACAAAGAAAGCTTTAATTGCGATGTTTGAAAGATTATTAATCGCACATAATGGAAGCATATGTTTGGAAAGAAATTTTGGCATGCAAATGGTTTTGGTTTTATTTCGGTTTAGAGAATTTCCGAGTCTCGATAAGACAGCTTAGAACGCAGCAGTTTGAACGGACGCAGACGCGCAAAATGTCTTTAAACGTAAAAGTAATGATTGACTTTTTTTTTACATAGAATTGGTGATCCTATAATAAACAGAGGATTTTCCAATTTTTGTGAGGATCAGATCTTCAGTCAAGATACGAGTTTTTCAATAATATATTCATGGATTGGTACTATTATTATCTCTGCATAAATTAGACATTAGACCTAGTTAAAACTGTAAATAAAATTGCACCCAAAAATACTGTTTACCAGATGTGTTAAAGAGAAACAAAAATCTTGCCCCTTAACAGTAACCCGATTGCAAAAATATTTTACAAAAATAAAAAAAATAATTTTGAACGCTCATTACAAAAAAGGTTGTAAATAATCCCCTATAAGCAAATAGAGCTTAAGCGCTCTGGCGTGACTCATTAAGTAAATATGAGAAATAAATTATCGCCTTTAACAATTTGAGCTCTAAAGCGCGAATTGCTGGGAAATAAATTATTTCCTTGGAAATATTTATGTCAATATTGAATTTTGCAAATTTCCCAATAAATTCTTTTCGCCGATTAAATGCGTTATGGGGGCGATATGTAATTGCTATAAGTGGTGGGTTATGGGAAAGATGTGGGATGCAAAGCGTTGAGATCTGCAGAAGAATTATTATAGGATGAGCAAGTTGTTGTATTTTTTTTAAATTGCTTTTAAACAGAATAATTTTAATATGTATTGCAGTATTTTTTAGGCCTTATGATTAATGTTAAAAGTGATTTAAGATTTATTATTCTATTTAAGTCCTAGAGCTATACACGCATGAGTCAAAATGTAGTAGTAACCAAAAAAGTATTCAGGAAATGTAAAATTTATTTTCAAGAATTTCTTCTAGAAATCAATTAGGTATCCGTCATTTCTTTAATTTTTGCAAACAAAAACACACAAGGTTCTATTTTCTTTCTTTTTATGTTTTTGTGTTTGGTGACTGTTTCAAAGTTGTTTTATTAAATGGAAAAATAGATATTGTATAAAGTTGGTTTATTCTTTGACGATATCATTTTCGATTATCCGGTGTCACCTGATTCCCGAGCACCGCGGTTAATCGAGAGTTGACTGTATTATAATTAACTCGATCGTTTTCGTGGAAGGAGTGTAACATTTAAGACTCTTTCAATCAGAAATGCTCTGATGCACGCCAAGCCCGTGAAATTAAAGAGTCCAAATGTGGACTAATGAATTTTCAAAAGTTAAAATTGTAGTTGCTAGAAATGCTACCGTCCTGTTTCCTACCAAAGCATATTATAATGATATAAAATTCAGCTCTGCCCTTATCCGAAATTTAATTAAAAGAGCTCTTCTACACACTACACCATTTCGAGGTAAATAATTTCCTTAAATTAGTGCACAAACACATATTCATATAGCCGTACTAAATTAGATTATTAATTGTTCTCAAGTCCCAACATTTAGATGAATTAAATGCGCACATAAATCCGATTTAGCAGAGTTGTGCCTTTTGTTGAAGCGTTGCCGTACGGCGCGGCGCTATTCTCATTGTCTGCCGTAAATAATAAAGCAGCAACCTCATTGCACACATTCCATTAGTTGCAGAGTTAAAAATAGTAAAATACAAGTACACCACCACATTTACCGTAGTTTGTAATTATGGAATCCTCCTACCACCTAGCGTGAGCGTGCAATTTGGTATATATATCTATCTATATATTTATGTACCTTAGCACAACCCTTATGAACACTTCGGACTGCAATTTGCAAATTGCACGACCATGTGAAAGGTAGCTCCCCACCAAAAAGTCGAAGTGGGCTTATAGCTGGGTGCTGTAGGCACAGTGATCCTTTAAATGGAATACACTGGAGGATTCTCTTTATAACCAGTAAAATTGTGAAATATTTGTACATACTGTGCAGAGAAAAAGGTGTAAAGTAACATGAGTGAGGACGTGTGAGTGAGTAGGACACGCATTCTGCACCATACACCCGATACAGTGGCATTTTAGACGGACTGCTTGCTTTTTATTAAATTTCAAATTGTGGGGCTGCTCGAAATAGTACCTAGGTACTAGGTAAACTGTAATCTGTTTCGAAGCTAGGGGCTTATTTGTTTAAATATAATTTGTTTCTAGAGCAGTTGAGATTTAACGAATATTTTGAAGTGGGTTTAATGTGGTCTTAACTGGAGCAAAATAAAATTCACCACTTCCACTTCCACAGCGAAAAAGGTTCGGAGTGATGTAGGCCTTAGATCCACTTGCGTTGGGGTATGGAATGTAAACAATTTGTGTTTTATGATATATATTTGGCTTTAGCTGAGTATAAATACAAACAAAATCCGAAAAACTTCCGCATTTGCCATCATATAAACCCATTACTACGCAGTACTCACATTTCACATATGTTTGAACAGAGTTAAAAAATGGATTTCGATGAAATGTTCAATAAAATATTTTTTGAGTCTCTCTGCAAATATTTTGTTGGCTCATTTCCTCAAGTGTATTTACGTAAAAATTACTTTATTATTTATATGTTCATAACTAACTTAAGGATTGAGTCGTCATTGAAAAATCGTTTTAAAGTGGTTTATATAAACGTTTATTGTGTTGTTGAGTTTATTTTGCTGCTCTTTTGCAGCAAAATAAACTTATTCGCACCGGCATTGGAATCTATTATTTTGAAAATGTGTAAGAGGCACAAAGATGCGTGAATTAAAAATAAGCTTAATATGAAACAGCATACACACGCTTAGCTTCTCAGAAATGTTTCCTATTAAAGGATGGGCTATTCAAATTGCTGACTTGAGAAGCTTGCTCTTACCAGAAGTACTCTGGAATATCAGTACAAAATATGTTTTCAAGAAGACTTACCCTGCTGCTTAGGAAAAAGCACCATCCCAAAGGTACGTGTTGTTTAAGGCTTATTTGGAGCTCTATTTGGAATACCATCCAAGACCCTTCGACGGATGGAATTCTAGATACGTCCTTAAGAGACATGCCATTTATGTTTCCAAACTAAAACCCAAATTCCAACTCTGGGTTTTTTCACTGCGCCACCTCTCGCAAACGTCTGACAAACATCCGAGAGTATAACTGTCTTGAAAGAGCTTCTCAATCGGCCGTTTGGAATCGGCATGAAATTGTAGATCCCTTCCATTCGTTCCAAAAATGAAAAAACTCACACAAAACGAATGGTTGTGAGAAGCTAGGCCCAGGGTCCCTACAGACCTGTTCCGCCAACTATTATTATTATTATTATTATTAAGTTGCAACTTTCGACTTTTCAGCTTTAGTATAAAATTATGGATTTAGAAATCTATTTTAAAAGCAATTAGGATCAACCAACCCAAATTCCTATAAGTGAAACCAGTTTCTGAACCACTCATGCAACTTGTGATCCAAGTTTGACATTTAATAATGACGTACATATTGAACGAAACTAACCTATAGCCTTTAATGGAATACAATAAACTATGTCCATGTTAAAAAGGCTCGAAATCATAATAAATATCACGTCTACAATAAGTCAAGACTTCAGTTTATTCGACACCATAGACCGGTTTTTCGAAAGCTGATATTATCTCCTACATACATACACAGAACACATAGGTCTCCCAAATAACTCAAAATGACTCCCTTTGAATACTCTTCTCCGGAAAACACTGAATAGCCTCGCAATGGTCATCATCAAGGTCTCTACTTCGAACTGATGCATCTCAAGTCGTCTCCAAGTATAACCTTAATTCCGCAAATAGCACATTACATGGCAATCCCTATATAAGTAAACATTAGCTTGGCACTCAGCTTTTTTTGAATAAAGGACAGGGTACCTATTTCTATTTCCCATTTTCTGTTGGACCACGCACGATGCCAAGAAATCTGTTCATCAAATACAGTTTTAAAAAAAGAAAAACAGAGGCACCTCTCTTTTGGACAGGGTCCAAGTCCTTAAACCTCAGAATATCATAACTCACTTAGGAATCTCGGCTGTCTCATATGATTTTCCATTTGCATGCCAGAAAAAGGAGAACTCGCACACAAACACACACATACAGTCGGCCGACAAAGTCATTCAGGTCCAGTGAAACATTGAAATTTCCATGCACACAAGTGGCTCGCATGCCAGCTTAATTTAGCTACCATGTACGATACGTGTGCTCTGAATATCCTGTGCCATATTGTCGTCATAAAATTCTTAAATCTAGCCAACACATTGAACACTGAGCACATTTGCCGCAGCCTGCTCTGCACATGCCATTAAAAATGTCGAAGGAGGCCTGTCGAGTGATTTATAGCCTCCGTTCCATATGGTCAAGACGATTTTATTGGCCAACTGATTTGGAGCTTCATCCAATCGATATATGCAGTTCATTGGCATGAAACAGTCATAAGCAAATTCTAACGACAATGATCGTTTAATTCATTTCTACTCCTTGATGGAGCAGAATCTATAATTTCCGAATGGGGCTTTGAGACTCATGTGATTCTACTTAACCTGTCAATGTAAGCGAATTGGCCACTGATGAATTATTTAATGGAATTGACGGCCGGAGCGGATATACCGCTGCCACAAACTCTCTCTGCGATGAACAAAGGAATTCCCGTCTGATGATGACTCAAAGGATGTTCAATTTAATTAACAATTCATTGGCCTATGTTCTCTCACTCGTTATGAGTTGAAGACAGAAGCACACATATACACACGGATATAGTTGTTGGATTAACTCCTTTGTTCGAGACGGATGGATTGCTGAAAGGCTTTGTGTGCGGAATAGGTGTATAATTGAATGTTGATAGTAGCGCTGTCGCAACCACACATCGACGAAACTCTGAGCAAAACTTCTCAATTCGGTGAATTCGGTATTGACCTAGATGTGACTTCCGTCGGGAAACGGGGCCGATCAGCTGCCGATACCGACGTGCACAGCACCAGGAATTCCGTTTTTAACATATTTGATTAAGTGGAAAGTATTTTCTCTCTTCTGTTTTCATTGGCTTTCCACCTAAGGACATCATATAGAATTGGTTAAAGTGATGGTGTAGCTGACTGGGGAAAGTTAAATTCGGCAAAATTTTGGGATATCTTTTAAAAGTTCACAAGCCGACTTGGGCCATGAGAGGTGACTTTCAATGAAGGCCCTACCTTGATAGGCTACCGGCTGTCGGGACCAGAATGGACATGCAAGCAGCTTTTGACAATAAGTAATGTTGGACCTTAGTCAATAAGCACGAGGAGAGACTTCCCAGCACGGGCAGAGACTTTCCACCACTTCCGTCTGGTGCATGGTTTTCGCTTGACGATACCCTTACGAAAAAGGCTAATGCAAGCTATTAGGCATCAACACTTTCATACTGGCGCCATGGTGGTTCATATTTCTCCCCAAGTACCCTCTCACATGTTTTGTTCCCCTTGTAGCTTTCCTTCTTTATGCTGCGACTCCTTCATTGCAGGACTAAATATGCATTTCATTTCTAAGGAATCACTTTCCGCCACAAAATTGTCAAGTTTCGCTCATTTCCTTGGCACACAAACTCTTTTTAAAGACTTTGTAGTGAGCAAAAAATTCCATTCTCCCCACAGGACTTAAAAATACCCAATCCCAAAGCAACGCTTCTTATTAAGTTTTCCATCATGCTAGATTCATGCCGAAAAGTTGGTCAACAAGAAAAAAAGTGAGAAACCCCCTCCAAAGGATCAAAGCAATAAAAACGTGCATACAACCCTTTCTGCTCCGTATAGGAAAGTGTATTTTAACATCGCATAGACGGTGTTTGGACTTCATTACAAGTCAGCCTCTTGAGATGCTCATTTCATTTGGTGTCGAAACCATCAAAGTTGGGAAAACAGCCAAAAGAAACTTAGCCAAGGAAAGGAAGTCGATGAATTTTTTAAGACGACTGCAAACGATGTTGATCTACTTAGTTTCTCTTTTAGAAAGTGGGAATATCTTGTTATGGGTATAGCTGCTATAAAAATGTTTACGCAAACATGATGAAAGGATTCAATTAGCTGGTTTGTGTATCAAAAAGATTTTATTTTCAGGCGCCTTAGGTTTTTTTCTGGGCTGTCTTTCGCAGTAAAGTAGAGATAGTATGATTTTTGAAACTAGCTATTTTTTTCTGTGAACTCCTTGAAGATCAAACAACAGCTTAGGTCATAAGCGGATCGAGGTCAGATTTCGTCCACTTGCGAGGGCCTTTGCAAACATTCCAGCAGCCATTTAAGAATTCACTTTACGACATCTATGTGCAGTGATACGAAGAATAAGGATACACCATCTTTCTCACATACTCATTTTGTTTTTCCACTCGAATGGTAGAATATTATTACACAGGATATTGGAGCACGTCCTGCAGTGCATAAAATAGCCCAAGCAGTGGTAAAGGATATCTGGAAACTATTCGCAATTGAATGTGAATACACTTTTCTGCTCGCCTCCCATTTGGCGTTTTATTTCTGCTACTGCTTCTTCCTGATTTCAAATCATCCAAGTGGCGAAGTAATCGAATGGTGTTCAGGGGATGAGCCGATAACTGATGACAGGGGGTTGGGGTTGGGTGCAAGTATAAATCACTTATTGGGAGCAGAAGTCTCAATTTCGCAATTTTTTTTCTATATTTCTTCCGCCCGGAAAGTGATTCTGATTTATGGTGATATGTATCGAAAGCGACCATCTTTGTATGTTTCGATTGTGATTAATTTATTTCAAAGCAAATAGGTATAGGTGGAGTACACCCTATATAGTGTCTCGAGTGTGGTTTAATCTTGGAAGCCTTAACGATGTCGATTGGGTAATAAATCGTGCTGTTCGTTTTGTTTCGAGTGACATAAGTGAAATGCGATTGTGTTTTGTGTATTTGTGTTGATGATATCTAAACATATATAATGGCCTGTTAAGTATAGCAAATGTTTGGTTATGCTATGGGGTAAGTTTCTGATGTTAAATGAGGTGGACTAGACTGATATATTTTGGCCAAATGGATGGAAATAGAATGCGAGACTGTTGTTATTTAATGTTTCTAGCAATTGATTGGTTAAAAAAGTCCTTGCGGACATGGGAGATGGGAGCCGCGTTGAAGGATATTTATTTGGTCTTGAATGGGGTTATTCAAACATTGGTCAGTGGGCACTCCCATTCTGTACTGTGTGTGGTGGAATTAAGTCAAGGATAATATACATACGAGGATAGAGAAACTTCTTAATGAAGAGGATACGAGTTGATTATAAATTTCCATAATAAAAGAGTTCTCGTCCATTTTCGGATTAAGTTCTTTAACATTTAAATTGCGTAGAGCTTATAAGTTTAGCTAGTGGAAAAACTTTGCGACAAATCAAATATAGTAATTCAATTAAAGTCCCTATAGAGATATATGTAATGTGGTTTGTATACAAAACCAAATACCACTGAGAGGATGTCACATTCCATTTAATTGTTTCGATAGTTAAGGAAGAACTGGAGTTTCCACGTCAGTTTTCGGACGCGATCTTCAATGCGTTTTTGGACATGGCTTATTAGTAATTTTCATCACGTTTTTGGGGGAGTCTGTGAAGCGTTCTTGGGATCGCCAGCTGGCTCATTTTAAAAGCGTTTTCGTTTCATCTTTGAGGGATTTTTGACGTATTTTTCTGTAAGCGTTTTTGACATATTTCTGGACACATTTTTTTGACTTTTGTGTTGATACTGTTTTGAAATTGTTAGTAAGCAAATTTTTTCCACGCTTTGATTTTAGTTCCATTTTTAGACCCACTTGTACGTGTTTTGTGGACAGCATTTTCGGTATTTTTCATCCATTTGGACCATTTTTTTTTTGCCGATTCGGAAGCTCATTTCGGAAGTGTTTTTATACGCCTTTTTTAGTAATTTTATTTTTTTTTTTAATTTTAAAACGCATTTTCATTTCTGGAAATATTTTCTGACTAACCTTTTTTTAAAGTTTTTTGAATAAAAATTGTTTAAGGAAAGCAGAACAAAACAATCGATTTTTATGTTTTTTTTTTCTATTCGGGTAGTTTCATGCAGTAAAGGGTTAAAGACATTTTTTTTGAATAATTTTTCGACACGTCTTTGACAAGTTTTCTGACTCACTTTTGGTAGGGTTTTTTGATTTGTGTTTGGAAGCATTTTTGATTTAATTTTTAGAATCTGTAAGAGCTTTTGTGGGCGCATTTTTTGGTATTGGTCATATTTGGATAGTAACTTTTGGAATAGAAATATATAATTGTTGCTTTCAAATTGTTATCCCACATAGCTAATGCTGAGTGCCCAGAACACATCGCAATCATATGACGCACATTTATTTTTAACCTCGCATCTACTTATATTCGCTCTAAATTTGACAATAGAAACCTTTGTGGAATTTGTATTGCTACATTAAAATGAAAAGGCAATGGCCGTAACGATGTGTACTTAAATTCTCCACAAGGACATCAAATCTAGCTTCTATCGCTACCGAAAATACTCTACCCCCACCGCCACCATTTATTGGGCCTCCATCTGTTCCCAAGGATACCGCTCCTATTGACTATGACTAGGAACGCACAAATTAAGCCAAATTATTCCCCTCACCTAAACGGGGTTATGTAGGCCTTATTTCCTTTATTGTTATCCGCTTCACGGGTAGCCGTCAATAAATTCGGCTCCATGTTGTACCTAGAAATTACGCTGGTAAAACAAGTCCTTTTCCAGATCAATAAATCCTAAATAGCTTATGCTTCCTATCTGTATGTGATTCAAGTATCTACTCTACATACAGCAATATGAAATGGTATAGTGTAACATCGGTGTAGTAACACAGTATACATAGATGCGTTGTTTGGCTCAGTCAGGCGGACGGTGAACAAGCAACAACTGAGGACTGATGTTTCGATGCGCTTTCATCCTTTTTCGATTCATAGTTGCGCGCTTTAGGCAATTAGTACTAACCCGACGCCAATTAATCTAATGGCGTACAGTGTATATAGATTTTACAGCAGTTTCAATATTGTACAGCGACGAGAGGAGATGCAGCAGATAACATCGCCATCGACCATTAGTAGTGTCAACGGCCGTTGGCAGTAACGGGAACTGAACAGCATCAAACATAATGTATATCTAGCCAATTGTGCATGACGACTGTTGGATGAGCTGGTGTTTTATGAATTCTCCGAATGTGCGGAGGATATGATTCCAATAGATAGCCAATGCAATAGTTTAAGGGAAGGAGGTAGGTTCAGGACTGACTTCAGCAGATGCCTCCTCCTTGTTGGCTAGGGCTTTTCAATAGCTTTTGTAGGCTGTAAGCTTGGAGACTTTTGTGTGACCCACTGTCATTAGATTTAGGTAAATGAAACCACCACCAGCGCAATAGAAAATTAAATATACGAGTACTTACGAAAATGACGACACATATTATACACAGGGTTTTGCATACGATTTTAATGACTCAAAAGTCTTTATGAGCAATTTGAAATTCAAAACAAAAACATTTACAAGCGACAACTAGAAGCCCTTGTAGCTGCAGTGGCAGCTTGTAAAACTTCACCATGGCACATCGGAATTCGACCGAGTAGAGTTCCTTTTGAGGATGAAAATACCTCCTTCTGGTGCTTGCCTCCGAGTACGATCCTTTTGTGACATGTGCTTGTGGCCTGCGTTGAGAACAAAACATTGCCACACACATGTGTTCAGTGGGGCTCCTTCTCCTTTTGTGCATAAGAAATGAGCACGACGACGACTACGACGATGGCGACGACAACTCGCTTGAACATCCTTGTATGGGGTGTATTGCAGTTGCAGTATATAATCTTCTTTATGAATACGAGACATTATGCGAAAGAAGGACACTGAACACGGCATAGAAGTAAAACTCATTACATATGGTTTTTTTCTCTAAACACAAAGCCACATGTGCAAAATGTACTGCTGCAGATATAGCAAGCAAAGTATCCGCTTTTAAGGCATTGTCTTGGGTAGGTTGAAGTATCTCTATTTAGTGCATCTTAGATTTTAATTTGAGATTATTTATGTGGTTGAAGAAGTTATCCAGGCACTTGGTTATCACTGCCGTTCACTCTATGTCAACATCTGGTGATGGATTTGAATACTGCCATTAAGAAAGTGTAACAGTTTTTGAAGTGTTTCAGCTATCGGGTGAGAGATTTATGACGTAGTACCGTTAAAGTACACCAAAGATGGTAAAAAAAAATAAGCAGATAAGATGGCGTGCGCTTTTTAGGACAAGCAGGCATTGATCGAGATGGCTGGAGGGACACTCATAGTACCTACAGCTAGTTGAAGAACAAGGTGGACATGCTATTGAAATTCACGGTAAAATCATGGAAAAGATAAGAAATAGTGCAGCCCTAAAGAATCAAGATAATGTGCTTCCTCTTACTCATCTTAGTACATCCTATTGAAATCATTGGATGTCCATTGTCCACCTTTCAGACAAACCTAGACTAATTGTATTGTACGTCAGCATAGCCGGGAAATCTCTTTTAGATTTATAAAGTGCGCAACTATTCAAGTTGGTGCAACACATTGTTGCTTTGCAACATATTCCGCAGTATCAAGACTTTTCCGAACCTATAAATTTATTTGTCTGTTTCTTACCAACTTTATCCCCCAACCCCCCTAATAAGTTGAAAAAAAAAACACAATAGGAGGACGACCAATATTCATCCATCGGGCTAACCCGCATAGACTAAGCAAATGCAATGTCCATTCCAATGGAAGACACTAGATTAATGTTGGAATAAGAATATTTTCATCACTCACCTTCAACCGTCTCTTCCACACCGTCTAGTCCACCTAACTTTAGTTGAATTAAATCCAGCCACCCACCGCACCGATGCATACGCAAATAAATAGCGCACCCAAAATATCAACAATTTGGGAAAAAGTTTAATTGAGTTACGTTGAAAGTTTGCTGATCCTTTTCCAATGGCCGCCATGGAGGACAAAACGAATAATGAACAAACAAAATCCCCAAACTTTTCAGAATGAATGACTCCAAAGCCCCGCATCAGAACTTTTCCCCTCAGTTGGCCATAAATTGAAAGTAAAAATTGCGAAAAGTAAACAAGTTTGCAGGAGCCGTCTGTGTCCTATCGTCGCCATATTGTTTTCTGCTGTGAATACTCATTCTTCTGCCACAAATCTGCCTCAAAACATTATCATTTACAGAAAATGCGGCATGGCGCACAAAAAACTTCCGTTTTAACCTACCTCCACTATAACCAAAGTGCATTTGGTCTTCGCCCTTCAGCCGCAGCCCTCAACCGAACCTCGAAATATGGATCGGAATATAAAGTGAAACTCCTTCGATTGAATTCAACGTGAATTCACAAGCATGCAAACAGCAATTCGTGTCTCTGTTATCCGCACAATAAAAAAATAAACCAGCCCGGGGAAGATTTGCGAATCAAAGAAGTTTACCTCCCGTCCTCTGGGTGAAAGGGATAAACCTGCCAAAGGATATTGTAAATGGGGAGAAAAGTTACGAACACCGCAAATATTATCGGATAAACTTAACCAAAAGCAATAAATTTTTGCACTCTACCGAGTTTGCATAGAGGATTAATACTTACCTCACATGGTTAACGACATATAGTCATTGCGATCCTTCAGGCAGAGTGGAGTACGCAGCTCAAGTCATTAAAAAATATTATCTTTTGATAATCTTTTATGCAGGAAGCAGCAGATTCTTTTTATTTCTTAGGTTTTCATCAAAAAGTTTCGATTTTGTTGCACATACGGTAGAGTGTGTTCCTCTTACATGGGATGCGTGCTCCAAGGACGGAGCTATGAAAGTTTATGAATTGCTTGTGTGGACGAAACTTAGTCTCTTGCTAATATAAAGTTCTCTTCCGGCGACTTAACCTTTCTTACATTTCTTCTTTTCCGCTTGTGGAGAGTAGGTACGGTTCAAGGTTTTTTTTTTTCTTGTAGTTTGCTGGGTAAAGATGGAGCGTTATGGTTATTTAAGGAGAAGTAAAAAAACTTGGAAGTACAACATGATTGGTGTTTGTAGAGTAAAACGGAAGTTAGGAAAGTGCCATATGCTAAGGGATAAGTTGCACTTGCTATTGGAAAATTTTGGGGTCATGCATAAAAGGCTTGATTTCGGGCGATACCCAAATTGTGTTGGTATTTGATGAACGTTCTTATAAATGTAACTGAAAGTGATCTACAGGATACCAGAAGCGGACAGTGAAAGCGACTATTAAGATAAATAGATATTTCATTTCGTATAAAAATAATGTTTTACCAGGGATTTGATAATTTTGTTTTTATCTTTCTACTGAAATATTATTTTTTATGTAAGATACTCGTAGTTAGGTAAGGCAGAAAAAGAAACTTGAAGGAAAATACTAAAAAAAACTCTCAATATATTAAATGTAAATAATAAAATTCAAAGAATGAAAAATAGTATTAAATGTATATACACCAAACGGATTTGTATTAACAAGTTAACGAAAAGGTATCTATTTAATAAATATTTAAATAAAGACAAACAATTAAGTAAATAATTAAATAAGTAAGTAAATATATAAATAAATAGTTATATAAATAAATAAATAAATAATTAGATCAATAAATAAATAAATAATTAAAGAAAGGATCCTATTAAAAGCTATATTGGAAGCATAAAGCTGTCTACGACTGTTGGAATAATTAAGGGTCGTCGTGGCATTGAGGATTAAAGCACGCGGCATACCTACCTTCGCAAGTCGATGGGCAGATTTCTATTAACCAATTCGGCGACTTCACTCAACATTTTCGACTGCAGCAGCAGTTTTACACAAAGTATTAAAAAGAAGTATGAAAGTATGTGAAGGACTGTGTTAATTTGAGCTGTACTTTTCCAAAAATTAACAAAACTAGAATGCCAATCGGTAGGGAGCAAGATACAGAGCAGGATGATGATTCAAGCTTTGGAGCCTTTGCAAGATGTCCCCCAATTTGGTTAAAAAATCATCTTTAGAAACGAGGCGAATTTGTGGTTACCGAGTGGCAAATTATTTATAAAAAGTTACTGTTTGGTGGGGATTTTTGAATATGACGTTGGTGAGGGCGCAGTCATCAACGGAGAGAGCTATGCTAACTTTTGAACCAAATTAAAATATATGAAGGTAAACGACATGTGTTTCTTGCAGGACGGGACAGCAGACGGCGCGATGGACGTCCAGCATGAACGATTTGAGTATAGGTTTCTCCTGCCAGAGGTGACGTGAATTGGCCATCAAGAACGTGCGATTTGACCCCGATAAATTTTTTCTTATGGGGTCAACGAAGCCAGAGGCTAATAAATAATCAGTGGCATCTCTCAAAATCACTGAGATCAATGCGACACAGTCGGATCAGCGCCATCGTGAGAAGCCTCTGCTGACATTTGAAAGGTGTTACAATATTTACATGCAAGCTGAGTGTGAGGTTTGTTAGTACCTCACACTCAGCTTATTTTTTTCTATTTCAACATCGACCCGTCGTTATTGAAAATCCATTTATATATGATCCCTTTCCCTGAGGTCTTCTGGCAAAACGTAGAAGCGTTGGTAACTTTCTCATTCGAGAAGCAAAAGTCGTACAAGAACTCCTGCTTTATTCTTGCCATTAAAAATACATCTGTGTGCAGATTTAAATATTGCACTAACCAAACAAATAAACCGCCTCCGTAGAACAGCTCACATAATTTCGGTTAAGAGTTTTGCAGAAAAAACTAAAATCGATGCAACATTTTCAACATTTCCGTGCTAGGAATATACAATTACACAATTCGAGGCTCTTTTCTACCGCTATTCTTTCTGTGGACAACCGGTGTCACTCCCTAGGACAGTCATACTTCCTTCAAATATACACCACCTATCGAGTGTAGTTCATTGACAATAAAAAGAAACAATTCCAATACTGCGGGTCTAGCAATCAATGACAGTCAAGTAGATGGATGAAGGACTATAAAGGAGGAGGCGCACGCAGGAAACAAATAGCACTCATTACTCGTTCCTTATGTCGACATCTTAATGTAATGTAATTCTTGAGAAAGAGAACGCAATCTAAGGGCCATTACTCATTTCGAATTATTAGTGTCCAGTGCCACCGAGCTCAAGTGACTAATCAATTTCGCCAATTTCATGTGATCTACCCGCCCAAATTGAATGGGCGCACTAATTCCTCCCATTACTCATATTTTTGTACCCCTAATCTGTATAAATTAATCATTAGGGATGTTCCTCAGCATAAATTAAATATTATTTCTTCTCCTCTAGCGAAGGCGTTTCTTTCTGCAAAGTCACAAAGGCTGGTATGATTTTGAATTCACAAGAAAGTTTTTATCTCTGTAATAATCGTTTGCCACAAGTTAATTATTTCCAGAGCACATTGCATTGCGTGAGGTATAACATTCCCTATGAAAAGCCGCACTTTAAGGATGATGATGTAAATCCCTACAGGGGATATTAAGCAAGCGTTTTGTAAACTAGTTTCGCCTGTTGCGCTCATTAGAAATAAATTCAATGAAAAATCCGTCTTTCCTTAGAGTTTCCACGGGGATTATGTGCGAGAGCAACAGCTTCCCTTCTCCATTCCGTAAGCCGTAGCAAAATTCCCTCTTAAATCCTTCAGTTTGTTAAAGATCAGCAACGACGCTCTGGTGAAATACCCCATAGCTAACCCTTTAAGGATATGCCAAACTCCAATCCGACACCCTCATTAGCCGTATCCTCCCATTCAATGGCAGGAGTTTAAACGCGAATTCCATTCCATTCCGCTTTCAATTGGATAAGACCATCTACCGTATCTACTAGGGGAGAGTTGATTGTGACAGACAAGCAAATTGCTTTCTTCTTTTATACCGGCGAGAACTTGAGATGAAGATGAAGCCATTGCAGGATAACTGCATCTAAGTCCATTTCATGTCAATTTACATTCGTTTTGTGTGGCTTTTGGATTTTTTCTTATTTTCTTCACTGCAAGGAAAAACCTTCTGTGTGTGTGAATCATTATTTGAAGGAGCACTTTGGGTTTTCTGGGGGTGAATGCATTCCATTCCATTCTGTGTGGAATTACACACGAAATGGCCAATAATGCGCTTAGAAGTGTTACTGCCACAGCAACTGATGTTGAGTGGCGAAAAATACGGATCTCGGTACTCGGGGGGTTTTATTTTCTAATTCGTATGCCATGCAATCGAGGAAGTGCACTGATGTTGGGGCAGCACTGTATAGCGTGCGGTGTGAATATTGAATGCATGGATTTATTCGGTGTTTATTTTGGGCTAACTTGGAGCGAAAAGAAAGGATTAGAGTGAGCGGTGTGTTAAAATGGATGTTCTTTGGACTTTGTGTAGAATTGATTTCAATGTGGATTGGATCTGGCAAGGAGTAATCCACACCAAACCTGATTCGGAAAATGAATGTATAGTCGTAAAAATGTAGGAGTGTGCTTAGAGGTGGAGTTGCTTAGGAAGATGTTCTTAAAATTGCTAATTTTGTGAGAGAAAAGAAATGAGTCCTCAAGTCGATGACCATCAGATTTCGTTATCCCCTTGTAGCAATTTGATTGTACAAGATCATTAGATAATTCCGTGGTTTGAAGTTGGTAGTGCTTGCATTTGACACCTCTCAAATTCAGCTGTCATTTGAAGTGTCATAATATAAGTTTAATATTTGCCATTCGCGAACCCAATTCTGGCAGTGAATCAAAGACAAAGGTATACACAAATCTAGGAATCGCTCCTTTAAGATCACCATGGGTAGGTTATAGTTGTTCCTTTGGGCTCATTATTTACTGAGGCGATACCTATAATTATAAGTGAAAACGAAAAATTACTCCACATAAATGGCCACGAAAATTTTAGTTAAACTACTCAGACAAGTCAAAGACGTGATATGAGTAACATAAGTAAGCTATAGTATAGACGACTCTGCACCACAATAGCAGAGAATTTGCAGGTATCCAAAAACTCTGGCATAATCCAACATCCACTTTAAAAATAGAATTGCAAAATATTTTTAAGCGCATTTACAGTGTATACCTAAAGTAATTCAATCCGCAGATGGTGCTGTATCACTTCAACCCAAATGTCCACACCCCTAAGTCAACAAATCTGAAATCGCTTTGAATGCCCCACCTACAGATTGTAAGATTCTGTAGCGCGCAATTAGCGGGGTGCTACATCCCGCTTTCAATATTTGCATTTGCTTTTTCCCTTAATCAAATCTGTCCCCGTCGGAAACAGGCTTTCTCAGCAAATACACAAAAAAGAGATACAGCTCCTTTGTTTGTTTGCATCCACATGTTTTTGGTTGAATTTATCTCAACTGTGTCATTGAAACTTTCAGCTTAATTAAGCCGCATGAATGGATAGATACGTTTCGAAAAATAATTCCCATACCGGTCATGCCTAATCATTAACCTATGCAAACCAGTATGTCCGTGGCCTACCCTTACCTGGTGCCCATCTATGCCACCCACTCATTATCTGGCTTTTTTCGTACTTATCGTCATCATCACATGTCATTGCCGTTATCCCTTATAATTGCCCCGCAATTAATGTATACGATCCCAACGACAGTTGAGTTACTTTAATTTTTTTTAACTGCGTCGTTTTCCAAAAATGAATTGGATTTTAATTTATTTAATTGCCCGAGTGTGCGTAATGAATTTGTATGCAATATACATATGATTCGCCTGTATTTCCCAATGTTTGTTTTTGTACTTCGCGTATAGTGCTATAGACATAAATTGTTTATTTTGAGGACTTTCCTGCGCTCCTTTCACTTCCACCAGGGCAATAAATATTGAGAATTTAATTGGGAAAGTCCTCCCCATTCGCGTTCGCATTGGCATGTGTTCATTCTCATTGTGTCATTTGGTTTTTATGGGCAACCATTATCAATGAAGGGATTTTTGCCTTTTGTATTTTTCTGCAAGCCCTGCGGGATAGTTATGTGTAGCGTTCTCAAGTGATATGGGTATACAGCATGACGCGACGTTTTGCCTGAATAAATACGTATGTGGTCCGTTCAGTGCGACGTGATGTTAATCAGAATTAAGTCATTAAGAACGAAAAGTCTGCCGGCACTGTTGGCCCACCACTGATTAACGGAAATTAATTTATAGCGTTTTTATCGGTGGGCTGTTAAACCGGGACAACTAGATGGAAGCGAGCGTTTAAAGAAGAGGAGTTAATACAGAAATTGCTGGCGCTATGCAAGCAGATTTTTGGAAAAATATTTGAGCTCTGGAGACCTATGTCATATGTGTGCAAAGAATTGAAGTGACCAAATATAGCTCCGACTCTATAAATCAATCGAATGCCATTGCCTTGGCCTTGGGTGAAAGCGAAACCAAGAACAAGAGAAAGAAAGTTAATTGCATGTTTATAGAAGTCATACTCTCCTTTGGTATGAAAAAGTCTTACTCCCCGAACTTTGTTCTTTGTGGTATCTACCAACTTTGCGTATCTATATCAGATATGAATTCTAGCATCTTAGTTCATTTTGGTCATCCTCGAAATATTTTTGTGGCTAGATTTCTTCAGCTGCTTCAAATATCTACTTGTTTTTCTGCTTTTGAAGCGAAGTTCTTCGTAGGGCTGATTTCCAATACCCGAACCATGAAGCGCCATGAAAGTTGGTTCTGTTTGTATAAACTACGTTTTTCTTTGAGAAGTTTTGTTATATACTAGCGAGGAGACTTCGCTTTCCGGTTGGGATATTTCGAAACAGCGTTAAATGCGCTGCCACTCTATGATAAGTTCCCCTTGCCAGGAGTCAGGACCAGGATACGCGTATTTCGTTTACCGCTCTTGCTGAAAAATTTAGAAAAAGTTGAGCCGTCAAGCAGTTGTTTAAATACTCTTACGTGTAGTGGTCGTTGGTTGTGCTCAAAAGTTTGTGAAGAATGTTCCGGCTAATACATACGCAGTCAGTGGGTCAACACGCATACCTCGCAGTCGAAACACTGAATGTAAGGTCGAGGCTCGTGGGCCGAAAGGTTTGTCTATGCTTGCAGTGTTTCTTTGTGAACTGAGAGACGCTTAAGTTCAGCTTTGGCGCTGGAGGTATTTGACTTATTGACACCATAAAAATGGTGTTACTTTTTTAGTTCAGAGCTGAGCAGGAGCACTTAACTGAGCTCGAGCATTACAAGCACGCTCTGAATCAAGCGCGCTCAGAGCGTTCTGATGTTATTTTGTTTTTCCTGTTTTTTTTTTTCAAGTGTGTGTCAGCATTTTCCTCAACCTGCTTAGCCAGTTTATACTGAGCTCATAGAGCGCACTCTGATCATGTTATGAATGCAAAAAGAAACGCCAATTCTGAGCTAAAGAAGAAACACGAACTTTTTGTATAACCTTTTAGGTTATGCTCTGAACTTAACAAGAAAAACGCCCAAACAGAAACGAGTGTTATCACTGTGCCGCAAAAACTTAATCATAAGGGCACATTTCAAGTCAGAGTACCTACTGTATAGGGTTTAGAGGCTTTTGAAACATTTCTATTTAAACTGTTCTCGAACGAAATTCCTGAGGCTTATGGATTGACCGCTTAACTTCTTAAAGATGGATGAGATGATGTGGTACGTCGCATGCACCAATTTGTTTGTAAAATTTAATCGGAAGCAATTGGTTGAGGTCCCTGTCCATATGTGCGAACCTCCTAAAGGCTCTCCTCTATATTGTTGTCCCTAATGGGTTTGAAATCTAAGACACTTCGGACGTTACCGCTAGCTTCCTATCTCGCTTCCTATCTCAAACGAGTGAGTTCGAATTATCGGATCATCACGATGTCGTTATACAGCTCCTAAGATTTGCTGTTCAAATCTTCTCTTAAAGTTTCTTGACAAGGCCTTGGAGTACAACTACCTTCCAAGACCAAATTGGTTTGCAAGTGCATTTCTTCGGTTGAACTCTAACCTTATGCCACTTTTAAAGGCTATAGCAGAGCCGAAGTGAGTTACGTCTCTAACTACATACCTCAAAGTTACAGCTGTCTAATGTTATGCTTCGTCTAAATGCTATGCTGTGTTCGTTTTTGCCACTTCTGGCCCAACAACTCGCAGAGTCCTGGTAATGATGTTATTGTCATCATATAATTATATATGGACTTCAAGGATTAAGTATCCTGTATCCAACATGAAAAACTAGTCAGAGATGTGAAAATTAGCTCGATTATATAAATGTCTCTCTATAGGTATATAGTTACATGGTCTTACGATCGATCAATAGATGACAAGTATCGATCTGGATTTCTTAAGCTTAGCCCAGATTCGTAATTTATTTCGAAGTCGTTTGTAGATGTTAAAGATGCAATGGTATAAGCCATTTCGTTTACGATTATGTATTTATTTTCTCCCAATAGCTGGCAGCCAATGCCGCATAACAACGCCCTCTCATCGAAAATCCTTCACACAGCCGACACTCACCACGACTAACCAATTGACAAGCTAAGAAGATGTGCGGCCTATTTGCCTTCTGCCAAACATTGCCATTCAGCATCAGCATACCCTACCTAATGAATGCGATAATAACTTCCTTTGACAAATCTTTACCATCACCTCATATGTGCCACCATACACACTCTCGGTGCTATTATCCATTTCCGATTGAGAGATAATCCTTTGCTCAGGCCGTCTCTATTTCCGGAGGCATTCAACTGTACACATATGCTGTGCGACAACAACGTAACAAAGTGCAACACTATAAAGCTAACTAAGTCATCAGTATAGTCTCTGTAGAAATATCTCTGGCAGAAGCTTTGACTTTTGAGACATCAACGACATCCATTGCAGAGGCTTCTCTTGGTTAGTAAACTACATATATCTACACAAAAGGATAATGGCTGCCGACAGCAAGACAGATAGAGTTTCCTTGTCATTTCTCCATCACTGGTTTAGTCCAAAGCAAAGCCTGGCGGTGATGCATATCTTTTGTGCAATTGTGACACATGACTGACGGTAATTTCTCGAAATGTTGCTCATCCTCGTCGTCTTCTTCGTGTATGTCGTCGTTGTCGTTGGTGGCGGTGGCGGCATCAGCTCCCTTCATCAGGCAAATCGAATTGCTGCCAGTTACAAAAGCCCATTGTGCTGGGTGAACAGAGAGATGGATAAACCTCATCTCAGTTCATCAAGGAGTGTCATGTTCGAGGAACACAATGTTCGTATCTTCTTTGAGAATTGATTGTGATGTGTGTAATGGAGGTACCTCATCGTCGTGGCAGTTCTCAGCGTTGCCGCAACCAGCAAAGATGCTGCTGAACAGAGTGCCTCACTAGAACTGATTCAATTAGCCGGAGTTGCCGCCCGATTCTTCCTCCACTAACAACAGTTCAACATACAGTCATACCCGGTATAGGTGTGCACGTAAGTCTAACTGACACTGGAGCTACTTTAATCTCCCGACACAATGCGAGTGTTGACACTGGAATTCCTTGTGTTGGTCAGGTATGTACCTTTGTCAGTTTGTGCTTGAACAATGCGAAAGGACAGGGGCAAAATTCAATTATATCCCAACAGCAGTGTCAAATTATCCCGGTGATTTAGCCGAAACTCAATTTGGCCGACAACCGGAATGTGAGAGTGAGAACTGAGTGCATGGGCTTATGAGTGATTTGTGGCTTTTCGGGGCCATTTGGAGACGCAAGCAACTAAGTGGGATATTATGTTACGATGTTACCAGGTGTAAGTGATAATTAGAGGTTGGACCGTCGTCGTATAACCTTGTTTTGTGGTAATGTACATTTAATTAGGCGGCACAGAATGGGGCTGCAAATTGCGTAGCATTTGTGGGGAATGGCACGACATTGTAATCGTAGTCGCTTGTGAGATACAGTCGGACAGGGGGGTCAAGTAAAGTGAAGTAATTGAGTAAGCAGATGTGTTGGTAATGTGCTCAATTAATAATTTTGGTCTAAATGTGTGGAGCCGTTTTTGATAAGACATGTAGTGTTTACAAAATAATGCCTCGGGAGTAGAAGTCCCATGAGGAGCCACTAATTCGATGATCAGTCTATTTCATTGGCCATATCACTAGATCCCCCAAAAATGGTTCAAATTGGTTGATGCGTTCTTGCCTACAAATATAACTTTTGCGTCTCCAATGTCCCGCACATGTTGTCCCGAGTGTGAGCTGAGGTGGAATAGTTGCTAGTTGACAACCAAAATCATAGTTTTACGTCTACGTAAGGTGATTATCAAATTGACAATCGCTTTTTTGTGATCAATTTCATGTGACAGCTATTTAGGTGTCGCGTTCATCCATTTGTGTCATTTTCATAGGTATGCACCTCGGCTTCGACTCCAAATAAATTAAATACTTTCGTGAAAAAAGAATATTATTTCTATACAAAATAAATTAGAATAAAAAAGGGATATTTAAAAATTCGTGAAGTGCAATGTTTACTTCATTGGAACTGTACTACAGAAATGAAGTAAATAATTCCAACAAAGTCCAAATATTAAGAAAAAACCTGAGAAATAAGACAAATATCTTGGAACTTCCAAACCAGATGTAAGAATGCATTATTTATAAATATTCATTGTTGATTGGTGGCATTTATTATTGCGTACTACTTAATTTACCGACTCTAGTAAGGTCAACGCATGTTGCACCCATCCTTCAATTGGCTGCAACTTTAAATCTTCTTTAGGGGTGGTGGCTATTTTAAATTTTAATGCTGCCAATAATCAGTCATTTTTTAGAAGTGATCGTTTTACACAGAAATACTCTTAAAAAAGACTCTCACCTCATTTGTTGGAATTGCGATCAATGTGGTCACTCCTATATTGATTGCAAATCCGAAAAATGGGTCAAATTTTGTTGGGGATGTGGGAAAAAGGGTATTGTAAAGCCTCATTGTTATACTTGTCGCTCGGGAAACAGGCAGATGAATGCAAAATAGACCGGATATTTGCATTCGGAAATATTTCATCTTCCGGTAACCACCCAAATATATCTACTTCAAATTCAATTTCTATTCTTCAAAATTCAAATTTGAAATCAGATTTAAAAAGTGCTATTCCCGATAAGTTTCCAATTAAACCTTACCATGATCGGCTTCGTGACTATCAAATAGCTAGAGCTCGAATTTTTTTAAACACGTCGCAAAAATCAAAATCTTCAGTGCGTTGTAGAACTCATTATAAAAATTTAAAATATAGTAAGAAACTTATTTCGGCCACAATTTTAAATGACTCTGACGATCCCAGACCTTACGCAAGAGTTAATATTTTTGGTAAAGAACTGATGGGACTTTTGGACAGTGGTGCCAGTATCACTTGTCTAGGAAATGGAGGTTTAGACATACTTCAAAATACAAATGTTAAAATTAATAAAATTTGTTCCAATATTAAGACAGCTGATGGAAATTTGCATAACATTTTGGGTAATATTTCTGTTCCAATTACTTATCAAAAAGAAACCAAATTAATAACTGTTTATATTGTCCCAAATCTAAAACAAGATTTGTATTTGGGTGTAAACTTTTGGAAAGCATTTAATTTGGCTCCTTCAATTTTTCCTCAAATTTCAGAAATTATTTGCGATGATTCAAATTTACATATTTTGACAAGTGAACAAAATTGTCGATTAAATTATATTACAACAAAATTTCCATCATTTATTGTTAAAGGGTTGGGGAAAACAAATTTAGAGGAACATGTAATCGATGTCGGGGATACAAAGCCGATTAAACAACGACATTACCCTGTATCGCCCGCTATACAAGCATTAATGTTCGAGGAGATTGATCGGATGCTTGCTATGGATGTCATCGAGGAGAGTGAAAGTGCATGGAATTCTCCCGTGGTTCTTATTCGGAAGCCAGGTAAAAACCGATTATGCCTTGATTCCAGGAAAGTAAACGCTGTTACTAAAAAGGATGCATATCCTTTGCCAAATATTGGCGGCATATTAAGCAGAATTCAGGAAACAAGATATATATCAAGTATTGATTTAAAAGACGCATTCTGGCAAATACCTTTAGAAAAGAACTCTCGGGAGAGGACAGCATTCACGGTTCCAGGACGTCCATTGTACCAATTCAAGGTCATGCCATTTGGATTGTGCAATGCGCCACAACGGTTGTGTCGCTTAATGGACAAAACCATTCCATCTAATCTTCGAGACAATGTGTTTGTATATCTAGACGATTTGTTGGTTATGTCCCCAGATTTCGATTCACATGCTCTTCTATTAGAAAAAGTTGCTAATTCATTAAGCAGGGCAAATCTTACGATAAATGTAAGCAAAAGTAAGTTTTGCTTTAAGGAATTGAGTTATTTGGGATACATTGTTGGTAACGGTGGACTTAAAACCGACCCAAATAAGGTCGCCGCAATAAAAGACTTTCCAACCCCAAAAACGGTAAAGCAAATCAGACGTTTCATTGGAATGACAAGTTGGTACAGGCGTTTTATTCCGAATTTTGCTTCGGTTTCTGCGCCCATTACAGTTTGCCTTAAGCAAAATCGAAAATTCAATTGGTCTGAGGAAGCTGAAAACAGCTTTAATGAGCTAAAGTCCGCCTTGTCTAGTGCAACTATGCTATATCATCCAGACTACAATCGCCCGTTTGTCATACAGTGTGATGCAAGTACATCAGGGGTGGGAAGTGTACTGTATCAGGTTGATGATGATGGATCGGAGAAGCCGATAGCGTATATGTCTCAGAAATTGAACTCAACACAAAAAAATTATTCTATCACAGAACTGGAATGTTACGCTGCAGTTTTGAGCGTAAAGAAATTTCGAGAGTATATAGAGGGGCTTCCATTCAAAATTGTTACTGACCATTCAGCACTTAAATGGTTGATGAATCAGATAAGGATTTAAGCGGTAGGTTGGCTCGTTGGAGTCTAAAGCTTCAAGGATTTGATTTTTCAATTGAACATAGGAAAGAAAAACAGAATGTGGTTCCTGATACTTTATCAAGAGTTTATGCTGCTGATGCGATTGATACCTCTGGTTCAGATATGCTTAGTATCGACTTAAGTTCTCCGGAGTTTAAATCTGACGTATACAAGCAACTGATAAAAACGATAAACGAGAACCAAGACAAATTGCCTGATCTTCATGTAGCAAATGAATTCGTGTACAAGCGTATGGAACCTCGTACTGGAAATATTGAAATTGATAATCAGATTTGGAAGCTTTGGATCCCACAGGGTTTAACTGAAGGTTTAATTTCTTCTGTTCACAATCCCCCCAATGCTTCACATGGTGGATTTGTTAAAACTTTATACAAATTGCGACAATTGTTCTTTTGGCCTAAAATGGCAATCCAAGTCAAACATTATGTTAAAAATTGTGATATTTGTAAACAAACTAAATCTAGTAATTCTATTCACCAACCACTTATGGGAAATCAAATTCAAGTGGATCGTCCTTGGCAACGAATTTATATTGACTTCTTGGGTCCCTATCCTCCTTCAACTTCCGGTAATTGTTTTATTTTTATTGTTTTGGACCAATTTTCAAAATTCATTATGCTCAAACCATTGCGAAAAGCTATACTTCAGAAAACGTTATAAAATTTTTGGAGGAAAGCGTCTTCACAATTTTTGGTGTTCCTGAAAGTTTGTTTTCTGACAACGGTAGTCAATTTGTTTCCAAATTATTTGAAAATTTTTTAAAAGGATACGGAATAAACCATTTAAGAACCCCTATTTATACTCCCCAAGCAAATGCCTCTGAAAGGGTAAATAGATCAATCGTCACAGCAATACGAGCTTATATTAAGCAAAAAGACCATAAGGAATGGGACAAGTATCTCGCTCAAATAGGAAGTGCATTAAGGTGTACTGTGCACGAATCGATTGGAATTTCTCCTTATTTTGCTTTATTTGGTTCGCACATGATAACTCACGGATCTATTTATTCAGTCATTAAAAAACTTAATTCTCTCCAGGGGGAGAATATTGAAGTTTTACCACACTCCTGCAAGATGCAAATTATTCATGAACAAATAAAAGACAATCTTAACAAGGCACATGAAAAACACAAAAAGGTATATAACTTACGGTCGCGAAACATTAAATTTTATCCTGGTCAAATAGTTTTCAGAAAAAATTTTATTTTAAGTAATAAATTCAAACATCTAAACAGCAAATTTTGCAACAAATTTTTAAAATGCAAAATTAGAAGAGTAGTTATACTCAACATTGACTATAAACGCGAATTTCATTTTTAGGAAACTAAATTCACTTTTTAGGGGTGGGAATGTGTAACGATTAACATGTTTTGTCTTCCTTTTTCTATTTCCTTTTGGCTCTATTTAAAATAATAAAACAACTTTACTAATTCTACTGTAGCAAAATTAGAACTAGTTAGTTTTTTTTTTGTTTGTCAAGCAAAAAAAATATCAGGATAATTTTTGTAATTGAAATAATTTTATTGATTGAAAAGGAGTCATATCGGAAAATATTTTAAACCGCCTTTATAGAAAATAAAAAAACAAAACATATTCAGAATTTCAAAGATCCTTCACGCGTTGCCTATAGTTTGGTATTTTACCAAATCCAGGTACAAGGTAAAGCTGTTTTTTTAAATCAGATTTTTTTTATTGTAACCGTCATACAGCTTTTCCCTGAATTAATAATTATTGTAAAAGTTATACTTTTCAAAACTCGACCTACTGATAGGCGTTGAAGTGTAATGAAGGGAATGTACTTATATATGGATGGAGAAGTAACAAAATAAAAAAGGATTGTAAAGAAAATATAAGGAGCAATCAATTAACAGAAACAGAAAAACAAAACAAAAACAGAAAAAAAAAGATATATCAAACATTTTGAGCAACAAATATCATAATCAAGTTCCTACAAACGATACCACCAATTAATCGAGCTTTTTATATATAATTATTAATGTTGTTAAATTCTCGTTTTCATCAGTTGTTAGTGTTCAAGTTTTATTTTATTTAAAAAAAAAAAGAAGCAACTTTCATCTTAAACATTACCTACTCAAGATTTCGTGCGCACGGACATCACAAAGGATCAGAAGGTACATAATTTTAATTTTTTTTAATTTAAATACGAACATACGCAATCATAGTATAATCAATTTCAATGTCTACTTTTAATTAATTACTTATAATTTAATAGTTACTAATATTTTTCTTTGTTATTTTATTAAATTTAAAAACCTACCTAGTTAAAAAATTGAGAATTTACATATATTAGAATCTAAGCCATATTATTCTTCACAATTATAGTTTGAAAATTTAAACTTGGAAATATGATGGTTTAAATTTTACTTAATAACCCATAGATATGACGTAAGTCACTGAGAAGATAGCAAATGTTTTAAAGGGTAGATATTTATAACCAATGGCCAGTGTATCTACATGGATGGGGTGGGAGGCCAAAGAGTCCTATTAACAATATTAGGGACTCCAGATCCAAATAAATTCTTTTCCATCTTTAACCCAAGATCATTCTAAATTTGTACTTTTTCGATTTTTAATTTTTTTGTACTGTGCTATCGCCAGAACCAGCCCTTAGCCGGGAATAAACTATCAGATTTGCGAACACTTTTCATAGCATAGTTACAAAACGAAAATCAAAAAAGTAACAATCAACCATCACCTTAGCCGATTCCAGCTCTGCTTCTGTGGACCCTGTCGAAATTAGTTATTTTCTGGCACCTACTATGTTGTATGGAGAACTATCCCTCATCTCTTCCCGGGCATTTTTAGAAGAGCTTGCCTGATAAATATTTTTTTTTTTTGTATTTTAGAGTTCGCCCAGTTGTAGAAATTCTATTATTCTACTGACCTGGCTTATACACAACAAATTGGAGACAATTTACAAGCAGCATTGCATCTCTGCACTATCTTCCCAACAAAAAAAAATCAAGCGAATATGTTATGGTTGAAGCAGTAAAAGTGGTTCTTTACCTCCGCCTATTTATATATAAGATGCACGAAAGTGTTTCAAACCGTCAAAGTCATTAGGATAGCATAGCATGCGCTTAGATCACAGAGGCAAGCTTGCCTAACGATTACAGAACCACCCTAATTTTGGAATCATCGCACTTTTTTTCAGACTAAGGATACAGTTCGAAATACGTGGGAGTGTGAGGTGTGACTCTAACTTTACTAAACTGCAAGAGTTTCCTGAAACCCACGGTCCTAGTAGGTAAAATTATTTTAATAATTCAGCTTACAAATATCTACCAAAACTTCATATCTTAGTCAAATTTACTACATCATTTTGACCATCTTCAATGGATTGCACTGACTAACAGCTTGGTCTTTGACGTCGTCAAAGTCTCTCAAATTCCAACGTTCCAAGTTCTCAGCCTGTACCTTAAATTGAATGATTTTTTTTTTATCAAGTTTCAAGTTTGTCACTGCCGGCTCTAAATTACACACCCTCGCACTGTCACAGAGGAGGACTGAAAATACCGTATAGTAATTTGATGAGCCCCTAAAAAATATAGGCCAAACTGTTGTCTCCAATTAAGCCATCAGCCGTCTTGCAAATACGCAGTGTTGTCTGTCTTGAACCATTGCTCCTGGCAATTTTAAAATAAATTCACGTGTAGGTACCTACTTACTTATCTAGGTCTCTAGCCAATTTTACGATACTCACATAAATTAAAGTATGTAGCTCCCTGCGGTCCTTGAACTCCCTTACCAGACATCACTTGAATTGCATCTTTAAAGAATAAGCTCTCACGATAAGAGTGCTTGAAGAAATTGCCCCAGAAATCACTGTCACTGTGTTTCCTCTTCCCAACTGCTCAGATATTTTACGAATAACAACTGTCTATACCACCCCCAAGTCGTCCATTAAAAAAAAAAAGAAAAAGAAACATCTCATCACAAAGCCCTGCAGTAAACAATAAAGAAACTCCGTCCACAGAAGACTCTGTGCGTATTAAATTACATGCATCAATTTCTGGAATTCCACGGCTCTTTAAACGGCTTCAACTTCAAGCCCACCACCAATTTGCGTGCGAAGCTGAGGCACCCGCCTGACATGGCATTGATTTATTGCTATCCCTCTCAACCAACCAACTCTTTCTCACCCACCCCCCTTCAAGTCGAACAATAATTGATGGCTGTTTGATAGCAGTAGAAAAAGTTGTGCGTTTCTCACTAAAACCACCTCAGGAGAAGGAGTCCTTGAGTTTATTTTCTCCCAAAAATATGTGTACATGTGCCTTCTTTGGAATTACTTTGCTTTTCTTTTTGCCGGAATATCCTTTTCTGTTGTAACGGGCTATGGTAATGGAAATATTTTGAAGTAATTAGTGAGAAAAAAAAAAAAAATTAGGAGGGAGGGGGTTAATCAATTTTTCTCATTTAATTTTCAACTCTTCGAGGAAGTAACTCCTGCGATCTTTCCAACTCTATAGAGAGCTATAAGTGGCAACAAGAAAACTTTCCTTCAACTCATTTTATTGTAGGCACTATGCTGAAAAAAAAAAAAACAAAGAAGAACAAAAGATCCTCTATAGACCGGAGTGCGAAAGTTTTCTAAACGACTGCGTCGATAATTAATTTGTCAAATTCTGGCGTAGGCAGAAAGTGTGGGACGACTGCCTCTTAAGAGGTGTTCATCAATCTTTTGGTGTGTTGGAGGATAATTGAAGGTGAAAGGAGGTGTCTGAGTGGAAACTGGGTGGGGTGATGTTATGCCTGTTGAGGGAATTCCAATTAAGAATCATCTAGATAATAATTAAATAAATATCAGGTATACTCGTATATCATAAACTTTTCATATTTTGGGCTTTGAAGGATAACAACTCGCAGGAGTGGGCGCACTTCAAAGAAATATTTGTGGGTTGCTAACCGCAGGGTTTGATGCCTTTACCCAAAGTAGTCGATTTGAATTCTGTCATTTTATGGGATATGGGAAGGTTTTTCTGCCAATATTAATGGGCCTTTCAGAAAAGCATACGCCTTAATATGAAGCACCATATAACTTTTATTCCATTTATTTACCAACTCATTCTGGCTCAGTCGAACTTTGAAATTTAAGATGCCTCTCACTGGGACATTTTTGGACGCAGCCTGGAATAGTTGTTCGTCGCGTTGTTTTCGTTTGTTGCTTCTTTCTTGTCAGCATTTAAAGTGAGTAAAAAAGAGGCAAACTGATTCGGTGCATAATATGTATATTTTTGACCTGCCACAACGAGTAGCTAGTTCGAAGTGAAAATTGCCTATAAAAATATAAGCAAATCAGTGTTGCCTTTCGTAGGTATTTGACTGTAGATTCTCAAACAGGAAATAAAACAGAGGAAGGATAATGAGGAAAGGTCCATTTAAGTACCCCATGCCTGGCTTTCCACAACCATTCGATTTGTGAGTTCTTATTTTTGGGAGGAATGGAAGGGATCTACAATTTTATGCCAAGTCCAAACGTCAGTCCAAACGTCTAACGGACTAGCTCTTTCATGACAGTTATACTCCCAGATGTTTGTCAGATGTTCGCAAGGATTAGCGCAGTGGAGAAGAACCTTAAGATACAAGTTTTTTTCTTGGGAATAGAACTTGGGGCATCTTGGCATTAAGTGCACATTTAAATTTGTAATATACTGCCAAAGAACTATTTTGTTCACGTTTGACGTCTCAAACTAAACTTTCTACTAAATTAAGAGTCATTTCACAAAATTTAAGCAGGATTTCATAAAAGCAACAATAGCTATCTGACGGCAATCGCACACACTCATGAGTCATGACCAAAAAAGGACTCGAACTTCGTAGTGTTCTAATGAATACAATCGCGATGGTTGCTGCTCGATTACTCAAGTGTGTTAAAAATTAAAGACACGAAAACGGCGAGACACTTCTTATTAAAATGATTGTACTTTATTTTAAATATAACGTTTTAACTTATTTAAAAATTGTAATTATTTGTACCAATTTATGTTGCGGCTGTCGGTTTAAGCTTTAAGTGTCGACTGACTTGAAAAGTAAAATGGGGTTTTTTCGATCACGGAAGACGGAATTCGTCTATCAGCCAATCAGGGAGCCGCTTCTATTGGTTTCAGTCGAAATGCGCCACTCTTTAGGGCGGCTGATCTGCGAAGTAGTCTATTTCAGTTTTTTTTTTATACAGAACTGTCACCACAACTCCGATGGTAGTGGTAGCCTTCTGTTCTACTCTGTCCCAGTTACCAATACACTATCTCATCTCATGAATAACTTAATTCAATAACGGTCCAAGTTTAAGATACGACAGCACAACAAAGTCGTTAATATTTCTTCGAAATCACTTTCATATCTTTTGAGAATGTGTCTCCTCACATTTATAAAGACTATCTGATTTCTACGCTTTTTTTATAACCCCAACGATGAAACCCCACACCGCCTACATTTCCAATTATAACTTCCCCACTTCCGTCTTTCTTGTTACGAGTATTTCAGCAATGCGTATACCCAGCAAGGATACAAAGAAAACTTGTTACACTAAAGTGTGTTTCAATTGAAGTTGTACATCTCTTTGGGTACTGGCATCGACAAGCCAAACAACTTCCAGGCATAGAACTTATATGGATGTATGTATGTACGAGTATGTATGTACGTTCCTATGCCTTGAAGATGTTTGGGTTGTCGCTGCTGTTGACTCAATTAAAAGTAAGCGAACATTTCACGAAATTACTACAGCTTCTTAGACTGCACACATACGCAAATGACGAATATGATTTTATTCTCAAAAAAAAAAAAAAAAATAAGGAAAGCGGTTGTGTGCGGGAAGTGTTTCAGAACTTTCTGTGTTCATGTCGAACAGGAGCACTTTGAGTGAGCGTGCAAGGCTTGTGGCAAGTTCTTTTGGTTATTTTATAGTACCACTTATTACCATAACAATTAAGGAAACAATTTATGGTAGTAGTTTTTGATGGCAAGGGAGGCGAGGTTTTTATGCCATGTAAACAGTGTATACTTTATGGCGCAATAAATAATAATCATATAAGACGAGGACAAAAAAAGAAAACTGTCGCGCAGTTCTGATTGTATTTGTGTGTTTGGGAAACAGTGTTATAAAGTATAGATTAGCAACGCTGACGCCATGTCGTGAAAGAAGTAATAAATTGTGGGATTCTATGTGTTGTCAAGAATATCATCGAAGAACATTGTACCTACCTAGTCCTACATATAGAATTTAATACTATCACATTATACGACTTAATTACTTGGGTAGAGAATTATTTCAGTTTTTGTTAAATTATAAATTTTTGATTTTTACAATAGAAATAAACGACTTAAAAAATGTCAGCTACTAAAGATTACATCTAGAAATTGGAACGCTCTCACATTGACAGAAAGCACATGCATGTCCAGCATAAATAATGCTTTCTGTCAATGCCGTAATACGACTCTTGTACTCCTTCAATATAATATGCTAAGAAAGCAGTTTAAAAATAATAGACTTCTACAGGGTTTGACTGATCACTATGAAATCAAACGTGTCTTATGTGTTTCTTTATAGAGACGTTTTTAATGCTTTCCAAATTGTTTCAACATTAGAAAAGCAAATCAACTTTTATACTGTTCATGGTGAAATTTCAAACAAACTTTGTGGTCGCCTTATTTATAGCTCCCAATAAATTGTAGCAATAGCGCCGCTATAGAAGATTTATTTCATAGAAACTAGCGACATCTATTGAGGTATGAAATCAACATAAACCAAAATATATTTAAGTCGGATAAGTCCAATAATGTCTTTTTCGATAATTTGCTTATTATTATAATTATTATACAAGTAGGGGTGGTACCTCCCATACGAAAAGGTTTTCTTAACCTCTTGTGTCTTGATGGCAGTTTTGGCCGTGCGATTTTAAGCAGTTGAATATTGGAAACCATAGGTACCGGCGGTATTGAAAAATGGACAAACAACAAGTGAAACACACTTGTGATGGGATTATTTATGAAATTTTTTTTAATGGATATATATTCGGCCCTACCAGTAATCACTAACGTCCACATTAGCTAAATGTACAGCGTTTGTGAAACGGTAGCAATAAACAATTAGACCTCCACATTTACTAGAGCGTCAACTTTCTTCGAAGCTATTACTTTTGTTGTCATTGCAAAATTCGAATTTCGTAATTTGTTTTCGTGAAAAACAAGTTCAACGGTTCTTCACAACGAGGATTTTATTGTAAAAAAAATAAAACGTAAATTGCAATAATTAAATTTGCCCAAATCATTCAAAGGCTTCTTGATGCTTATTATAAGCAAAAAAAAAACAAAAAAACAAAATGGAAATGCACCAAATATCCGCTCATCTGTCAAATATCGTATACAAATCGGGCGGACACAATTTTCGGTAACTTTTATAGAACGCCTCCAATTGTTTTCTAATACTTCTTCACGATTGTTCTATGAGTGTATTTGCGTCGTAATGAAATTACTTTCAAATTATTAACTAAACGGAACACAGTTTATTTGAATGCTTTGATCTCTTCGTAGGCTGATGATGCAAATCAAAACTTATTGGTGGTCTAAACATTACAAATGCAAGTGAATATTTTTGAAAATAGGAATAAAGCCGGTTCAATTACAGAATAATGAATCATCACTTCCGGTTTTAAAACTATTTGCAAAGGGTTTGATAAAGGTTTTGTTTTAGCCAAATATCTACCTGAGTCGCTTAAGGTACTAAGAATTGTTGGAAATTTGAAAGTTTGTTTTTTGACAAGGAGTCGTGACAAGAATGAAAGCATGAGTAGGGTGACGTGGTCGTAAATGCACCACCCTTTTTTCAAACGACCATAACATTTTTAAAATAAGTTTTTTTTGTTTGGTATTTTGACATACATTTTATGAATTTGTTATGGAAATATGTATAGAGTAAATTTGTTGATAGCATGTGAACATTTTAAGTTAAAATGAATTGTTCAAAAAATGAGAAATGGTGCATGGTGCACCATGGTAGGTACTAAATGCACCAGTTGTATGTGTATAATGCACCACCTATTATTTTAAAAATTAAAACAAATATTTCAATAGATAAACATAGTTTTATTAGACAAAAAAACAGTTCATTGCAACTTTGAAGAACATATAAATAAAAATAAATACTAATGACTTCATCTTCACATCAACATAAAAATAAGTTAACAATAAAACAAAAATAACAAAAATAAAATAGGAATTTAAACATAAACAAAATAAACAACTTAAAATTAATTACTTAACGAATATTTAATTTATATACAGATTCTGAGAATTTGTATAACGACTGTTGCCTCTTCGTTGGCCCCGATACAGAAGGATCTTGGTGGTGCATTGTGCACTACTACGGAATTTTAGGTTAAAATTTAAATAATCTGCAGACAACGCATCAAGGTTATAAACTCTTTATTATAAACCAAAAATAAAAGGTTAAACAATCATTTTATTAAAGCTAAATAAAGAAAAAAGTCACTTCCACTGAAGAAATAAAAAAATTAACTTACCCTTTTTTTTTCGTTTTTCACTGCAATTGTAAAAAAAAATTCGCACACGTCCGCGCACAAAGAAATCCACTACCAGACTGAAATCTACTATCGTTGCCGGAAAAAACGAATACTTTTGAGTGAGGTAGACACAATTACATCTGTCAGTTAGGCAGATGGAGCTATGGTGCGTGGTGCACCACTGGTGCATCTACGACCATGTCACCCTACTACGAATCTCCCGAATTTCGGGCTTGATTAAATATGGGGCGTGGCGCGGTTCATGCAGCAAAAAAAGAATGTTGTGAGAAAACCTTTGTAAATAACCAAAATTCAAAAGCGGGTTCAGATTTATCATCCCAATTATCCGGTGTATAGCTGCCACGATCTTAGAAATATCGTTTTATTAACTTGCTGCAGGTTTTTTTTTAACCATCTGCAGTAGTCTAGATGTCATATAATTCTTTGTGACCTTCACAAGTAAATTCGGTTTTAATAAATTTAGACCGTGAAATATAAAAGCAGAGCTGTTTTGAGTGTCGTACAAAATCATCCGTTGCCTAATACTGGTACAGATTCCATCCTTTCTGAAAAAAAAACTAACTTGTTTTTAAATTATAGCCACAAACCACAGAATGTAACCGGTTAGTCCTGGTCGGGAGGATAGCACACGACATGTTTCATGTGTCATTATGGTCGAGAATGGTGGCGATCAATACGTAAAGATAGCAATCATTTAACCACAACCTCATTTGGTTAGATATATGACCGGCAAATGAATATTTCACGAAGATGCATTATCAAAATAACAGGAAGACTCCAATCGGAAGTGGTGCTAAAAGTCCCATGCAATTCTAATTGATGATAGAACAGACTACTGCCTACAACCATCACACAATCAATTTTGCCACTTCTGGCAATATCGATCAATCCGATAAAAGTTAAGCACTTTGATTGAAGTCAAAGTGCTGCACACGAAAATTCGTACTCGCACCATCCCTGTGTGGGAAACTAACCTGCTCCACAATAATACTAACCAATGCAATCCAATCAGCATAAATGTAAAGACACTCATTGGCAATGCCTTTCGGCAGCAAATTGATATGAGAATTCCTGTCGGGAAACAAAGTCTGTTAACTTCCTGGATGCTAATCTGTGCCTAATCCACATCAAAGTTGTTTAAAATTATCAGCTGTAGGTCCTTTCAAAATTAAAGTACATTATATGGAAATTACTTCAGTTTCCTTCTCGCTCACTCTCATGCGGTTGTTTACATAATTCGGGATTTACACACTTCGGGTGTTGTGCCAGTTCCATCAAAGGAAGTGTTGAGCCTGCATGTGAGTCTTCCCAAAATTAAATGGAATCCGGTATGGACACTGTACATTTGTACATACATCCTGTTTGTGGACCAAAACCCCATTAGATTGTTTCAATCTGGACGATGGACGATTGTCTAGTACTTATGTAGGTGTATCTGAAATCAGGTGCGCACATGTGAGTTCAACCAGTCGGAGTTTTTGTTTTTACATCTCTTATGCATTTGCTGTTTGGGTATATTTTTTTTCGTCCCGATTTTGAGTTTTATTGGAACTCAAAACTGTTAAGTCCCCGGGGGGCTATGGCGAGAGTGCAATCCAATTTATACTACGGTTCACGGTATCTTTACGGTACAGTCCACACTCTGTAACTATGTTGATGCAATCCACGAGGCAGCGGACTATGTGGGCATTAAAACGTGTTATATGCTTTCGGAAAAATGTTAGCTTTCCATTTTTTGCTTTCGCTAACACAGATGGCCCTGTGCTGGGTTGTAATTAGAAACGAAAGTCGACTACAACTAGAATGTATATCCTTTTTCGGGCTACCTACCATACAGATTAGGCGGTGTTTTCGGCTTAACTATAGCTGGTGCTTTAATGGCTGTGAACGGACGTTATGCTGCGTTTTAGCTTTTTTTTAGAGGTCGGTGACTTTATGTGTGTGTATGTGTGTTGGGGAAATTAAAGCAGAGTCGCAACACTTTATTAGAGAAATCGGTGATTTGTGAAATTAATTGGATTAGGCAGAGCGCATATAGGAATCAAGGAGAGAGTGGTGGTGTTTCGAGGATTAACGAGGCATATGCGGCTTGTTGTGGACCTGTGTGTAATGGGGCATTAAGGGAGAGTAATTAGTGGACATTCCGTTATTATGTTGGACCATTCATTTAACTGGTTATGAAGGGGTGACCTTGACTAGTACATAATAATTTACGTTGCAAATTGTTGGGGCGATAGGTGTCGTTTATCTTGTGGAATGCCCGATGGAGGTTTCTATTGAAAATCATGCGTGATAATAGGATTTTGCTACTTATGCACATTATGGTTAGATCATAGTATTTGACATGAACGAGGGTGTGGTTGGATATTAGCATTTAGGGCTTGTTTATCGTTTGTCGCTGAATTTTCTTCTCCACCCTCATTCGATACCCAGAATCTACCCTCAATTTGCGGAAGGTTTTTATTAGAATTTTGAGAGACGCTTAGCTTAAAGAATCAGCGACTAACGAGAGTCGATCTTCGCTGGGACTAATTTTTGCTAAGAAGTGAATAGTAAGCCAAGATAGAAATATGTACAAAATATGACAGCACATATCTCGTTTCGTCTTCATACTAAGCTTGCAAAGGCGCTATACCAGCGATGCGCTGGAGGAGATTTCTGGAGGTCTGTAGCGATTGTATCATTGCAATGCCTCCCTGGTCAATATTTCGTAATTTCTTTATTTCCTACTTAAAAATTTATATTTTTTTAATTGTGCGGTAAAAAATTTTTTTTTTTATAATGAACAAGAAAACTATGCAACATTTTTTAACTTCCTTTCAAAATAACATTTACATTATAATTTTTTTTGAATAGATTTGAATTTAAAATTTATAACTTGAAAAAAACTTAATTTGCAATGTAACTGACAAAATTTCGAAATTTTGTAATTAGTGAATAAAAACTTTAATTTTCAATGTACCTGACAAAATTTCGAAATTTTGAGTTAATATTTTCGTGTTCGAATCACAAAAATTTGTTTTATTTTTTTTTAACTACTACGTAAGTGATTCTACTTCCTTTGACAATTTTTTAGTTTATTTTCATGTTCGGATCACAAGCTAACATTTTGTTTTTTTGATATTTGGTCAAAATGAAAAATTTGTTCATAACGTACATAATTAAAAATTTAAACTTTTCACTGCCGGATTAAGATTTAGATTTTTTGTTTTTCGTATTTTTAAAGGAAAATTCAAAATAGACCATTTTTCATATACCGGTCAAAAATTATAAATTCTTCTTGTTGGGCATAATTTTAAATTCAAAAAAAATTTACAGCTCAAGTAGTCTAAGAGCCCACAGCAAATTTTGGGCGTGAAAGTATAACCAAAAAGCTGATACATGAACAGAAAGGACTCGAAAAAGTAAACTCAAATGTCGAAGTCTGGCAGCGCTTAGTTGCAGCTGAGGTTAGTAATAGTAGGTTGAAAACGTGTTTTTTTTCCAAAATCTGAATTTTTTATATAACCACTTGACTATAGTATTAAATGAAAGAACAGACTGCCCTGATCACAAAAATATAGGTCCCAGACGTCTTACGCGCAGCCATACCCTTGCCAGACGTACTAATAGTATGCTAAAAATCACATTTTGAAACAATTGGTATAACCAAACAATAGTTACACCAAAAAATTTGTGAGAACGCCCAGATCACAAAAATGATAGTCCCAGACGTTTTACGTGCAGCCAGACCCTTGCCAGACGTCCTAAAAGTATGCCAAAAGAACATTTTTTAAACAATTCTGATAACCATATTGTGATAATAGAAACAAATTTGTCAGAGCCACTGGTCATAAAAGATAACTGTACTTCATGTAAGTCTACTGAATGTTGCCCTAAAAGTGTAATTATTTTAAAGATAACATACAAGTATTTATACACCATTATTTATAAATTAAGAACTTCAATGTTTATTATATTTTATATATGACATGTACACATAACTGAAAACTAATATATACATACTTGTATATAATATGTTCAATATTCGCCAAAACAATAGACACACCCTGCCTGTGTTTACCCAGCAGCCACAAAGTTATTTGCGACAGCATCAATCATTGCAAAAGTCCGCATTAAATCAACCTCATCAGAGAAATACTCATCCATTCACAACTAATTAATGTGGCGACATGTATGGCCATACCTATACACTATACAGTCCTTCACATATTCACCGCATTCATAAGGAATGCAGTCAACTAGATAGTGTCCTTCGAGCTGCAGGAAAAAAACAAACAGAAACTCTGTACAACATTACTCACACCCACACCACTGTAAGGGATGTTTGATCTACCTTACCCTGGTAAACTGTGTACAAAATGTCTCAAGTGATTCATAAACTGCACTGCAAGTGAGCATCATTAACAAAAAGTTGGTGTAATACTCTTGGATGACTTCCAAAACAAACACAACAAAACCGGCAGTATAAATGAGTTTTTGATTCGACTATGTTTAGGGGTGGGATACAGAGGCAGAGAAACACCGACCACACGTTCTGCTCCTCCATCTCGAAGTCAGGTGATTACGAAGCACAAACAGTTCACAGTTTACAGTGCACACTCGTTAGCCCTTCGGTCTCGATGAAAATGCACAGAATTGCATAACATTTCGACTTTCGACCAGAGGAGCTTCCTCAAATTAGACACGTTCCATGGGGGGTAGAACCCATACATATATCGCAACACTTCCGCACATTTGCAATTAATTGATGCCGATAGGATGAACGATGTTTGTTGGTTGTTTAGGGCGGAGGAAATCATCGCATGGTTGCACTTTGGCATCCTACTTATGGATTATTTCTGCCTTGGCAGAAACCCCAAGAAATATTGTGGTTAAGGACGACAATCCTACTGCCACAAAGCATAAAAATATTTTTTCTCCTCTTACTGGCACGTGATCAAAATAACTAACCAAGTCAATAAAAAAGTTTCTCCCGCCAGTGGCTTTTGCTTCTTTGGAGAGCATTCCTCCTTCGTGGCTCGCTCCTTGGCACAGTCAGCTCTATTAAGGAGAATTTATTTTGACCGCTTTCCCGGAAATGTAAGCTTCGCTGATTTCTCAATTTTCCAAAGAATACATGGAAGATTTCCAAACATTAACTGCAACCGAAAACAAAGATCGTAAATCAGAAGATCCAGCAGCCGGGAACAGATTACGTCCCATTCGGGTCACTGCCCACAGCGCCACCCAATCGATGTTAATTTCGAACAAACAAAAGTTAATGCGAATCAAGTCGACGAAAGATGTGGCGGACTGCAGATGTGCGATTACCATCATGATGATTTGTTTATATAAATTCATTCGAACGACGCCGACGGAGAGAATCGATGGGGGATTATCTGCTAAATATTTTATTATTTTCGAATTGAATTATTAACGAGGGGACGAAAAAACAAAATTATGGAAATTGAATGGTATAACTCTGTGGATGTAGTATTCCTTTTTTTTGGCCAACTCTAATGATGATGACCTTTAGCCAGTGTTTTGTTCATGTCTTTCTTTTTGAAACGATACCAACCGGGAAGTGATAAATAATTTATATATTATTTGGTTCTTTCAATTTAAATACTTGAGAGGGTGTCCCGATGGGGTTGTCCTGGTATTCTGGTGTACACTGGACAGAATCGAGACTCGGTAGGGTGACGTTATATCTTGTGCAGCTTTGTTATTTCACGCTAGGATAAGCATTTTATTTTCTTACTTCGAAGGAGAACCTCTTGATGGTGAATGGTTGAGGGGCCAAGTGTAACAACAAGCTATAGAGTCGTGTTCGTTTTGCATGTGAATAGGTTTGGTACCATATGGCACTTGGGTTTATCGGGACGATATCATGTTGATCCACAGATGCAAATAAGGGAAATAATGGCGTGTGCTAGACTTGTTGGCTGTTGTCCTAGGAGCGTTATAAATGAGTTTGTATTTTTATGACGTACTCAGGACACGATATATAGTTGCGTCAGAAAGGCTGCTGTTTGGACTACATTTGGTTTGGAAGAGAGCTGTTTGACAACGTTTTTGAAGGCCTCCAGGTTTTTTAAACAGTAAGCCTCATAGATTTGAAGAAAAAGATGAAAGCAGCCAAAAGTAAGGATTTGTTTTAGTGGTATTTTGGTCCCTGTATCGACATTTCTTACGTACACATTTAGTCAGCTTTATAGTCCGCATTGTTCCTGTGGCTCCATAAATATGTCCATATATCTAGCCCTGCTTTAATTCAACTCCTTGCAGTTGCACACATTAATATGGATGGTATTCCCCTTCAATTGTTTGCTCAACTTAAGAAAAGGTCTTTCTCTACTTGAGTGTCCCTCCGAAACAGAGCCGGGTTGGAGCATCAGAGTGTAATCTACATTTCTCTGACCTTTTCGACGAGTTGTTCATATGGTCGAAGTCGGTGTACACCTCGTCAAGTTTTCAACTTCTGTTTGCATTAAAAATCAATCCAAGAACTTATGGTTTCCAAAATGACCAGAGGTATCTGCAAACCACTTTCGCCAATGTCCATGGTTCTGAACAATACCCCAAGACTGCGATGACGAGTAGAAGGGATCTAAAATGCCATGCTGATTCTGTATGTCTGAATTAAAAAGCTGTGAATTATAAGATTGTGTGTTTTCCGATGATCCAACCGGAGACCCCTCGCTTAGTACTTTAGAACAGAACAATAGGCTCTTCGATATTTTCCGACAACGCCATACTCCTTGATTACCTTCGGAGGCCAAGGAAGTATCAATTGGCTAACATAATTCTTCGTTTTTCTTATAGCAGAGCCTAGGTATAAAAGGTCGCTCATTACCTTAAAGTTATTGCTGTCTCTGTCTAGCTCTGTCTTCTCCCAATGATGCCAATGTCAAGCTTGTTTCGTACAACGCTCCTACTCAAATTAAATATTGAAAAGGTCTCATTGGTTCATGGCATCAAAGTCAAGGATCTGTGAGACTTTTCCAACCGGATGGAGTATACCTAGTTCAAAACCGCCAGTCTGCACAACCTAATGATTTTGACACGAATTTCTGACTGCACTGAACACCTGAATATGCTTCCATATTCGGCAGTTTTTTTTCACAGCGACATTTCCGGCAATCGTCAGATAAAAATCAAAGACACTGTTTTGAAAAATCACCTCAGCATAAACCTTTGAATTCGCAAAACCAGCCTCTTTCATGGGTTCCAAAATTAAAAAAAAAAAAATACATTGGTTATAAGAAGAAAGTCTGTTAGGGACCTGTGACGCCTGCTATATACAGGGATATCGTGTTTATGGGAAAATCTCAGAACTAAATTTCAACGTTAATTAAAGTCTCATAAACTGAATCACTTTTCGGGGAATTTTCCACAGAATTTAAAAAAAACGAAGATCCATGGCATTTTGCCGTCAGCAACCACCATATTCTCTAACCTTCAGAACACAAAAAGACCAAACACACAATATCCTCATCAATATTCACTCAGAGACAAAGAAAGCGGATGAAAAATATTATATCCACATGAATTGTGTAAAAGATTCTCATGCACTTGGTTGCCCTAATCGATGTTCATACGTTTGAAATGTACTCCTCCAGTCATTTTTCCAAGTTGCTCTCACACACATCGTGTCGTCAGCCATACCATGAGTATCTGTACAATTTCTTTGAATTCTCATCTCCTTGGTGGCTTTGAAGTCGTTCAATTGAAACCGATAAAATCAGAAAAAGAAAAAAATCAAAAAGGATACACAAAACAGATATGAAAATCGTTATGCCAATAATATGCGGGAAGATTGATTGAATCCACCAACCTTCCCGGTCCTAAAGAATCAAAAATCATCTGAGGTTTATTGAAATGGACTCACTTGCGCGGTCTGTATTTCGTGTTCACAGGTATTTTTACTTGAAGAGATGCAAAAACATTGGAAGACAAAAACCGTCTGTGGGAAAATTTAATTGGAATTTGATACTTATAATAGGATTAAATTTCAATTTAGAAAGTAACAAGTATTAATCACCACAGAAACAAATGTATACTTTGCTGAATTTGGGGGTAGACCAAGGCATCGTGAATTTAATCTGCTCATAGCAATGTCAAATTGAAATTCTACTCCAAGTGCTGTCACATGTGTCAGTTTGACTTGAAGGGAACAAACAGAAAGATCCGAGTGATATGACACACACACTTAGCTAGGTGCAAGTCCTTGACTGAGACTGTTACATTGTTTTTAAGATTTCATATTTCAGTGCCTTTTGCAGGACGAAAAGAAATTTTCACTTTAAAACACGAAATCACTGAGGGAAATTGCTTTCGCTTTGTTTTGCGGATGGCGGAGGATGTAAGATTGTGTGTGTGTAGAAAAAATTCCTCTTTTAGTCGTGTACAATAGTCTTTCTCATTTTATGTGCGGATGGTGAGTGTGTGTGCAGTGTTTTCCGGCTTTGTTATGAACATTTTTTGTTTTCATTTCTCTGAATCGGAAACAGGAAGCAAATATTTCCTTTCGTTTATCCTTTATGTAGTTACTTTCATCTTTAGATGGCGGAGGAAAAGCAATGGCGTACGAAGGGCAGGGGAATATTTATAAAAGTTTCTAATTGATTTGTTGGGTAAACAGGAAAGTCTGCATGTCCTTGGGACTTGTGTGCTACCACAAGATGGGTTAAGTTGTTCACAAGTTCATATTAAGTTTGGTCAGTTGATAGTTTGACAGAATCAGTGATATGTGAGTGGAGATAGTGACAAATCTGTGTACTAATTTGGGGTATGTCTCATTGCTGTGGAGATGAAAGGTATCTTTGCAGAGAAAACATAAACTTCCTGCTATTGTAACCGATACGTGCCTTTCTGAAACTCTGTACGACACGATAGCAAGGGCTTTTGTAAATGGATACGTCGAAGATTCGAACTATATGTAGGTACCAATGGGCCGAGTTTGAAAAATCGAATTTTTTTATTTGGAGAACTGTATAATGTCATTTGGAAGCTGCCTCAAGGAGGTGCATTTTATTCTCTTTTGGGGTCATAACTAAAGTACCTACATACTTAAGGGGCTCCCGACCCCTGAAGAACCTCTGCGGCCTTTGTAATCGCTCTCTGCCTGATGGCTTGGTATTTGAAACAGAGGTTTAGTCATAATTTCGTCTAGAACTTAGGGGATGGGATTGAGATCAAAGTATTCTTCCTTTTGGGGCTACATCAACGTCTTGTTACAGCTCGTAGAGCTCTCGATCATCGACTGTCTTTAGTAAATCAAAACCAGATTAGTCTGCACTGGAATTGGGTACAAGGATGACCTGGCGGTTATTGTTAGAGGTAAGTAAGTTATACAGGAAGCTTCACTACAACTTTTACAATAATGCCACAATGAAGAGCTTTCTGGTATAAAGTGCAAAAACCGTTCTGGCATACCTTTTATGAGAAGAAGACTGGTATCATTAGAGCTGTCAAAGGCACACCAGGACAGATTACCTTGATAGAAGAATTTATTGAAACCCATGCCTCTAATCTGCTACAAGACTTTTCTGGACAACTTGGGCGCTAAATTCCAATAAGACGCACTGGTTGTACAACAAGATATAACCACGCAAGTGGCCTTCATTCATGGGCCGAACATTTTAAAATAAACAGGTCAACAATGATCGAAAGCTTAAGGGAATTACCAAATCTGCATGATGTGCTTTAGAAGTTGTAGTCGAACTCTCAATTCCACGAATTTTTACTAAGAACAACAACTTGTTTAACGGATCGAATTTTGAATTTGTAGTTCGAGATTTTTTCGATGATTCAATGGATGGGTTGGTGTCGATAAGAAGGTATTCGGTTCGTCAGAATACGCAAACAGTCGTTAAAGTTATAGTGTGCTTCTTTTCTGCCACTATGCTAAGAATATGCGTTCTTGGCAACAGAAGCGTTCTGGTTGTGCACGTATATTTCAGGTTAAAGTGGTATTTGTTTAATTGTTGCGTTGCACACTTAACGAACGACCTGCCTTCTGCGATAGTTTTGGAGCGACGTTTCGTATTAGGGTTAAAACTGGCGTACACTAAACCTAGTTTGAACTAAGTGTGTCTGAATTACCTGTGCCTTGCAAGATTTTGTCTCGAATCACCCCTATCGTGGAATACGCCGGGGGGAACGTTTCACTCAAATTCAACGCTTTGCATCGTAGAATACATTCGAAGTGAAAGATTCTTACTTTACTTTACTTTAGTTGGCGCTCCAGTCCGGGGTGGACCTGCGTACTTTTCTGACCAGGTCGATGTCGCTGACGTTCTGACTGATTCGTCGATGCTGTGTGTCCCTTCTTGTTGACAGCATATATTTCGTTTTGCCCTCATTCACAACTAAACCCATTTTTGCCGCTTCTGTACTGATACTTACAAACGAACTAGTGACAGCTCGCTGTGTTCTGCCAATGATGTCGATGTCGTCAGCGTATGCAAGTAGTTGCACAGACTTCTGGAAGATTGTGCCTCTGGTGTTGGCTTGCGAGTTTCGCACAATCTTCTCATGAATGATGTTGAAGAAGTCACACGACAGCGCGTCACCTTGTCTAAATCCTTTTTTGACATCAAATTCTCGGTGAGATTGTTTCCGACCTTTATGGAGCAGCGAGCATTCTCCATCGTCATTCTGCACAATCGGACGAGTTTGGCAGGGATGTCAAAACTAGACATGGCTATATACATCGTCTCTATAAATGCTGTCGTATGCGGCCTTAAAATCGATAAAAAGATGGTGAGTATCGATCTGGACTTCTTGGGTGAGTGAAAGATTCACCTGTCGGTAACGTGAATGCGTTTAACGCCATCGTAGAAAACGATCGAAGTGAAACTCCCCATACAAATTTTGAAATTTCAAATACGCAGGTAGTTCATTGCGGCTTCGTTGTGATTTTCCAAAAAATTTGTATGTTCGGAACATCAAAAACATGAAAATGTTGGTTTAATTATACGAAAACACTTAGTGATCCTGAGCGATAAATAAACTTTATAAACAATTTGAATAACAATTGCGTATTTCAGAAAACTAACGTCGAATCCGAAAGCTCCATGATGTCCTTTGCAGTTCGTCTTAATATGCACACATTTTATTGTCGTAGGATGCTTTTCCTCTACTCAAATATAAGTCTACATTATAAATTTATTTTTAATTTGATTTCTGTAAAATAAATTTTATATTGCTTTGCTCTATGTGCTATCTCTGCTGCCATTTAATGGAAATCAGCTGATTTTCAAACTAACTTTGAACGAAAATACCTCTCGATAAGGAAGTTTCTCCCGGCGGATTCCACGATGTATACCTACGGAAAGTGAAAGTGGATCGAGTAGGTGAAGTGAATCTCAAATACGCCGTAATCCACGATAGGGGTGAATATAGCCGTCATGTTTTGGAGCAGCGTAAGCTAAAATCATTTGATGTGACTCAACTTCAACAATCTATTCAGCTCCTGAATGACTTGAAAATAAAGTTTGCCTTACCTAAAACGTACTTTACGTATTCAACGAAAAACTGTTTTCCTTTTTCCTGTCAACATCAAGGTAATCCAGAAGCTTCGCCACAACTCACTGATTTCTATTCACCCATTTCTGACCTTCACCTCAATTAGGTAGTTACCGCATACAAACATATTATTTTCCGACGACTGAACATGACCATTTCTATTGCTTTGAATGTTTTCCCAAAAGCATTATATTAAGCTCCACGATGAAAGTGCGCCATATTCACACAGGTATTTACAGTTTCCTTGTGGTATCCAACTTCCCAGTTCCCAAATGCTGCCACAGAGAGTATGGAACTGTTTACCATTGCCCCGAGCGTAAAAAATTGTATGCTTTATGCTCGCTTGTTTTTCCCCATTTTTCCTTCCCTTTTCAATTAGGATAAACATTCAGCTTTCGCCTGCTCATATACCTATATGCGGGAAGAAAAGTTCTCTGCATTCCGCCGAATGAAACACTAGCATATTCGTATTCGCACACGTATCCCCCTAGGACATGAAGAAGAATCGTACGAGAAAATATGCTTTATTCTGTGGCCATGGGAGATGCTCTATCCGCTCACTTCCGCTAGGCCATCGTAAAATGAATATAAATCTGACTATTCTAAGCGGCCATTTGTGCAAAATATGTATGTGTATATTGTACGTGTATCCTGCTCTGAGATACAGATGAAAATGGGTAAGTGCGCGGCATTCGCACGAACACTACGAACTGTATGGTATTTGCATAAATGAACAAACCAAAGACCGGATAAGTATTTGCCCCGGTAAAGGATGAGTGGAGTGTGTTTGCATCGCTGTTTAGGGGCGATACATTGCTGTTGGATACATCAGCAGCAAGCCTCCACCTATCGCTGGCTGGTTCAAGGATAAGGAAAATCGTCTTGTTTGTGGCATTTGAATAAATTGTGAATTTTTCTTAAATGCCGGCGACGTACTGTGGGAGGAATTTGCATTTTTTCCCCCCATTTTTGAGATGAAATTTGTTTTGGCCGCCTCTGTATCACGTATGCGTATGCCGTATCCTACTGTGAGACGAATAGCTTGTAGTTTGTCCTTGGGTGTGAACGGACACCTGGGGTTTCGAAAGAATGGAAAGATAGATTCTCTGTTTTGCATTTTTTCCTATATGAGAAGCACCTCACTGAGATGGAATTGCTACCTCGGGGACTAAAAGTGTTTCGCCATAGGAGTAGGTATAGTTGAGGAGAGGTTAGGAAAATTTATTTGCGTGTCTGGTAAATTTTTTTAGATGGATTAATCTGCCTTGTGTATGGCAGGTGCATTTTTTGAGAGGTTCACGTTTATATATGTGATCACGAAAACCGAGCTCAAAAAATTTTTATAAACCAAACAGCAACGAAAAGTTGTGCTTTTAATTCGGGGGCTGTGCCAGCCAATAAACATGAAAAACTCCTTCTATTTAAATTTATGTCTTGTGGCGATACCTACAATAGGTTTGAACATTTCTCATGGCTGTTGATTTATTAATAACCAGCTGACCCAACGAACTTCGTTCCGCCCGAATTCGTTATTGTAAAAAAAATAATAATTCCGAACATGCTGCTTAATGTAATTCGGTCAATTCAAGTTCTTTATTCAAAAGTTAAACTGAAGTATAACAGTGTCTATAGGCGTTATTGATGGAAGAAAATAATTGCCCTTTCTATCACAAGATCAAATCTCGAAGTGTTCTTTTTACGTTTAATTAAGGAAAGAATGACACTTATGGCGTTTTTCATTGAAGATCCGAGAGAATTGCCCCGAAATCCAGAAATGCTATTTTCAATGAAATTCGTTGGGGCATTTTTGTAATAGTGGTAGGTATACACCATATGTAAGATTGGGTATTCTGTTATTACTTTTTATTTGTTGTTTACAATAAATATGAATGTTTTAATAGGACAAATCAATATATTTCAATTTTTGCTCACATTTTGTACGCCTAATTGTATATTTTCGAATCACACAGCGCAAATTGTGTTTCCAACAACACAACATATAGATATATCAATCTGACATTGGTGAGTTCAAGGCAATTCTTTAAAAATATCCCGAACACTTCTGTCATGAATTTACCTGGAAGTGCACTTTTCATTTCAATAAAACATAGGAAACATAAAAAGAGCACTTCTAGATTTGTTTTTTTTCATAGAAAGGGCAATTCTTTTCTTCAATCGAAAACGCCATTATTAGAGGTCAATTCTTAACACGGCAGAAGTGTCCAAGATTTTTTTTTAAGATTTGCCCTGAACTCACCAACACACACTAGCAAAATGTCAGATTGAAATAGTTGTTATGTTGTTGGAAACTAATTTCGCATTGTGTGAACCGCAAATATGCAATTAAGAAGTGCGAATGTAAAATTTAATTGAATTAATTTAATTGGTCTTAACATTAATATTTTTTTTAGAAAACAACAAAAAAGTAGCAACAGAAAATTAAATCTAACATGGTGTCTACCTCTATTGCAAAAATACTCCAACGAATTGCAATTCCGAATTTCGGGATCTTCTCTCGGATCTTCTATGAAAAACGCCATAATTATGTGTCTCAATCAAGCCGCAATTGTTGACGTGCCGCCCAATATTCCCGTTTTTCATTGAATTGCTTTATGCTAGGTTTTTTTTGTACACTCGATTATGTCAGCAAAGCCAATACAATTGAAATTGATTGATTTCAAGATTGATGCCACATCATGTTTATGTAAACGAAATCGAATCCAATTGGTTAACCTCACTCTTCACAATGCAATTTTTCGATCGATATCTGATGGCATGCAATATCAAGTCCGTCCGAGCAGGCATCCTTGCCCATTCACTGGCTTCACTGCATTAAGGGATACTGACCAGCCAGCTTTCACTATTTCTTCGCCTTCCCAGATAAGTAATAGACCATTTAACACCACTGAAATAGTCAATTATTTCACAGAGCGAAATTGTAACAACCGAAACTTTTAAGCTGGCTGGATCCGCCACCATGAATTGACTCACACTAAACAAATTTCGGACAAGTAGCACTTAGACTTGCAAGTTTAGTTTGTTTTCAATTAAAGCTTAATTTAACTTGAATTACTTTGTACTAATTTTTAAGTTTCTTGATATGAAATAAAGAAAGAATATTATTATTATTATTATTATTATTAAAAAAAATTAGTTGCTTAGCTTTTTAATAGATAAATAACTAATTTTCTTGCACGAAAACACAGGCATTCCTTATCCAATTCCTTTGCAAAACAAACAGACGTCCAAATTCTATGGGTCTCTACTTATTCCTTTTTTATCCACCAGGTGTCGCAGGAAGACTTTTCCATTCGTCAATTCAATTAGAATGACGAAACAAAGTCCAAAGTGCAAAGTCATCTGCCTTTCAACAAACTTTCCAATTGAGTTGTTGTTTATCTCGGTCTTGTTCTTGTGACAACCTTTCTCGAAGTTGCGACTCGTTCGCTCGATTATGAATGAATACATTCCGATCTGAGCCTTCGACTGGATTTTCGTTTCATTACGACTGCGATTTGAAAGAGTTGACCTTCATACTGGCGGCATGAGCCTAGATTTTAAAAGAAAACACAATTCTGATCAAACCCCAAAAGTGTTCCGAAAACACATCACATCAAATCGACACGTTTCAGCTTAGCAACGTAAGTAAAATCCCGTTCCTTAACAGTCAACGTGCTGCTGTGACTTTCATTAATTACCAACATAACCTCAACTCAAAAGTAATACGTATATGATAAGAGCATTTGCGCCACTCAACCTCAATTAGTTGGATGCTTCCTATTTTCCTAGAATTATTCATCTCAATTTCAATAAGTCGGTTTCTGCAAAAGGAATTGGAATATTCATTCCATTGAATCCATGTCCACTTTATGTTCTCTATGAGAAAAGCAGATCATCAGCACTTTACCATCTTCTAAGGTCATTAATTCTTAAACTGTGATTACAGTCTTGAATTTAATTATAGACCGCCCCAGGTCAAGGACTGTACTACGCCACAGGTGCCACTTATGTAAGTATTTTACTTTGAAAATGTTTTTCCACTTTCGGTGCAGTCTTTGAACAATCTCTATCCCTATCCCAATTACAGCATACAAGTGGTTTCCTTAACCGCTTGGCTTCACATTGCAAAAAGCGTCTTTCATCCTTTCATCGGGTTTTCGTTATTTCAGGTATACTTGCAGAAAAGTTGCATTCACTTTGTCGTCGACCTCGTTCATAGTGCAACCACAGAAGGGAATGAATTATTGTACATACTATGCAGTATGTAAGTATGTTGGCCGTGTTATTTATGTATGAAGTAGAATCGTCCAAGGGCGAATAGAAATTACTCTACTTATAAAATTTGTAAAAGCAATACCCATACTGCACAAGGAGCATTTACGGAAGTTTTGTACTGAAATCTTATGTTCCATGCTCGTTGACCTAAGTTCGATCAATAGATCTGAATTAAACTAACGTTCTTTGAAAAGGGTAGATATCTCTCCCCATCGTCATTGTGAACAAATATTTTCGTTTGCCTCGTTACCTCGGTATCCCAAAACTATTCCAAGCGTCCGTAGTAGGTTTTCGAATATAATGTGCAGGAGAAACTATATCCAAGGATTTTGTTATGCTGGTGCATGTCCTCGGGCACTCCGACTAATTGAAGGTATAGTGAAACAATTTTCAGCAGGCAAGACGCAGGTATACATACTTTTCGCATGTGGTTTAACATTTTCGGAGTAAGTTACAACAAGCCGGGTGTTTTTTTCACATTTTATTACAAAAACCCTCAGAGACTTTTTTTTTAATCTTTAATTTAAATTTAGTTATCTATATGCTATGTACTAGGTTTTCTTTTTATATAATATATCGTTTCTTTTTATATTCTAGTTTTATTGTTTGTAATATATATTTATATATTTAAAACATTTTAAATATACGTTCTGTTGTATTCTCTATTTTTACACACATTTTTTTTTATTTTCCTTTCTTTATTTCAAAATATAAACAAAGTCTTAAGAAAATAACAAGTTTACACAACAGTTTTGAGCCTTAGATTTTTGGTAATGAAAATTATAATCTATTTGGATGGATTTACATATGTGAACAGGAAATGTAACAGAATGTATTGTGGGGAAATATGACTTTGCGATGGAAATAAGCGGTTCGTAAAGTGTTTGTTAGGCATAATTTTATAAAAGTAGCTGCAGAAATGTTGTCAGTGAAGGAAATTTGGTTACGATAAGGGCATAGGGCGCCATCGGTTGGTTGGTAAGAACTTCTTCTTTTTCTACGCAAAATATATTTGCTTAGCTAATATTATTAATATATCCAATATAGAAAAATACTGTTCGAACCGCAAAAAAGAATTTAAGAAAACTAGTAAATTTATTATTTATTTCGCTTAAGGTTGCACGGTCAATTTATTCTTGTAAGTGAAATTTAGTAGGCTGCCAAAATATGTTTACATTAATTGTTATTGTCTGTCAGTTAGATAAAAAATAAAACAAAAAAGATACAATGAAAAGTAAGTACAAATAAAGATAAAATACATTTTAAGCGAACTGCTAAGTTCCAATTTTATTCGACGGATTTGTATTCCTTTTAAGGGTGATTTTTCAATAGTCCGACTAAAGGCGACCGCTTTCAAGTGACTGTAGTATGTGAATAAAATGTTTTCTAGTTTAGCGGTTAGTTCCGTAAGAGAAACATGTCAGTTAAAAAGTTTGTTCGCGTTTCTTAAAATTTACAAATCGGCCCGTTTATATAAAAATAATATACAAATGTAAAATAAACTGATTTAGTTAACCATGCAATTAAGATTTAAATTGTAAATATATTCAGTCACTTTAGAGATAACAAAAAATTCAAATAATAATAAATATTATTTAGTGTTTGTTTCTTCATCATTTTTAATATATAACTAAGTTTCATAATATTATTTTTTTACACATACAATCTTCTTCATATACATATACATATATAAAAGCTCATAACTAACTCTTACGTTTAGATTTCATTTTTATACAATACGCATCTTTTATCTAAAAAAATACATTACAACTAAAAGTTGGGCATAAACATATAAAATATATAGAGAACACAAAAACAATTTAAATGCAATACTCACATAAATCCTCTGTAAATATAGTATATACGAACTCTCCCAAAAAAGAGTATACAACACTCATGTAAAAAAAATTAATAAAACCTTGATTCTCAATATTTAACACTGATTTTACTGACTAAATGATTTTTGTTTATTAAATTAAAAAAAAAAAATGAATATTAAATTGCAAAGTAATAGTTATAGTAAACATTAAATAAAAATTAAAGTCACTTATAACAAATTATTTATTATGGGTTATGCGAATAGGAATTCGGTATCATGTATTTCCATTGGTGAGTTTTTTCGCTTTTGATTGTGAGTCCTTTGGCTTATTAACGGCTGGTAGTTCTTCGTCTTCTTGCTGCTGCTGCTGCAGCTGCTGTTGTTTTTCTATGTGATTATCGGAGAATAAATCATTTAGATTGTCCTCGTCGGATTTTGTCTCCTTGTCGACTGGTAGGAGTTGTAATACCTCTTTGGCTCGACTATCCCAAAGCTTTTTGTTGGCTTTTACCTGACGTAAGTAAGATTTTTTTTTTGTTTTTGGATGTGATTAATAGGAAAAATGTTTTTTTTTTAAATTTAATAAGCAGAAAATAATAAAATATGTAAGCAAAGCACCGTGACTAAGAGGGTTCAAAAATAACTAAAAACATGCACTAGGGCGTATACGTAACTCTTTTTTCATTAGATTAAGTGGAAAATAGAAAGGAGGGATTTAAATAGAAGGCTAAGCTTAATGCCTTAAGGAGGTAAGGCATTATATTAAAACATTAACAGAAAATACATATGAGTTGCTACTAGAGAACCTACGACAGTACAAAACAACCCTACCCACGAATATACGAGTCGAATGCACTATGCACGTCCAGAGGAATATTTTACCTATTTCTGTATACCCGTTGGAGTCTTTAAATCTAAAAACTTACAGCAGGAATACATAATTAAGGGAAAGGGGACAATCAACCAGACCCTAAGACGGTCATTCACCATAAATACATTTTTCAGGCCCCACCTCAACTGAACTTTACAAAAGTTAAACAACTTTGAAAATATTTGAGTCAATTTGTCGAATCTGTATAATGTAGCTATCAACTGACACTTCGATCAATCCGATGACCGGATAAGTTAGTCCGGTGTTGTTGTTAGCGCCAAAATGTTCATAAAGAAATGTAGGTCTTGTCACTAGAAATGTTTAGTTTGAGTGGACTTTTTGTTTTGCACGAGCTATTTTTTTGCGTAAGTCACACGTAGCAAATGAAAAGCGAAAGAAAGCACAATATAGACGCAAAAATGTGTTCAGAACTGGTAGCAATTATGCATAATATGAGCTCAACACAGAAAAAGAGTGAGTAAGGCCTTATTATACTTCGTAAGGCGTAGACGTCTTAAGCAACAAAATGATTGAGGAATACCTTATCATACATCGCAAGGGGTAGGCTTTAAGCTTTATAAGGCGTAGACTTTCTGCGGTCTTAAGAACAGTACCATCCTGATCTTAAAAAAGAGAATGGTTGCGAGGATTCAAAGACATTATTGGCCAGCGTTTAGAAGTGGTCCGACCTATATATATATAGTTGGCGCAACAGGTCCGTAGGGACACTAGGTCTAGCTTCTCACAAGAATTCGTTTTGTGTGAGATTTAATTTTTGGAACGAATGGAAGGGATCTACGACCTGCATACCAGGAACTCCAATAGAAAGTCCACAAATGCAGGATGCCAAATGTTTGTCACACTGTTCCAAGCAAGATTTATTGCTCGTAAACTATTGTGCCATCGATACGTTGCAGTGAAGCCAGCCCAAAGGGTACTCGTATATTATGCACAAGATTTTTGAACGTAACTCGCCGGTTTATTTAGAGAACTCGATGCGATTCGTCGTTGAATGTGGAGTATATCCAGCAGATCTAATTAACCAGATAAGCTTACTTAAATCGATCTGCTGTTTGAAGAAGTAGTGGTTGTAATGCGATCACAGAAATTCAGCTCAACAAAGGCGATCGATCTGTGACGCAATAAACACTGAGTTCAAGGCATGCGAGAGCACTTCGTACCCAGATCTGGTTTGGTTTAATAACTTCAAAGCGACATCCACTAATCTGCATAAGGACGATCATTTTTGCCAAGTATGACATAAACATTAATGGATTTAGGCTAAAACTAGATTCTCTTTGTCAACAAAAAACGCGGTGGTAACAGATAAATTTTCAAAACGCCAACAGCACATATTATTACAAACAAAATGAAAATCTGCAAATAAAAGAAAAGTGAAACACCATGCACCGAAGCCACATACCTTAAATGTATTATCCTGCACCCAAGCGTCTGGCTTACCATAATCCGGCGGATTCGAATACGGGTCATAGCCCAGTACTGATAACATTGGCGCGACATCGGCCATATCGCGTACCACATCCTCGGGTATTTGTCCCACCCACTTGGACAGAGCCTCCAAATTGACAGGCTTGATCACTTGGTCCGAGGATCTTTCCACTCTGGAATGGTACAAACAAAGTTAAAAGATGAATTTTAAAGTGATAACACAAAACTATAAGTCTCTCTTCTACAACGCAATTTTAATGCATCACAGTGAGATTGATGAGAGCACTGCACAAGCACGAATCCAACTGTTTCGACGATGATTTATTACGCATCCCTGCGCTAGCCATAAATAATCAAGAAAACACGAAACGAGAAGCAACTCACTTTGACAGTGGCACCCCATTTGGTTTGTTGATGAATTCCTCATGATGCAGCACCGAGTCATTCCATGGCACTTCTAGGAAACTCAAAATCTTCCTCATCCATATCTCGGGATGTAGCACCAGTTGTTCGTAATAAACCTGCAATTAATTATAAAAAAACGTGCCCTTGAGTCAACAGAATTTAAACGGATTTTATGTCTTTTTTAAATTTTACTAACATACATTTTACATTCAACACACGCCAGCCAGCGACGAGACAGACAAACAGACACGCAAAAGAAAAATAATTCTCCATTAAAAAGGAGTTAGGAGTAAGGATTAATCTACATGATGGATTGCCGGCAGGATACTTCATAAGAGCGAAACGACAAAACACTGTCTCTGCCTCTTTACAGTAATACAGACGGCTTTTTGTTCGTTTTTGCAAGTCCTGCCTGAAGCTATTATCCTTTAAAGAGGGTTCTTATTTTGTTATTTATTTCTGTCTTGCAGAAGGTGTAGAAATGCCAAAAGCTATACGAAAGCAATGCAAGATAAAGGCGGAAAGAAATGATATTAAATCATCAGAGAAAATTTAAAGGATCTGTGGATTCATATTGATGCAACTGATGAGGGGAATTTGTCACGTCGTTAATTTATTTTCCTTTATTTCATTACAAATTGATGGAACGAATAATGTGGCTATCAGAATTGGATTCTTTTAAGGGAGATGTCCCATTCATTGTCCCACACTTTCGTGGTACTCATTTAGTTATCACAATAAATAATGCGGTTGACCTTGGGCAGTGACGCACTTAATTTGAGTTCGTTTTGCCGATGGTGTAAGTGAAGTGATTCAATTTGTACGGACATCATGTAGTGGTGACATAACATCTATTCAAAACACCCCTGCGGCAGAACAGAGATGACTGTGACCGTTTTTGATACAACCTTTGCAATTGGGCCTAGCAAAGTGAGGTAGTAGGCATGACATCAAATTTGGAGACAAACAAATGCAAATTTCAAACAGACAGAAATGACTAGCAATTATTGTGTTAAATTATCGCTACATAAGCCTCCTCTCCAAAGGGACCGGATATACCTTACTAAGAGTTACTTAATAGCAAGGACTAATTATATAGCTACCACTGGCGCTTTTCGTGGGCCAACCGAGCCCTGTTGAGGGGCGACCGATATACGGCACAAGAGCTGCAAAATGATTTTGGTAGCTGCTGTTCAAGACCGCCAGCAGGCTACATGCCAATCGCTATGCCAACTGAAAATAAAAATCATTTCGTTTCATAAAACAACTCGGAAGAACCTAGAATTTTTGTTTGTAACAAATCGTTAGGACTTATGAAATTGAATCGATGAATCTCCCTTCGCCTGACACCTCATTTTTCAAGGTTGGTTGAGGATCTTTTCTAATTAATGAGGGTGATATTTTAAACTGTTATCCATTTCGCTCTCAGCACACCACATTTTCATACAAGAAACCGTGGAAACATGAGTACTTCACATTCGCACCCGTTCCAAAAAGTCACCATGTCATGCATGTACGGAATGTGATTGATGTTGGTTAATTCTTAAAATGGAATGAGCGATTTTTCGTTTTTTTTTTTGTTGTTGTCAAAGTTAATGGCCACCAATCTCGCATCCGCTGTACCACTGGAGTGGAATGCTTAAGCCAGTTAATGGATGGATGTATCCAGTTTCTCTGCAGTGAAAAACTCTTTTGGGGTGCTCCATTTTTTTGTATGCATATAATTAATTAAATGGAAAATTTGTGAATTACTATGAAATTAATCGTCCGGGAATTGCGATGATAATTAAATTTTATATCCTGAATATGGCAGGCGTGAGAAATGGTGAATCTGTTGATGTGGGTAGGGTCGACAGGGTTGGTGTTTTAGGGCGGTAATAAAAATTGATATATCAATTAAGAATTGTTTTTAATGACCTTTTTGACGAATGAAAAATCGTTAAAAGTTATTTATTTGGGTCATGAAAGAGATTATTAATATGTATTTAATGTTGTAGACTTGTGGTATGGGTGAGTACGGGTAATTAAGTGGTGGTATTAAAGATTGAGCGAGCTTTTCGATGAATATCATTCGGATTTTGGACAGGTGACATAAAAGGATTTTATTAATGATGGTTTATCAGACATGTATAGGCGCTGAAGTGGAATAGCTTATAGATTCCATGTAATGTAGATCTTCATTTTTCCTATAATAAAACAATGCATGTGGAAACTTGGGGTTGTTGTTTAAAGCCTTTGTTCAATGTTGCAATAGGTAGCTGGTAATTGCTTAAGATAGGTACGTCATTTGATGTATTACATTTTTATTTATGCCATACACCTTCTTCCTCATTAATGGCAACGTCCTCAATCGAACCGCTATGATCCATTCTACCCATTCCTCATTACACCATTCAAGCCCATCCATCTTCACCATACTTATTGTACCTATTGTATGCATTGATTCTGTTTTTTTAGCGCGTCGCGCTCAGTCGTTGATTATAAATAAAATAAATAACTATAAATCAAATAAAATATTCTTTGTATTTTAAATTTTGTTTTATCCTTTTGGTGATATCGAACTGCTTAAATAAATTTATGTGCCGCCTTTACGAAACTCCAAGAGATGAGAAATAGACCAGGCTATGTTGATAATACTTCATCTTCTATCCGCAAGGGTTGACTATTTACAGATTTGCCAATGGCCAAAGTTGATGCATCCACCTCGCAAAAAAAAAAGTAAACATTCTAACATCTAACAGAATAGGCGAGGATGCAAATCAAAATGATGTCTCCGCTATTTACTGCAATTCGCTTTATAGGCAAAGCCACATAGTTTGTCTGGGTTCAAAAAAAATGTTGCACACATCCAGCCTTTCAAATTTTGTTTGAATTTTGACACAACGTTGGATTCGAATACAGTATCTACTCGCCGGATATAAGCAACCATTTAATAGCAAAACAATATTAATAGCAACAAATTATTCAGTGTTGGTATTCACAAACACCATAATTATGCATAACAAGGGTCCCCGTTTAATAGGAGTTTAATAGAGCGCATGTGCTTTTCTTTGAAAATTGACCGATAAACAAAAAAAACTATAGAAAACACTCATACTCGACATTAAAATTTGAAACACTAATGTTAATCGACCTAACAAACTACTTCTATGGAATGGGTAAAAAAAAGTGCGTAACACATCCAGCAGCAAAGTTGTATAAAACAATTATGACAGAGTCAGCCTTGAAATTTGGAGAACTGCGACATTCTTACTAGACGTTCGCCTTCGCATTTTGTTCTTACGCGAGGGTATTGGTGATTCGCCGGCATTAATCAAAAGAATCGCTTTAAATACAGAGGTTCTCCTGAGTTCCTTATTGGTAAATATACCAACTATTTAGACATGTAAATTACGAAGTAAATTTGACGTTTTTCTTAGGAAGTACATCTTGCATTTGTTTCATATTTTATAGAAATTGGTTCTGAATTGAGGACGCGTAAAAGTGAGAGAGCACTGAAGAAGTCAGCATTCATTTGTGAATGAGCCGTATCCTATTGCCTTTTCTTTGTTCTTATTGCTTTTTCATGTGACCCAATTATAACATCTCTCAAAAGTTGAGGTACATTATTTTTAATTGGCGATAGTAGTAGAGATCACCTACGGTAGAAGGAGTCCAATACAAACGCTATCACACATCCCAAGTACTTTCAATCAATCACCTGCTAAATGTATTTCTAACCCCCCTACGATTATTCCATTCGTGTCAACACTATACCTTACATTTCTAACAAAACAAACACGCAATTCCATTGCACACATAACACACCAACCATTTTGTATGCTTACCATCATGCAACGCTCCTTGCCGATCTCCTTACACTGACCATGCATAACCTCGATGGCGTGATTCCATTTGGTCATGCACTGGCGATAATTCGTCAAATCAAATCCAGTTATTGTGACTTTCCTTGAGATTATCGAATGTACCGTCGCACGACCGTCACGAACCATGAATAGGAATTTTGCCTGCAAACAAATTAACAAGACATCGCCATTGTTGACCCAGTTACTCTCTCTCTCATGTTTGGCTTAAACTTACGTTGGGAAACAGTTCTATCACATAGGTGCCCATCTTCAGGGTGAGTGGATCCTTATTGCACAACCGTGGCGCTGGCTCTCCATGCTTGGCGATAATCTCCAAGCAGAACTGTGCGATGGCACTGTTCATAACCTCCTTGGTGATGCCGGCCTCCTGTAGCCGTAAACTTTCCTTCTCCGACTTTAGCCAGTGTGATCGAAGCTGAAGGATTCTTGGAATGACACGTGTCTCCTGGCCGCATCTGAAAATATAAACAGGAAACAGGCGTTATGACTAACCAAGGTGAAAGATGGTGAAAGTTTTTTAATTCAATATGCCATTGAGTTGATTTTATTTTTTAAATTATTTTGTACGGGTTTCGCAATGAGTTCCGCAATGGGACGCGAACTGATTCGAAGTGGATGGGGGTGAGACACAACATTATTTGCCGTCTTAAATTTTAATGCGACTCTTGATGCTGTGATCACGTACATAGTCGAGAGGGTAGTTCTTCTCTAACGGAAGTCATTATCTATATTCTTTTTCCCTCTCAGATTATTCATGTCGTCCTTTCCATTTTGAAAAGAGACCCTTGCGAGAAGTTTTCGCATTTAATGGAGTTTTTTTTTTTCTTTCTTTTTACGCATTATGGAATTGCTACTCTAAAGTTTCTGAGCAGTTACACTCTTATATTCCAGCGATAATGAAAAGTTATGAACTGTAACCGGAGAGCTTAGGTAAGTTTAAAGTAATACATTTCAACCCTCAAATGGGTTTAGGATACCATAAGCCTACGTAGAAAAAAACCCTGGTGGTTATGGAGTAGCAATTTAATGAAGATGAAATGGAATAAACTCGTTACGCGAAGAAAAAAAATTAAATGTTTGCAACTGGGTTGATTTAGTGCGCTTTATCAGGATTGCGTGGAAATGCGACTGTAAAAAAATACTTAAACTGAGGCAACTTGTTAAAAAATGAAAATTGTTTCTCATAGTAGTTATCATTTGGCTTGTTGTCATTAATTGGGCTTAAAAAAATCCAATTAGGATACGATGAGAGGTCCATTATTTGATGGGAGCGGAAAACGAGTTTTCAAAGGGAAGTTTGTCGGGAAGCGATTTGGATTTATATCCGTGGTGAGAAATAGAATCATTTGTGTTGGACTTAGGACCTCTTGTTTAAATTTAAAACAAGAAAGGAAATACACATTCCACGCACGGTTGCCGCTTGAAAATAAAATTTGTGACCAAAATAGTTAAATATTAAAGTCCGAAATATTTGTAACCACAGACCAATCAATTCATCATATTTATTTCAACATATTCTTCATGTAAACAGATCACACATTATTTTTTTTTAATTATTATTAAAATTTCATTTCGTAAAAAAGTCACCAAATGGAATAAAAAATGACCATGTGACCAAGAGAAAAAGTAATGACCAAATTTGGTCACAAATGACCAACGTGGCAACCGTGATTCCACGATGAATTATTGTCCCTACCTATAAAAAAGACATGCAAATTTGTAGATGTCTGTTGTGTGACTTGGCAATAAACACTAATATCCCCATTATCGTTCTTTCTCAATTGTCAGCTAACTTGACAGCTAATTTGTCTTTATTTCGGTTTGTCATTACAACAAGGGCAGTATTGCATTTAACAAATTTTGTAAGACTCTTCCTTAGGGCTATCACTTCTTCTCTTTAGAAAAAATCGGCACTAACGATTTTGACCAAAATGCATACCAAGAGTAACATTGATCTTTTCGAAACTATTGCGTAGTTAATTTACAATTAGAAACTGCTGACATCTCAAAAACAACATGTTCATTGTTCAAGTTGCATAAAAATTTCAGAACTAAGGCCGTGTGTCAATTGCGCTAAATAATTATCCTCGGATAATATTCTGGCACTATCGTGGGGGAAAACGAATTCTTCAGCTGTCAAAAAATTATCCTGCTCCGGATAATAATTTATCTTCATAGGATAAATTTTTTACGTGCGAGTTTTTTATTTCAAATCGCAGCAAATCAACGAAAGAAAAAAAAAATAATAACAAACCGTACTACCTACAACAGTATCTAAATAATGAAGGAAAATTAATAAAGTTTTTAATATAATTTGCTTAATTTATAGGGACAAAAAAAAAGTGATTCGGTTACGGAGTTTGAATTCATACCGATTAAATATAAAATTACACTTCTCTTGTTCGTCTTCTGCGTGGGGGCAAATAATCGTGGCTTATAAGGCTTTGATACCGCAGCAATATCATTGACATCAAGAGGAATTAATACATCGAATTTATGATCCATATTATCAGTTGTTGTTATTGAATTAGTTGTATGTCTGTTCTTTGTGTTGTGCTTCGTATTGTGTTGTGCTATCGTCAAGTCTTCCGAGAAATCTCAAAATTTAGCCCAATCCACACAGCCAAATTTCACAAAAGCTACATTTTTATTCAACACACACAGAAATGTCAAAAAATTATCCGAGGATAATTATTTAGCGCAATTGACACACGGCCTAAGTGATGCATCTTTCCCGCGAGCAATAGCTAATACTCAGTTTTCAGCTAAATAAATAAATCTCCAAACTAAACATTATATTTGTTACTGTTTTGTCTGCCAAATTTTACAACAACCGCTGTTATGTTTTTGATCAAAATACATAGGTACATATATTAAAGATTATATAATTATTCTATATAAGACCCCATACATAGTTTTTCTTAAAAAAATCGAGAAAATCCATTTTTCAATTGTTTTCTAAAAATTATTACCAAAATCCCAATCTGTCTTTGCATATTTTTGTAAAATTCAACACCGTGCCAATAAAAATGCAATTACAACTGAAAAAAAACCGAAAAAAAAAACAACATTTTTTAGCAAGTAGGCGCTTACAACTTTCTGACCAGAAGTTGTCTGTTACTGAGAGCTTCAACTTATAAAAACTCACATTGGTATTTCATACTGATACTGCCGTATCAGATGAATAACCCAAAAGTGGATTTCATTTAACAATATGTAGTCGTTCATTGCATGAACCGTTTCTTTTATCTAGAATCGGTTCTCAGATTTCTACATACCTTCATAATAAAATAAGAAAACAACCAACCAAACTTTTGATAAACGAGAAAGTTTCGTTGGAACCAGTCGTGCAATTTATTTTAGTCAGAGGTGGCGCATCAGTGATCAAAATTTCGGATTTAATTGTTGTATTTTCTGGGGGTTGAACATGGCACTCTGACTAAGTGTTGTAGTACATTAACTACCACTGCCGTTATTGCTCTCAGCTGAGCTATATTTTATTTCAACGTTATATTTAAAAAACTGGATAGCATTTTGAGTAAGAAATATATCAAAAGGTAAATAGGAACAAATTAACTGATCGTTGAGTATGTTAAATATTTGTACACAAATACTCGTAGTTACCGAAAAAGTACATGCCTAGTTTCAATCGTAATTAAAAATGATAGACAATTCTCCTAGACATGTCGTAACTCCTGTCGCTATATCCTATATCCACACTCGGATCCCACGCAATCATGTTCACCACAAGACTTTTCTGTTTGATGACAGAAACACTAAAATCATATGCACTCTTTAGGAGACAGATTGTAGCAATTAAAGAAAAAAAAAATGCTTTCGATATCGCTTTGCATATCAAATCCACCAACCACAACAGCTGCACAATGTTTTTAAACAAGAAAATGCTGACCAATAGCAAATGTACATTCCCGTCATAAATTAAGCAGAATTCACTACCCACTATAGATCTGTTTGGCTATGTTAGAACTACAACCGCGAAAATCACTGGTAATCGCAGTTCGCCAAAACCAAAATAACCAAAAGTACCGACTCACCGAAATTGCTCTGTTGAACTTGGCAGCAGCGGTTCATAAGAGAACATTTTTCTTCTATTTGCCTTTCTATATTTAGAAGGAATAGTTCCCATATGGATCGTAAATAAGAATGAATTATGCACCCTGGGTATAGTGGTGAATGGTGATATACAGCACCAACGTGAACATCTGAACAAATGAAAACATATTGGAATTAATATGAATACCGTCTAGGCAATAAGTCAAAAAACCAAATGCTACCGAACAAAATAATATTGTCGTCTTTGGAAAACAAATTGGAGGTGTTTCTATTTTTTGTTTTTGGTTGGAAAATAACTACGAAATGGAATTGCATAAAGAATAACAGCGACTCGCATGTTATGCTTATTTGACAAGTATTTCGAGTGCACACATGGCTCGGATCTAGGTTATGAAATTAGGGCTCCGAATACATTCGGAAGCGTGTTTGTTTGTGATATTCGACCGATTTCATGATTAATGTCACTGTGCAAATGTCACAAGACTGATGGAATTAGAACTCTTTGAAACACTTGTAGTAAGTAGTGGACTTTGTAAAGGTGGTGAAAGATCGGAATGTGCTGCTCGCCTTACACCTATCGGAGAAAAAGTTGGTTTACTAAGATGAGTTTTTGCATGTTTTTAAAATGAGATGCTTTCGATGTCTGACTTCTTTCGTCACTCAACTGTCATCCTGTTAATAGACGCAAGGACTAAGTCACTGTAATTACGAATAGAGTCCAAGCCACTTAACGGACTTACCTCATATCTCTTGTCGAAGTGTCATTCTTGCGTCAGACCTGAACAAAATGATATTCTATTTGCTTGTTTGAAATTGTCTGTAACAATTTATCAGAGGTCGGAACTGTCTTAACTAGGAGCCTTATGTCATGTCATACATTGCATATAAAATAGCAATGACGAATTTTGAAAGATGGAAGTTTAGGTTGAAGTGGCTGTCGGCAAGCCGACACACTTAGACCATTATAAGGTCCCTTGTGGTACCACATGAATCTAAAATTCAATTCTTCCTACTCGTTGAACCAATGGGAGCTTCTGATGAAGCGAAGGAGATTACGAATGTCTGTGTTTTTTTAGATCGTTCAGATCATAATAGTAGAACGCTCCCAAATGGAGTTTTCGTCTTTGTGAGAGAGCCGGACATGTACAGAGGAGATGGAGTATGGTTTCTTCCTACTATCTGATTTGAATGTAGGCATGTAGGTAGGCGCCCACGTTCGTGACTACCAAAGTCAACTTTCCAATGCTTTGCATTCTTTTACACACCCCGTCAGATGTAAGTCTTTTAGGAGTTAGTTAACCTCGAATTGGGCTGCGAATTTTCGAAATTGATATCATAACAATTGCCACTTAGGCAGTTCTTGCTTTCTTCAACTATTTTTGCATTTTAAGTGTTAAAAGCAGCCTCTTTGTATCTGTCCAATACGTTGACTTCAAAGCTCACGTAGGTATCGGCGTAATCAAGTTGCGCTGTAGGATTGGGAGAAACGGTGATCCCGGAGAGATGTTGGAATTCAGCTACGCGAGTATTGCGGCATTTCTCTCGTAATTTATCAATGAATATTTACATATGGCACCACCGACCGCAGTCTTCAGCAGAAGTCGATAGATTTCTTTTGTGGTAACTGGCGTATATTAAGAGGATTTTCGAGATGTGAGTTGAGGATTTGAACTATCAAATGATTCCTACCTGGTGGCGTACAAGTTGTTTTTCAACGATAAAATACCCGAGCTGCCAAATCGTAAGCCAAGGACACTTACTTGGCGAGGGAGTTAAAAGAACAATTAAATGGGATTTTTTTTTTTATTTGCAATTGCAAGACTTGAGCAAATTCCCGCACAGCTAGAATGTATAGGAAGAACGGCCTTTGGTTTTCAACAGCAATCATTGCCTCTGCAGTTTGTGATGGTAAAAGAACTGAGCGACTCAAGACGCCCGGAATTCAGGAAGATTTTAAGCTTCGGGGTCTAGTAAACTCGTTCGTCTCTATAGCGATGTAGTAATCTCACTTCTAGTTCAGCACCAAACGAAAAAGCTTCAAGGTAAGACAGCCCGCTGTATGTCACTTATTTAACACCAGTCATAAAAGAGAACAGACAACTTCGATGTATGTAGTTTCGGATTTCCCACAAGTGAGCAACACCATAACCTCGCAGTAACATCGGTGTAGACATCAAGTGAAGGATAAATCTTGCCAATCGCGGTTTCTCCGGAGTAAGATGACATTTTAGAAGTATACTCTCCTTAAAGCAGAAGGGAGATATTTCACAAGAAACTAATTATCCTGCTGCAGCAAAGAAGCTTGCTTGTGGCGAAGCTTCTGTGATATCCTGACGGAGTGTGCAAATTCATTTGCATTAACCACGTAATGATTACCTCCCGGGAATTATACATTCCCTAGAAAAGAAGTTATAAAACTCAATCCCACAAAACTAACGACTTTTCCATTTGAATTAATCGACTGATAATAGTTACAAAAGAAAAAAATCAATTACCACTCCCTATAATTGCTTCCCCAACTATGAAATCCCATTGGCACCAAAAACAAATATCCTTCTGAAAACTATCAATTATTTCAAGCGTTACTAAGCGATCCAACAGATGCAAGAGAATTTCTAAATGCACACATTAAAAAAAATAAAAATTCATCCACAGTGCCGATGCAATCGATGGCCGACAGAGATACTCAGTTTTCTTCGTCCCTTTTCAATTATTCATAATTTTCTTCTCTCCTCCTGTCCGTCTATGGCATGATGCACCTCCCTTAATTTATGAGAAATTTATGAATAACTTTTCATATTGGATATCTTATCAAATCGAATTGAAGCACTGGAGTGTAACAACTCCCTCATGCAAAAAAAAAGCAAAAAACCCTTACTGACAGTTAGTCGCTCAGACTCAGCCAGTTCCATCCACCAAATGAATTTACAATATTCATGAAATAATATTCCTTTTACCCATTCCCAGCATCAACGTCGTCTTCCGCCATAATCATCTTCCGTCGAGGACAAACACGATGTCTGAGGTCAATTCGATTAGATGTTAACAGTGTGGACGGGTGGCAATCCCCAGCCAAAATCCATTGGCATGGGTCGATATAGCTATGCTATCTTGATGCAGAAGAAAGTAGAGAAGAGAAGCTATCAAGTTATCATTTTATGATAAAAACTCCCACTGATAATAATGAACAAGGACAACCTGCAGAAGCACCAGATGATGGTAACAAGAATGTCAACAACTTCTTCGTCCTTTCCGGCCATCATCGCATCGACGGAAATATTTCTCCAATGAAATGGAATTTTTTTTTTCTGAAATTCATTTAACAAATACCCAACGGTGGATGGGGTCGGGGCAAGCAAAGCAAAATAGAAAATGAAGGACTCGTGAGAATGCGCCCTGTCATCGCTATTGAGTTCAATAATAAATTAGGTTCCCCTTTGTTGGTTTTCTTTTCGCTGTTTCTTGGATCTTTTAGTTAAATTTTTAATTTTCCAATTGTGGGGTCGTTCGTTTCATCATGGGAAATTTCGCGAATTTGTCAATCGAGTTTGGCTTAGAAATTTATAGAGCGCATGCATTTCCGAGCTGCGAGATGGGAGTTCGAGAATTGCCATTAAAATTCATTGCGATGGAGATTGGTATTTGCTTTTGCCTACAATTGGGCGAAAAGAAGTCGGGAATTTTCGGATTTTCAGCCTTATTTAATTTTACTCTAGGGAAACAATTAACTGAGTAAGCGGGCGGTTAAGCTCACTGCGTAGTAAGCGCTTTTAGCTTTGTCTGACTATTATTGAATTACTTTTCCATTAAAGTTAGATAAAACTAATGGGCTACATAGCAGGCTTTCTAAATGTCGGAGTATAATATTTTGGGTACTTATATATTCAATTTCTGAAAAGAGGGGTAGAGTGGAAGGGTAGCTTTCTTCTTTTACGATTTGTGACGATTTGTGGCAAAACTAAGGAACTGTAAAACAGCTCTTCAGGGGTATAATGTGCTGGCACTTGTCTGCGTTACATTGTAATGTGCTTCAAATACAAAATCCCTCCTGTTCTAATAGGTAGCATAGAGTGGGCTGCGAAACGCAGCTCGATGGATGTGGCAGGCAAATTGAGTTTTGCATCTGACAAGAAAGGGTGTCTTCCGGAGTTTGCATTCGCACTGATTGTTTCGGTACTAGGGTGTGTTAAATGAGCTTTACATAACTTATTAATATCCTAAGAATTTTTAGTATACGAGTGAATCTGGGCAAGTGTAACACGTAACTGTAACAGTGCACTTAACGGTGACAAATTTGAAACAGATTTCGTACATGCCCAAAGCTAATTTAAGTGTACTTGGAAGACTTGTTGTTTTGTTGGGGCACTTACAAAAATCATCAAAAATATTTGCTTGAGTATTTTGGATGGAACTCGAACTGATATTTCAGCCTACAGCTAAAAAATGTGTGCCCTCACAAAAGGTTTCTTGATGTATATCAAAGTTGACCAAAAGTAGTGATTTTCTGACAGACAAAAATGGGATTGGTAAATAAAGTTGAGCCTTGCTATAAAATTGTGTGCAAATAATAATTAACGCGTTTTCCTGATTACCATTACGCCCCTAAAAAAGATCATCTTGAATTGGAGGTACCAATAAGAAGAAGCATCTTTCGGGGGAAGTTTCTGAAAAAAATTTGCATAAAAGAAGTTTGGAGATAAAGACTTAAATGACCAAGAGTAGGTACCTAATGGAGGAATATGATATGAAAAAGAAGTTTGTCAAACTTATAATATCGGCTTCGCACCATAAACCTTGATTTCTTTTTGCATAGTTCTAAATAGCTGAACAAGAGCTTTGGACTTCATTGTTCGAGTGGAGGAAAGTAGAAGGCTTAGGAGCCTCCTTTTCAACTTTTTTTTTAAGGTGGTGAATACTTTTTTTTTCGTACGAAATCAATATAGTTATAAAGTTAAATTAAAATCAAAGTATACATTTTTGTTCGTAAAGTTGAGTTATTATACAAAATATTTAGTTTATATAATAACTTAAGTAGCTCAACAAAAAAACCTAATAAAAGAATAATATTCCAAAAGGTTGTGGGTGCACATCTTGAGACATCTTAGATATATGGTAAACATTTGAAACCAATTGTGGTAATTCATAGTTCTTCGCTAAATAATTGGCATGTCTGTTAAAAAACAGTTTAACAAACCAATGACTGAATACAATTTCCGTAACCGGAAATGAATTTTTCCAGCTGCAATTGGATTTTGCTTACTTTTGTTAACTTTTCCACAAAAAACTGTTAGTCTTTCCTATTCACTTACTAATTTAAATTTTGTTTCTTACTTTAACAAAGTAGGATTTTCTAATAAGCAGTTACTTTAAGTGCTTTAACTTTGCTACAACCTTTAACTTGATGAAACCCGAGACTTCACATGCACCAGTTTGAAAAACAAAAGCTATTATAAATCATTTGTATCTTTAATGATGCTATAAGGGAAACAAAAACAATAAAAACAAATATGCTCTTCAAAGATCTCTTATCATTATCAACATCATTATCAGACTAAAAAAGATTTATATGCGCCAAAAAAATATAAAATTTCTACCAAAGGTTTCGGAAAGAAAACAGAAAAACTGATTTTAATAAAAATTTAAACAGCCAAACATCAAACTGAAACAATCTTTTTGAGCGTAGCATCAGACTCAAGCACAACAAAATTATTTATACAGCCAACTGAAAAACTTAAACGAAAATTGTTTGCTCCCATGACCATGAGTTTGATCATAGTTCTAGGAAAACTGTTATAGTTCGAATTAACGACATTTCATCCAAAAAGGCGTTTAAAGCACCTACCCAACCGTATCTAAGTACGTATACCTATTCGTAGAATGCAAAATTATTGAAAGAATAAAACGCATAGGAATTTCCCGAATTACCCGCCTAAGGCTTGTCTAGACCCAGTGACCGACTGTTCCTTTTGGCGGAAGATATAGAGAATAGAAGAGAAACTATTTCGGCTAATGCTTAACATTTGAGAGCTACGAAAGAAAACAAGATACCTCTTAGCAATCATAAGCTGGAAAGGTTTCATGTAAGCGCGCTCGACATTGGCATAGCTTACAAAGCGTTCAAGTTTCACATTTCGGGGTATTCAGTATGCTCCGGCTTTTGAGCTGTGTCTGTAAATGTACTTTCTGCAACCAAATACCAATCAAATCTTAAATAACAGCAAGTAGAAAGTATTTTTCTCAATTTCGAAGAGTTTGCTTTCAAAAATGTTTCTGAATTTGTCTTGAGAGATCAAGTGAGTGAGGTTTGTAGAAGCCCGGTAAAGGTCATTAAAGAACTTTCATTCAAATGAACTTATAGCCAGAAAAGTGTACAAAGAAAGCTGGAGTTGGCCCTTTACAATGTCCCAAGTCCCATTACTGGGTCAACTTTGAGACTAAGAACAGCTTCAGCGATGAATCGTTTTTGGTCGAAACAATTTTAGAAAAAATATTTTCGTCTCTGAAATGATTTTCAGGTTATTTCACCACCCTTGTTTGCCCCTTAGACACGTGACCACTTGGGTCCACCATTATTTTAGGCTCCATTATGAAACTGGAAAAACTTTTCCCATCAGCACTGTTACATTGTACCTAATGCCAATTTTGGGTCAAAATGCTTTCCCCACACTGAATTCCGTCCTCTCAAAAAACCAGACTGCTACCATCCATCATTTTGTCCCATCTTTAATGGAATGTGACAAAATTCCAAAGGACACACTTTATTCCACTTTGTATATAGGTATCTCTTTCAGAGTGGTAAAACTTTATCCGTTGTTGCCATTTGTCAAAACAGGATAAGGCACAATGCCCAGTCATTAGGCGAACAATCCATCCTCATCCGAAAAAATGTCCCTGAGATGATCAACACAAAATATCCCCCAGTTCATCTATCCCAGTCTTCTATACACTTCGTTTGTATCTGACCCCAAGAGAACTGCTATACGACACAAGGACTCGAAAGACAACACTAAGAATGACTTTTCTTACTTCTTTGTGGAGGGTGGAAATAAAAAATCTACCAAATCATCGTTATCCTTTTTTTTCTCGCTTTCCTTTACAAAACACATCTCCACTTTTGACTTCCTTCCACGAATGCAAGACAAAGGAAAACAAGCGCACAACTTTTCGATTCCGAAATCACTTCGATTGGGCTCAGGAAAAAAACATGGAGCACTGGATGGCCGTCTTGTTTTCACAGGAAGCATGTGAACATATGAATGGTGTTGGGGATTTTTTTTCGAAAAAGTACACTAGTACAGTCATGCGGTGCTGGAGTGTGATCGGAGTATGATTCCTGTTGTTTCATTGTTCGATATTAAAAATAGTGAGAACGAAAGACGAAATAAATATCATTTGCGTTCCTTTGTTCGCCTTATCCGACGACGACGACGAATAGGTTCCATCGCAAGCGTCTGTCTGTGGAAAAAATTCAATGCTGCTGCTAGTTCTTTTGTGCGGAGTCAGATCCAACGGCGTTGCCCTTTGCATCGATGGGATGGAAAGGAAGTATGAGGCGAATGAGAACAAATGAAGTTGTGGCAGCAGTTTTTAATACGATATAAATCGATTAAGCTCGTGAACTGTACACGTGCTGGATAGTTGAGGTTATTTCTGTGTCCCCTTTGACTTTGGACGACGTTGATGCTCTTTTGTGTTTGCAAAAGGATACATCTAGACACGATAACTTTGACCATGAGTAAGTGGGTTCCATATTGACTATAAAAGTTGAGGTAGCATTCTAGATTTTACAGGTCCGATTCGATCAACTGAATTGCTTCCGTCACTCACCAATCTCGTCACCAACAAGCACAACACCAATTAATTTACGGAAAAGCATTAATTTTCAATTTGTCTCCATTACGCCGAGGCAATAGCTTACTCCATCGTACAGCAGCCATTAATCAAATCCGTAAGACGGCACCGATTTGGTGAGCACCCACCAGAACAAACAACCGCACGTTTATATTTAACATTCTTTAGCTCGCTTAGCGACCAAATCATCATTATATCGATGTACCTCCTTTTATGGAGGACTAACACTATATTCATCCGCCCGACTTTTACTACAAGACAAAGTTGCTGAAAGTGTGTAATGTTACGATGCAAATGCTTGTTTTTATCAACTCGCACTTGATGCGGGGTTAGTTGAAAATTTATAGCGAACACGGAGTGATAAAAAGCAAATTCGCACGTCATAGGAAAAGTTATTTCAATTTAACGACCTTGCGCTATAAATACATCGAAAGAAAAAGGAGTTTTCCTTTTGTTCAAGCGTCGACTGCGAGTTGTGGAGAAGTGCTTCTTGAACGGTGAAATTGTCTGTTTAAGTGAACGATATTCAAATAATTTTTATTAGCTAGATGTAGCTATACAAATCTGCTCAACGCCCCAGGGTGAATGTGAACTTAATTTGCGACACACAATCGTGTTATGGCCACCATCGCGCTGGCGACTTTTTTTTTAGCTCTCTTAGGGGGGGCATTTATGAGGCGTTGGTTTAATGATTATGACTAGGTTCTATTGATGGTGAGGTACTTGTAGATGAGTTTTATGGACGTAAGTGTTTTAAAAAAGTAAAAGAACGATTTTTATTGGGAGATTTTTTTGTTTTTTTTTTTGTTTTTGTGTGCATAGGGATGGAAAAAGTTTGTGTCAAGTTGTTGGTAGGCCTGAAGCTGTTGACCCAGGAAACGCTTATAATAATTTGGTAGCGGAGATTGTAAGCTCTCGAGATTTACTGAATTTCCGCTGTGTAAAGCTTAAAAAATTAAAGCAGTTGGGACACGGGAAAATCGCGGTTCTGTAGGTACAATTTTGGATCAATGACAATCAAGACATCGAGGCATTGTGGGATGCATTTGCTGGACTTGACCTACTGCGGTGGAGATAACATGGGGGAAAAAGACACATATCAGACCAGTTTCAACAAGTAGGTAGATCCGAAGCGTGATAACGACAAACGGCATTATAATAGTGTTCACTCGTAGCCGATAAAGTCTAACCTTTTTCCGTACCGAAAAGCCTTAAAAAAGGCACATAATCTGGGCTAGAAATAAAGTCAACTGTAAAAAAAGAGAGTATTTCACTACACCCTGAGCTAGAGACGTACTAAAAGACAGCTTCAAATACAACAATTTAAGAACCAATATCAATCTGCAAGCATCTGGTGGCATATTAAAGCGTTATAGGCAATCGCTCCCGTGTGAGCTAACGAATGGTTGCGAGAAGCTAGGCCCAGGGTCCGCACAAACCTGTTGCGCCAATTATTTTTATTATTTTATTAAAGGCAGTTGCACCATATATTTGCAAGAACAGAGCTGAAAAAAAGAGTCAAACTTTTTAGGAACAAGCTAGAAAATATCGGTTGCCCTGATCAGCGCAGTATGAGCTTCAGAAAATCAATCGTACAAGAAAGTGAGCAAGGGCCACTCTGAAAAGTAAAGAGACATTTCGTTCTTATAAACACTTTAGTTCATCGTTCTGTGATGTCTTGCTAACGAATTGGGTGTGGAGATATAACAAGCTCTTGTGCGAATTTAAAGCAAGTTCTAGAGACGACGCAGCTGTACAGCAGACTGAGTTTTTAAGCTCGCCAATATAGCTCAGATATACTGAGCATAGTTAATCTTATCTATAGAAGTCTATTAATACTTTTTAGTCCATCAGTGTAGATGTGAAGATGAAGAAGAAGCAGAACTAAGCAATCTACTCTCGAAGCGTTGTAAGGTAACTAGACCCGCACGAAATACCTTCTGAACTTACTATCTGTTGAACATTGGATTAGCGCATGCCAGCAAGCATTTAGGCATTTGGCAAATATATAACTACAGCGATTCATATCGCCTCAATTTCATTAGATAGCTGTGTTTCATTTTTAATTCAACAAATATGAAAACCACTCTCAAGACCAGAGGATTGTTTGTGTATTTTAAGCCACACAGATCGATATTCAAATCGAAAACCTTTGCATCGAAATCCGCTTAAACAGGTATACATATCATATAACAAAACGTAAACCTAATTATAATCAATGATTTAGTTTAGAGCTCATTAGTTATGCAATCGACTGCATCGGCTGATATTAATTGTGATATGATTTGGTGTTATTTAATGATGCAAATCGCATGCAACAATAAAACTAACGCATCAAATTCTCATTCCCATTTCAAGTGCACACAACCAAAATCTATACATATAACTAAATTCACCCCCGAAGCCTGTAGGTAGGGTATGTGAGCCACTCGGACTATGTATTTTAATTAGTTCCAACCAGAGGCAAAGCGCCTAAACAAACGCCCGCAAAATCAGATTTTCCAACCCCACAGCGTGCGGCCATATTTTCGCGCCCTCCATTAGAAGAAAGCAAAATCTTTCGCAGCACCCCCTTGTGGACATAATTTAATTAACACTGCAACACAGTCTAATCTCGGTAATTAATTGTCCAGGTAAACGCAAACAGCTTGGGGGCAATCGATATTTCGACCAATTGAAATCTGTGTCAACGATGACGCAACAAACGATTGACCCGTTGTCTCAAAAAGTCAACTAAAAAAAAAAAATCTGCTTACTCGAAATGTCTACGTTCCGCATTTACGCAAAATTACAAAATGCACCAGAACTACTGACACCAATTCATGTGTACGAGTTACGGTTGGTTCCGTTCCGGGTGTTGAAATTGTGCGCACTCTATGCAAAACTGTTGACAGTTGCATTTTCGCCGCACAAATAAATATGCCGGTGCGACAGTTGATTGTCATTAGTTCACTTTGGGTTCTTTCACAGTCACAAACTAAACCACATTCAGTATGAAATTCTTCATTGGATTCGCTTTGATTGCTGTCTTCGCCGCTGCAGCAGTTCATGCCGCTGTTAGTGAACTGGAACCATCTAAGCAAAATGTTCAACAGGGAGCTGCTGAAAACCTGGAATCGCTGAGGATTCGCAAGGCAGCCAGGTCGTATGGCGCAGCTCCATCTTACGGATCGTCACCATCCTATTCAGCTCCATCATACGCACCGCCACCATGCCCAAAGAACTACCTGTTCAGCTGCCAACCTCAATTGCAGCCGGTTCCATGCGCCCAGGGTTACCAGGGAGCCTACTCTGAGCAAATCGCTCAATGGGCTGCCCATCCACAAAAGGAGAACTGAGAAGGATTACACATCAGATTTGATCAACAAAACGGACCAAGTAACTGAATAAAGAAAACAATTTTTTGACAACAAATGCTGTGGTTGCTTTTATTTATTTTAGGTTGAAGATGGTACAATTGCGTTCCGCTTGAGTTAATGCTTAGTTGGGATTGGGGTTTGGCTGCGATTCACAAGATGGGCATAGACCTTTCAATTACACTGGTACCAACATTTTTGGTTGCGGCGATCCATACTGTTAAGCCACATTTTTAGGATATTCAAGGAATGGGCCTTTTGATGAAATAATTTCTTTGTTTATTATTTTTGTTAAATAATATTTTTTTTTTAAGAAAATCGGTTTGTTTAAAAAACTTGTCGTTGAAGATCACTTAATCCAGCTTAAGCCAGCTTAATCCAAAATGACCCTTAAGTGGTAATTATAACAAATGATGAAGGAGTTCTGTTAAACTCAGTTTGCATTATAGAAAAATAGTGGCCGAAAGTAGTCGGAAAGTGAAGGCTTTTCGTTGCGTGGCAAAAGCGATGGTGTCCCGGACGGAAATTCTAGAACGAAACTGTCCGCATAAAATAACCTATTGTCACCGTCATGATATTTGAGCTACAAATTAAAAAAATGGCATAAAAATATAGGTGCGTTGAGTTTAGTCCACTATTTCACTCAACCGTTGGCAGCTCTGCGTTACAGTTTATAGAATTTTGCTCACCAAACAAATAGAGCGACTTGTATAAATTTGGACTCTTGGAAATAATGCCTCAAATAGAAGAATTTAATAAGAAATTTATTATTTTTATTTTGGGGTTTTATTTCATAAACCCTAGTTACTTCAAATTTCCAATCAACACCTAAAAAAATTGAGGCTGCAAAATGCTGAAAATAAGACCCAATATTTCTTGACCTTAATCTTAATTTTGTATGTACATATTCATAATCGATCTTCAAGAAATAAATTAATTATCTATCTATCTCTACTTTTCTTCCCGCCTCTAAATCATCAGTGGCCATCTCGAAGATTGGACTGTTCGGTTCGAACTTCGAAAAAGGACTTTAAGTTTGATTTTTGACGCACGATGCTTGCGAGTCAACTGAGCAATATCACGACAGTATCGTGTTCCGACAGACCTATTTTTGATGTGTAAAGCCTGAACTACATCGAAACAAAAGTGGGAAAAAGTACAAAAAAGTGGAAAAAATCGGACGTCCTGCTTCATACCATAGTACACTCTGTATACTTTTGACTCAATTTAAAATTTGCACTTGTGGAAAGCTCGAGCATGTCCCAGCTTTCACTTTTCTAAAGTTCTACAAACAAATACAATCAAGAAATTCATTAGCGATTTGCCGGTAGATCACGTCCCAATCATATAATTCCTGTCAGTTTTGAAAGGAAAAGCTCTTTTTGCTCTTCACTCGGCTAAATTTGTTTATAATTGCTCTGGAAATTTGAAATGTAAACAGAAAAAGCTCTGAGGTTCCTTAGTTCAGATTTTGCTCAAAGATGTCATGTAAATATGCGTGTGTTTTCAATGAATTTCGACCTTTTCACTTTTTTGTACTTTTTCCCACTTTTGTTTCGATGTAGTTCAGACTTACATCTAAGCGCGCGTTGTTGGAATCTGGTGGAGTAATTCCACACATTGAACTTGCGGGGACGGAAATTGCGTCCCAGTGTTTTATCATTGCATACATTTATGAGCTGGGGCATATTCATTTCAGCCTTTTGTTGATGTGAAATAAAGCATGTTTTTCATATGATGGTCTCACATGACGGACATATCGAGGAAATTCGGTGCCAAATCTTTCGTGAATTACCAGGCACGCAGAAATCACAGCTGGACAACACCTAACAGAAATGTCGTAGACCAGCACCTCTACAATATGCAAAGCAAGCCGAATGAAATAAGATAAATTTAATCTTCAAATGAACTCCAACCGGAAAATTTCAAAAGCACGATATGGAACAACCATCGATGCTGTCTTCCAGCGTAATCTAGATAGATTACAGTCTAGAATGTACATATCTTACTTCAGCTACCACAATCCGATTGTATCTATTCTACCGAAACTAGCACAGAAAGAATAAATTATTGTTATTTCATAGTATATCAAGAATACGGTTATTACAATTCCCTCTTTTCTCAATGGCGTGTATCAAGCCACACACATACCGCACGCACGGTGTTTACACATATATTTCGGGACTGTTGGATACAGTCGCATAATTTTTTATTTATTTTCTCGGTTAGTTGAGGTTAGCGTCGGCAGGATGCTAGCTTTTTATGATATCAAATTAAGTTAGCTACTTGAATATTTACCCAAACTCAACAATCCCAAAAAAAAGAAGCGAAATGAGTTGAAAACCTAATAAAAAAGCTCTACTTTCTTAGCCAGTATCCGATTTCTTTAATTTAAAACCATGTACCGACGTAAAATTATAAAAAAATTCACTTCCAGTTTTACTGCGTGCAACTTCCTGTATATATACAATACATACATTAGCGACTATACAAATATGCTGCCAGTTTCAATTAAAAACAAATTAAAACACAGCACGTTATATCTGCGTTGGCTGGTGGAAAAATCCAAGATCCAGGGACCTAGTTTTCTACGGAATTATAGTAAGTACCTATATAGGAAAAATATTACCGAAAAAAAAAATATTTTTGTAAATTATTAAAAACAACAAAATAATAATTAAATCCGGTTCAAAAAGCTGCATTTTTTTTTAGTTAGTCCCACGAAAATACTTAATTAAAATTCAAAATTAAATTTCCCCAAAGGATACAAATCCAATTGGAATTTCCTGCTTTTAACTGCTTTTTGACAAAAAATGATAATCCCATTAAATATTAACGAATGAATAACATTCGCATCCCAATTGACTTGAATTTTTAATTGATACCAATACATAAACTATTTCCATTGGCCAACATCCTTATAATTCTCTCTTTGATGGGTCAGGCAATTGCGAATAAAAAAAGACCACCTGAACGTGTACAAAAAATTAATTTCCTGTGCAACCTACACCGGATCCAGATTAATGGAATAACTTTTCACGTCCGGTAGACTGGTCCCCATTCCACTAACCCACAGTTGGGAAAATTCTCACCACCCAACAAATCAGACTGAACGAAATGAGAAGATAAAAAATCTGCCATTCCCACCATAACCTATCAGCACCCACATGAAAATAAATATCCGGTCCTTCCATTTCATGTGCTCACAACGAAAATTGGATGACCATCGCGCCACGGCAGGTATAGGCGAATCATAAACTTTATATACATGGCGCGTATTTCGTTGACAAAGGACATGCACGCAAAAAGTGACAACCACTGTCAATCCATATACCACACACATACCGACACCGGCAGACCGTCATGACAGCCAACAAATGGAATATGCTCGCTCACAGCCAGTCCGCACTGTCCACCGACCACATCATTATTCGTCGAGAATGGGAAATTATTTCTGAAATTTTCCGAGCTTATTTAAAAAATTTAAGCAGTCAGGTGGAGGGTCGAAAATATTATCTTTATGTGGGGGTCAACAGAGAGTAGTGGTCTAGCCGCGAAAAGTTGAAAAGCATAGCTTGGCGTTGTAGGATCTAACCACCAGGTGATAGGTTTAATTATTTTCGACTATCGGTGATATGTACGAACAACTGTATATGTGGGGGTATTTTGCTTTTGATTTTGCATTTTTGGCCATTGGAGCCGCTAACCAGAGGCGAAAATTAAATTCACTATGCGGTTTGACTATTGCGATGCAGATGCACAAGATATGCGCATAAATGTTGCGGTACCTATGTGGCGGATTGGACAGGTTTTATGTAGAAACAAATGTAGACTCGTGGAAAATTAAAGGCCGTATGATATCCGTCATCGAGGCTTAAAATTGGAAAAAGCTGGTAAGGTGAGGTGAGGTATTCGAAGAGTTTGTTTTTTTAATTTTGTGGCGATACATGCGGTGAGTGGTTCTTTGTGGCATTCAGTTGCTCAGATAAAACACCAAGTTCTGGAGAAGACCAGGCCGTAATGAAAAAGACAAATAAAGCATTCATGTGACATGCATTGGAAAATGTGAAACATTTTAAACAGCCACTAAAATGTTCAAGAGCAAAGCTTGGGGGTACTAGATCCAACTACACTGGGGAAGCTGTTTATACTTGGTACTTCGCTTGTTATTTTTTTTTTGTGTTAACGAAGGACATCAGGTCGCTTTGGGGTGGTTGGATGGCCTTCTTACCTCCTTCTGAAGAGGCCTACATTTGATACGGACGGTCGTTCAGCGGATTCTGGTTTGGTTAAATGCGTTCACGTGATCAGGATGAGATCTCTGGAGAACCCTGTAAGAACTTCTACTCCCCGCAAGAGGAACCTCCCGAAAGAGGCTTATCTCTCTAAGGCTAGGAGCGCACTTGCGATTTCTTGTCGCACCGATAGAAAAATCGTAGTCGCAAAAAAAAATTACCATGCACGCACTTGTGGTCTTCTGTCGCACAATTATTTAGTCGCAAAAAATAGAACATACCGCTTTTAATGTCAATACACACATATGCGACCAAATAATCGCTACGTCAAAAAAATCGTTTCTGAAAATGAATCTACGTTTTTTTAATCGCTGCGGTTATTTAGTTGCATATGTGTGCATTCATGTATAAAACAATGGGTCTCATATTTTGCGACTAAATTATGATGCGATAGAAAATCGCAAGTGCGTGCATACCCACAACTTGTTGCGACAACAATTTTTTCATCGCAACGATTTAAATCGCAAGTGTGTTTATATTGCTTGAAGTTGATATGGGTTATTTATTATGGCGACAATCGCGTCGCTCTAAAAATGGAACAATTCGCGGGATAATAAACACTGCGATTTGTAGATGTTGAGTGCGCGCATTCACATTGAAATGTGTGCGTTACATTTTTTGCGACTAAGCAGTCGTGCGATTGAAATCGCATGTGCGCTCCTAGCCTAAGAGGGGCATTAATTGGTCTCTATTTATTAAGTCTTTTGTGATTTATTTCTTGTTTTGGTATGATCAAATATATTCTGGATATCGTGCATAGAAATAATCGGACTGAATCTGTTAATATTCCCGCCGGCTTGGCAGTAGCAGGAGAACTTCCACAAAATGGTTTCTTCAATATGTGAATCATTGAGGACGGCATTATTTGTTAAACCTTTATAAAAAATGCTCCTTATTGTGCCAGACAGTACATTATTTGAATTAAAAAAAAAAAAAACACAAGCTCCACCCAACACCCTGTAGAGTGAGCGATTACTCTAACCACCGAGCCTAGAGGAGCTTACTTTATATATATTCAACAAATTGAAAAGATGAATGAAAGCTCAACTTCCATAAATGTGTATATCAACAACAATTTATTTTAGTTTCCTCCTTGGTGGTCCTATTTTCTTTTTAAATTCTAAAACTAAATCCAATATAACGATGAAATTCATTCCTTTGAGAAACTCGGTACAACCACATCACGCCTTGACTTAACCTCTTTTATGAGCAAAACACACATCCGCACTGTTCCAACAAATGCAAGTCGCCTGATGATAAATTCACTTCCAAACTTGCTGAGCAAACCGCAGACTGAAAGCAATAATGCAACTATATATCAATATGCTCTCCGATTTTGGCACCACACAACATACTCCAAACTTTATCTCACAATTCAATTTAAAATAAATAATATTTCCGGTCTGCAACCCAGAGTTCATATCAGCAACCAAAAGCCTGCACCCAAGCAGTGTGCGGCACAAAATGTGGCATTCTGTTAGTGGCTTGCTCTATACCACTGGCACTGTTTGGGCTTTTCCCAAAACTAACAATCATTTGTGAATGCCAAAATGCAGTTTTTCCTTAGCTCGTACCTACAAAGTTCCAGTACCGAACGACATCGCAAACATCAAACTGACTATGGGGTTAGACCGCACCTCAACATTTTGGCAGAGGAAAAATATTCCCAAATAGGTACTATCATGTTCCTAGAAAACTGATGATTTCACTCCGAAATTGAGAAGAAATAAAGCTTACAGTGCTGTGTACATTCAGCAGGGATGGGCACTTACCTCACATCAGGATGAGCATCGAGCATTGCCCGCATTAGTGTTGTTCCGGATCTGGGCACACCTCCAATAAAAATTAATGGCATCTCTCTGTTGTAGGAGTAGACTTTTTGATCTTCGCTCATCACATATTTCTGGAAAACAAAAACGAAGAACATGTGAAAGGAGTCGATAAGAGGGAAACTAGGAAAATTATCCAAACACACAAACATATACCCGACGAAGGACGAATGCTACAGATAACCATGTTTGGTTTGGTTTTTTTTTTTTTTTAAATCTATTTTCCTTGTGGCTATTTGGGTTAAGGATGGGAAAGTTATCAAGTGAAGTGGGATAGAAAAATCATTTCAAGTGAATAGTGTTGTTTTTTTTAGGGCAAGGAGTAGATACGTATAAGGATAAGTATATTTATAAAGAACAGTTTTCCTTTTTCTTTAAATTGGGGATGAAAATGTGTGCACATAATTAAGAAAGGTTTGGAATTTGAGGAGAAGAACATGTAAATAATGTACGCCCATCTATTTGCATATTTAGTTTGAGACATATAGGCAAAAACAAATTTAGGACGGAGAGAAGGTGTCTGAAAAATTGTCCATGTCGGCTCTCAGTTTAGGGTCGGTTTTCACCAAATATACAGCCATCGATTGCAAATTTTATGGATGGATTAACACATGTGGACGAAATGGGAGGTGATATGTTTTCCGACGGACTAAATCAAAGTGTCTTCTTCCGTCTTCCAGATCACTGTCACGTAGGGGGATATAATGGCGATAAAAGGACACTTATCTTGGTTCAAAGAAAAAAATCAATCCCAATGGGGCATTTTAGACTCAGGAAACATCTGCTAAAACAAATAAGAAGCTCAGATAAATAATCTGCAATTAAACCGTCGAAGCTTCAGATCACACTCTCGGATCTTGTAACATTGACCTATAAGATGAGTAAATAAGTCCCGTGGCGCGCCAGGTGGCTTCGTTTATCGGACTACTGTGAGAATGTTTTCAACGTTAAGTCGCTGATAGTGAAATAGAAAAGACATTTCCATGGTCTTTTCTCCAAGTCCGACTTTGAAATAGTGTTCTACTCTCACTGTGAGTACCCCAGGCCTAGCCAAAACAAGACACCAATTTTTGGCATCAAATTGAGCAGTTCACTAACTCCACAAGCCGGTTGTGTAATTGTGTATGCCAGCAATGTTTGGGTACATCGTCACACAGGCACGTATTTTTTTATATTAGTAATATATATGTACAGCAAACTATTCCCCCTTTAACATGACATAATAAAGTCAGTTGGTAATTAGAACTCGACGGAAGCGTTTGATTTTTTGACATCTAGGTACACTACAAGCTTCGTTATCATTCCTAGCTTTTACTATTTATAGGTCTCGTGATTTGTAACCCCAAACATCGTTTTTAGCCGCAGCTTGTATTTTGTCCAGCAACCGGAAAAAAGTCACCTGAACCAATCAACCAACGGCATAGAATGGATGGTCGCTGCCAATCGGCCAAAAATAAGACCCAAACAAGCGAACTCTTATACAGACAGAGAGCCAAAAGTAAGGTTTAATATAGGCGCTTGTTGCGCCAGCTTTTCGTAAGTTGGATCTAACTAACCATGAGTGCACCGCACCACTTTCAACAAAATGTACTTCCCATTGACTCGCTACGCTCTTTTCATTTGATGCGGCAAACACAATCACATCCAGTTCGGTTAAGAGGACCGAAGACAATTACAAAACAACCACAAACATAATATTAAATTTACCAGAGTGCTATCTCCAATACCACTTTTCCTCTTATTGTTATAGCTTCCTTCCTTATCTGGGTCAATTTTCATTTCGATTTCCTTTTATTGTCGCCCTGTCCCCCATCTCCTGCTAAAGTCGAACATATTTGTTTACCCCAACGAACAGCGTAAGCCGGAGAATATATATATATATTTTTTTTTCGGTAGAAGACTTTTTCCCCCTCTGAGCCAACTTTCAACCTCCTTGACGTTGCTGGTCCACTCGAAGGGTTCCACTAATTTCCCAATCAAATCTGGAACTGTCGTCGTAAGTTTTCCCTAAAACTGTTATACTTTCTGAGCAGATTAACACTGCTGGCAAAAAATCCTATCAAACAATTACTATAATTGCCAATAGCTATACCTGGAAAAGGATGAACTCTTCGCACGCACCGGCGCAAGTCCTTCTTTCGTGTTTCTTTTGAAACAAGAGGATAAAAACAAAGTTCGTAGTACTTTCTATGTGTGTTTAGTTCAATGAACTAACTACCCGGAGGGACTTTACGTGACACTTTAACCAACTACATACATAAATATATTTGTGGACAGGAGTGTCCTCTCGATCTCGTGCTGAAGTACACAGTAAAACTTTCCCCCAGGAGAACTTTTCAAAGTGACCTGAAGTTCACTTCTCACTGAAGTCGACTTCTGTTTGGAACATTCATCTTTCAAGTTCCACGACAAACCGCAGCTAGCATAGCGGAGTATGGTAGACACAATGGAATGGCAAGTGTACACTTTGTCGACATGCATTTTTCTCTTTGCGGTGACTTTTGGAACGAATGTTCTCATTATTTTTTCAAGAAGCCAGTCGTAGGATGGATTACACTTTAAAGTTTACACTGAATTTATGGCTGTCCGCCATAGCAAGGAGCCAAACCCAATGACGCTCAACAATTGTCAGATATAAACCAGTCGAGTATTACCTACGTGTTTAACGAGTAAATTGAGTTTTAAAATTACCGATAAATTAAAAGAACTTTATCTAAAGATATCCTTTCACTTTTCCACAACCTGTACAGATTGTATAAAAATGATTATAAGACTTCTTAGGATATTCGGTCCTTTAAAGTGATTTTTGACATTCTCGATAGATGTTGCATTCGTACAAGATTTCGAACACGAGATGTTATACAATTCTGACATTACAATGATAGAGGAACTGAAATAAGTGGGTATCGAAGTTCTGTCCGTCTGTCCCGAGGCCTACAGCCTAAACGACTGCCCGGATTTAGTTTAAAATACGGATCTGGCTTCAGTAGAGGAGTAGGGCAGCTTCCTTTTTTTTCGCAAAGGTAACCTTAATATTAATGGTACTTCCCATATAAAATTTTGATTTGTTCGAAGACGGTTAGAGCCGATGCCAACCAAAATTAATATTTTACTCAGTTTTTCGCTGAAATCCAATAACAGTACTTGTGAAATTTGGACTTATCTCGAAAAAGGTTGATACGATTGTAGCAAAAATGTATTTCTAAGGTAATATGGGCATTTCTAACTTAAAAGCAAGCTCAGTTTTTCTATTTTCGTTCAATGGAATTTTGAAAAAAGGAATTTTTATTTAATTTACCTGAAAACGGTAAGAACGATTTTAACAAAAATACACCTACTTAGAGTAAATTATTGTTTCCAAAATTGTTACATCCTTCATTTTCAATTAGAATCACCGAAAACGCTAATTTTAGAAAAAGCTCGTATCTGGAAAACCCCCTTTTTGAAACTTATTTTTCAGCTAAAAAGTTATAAGCAATAGTATTTATTTAACTTTTTAGCAAATATATCCCGCTACTTCTTTTTTCAATCATACTACACATGCACATTATAATAATTCCAACCATTTGGAGCTTACAAAATTAGAAACTTCCACTTCATTTGCACGTTGCACCCCACACATTATTATTATTATTTATTAATTAATAATTATAAAATGTACAGGTTAATCTTAAAAGGTAACACTAACAGCACTAGCTACAGGGCTTACGGCTGGCCCCACACATTAATTCAGGTTATAATTACTAATGCAAATTCAAAAACAAATCCCTGAATTCTTACCTACATATATATCTATGTTAATATATCGGTCTCGAACCCTACTACTTATCATAGAGACCACAACCAGCGTTACAAATATGTTCCAGTCAAAAATAAAAACATGCCCTAACAGATCACAAAACAGAAACTCCTGCTATACTTTGTTTTTTACTAAAAAATCTTGTACAATCTTAAAATAGTACAGTAGGGGCAAACGGGAGCGGGTCGAAATTCTGATTTGCAAAATTCTGCATTTTAACACAAAAATTCTGGTTTTCAAAATTCTGTTTTTGTCCTGCTCTGTCTAACAAAATTCTGCTTTTTAAAATTCTGACAGGCAATATTTTAAACAAATAAATTCGGCTAGTTCTGTTTTCGAATTTAAAGAAAACAAATATTTTTCAACTTTGTGAACAAATTACAATGTATTTGCTATAAAGAAGGTACACAGGTACAAGGAACACAAAAAAAAAAAAATCCAAAAAATGACCTAATATTTTCCTTTATTGGATTTAATTACAGATTTATTTTCACTCACTAACTAGCAGAATATTTGTCTAAACCAAGAGAGCAAACTTAAGACCAATAACAAAACTCCTTTTACCTCTTCTTCTATAACAAGTGAGTAGATAGGTAGAATGTTTTACATAAAGCGCGCGCTTTTTAACATTTTCCAATTTTTTTATTTGAAGAATTTTGTAAAGCAGAATTTTGAAAGCAGAATTTTGACCTCGCCATAATTTCGACCCCAACCCGGCGCCTGTTACTTCGAGCTTCAACATATAAAAACTCACATTACTATTTGATATATACAGGCGAATCAGATGAATAACCCAAAAGTGGATTTTATCAAAACACTATTCCTACATTTCATAGCCCGTTTCTTTTATCTAGCATCGCTTCTCTGATTTTTAATTACCTACCTGATAAAATAAGAAAACAAACAACCTAACTTTTGATAAACGAGAAAGTTTCGTTGGACCCAGTCGTGCACTTCATTTTTAAAGAAGACAGATATTTTCCAAAAGACTTCTCAATAGGAGAGACGAAAGACTCATTTAAAACCTCAGTCCGGTGGTTACCTTTCTATCGAAACTTGGTCCGTAACTTTGACCAAAGTTATTTCAATACATCTGGTCTATGGTCTAGTTTACCCTGGGAAGCCGTGAATCGCTTTGAATACGACTCAAAGCTGGTAAGTAAGTCGGCACGAAGTGTAAAGACACTTGCAACTCAAGCAAAGATAAAGAAAGCAGCGATTTCTATTATCCGCAACTCAAGGAAGAGGACCCAAGATACTATTTTTTGTTTTAACATTTTTCCCAGCTGCTCTAAAGCGTAGTCCCAAATCCCCCATTACCGAATCGTGAGCCCCTATTAACTAGCAATTCATTCAACAACAACAAAGCGAGAACTCTGCTAGTCCCCCCTTTGTAGATGCTCCACCGCTACTAAGGCCATCCATACGAAGGCAAGTTGTTTTCTTGGAGAAGTTAATTTTACGGATTTAAATAAAACCTGTCAACTGTTTTGCTAATACAAACGGACAGAACCACTTCCAGCAAAAAAAAAAAAAAAAACTTGACACATTTTCAATTACCATCTTCAAAACAAACAGAAAACAAGGACGAGCACACAAGATACAAACGCATTACGTTTGCAAAGGCAGTCACAGCGAAAAAAAAAACAAAAAATAAGAAAACCACTTTCACTCACCTCTTCCCTGAGCATGACAGATTCCTGGTCGTCCTTGAACAAACACGTCGGACGCAATTCCGTGAATTTGAAAACAAACATTGTGACAACGACAATTCCGAACATCACCCATAGGGTGGCCTTCTTATTTCGATATGGAAGTCTCATTTTATCTCTCTCTCTCTCGTGCTCGCTCGCTGTCTGGTGTAATCCCTTTTGATCAAGGATAAGATAGGTGAATAAATATCCCTTTTTTTATTCAACTTTATTGTTCCAGGTCAAGCAGAAGGGCTAACCGTCCGGTTTGCAATCCTCACTTGGAGCCAATTTAATTTCCTTTTTTTTCACTATGAGCCAGCACCTTTTGCCAATGAATGTGTGTTGTATATGAGTCGCCTTTCTGAGACTGAGAGAGACACACAGGGAATATTCAAGCTGATTTACCGTAAATATTTACGCTGTTTGGACGGACACAAGGAAAACAGTTTTAATGAGTTTTCATTCGGCCAGCAAGAGCCAATTTTCCAATTGTGCGAGTGTTTTTATAGTCATGTTTAAGTTTTTATTTTGTGTGTGTGTGTGTTTTTTTTTAATGTGGTGTCTATGCGGCAGTTTTGCGTGTCCTGTTCGTCGTGATGGTAATTTTACTCCAGTTGTTTACATTTGCGACCAAGATGGATGATGACAATTCGGTGGGCTTGGTGGATGAACTGTAGATTTTCGGGTAAATTGGCGGGTAGTAACAGCAGCCTCGTCCTTGGTATTTGTCTTTTGGTTGGGTTTTTGTCAATTTTTCTTTGTTGGACGTCTTTGTCGCCCGTTGTCTGGTTGAGGTCCGTCGTCGTCCGTTTTTATGGCTTATTTAGTTGAGACGGTGAGTTTCCTTTTCCTATGGCTATCTTTTCATCTGTAACGAAAGGAAAGGAAAATGGCAATAATGAAAAAAGGGATTCTTCGTTTAATTAAGACGATTGAAATAAGGTGCGGTTAGCGTAATGGTATTTACTTAAATACCAAACACGGTGCTGGGGCACTAGGGACCCATCTACGTCAACTTTTGTTTACAACCAGCCGCAAACAACGAAAAGGAAACGCCATATTGTGTACAGAATTATTTTTTTTTGCTGTTTTATTATTTTTTTAATAATAATTTTCCGGAAGACATTAAATAGGTATACCTTGGCATGCAAAGTATGCTAATTGGAATGGTGTAATTGCTTAACCCTGAAGGTGAAATGTGTAATTTTTTGGATTGCGGGAATACGGTGGAAAATGTTTTGTATTAGATTTGAGATAATTAAATTTCGCTGCTCTGGGGGTTGATGTTTTTTTCTTGTTTGGGGATGGTATTCACAACCATAATCTGTTGCGTTGAATGAAGAAGCGTGTTCTTTCCTATGAAAAATTGTTGGGGATTTATTTTATTTAAATTTTTCCGGGAAGTAATATTGATGCAAAGAGCTTATGTACTAAGTCGGATCCTGGCTCGTGTTGCTTCTTTATCCTGTGGCTCATATGGACTTGTTGTGACGGGTTTTGTTTTCCGATCTAGGAGATTCTCAGAAACTAGGCGGACATCAGAAAAATGTGCTCCCAACTGGAATAAATATCTACCCCCAAGGATGTAATGTAATTCTATGGTATGTATTGGAGGTGGAAAGATAATAAGACGTGTTGATTATATCTTTATATTCAGTGAAATGTTGGCATTGAGAGGTTATTTGGTATAACAGCGGAATTTTAGGCAAATGCTTCACGTAGACAGATATTTTTGAAAGCTCTTAGCTATTAGATTAGTAAATTTAAAGGCTAAAAAAGGTACGTAGGAGCTTGGATTTACTAACATGCTGATCTATTTTTTTAAGCGGCTTTGCAACAGTTTACATTGCTGCAAGCCCGGCTTTTTCATTTGCCAAAGAAATCGTTTAAGCAAAGTGAAGCTTCGCACAAAAACGACGGCAATAGCCACTTAGCACTGTGTCTATATTTCGGAAACACACTTTAAGTGCTGGGCGGTATGTTGACGGAAGAGTCTAGTTTTCAATGAATAAGACAATGTAGGATTGAAAATCTATCGTGTTAAAAATGTTCGACTAAATATAATCAGGGAAAAAATGTGATAGCTCTAAATGTTTGCAATGACATGAATTCATGTCGAAAATTTTTACAAAATTTAGAGCCCATCGTATTTATACCATAATTTATAAAACCTTTTCCTATAGCGTTCGTTTTTACCCTGAATATAGAAATAACTGTCATATAAAATGTTTTACTTCCTAAGTAGCTTGGTTTTGATTGCACCGAGGTAGTACGAACTTCCTCTCTTAAATAACTATACGGCATAGAGATTGTATCCAAATCAATGTCGAGGGAAAAATACCCATCTGTGACATAGTTATAATATCAGATAGCCAAACTCCAAACATGACATTTGATTCGTGCGTCATAGACTCCGAACTATTGTGGTGTAGTGCAAGTCAGCGGATAATTGCCTGCACGAGCACCGTTTCAAGTAGCTATAAGAACTTAATACAATAGGAAAACAAAATCTCATTGGAATGCAAGACATTTCATTATATCGTAGACTAAGCACATTCACAGTTTGTTTTAGATCATTGAAGAAGGCACTTCAGTTTTATTCCTTTACAGTGGAAATGTGTCCCAAAACTTAATAACGAACTGGGAAAAGGGAATAAGGAGAATGAAACGGCCGACGCCCAACAACAAAGACATCATCATCATCAGAACTATATGACTAAAAAAGGCGACAGTGGCTTAGTGCTTATTGTGTTGGACTACTAAGCGAGGGGTTCAGGTTCGAATCCCGCAAAAACCCAAATTCCAGCTCAGGGTTTTTTAACTGTGCCAACTCTCGCGAATGTCTGACAAACATCCGAGAGTATAACTGTCTTGAAAGAGCTTCTCAATTAGCCGTTTGGAATCGGCATAGAATTGTAGATCCCTTCCAAATAGATTCCAAAGTAGATTTGTTCCAAAAATGAAATCTCACACAAAACGAATGGTTGTGAGAAGCTAGACCTGTTGCGCCAAAAATTATATTATTATTATTATAAAAAAGCCGACGAAAAAACCATTACCACAAATAAAACATAAACATCAAATTGATCAGGAACTCTATCCTAAATCTTCAGAAACCTTAATAGGTTTGAAAATCTCGACTTTTCATAATATTGTCTCTGTCACGTCCATGGGCATTTATGGATTATATTTAGGTATTCTTATATTGTTAAAATACAGAGCAAGCTTTCCTTAGCTAATTTTGATCTGCTTCAATATGTAGTCAAAAGTCATAATGATGATTTGTTTTTCAGATGTAATTCAAAACACTTGTAAGTACCTATGCTAATGGAATTTACCCAGCCACCGGTAATGTCGAACTTGTTAGACATTGGGCCTTACTAATTTTTAACCTTAACACTAAATATTCCTAGGTCAAAATATGTAATTTTGTATGGGAAATTTTGCCATTGTGAGTTCGAAAAATTTTGCCTGGACACTAAAAATGATTATTAGTACCGCGGATTGTGCCGATTGAAGGATTGTGTTTTCCTTTGTGGATACATAAATTCACTGAATAGAATTAATTCGTTCAACAAAAAACCAAAATCATCATCGAGATGATTCGATTAGATGGCAAAATATTTGCCCTGTCCATGAGTATCAAAAACATGCAAGATGCTTATTGCTTAGTATTCCGTCAACAACACAAATAGCACGTACAAAAGCGACACTCCCCAGAGCAAACAGAACACATAAGATCTTAAGTGGCAAAAGCATCCATCTGGAATAAAATAAACATACGTCCAAAAGACTTCTTTCGTTGTTGCATTGTAAATCGAAATCAGTTCAACTCAGCCCTCAGATGTTGTATACAGAAAAAAATTGTCTAAGTAGTGACTGTTGCATCGTTGAAATACAAATGCAATTCTCGTGACAATGAATATTCAACTATATTGGATCGGTCAGATATCACGTAGCGATATACCGACAAGTGCATTATTGAAATGCTGGCAGCTGCAATACAGTGAGTGTGAAGCCTCTCAAACTTGAAGCTGTTATGCCAAAATTGTAACAATTCGCCATAGAAAAAAAAAACCGCACAAAAATCAACCAGCAATTCAAACACAATTCTCTAGTCCCTTCTCAATTGCTTTTTATTTACAGCTCTTATGGTAATTTTTTCTTTTGCCACATCCCTTCCTGATGAAACGAAAATGTTTACAGACAAATAACCAACCGACACGACGGCCAATAAATATTTAAATGTTTCAACTCAAACTGAGATACTTGGAATTTCTCATAAAAATTTCACTCGTTTTGTATTTGTTTCTTACATTCTAGGAAACGTTGAAAGACCCCGAATACACCACAGTCATGGTGTAGTAATGAATTTCAAAAATAAACACAACACGACACCTCAAGTATGTGACACGACCACAGCACAAAACGTAAAAAGCAAACGAATTTTTAAATTCAACAAAACGAATGCAAATAAATGTGACACTTATCATAGACGTATTTTATTTTTTTAATTTATTTTCTGAACCGCGCCGGGAAATGTGAAATTGACGACCTCCGCTCCGACTATTGCCAAAAAAAAACTGTATTAGCTACGCCATTTGTTTGAATTAGTTTTTTTTACGGCGAATTACAATGTGCGTTCACTCGGTGGAAAAATGAAATTATTTTGACACATCTCCGAATATTTAAGTTACTTTGTTCAAGGTAATTAACACAATTAGGAATACCAACTGCTTTTGCTTAGTAGAACAGTTAGAGCAAACGAAAACTTCCAAACGGCCCAAGAGCAAATCGAGCGCGACATATGGGCGAGGTGAAGCCGCATCGGGCGCATTTTAGGGTTGAAGCAAGAGAACAATTCGCTAAGCGATGCATAACTAATGACAGAGGAAATTTTTTTTAATTAGCTCGTTAGACATCGGAGTTGACTTTAATATGAATGTACAAGAGTTTGTTACACGTGGAAGGGTAATGAATCCCGCCCGCGTGAGATTTAGGAAGTAAGCCATTGTAATGGGCTGACATATTTTATGGAACAGGAAGTAAGGTGGTCGTAATTAAAATTAATTAAAACCCATTATTGGGATTTACGGGATAAAAGAGGAGCGGCGAAACGACGAAATGAATTACCTTGGTTGGTAAAATGGGTAGTGACAGGGTAGGTAGGGACTGGCAACTGGCTGTGCCTGAGAAGGCGCAATGTATACGATACTTATGGCGGCTATTAAATAAATTACTTCCTATTTCGAAACGAAGACGTAGTAATATTTCGGTTAGAGTTCGTCTTGTTAACTGATTTTATGGACTGCGTTATTAATTGCTTTGGCGATGGCATAGGACCGAGTGGCATTCGTTGACAGGAATAATAACACTTTGTGATAATGCGATCCATCTTTTAATGGGAATTATCCTGGCGACAGAGTTATCATGTTAACATGTAGCTATCAACGCGCTATGGCAGTCTACTGGCGAAATACTTGGAAAGTTAAGAGGAAACTTGCTGAATTAGGCAATTTTCAAATGCCAGTTAAATACCATCGGGAGACCGGGGATCAAACGAGAGTCGCCTCACTCAGTAGCGAAAGTGAAAACCTATAACATTATTTCAAGTTCTTAATGCGTTACACGTTTTCGCACCCTTGCCATGCCGACAGAAACTCTTTTAACAAAAACAAAAAAGAAAACATCTGTCTTGAGAAAGACACTCAATTCATCCGTTTGTATGTCCGATCCATTCGTTCCAAAAGTAAGGGTACCTCTACGGACTTGTTGTGCCAACTATTTATTTATTTTATTCAATGGTTAATAAGGTTAATCTCCTATCAGAGGTTGAGGTTTGTTTTAGGTTGAGTGGGGTTATAAGACCTTCACGTAGACCATACCTATGTAAAATAGTGGGCCTATCGCCATCTCCGAACCGATTGGCCCAAATATTCAGTTTCCCTAATACATAAGTTAAGAAGTATGGTCTCGATTTTGCTTAATGGACCAACCTTAACAGAGACGTTGGGAGATGTCTTCCGCGACTTGTAGTTCCTCAAAGTACCTGCATGTATCCGTATTAGCTAAGGCTATAGTCTCATAGCATGCTTCCCCAGAAAGTATTCCTATCGTCGATTCGAGCAGTAGGCCACAAGCAAGAACGAGTACGTATAACATGCTCCTACTGGTAGATTCAATATTTTTCTTCTTCCAATCACTGAAGTTAAATATACAGTGGGATTTTATTTATTTCATTTATTTCAATTATAACTTAAAGTTATACAAATGTTTAAAACAAATTCAAAGATAGTTTTACAAGATTAAAGCATTTAAGTTATTTAAACTGCAATAGATGTAAATGTGGTCGCAGTGGCTTAGTGGTTAGTGTGTTGGACTACTAAGCGAGGGGTCCAGGTTCGAATCCCGCAAAAACCCAAATTCCAACTCAGGGTTTTTTTCACTGCGCCACCTCTCGCGAACGTCTGACAAACATCCGAGAGTATAACTGTCATGAAAGAGCTTTTCAATCGGCCCGTTTGGAACCGGCATAAAATTGTAGATCCCGTCCATTCGTTCCGAAAATTAAAAACTCACACAAAACGAATGGTTGCGAGAAGCTAGGCCCTGGGTCCCCTACAGATCTGTTGCGCCAACTATTATTATTATTAGATGTACATTCTGTGTTGTCAGATTTTGGCAAGAATTAGACACAAGTTAAGGAAAGAAAGTCAATTATTTAGTATAGAGGCTTATACATTTGGGTATTTTCTATCCAGGATTAATTCAAAAACTTAGTTTGAAAAGCCCATGGGTCTTTCTTATAAACATTGTTAACCTTCTCACTAAATATGTTTTTTTAGGTCACAATGGAAAATTTCGCCATTGTGAGTACGCCAAATCTAGTCTGAACTAAATGTAAAATAGAGTTTTAAAATCAAAAATATTCACTTTGTCGTTGGAAGCAGCGTTGCCAACCAATTTTGAGCAAAAAAAAGCTTAACTTGAAAAAAAGATGCCTTTTTCAATAAAATAATGCCTAAAATATTTTTTTTATGTAGAATGGAACAATAAATCAAGATTAAACATTGGGCAGAGTTTGAAGGTGGTAACACACTCTTAAAAAACTAGCACAGAGGTCTTCTTTTTCCAATATTTTTTAAGAATGCTTAAAAAAATAAGAAGTCAGTATATACGTTGAATCAAAAAAAAAATATATATACATATATAAATACATATTTGAAAAAAAAAAAAAAAAAAATGCCTTTTTGGAAAAAAAAAACCTTAAAGCCTTAGCTAAAATAATGCCTAAAGGCATGAAAAAGCCTAAGTTGGCATCGCTGGTTGGATGTCCTCAGTTAAATCTAGTTTGGACGAAGGGGGATTGGCAATGTATTTAAAACCCTATATCTTGTCATTACGAGTATACCAACTTTGTTTCTGATATTTGATACCTCCACTCCATGTTATATGGAACGATGAGAAAACATTTTGTACACACACTCAAAAGAGTCCTTCAACCCACTAAGTCTTTTGGGACATTCGAATCACCCGTCTATTATCGACCGACGAAACCATCAGGTTAATGTCCACCTAGTATTCTATGCGTCAATAACACCACCTGTCGTAAAACAATATCCCCTCCCCTTACAAGCAAAACGTTTACTTTTCCCCTTGTTGCTCATTCCCAAATCGTTTCCACCGACCTCCTTAATTACACAAATTCCGACATCAAATGGGCACCTTCCTATACACATATGTAGGTGCAATAAAATTTTCAATTAAATTGACAAATTAAATGATAATAGCTTCGTGTAGGGCAGCGATGATATGCGCTAAAATATAAGGATTCAATCTAATTGCAAATTTGATTACAACAGTTTAATGAAGCGGACATATCTGCGGTCGAAATACAAATACTGCGTAGTTACTCTTAATAGATTGCGATCAAATTAAATCAATTACGACAATATGAATGACCCTAATTGCGACCTTTGTAATGGTAATAAGTAGGCCGAACATGGATTATTAATGTCCGCATTCAAACGATAAATATAAAACTGCGGAACTTACGAGCAGCTAAAAAAGGGTTAAGACCTATAAAGTAAAATAGTCATATTTTCTAAACCTATTGGGGGATATTGTTTATTGTTTTGAACTTGACCGGTACGACTGCTGACATTTGGGTGTGTGATGTTAATGAATGTTATTACTTTGCGACAAGCAGCCTTCCGTTGTCATTGGTGTGATACATGCGAAGCATCTGTAATTACTCGTTCGTTAAGCGAGGTTTGCCTTTTGCTTCTTTTCACCTGTCCAGACATTTTATATATACGACGATAGTTATAGAGAGGCGGTAGATGTTCACAGTTTATCAAATGGAGTAGATAGAATACCAGTTCTCCTTCGACTATGTTCGTGCGCTAAGCTAACTCAGTGCGGTCATTTAAATCATTGGACTGTTGATAAAAGTATAAGTAACATTGATTGAGTAAGCGCAATCTACTATTTTTCGAATGTCATCATGGCCGGTATATGCAAGCAAGCCAGTGAAGCTGTTGTAGAATTCGAGACGCACTTCAGTCTAGTAGTGAAAGGCAGTTCATGCGTTAAAGACTTAATGTGCGATAGGGTGTTTGGCTTTCTATAGTGGCAGTCATCGCCGGCGATTACCACGTTAGTAAAGACTCTATACTAAACGTATGCAAATAATAATAAATGCCAGAAACTGTGCTCAGCGACGGAAGGGGAATTCCAACCATTGGAGAGTGAGTGGGCACCAGTCATGTCAAAATACCAACAATCATTTAAATTTGGTTTTGAGTACGTATCTTAGAAAGCAACGATGTAAAAATCGCCGGTGTGAAGGACAATAGCAGACTTCTTTTAGTCCAAAGCAAAACAGGTAACAACTACTAGGAGACCAAAAATGGACCCATGAATAAATGCGTCAAATAAAATTCGGGCGACCTTATTACTGCTGATGCAGTTGATATCCGCGACTATATCAGAGGCACTTATAAGCTATGTACCAGGAAATATACCACTCAGACTTTTTTCAGACGATTGCTTTATAAACGAATAATAGGAGGGATGGACCCAATCAAAGGTTGGTTGGTGAGAGTAAGCTTTCCGGTCTTCATTTAGGTCTCTATTGGGCTAGTTAGGTCGCCCCTCAAAAGTAGGTGGACTGGACATACATGTTGTTTCTTAGCCTCAACAAAACAAAAAATCTGGCTGCGAAGAGGCTATTGACGACTTCCAGCATAATATTAAGAGTTTAAGCACGAGAGAACTTTCTTTTTAATAAATTGTACTGAAATAGAAATACAATTAAACATCCCGACGTAAAATGGCAAGGCCAGCATCAAAGGAGATCTAGGAGAGACAATAACCCCGAAGGCAAATTACTCGAAAACTTCATCACCAAAAGAGATGTGGAAACCTGAACGAGACGGGGTAGATGCAGTTAGAATGTTGGCAAGGAATACAAAGAAACGCGAAGGCACAGAAATCGAGAATAGGCAGAAAAAATTATTTTGTTTCTTTATCGATATACATATGATATGGTATGCCCCCTTAGTTTTGGAACAGACATAATTTTTTCTCGGCATTTAAATCTACAATTAACAAAGTGGGTTTGATATTTTGGAATGCATTGCGAGTCTCAATTTTGTACATAACAATAAACAGTAACACGGAACACGTCCATATTGTTCCAAGACTTTCGTGGGAGTTTATTTTTCTATTTTTACGACGAATAGAAGGAACAAACAATTTAAGACCGTGTCCAAACGTCAAAATGATAAATTTACTCGTAGCAGTCGTGTTCTTGAAAAAAAAACTACAGACGTTCGCGACAGGTGGACCAGTGGAAATATCATCGGGTTGTAATTTTTGTTCAATCAACGTTCGTTCAGCACACTAAAAGTATTAGAATCCAAACCGAGGACTACAATTTACTAACATTCAAGTGCACAACTAGCATCTGCCAAAAAAACCAGTCGCTGTTTAATTGTAATTTAGCTAAAAGTGACAAAAATACAAACTTTTTGTAAGATGTTCTTGCACAACGGTAGGCTTTCTTCTGTAATCCGGAATGCCATTTTCTTCAATCGACGGAATAAATTTACTCTTCCTCTCAAAAATAAAGTGGGACGTTTCAGATAGTGACCGTTTTATCGTATTGAAGTCAACTGTTACGAGATTGGTTACAGATTTTATGCAAAATGACAGTTAATATAGAATGCCTATTCATTTAATGTCCATTTGAGAATTCTTAACGTAAATTAGCCAATTCCACGCAAATCTACCTCTGCGTCAAGAAGCCCATTTATATGCAAATAACCCCAAATGTCAATGCCATGGGCAGCATATTTGCAGCTCTTAAGTAACTCACTTGTTCAAAGTCTATTACGAGACACACAAAATTAAAAAAAATTAAAATCACCGCAAACTTTCAAAGCCCGTAAACAATTTGCATTTCTCGCTCACACCACATAAGTTCACCCACCTAACAAAGGAAAATAATTCGCACAGTCGAAAGTAAAAGTTCAAAAATCACAATAGAAGGCGAAATGAAAAAAGAAACTCAAGACACGCCCATCAACAACAGAAAAGGAAACAAAAGACAAAAAGGTATAGCTCCCAAAACTCGGTCAACAGTGAACAGCTCATTTGTTTCTTTCTTTTCCTTTTTTTTTGGACGAATACTCCCCGCGGAGTGACAGAAGCTACAGAAGAGTCTGAGAAAAAAACACCACAATAGACCGAAATTACCTCTGTCCCGGACCGGAACGCAAAACGACGTTAGATTGCCGCATGAGATGTCATCTTTTAGACAGTTGAATACTAATTCAGCAAGTGGTACAACACTTACCTTAACATTCTCTCACGATGGACGATAGCCTTCTGTGTGATTAACGGACAGTAAAAATCAGCGATGAGCACATTTGGGAAATAGGTCAAACGGTCCTCTCCAAATTTGGCTATAAGTCTCACTGACAGTTCAAAGACATATATTACACAAGGAACATTTACAAATTGCTTCACTCTCACGCTAATCCCAAAGCGCTCGGAATTAATGCCACGCTGACACCTACCTGAGAGACGGGAATTTGATGAAAGGTGTGAACCAGGTGCGATAGTACTCGTACACGTTGCCACCAAGAGCTTTTGGGGATACTATTTACCTCAGTGAATTCCATTCGATGATGTGTACATCGCGCTTAATTGGACTTACCTCGCGGTCTAGTCTAGATACGCACACTCGTATTTCGCTGCACAATTTCATGGGGATGCCGGTCATTGCATTTCGTATTTGGTGCACGTCTCAATCGAACCCTCCACAAAGTTCAAGCGGGCGTGAAATCGAATGCATTCCGTTGGTCTATCCGCGCGAGTGTATGTCAAGCGAAATAGATGCGCTGCTGAATGATTTAAGTAGGCTTTTGCAGCACCAGAGTCTGGATGTTTTACTTCCGCTCGCGAGGAGAAGGTTGTATATATGTTAAAATGCAATGCCAGTATGTGGTGGTCTATGAAAGAGGAGCGCGTTATCCACTTGAATAGAGTCGAGGCGAGGGTTCAAGATTAATTGCAGTTTGAAGTTTGCCTCTGAGCACGACCAACGTTATATTATCGGGGCGGTAGGTATACGCACAAACAGTTCGTTGGGTTCACTGCCGTTGCGATATAAATATACACTTGTTATACATATTTTAATGAGGACGGCAAGCCATGCCACACATGAGCAACGACAGTAAAACTTTATTTATGTACGGGTGGATGATGATAACATTTTCGGCGTTTAACTATTTTTTGTCCCTACCCGAGGCTATACATATACGCACTTTAAATAATGAATTATGAGGAAGAACCTCTTTGATGTTTGTTGGGCCCAGAGTAATTGAAACAGTTTAACAGCAGGGCAAATGAAGGTGATTAACTTTTGTATATGATGGCTTTATGTCTGATTATCGTTTAAATGAAAAAGCTTAGAACTGGTAATTTGGGCTCAGGGTGGAAGTTGCAATCGTAGTATTATAATTACAATTTGTTGTTAATTGTTTTTCAAATCCTAAAAGTTCTAGGCCATGATTTAAATCATTTAGAACATATTTCTATGCAGGATTGCCACTGAAAAATTGCAAAAAATAAACTAAAAAGGGGCCCGAGCCGAAACAGGGGTCCCCTAGCCTACATAAAATACTAATATGTATAAAAAAAAAAAAAACATTTACATTTATTTTTAGCAAAAAACGAATTTATTCATTACGAAACATTAAGAATAAAGAATTAAGAATAAAATCTTACTAAAACTGAAAAAGGTGCCATTTTGACAATTTTTCAAAAAGTGGGGGCCAAGAGACCTGAGGCTCAAAAAGGAGTCAAACGGTAATCGCTGCTTCGATGTTTCGTTTTAGAACCTTCAATTATTAATTTTTTTTTGAAATTGAAAATATTTTTTCTTACTTTGTAAAAAAAATACAGAAGTCAATATTTCTTAATTAAAAAAAATAAAAACTTTTTCTATAGATTTTCACTGAACATAAACAGAAAGGTTTTCTTTTATGGTTGACGGTACCATACCACAACGTAACTAGGGTTAATAAAATGTTTTGACTTTCAAGAGCTCAGTTCACCAGATGAACATGGTGCAATCAGGTTTGGATTTGCAACACAAGATTCGTCATTCGTCCTGCTTCCGGCACAATCTCCTTGCCTTATCATGGGATTTTAGGTTTAAAAGCCGCCTATTTCTATAGAGACACAAAACTTAGATATATCAATGGCATCATTAATATGGTCGTATCGATTGCGGTGTTATTTGGAAACCGATTTTTCCGAAATTGAGACCAAACGAAAGGTAAATGAAAGAATACAAGTCACACGAATGGTTGTAAGAAAATAAAGTTGGGGTATCTATAAGGAACTATCGGGCTAAGTATTTATTTATTTTCAGCCTCTTACATTAGGAGGACGCGATACAAGTGGATTGTGTCGACCCCAAATTTCGCCTATTCAGAGCTTCGAATTGCAAACAAACAAGCACTAGTTGGTCGCTGAAACACCTCTCACGATTCTCTAACCAAACTTCCGAAGTACCTAATCCGTGCTACATTTCGGCAGTTATATCGGTCATAACTCAACGGCGTCTTCTCACTCTATATTGTTGATAAGGATAAAAATGCAAGTGCGGGTGTTAAAAACTTCATAAACACCCATACGAAAAACTAAACGTTCGATAAATTTGGGTCTTCAGACAGCAAGATCGAGTGTGTCTTACCACATCCTTAAAATACGCTTTTTAATTGAGCTTGAGAGCTCAGAAGGACGAATATGCTGACCACGATCTGCCCAGCAGAAAAGCTTCAACAATTCGAACTTACTGTCATAGACATCACAAGTTCAAAGTTTGGCAGCTCTCAAAATTGCATAACTATACCCTTTTCTTTTTAAACTATTATTTCAGCGATCCTGCGGAGTGTCCGACACTCCGACGCGAAAAGTTGATCTGATTTAGCTTTCAAGTTGAATAAACATTTCAGTAATTATGTCTTTTACCTGAAATAAAAACAAAAATAATATTATTAGATGCACAAATTATTGACAGAGCATCTTCTTGAGTAAAAGTTAGGAACTGAAAGGGCGGATCATGCATCAGTTTGACTAGGACCTCCGCTCAGCTAAAATGTTAAATCCATCTAAAGGCACCTATGGGTATAGATCGACCTGTCAGAACAGTTATGTTTGTTGAAAGTCCGGTTTACAAAAAAAAGAATTGTTTGTACGGACATAAGAAGGACTTTAAACTTTAGTAACATAAAATGTAAAATCCGCCTATTACGATCATTCATGATGGACATGGGACATCCACTACGAAACGGATGTTTCCAACTGAAAGTAAAAAACTACTTCAATCCATTGCCCAATAAATACCAATATATATACCTCCCATCCAATTGCCATAAATAAAACCATCGAGGAACAAAAGGAGTAAACTTTTAGGCTTTCTAGTTCTAACTGCCCCCACTCATATACATACATCAAATTTAAGCGACCAAATTCTCCCGATTTCATTGAACCGATTACCAAACAGAAACAAAGAAGGTTGTACATCTATGCTATTCAATAAACGACCCCCACTCCGACCTCGAAAAACCACCCACTTGGAACTTGTAGCTTGTAGAACAGCACACTCATCCACCCAACCACAGAACAGTAGCCGACGAGAGGACAATTTCATTTAGCTAGATAAATCTTCAAATGATTGCCCCCTTTTTTGGCAAAAATCGAATCTAGAAAATGGCCGCAATTTGCTCTCTAAAGCGAGAGGAATTTATGTCCTGCACGAGGCATAGTTGTACACAGATTTGCTATTGTTGTTGTTGTTGTTTTCCCCATGGGGCAATTTATGTCCTCAAAATTCCAAAAATTAGTTCACATACAATAGCCAGATTCTGACAATTATATGGTGGACCAAGTGAGCTTGGGACCACATTTGTAGTTGGCTACAGCTTGTGTATACCAACGACAGGGTGAGGTGGTTATTGTCTGCGTTTCTGTTACTGGAAATTTAAATGAAAACAGCAACTGGGAAGGGTTGATGATTATACATATGCGTCTAAGCGAGGGTGGCTTCAAGTGTTATGCAAACGCGTTCGCCTTTTCAAGGGCTCTTTCGAAGAACGAAACGGAATAGCTTTTATAGCACTTTGGCGAATCGAAAGACGAAAGCACAAACTAGGTGGGTTACGTCGAATTTTTGGTAAAAGGAAACGTTTGAACGATTGCCAGTGTTTCCTTTTTTTTGTGCGACTGGATTGCCATTGGAAATGGTAATGGATTTCGAGGAAGCAATACTGAGTCGTGTTCTTGTGTACATATTTGACTGTAACGATTCGGTGGGAGAAACAAAACTAGACAGTCGAGGGTTATTTGTTGTTTTAATATTTTTTCTCGGTGGGAAGAGCTCTTAAAAGGAATTTGTTTACTCTCACCCAGTAGGGATAGTCGAAGCCCAGAACAGAAAATGAATGCAGAAAATGATTGCAGAGTCAATATCGCTATGGAGCGATTGTTAAAAAAGCACCGTCCGAAGGAACTGAGTTTGTTAAAAAAAGCCCATGAGTGTTGTATTCTCAAATCCACTAATGGAAATTTCAATTTCCGAAAGGGCCCATTTCGCCCTTATACGGTAGGTGAGCTCGTAGTAGATCTGATCCACAAGTGGATGTACTGTACAGCTTCCATTAAACATTAGCTACATCTTACTAAATGTGTCAATTCTTGACATGCTGACGTCACTGTGAATTGAAATTTATTTCTTAAGTGATATTTAAGTGTGATCGCTATTCATGTGGTGTATCGTATTGACACGACTAAATTTAAACGACCTAATGACATATAATGATGTCATGGATTTCGAGACAAATTGTCACCCCATCGACACTGGGGTACACACGTATATCAATGACGAGCTGATGAGAACATTTTTGTCGCGTCAGCTTGTCAGGAATTGACAAGTTTGGTGACATTGTGTACCTATTTGTAGCTTATGACATAGTTTTCTGACGCTGGGCTATTAATAATTATAGTTTGGTAAGGTTTTAACGAAACTTGTGGCTATGACTATTTTTTGTCCGTGGTAAACATTTTTCTATTTATTTTAATTTGAAAAAGGGAAAAAAATAAAAAAATTATTTTCTATATAATTTTATTTAAAGTTTATCGCATAAAGGTCTAAGAATATGAGTTCTTGAGTCAAAAAATATTGCTCGTAGACAAAAATTTTTAAAAATAAAAGTTGTAGAGAATTGAATTTCCAACAAGTCTGGGGTTAAATTTTGTAAGTAGTTTGTGTTACTCATGCATGAGGGGTTACAAATTCCCATACAACCGATCAAAATGTCCAAAAACCTCAAAAGGAATATTTGTACAACCTCTCAAATTCGCCATGTTAAAGAACACGAGATAAAATTTCAATGACAATAATACAAGCACCACTTATGTATGTGAACTGAAAACTATACAACCATTCCATTACCTAAACCATATTCCATATTAATAATGTGTCGCTCTCTCACTCTCAATTCAACCCAATATACGCAAACTCTATCAACTCCTTTTATGACTTATTAGTCATGACTATAAGAATACGAAAAAAAAGTACCATTCATTTGAGGATTTGAGAGTCAACACAATTGAGGCCTCATTTACTTCGCTCAGAAGTGAAATACAGCCTACCAACTCATTTGATGAGATTTAGAGCAACACCTCATTTGAAGTGAGACATTGTACCGCTTCATGTTTCGAAATGAGAACCTCATACAAACTCATTCTAAATACGTGTCGTACCAAACACTACCTGTAAAGCGAAACAATAAAACGTTTTCGTGTGCATGAATGATTTGCCTTTTGTTACACAAGCAAAAAAAGTTTGAACGTTTGGCCTGACAGAATTAAATTTTTCTATTTCAAATGCACTTTCACGCAGTTTAGTACAGTCAAAAATATATACAATATGCTAAATTTTAAAATATTCCCATATATACATAATTTCCATTTATTCAATTTGTATTTAATTAAAATAAAGTAGTAGAAACACGTCTCTCCTAAAAAAAAATTCTGAAAATATATTATATGTATTCATTCGAATCACATTTTTAAATTTTCCTTATTTGAAAATGAGTTGTTAATTTTGTTAAAAAGATATTTTGATTAATTCATTTAAGCCGTTTAAAGAGTGAAAAGGCAAGACGGGATTCCAAAATAAATGATCGTCACTCACAATGAAAAGAAAAGAAACGTCGACCCATTCAATTAATGAGTCACTTTCAGTAATTGGTGGCAAACAAAGTCAACATTTGTCTAAATACAGCTCGGAGCTATTAATGATGATTTGTAAAATATGGGTTATTACGGAATTACCGACAGACAGCATAAAATTTGATTGATGAATCTATTTTTAAATTTAGAGAGCGCAACAGTCCAAAAATATAATACGGACTTTACAATACAAATGCATTTTGGAACGAAGAATTATTGGCTATTATTAAACATCCATTTTCGATGGATCTGTGATGAGCATTGAGCCGACGTTCTCCCCTTTTAGAGATCTTAAATATAATTTTTATTTACGTCTGTATAATGTTTTATTGAATCAGCAGTAGACCATATAAATCGGTTATGGTCTGTCTACTGCTTAAAAGCAGAATAAAGATTTACATATTTGTTAAAAAAATATTTATGTCAGACGAAGCCCATTCCCATATCCATGGGTTTTGAATGAGCCTCAAATCATTCAGGAGCAGCAAGGGCATTCACTTATAGTTACAAGTTGGTGAAGTTTCTCGGTTGGAAAAGTCATGGTACTCTTTTAATACAAGGACCAAGCATCTGCCTGTCACGCAGACCATGCGATCTACCGAATTAAGTGGGAAGGTAAATTTAAATCGACTCGGAATGTCTTACCCATATCTACGACTGTTACCATCCCATCTACGAGAACTTTCTTTCTAGCACATAGGCGGAAATTGTTTGATTATACTGATTAAAAATACCCATAATTCTTTTTTGGGGTAGCAACCGGAGTGATTAATATTTCTGGCCTAAAAAGAGAGGTTTCAGTATAGGTTATTTTTCAACCTGACGCCGTCGCTTCTATTTAGAATGTAGTTTGACGAATTTCAACAACTAGCAACATCGTCAAGTCGCGTTCAGTTGTTTGTTTATCAATTAATTCGTTATCGAAACTCCTCTACATCCGCTCCGTAGATCCCTGTAAACAACATTTTTACACCGAGAAACATCTCGTGTCCAGTCCAAACAAAACGACTCCGAACTTGACTTTAATTTGCATACTTAGTGTCTATTAAAACTTGTCTAGTGTCATTGACACCGCAGTCAAGAACTCTCTAAAACGGTATCGCTATAGTCACCACTACGCATTTCTGAAACAAAGCACACATGCCCCCGCCATCATCTGACAAATAAAAAAACAACAACAAAAAAAGCATTCCGCGGCATCCAACCATTCCTGGCTAATTAGTCAGAAAAATCTCTCACCAATCATCTAATCAGACAGACACAGTGTTGCCGTTGGGCTTTGAGCCGGAACGACGTTACAAATTGTATTCCCCAACCATTTGTCGTTATCAAACATCTCAATCAAAAAGGCGAACTACGAGCGAATGGCATCTGCCAGCAATAGTCGTGATGGACGTCATGAGTATAGAGGTATAGACTTGAGGCTTGAGTTGCTTTGCTATTTCTGGCCGCCCGTTTTGTATGGTGACGAACTCAATGGTTTCTAGTTTCCGGCCGGTGTCTATAGTGGAGTCGTCGTCGGCCAGTGACCCCTGCACAAAGTGATATGTCAATATAATCGATTGCCAACCAACATGTGATGTGTTGTTGCTCTTCTATAACAAATGTCTGGTAGCATGGGCAACTGGTACGGTAACTCCCACAAGGGCTGAAGTTGTGGCCGCATATTGTTTACCTGTGCGTTAGCGGAACGCCACTGACAACTCTCATGGACTTTGTGTGTTTAATTGAATTTTCAGTTGGGCGAGTAAATCGAGAGGACACATTTTTGTTTGTTTGTGTCGGCCAAATTGAATTATTCCCTGCGGAAGGGATTTGCGTCCACATTTCCATACGTTTTTTTTTATTTTCTTCTTTCTCACATTTGTCGACATTAGGAGCCCAGGCACGTAGGTGAAAAAAGGAATGCCTTCTGTTGGTATTTGTCCCTAACGTAGTTGGGACACATACTGGGGTTGAATTTCAATATTTTGTAAGTGAAGGAGGGCAGAAATGGCACATAAGCGGATTTGTGACTGTGCCTCGCTCCAGGGCTTGACAACAAAATATTTTCGGAATTTTGTTTGCCTGAAATTACCAAGTGAGAGCAGGAGAGCTTCGCTTTGAATTCAACTCGCCGATGGAATTTGTGTCAGTGTCAGTGTCAGTGTCATGGGACTGATTATTTGCTGACCGCACAATGGCTGTCTCTCTATTATCTGTCATATAGGAGGGTTTTGGCATAATTACTCGCCTACACCAATTTATGGCGCATGCCGCATGCGTGATAAGAGAGTTGAATGTGTGACGCTATACTCGTACATATAGTTACGTTTATGATTTAAGGAACAGATGCTTTGTCATCGTACAGGCAGTTAACAAAGAATGATTGCAACTTGTTTTTTTCTTTTATCATGACAAAGGCGTTGTGATCCATTCGGCTACGAACTAGTAGGTGAATAAGCTTCGAGCTGATTGTGTTTCCCCAAACGAAAACTAAAAGCAGACTCATTTGTTACACACCCAAACTTACAAAGCGCAAAGTGACTTAGACTTGTTTTTTTTTTTTTTTTTTTTGGGCCAAGTGGCTATTTTGGCAAACACGGCAACCTAGGTCATGTTTGGCTCTCGGAAAGAGCCCAAATTAAACCACACAGAGTGATAACTGATAAGAGTCTGACAGCGACTTTTGAAGTTTCTCAGTGCTTAGGGGCGGATATTGAAGGAGCCTTTAATAAAATATAATTTGCAAGTATAAAAAACAAGGATTGGCTGTACCTACGTAGGATTACCCCATTGGTGGCAAGGTGGATGGATTATATATTGAACAGAAGAGCAATACATGGGTAGGGTATGCAGACGTGGATCTCAAGACACAAATGAAGGTTTAGGAGAGGTTGCTAAGCATATAAGTCGAGGAACAGTGAAATGGATGGTAGCCCCTCTAAGGGTAGAATTAACTAAGTCCCTGTTCAAAAAATAGAGGATTCATTTTTCAAAACTACCGAGATGAAAGGGTCAACAAAAAAACAGTCAGTTTTTGTCAACCAAGATTCTAGATGAGCAAGTTTGTTTGTTACTTTGTTATTCACTATCGATCAAATTTGAAGGAAATTGATAAATCAGTTATTTTTAGCAGTGTTTCTCGGTAGTTTTTGAATCCACTCACTCTTTAGGAGCTATATCAACAGTATTCAATGAGAAAACTAAATTTAGAAATATAAGTACCAAACCCAAATATTTGTTTCCTATACCCCTAACTTGGAAAAATTACGCATATCTTGGATGTCATCCCCAAAGGCTATTGTAGCCAACAAAGAGTTACCAAACTTAATATGGGTAGAGTGTAACACCGTTGACCAAGGTGGTGTTACCCGTTAATAATAGTGCTATACTTGTTTATAAGAACCTTTTATCAACTACGTTACTTAGTCTTTACGGTACCAGCACTGCCATAGGGCTATGATAGCTCTTTTTTGTGCAGTTCTGCTTAGGATAAGGTTATTCTGGCTCGTAGAGTAAGTGAGAACTGAGTCGTGTGTAGGTATAACAACTGACATGCGGCTATGACAGTTCTGTGTTGGCTTAAGCAATCCTCTTTCTTCGTTTCTACTGTTATTAGTACCGAAGAAATCGTGCTGAACAGACGTGCTATTAATTTCACCAGGTAAGAGTCTTAATTTTTTTTAAACTGCTCAGATTCTTTTTATGCATTTTAGAAAAAACGATATTGATTCTTTTTGAATTTTTATTTATATTTTTTATATTGCCTAGCTAACTGTAAAGGCTACAACGGATAAAGACGATCATATATGTAGGTATTAGCCGGGTTGAGCTTTCCAAATTTCCAAGGAAGTCAGGCTAAGTATAAGGGGCTTTTAAGGCTTCTAAGGCTTCTAAGAGTTGTAGCCAACCAAGGTAGGCACTTCTTATGAGAATATTGGAATAGTTTTACTAGGCTATCTCAGCTTCCCATTTGGGTTAAAAACCACCCTATGAGGTTGTGACAACTCTGTGTAAGGGTACAACACATTTTTTGAGAGTCTGTGATAGCCTTCGTTGGGATCTGACTACCCATGTAAATAAATGTATCACGCCTTAGGTTTGGTCGTAGTATCCACAAAGGTAGCAGTTGATCTACATAAAAAAGAGGTGGCGCATTCAGTAGGGCTATCGCAGCTCTGTAGTTTTTTTTAGTACTTGGTCGTTTTTAACCGAAATTGGTTGATTTTAAATAAGTGATTTCTCTGCGTATGTTAAATTGTAGACGGATGCCATAAGCCCATAAACGACATGCAAACCCATCTCTGCCTCCTAATTTACAAGTCTTACACGTCTTTTTTACATATGAAGAACTGTCGTTCTCGGGAAGATGTTTTTCTGGCATCTCCTGTTCCATTGCGAAGAATTTTATTCCATAAGTTGCAAAGCATTCCATTATAGCAATCGTAATTGGCGGCAAGTCTTATCGCCCGAAACCACCACTTACTTTTATGACCACCCGCTGCAGTGAAGAACAGTCCACCATCACCGATGCAGGTAATTAGTTGACCGTGTTTTCTAAGTCGCCAATCATAACACACCATCTGGCAGATTTTTCGTAAAAAAAACCCGCTCTACTGGACCATGTCCGAACTACGTCACCTGACTGCAAGTGTTACAAGCCTGATAAGACATTAACTACAACCTCTTCTCACGTCAGCGATACCAGAGCGTGATTTATCGCATAGCATTTCGCCCACAGCTATTTATCGATGTTTATCATTTTGATGCAGATAGTCTCTCTAAGTGGAATGCCAATTATCGACGGAACATGTTAAAAAATACAGCTTTCAACAAATTTTCACACTCATCGTACCGGAAAAAAAAAGTCGGATACACTTAACCCGCATACATCCGTTTATCTTAATTATACATTTTGAAATGTATTTTCCGGAAAAAATAACTAGCGAGAAGGAAAACGTGAAATCCCATTATCGACTCTTTATCAAAATTCATAGCTCACAGCACTTTTCAGTTTTCACGCAGCCAGTATACTCGTAGCGCCAGTTAACTCGTATCTATGAGCATCCATCTCAAGTATCCGAACGAAGAATGATGGATATAATTATACAAGTGCGCCACAGACACGGAAGCGCAAAAATAAAAAACAGTAGCGCACATTGTAGAGGCATAGGTATATTGGTTGCGGCAAAAGTTGTCCGCATCAGTTCTCAACCACGAATGCGAGATGGATCTTCACAGTTCCCGCAGTTAAATGTGATGCCATAGCAGATGAGTAGCATCTCATCATTATCATCTCTCCTTCAGATGCACACAGCAAAAGATATAGAAAACAAGCGCTCCAGGAATTAGTAGATACTTTCGTGTATACTTAATCTGGGCACCAAAGTGCAGTCACAGAAACACATAGCAAAAGGTCAACAATCTTGAGAGGGGAATCAACAGCAGCCCATGGATCACGTTTGCACTCTCAACCAACACGATGCGCAGCGCTGTGCAATTTATGCACATCCATCTCGCAGTGGATGCAGGTTCGTTCGAGAGACTGCACACTTGGGTTTTCTTTGAGCAGAGGCAAATTAAGTTCGCCATGGTCGCTGGACTTGTCCCGATCGTCGTTGGCTTACTGGCATGCTGGTTGTAATTCCTCCCAAATGTCATATGACTTTCTGACACCCAGGCGTATAGCAACTATGGAGAACAATTCATCACTGAATGCTGGATGGCAAGGTAAACCAAACAGTAAACAACAAGATAAACTTCTGCGGTTGTGTGTGGTTGTTACCATGACGATGCTTTTGAATCAGTCTTAACCACTAAGGAGGGGGCGGAACTAAACTGCCTGAGTCACCTTTAACGATGCGGTAACCGTCGAGCCAGTCTGCTGTCTGCAACAAATGGATTAACTTGGTTTTGTGTCGAGTTGCAAAAGAGAAGAAAATATTTGGGGGCGCATTTTGGATAAAGCCCGTCGCAGTGATTGTGTAATGAATGAGTCTGCGTCTGACTGGGAATTGAATTGCAGTACGCGGTTGAACTTTGCCAAGCCCAGGTTAAAGTAGCAGCACGTTGTGTGGACCATGACACACAATTCGCGTTTATGGCTGGCTTTGAATTAGTGTCCTACAGTAGAGGATTAGTCATTTTCCGACTAAGAGGTGGTTATTAGTTATTAGGTTCGAACACTTTCAGAACAGAGCTTATTGGAGAGCAGACAGACATTATTTTGGTGCTTATATCGGCATATTCATATTCTGCTAAGTGAACTGTATGCCAACAAGAGATTTAACTAAAGTCATCATGTCTAAGTCCGGTTCATGGACCTCAGTACACCTTTTGACACTTCATATAAGTCTAACCTTTTAGAAGCTCTCCAACGAATTGACATATCAAGGTTATCAGCATTATACAAGGGAAATTTCCGCCGCCTTGAAGTCACCAAATGTATGTTCATAACTTGTGCTCGATTGTCCAAATATAGCTCCAAAATTCCGAGACGTCTTTGTTTTTAAAGTGAAACTTCTAAGGCCCCATCGAACGGCAGATTGAAGTGAAACTTCTTATAACTCGTTGGAACTACAATGAAACGAGAAAGTCACAGGAAAGGGAAGGGGTAGGGCCGCGTTAATATATGGGGATGAAACGAAAAGGCAACAGACTATGTGTACAGGGCATAAAAGAGGGGATGGGATGATATAAGTCTACTTATTCGACCAGAATGAACCATGAGGTATGATGAGTGTGTGAGCTCAAAGCTTCATATACCGACGATCTATCTCTGGGCCCATAAATTCTGTCAACGAGCTTCTTGCAATTTCACTTCCCCTGCCATAACCTGTAGGGGGATCACTTATTTTTGACCCAAATACAAACTGGTTATAGTGTAAGCGCTGTTCCTACATTTCAGACATGTTTCCGTAACAGTAACAGTGTGCATAATGATCAAAATTAAAGTTGACCAAAGTGGGGAATAAGTTTCAGCTCATAAAATTTGTATTTCGGGAAACACACATAATGGTATTTTGAGTATGACTTGTAACCAAAATGTTAAGTGACCTGCCAAATTGGTTTTCATGTGTTTATAAGTTGGGTCGCACGAAACAGAAGGTGTGAAATAGAAATACTGATTCAAATTTAAAATCTACACACATCACAACCTTCCCTCTTTAATGGGGATTCTAAAGTGCGAATGGGGATGCTATGCGAATTTAATAATTGAACATCTTCGTACCCGAGTGCTTCATATTCAAACGAAAATCAGTTTTACCACAAGTACCAATAAGTTGCAGTGGCCAAAACTCACACGCTCAAGAAATGTTGAGTGTTTATAATATTCAATTTTATTTCCAGTCTTCTTTTATTTTCCCTGGGTCTATTTTTTTGTTCTTTTTTTTGATAATGGATCCCAATTAGAATCAGAAAACGGCCATTTGCCTGCCATATGGGTTATGTATCCAACAGTCCCGAAATATGTGTAAACACCATGCGTTCGGTATGTGTGTGGCTTGATACACGTCATTGAGAAAAGAGGGAATTGTAATAAACGTATTCTTGATATATTATGAAATAACAACAAACACTCCTAACATATGCAGTGGAAAATACCTGTTTGCATTTCCATCCCCGCAAGTTAAATGACATCAACTGTTATACAGTAAATGAAAGTGTCATTGGAATTTCATTCGGCTTGCATTGCAAATTGTAGAGGTGCTGGTCTACGACATTTTTGTTAGTTGTAATCCAGCTGTGATTTCTGCGTACCTGGTAATTCACGAAAGATTTGGCACTGAATTTCCTCGAGATGTCCGTCACAGGGAAGATATGTGAGACCATCATAAATATGAAAAACATGCTTTATTTCACAGCAACAAAAAGCTGAAATTAATACGCCCCAGCTCATAAATGAATGCCATGATAAAAACGTATGCAATGTATAGTATTTTATAGTATTTATTGTTTCCAATTCATTAAAAAACTACATACATAACAAGCGTTTAATACATAGATAATTATACAAAGAATAAATAAAATAAATAAAAACCGCCTATAACACAAAAATTTAATCAATTATAAATATTAAATACATTATCATTTATAACTAGGTAATCAAATTAACCGTGAGTTGTTATCTATTTAAAAATTTGAATTGGAATGAACACTTTGTGGTTAGAGGAACCAGTGGCAAGTGTTAAAGAAACTGAGAAATGTAAAGCCGCACAAAAAGGAAAGAGACGCATTTAAGAGAAGAGTGAAGTGGTTTGGAAAAGTTGTTAGATGAGGAAGTGATGAATGAAAGGAAGTTATTACGTTACTACATGCGTTAAAAAACCAATGTCTGATGTAAGGAGTAACCAATTACGTAGAGATCCAAAGAATCTCGACTTTGATCCTATTTGACACCGTAAATCGTATGGCAATCTGTTGTAGATAAAGGGAGCTATATAAGAGGCAAATCGACGACAATGTTCCGTTCTAAATCTAGGAACTCTCACAGCGTTAGAAGAACGAAGTGAATGAAGGTCATATGTAATTGTGTTGGTATAACCACCTCGAAGATAGAACAACCTCAACACCTTGTAGATATATAGGTGTTGCAGTGGCAGTATCTTGGTTGATTGAAATAAAGGTCGCGAAGGCTCCCAACTAGGTTTGAACAGCATCAACCTCAGTATCTTCTTTTGAGCTACAATTACCGGTTTCAAGTTAGTAATAAAAGCACTGCCCCAGCAAGAAATACCGTACTCCAAACGTGAATTGACCAATGCATAATATACTGTTAATAACAGATTAGGTGGTACAAGCTTGCGGAGATGGTATAAATTATTTAGGCCTAAGTAAATATTTTTCTTTAAAATGTCAATATGTGGTTTCCAGTTAAGTCTACTATCTAGGGTAACACCTAGGTATTTAAATACAGAGACTGACTCAATAAGTGTACAATTATCCACGCAATTAGTATGGTCACATCTAATGCTATGAAGTGCAATCCCATTAATTGGATACTGATGTGTAAGACTAAAAGACATTACCTTTGACTTATTGCTAAGGACCATTTGATGATACCTAAACCAGTCATCCAATATATAGAGGTCGTTATTGATTTGCCCCACTAACTCATTGACACTGAGAGCAGAGTAAGATAGGGCTAAGTCATCAGCAAAGGCTACCAATTTACCATTTAAAGGCAGCTTAAAGATGGAATTAATGTATATAACAAAAAGCAGTGGGCCAAGAACAGATCCTTGGGGTACACCTACTGCAGTGCATTTAAGTGAATCGCTCAGATTTGAATTAACTCGAACATGTTGCTTTCTGTCACTGAGATAGGATCCAAACCAGCTATGAATATTATCTCTGAAGCCAAAACTATACAGAACCTTCAAAAGAATGCTATGATTAACTAAATCGAAAGCTTTGGTTAAGTCAAGAAACATACCAGCTGTTTTTTTATTCTTGTCGACTGAATCATAAACATTTTCCAAGACAATGATAAAATGTATGCAATATTAAAACACCGTGACGCATTTCCGTTCCCGCAAGTTAAAAGTGTGGAATTACTAAACCAGATTCCAACAACGCGCGCTTAGATGTTTACACATCAAAAAGTTTGGTGAAAAGTGCCAAAGAAAATTGGTGTAATAAATCGTTCAATTACATATTCATGAAACATGGCACTTAATTAAATATATTAAAAACATTTGATATTATGTGAATGATAATAGTTGGAATATTGTTTATCTTATATGTCCACTTTTTTACAACAAAATTTAATTATTCAGCATTTAAGGTTAAATTGCTTCCAATTTGCTGCATTTTATTAAGAAACATTTTCATTTTTCTCTTACTAAAATATTGAAACGTCGAAAGGCAGCGCGAACCACATAGTAAAGGTATCAACAATCAAAAGTTAAAATGAAAAATTAATTCTTTAGTAGAAAAACTCTTTAAAAGATGGTACGTATGTCTTTTAATATAAACTAGTATCGCTTGTGTTCGAAAATCGTCCATACCTTTTATAAGTATGTATACTAAAAAACGTACGAGCGACATCTACATCCCAACTCTACAACTGGACACTTACCTTGGGTGGGATTTTGGCAGGGGATGAATCGTCTGGGTATGAGTTGCACCCGACCCATCGGAAACAGACTCTCTCTAATCTAAGATGATTAAATACGTTACTATGGAAACATGTCGGCGAAAACTTGATCGTCACCAAAATCCTTTTAGTACCTGTTTTATATGGGGAAGTCTTAACTTAAGTTTACCAGTCTTAATTACGACATATACCCACGATTTTGTGTTTATGCACATCTATGGCACAGCACCTTTCAAATAACATAAGTTTCATTCTCCTCATTTCATATTAAATACCAAAAAAGCGTACGGAAAGCTCGGATGTTCACGTATTAATATAATGATTACATTTTCGATTCTTTTTAGATAAATTCATTGTTCATCAATAATAAACCATTCACTATGCTTTTTTCGATGCCACCCTATAAGCTCACTAAAAAGAGAATGGTGAGTGAGTTTATAGGCTGTAGTGCTGTACCTAATCCGGCCGTGTACACCTACAGCAGACATTAGCTTGAAGTATATGTGAAGAATGTTTGCAAAAAAAAAAAGCGCCAAAATATTATTGTCGCATTAGGTGGTCACAATTCAGACTGTGCGCAGTCAGTTCGCGTAGCTGTTAAGTGATAACATTAAATATAAACCTCGCAGTTTTTGTGTGTTGTGAAATGTTACTGTAAAGAATTTTTTTTTTGTAGTTCTGAGACACGTAATGGTAACAAAAATGTCATTGGAATGCCTTTATCAACACAAAGTTGAGTAGTCAAATATACGGTGACTATAATTTAATGTAAATTTTTTTATAATAGTATGTAGTAACAAATTTCTACTTGGGTGAAGCTGACGACTTTATCATTATGGTGATCCAACCTACGTACATCCGTATTTGAACTTATATATACGACTAGACTCTATTCCCCATTTAATTCCTTGTAAGGCCATCCATTTGCACCTTCTATTCGTCAGTAGCTTCACTCGATTTTCCAAATCTTCATGTTCGGGTTCTCTACTTTGACCATTTCCAACTCATGATGGTTTCTCGACAAGCCAAATAATTTCGCAAACCGTTTGCATTGCACTCAATATTTATGATACCCACTTTTAACCTTTTTTTGTAAGGATTTTGCTTAGCAATGTTTGACAATTTAAAAACAACCACCGACTTCAGCTTTTCCTGATTTTCAATTCAACATGAGATCTTACATCTTCTATACCAATTTTAGTTATAATTTTACCGCACTCCATTCATAAATTAAAAAAAACCCTCTGTCGATTTAAACGATCGATAGAATCATCCTTTCACTGCGGTTTTCCCAAAGAAGAATCCATAGCTCCCTGAAATTCTAGGGAAAATACATTCTTCATAATTAAAACTGTTTCTTATTCGATGTAACCTGCTAGTTTGGTGCGGAAAAGCTTGTCTCAATCTGTTGTGTCAACAAGTTTAAATTAAATCACAGCAAAATATATTCCATCCTGTGGACGAGCAGATATGAGTATAAGCCAATCTACTCAGCTTTTGGCTTTAACATACCCTGCCACTAATAACACAATCTGATCCAATCACAAGGGTTGCTATGCGATTGCCAATTTGGAATGATATTGTATACGAGTTGCTATGAAGACGACCTACCCTTGGGTACATGTACTTTTCCTATTGTTTTCCTTTTGTTTATGGTAAGGCATCTTTGCACCTTCACATTTCCGCCTACCTCACTGTTCAAACCAGCGCGCCACTGTTCTGAAGACAACCGAACTGAGATGAATAAAAGAAACAAGAAAAAAAAAAAAAAAAACAAGATGGTGAATATCTATATGGAGCGGAAGATCTGGCTTTGTTGGAGATGTTGTTAAATGGGAAATCATCTCAAATTACCTGCAGGTGTAGATGTGCGTTCACTCAGTCACCTTCGCACCCAAAACGGTATTTGAGAGAGCGAAACACCGGATGGAGGTGAAGTGACAACAATCGTCTTTGTCTCCACTAGCGCGTTGCGCCTTACTGGTGGTGTGCTCTATACGAGTAGGTACTACTGAATGGTATAGCGCCTTAATGGAATTTAAGTGGATTTCCTTTTATTGCGCTTAACTGTTTTGCATATACGAGTAATCTTAATTGTCTTGCTGTTAATCTGTTATCGCTTCTTTCTTTTGTTGACGTTTTGACTGCCGCTGGTGATGTGTCTCATTTTAAATGGAAAAGTCGGGAGCAGTGGTTATGCAAATGATGGAATAACAACTAAAAGTAGGTAGTATTTCTCATCGTGATGGTTTTTTGAAAATTTGGGATAGAGATTAATTTAAAATTGGACAATTAACGTCGGATACTAAGTGGAAAAAAAGCAATGTAGGTAATTTGTTGTGTTTGTTGCACTTTCTTCAATCAATATAGTTTGAAACATGCGCCTGACAGACTCCTGTGGGCGTTTTTTTTTTGCAACTACGTGCATTTGAATAGGGCGTTCTTGCAGGTATAATGGAAAAAAGATTGGATGCCTAATGGAAATTCACAGCGTTTTGCTGTATATCACCTCTCCAAAAATTTGGGACTTATGTCCCATCTTCGACAAAATATTTTGGAACTTATGGCCCGATGGTGTGGGATATAAGTCCCATATCGAATTTTGGACTTGTGTCTCACTTAAGTGGTAAAAATTGGGTCTTATGTCCCGGCGACTTATAACCCTGCGCCGTTTTATTGAATACCCGGTCAGCGCTGCTTCGGGTTATTAAACAAAATACCCTTTTTGAGCTAAATGTGCGCACGCCTTTATCATCAATGCATTAAAAGGATTCGCCTTTTTTGTCATACCGATTACGGCCTTATGTGAAATATGGGCCAAGGGAAACATGAATTTCCGTAGTTGAATTCCCACATGTATTGCTTTGCCCCAGCGAAGGAAATAAAGAAAACAGAGCGTTTCTGATTTACTCGTATATATACCTATACCTACCTATTCAATACACTAAGTCAAGAGAAAGGAAACGTTGCATATCAGTAAGCTCCGCATACACGAATATTCATAACGAAAAGTTCGAAAATGTTCTTCGATACTAAAGGCCGAGCAAAACGTCACCCTTCTCCTTGTATTTATATCAGTTTGAGAAAAGTTTATTCCGTATAGAACTACAGTTCTTTTTATAATTCTTTATTTTACAGCTTTTTGAGGAGTCAACATCTTCAATGTGCGAAATACTACTCAAAGAAATTTGACTGCTGACTTTTGCAGAACAAATTCCACTCCACTCACTTTAACAGACCAGTCTTCTCGTTTCATCCATTACTAGTATAAACGATGTTTGTAAATTTGTTCTGCTTTTTATTATTCATCCCTTACACAACTCAAAGGAATCCCAATTATTCCCATCGACATGCTATTAATTCGCCCACACAGCCAATCAATGCAATGGCAGTTGCTGTTGATCCATGTTCAAGTGTTTGTGTCTTCTTTAACAAGCTGCAATTCAATCAATTCCCCAAGTGCACAACTCAAGCAGCAGAATTCAAAAAATAAATTTCATTCCGCTAATTAGTCCAATCAATTCGTCATAATTCCATCGTAAAAACAATTTCCTTTTCCAGGCTTCTCTCGTGCCAATCATCGAAAACTATATATATTCAGTTAACAGTGAGTGGCTTGTGATAGCACGAAATACGAGTGTATGATAAAGAACATGCGCACGCCCATTGAACACAGAGAGCAGTTTTCCTTTTTTTTTTTTTTGATTTTCTTCTTATTTTATACAAATTAATCCTTCAGCGAAGCGACTTATCCCGGCTATCCCTAAAAGCATTCGGGTATTTTTGTGCCATATATCGGTATTCAATTTCCAATTGAATGTAAACGGTGCGTTGGCGTGGCGTTGTCGTTGTTATGCGACAGGTAGGTAATTTAATTGCGAATTTTATTTCACTTTAGGGAATTTTCCTCGTCGATGAAGCATCGACTGTATAATGGTTAAGTGCGTTTCATATCCAATCGACCATTGGCACATGTAGTGGACGAAAGAGGATTATTTCGAAATTTGATCGGTATTCAGATTCACCATTACGGACATTAAACTGGGCAGCGATACGTTTCAATGATTTAGTGTTCAGCAGAGCGGATGGGATCTGTAGTCATGGCGATGATGGGATAGACAGTTGGAAGCAGAAAAAAAAAAAAAAAACAAATTTAATTTGTATTAAATCATTTGTTCAGCCAATAAAGTATACGTCTTCATAAAATGTTAATGAGTTTAACACAGCATAAATAACGTCAGAAGCAGCTTTCGACAGAGAAAATACCATACGAGTATTTGTTGTGTCACTTGATGACAAATTTGATTTTGTTTTAATTATTGTTGGCCATTGTTTATGATGCCAATATATGTGTGATAAAATGCAAATATAACGATTGAGAGTGTGAACACATTTGGATTGTTTAAGACGTATTGTGTGTCATGGGATAACTATTGCGTTGCATGAGAGTTTTCCTCGGCCTTATTTTTGTCTTGTTCTTATGATTGCTTGGGATAAACTTAGTTGCAATTTCTTTCAACCGAAATAATCATTCACCAGTTTACAACTGATTTCATGAAGAAGAAATCAATGTTCAAAAGAACAAACTGGTGTAATTTTAAAAAAATACTCGAAGGTTTTATAAACCTTAGAGCTCCACTGGCCACAACAAGGCATATTGACATCGAAGTGGAACAATTCATTGCCGATATACAACAGGCGGCAGAAGATAGTACACCAAATATTCAGCAACGTAAGCAAGCATCCGTAAAATACCCCACAGAAATTAGGGAACTAATATTAGAAAAGAGAAGAGCCCGGAGAAAATGGCAAATGACAAGATATCCCTGCGATAAGACTATATTCAATAGACTTAACAATAAACTTAAAAAGAGTATCAGTGAGTTTAAAAATAAAACTCTTACGACATATCTTTGCAATTTAACTGCTGACAAAGTCACAGACTACTCCCTTTGGAAGGCTGCTAAATATTTAAAAAGACCTCAAACGCAAGATCCCCCGTTAAAAACATCTGATGGGAAATGGATCGGCGACCCAAAAGAAAAGGTCAAACTATTTTCCGAACATTTAACAAATGTTTTAAACCTTTTCCACCTAGTGTGGCAAACGAACGCCTTGAATTCTTTGATAGGATAGATGAAGACGTAATCACATACGTTTCACTTAAAGAGATCAGCACATGTATTCATAAGCTCTCTAATAGAAAATCGCCAGGTTATGATCTTATAACTGCCAAAATTCTGAAGGAACTACCCTTCATAGCATTGGTTAAACTTAAGCTTTTAATTAATGCTTGTTTTAAGCTAAGATATGTTCCATATCATTGGAAGATAGCAGAAATAATAGTTATACCTAAACAAGGTAAACCTCCATCAGAAGTCACCTCATACAGGCCAATCTCACTTTTACCTGTATTATCAAAACTTTTTGAAAAAACTGCTTCTTAAAAGACTAGACAGAATAATAGAACAAAGAAGGCTTATTCCCACCCACCAGTTTGGGTTTAGAAATAAACACTCGACAATAGATCAAGTAACGGGTGATTTTTTAGCTGGTTTGGTTTTGGCAACACTGGTTTTGACAGCTGACGTGTGTTTAGTACCTTGTGTCACTGTCAAACAGCTTTAATTTGGTTTGCAATTTAACCATGGATCGTCTTACAAATGAACAACGCTTGCAAATTATTGAATTTTACTATCAAAATTCGTGCTCGGTTCGAAATGTTCCGAGCCGAGGATCCGCTTTTTTATCGAAAAATTGTGTTCAGCGATGAGGCTCATTTTTGGTTGAATGGGTACGTAAATAAGCAAAATTGCCGCATTTGGAGTGAAGATCAGCCAGAAGCATTGCAACAGCTACCAATGCATCCCGAAAAAGCCACTGTTTGGTGCGGTTTATGGGCCGGCGGCATTGTTGGGCCATATTTCTTCAAAGATGATGCGAATCGCAGCGTCACTGTCAATGGTGAACGCTACCGAGCGATGATAACAAACTTTTTTTTGCCCGAAATGGAAGTTCTTGACTTGCATGATATGTGGTTTCAACAAGACGGAGCCACATGCCACACAGCACGCGAAACAATGGCGCAATTGCGAGGCGAGTTTGGTGAACAGTTAATTTCACGTTTCGGGCCGGTCAATTGGCCGCCTAGATCGTGCGATTTGACACCATTAGATTAGTTTTTGTGGGGTATGTCAAGGCTAATGTGTATAGGGACAAGTCCGCTTCGATTGACGCACTGGAAGCCAACATCCATGCATTCATTCGTGAGATACCGGCCGATATGTGTGAAAGAGTATGCCAAAATTGGACTCAGCGGATGGGCTACCTGAGACGCAGCCGCGGTCAACATTTGCAGGAAATTATCTTTAAACATTAAATTGCAAGGTTCAAACTATCGATTCAAATAAATATTTCATTCATTTTTTCGAATTTTTTGTGTTGTTTTTTTTTTAAAGTTCTAAACCTCTTAAAAAATCACCCGTTACATCGTATAACAAATATTATAGAAAAATCATTAGAAGAAAAACAAGTTTGCTCTACACTATTTTTAGACGTTGCTCAGGCTTTTGATAAGGTCTGGCATAAGGGCTTAGAGTATAAACTTCATAGGGATCTACCAAGACAATACTATGAGATACTTAAATCTTATATTTCAAATAGATTCTTTAGAGTTCGCTACGGTTCAGCGTATTCTGAACTCAAAGAATTGCAAGCAGGAGTTCCACAGGGAAGTGTTCTGGGACCAACCCTGTACTTATTGTATACTAGTGATGTACCACATACAAACGATGTGATGATAGCTACATTCGCAGATGACACTGCTCTTCTATCAACTGATGGATGCGTGACTAAATCCACAGAAAAGCTACAGAATTCTGTTAACGAGATATGTGATTGGGCTCAACGATGGCGAATTAGACTTAATGAGTCAAAGTCCACTCATATCAATTTTACAAATAAAAAAATAACGAACGCTCCTGTGGTTATTAATAACCAAGTAGTTCCTTACTCTAACACAGCTAAGTATCTGGGCATGAATCTAGATGCTAAACTGAAATGGAAGGAACATGTGAAAAAGAAAGTAGAAGAGTTAAATATTAGGTATAGAAAACTGTATTGGTTGCTAGGACATAACTCTGAAATGTCCACTGAGAATAAAATTTCAATATATAATCAAATACTAAAACCTGTTTGGACGTATGATATCCAATTATGGGGTTGCACAAAGAAAACAAATGTACAAATAATACAAACATTCCAAAACAAAGTCCTTCGGGGAATAGTAAATGCCCCGTGGTATATTAGAAATAATGACTTGCATCGTGATTTGCAGATTGATCTTGTAACGGAAGTAATTAAAAAGTACGCAATTCGTCACAATGACCGTCTGCAGATGCATATTAATCCTGAAATAATAGACGTCTTAAATGTACGATATAATATTCGTAGATTAAGAAGAACTAAGCCTCACGAACTTATAATCTAAAAAATATGAGAACCCGTATTTAAATTATAATACCTTCTCAAACGCAACTGCACGTTGAAAGTAAAACCATTTGTTGATCTTTCTTTGATTGGTCATGATTAAGGAGGTGTTTTTAGTGCGGTTAGAGTCCCACACTACTCTGGGTTTCTAGCCCCATTGTGTCTTTCGAGATTTTCACCTTCAATAACAAAAAAAAAAAAAAAAAATGTTCTATTGAAAGTATTGGGGAAGACTAGTGTCGTGGGAGAAAAAAACTGTTAAATTTTACTAAGAAATATGGTAGGTTGATTTGAGATATTCACAATGTATCTACATAACGCCCGCGCTGTGTACTTCAAACTACACCATAATAGTAGTCATAACCTCTTTAACGCGTGTTTGTTATAAAAAAAAAAAAAACATACAATGTGTAACTGACTAATGCTAACAACATTTTTCTGGGCGGCTGGAGTTTTGTACTTATGCGAACATTCAACTTTATATTATGATACAGTAAGACCCGGAAAAGTGACTCACCTTAAATGTCCTGCTTTGATAGGCTTTTATGCGGGTTAGGCAGTTATAAAAACAAAATCCGCTTGTGCACATAGGCACTTAATTCAAAATGTATATAAAAAAAAAAAAAATTATAACAAAAAAACATTTAATTTTACTTAAAAAATAAGAAAATACATTACATTAACTGACTAGTATTGGTAACCTTTCAAAAGAAAACTTTGTATTTACGAAATAAAATAATCAGTCATTTTAGTTTGCGTTGCGTTATGGAATCTGATTTTAACAATTTTTTACTCAAGATGCTCAATAAATCTTCATGTGATTTCAACAATGTGTACTTAAAATAATTTGTTTGCAGGTAAATTTCAATAAAAATATACAAAATAAAAGGCAATTAAGCGGGAAAGGTAGTTAAGCGAAAAGTACTTAAAAAAAGGGACTTATGCGGGTTAGGCACTTAAGCGAGAGGCACTTATCCGGGTTTTACTGTATATATAATGATAGCTAAAAAATACAACGCTTCGGGTCTTTTGTGTGCCAACAGGCTATGGGAAGCTGGATTGGATATGCTGCTTATAGGTACCAAACGAATCTGTCTTTATGCAGCTTTTAATAAAATTAAAAACAACATTTTTGGAGTGCTGTATTTTACACAATTTGCCCCAATTCGACTAAAAAATAGAACAAAGTAATATTGTTCAATAATTGGTCAGTCCGAACAGTTGCCTATAGGTACGAACCTGTTGCGCATGGTTTTTCTCACAAAAAGATGATGATAGTTTTCTCCGTATCCGTACTATCATATAAATTTAAAACTCGAAAGACGAAGTGGACTCTCATTATCATTATTAAAAGTAGAACAAAAAGGGAGTAGAAAATATGCTTCCATATTTCGCTTAAACCCATATAGAAGGAATGATGACTTGTTCTACTTTGTCTAGCTGTCTGTCATGAGAGAAATATTATGCATTAAGAGATAAGTATAAAAGAAATAAGTCTCAAACAGCTCTGATATTGTAAAGCAAGTTTATATGTTTCTTTTGAATGATTTAATGTCCAAGCGAGAAGATATACGTATATGTCATGCAAGTTGCTGTCACAAAATCCATCTAGTTGCGCATGTCACTTGTACCTCCTCTGTTCACACATTTTACGGAACATTTAGCAAATGAACTGGTAACATGATGCCCTTAACCAGTCATGGTGTGTTTGCACTAATATAGCATGTAAGTTTTGTCTAAAAATATGTCATGAGATAAATCTAACTGGAGATACGAGCGCCAGAAATATATCCAATAAACATTGGTATTCTAGAATATAGGTCATAAAAGAGTCACATTGGCGATTCAAGTGAATATTTTGGGTGTAGAATAAATATATCGTGGGAGAAATATAAAGTTCCATCTCACGCCATATGCCACTATGACGTACAATAAATTTATAGTGGATTATTTACAAGATTCATTGTCTAGTTTTGTCATTTATGTCCCCTCCTAAGGGAACATTTACTCCAACTAATTTAAACTAATTTAAAGCTTTCCTAATGCACCATCAGCGTAATCATAATCACGAACAAAAGCTATAATCAGCTTTCCTGCTGATTTTCCCCAAAATGCAGGATAAATTGTCATTAAATTTAATCCTCTAACGTATCACACACACACAACGACAATGGAGAGAAGCTTTTTCGGTGTATGCGAAACCTGCAGTGCTACAATTATCATCATAAATATTGTGCTTAGGAACATGCTTGCCACAGGTCTTTGGCATTATTTTGGGTTCTTTAATCTGTTCAAAAACACCCCCAACAGGCTGCCTTCAAAGCGGGACTGCTTTTAAACTTCCACAATGCATGCGGCGGTGGGTGGTCTCTCTTGTGCTTCTATATCAGATCTGGGTCACATTTTCGAATGCAAAATATACGACTGTTGTCAACGACAAGAACTAACACAGCCACATATGAAGGGAATATTTCTAATTAAAAGACGACGTCTCCTAAGGATCCAGGCCACATACGATGATGTTGGTCGTGACTTGTGAGTAGTTGCAAGGAGATTGCGATAAACGCTATGGCAAGATGTAAAACACTTATGACGATTTTTTTTCTTTTAAGCTCAACAAACTAGCGTCAACAGGAATCAACAAATGCAGTCGTGTGGTTACCGCTCCTCCGTGGACAAAGTTTTAGTGAATTTCATTACAACAAAACAAAAGGAACAGAAACTGGTGACGTTTCTCCGATTGCTATTAATGCACCCTGGAACTGTGAGTGGGATATAAAGGGCCTTTGAGTGATAATGGCTTTTATTGTTAGAAGTTTGTCAGTCATGTTGATGTCCTTCAAATACAAATAAATAAATAAATAAATAAATGTTTAACGTTTAGTCAAATTGCAAGAAAAAAATCGATGAAACTTTTATGTAAAGGCAAGTGTTTTAAAATGTCATGAGACAAATATTTCATAGGGCGAAAATTGCTTTGATGAAAGCAGTTGTTCAGATCGAAAATTAAAACTAAGGGTAGCGTTTCCTAAGCATATGCTACCTTTTTTGCGTTGTTGGTTATAATTTATGTCATGATACAAAAATGTCAAAAATGAAAACATCTCGATAGAATAAGACCAAGACGTATTTTTTACAAGGCAAAGCAAGTGTATCACACTCTGGCACACTATAAAGAACAGAAACACGCATCTAGAGTAGTTCTTATAAGCTTTATTGACACTCCATTGATAGATATTTATGTTATGAGACAAAAATGAAAAAAAACAGTAATATGCGCATTATGGCTAGTGATATCAACCAATGATGTAGTATGATGTTTACGGAACATTCAAATGAAAGGAGGTACCTATATGGAGCTTCCTAGTCAGTTGAGTTCATGGGAGACTAAGACTACCGCAAACGTTACGCCTACACTACTTGAATCTTTTAAACACTCAGTGGGAAAAAATCCTTCTTATGACATGTTCTTGTGCGGCACCAATGACGTTCTCTTTTCACTATATGTATATATATCCTCTTAACCCAAGCTGGCTTAAAGCCTCCATTATTTCTCTGAATTCCTGATGATACCATATACTTAGTCCTAGAAAGCAAACGCCCCGTTTCCCCCCATAATCGTATTAGAATGATTTTTGTGTCACACAAGCTAAAAGGATTCTCTCGGTGCGGTCCTTTGAACTCACATAAATCAATGAAAGTGTCATTAAGCACACGAGTGTTTGTGTGACTCTGAGCACATAAGCAAAAATGAAGAAAACACTTTTGACCCAAATATCTGTTCTATCTAAGACCAAACCACACCCATGCGACACCGCACAAATTCAAGACTGTCAAAGGCGGGCACACCGGTGCACTAATGAAACTGTGTCGTCGGAATTCCTTGGGACATTTAATTAAGACAAAAAAGCGAGCACCCAGCAGCCATTCTCTTACAAATGACTATCCACCCTCCGAATTTTAGGGGTCAGCCAGTGGGTGTAGTCGAGTGCGGTACCGAACGACCATCAAGGAAGAGAGCACAAAAACGTGGCAATAAAAACTTTTACCACTACCCACGCCAACCCTTAGAAATTCTTTACTTCGTATAAATGTCGCTTTCAATTTGTACTTTTCTTTCTACCCCAGCAGTAGCTTGTATACGGTAAGATGCGCAACGCTTTTCATCGTCTCGTCGTCGTCATGTAATTGGCGTTCAACGGGTGAACATGGTGAAGAAAAAAAAAAAAACGGAAACGGGACAGACACTCCAAACAGACACTCAATGGTCTCGAATATGAAGGCAAACCAACGAAAATTTAAAACCACTCCGTAGTAATTAAAGGTGAATCCCACCGGCAGTCAGGGAACTGGAAAATTTCCAGAGTAGGTACCCGTGAATTGCGGGGTGTGCAGATGAATGGGAGTATCCTGTCCTTTGTGCAAGAAACCGTATGCCGTGGAGCGCGCCTGACAGACGACAGCACTTAACCTTACGCTATAATTTTGGGGCCCTAATTAACAGTGTCAGGTGGTTTCGCTTCGCCGTATAATTGCAGTTCAAGCTTCAAGGTGCTATCGGTGGATGCGGCGATGGTGGTTTATTATTTTCTAACTATACCATTTCTGCCTGACACAGGGAGGATGATGAGATTTCTTAGAAGGATTTCCTAAGAAGTGTTGACATTTTTCCCAGCTAATTCAAGTGACGGATGTCAAAACGAATTGAGCAAGCGAAGCTACTTCACTTGATTTGGCTAAACAGCTTACTGTTTTAATTGGATTGCGAGGCAGCGACTAATTAGGGAGTTAGTCCGGTTTCTATGTAAAGTGCACAAGTGTTTGCAGCTGCACTGGGTTTATCCAAGAATGGCCAAAAGTAGCAAGAGCAAAATGGTAGTGGTCCGATTTGGCTTTAGTATTGGATTAAAAATGACATAAAAAAAATGTCAGTGTTTAGGGTTTCAGGGTATTTTCCTGTTAAATTTTATCTAAAGATTCAACATCTCCTTAATTGGCATCGCATATGTTAGGATGCGTTCGAGGAGCACCTGGTCGCTGGTTGTCGATGGGGTCTCATAGATGAGATGGGGGAAATAGAAAAAGAGTTTTTGTAAGTTTCGGGATGTCTTTTATTCTTTTCCAAAAGACATGTCTTACCTCGACGATTGTTGTTACATGAAGAGACTTATAGCTATGGATTGATTTTAAAGAAACGATAAATGAAGAAAATAAAGTGGAACTCAAAGCTAACATGTTCGAATGCATGTCGAATATGGAACTTATATTGTACAATATTTTGCTTAATAGAAATGTGATTTCACATGAACACGAACAGCATATATTTCATAATTCGAACATACATTAAAGTTGTACCATAAAACGAAGGGATCCCATTTGTCGAATTTATAAACCTTCATATATGGTTATGTATTACTAGCCGACCCGGCGAACTTCGTTCCACCCAAATTCGTTAATGTAATGAAAATAATAATTCCGAGAATAAACAAGGCACATGCTGCTTTATGTAATTCGGTCAATTCAAACTCTAATAATAATAATAATAATTTTCCACAACTTTCCACATCCATGGATGTCACAAATATCCAACGATTGTCCATGCGACTTATTATTTTTGATAATGAAAGCGATGCGCATAGGAAATTGAAGGAGCTTGAAAACCAATGGCAATGGTTTGCCCTGATTTTTTAAGTCAAAATCTGCGCTTCCATGACTTTTGGTTTGAGATTCTTCACAATAAAATCAAAAGCGATTCGTTAAAAAAAAGTTTCGGTTAATTTCGGTCGCTCAATCAAATTATCTGAACTGACTTTCGATTTCAAATTATATAGCGGTGAGCCCGCTAAAAAGTAAAAATGCAGAGATAAGCACTCTGAAAATATCTTTTTTAAACACTTCATTTGTTAAGATTGGTTGAGCGTGTCAATCGCTAGAGGTAGAAACACACTACAGAAACTACAGAAATAATATTGAGGGGATTTTTGTCATTTAATTTGCGTTAACAAGTCTTTAACTGTCATAACATGCTTTTTTCCTTAGGTTCCCACATATCTCTTTCAGACTTACCTTCATGTCTAATTATTTACGAATAATTGCCATCCCATCCATCTAATCAGCTTGAACGCCAAATAGACTGGTATGATCGTCACCAGAATGTAAAGGTAATAGGTCCAACTTTCTGTCAGGTTTTCTGTCATTACTGCAAGAGATAAAAAAAAAAAAATACAAATCACCATATTTACTAAAGTTAAACCACCACAGGTAATAAAATTTAAAATTTAATTTAAAAAACAAATTTTCTCAACATTGCTCGTTGCTGATTGGCATCATGCAGTGAGCAATCACAAATTTTCATTTGAATTTACATACACCACCTACCCCAGTGTCTCGGCGTGCTAATCTAAGTTGTGCCTCGCCCACGCAAGACGCCATCAATTCCCCCCGTTTTAACTAGTCTCCATCATTTGTATCTTTAACATGGTCATTATTCTCCTAGGGACGGGACGTCCCAAATGTAAGCATCATCTGTTCATGAACTGCCACCTCCTGGCCTAGTCCATTGGCAATTTCCATCTCATTCCAGACACGAACTCAAAAACAAATATGCCACTCTGCGCTACTGCCGTCTGTTGGGTAGTTCGTGCTGCGTGCCACTGTGTGTAGTTGTGAATACAAAGAGTTGAACACTGTACGGTATCCAGCTGTCATATACTATTCATTCAGTATAGGTACAGGACCATATTGACAGTCACGTAGCGTAAAGCCAAATTGACGTTAGGTACACGAATACTCATATATGCAGTCAAACATCACCCACGGACTGACTGTACAGCAAGCATATTCGGATTCTTTTCGAATTCTTATCACGAAATAAATACATTCGCCCTTATCTTGGGTTCACTAGATGAAATTAAAGTCAACCTATCGCTAGGTGGAGCTGTGTGCGGCGGGGGGAGCACGCACTAAAGAGCTCGCTTGGTCGCTCGCTCGCGATGTTATTTCTTATCCCACCCCAGAGACGACCCAACTCAACTCGGTATGGAAACTCATGACGAATATAAATTTCCTGAATGCGGTGGTTCGTTTCTTGACGAGAGCGGGGCTGTAGCCTTCGCTGAAATATGATTGCCAATAAAAGAAGCGCCAGGCGATGAGAAATCGTCTTATTGACAGATTTCCGTATCAAAAGCGCGAAATACTCTTCGCAGTGTTAGAGCACTCACGTCACAGTCAGACGGATAACCCTCCTCAGGCATACTAAAATTGGCATTTCGTGTATACCCTTATTGGCAATCTTTTTACGAGCTTTGAGCAAATTATGCCGTGGAATTGACAGCGTGTTAATATTGCTTGGAATTTTTTGTCGTTTCCTATAGCGAGATGAAGCGAAATTACTAGAGTTATTTTCATGGGAAGAAATACTTGACAAGGAGATGTACGACATATTTCTGCTGCGAACATTTTTCATCTTCAAGATGGTTTATGTATTCGGGGGAGGGTGCGAGTGCGGGCGACGAAGTGCTGTTTACACGGATCGAGTGCAATCTCTTGGATGCGATTACCTGCCAAACGGATCATAAAATGTTTGTTTTCAGTTTTTATTGGGGAAAAAATTCTATATAGCTCAATAGAGCGGAAACACAAGCAGCCCACAGATATTCCGTATTAAAAATGACTTTCTTCGGGGCCTGAGTTCACCTCGAACGATTTATTGACGACTGATGAGCATTTTCAATCATAGGCGCCAAATAAAGTGGTTCAGTTGACAGTGAAAATGTTCAATATACGATTGCGAGATGAAATTTTATGTGAAAGCGCAGAGGGCAATAAAATATTATGTCGAAGACTGATTAGGATTTTTAAGGGTGATGCGTCAGCATGTGTATAGCTACAAAGTAAGCCTGATGAACATTACGGATCAAAGTGGAGTTGAGAGAATAATACGCAGATACTCGTACGAGATGTGAGAGGAGGTGGTCTGTTTTTATAAAACTGTTGCACAGATAGGAAATCTAAGAGTGAATTAAATTTTAAAAATTTGCGGTGGAATTGGGTAGGTCGCGTGTACTGACCAGTGGTGCCATTTTAGCATTTTCTGTGCTAAATCTAGCATATAACCATTTTAAATTGCATATAAGTTTAAAAAAAAAATACGCTATTAGGCTATCTACCTTTTTTCTATTTTTAAAATTTAAATTAAATTTTATTTCCCACCATAAGAACATATTAGCGGTACATTTTGCTTTACACATAACAAGTTTCCTGAACTTGGCAGTACTGAAAATAGTTATGACAGTTTCTCAATTTGAAGTATCATTCGTCAAACCTAAAAAAAAAAATTCTGTAGGGTAAATGTGCTGAATGCCATATAAAAAAAATACAAATATCTCAAAACAAAATACTAAAAATGACGCTTAATATGCCCTGGCATCATTCTACTTCAGATGTGCATATTAGAACAAATGTTGAGTTGATCTCCAATAGAATTGTAAAGCTCAATGACTGCTTTAGGATGAGATGCGACACCTGTAATAATCCTCTTATTTATCAATTAAATATAGAATAGCTTAGGTAAACATGGCAATGTTAAAACCATTTGCGAACTTAGTTACTGTTAATTTACTTATCTGTTAATTGTTAATCTTAATTTAATTATTTGTTAATTAATAATCTAATATCTTTTTTCTTTTAATTTATTTATTTATTTTTATTTATTTATTTCTTTATTTATTTACTTACTTATTTATTTGGTTCATTACCTTATTCTAGTCATATCTATAGAGTGGCTTACTCTTGTTATACTCGTATATAATAAAAAACTATACACCTTATTCCTTAGGTATATAATACATACTTATTCTATATTTTTTATTTTATTTTTTTCTTCTTTATTTCTTCAAATTGAGGTCTTTTTTTTCGTTGTTTCATCAGGTTTAATTTTGTAAACTAATAGCATCACATAAAAATATATAAATAATTTTTCAGTAGAAAGATATATATTTGTAAATCATATCTCTGTACGAATAATGTAAATTCTGCGATAGCAAACTGTACTTTACTATCGAATTAAATGTATCTATCTTATCTATCTAAAAAAAATTCAATTCAAAAATTCAATTGGGAGTGACTTGCGGCACAATGCAATGACTAATAACTATGTATCTTGTAGGGAATCTTGGAAGCATTGTGGGCTTTTATTTATTTTTGAAATTTAACCGACACCGCGAAGGAGGAAAAGGAAGTGTCTATTGTGACCTACCTATCTTAAGCGAATTTGGGCTGAACGATTCGCTCAGTTATGGCAACATTTTTGATCAGCGATAGCCCGCACAATTTTATTCAAATTTCCATTATAATGGGTGAATTAAATGTCTAAAATCGAGATTTAAAGTTAGAGCTAGAGCTGAAAAAAGTATTTTTTTGAATAAACTGCAAAAAGGGAGATTAGTTTAAAATGTGTGCCATATATTGGGTACCCTAGGAGCGAGCGAGATGACTAGATATACCTACTTATGATAGTTGAGCTAGACTGATATTTTTATAGCAGCATAGGGGGAGATTGATTTGAACACTGGAAGAGGTTGGACGTGTCGCGCGGTGCATAGTTTTTTTTGATTAATTAAATTGGCGGGGTGTACCACATGTGGTTTCTCTGGGGCATGTGCTAAATCTTACGAGCTCCAAGAAACAAACAAAATAATTTTGTCAAAGCCCGAATCAGTAAAAAGGTTTCATCGAATAAAACGTCTGATTTTATTACGTATCGTGAAATTTGCTGACCAAAACCAAGAACACCTAGTGCTCATACCACGTGCCCCATCCGCCTCATCACACCACACCGCGGCCGTCCAAATCTAACGCCAAAATTCCACCAACGATAATAGGAATTTTACGACCAAAATCTTGGCTATACACGAGCGCGAGTCTGCCTCTCTCAAAGGAAACGGTGTCCCCGCCGAACGGGGTATCATTGGCTTCACCTTCCTCCACCATTGGGCCAAAGCGCAAGCATACACGGTTGCTTCATTGCAAAAGGAAAAGGGGGTAATTTTTTTTGTTGACCTCGTCTTCCAATCTCTGTCGGATCAAATAACCGAAACATCGACGATCTGTCTCATCGACACTGCATAGACAGTGCGCCAGCAACACCCGCATAACATGTTGCAGCAGCGACACCTGATCCCGCAACATTTTCATCAGCAGAGTCAGCTTTAAAAGCATACCAACAAAATCTCGGAGTATCATATCCACATCAAACAGTCAGCAGTATATCCAAGAAATAAACGGTCTATTAGTCAATAGGTGGCGTTGTTCCCAGTACTAAGAGCTAAGTTTTCTTATTTTTTTCTTTTTCTTGGTCATATTCGTATTTTGTGAATCATTTATGTTCAAATTATATTTCTTTTCGTTCAGTGAATATAGATCTACGCCGTATGCCTAACAAAATCAACAACGAGCATACACAAGTCAAGGAAGGAAGGCGGTGCACCTCGTTCCCTCACCTTGGACATCGGTTTGATTAAAGGTAACCCAATAAAATAAAGTGGGGTAAGTGATTTGAAATATTATTTGAACAAGTGATAAAGTGAATTGACCAAAGCGTACAGTAAAGTAAATAAAAAGAGAATAGTAACCTTAACGTAACGTAACCTATGTGAAATATTAAGTTGTACAGACCGCAAACGACATATTCATCGATGTTGGATTTGTAATTAAGAAAGCAAAAGAACAGAAGGAAAGTGAAAGAAGAGAAATAGAAAGAAAGTAAGAGAGAAGAATTGAAAGGAAGCTATGAGTAATTAATACAAAGTAAATGTCGGATTTTTAACGCACTGAAAGTTTTGTATAGGATTGCTAGATATATTTGTTTTCAAAAGGAAGTTATAAGAACTTAACTCTTATATTATTATAGTAGCGTAAGATTATGAATTCGGATGCCATTGCGTCGGTTTTAAGTGTTAATAAATGGTTTATAGTTTGAATTATAAAATTTAAAAGAATGCGAGTTATGTTTTTTTTTTGTTTGCTTATTCGACGACGTTAGAGTGGTATTTTACACAGTTTTTCTTTTATCGTAATATTTTCCCAATTGAAAGAAGGGTAAAAATGTATAGGGAATAAGCTGTTTGAGAGGATGTGTTGGACGCAATAAAGGATGGACTATTTAGAGGGTATGAAGAGGAGTAGAATCGGAGGAATTTAGCCCCTATAGGAGGTTTAAATTCTTGTTCGTTCGGGGTCGTCGTAAAATGAGCGTGTCGATGGCCATGGTTACTGAACTTCGGTTTAGTTAGGGGTGGGCCAGCTCGTGGAGAGATCCTACATCTTCATTTCTCTCCCTTCCTTCCGCCTTGGAATAAAAAGTGAATTATACCAAAACTCGGGCCTCGCAATTCGTATTGTTAGGGAAGTAGATGGTTACGTGACGCGTATAAGATCTTTATTTTCGATACTATTCAGGAGTATTCAGGCATTTAAAAATAAAATGTAACCCCAGTCGAGGGCCTGTGGCAAGATCCCCGCCCACCGACGAGCTAGCGCGTGGAGGAGCTTTATGCCTGAGCCACAGGAGGCCTCGACACCCCCTTATACTACTCTGCCCGGACTGCCTCAAGGGTCCTGTGACCTTGGGTCATAAGGGTGGATAAGGTTAGTGAAGAGATACTTGTGCCCGAACTAGTCATACCACCTAGGACTAGGCCTTTACCAGTATGGGTGATAGTACCGGATAGGTCGAGTTCTATGTGACCGAAGGTTGTTCAGTTCATTAACGCATTTTTGCCTGCATCCGTAGGCATATGAACTTTTACTTCGGTGAGGGTGTAGGAATATGCAGGCCGTTCGTTACAATCTATTTGCACATGCACATTTCCTATTTAAGCTGTTGGCATCCGCGAATATAGCTCAGTCTAAAGACGGCAGTTGTTATATTATTATTTCTTTTCTATGCTTTTTTTTGTTAATAAATTCGTTGTTTTTAAACTTAAGTATATTTTGTTTTATTCCCTAATTCCCTAATTTGGCATATTCCGCTGGAAAATTTCTGGCAACACTGGTGCTGGCGGTATATTTAATACTTAGTTTATATTATGAACAAAACATTTGGACTCCACTAAACTTAATTTTATGTGTATAGCCTATCACCCCAGCAAGAGAATACACATCAAGTCTCTTCGATTCTTTGAATATTGCTTAAGGATATTTATCAGGCATGTGTTTGGATTTTTGGACAGGTACACCTACACAGTACCTACTCATTCATTAAAGTATACAAATTAAATGATTTGCTAACGTCTTTAACTTGTATGAAGAAAGTGATGAATCCCGGTTTCCACGTGCGAGTTGTACTATTGCTGTTTTGAGTGCGTGGGAAAATTACATTACAATTTAAGACAATGCATAGAAAATTGAAAATCTAAAAACTCAGCTGGGGATTTGTCATACAATTCAAAGACTGCAACAATAACTCATTGATTTCTTATTGTGTGGTCGGTAAAAACGGGAATTTTTAAAACTTGCCATGGGAAATTGCATACCAATGGCAACACTACTGGAATATTAAGATATTTCCGATCTTAAGTCAATAAGGTGTTCTTCCCAACTTTGGTTTATTTTTGTAGTCTGTTCGCATTTGTCGTTGTACGCACTTTATCTAGTTCCATCGATCTATAGCAAGCGTTGCCTGAAAGTAGATTCAGCTCCTCTTTACTCCACTGAGGTAACTTGTTTCTTGTGATTATCTAGTCTGAGTGTACCGATACATATCAGCGCTTATAAGAGGAAGGGCATTCTAAACGGCATATTACCAACAATCAAGCGCTTAGACGCCCTCCCAAACTCTGTCTGCTTAGCAACGATCTTGGAACTGGTTCAAAACTGGTCGACTGATAGGCAAGCAACCTCTAGTCAAATTGATAACTTTGCATAGACAGACTGGAAGCCGACATTCGAATGGTAGAAAATGATCGTCTTTTGATTGCAACGAGTAGAGGTACGTACCGCTGCAGTTCAAAAATTTCACGAAAACTAAGCGAATTTCCAGGTGTCTCTGTCGGTAATTAATTGATTGATACTCGTTCCCAAAGCACGCAACGGTAGAAGAACTGAGATCGAAGATAGTTGGTGTGCTGTTTGGATGGGTGCGGAAACATTTATCTCTGTATACCACAAACAGCGAAGCTGAAGAAATATAAAATGGTATAGCAGAACATTATAAAGAATCAGTAAAGAGCTGACATACCTATATATGGTGACATCTATAGGATATTCAGTGAAAGACTTAAGAGGTGACACAGTTCTCAGAATTTTAAGTCTTTTCAATTGTTACCGTGTAATTTTGTGCTTCCGCCATTCGTGTGACCTTGCTGTTGTAAATTTTCGAATTGGCTATTCCACTCAAGGAGAGCTCAAGCTTCGCAATTTCTTACTTTTGTTAACATTTTGTTAGTGAAGCAAACAAGTGTACAAACACAAATTTCGCTTGAGTCCGAAAAAGGTGTCTTCCCGTTCATCACACCCCGGTACTTCAGTACTAATTAATTGTGTAAGTTGATAGGTATACTTTACATATTTTCTTAAATTTCTCTTTTTATATAGGTACCTACGTCCTTGTGAGAAAAGTTGTCCTAATGGTTTGACACCGAATGATTGATGTTATCCAAGGAGATGAATGTTAGAGCTAATGTGATGAAACAATATAAATATTCCATTAGAAGATTAACTTTAAGCGTAAATTGTCACCTTTGTTTTCCATGTCTAAAAGGACATGTTGGGTATATATATATAAACAATTCGTAAAATCGTATACAACCTCTCCTTGTCAACTTTGATGAATTAAGTATATGTAATTAGGTAATGAAAATCCTTACCCCTCGCATCAAAATTGTAATATTGAGTCAAGTTCTAGAAAAACAATCTTGGAGAGAGGGCGCGTAGAAAATCTCTCTGGGGAAAGAGGCTGTAAGTAGATTTTTAAAAAATTCAAAATAAAAATAAATGCTTTCTAAGATTTGGCTGTCTTTTCCCAAGAACCAGAAAATCAGTTTTTATACCATAATCAGACTGAAAATTGGAAGAAGAAAAATAAATCGAAAGATGGCCCCCATCATCAGCTAGACTCTATAATTCAACAAGACCTGCATTACTCATAAGGCCCTCGAATTGGAATATTGAGAACCATATATTCTCCTATAGGAGAAAAGGTTGCTTTCAAATGAGGGTTTTTGTGAATAATCAATTAAAAACATAAATCTATGTTACAATTAAATTTAAGCAGCAATTATGAGCTCTCGTGAAGAAAGTGGAGATTCAGGCAGAAAGTCAATTAGGTTGTGGATGAAGAAGGTTCCTCTTGTCTGTCGACTTAACAAAAATACAACATTGATACGCCACGACAGTATGGTGCCACATCACATCAGGGTTATATACGTACTTGTTGATTGGCATATCCTGAGTTTAGATATCAACCGCAAAACACTTTGCTTCTTCATTGGTAGCTGGGTGTGTCAACAAACCTATCTGACAATCTATCCACGAATTTCAGCCACTGAATGTCAAGTGGAATCACTCCATCTCCATTCATTGAAGCTCCATAAAGACACCTCTTAAAATCAATTCGTCAGGCATAATTACACGTATCTGTAGGACTGGCCGGCGCTTCATCGCTTCATGCCAATGCGAAGGATAAAAGTTGCTGCTGATTTATCACGTAGAAGAATTCATGTCTCTCAAGTCTCAACACATGCATTATTCAATAGACGCAGAAATAAAGCACAACAAACAGTTTCCCCATCTTTTCGCAATTAACAAGCACCATTTGCTTAATCTCACATTACCCTCCCCGGCGACTTGTTCATGTTTTGGCAGAGAACGTCACCTTTGCACAGTTTCACCAAACAGACGGCAGTATGGTGCCATCCATAACTTATACCTCTGTGAATGCTTCGAGATGACTAATTCATTATTCATTCCACACGCAGTTTAGACACCATTCCCCGATCGCTCCCTCGAATGTGGAGAATATTGATCGCACAAAAATACCACTCGGATGCAATTTTCTCAACTTTTCAGCTGACGCGAGAGCAAAATTTACAAGAGGAACAAAAGAAAAAAAATCACCTTACGCATCATCGACAAAGTCGGAAAGCCTTTTAATGGAAAAAAAACGCCTTCTCCATTATCATAGCTGCATATTCGAAGACTTTACTAATTAAAAAATTTTCCAAGCGACCAAGTGGAAAACGCTTTTCTTCTCTTCGGAACATTTTTTTTTTTTAAATTTTTCCCTATGCATATCCATGGACTCGTGGTTGACAGTCTTCCTCGTTAATTCCCCCATTTTCATAATTTCCTTTTTTTTTTTTAATTTGTAATCTCTCGCAGCGAACTTCTAGTCGGGAATATACTCCCCATACATAGATATGGCTTTACTTGCTGAAGTAAGAAAGTCATCGTCAATGTAGTGGAAAAATCCTATTATACTATTGGGCTCGGCAGAGAATATAAGGGCGGCAGCGTCTACCGCGCAACTTGCATTACTAATAAATTATTGCCGTACGTTTGTTCATATTCGGTGGGTGGTATATATAGGTACAGTATAGAGAAAGGCTTAGGATCCGCATGTAGAACCTCCACAATCAGGAAGAGGGAAACTGCAGCCTCATGAATGGGGTCAGTGAGGCGGACGATTTATGTTTTCCATGTTCTTTAATTATAGCCAAGGAGATAAGGAAAACAACAAGTGCGTATTATACACGGGTTGCATTTAATTGGGTGTAGGGTTTCAGTTTTTGTTCATGTCCGCCTTATCTTTGTTGTGCACAAGCAAGTTGTACAATGTTTGAGGTATAGGTACGTGTATTAGTACGGCTTATTGGAATTGTACAAGTTCAAAGGGGTTGATGGCCTTTTGCGTTTGACTACGTTTCACTTTTAAATGCTGAAAGTAGTAAATATCATTTTCCGCATGATTCCACTAAGCAATTTGCTTTGAAAATAAAATCTACGATAGCCATCGGGTTCATGCTTTTAGCATGAGTGCACCGAGTTGTTGTTCGACCGACAAAAGTCATTGCTCCGCTGTTGATATTCAATAAAGTTGGGTGGGATTCCATCTACAAAAGAGTTGAATAAGACTTGGGAATCGGATCCAATCCTATTAAACGCCGAACGGATCACTAATCTCTTAATAAATGGAAATTGGGAAATCAGTCCAACTTCGAGCTTTATAGGAAAAGCACATTAATCATTCTGTGTTACTGTACAAATTAAATCTATCGTCGGAGAATTCAGTCGGCTATTTAATTACCAAATTTGGTTTCAATCAAATGAAGGTCTTCTAAGATGCTTTGTTCATCAAAGCGTAAAGTGTAATTTAATTAATTGACCGTACCATTGGATAAAGCATTGTATAAGAGTTTGGTGATTCGAGTGACAGATTGTAAATTGTTGGATGAGAAGGGTTTTACAAGCGACTAAGGATGTCCCAATAACAATAGTCAGCAAGGTGCCTTTTTGGATTCGATCCTCAGTTCTAAGTCGGAAAAAAAATATTGAACTCAATCGGAAAGCCATAAATGTGGAATTGTATACCTGTGGAAGAAAAGATTCAAGACACATTTCTTACACGGACTGTATAACATCAAGTCAACATCAGTTTGGTTCTTAAATTTTTATCGTAGTAGTTTTTATCGCTTGTGCCAAAACTTGTAGGCGCAGTGGCTTAGTGGTTATTGTGTTGGACTACTAAGCGAGGGATCCCACCTCTTGCGGATGTCTGCTCATACTAATTATTTATTTATTTATTTACATAAAAACAACCAGCGACGTCTTGCGCGGTGATATCGGTCCTCTGTTAAAAGGATTAAGGCCCATTTTATTCACTCGAAGTTGAACACAACTTGGGAAGTTTGTTGATCAACTTCGAGTGAATAAAATGGGCCTAAACTTCTCGAGTAGACAATATCAGGGCTGTAAGTGCAAAAAGTACGAGTTGAAGAGCTCCAACTAGAGCATTCTCCACAAATGTTACGATAGTCAAACAAAATCCGCCTGACCTATAACTTATTTCGATCATACAAATTTCGAACATTGTCTAATGGAATAAAAAATAATAATAATTGAGTCTCGTTAATAATAAAATCAATTTATTTTTCTTATTATTTTAATTATAATAATTTGCAGAATATTATGGTGCAGGGAAAATCTTCACGGGCAATAACTTCACCTTGAGTTGGAAATAAATTCCCATATTTTATGTGAAATTATTTCCCATTGAAAGTGAGCAAAAACTTCTTTTGTGGGAAATATTTTTTTTTTAAATGCGACGACTAATGTAAGCCTACAATTCATAAACAGTGGGAAAACGTATGGGGGGCATGCTGCCCCCCTGCAACCCCCCGGCTTGGAGTCTCTGTTTAAGAGTGGGAGTAGTTGCGAGTTTGGGTGTATGCAAAGTCAAATAAATTAGCTATACTAGCTTAATAATTTGATTTTGCTTTCCAGTTAGAATCAACAAAATCGCAAATTGTAGGTGGGAAATAATTTCACAAAAATTGGTGGTGATGTCGTTGCCCACTTCAAGTGGGAAATAACTTCACATAAAAAAAGTGAAATTATTTCCCACCCATAGTGAAGTCATTTTCCGTGTGAAGTTGTTGCCCTTGGAAGTTATTTACCTGCACCGAATATTATGTATACATAAATAGGTATATAAAATGTGTTGTACAATGGAGCTTCTGCAGCTGTGCAAGATATAGATAAGAAGGTATTAAAGAAATGATTGGCCGATGATAACTTAAATAGGTAACAAAAGTTTCAGACGTCGTGTTATCAAGATAGCGTCGATTTTCGTTGTGTATCTAGTTATTGATTCAGTATTATTATTCCCACTAGGTGTTGGTACATTCACAAAAAAAAAAAAAAAAAGAGCAGCTGACTCAAACAATAATTTAAACCTGCCGCAGTCAACTTGAGTTGTTTATGCAAAGACGCAAAGTTTCAATTTTCGTTATCGCCAACCTCCTAAAGCAACTCAACTAATTTATTGCAACTGAACACATTTCGGAATATGAAACATGTTGATTGATTTATCATCGAACGCACACTTCAAAAGTATAGAGCAACTTAAGGGAAACTTCAGGCAACATTAAGCGACACTCATTTCGTCACTCAAAACAGATTCAATATCAAGTATCACCAAAGTTTGAAAATACTGCTAATACTCCTAAGCACATACTTCAAATCAAATATCGATATCCTAGCCAATCCTTCATCAATGTCATTGCAAATTACCCACGAAAAAGGGTTCACAATAGTCTGAACTCATGTTACCAACTATACCTTCACAGAAATTGAGCAAAACGGTTCAGTGACAAAGAAAGAAAGAACAAAACTCAATTTGCCCAACCGGAAGGGATACTGAGCACTGATTGAGTGGGTGTGGAAGGACCCCAAACCATGGTTGGTAACAAATTTCCGACTTTGACAAAATAAACTTTCTGCAACCAAACCGATAAAACAAAAGTTCCATAACTATGGAAATGAAAGAAAATGAATTAGCACGTCTACACGAGACGGTGAAGATCCTCTATATATACCGACCGACCCCCCTCCGCCCAAGCATAACGACAGTTTCGATTTTCCCAAAAAGGAATTTCAAGTACTTTCGCCTCAGAACCAAAACCACTCTGCTGACTGGTTCAATGAAATAAATTATTCTGTAGTAAAAGTTTTCCCTCAATCATCACATTTAAAATTTAAAATGTATTCTCCGAGTTGGCGGCGGAATACCACCAACACACCCCTTTTCGTTCGAGTAATCTCTTCGGAGATGCTATGAAGTCGGTAGGTGTGCATGGATAGAAAGTCAAATCGAAAACTCAATTTGGGTGATATCGATGACATCTGTCGCTGCGAAGTGTATAAAGTTTTCTAGTGCTTTCAGTGTTGGGGAGGGTTTCTGACGAGGGTGGTCGCGACGACGTGTAAGACATAACCTATGCAAATACATATACGGTATCCTTCAATTACATCGAACTTTGCATACCAAAATATGTGGTTGTCTTTTGGTCGTAGGTAAAGTATGTTCTGCAAGGACTTTTCAGTGTTTTACCAAAGAATATGCCCAATATGTGAATTTAGGTCGGTGGGTAAGGGAATAACAATATTAAGCGTCTTTCTGAGACCACTATACGTACAAGACCTGTAAGTAAACAAAGAAGAACATGGAGGGAAAGCTCAAACTAGATAAAGCCTATGATGGGTGAATTTAAAGCCGGGAGATCATACAAAAATTGTTATGATAATATCCAAAAATTCACTTTAGGAGAAATACGCATTTTGCGTAATTTGCGCAGTCTACTTTGAAATAGCTCTGAAAATGAAGAGCATGGTCGGAAAAACTTTGCAAGGATGCGAAGACCCGAGCCATGACCAATTAGTGCGGTCTTTGGCTAATTGTCCCCAGTATTATATAATGTTCCAGTGGACCAACGATAACATGAGGCCATTACCTGTGCGGGACTAAATCCTACCACATATCCAGTGGAAGTCAGCCTGATGAACGTTTCGGAATCAAAGAAATGGCCATATGATTTTGTCGGGACCAACCCAACGAATGATAACCCTATCCTTCTGGAGAATTAGCTGCCCGACATCGGGTACCTATGAATCAATATTATGATCAACCAATAAATTGCAGTACGTTGACTACGGACCTGTTGCGCCAACTTTTTTTTTAATTTATTTAATGCCATATGCAGTAGTGGACCAAGTACTCAACTTTGGTGTACCCCCCAGTCGAAAATCAAACTCTCTGATGAGAATTTTTAACTCAAAAGGACTTATATATTGCGACATTCAAAAACAAGGAACAATTGGGACAGTCTTTCACCAGGGGACCACCTACTTTTTGGGTCAACATGCCCCAAAAATTGGTTAAATCAATTTCAGTGCCAAAATACACATGCCCGCCCCCAGTGTGGTCTCACTTGTAGCCCACATTACCCTACTAACGACAGTCTTTCACTTAAATCTCACAACACCATTAAAACTACAGATATCTCTGGGGGGTGAATGTGAAAAGTCAGCCTTCTGTAAATTTTATTGAAAAATTATTCATGCTAAAACTTTACAGACCAGCTAAACCCTTAGGACTAACGACTCTCTCTCGAAAAAAAAACGGGAGGGATATTTACTATAGATCTACATATTCTCTCTACTATTCAACTATGGGTCGTCCCCTTTTCGGTTTGTTTGGCTTTCACTGCAAATGTAGGTGAAGAATGTACTCAGAGCACCCGCTGCATACAAGAAATCGCTTTACTGAAAATGATGATGACACCCTTTGGCGCTTATCCTTTTCGAGAACATCCTTTATTGAAGAATGTTCATATATCTATAGAGATCAATAAGTGTTCGCAGTGACTGTGCTACCACAGTTCATTTTCACGAATCCTTTTCAAAGCTCTGCCCTCTATGAAACACGCTCTGACTCCCTGAGGGAGCATTTTCCACTACTTCACAAAGGTATTATCAGACCCCTTGCTCACAGTCTTAGATTTGTGTCATCGGAGGTTTTTTTTTTTATTTTTTGCTCTTGTACCCTTAAATTCACAGCGCATCTGTGCCTCCCGAGGGATGGAATGAATCTGCTAGTATAGTATCTAACTACTCCTGTTGCAAAAAAAAAAAAAAAAAAATAGGGGGGAATCAGAAAGAAGGCTATCCCATGTATATTTGAACTCAGCTGCCATAAGGACGACATAAAAATCGTCGACAATAGACAGTGACAATGCTTGTTTGGATTATAGGACACGGCTGGGGTCTCGTAAGTTTAAAAAGGATTATCCTTGATGCTCCTATGTCGATAATTGAATCGAGTTCAGGTTGGAAGGCCCTACATACACAACCCCATACACGGTTGTGGGCACTCGAATACAAATTCTTGTTTATGGGCCACTTGGGGCTCATCGATGGGAATCGATAACAAGCGATTAAACGTTGCTTGGATCGCTGAATGTGCGCCGTTGTTGTTGTTGGTTCGTGCGAGTGTGTATGCTATTTGGCGTGGGTGTACAGTGTACACGTGCAGTGTCTCTCTTATTCCCCATTGTCCTTGTTTCTTTTTCATTTGGTATATTTGCTGTGCATGTTGTCATGGCATCGTCGTCCTCGTCATCGTCATCGGAGCTAATGTCCCTCTCGATGGTTGACATTTATTTGTGTGTCGGGAGGCATATGTGTCACGAAAACAAGCGAGCGTCTATGTGGAGGTGTTGGTGTGGTGGGAGCCTATTATAAATTGGTCGAACATTTTAATTTTAAAGGCAGCACTATTCACCACTTATGTTTTGTTCTGGGAATTTATTGGCTTTTAATAACCCTCTTGAGACGGATATGGCGAAATGGACATGGACGAAATATGAAAGCAACTCAAAGTAGGTATCCAAGCAGTAGATGATGGAAAAACCACGCAAGGGAAAATGACGAAATTTCATTATTTTTTCGGAATTTTGTAAAAATGTATTCACACGCATGGTAACAAAGTAACGGAAACTGTTGGAGGCTACACTACCAACAGCCTTGTTGCTTCTACCATATTTCACATTAGTTGGACACTTAGAGACATAGGGTAAAGCGGGGCTAGTTGGGCCACGGGGTAAGTAGGGCCACGCGAATTACGCACGAACCGCAAGTTCTACACGAACATAATCATACTGACTGAAATGTGCGCTATAAGCAACCCGTGCAAAACTAGTCTCAGTTGCATTGTATCAGCAGATGGGGGAACCACTCGAACTTTTTTCTTTTGGAGTGAAAAAGTAAGAAAAAATGTTTGATTATTTTTTTTATTTCAGTGGCGAAAATGTGTAAATAATACAATAATGTACCGTTTTTTTTATACATCACATTATTATATTTCAGTATTGCTTTTGAAAAATTGGACTGCTTTAAGTATTTTTTTAATAAAGACGCAATATGTTCATCAAACTAGATGTGGGGTAAGTTGGGCCAGGTGTAAGATGAGCCGAAATGTAATTGCCTCATGTGCTTGGAAGCATTCTCTGAAAGTATACCGGGCGAGGAGTGGGTATAACGCCATACTTGCCGAAACTGGGCTAATACAAAGTGCTCACTTACGAGGGGAGTTCAATATATTCGCGGTATCAACATGAAGGAAAACACGAATTAAATTAAAAATATTTTTATTTTTCAATATAATCTTCTCTTACCATTTATTACATCTTGAGATTAACTTTTCTATACCCTCAAAAAAATAGTTTTCATCTTTCTCTCCAAAATGTTCATTTATTGCAGTTTTGAGCTCCTCATCATCGGTAAATCGCTTACCACGAAGGTTTTTTTTTAAATCTGGGAACAAAAATTAATCACTAGGGGCAAGGTCCGGACGATAGGCTGGATGCCTTAGAAAACCATGCCGTGTGCACCGGAGCATTGTGAGCGATGTGAGCATTCGAGGCACCCATCTTGCACTGACTTTGGAAAGATTTAGACAGTCATGAAGAATGGTGTGTATGGTGCCAATAGGAAGGTTAATCTTCATAGCTATCGTTTTAACCTTTACTCGGACATCCTCAAGTACAAGTTTCTCGACTTGTTAGTGGGCAGCCTGAGCGAAGGTCGTCTTCAATGCTCTCCCTGTCCCTTTGAAATAAACTTGACCACTTTTGAACAGTTGACAACGAAGGTGCAGAATCTCGAGAAGCAGCCACCATCTCTTCGTGAATAGTTTTTTTACTTTTTCCTTTTTAGTAAGAAAGTTTATCACAGCGCGGTTCTAAATTTTAGTGATAATCGCAACACCAGCCATTTCACCTTCGTTCAACGCAAAATACAAAGCAAACTTATAATCACAGCCAAATGAAATTTTACAGTAAAACACTTGAATAACGGGGCTACTAAAATCACGAAATATTTTTTTCACATCTTTGGAGTATCCTCCCCATACCGCGAATATATTGAACTCCCCTCGTAGACTAGGGGTCGTTTTTTTTTTTTTTTGCATAAACTGCAATAGCGACTACGATTCCTAAATTATCATTTCTTATTTCGATTTGGTTTTTTGTTTGCTTTGATATTAAAAATGTTGTTATGTAGCTTTTATCCTTTGAATAAAATTCTGTTATAAATTCAGCCCTTTTGTCCCTTATGGAGTTCTTTTTTGCACTTGGCCCAGCTTACCCCACACGTTGGCCAGTTGGCGCAATTGAAAAAAAATATTATTCTTCTGCGATTACATATTTTCAACATTCAAAAATGTGTAACCAGCCCAGATGTCCATTCTTTTTAATGTATTATGAATTGATTGATATTTATGAGACTTCAATTGAAAAGTGTCCCAACTAACCCCGCCCTACCCTACTAATAATCATTTTTAACCTTCAAACAGCCATCTTACTTTGTTGGACTTTTAAATATCCGTCACATGAATTCGTGAACACTATAGCTGTACGGTGGGAGATAATCTCCAAAAACAACATCAACAGATAGGATTAAAAATGTCCTCTATATCATTCCACCCCACCATCACAAAGGATTTCAACCAAGTGCTTACGTACTTAACCACTTAAAGTTTGAACTCAAGTATTCCGCGTTAAGAACAGCAGAATAAAAATCCCTATACCTCGCTATGGTTAGCAAAAAAATAATAAAAGAAGACCCCTAACAGCTTCCCCTCTGTCCTGATACTGATTGATGGCAGCTTAGTCAAATCCGCATTTAATTGGACATAAAACGCTCGCCTAATAAACAATTCCATTCCCTCTCTTATTGTAATACACAAGCAAGCATTAGGCTAAGGGACTAATCCTTCCCCAGCTGAGTATCATCTTCTGTCAAGCCCACGTCCAATAAACACAATTTGATGGTCGATTTAATTTTCACGACTAAATCGCATCCAGAGACCATAAACCAAGTCAAGTAATTGATGTGACTGTGTGTCTGAGTGAAGAGGTGCTGAATCATTAGCATTTTGCCACATAAATCCTTTTCGGTCCTAATGTTGTTGATTATTTATTCATTGCGAAGGTGTGCGGCCCGGACTCAACATCTGTCATGGTCTATTCGAGGGCCACGTTCAATTGTGACAGCGACAGGGATATAAGAGAAGGGCGAAGAAAAAACAGGTAAAATGAAAATTTCCACTCAACACCCAATGGTATACGTGCACTCGTACAGGTACACACAATGGAGGACTTTTGGCTCAATGAAAACACTCAATTTGTTCTGCCTAGCCTTGGAGTTGGCGGATGTAGTGTAAAGTGCACTGATGCTGAGGTATGACGTAACGGGTTTGGTGAAGAACTTTTTTTTATGTAAATCGGAGTAAAAGTGTTGCCATCGGCGGCGTTCGGGATTGAACCAGGGCTATTTTATGGGTTTAAAAATATGCAAGCATTTTTTACTAGAAAAAAAAATGTAAGTATTTCTAACACTTTTTTTTTTTAATTTCAATCTTGAAAGAATGTTTTTCAAAAACTTATAAATTAACAGAAATAAATAAATTTAATAAGGTATTAAAGATTTTTTTTTCTCCAGATCTGGCTATTTATTGAACCGTTGCTCTTCCAGCTATCAACATCTCGCTGTGGTACCACATCACAATTTGCAATGTTTTTTAAATTTTTATACGTCAGTTGCTCCAAGACTTTTTAATAATCTACCTAGTAGCATTAGAATTATTAGAAATGAATCCACTTTCTCAAAGAAGTAAAATGTTGGCTCTTCGGTTAAAATTATAAAAATGTAAATGTATTACTATGGGTAACCACTTAATTAGATACTTTTTTTTTTGTTTATCTTTATTGTTGCGCTAAATTTTGTTATCACTATTTCATTGTAAAAATATAAATTACTCTAAATTTGTAACAAATATACTGTACAATTCTTGTCGTAACCCCACCTCACTACTTTTAAATTAATGTTGTATTGTTATTTTAATGTTATTCTAGCTTCTTTCGCCTCTAGTTCCTTATGAACTATAGATTGCATTAAATCATTTTGTTAATTTGTATTATTCGAAGGTTTATTATTTGTTTAAATGTATGAACACTTTATGTATTAGTAAATATAATGAACTTGAACACTTGAAAACTTGAATTAAAAAATAAATTAAAAATGAATAAAAAAATGCTATCTACTTCCTTATTGTAAGTGTTGTCATTTAAAAAAAAAAAACACCCCATTGTCTTAAACGGAACGAGGTAGATAAGTAAATATATACACTTTTATTTTAGTCGTTTTATGTGTCAAAAAGCAATTGTTTAGAATACTAAAAGTCACAGTTCGATTACAATTGTATCTAGAGAAATGTTGCGCTTTTTAGAATGGAATGTGCCTCCGAGGCACCTTGTTAGGACTATGAACTCAAGATATGTATTATCTTTTTCTGATATTACTTTTATATTACAAAGTATTGTGGTTTAGGTTGAGCTTATCACGGATATGTAGGCAGAGTAGGAGCAGGTACTTAAACAATTTAAGGCTGTGGCAGGAAAAGACCTTTCATTTTGAAACGTATTTGTTGGTAACATTTGACTTGTTACAGGGTACGAGTAAAGTACCTAGCTGAACATTAAGAAGACTACTTTTGATGAACACAAAAGGCTTCTTGCTATTGGGTATTGGGACGGCAAACAAAATAGACACGGGTTCTTGAGATAAAAGGTTAGAATATTTGGGTCCAACTAGTTCAGCTTAGTGTAGGTATAGGGCAGAGGTTCAGTGGTAGGTTTTAAAGACTACTAAGAGCGGATTTCAGGTTCAACCCTATAAAAAACAAACTGCATCTTGAGAAAGCTAATAAGTTTTGTTTTTGTCTCTGTATAAGTCGCTGTGCTACAACTGGTATACTGCCGACATTCAATGTCCGTCTGCAAAGTTCGTCGTAGCTTTGATCTTTTTAGAGAATCAGGCTAGTAGGCTACCGTAGGTGAAGACCTGTAGAGTCCACCCAAAAAAAAATCCAACAATTTTTTAAGATTTTTTACAAAGATCTCGATTCCAAGGTTGCAAGAGTCAAAGTCACACGTTCTTCAGTTGACAAGTGACTTAAGGAGTACCTACCTTGGCCCTAAGCTGAGAACTTGTATTTTCTTTAGCGATTGAAATGCATAAATAATGCTTTAAAAAAGAAAACGTTTGATAACTCAAGGCAGTTATATGTACTTTCAGTTGTTTCTCAGTCATTGCCAAAAGGTGGCGCAGCGACAAAAAAACACTCAAAGCATAATTTGTGATTTTTCAGGGTTCGACCTTAAGGCCCCAGTTCTTAGATTGTATTTAGTTGTCATATACAGTTGCTTTTCTGATTCCTGTTTGCCAGTAGGACTGATCAATCAGCTATTTTTACCACCGGTTTTAGAGTCAAAGCTTAATTGTTGGTCGTTAATTCTGTGGTTGTTGCAACTCTTTCTTTTTGGCTCTTATCGAAGATCGGATAAAAGCTGGTGAAATGTGTCTGCTTCGCTCTATATATCTGGGACGACTCTAAGACAGTGCGGACAATATAAAAAAAGGGAATATGCCTTCATTACGAGAAAATTTGCCACCCTTTTCGAAAGTTAATGTTTCCAACAATAGCCACTCTCCAGTGGTTAGGAAATATTGTCGAAGCTCAAATGCGCTGTGTATTACCTGTTGCAGGGTACTCAATAAATATTCCTAATCTTAATTCACCAAACCGATCTTGGAAATTTCCTTTAGCTTGTGTCTTAAGCTACAGTCTCAAGTATTTATTCAATAATGACAGTTGTAGGACAGTTTAAATATGTGTGAATGGATGGGACAGACAAGGAGTATAAAGGTTTGTACAGCACCTATTTTGGGCGCGTGTTTTGTCATATTTTACTGTTTGCTAATTTTTCGCAATCGATTATTATTCCGAGGAATTCGTTTGCAAAGTCAACGTTATACCTTTCACTGGGCTGGAAATTGTATTAATTTCGTTAGAAGGATATTTTTTTTCTTGCATCTGCTCAGCTGGGAGTTAAACACGTGAACTTTTAAGTTCCCAGATTAGAGCATATGACAACTGCAAACACAGCAGCTCGAAAAAAGCACTATTCCAAAAATGTTAAGAGTATTTTAAACGATAAAGCCTATAGATTAGTGACCTTTACGAAGATACCTACACATGTATGTTTCACCAAAGAAGCTGCTACACATAGTTTTATTAAGCGGTTTACTATCTATATAAGACTGCACAACCTGTTGCTGTTTCACTTGACAAGAACATCAGTTTTCCTGATTCAATGAGGTTTCAAACAACTATACATTCAGAAGGACATCTTTTTCAAAATTGTGCGCAAATCTTCTTATAGGCAAAATATTCTTAAATTTAATTTTCCAACACGAGCACTTGTTCGAACTGCGAGGTCATCTAATGACCCACTTTCATCATTACTCAACTGATGCCACTCGGTATACGTATACGAATTTCCAAAGTCTCTCATCGAATGCCATCGCACTACTTTGTATCCACTTTGCATCTGAACAGCACTGATTTTCGAGTGTTTGCAATTAAACCGTCAAGTGCCAGGCATCTGATTTTCCCGCACACTCATGGTCTATGTAGGTATACATTGTACGTCTACCCATTCACATCCTGCAGGGCTCCCCCGTACACAGAAAATGATGATGATGATGCTGATAGTGATTTTGTTGATTTTACATCCCCGCCAATGTGCTCAACCCTACCCATGGCCCAACCCATTGTACTTTTGGATGCCAATTTTCCGTTTGTCGTCGACGTTGTCATCCCAACTGACTATAAATTAGTAAAATGTGCAACAACTGTCTGGCACTATTATTATTTTGTTGTACTCGCATTCATTTATAGTCTGGCTATATAAGTTGCACTCACACCCCACCCACAGTACCATCGTAAACTACTCATTGCGAAATTTATTTCTACCCAACGCTGAGTGGAACTAACAAAAGCAGTTTTTTTATTATGTTAGCGGAGTGGTGCAGTGTTCAGAGTGGCGCCTAATTTGTTGCAGTACGTATACCCTGTGCATGAGAGCTTGTAACGTAAGCCGGATCCACGGACACACTCGTCCCACACACCAGAATAGGATGTAGTATACAGTGTATAATTTACACCAGCAAAGACATTTCCATTCGTCCCTGAAACATCGCATCTATGCATCGCATAGAGATGCCCCATCCTGTCGCTGGATTTTAATAGACAACTGCGCTGCACTGGGCGGGTGTAAAATATATTTTTTAAGTATCAAAATGGTGTCTTTTATATTGTTTTGCCGGTTGTTTTTTTTTTTTTACTATTCCTCCCTTTTTGTGTCGTAATTTTTATGCCGAGGCATATTATATTATGCAGATGAGGGATGACAGGGAATAACGTTTATAGCCGCAGGATGGCACGAAGTGTCAATGAAATTTGTCATTAATTTACTTTTTTTGTAAGCGCGTTGTACTTGCTTTTGCATAGGGTGTAAATAACAATGGATTTTATTTGTACCTCCGTTGAAATCGTTATAGAATGATAACGGTTTAAGGTTTAAGGCTTAATCCGTTAACGAGGTAAGTATATGAAATTGATTTTCATTCATGGGCAACTAACCACGGAAGCTGTGGCAGTGAAATTTTGTCACACGTTCACTTAGGTTGTGTACACATATACAGACACCGGCGCGCGGTTATAAATTTATTTTCTGAAATGAAGTGATAGAACACATCGAAGCACTTTGGGGGAGCAATCCAGGGAGTAGCAAGAAATGAGTATGTAGTATTTTTTACACCGCAAAATGTTAAAGGGACTTTGTCATTAAAGATATGGGGCTCGTTTTGAATCATCTTCATGTATACATGTTATTCTGGACGCCGAAAAGGCGAAATTCAAAGTTGGAGACCTTAGTACATCCGAAGTTGCCAGAGTCTAGGTATGGCTAATGTGACCATTTCACCCTCTTTTTACCTAAAAACCCTCCACCCGCCACCACAACGTCAATAAATGTAAACCTATGTATAAATTATGAGCAAATTGAACAAGTCAAACAAATAAAATATCTTGGTGTTGTCTTAGATGAACAACTTAACTTCTCAGAACATGTAAATTATATATGTAAGAAAATATCTAAAAAAGTTGGTGTATTACGTAAAGTAAGAAAAAATATTTCTATGAGTACGGCTGTAAATGTAAGTAATGTCTTGATTAAACCACATTTTGATTATTGTGCTAGTCTGTTGTATATGTGCCCTCAAAACCAAAAAAATAGATTACAATTATTGCAAAATAAGATAATGCGAATAATTTTAAAATGTACTAAATACACATCAAAAACATTTATGTTAAATGCATTAAGATGGTTAAATATTAACCAGCGTCTTTTCATGTTATGTATGACATTTGTGTTTAAAATCAAAAATAATATGTATCCAAGATACCTGTGCGAAAATGTACATACTAACGCAGTGGGAGTCTACGAACTACGAAACAACGAGGATCTCAGAATACAACGAACAAGAACAATGAGAGGTCAGAGAACTATCTGTAACATGGGTTTTAAAGGATTCAACACTCTTCCGATAGACGTTAGGACCACAAGCAACTTAAATGAATTTAAAAGAAAACTTATTGAGTATGTTCGGTCTACAGATTCTAGGGTATAACATGTATTAGTTATAAAATTTTGAAAATTGTAAACTAAATGGCTTTTAAAGCTAAATAAAGTACATTCATTCATTCATTCACAACAATTTTCCCGCTTTTTGATAAAAAATCACAATGAAATTTTCTTTAGTCGTTTTTTTTCACTGTATTTGAAGAATTTTTTAATTAAAAAACAATATAACAACCCTGATGGCAATAAATAAATAAATAAATAAATAAACATTTAAATTTTTATAAAATACTAAAATCACATCCAGACATTCTCCGACAAATATCTTCTATGCAGAAGTATGAGCGTGCCGATTCCGCAGTAGTCAGCCGACGATTATTCCGATTCATCGAAAATGGCTGCAACGGAATCCGATTCCGATTCCGAGGAACAATAAAAGAATCAATTTTTTAAATTATTTATTAATTTTTAAAGAATTATACGTGAATTATACTATTTCGCACGAAATTTTTCAGGTCAGTATCTACTTTTGGGAAACCCGCCGAAACACGTCCGCTTTCAGCTTGAAAAAATCCCGCCGCTTTTTGGTAAAAAATAAATGGTCACGTTAGGTATGGCATGTGTGAAAAAACTGTCCGCTCTGCATTAGCATGCCTCATATGCCAGAAGTGGTCTTATTGCGGAATTGTCAAAGTTTTAGCCTACTACGCAGCGTTTTTAGGGGCCAAATGGACCCGTTTTAAGGCTCAAGACCCTTGGGCCCCACTTTTTGATAAATTATTTAAATGGCCCCTTTTTCAGTTTAAGTAAGATTTTATTCGTTATTGATCGAAAAAGAATGCAAACATATCTAAAGAAGAGTATCGTGATGAATAAATTTTTTTTTTTTTTTTCTCTTTTTTTATTAGTATTATATGGTGGCCCATTTTTTTCCGGTTCGGGCCCCATTTTATTCACCTTTTTGAAAATTTTCAGCCGCAACGTTGCTATTACGCTGCAGTGAAAAAGAAGGGCAAAGATATAAAAATTCGTAATTTGACAATGAAAACGGCGAAAAATATCAAATTTTGTTTGTTGAGTTTTGCAATTAAAAGTATTAATTCGAGCTTCTTTTATTTGTAGTGATTTGCGTGATTGTTTGGCGCAATTTACCACTTCAATAGGTAACTTTCTTAAACACCACTTTGCTATATCAAATTGCGAAAAATATTTGGTGATTTACCACCACTGAATTATGAATCAATAAAATCTTGTAATAATTTACCACACTTAAATCGAAAACGTAAATTGACGTAGAGAAGTCGTAAATTGCAAAATATTTTTTGTAATTTCCATGGAAACTAAAAACTTAACATGTGGAATTTTCTTATGCACAGAGACTAGTCTCTATATTTACAATGCCGACACAAACGAAACGTCACAGCATCTCCATAGTCCATGTATTGAAATCATTTTAAGTCATTTCTTTTTATGGATGGATGTTGTCTGGTGTTTCTGGACAGCTGCAATCATGGGCTGAGACAGACAGTCAGTATTCAATCTTTGCTGAGAGCAGTCTGGTTATACAAGGTGTGCGCCGGGAAGGTAGACTACTTTGTTTTGCCGCCATTTTGGTAAACATTAGTCTTGACAGTTCATATTTGGCAGTCGTGAAGTATAGACACGTGTCAAATTTATTATGGAAAAATATTCGATAAACCAACGTGTTTTAATCGTTAAACCATTTTATCAAAATCAATAATCGATTACTGATAGAAATCTGTATGTTTTTTTACAGGTACATTTCTCTCTTATGAAAAAAGTATAAAATAATGTAATCGTAAAGGATTCATAAAAGGTTCGTATCAATGGCAAGTTCTTCTAAAAAATTTGTGTGTATTTTAAATTTCAGCACAGACAGAATAACCACGCCAGACAAATCCCGTTGTGTATGGACGATATGGCGTCGCATGTGTTTCATTAATATCAAGAGGAAAAAAAATTGCGACTATAAAATATGTATTCAAAAATAACCTTTTTAAATCATAAGATATAAGGTTTAAATTGAAAATAAAGCTATCTAATTTTACTACCCAAGAATCGTAAATTGTAAAATATTAATTGCAAATTAATAAAAATAACTTTTAATTTACGATTAAGAATTTGCAAATTGCAACTACTGAAGTAGCAAATCGACCCCTGTTAGTTCGCAAATTAGCACCAGTTGCAATTTAGTATGGGATGAAATCGTAATTTAATACAGAAAAGTGGTAAATTGCGAATTGTTTTTGCAATTCACAACCACAGCAATATCAAATTTATAACTACTTGCTAAAAATTGCGATCGGTTATGGCAATATGTATTTCTCGTTTGACAATGAGAAGTGTTGATTCACGATTTTTGAGGGTCAATATCATCACATCGTACAATTTCTAGAATTCCGAATATGAAGTCGTGAATTAGTAAATCCTGAGGTAAGCTCTTTTTTTTTTATATAATAAACACGCGCTAAAGAGGTTATGACTACTCTTATGGTGTAGTTTGATGTACACAGCGCGGGCGTTAGCTCTAAAACTAGATTACTATTTTCGTGAATCTGCGCTTATTTTTCTAGATTTGATCTTGAATTTTTTTCCGTGAAGGTACCATGAACAAGCTAGTCCTGGACCTATAGAAACAGAAATCGGCTGTCAAATCAGAATTGAGAATCTATAGTAAACTGCTTGAACCTTCGTATCTTGGGCAAAATTTTTGGTATTACATAGCGAGCGAAGTCACTTTCGACTTGAACAGGTTTGAAATGCATATTTTCAACGTTTCCCTGAAATGGGAGTACATTTTCGTCTCTGGGTTTTTTTTTCGTACTTACTCATATACAGGCAGCTATGAAACAGTTTCTATTATATTGAAAGTCAATCAATTGTTGCGAATAAACCGCAGCAAACAATGATATCAGTCGAATACGAATGGGAGCTGGCCAGAAAGAGCTCATTGGGGACGTTCGGATACCTAGTTTATGTAAAACGTCAACTAGATTGGTCGTGACAATGAATCCGAACGCGTTGACTAAGCAAGTTGAATTGTTTTTGTATTCTCGCGGTCAGCGTTACCTTTGCTTGATTTTGCACTTTTTTTTTTTTTTGGGAATGGCCTTCATCAATATTTAAAAAATTGTTATTTACAAATAATTACATTTAAAATGTAACACGGCTGGCAATCACTACACAATTGTAGAGTTTTGCAAAACAATGGTTGTTAAATATCGTGTGAAAATTCTAAATTACCAGAGTGGCCTTAGATATCACACCTTTTTCTCTCATCGCGCCTTTTTTCGACTCCTCAGAATTCTGCAACGGCCACTCTGTTTTTAAATTTGACTCTTCGAAATGTCAACTGAGTACGCAGGCAGGATTTTCTTGACTAGATTGGTCGGCTTCCCCTCCATAAACGTCAACTGCAAAAACTGTACACGTGAACACTCTGGGCCAATAAAAACTGAGATGCATCTAGTCAAACAGCTGTCAGACTTACTAAACTACGAATCCGAACGTCCCCATTATCGATTACTTTCCTGTCAACAAAAACACCAGCTCATAATTTAAAAAAAAGGAGTATAAAATATAAGCTGTACGAAATTTTGACCGGAACATTATATAATTCGAACCAACAAACTTTATGTGTGAAGGTGCACTTGATGGTCAAACATTGCTAAAGTGCCATCCGATTAAGTTAAATTTAAGGGATGGCAGCTCCTCTGTTGTCTTTCGGAAAACGGTAGACATTCCAAAATTTCACAATCTATGCCAAGACCTTAGGGTATACGCAAGGAAGACAGTCACTAGGCGGCCAATCCCCATTGAAGGGTACAAAACATCTAGAAGGCCTTAATTGTGGTAAAGCAGAGTCCACTCTGTACTCTACTCCGCTGTAGTACCTATAAAGCCGTAACTCTATTCAAACCGATCTACAAATACACCATGCAACCGGCTTACTAATATCCGATAAGAATGACGGATACAGCTTTCAGTCACGTAAAGCATCAACGAAAACGAAAACGAAACTCCAACAACTCAAAGAGAAATACCCAAGAATATAAAAGAATTCGACTGCTTCCAACAAAATGGTTTGCATTTGGTCAAACTTTTCCCTTATCATTCAACGAACTCAACTCAACATTCATTAAAACTACACACAACTGCTGCTTACCTGTTTCTAAACGTGTGTGCAGTGGATCTGTATGGATTTTTTTTTTTTTTGTATTTGTATTTGTATTTATTTGCAACGCTATACATTGAGTTTAGCTCATAAGAGTATAGGAACTAAAATAAGATTAAATTATATAATGTGCAAGGATGTACAAGGTAAACTAAGATTAAATTAAACAAAATCATTATATAAACGAAAAACATTTTTAAGCTACAAATTATATTAAAGCGCAACCAAGTAGTAAGGAAAGAGAGACTAAAAAGAAAATAAATCTAAATCAATTCAAATTGGAAAAGTGTTTAAAGCAGACTGTGTGAAATGTTTTGTGTTCGATTTTGGACCTCACATAAGTGGGTAGATCATTCCAGAGCTTGACAGCATAGATGAAAAATTGCCTGCGTGAAGTCAAACAGGTATATGTAGAGGGTCGTAGTACAATATAACGATTAGAAGAACAGACATTGATATTTGTAAACAAGTAGTATGGTTCTTTCTTGTGAATAAGTTTAAAAAGTAAAGCACAACAACGATATTTGAAAAAAGCCTCCAAGTCACATCCAAGAAGTTGACGAGCCTCAGATGAGATGTGATCAAACCTACGGCGGTTGAATACAAACCGGGCAATCGAATTGAAAGCAACGCGAAGTTTATGAAGTGAGAGGGAATCCGGATCAGCATACAGCTCACATCCAAATGAAATTATGGGGATTATTAAAGCTTTTGCTAGTTTTAGCTTAACTTGGGTGGGTAAAATGTTTTTTGCGATTGATAATCCACGTAACGATGCGTAAACTTTATTTAATACAGAATTAATGTGATTATCCCACGTTAATTTGTTGTTAAAAATTACTCCAAGGTTTTTCGCGTTGCAGACATATTCAACTTGGGAAGAGTTTAGAAAAAATTTTAAATAGCAACCATTCGCCTCGACTTTCAATCACTATACTTAGTTCAATAGCTACCGCCAGTCATCAGGCACTTAGCTAATCACTGATGGTTATCAAGTTTGTTGAATGAGAGCACGCAAACAATAACTACTTATCTGGATTAGTTTACTTAACTCTGTCTTCCACAACTAGCGTATTCGAATGTGGCGAATAATGTTCGCAGACTCGCGGTTTTTTTTGGATTTTTCTATGCCAAAACATGAATCGACTATTTAAGTAGGTATAGGAAAGAAAAGATAATAAAAATACAGCACATAGAACCACGAGTTCATTTTATTAGTTGAAATGTATAATTAGGTAGTAGCTAATAAAGCTTTGGTTTCTCAATTAAGATAGTGAGAGTAATGGCGCGAAATAGGTACAACGAATAGTTAAGGGAGCGTTTAAAGCGATAATGGTTTTGTTGAAGGGGTCAGACTCAATGACCTATTGTGCTACGTTGACGTAGTTCAATCGCTTGCGGAAGTATTTATTTAAGAAAGGGTTATAGCTCATCACCCCTATCGGGGTGCATGTTTAAATGTCTATCTAATTCAGGAAAAATCGGTTTGGAATGACGTGTTAACGCACATTGGCATGTTGGACGAGTTGAATTGAATTTACTGCTGACATTTGTGTTTTAAAACTCCTTTTGTTACAGAGCACGTTAGCTTTGGTTCTCCGTTCCCGAGCTAAAATATTTTAAGACGACTCCAGCTTACGACTAGTTAATAATAAAGCACCCACCTATCATCTACAGCCATCTCAACAGCATTTTGTAAACTACCAAACAAGTGAATTTGAGCAAATTCTCAATACTTTTGTTTCTCATCGTTCAGATCTACATTGTTTGTAAATTCATGCAATTCCTCCCAAGCTGTACCCAGAACAGAACTCCAGAAGCCACTGGTAATGGGCTGCAATAAACATTTTTAGTTTCGACTCTAAATTTAAGTAGTTTGTAGCTATATTTTCCATACAAATTTCGCAATTGTGAGCCAGTTACTCGTGTAGTTTTTTGCAGTGTCTGTTACCACACTACACTTTTACTACTACACTACACTTTTCCACCACGTAAAGGTTGCATTCACCAGTAAACCCAAATATTTGTCCCAGAACCGGGCCCTTGGACACGATTTCACGAGAAATCTCCCCAAATTGAGATTAAAGCAAAACAGAGAAAAAACAACTTGATCAATGCCATAATGTCAGACTGACTCGGAGGAGGTTGTTGACATACGTTGCCACACCTTTCGCTGATTGGAGTTTGTTTTTAAGTCCTATATACCCAAAAACAAACAAAAATGGACCATATTCAGAATTTTATATTTCTGTCGGTTTAGCGGTTGGGATCTTTATTTTTGCATAGATCGAAGTGGAACAAACCGGGGCCTCCAATAAAAATAAAAAATAAAAAAAGAATAAAAAACTCCGGATTAACGTAAGTCTTCAAAAATTCACCAGGAGGTAATCCCCTGGCGAATTCGGCCCCAACGCTACATTTTCAACCATCCCAATTCGAGTCATGTTCCACAAAATACCACTCATTCCTTCCCAATGCCCATGCCCAAGCACACTACACGTACACAGTGTGGGTGAGTGACAGTCTGACAGTCCATTGCATTTGCTCCCCAAAAATAACACGCCTAGCTCTTTCTCTTTCGTACACCCGTAAGACACCGCACAAACGATACGTACGTGTCTAACACGTCATGATAACCGAATGACGAACAGAAATTCTTCTAAATACATCCAACCCAGGTAAACAAAAACATTTGACTTACCGCTTTACAAGATGAATTCCAAAAAACAACTCGGCCAATAATTATTCCAATATCAGTCTAAACTTTCTATAAAAAAAAATTAAAACACAGTTTTCATTGGGAAATTTTAATTTTTCCGATTACCAAATTTTTCCAAAGACCATACGCAGCGCGTTGGAATTCGTTCTATAAAAACAACAACGACTCGAATTTCTTAGTGGAACAAGCACTCAAGGCAGGAGAAAAAGAAAAACAGGGAGCAGAACAACACTTGACACATTGACGACGCTAATGGTGCATCCACCCACAAATTCTCTTTCACAAGCACGAAATTATAAAAAGATTTCTTATCACCCAGCGATTGAAATTTATTTACTTTTTTTTTCGCGAGAGCGACTAATTGACGGGCGAAAAACAAATTTAATTGCAAACAAAATAGCGCACAAATTCGATCTGTCAACAGAATACCGACACGCACACGACCACCTCGTTCTCGGATAAAATTTGACAGCGAACTGAAATCGAAATGGGAGAGTGAGCTCAGCTACGGTGGAATTTTTCTGCTTGGCTGTTTGTTGTTGAACTGTTCGTTTAGTTTGCGGTTTGGGAAGGTACGTAAAACGGAAATGGTAAATGTCACCGCTGTGACAGTATGCCAGCATGCGCGTTTGAACTGTTTTCATGTGGATTTTTGTTCTTGTTGTTTTAACTGACATTTGGATGTTATAGTTATTTGAGGGTGTTTCATTACGTTCAAGTTTGGTTTGTAATTTTTCCGAGAAATGCTTTCAAAAGGAATATGTAATGTTGTTGGAAAAGAGCAGCTTTTCTCTCGAAACGGAAATTGAAAAATCTCCACAGATGGCAGGACAGGTTGTAAACTTAGGACACCAACCAGTATATTCACCACTGGATATCCGAAGCTTGGTGCAAAACATGGATATACGCATAGTTGCTCTTTAAACCAATGAAATATGGACTGCATTCAGTCGTTTAGTTTTCCGTTAGTAAAGAGTTTTCACAGCAGATGGATCTGGAATTTAAAATTTATAATGGAAAAAGATTGAAAACTCCATCGGGCAGAAAATATTATTTGAGGAGGTAGGTAGGTACCTAAATTGATTTAAATGCAATATTATGAAAAATATGACAGCTGACTATTTCCATTTCGATGTTAAAAAATTCTTGTAGATAAATATAAAACTGCGACACATAACGCGCAAATTTACATTTTTTGTATACATCGCTTCTATTTGCCGGTCGATCATCATGAAAGATGTAGTTATAAGCAACTGCCGTGTGTTTGCATTTTGTTCTTCCGCGAGGGTTTTGGATCACATAAAAAACAAATGCTAGCGGTAATACTAGGAATCGAACCCAAGGAAGAACTCTGGAAAAATCCAGAGAGTCTATCTGGGTAAAAGATTTATAGTGGTAGAGTAGAGAGAAGAAAAGAGACCCGTCAATGATAATCTGATTCGAATATCTCTCAAATTATACATTTCTATTTATATGAGGTTAGGTGAGCGGGAGTTGACTGTAGTGTTGCCAACAAATTTGACGAAAAGAAGCTTTACGCCCGATTCGCCAGGGATTCCACCTTTTCCCCGGTGAATCTTAGGTATGTCGTTTTCGATTTGGCAAAAGATAATTTTTTTTTTTGATCGAGATTGCTTTTCATGTTCACTTTTGAGAAATCTCAATTTTTCTTCAGATTTTACACATACTTTCACTAACACCAATGTTTATGATGACACAAGCGTCGGTTACGAATTGTTTATCGTTGGATAAGGGTTGCTTTTTTAACTGAATAATTATTTATTTTACGCATAAGGGATCACGTTTTTATATTAAATTATTTCGAAATGCAGTACTATAAATGTGTGAAAATCAATTGAAATGGATTTCGAGTGCAAGTGCAAAAATGTTTTATTTTGCCGCCAACTCAATACACACACATACCAATATAATTCAGATTTCATGTTCGATTTGGCAGCAGAAATCTGAAATCTCAGATCAAAATCTGAAAAGCCAAATCGAAAACGACATTAGAACTTATATTAATCCGGACGTGTTAAGAATACGGTCGGTTTGGTGTGGTGAATTAAGTAACAATTATTTATATTTCATTAAAACGAATATTACAAGGACTTATTTTATCAATCCATACAGTACTGGATGTTTACATTGTGGTTGTGAACAATGGATTTCGATGAACTATGTGGATCATCTGCAAAATTATAATAAAATCAGTATCTACAAAGAATTATTTTACTGATAGCTATACAATTTTAGTTTCGGTTGTTTTTGATTGTATCTTTAAGATATTTTTGTTATTAAAGTGCAATGAAAATTAAGAAAAAAATAAAATACTTTTTTCGTAATGCATACATACTTCATTTGGAAGACAAATATGATGAATAATTGATGTTTGTCATGACCTATTAATTGTTAAGTGCTATGAAGGCTGTATATCACTTTGAAAGGTAACATTTTATGTTTAGTTATTGTGTTATGCTTAAATTATATTATTCAAGCTATGTCTGTTAAAAATTATTAATGAAGCCTACAAAAGGCGGTTCTATAAGCCTCCACCAACATAAGTACATAAGTTGTTTTCAAAATAAACATTTGGTATCCATATTCTCGGCTGACTCAATTGTTTCCATTAATTAAGTTATTTTGAAATGCTTTTGTATAACTATAAAATTGTTTGAAATTTTGTAATAAATTGAATTTAAATTTAATTTTGTTTTCTCTTATTACACGGGAACATCATGAAAAGATTATTGCTCAAGAATCTAACCCACTAAGAAATGTTCATATTTCTCCCCTGAAACCCAACCTATTTGAATTCGTTGAATTTTTTCTGTCGAAATTCGCCGGCGAAATAATTTTTCGCCAAAAACAACAAACTAAAACAAAAACTACGGATGTTCTGATGCACAACAAATAAAGTGCACGACTGGGTCGCACGAAACTTTCTCGTTTAGTGCGAGTCTGACTGACTTTCAGAGTCTTCAGCAAATCGAAAATTGAGGACACAATAGTTTTGAAAGCATCCATTTGACTCTAAGTTTGCATTTTGGTCAAAATCGTTATTGCCGTTTTCTTGTTAACTGAAAAAAACTAAATTTTAAAAAATTCCTTTTTTCGAAAATCCATTGTACGATAATGTAGAGAAAAACTGAGTTTGCTATTAAGTTATAAATGACCACATTACCTTAGAAATTATTTTTTGTTACAATCGTATTGACCGTTTTCGAGATATGTCGAAATTACATAAGTACCGTTGTTCGAATTTTTAGCCAAAAACTGGGTACGCAGTCCTGGTAACCTCACCTACTTAAGCTTAAATATTTATTTTGGTTGAAATCGTTAGAGCCGGTTTTCGATCAAATCAAACTGGTACGAAAATGTTGTATGGGAAGTACCATTAATATTGAGGTTACCTTGCAAAAAAAAAACACCTCCCGAGCTGTAAGCCCAAAAACTCCAAATCCGAGGTTTGAACGTAATCCGGGAAGCCGTTTAGGCTGTAGACCTGTGGAAGGACGGACAGACGGACAGACGGACAGACCGGACAGGATTTTGTGACCCATTTTTTTGAGTTCCTCTATCATCGTAATATCAGAATTGATTAAAATCTCGAGTTCGAAATTTTGTACGAAACCAATATCTTTCTCTTACTACGTAATGGAGAAAGTTAAAAAAGAGTTGCAATTATTTGAATTTCAAAAAAATTTGGTTATCATTAATATTTACAAAATTGTAGTATTGGTTGGGTTGTTGCTAAAAAGATAATCATTGATATTTAAAAAAGACGTACTAAATTATATTTAGGTGGAATAAAAGACAATTAGTCTTTCAGTGCTGAAACTAAAACGATCTAATAGCAACAACCTGACCCTTTTCAGCTTTTCTCATTAGAATGCGCGAATTTGTAAACTACAAATAGGTACTTGTAGTTTTTTATTCCTTTATTTATATGTTGATTGCATTAGATATAAATCATTTTGCAAAATAAGTAGGTACATGTTTTCGTGGTGAAATAAAAGAACAAAAAGTATTTCCTGACGATTCGAAAAATACACACGTAATTGTTTAAGTATTCACTTCTGTCGGCACTCCCGGAGTGCCGCATGTTTTTTTTTCTTTCTATTATTTACTGAATTTTGCAAGAATTTTGCTATATCCTCGGATAGAATAAAACATTTTGTACCTAATTTTTGTCTCTACATTTCTCAAGTGTCAAGGAAACGTTTTGACAAAAAATCTTCTTCCTTACTCCATTTATCTTCTCAGTTCACATTTAACATTCCCCTTCAACAATTGTACATAATGGTACATGCGACCATTGTCATGTTACCTGTCAAAGTAAGTAAACCTAAACATTATTAATTATCATAAAAGCCTCTCTAGGGGAAAGTGGTCACCCTTCGTACATGGGGCACATTCATACAGTAAGTATAAAAGAAAAACTAAGCTTCGCTAAAACACGTGTTTGCTCGTGTGCATAGACATACCAGGTAGCATTTCGCTCAACGAACTTCGGGACAGTCGGGCAAAAGGTATGATAGCTGACAAGCGTAACGTGTTTTCGAGCGCTGTGAGTAATTTTTTTACCGAAGTTCGCGATCGCATTGCGAGTAAGTTTTTTACGTTTCTTGCAAAATAGGGATGACGAATTTATGTTTACAATGTTTATTTTGTTTTTAAATTACTAATATTTCCCTACTAAATTTTAATTTATTAAAAAGTTGTAATTTTTATTTTGTGCATAGCCTGGGGTACATTCGGACAGTAATACAGGGGGCACATTCGTACGCGTACGAATGCTCCCCTTCAAATTTTATTTACGAAAATTACAAGCAAAAGATCAATAATATCGATTTTAATGAAACAAAATTATATAGACCTCTTTAAAACTTGTTTTACGCATTCTTTGAGGTTTATTAGAAATGGCAATGTCTTTATCTGTTGTAGCCTTTACAGTTATCTAGGCAATATAAAAAATATAAAAATAAAATTCGAAATGAATGAATAGGTACCTATCGTTATTTTCTAAAATGCATAAAAAGATTTAGACCAGTTTAAAAAAAATTAAAAATCTTACCTGGTCAAATTAATAACACGTCTCTACAGCACGACTTCTTCGGCACTAATAGCAGTAGAAACGAAGAAAGAGGATTCGTTAGTCCATCACAGAGCTGTCATAGCTTCATATCAGTTGTTATACCTAGAAACGACTCAGTTCTCACTTACTCTACAAGCCAGAACAACCTTACCCTAAGCAGAACTGCACAGCAAAGAGCTGTCATACGACTAGGTAACGTAGTAGATAAAAGGCTCTTGTAAACAAGCATATTTAACGGGTAACAGCTAACAGGACATTGATCAACGATGTTCACACCCTACCCAAATTAGGTTTGTTAACAATCGCGCCTTAAAGAGCTATGGTGTGGTAACTATGGACATCCAAGATATGGTTAAGTTTGCCAAGTTAGGGGTATAGGCAGTGTTGCCATAAAAATATTTGGATAAATCTGCAGTTATGACAAAAAATAAATCTGAAATGCAGACTTTTTTTTTATTTAAATAACAACACAAAAAAAAAAGAGTTGAATAGGAAAATGACAGCATACAGCGAAAGCAAGTGTACAAAAAATATTGACATGTTTTTTTAAGGACCAAAGTATATTATTTTAAATGCAGACAAAATCAGAAGTGCAGATTTATGGAGAAATCTGATTGTAAAAAGTCTGCAGCTCCGTTGGAAATCTGCAAAACGCAGACAAATCTGCACTTATAGCAACATTGGGTATAGGAAACAAATTTTCGGGTTTGGTACCCATATAGTATTCTCAGTGAATACGCAAAAGCATTGAATTTAAAGTATCCAGCGAAATGGGAATAAGATTTTAAGTGAACTTTAAGTCAATTTGAATATTATTTAGTTATTTTGATATTTAATAAGTTTTTTTTTGCTGTTTATAAAAATTAGCAAGTTAAATAAACTTTTTAAATACCCTGTATGAGTCTTCCCCATGTCGTACGAAAGTACCCCATCTGCTGTACGAAAGTACCCCATAGGTGGGGTGCATTCGTACAAAAATCTAATCCTAGAATATTTTCTATAACTCTGTAAATCTTTGACATAATGGTTTCATACTTTTTTGTTTTAAGCTACGATATATATAGAACATATAAATGCATTAACTACATACAAAGGTGAGTTAATTTTTGACTAAATAATGAAAATTCAAAAAGTGTACGAAGGGTGACCACTTTCCCCTATATTTATATAAAGTCAAGTGCAATATTCCTCTAAGTGAAGTCGTCGCACAGAAATCTTTTCTCTGTTTTCAGACATTTTCGGAGGAAAACTTTTCATAATTACAATATTCGCATCTACTACTGCCGTCAGCTGCTATGCTATTAGGAGCTAGAATCCTCATTGAAAGGAATAAAAGAAAAACAAACGAATTGACACCTTGGAAAAGTGCAAAAGAACAAGTACTCTCCCTACTTTTCATTTGCTTCGGTCTAGTAAATAAACGAAGATGTCATCAGGACTTTCTATAGAGTCCAGAAACAACTTCAGTGAGGCTGAGGATACATTGCTTTCACCCTGTTCTCGAATATAATTACCGGTACTGATGATGAAAGAGTGTCGAAGAAAGCTTGCAGAAATGTACAAAGATGGCCACCAAAAGAAAAGTAATTTTCATTGGTAAAATAATGAGAAAAAAAGTCAATCCTTTCCGACAATCCCTTACTTCTATGAGCTATAGAGATGAAAGTTTCTGAAATGGGACAGGGTTTGCGGATGCATTTCTTTGAAAGCGTAATGCGTAACCCTAACAACCGCCATAGTCTGCGCCACACTTTGTTCTTCAACTTCAATTAATATAAATTGACTTTTGGGAAAGTCGTCCTGCGGATGGGCATTTAGGATTTCATTAAGCACACTTATATAGACTCAGTGATAGCACATAGCGACAGTGAAGCAAAGAGATTAGTTAATTAGTTGGAGAAGAGTTCTTACAGAACCTAGTGAGGGTTTTTTTGTTGGAAAGCTTTTAAATGTCCTTATCAGCGCGGTTATGGTTGGGTGGAAATGAGACACACAATCGGGTAGTTCAGTTTAAATAAATACACTTTCATGAGACCTTGATACAATGGTGTAGGTACCACTTCAATTATGCTTTTATTGTTTTTGCGGGACATCAATTTGAGGTCGCACAAGTTGAACTTAGCATACCTTTTGCAACGACATAGGTGTAGACACGAATGATATACAATATACAGTCCTTCATGGCTTAACATGGTAGTGAAAGTGGCGAAAGCTGAAAAACGTAATAAAGCCACAGGGCGACAAACCTGCATCCTAGATGATGCAATAACTTAGATATGTAGGTACGTGAGGAGGTTTTGCAAAACACAAGTATCAACATTGGCTCTTTCGTTACCGCAACTACTTTGACCTATAGTTGAATTTTGTTTAGGTAGAGGGCGAGATTATATATCCAAATCGATATAATTCAGGGTTTTTAATATTTTATTTTGCGGCTTCCTTAAAAGAGTCAATGAAGAGGCTTCCTAAAGTCTGACTGAATGGTCGACGGTATCAATATTCCAACGATATCATTTTCAAATATAGTTTTAACACAATTTGTCAGCCTTCTTTATATTTGGGGCTGGAATTCAACTGGAATTTTGAAGACACATTGACAAAATAAGGATAACTTACAACAGCAAGACGTAAAACGTAAAACTATAGTAGGGTGCGGAGGATTTGACACGTTTTCATACTATTGTTAAAATCATAGAAATTCCAAGTTTTTTCTCTATGGTTTTTTGCTAAAAACTTATAATGGAATCACGACGACCAAGTATTTAGAGCTGTCTCTGACAACTGATTACACGTTTAGGTTTTGTAAATGTGTCAAAAGCTCCCTCTAAGAAGGAGAATTTGACAACTTCATAAGGAGCACTTGACATTTGTGGGAGGATTTGTCGCAGACCTATATTTAAACAAAAAACTCAAGGTAAAGCTTTTCAATTGAAAAAATATTTTTATTTAAAGTAAATTAAGAAGCTTGGACAAATATCAAAACTCCATGTGTTATAAAATAAATTAAATATAAAAAACCCAAAAATTAACTCAAATTAAAAAAATCAATTCACTTCGTTAAGAAAAACCTAATGAATTTCTAAATTTTTAAAGTCGACGTTAAAAGAAATTTTCGGTCTAGATTTTGAAGTACCTACCGGGAAGAGCATCCGTTGGTGGTAATTTTGCTACAATATCCACTTGGCTGCACCAACGTCCTCCTTAAACGGTTCACAGAAGCAATTCTCTTTGTTTTGTCGCCTTTAATATTGTGTAGGGCATCGGTAGGTAGGTAGATGACAGGTTGTCAAATCCTCCTACATCTGCACCGTCAGATCTTCCCTTTTGATAGCATTATATAAAATTAACGAAATGTTCTTGAAAAATATCAAAAATAATCGAAACAACTAAGCACATGAGCTCTTTACAAGTCACATTCAATGTTTATAAACTCCGGATTTTATATAAAAAGCCAATAAAAAAAATTGTAATGCATTAGCTTACCTTGCAAGTTATAATGTTATATCCAAAGAAGGCAAACTAAAGAAAAATGAACCACTCACAACAAATAAAAGCGTATCGCTGAAAGGACACGTGCAACGTGCTCTCGTCGTTTATGTCTTTACTGCTATTAAGATGTAGCGTTGCCAATCACATTGTTTTTGTAAAATTAGCAGTTGTCATATCCTCCTGCATGTCAAATCCTCCGCACCTTACCCTACAGGTCACAGACTAGCAGTCATTGCATTTGAAGCTTCGAATCTAAATGGAGCAAACAAATTTATTTTAATTTCGAAAAATGCCCAATTGACCGTTATTTGTTCGGCTGTAAAATGAAACTTAGCCTTTTGCTGTAAACAAAATTTATCGTCCTGGTGATCAGGATCACCCACCATATAGGTATTTGTTTTCCCAACTCTGCAGTCTTTTGAATGATAGTTTACCTAAATTTGCCCAATCAAGTCCAATGTTCCTCTTACAGACTGCAGGTGATTGTGAACTGTTTTCATAGACTGTAGGTACCATTCAGATGATCCCACAGGAAGACGACTTTAGCTACTGGAAACATTTCGGGAGTAATGGTCATCGTATTTCGGTCTATATGGACAGTATAGCGATATCTTGTTCAAACACTAAGTAGGTATATCGTATATGATCACGAGAAGGGTGGCTAAGGCTTGGACGCAACTAATATTTAATCTATGCAGAAACAATATCATTGGAGGTTCTATAACTTCATAGCCGCTCATTTCAGCTAATGAAATTTACAAACTGATATAGGTATGTAGGATTTTCCCGGGTCGAAATAAAACACAACTGATTGGTTTAAAATTCACTTCTTCTTTATTACTTTCTTTACTTATACCGGATACGCTACGTTTTGCGTGTTAACGCGCTGAGTACTTGGCGGTGACTCCTTGCATTATTTGCTGGTTTACAAAAAGGAAAAGGGAAAAGAAAATAGCTCTTGTTCGTTCGTTCGTCTTTGTTCGTTACCGTTCTTCGTCGTATGTTCTGTCTGTCCTGTTAGTTGTTGCTGGTAATTTTAGGCTAAGCGGTTCGTCTTGCGTTGTGTTGTGTGGCGTGGTTTCGTAGGGTGTCGCTTGAAGGTTTGGTTTCGAATCCCACAGGTATGAATAGGAAGAAGTTCGGCACGTTTCAGATAATGTTGAATTTAGCCCTTCCGCCCCATAGCAACTCTCCGTTTACACATTTGTTTGAGCAACTCTATACCTACGATAAAACTTTACAGCTAAATGAAATTTCCATATTAATCGAAAAATCACCCTTCATTTACTGAACTACTGGACAAACCTAATTTCTACTGTTCTTCCCCTAAATTGCAAGTCTGTGCGAACTCGTTGACCTTCCACCACTTATCCGCAAAACTAAATGACCACCTCACCGAAAAGCATAAATTCATAAGACCATCCTGCACCTCTCAACATAACCTAGTCGCAGCGATTCATTCAGCATTTTTATTACCTCACCAGCTCACCTTGACCACAAACCGAATCAGAAGTAGGTACCTACTTTCTACTTATGTAAGCTGCCCTTAGACACCGCAAAACTGCTACTTCATCACTTAAAGCAGTTCTGCCCAGCTCTTAAACATATCACTCACTTGGGGATATTTTTCCATTGTCGTCGTCGTCTGCTACAACTGCCAGACTAACACTGTAAAAGTGCACGATATTCGTGCAGGAAAAAAAAGCGCCCCTACCCAATTAAATCCGTTTAAGTGGTTGACATTTTTACAGGAGGCGTTTCTGCCCTTGCGAGCATATTTTTCGTTCAATGTGTTGGCGCGTAGGTATACCATCAGAGTTGTAGAAAAAATATTCACCCATGCAATTTGAACACAGCCAAACGATACCTTTGAGGACAATCTCATCTGCAAACAGTCTTGGTCCACCAGATGCAGTTGAAGAACAGCTGCCCGGTGCCCAGAACCAGGGCAACATTCATCGTGCCAGGCGGGACTTTTTCTCGTTTCCATGTCCGATTATGTTTGAAGGATACACCACTAGTAAATACGATGACTAGGTATGCGCCGCACCCTTGCCGTGCTCGGATGCGGTGGGGCAGTGGGTCCTCGCCTTTTACACATGGCACTCCAATGACGTCGGCGGCAGCGACGGTGGCTCACCACAGTTCAACGCCACTACTGGCACATAAATGAAGTGCCATTCGCTGTGTAGCATGTTATTCTGTTGGTCTAAAGGTAATGCATGTATGTCAGGCTCACCCGGGATGTTAAATGTCCTGCGATGTTCTATTTCAACAGAGTGGGGTGTGTATTTGTTTTTCTTGTGTTTTTGTGCCGCATTACCACTGACCCGGTTTTCATGTTAGCCGGTGGATTGTTTTTTGTTTGCGTTTTTTTTTTTTTTTTTTTGAGTGTCAGCTTACTATGACTGTCTGTCTGCATATGCTCAAGAGAGATGGGTTAAAAAATGCAAAAAGACGTCACATACACGATGTTGACAATAATTTTTTTTGGACCCATAAGCCTTCGAGGATGGCTCGGACTGCAAACTAGAACAGAAAAAAGTCACTGTCTGTATTTAGAATGTTGTTATTCCTATGCATGCTAGAATTACAACCTCTCCCGTAGATTTGACCCGGAAGGTTGGTCTAAGACCTTGTTTGGTTCACTTTTTCAATAATTTCCTAGTCACAATGCAAATCCACAGCTTACCCACATTTTTCCGTAATCCTCCAATTAAAAACACTTATGACTATGGAATCCTGCTGCCACCTCGTCAGCCTTGTTATACGCAGGATATTATATACTTGCAGGATATTTGTAAAAGCCGTTTCGACTGAAACGAATAATACTGCTAAACAATGAACCAGCATAATCATTGGAATATACGGTACGTTCCCAATTCCCAGAACTATAATCCTCTGGTGTTCGGTGTATATGCGTGCCACACATAAAGAGCAACACTTGACAGAGAGCCGGTTGACCTAAATATTCCCCAAAGCTTCTGCAGTTACATGTTGCAGTTTTAATTACATTCGAGTGGAGTGTTTCCCCATATATTATATTTATAATGAATACCATATGCCGATGTCGATGCTATTCTGTTACTGCTGCAGCAAGAGCAGAGAACAATCATTATCGTCATCTCCTGCGCGCAATCATCACACAAACGTTAATACGCCAACTTTATACGCAAGCGGCGCAAAAGTATAGCAACGAAACGACTCGTTCGAGAGAGCCTGCTTCACCGGTAAACCTGAAAACTGAAATACAACACAAGGACACTTGATTGTTACAAATTAAATGGGCCACACATAGTCAGGTAGATATTGTGTTCTTGTTACACCCGCAGTTGCAGCAAGTGTATCGCTGTCGTAGGTGGACGTGTTTCGGTAGATCTCGCCCTCGAGCACTATTCCACTTTTGATAAGCAGCATCAGCGCGGATAAAAAACAAAAAAAAATTATGCCAACAATGCGAAGGAAATCCTTCAGTTCCTACTTAAAGGGGAAAACCAAGAGCATTCTACGGTAGGTACCCGCATTCTGCGAGTCATTCGCATTTCACCACCGAGCTGCCCTGTGCGCTGTGCTCTGACTGTGGTACGGACAAAAAAAACCTAATTACCGCTCCAACTTACGCGAAGGAGGATAATTCCATTCAATGTGGTACGTTTAAATTAATTTTAATGATCTACCCCACATGCACATACAGGTGGGTTGGGTGGAATCTGGAATCACACTACCTACATGGTATATCTACAGTGCTTACCGGATGTCGGATGGATTTCTTGGCATTTTTGTCAACTGCAGGACATTCGCACGACGGTAACTTAAAGTGTGGGTTACAAGGACGGAACAGGTCTTTAAATCTTTGCAAATTGTTTGTTATTACTACCTACCCTACATTTTTCTCTCATTTTTTCCTCATTTTTGTAACATTAATTATAATCATCCCGCAAAAAACTAAATTCCAACTCAGGGGTTTTTCACTGCGCCACCTCTCGCGAACATCTGACAAACATTCGAGTGTATAACTGTCTTGAAAGAGCTTCTCAATCGGCCGTTTGAAATCGGCACAAAATTGTAGATCCCTTCCATTCGTTCCAAAACGAATGGTGGCGAGAAGCTAGGCCCAGGGTCTCTACAGACCTGTTTCGCCAACTATTATTATTATAAATAAATCATGGTAAAAAGTATAAAAGAGACTAAACGTATGTTACGAAAGGAGTAGCATTACATTTTTAATATTATTTTTTTGATATGTCTACATTAATAATTTTAATAAGGTCAAGGACTTAAGGGCCAACTCTAGTAATATTATGCTTAAAAAAAAAACAATAGTTGGCGCAACAGGTCCTTACTCCTAAAGGACCCGTAGGCCTAGCTTCTCACAACCATTTATCTATTGTTGGAACGAATGGAATATGGAAGGGATCTTCAATTATATGCCAAACGGATACTAAAGCACTTTGTCAGACATTCGCGGGCGGTGTAGCAGTGGAAAAAACCCTGCGATGGAATTTTTTTTTTCTGTAATCGAACCTGGGATCGATCGTTTAGTGGCGCAGCTTTACTACTTAGGTTAGGTTAGGTTGAGTGGGGTTGTGAGATCGTCACAAAAGACCATGCACCATAGTGAGCCCATCGCCATCCCCAAGGAACCGTTACGTTTAAAAACCTAAACCAAATCGCCCAAACAATCAATTTTCCTACAGAATTTTATTATGGTCTCAATATTGTTTGAGGGACCAACCTCCTCTATGTGATTAAAGAAGTACCTGCCAAGGTGCTTCCTTCTACTCCGAGCGATTGCTTGACACTCGCATATAATGTGGGAGATGTCTTCCGTGACTTGTAGGACCTCACAATACCTGCACGTGTCCGAATTAGTTAGCCCTAGTCTCATGGCATGCAGAAGGCAGTGTCCAGAGAGTATTTCTACCGTTAATCTTAGCTTTGTTCTATACTGAAGTTGATTACTTCTTCTTCCTTTTTCCGGTTTAAAGTGGGCCATAGTGCCTTTGAGACCCTGTGGCCATATAACTGTGACCATTTTATGGTTGCTAAATGGGAAGTTTTTTCGAAAACTCTCATTTACCCTAGAAACCAAGTTCCTATACCAATCCTCTCTGTCAGGGTACAACACATCATACGGTGTGTCAAAATCTAGTGTACGAAGACCTTCATTCGCTTTTTCCGGTATTTCGGAGAATAATTCCTTCAAAATAGTGCTATGTCCTATCCTACTGTTCTTAAAGAACCCAATATTAGTGAGCTTTTCTACTTGAGTCTTTCAATAGTAGGTAATTTGAAATTAATTCTTGACTCAAGACATTAAAATGAAACAAAAAAAAAACATTGTATCACACATTGGCTTAAGCTAGATAACTCCTATGGATTATTTTTCTATGTTTGTCAATATCGGAAACTGTTTGTTAGCTGTAAAACTGAATACGAGCTTTCAGTTCGGTTAAGGTGTGACAAGTTGTTAAAATGGTTTGAATAATTTTTTTGAAAGTTTCTTGATGCGGTTTTTGAAGTGTTTCTTGAGGGCTCTTCAAGAAATTTTTAAGATGATTCCAGCAATTTTTGTGACGTTTTATGTAGATTTAAATTAATTTTATAATACTGTAGTATCGACAAAATCTGTACTGTATTATTATAAAAATGGATATGATCAATATGTCGAATGCGAATAATATATTTAACATATTGCTAGAATAAACTGACTGGACTGTGAACAAGCGAATAATAAAGACGTGCGTCCTATTGAGAAATGGAAGGTGTACCCTAGCGGCTATAATTTAAACCCTACTAGACATACAAGTTTGACAGATCAGCGAAAAAATATATACGTAAAAGAAGCTAAGCGAGATTAAATATTTAAATATTGTGGAAAATAAATACATTTGTGAACTAAAAACGTACAAATAAATTTCTAATAGTTTACAGTGTTGGATCGAGCGTCTCATTGTGGTGTACCCCAGTGCAACTCATATAGAGAAAATTGTATAGCCATGTACAAAATTCCAAAAGAAGTTTTAAACTCTCGATTCGTTGTAAAAAAACTGGTCAATTGTTCTTTGGAAAATCATTTTCTAAGTTCGTTAAAACGTGTAGTTTACATTTTAAAGAAGGCGATATATTAAAGCCTATTGCAAGAGATAATAAAAAAATATACTGCACGCGTTTGCTCAAAGTAGCATTTCTCAGCAGAAACCTTTCAAAATTAACATATGGGTATCGAGGAAGTCGGAGATAAATCTCGGCTAGTTAGGTCAGCTATTGGTATTTTGGAATAATGCTGCACAATAAATAGAATATTGTGGCGTGGAAGGTATCGTGTAACTTAAGTGGTGAAACAAGCCCTTAGTCACAGTTTGGTGAAACCAGGCCTTAGACAGTTTGGTGAAACCAGGGCTTAAAGTCACAAAACAAGTTCCACTCAAGTGTCACTTCCAATTGGAGACTGGAATCTGTCACCACTGAACCTTGTTCTAGAACCACTTAGAATTAGCTAGAAAGTTCTCGTCAGATGGCGGAGCGGGTATAAAAGGACAGCTTTTAGAAGAGGGCGAGACAGTTGATTTATAACAGTGATTGGTTAAAGTTCGAGATAGTAATAGTTTGTGAAGATAAATAAGTGAAAAGTAATAGAGTAAATTAAGTGATTGGTTTGAAACGTTGAAGAATTGTTTAAGTAATAGTGTTCTGGTACTTAATAAGTGAAATATTAGAATAGTCGATAAAAGTTTAATAAAAGTGAATTTTATTAGAGAAGTTAAACGGAATAGTGTTTTATCTTTACGAATCCCTGCCTGAATGTAACATTGGTGTCAGAAGTGGGATAAAACTTATTCTGTGCTAAGTGTCTAAAGTGTAGTTAAAAAAAAAAAAAAAAAAAAAAAAGTGAATTTGTGATTTTTTTGAAATTACAAGAGACAAACAAAATGGGTCGTGTATTGCTACATCTAAGCATACCCCAATTGAAAAGTGAACTAGAAAAGCGGAATCTCTCCACAGCTGGAGGGAAAAGTGACCTCATACTTCGTCTGCAGGAAGCTGTCCAAAACGAGGGAGAAGATCCAAAAACCATGCTATTCGACGTGTCAGAAGAACAAGTAAGTACAGGCGTTGACATTAGCTCTATGATGGAATTACTTCTTGCGAAGATGGAAGAACAGAAATATTCTATGGAATCTAAGTTCGCAGAACAGAAAAATTCTATGGAATCTAAGTTCGCAGAACAGAAAAATTCTATGGAATCTAAGTTCGCAGAACAAAAGAATTCTCTAGAACAACAGAAAAATTCTATGGAATTGAAGTTCGAAGAGCAGAAGAATTCCATGGAATTGAAGTTCGCAGAACAGAAGAATTCTCTAGAAGAACAGAAAAATTCTCTTGAAGAACAGACAAATTCCATTGTCGCCGCACAAAAAGATGCAGTGGAAGAATTTAAGAATGTTCTAGATGTAAAAATCGACGCGATTGATGAAAAATTAAACGAGCATGAAACAAAGTTTGAGGAAATTAACAAAACGTTTCAAAAACACGAGACAAACATCGAGAACATAGCTAAAGAGCTCGGAACAAACATCAAGAATATAACTAAAGAGCTCGAAATAGTCAAGAAACAGAAGGCTCGGGAATATTCTGCTGACTACCCAAGAAAGAAGGAGATGCAGCCACCCGTTTTTGATGGTCAAACATCATGGCCGATTTATCGGAGACAGTTCGAAGCAGCTGCAACGACCAATGGATGGGACGACGAGGATAAGTCGATTGCATTAACGCTCGCATTACGAGGTACAGCTGCAGAATTGCTTCAAACTATCTCCGAAGAAAAACAACGCGACTACGAGACTTTGGTGAAGGCTATTGAGATGCGATTTGGTGACGACCACATGCAGCAAGTGTATAGAGTACAACTGCGCAGTAGAATCCAGAAGAGGGGAGAAACACTTCAGCAGTTGCAAGCTGATATTGAACGGCTTGCGCACTTGTCTTATCCCAATGCCGGCGAAGATGTCATCAATGAAATGGCTATTGAGGCATTTACACAAGCCATAGAGGACAGACAACTGCAGATGGCTCTACGAATGGCTGGAAAGAGAACTCTTCCTGAGGCACTGGCATTCGCCTTAACCATGAAAGCTGCTGACCAAGCATCTCAAGGATTTCGCCGCGTGAGAGAAATGACATCTGTTGAATGTTCGTGCCAGAGAACAGAAGTAGTAGACCGTAACAGTTCTCGAAGGGGACCGATCCGTTGCTGGAACTGCAACAAAATTGGACATCTACAACGACAGTGCAGAGCCGAACGTAAACAGGGCAGTTGTCCACATTGCAGAGCTAGGAACGAGGAGGCGTTTGAGCGTTCGACGGATGGAACATCACAAAGTCATCAGTCGGGAAACGAGTAAGAACCAACTTCGCGGGGCAGAAGCTGGTTTCTGGAATCGACGCCCCCAGGACCACAATTCAGGTTTCCCAGACCAAACGATGTAATAGGAGCCTGACAGTGGAAGCCCATATCGGCCAGAAAAAGTATGTGGCTACAATCGATACAGGTGCCACCGCTTCCATAATCAGAAGGGACATCGTTCGCCAATCATGGCTGCACAACACCAGCAGCTACTGTCTGAAAACAGCAACTGGAGCAACAGCAAAGGTGTATGGTGAGGTACTCTTGACGATAAACCTTGCAGGAATAGTCTTCTCCCATGCATTCTTAGTGGCTGATATATGTGACGAATGCATCATCGGAATCGACTTCATGAAGACGCATGACATAGTACTCGACATCGGTTTGCAAGTTATAAAGTACAAGAACGTCGAGATTCCGATGGTTTACGGGAACGAGAACGTCGCAGCTCTACGGACAGTTGTAAGTGAGGACGAAATATTACCACCTTCGTCAGAGACAGTTATTTGGACGAAGCTGGAAGGTGATCCTGGGAGCCACCGTTTCTACCTAGTCGAGTCACATCCAGAAAATTATTATCAGAGCTATATTGTCGGAAAGATGCTGGTTGAACCCAAAAACAACATGGTTCCCGTTCGTGTCCTCAATGTGGAACACAAAAGCGTGAAACTAAAGCAAGGAGAAGTGATTGGAAAGTGCGTACCAATTACTGCGGTCACAAAGTTGTCCAATGCAAGTGATGTGAAACCGGTTAGACCAACGGAGATATCGGAAATGAAAAAGAATATACTCGGAGAGTGCGAGCTGGATCAGGAGCAGCGGTCCAAGGCAGGTAGTTTAATCAACGAGTTCGCCGATATATTTGCTTCGCAGAACAGCGAGTATGGCCGAACACATCTCGTACAACACCGAATCGACACCGGAGATGCGAGACCGATTCGTCAGCCTCCCCGACGACTACCATTGGCTAAGCAGACGGAGGTTGCAGAAATGGTTTCGACGATGGAAAAGGAAGGACTGATTGAAAGCTCAAAAAGTCCGTGGGCATCGCCGGTCGTCCTGGTCAAGAAGAAAGACGGAAGTACGAGATTCTGCGTGGACTATCGCCAACTCAACAACGTCACCAAGAAGGATAGCTACCCCCTGCCAAGAATTGACGACACCCTAGACACACTATCCGGAGCCAAATGGTTTTCGACTCTCGATTTGAAGAGTGGCTACTGGCAAGTGCAGATCCATCCAGAAGACCGCGAGAAAACAGCATTCACAGCAGGAAACGGGCTTTGGCAGTTTACAGTAATGCCATTTGGACTGTGCAATGCTCCAGCTACCTTTGAACGTCTAATGGAGCGCGTTCTGCTGGGACTAACGTGGAAAACCTGCTTGGTCTACCTGGACGATGTCATCGTAGTAGGAAAAACATTTAACGAACATCGAGATAACCTTAAGGAGGTGTTCCAAAGACTACGAAGTGCGCAACTAAAACTTAACCCGAAGAAGTGTTCCTTATTTAGACCAGAAGTGAAGTACCTCGGGCACATCATCTCTTCCAAAGGAGTCAAGACTGATCCGGAGAAGGTCGATGCAGTGAAAAACTGGCCGGTTCCCAAAGACAAACATCAACTGAGAAGCTTCCTGGGACTTGCGACCTATTACAGACGATTTGTAAAGGACTTTGCCAGGATCGCAAAGAGCTTGCATCAACTGACAGAAAAAGGCAAACAATTCAAATGGTCAGGTGAGTGCGAAAAGAGCTTCAAGGAACTTAAACAACAGTTGTGCAACGCCCCCATACTAGCGTACCCCACCCCTGGGAAAACATTTATTGTGGATGCAGACGCTAGTAATGTGGGAATTGGAGCCGTCCTTTCCCAGGTGCACGATGGCCAAGAGAAAGTAGTTTCCTACTTCAGCAAAGTTCTCTCAAAGCCAGAAAGGAACTACTGTGTTACCAGGCGCGAACTCCTTGCTTTGGTATTGGCGACAAAACATTTCCATAAGTACCTTTATGGGCGGAAATTCATCCTCCGCACAGATCATGCATCTTTAAAGTGGCTGCTGCACTTTAAGAATCCTGAAGGCCAAGTCGCAAGGTGGATCGAACGGCTGCAGATGTACGACTACGAAATACAACATCGAAAGGGAAGTCTTCACTCTAATGCAGACGCTCTCTCCCGTCGACCGTGCAAAGCAAATTGCAAACATTGCTTACGACACGAGGAAAAAGATGTCGCGTCCGTTCAAAGGGTGAGAGCTATGCCAATTGGTGGCTGGAGTGCGCGGGAAATACGGGAGGCTCAAAGGGAAGATCCGGATATCGAACCGATTATCGCCTGGAAGGAGCATGAGGGAAAACCAGACTGGCAGGAGATATCCAATAGGAGCCCCGAGCTGAAGGCATACTGGGCGCAGTGGGACTCCCTTCACGTACAAGACGGCATTCTAAAAAGAAGATGGGAAAGCCCGGATGGAAAGTCGTTCGTAATGCAGCTTGTTGTACCCAGGTCAAAGGTAATGGAAGTGCTCAGGGAATTGCATGATGGAGTGTCTGGAGGCCACTTGGGAATCAATAAAACGCTCGAAAAAGTGCGGGAACGCTTTTACTGGATTCATTCAAGGGAGGACGTTGAAACTTGGTGTAGGAAATGCGTTACATGTGCGGCCAGCAAAGGTCCGAGACTGAAAGTCCGTGGCAAAATGCATCAATACAATGTTGGAGCCCCTTTCGAAAGGATAGCAGTTGATATTGCGGGACCGTTTCCTGAAACAAACAATGGAAATCGTTACATCCTCGTTGTTATGGACTATTTCAGTAAGTGGCCTGAAGCATTTGCTATCCCTAATCAAGAAGCTAAAACCGTGGTGGAGCAAATCGTCAATAACTGGGTAAGCAGATTCGGTGTACCATTGGAACTGCATTCAGACCAAGGACGGAACTTCGAGTCGAAGATTTTCCAAGGAGTGTGCCAGTTACTCGGGATTCACAAGACAAGGACAACCCCGCTTCATCCACAATCAGATGGGATGGTGGAGCGCTTCAACAGGACACTGAATGAACACCTCTCTAAGGTCGTTGGCGAAGACCAGAGAAACTGGGATAAGCAGATTCCCATGTTTTTATTGGCTTATCGAGGAGCAGTGCATAACACCACAGGACATACTCCATCGGAAATCTTATTTGGTCGAACAGTCCGCCTACCTAGCGAGTTGATGTTTGGATATCCATGCGAAGAGCCCAAGGATGAGGAGGACTACGTTACAGACCTCAGGGACATCATCAGGGACGTGCATCGAGACACTAGGGATAAGATTAAGATAGCCAGTGACCGCATGAAAACGAGGTACGATACTAAAACGACAACTAAAGGGTTCCAGGAAGGAGATCTGGTATGGCTATATAACCCTCATCGAAGGAAAGGTTTATCGCCTAAGTTGCAACAAGACTGGGAAGGGCCCTATACAATCGTAAAGCGCATCAACGACGTTGTCTATCGCATCCAACGAGGAAGAGGCAAGCTGAAAGTCGTTCATGTGGATCGTCTTCATCGTTATAATGGTGAAAATGTTAACGAGTTTGTTCGGGACGAACAAGTTTAAGAGGGGGATATTGTGGCGTGGAAGGTATCGTGTAACTTAAGTGGTGAAACAAGCCCTTAGTCACAGTTTGGTGAAACCAGGCCTTAGACAGTTTGGTGAAACCAGGGCTTAAAGTCACAAAACAAGTTCCACTCAAGTGTCACTTCCAATTGGAGACTGGAATCTGTCACCACTGAACCTTGTTCTAGAACCACTTAGAATTAGCTAGAAAGTTCTCGTCAGATGGCGGAGCGGGTATAAAAGGACAGCTTTTAGAAGAGGGCGAGACAGTTGATTTATAACAGTGATTGGTTAAAGTTCGAGATAGTAATAGTTTGTGAAGATAAATAAGTGAAAAGTAATAGAGTAAATTAAGTGATTGGTTTGAAACGTTGAAGAATTGTTTAAGTAATAGTGTTCTGGTACTTAATAAGTGAAATATTAGAATAGTCGATAAAAGTTTAATAAAAGTGAATTTTATTAGAGAAGTTAAACGGAATAGTGTTTTATCTTTACGAATCCCTGCCTGAATGTAACAATATTAACAATAATTTAAAGAACTTTCATTCGTTTCACACCGTAATTTTAGTTAAGTTGTTTTGGGCGTTTCGGTGCATTGTTTGGTGTGTCTTTTTCTGATCGGTTTCATGACGTATATTTTGGGGCTGTTCGATGCCATTCTTGATACATTTCGGGCCTTTTTCAATTGTTTTTTTTTGTTGTTTTGTTTAATTCTCAAGTCCTATTTCGGCGTAGTCTTAGGCGTACTTCAACGTTAGCGTATTTGTGGCCATTTATCGTTTGTAATATAGTCCTATGCCACGTTTTTGGAGCATTTTTTTTTTAAAGTTTTTTTTGGGTGTTTTTTTTTTTTTTTTTTTTTGGCGTTTTCACTGGTTTTATTTTGAGATGTGTTTTGACGCGTTTGTAATAGCGTTTTTAACTCGTTTTTGGGCCGATTTCGAAATAAATTTTTAAAGTCTCTTATTGGGCGTTTTTTCGGTGCTTTTCGATAGTATTATTCTTTTTGTTCGCTTTTTTCCACAAATTTTTGATGAGTTAGGTATACCCTACAATCGGTGGGTCAAAAGTTTCCAGGAAATTCGTGTGAGATTTTGGCCCACTTATACGATTATGTCAATTAGAAGTTCACAATTGATTTGTTATAAGTCCACACAATGACACTACCCTCTCAGTCGAAAACTTCAATTCAGCCAAAGCATTACTCCGTAAAGGTGCCTTTATGCCAGCTCCACTGTATCCCCTACTGAATCAATGGATTTAACTATAGTTTGTTTGTCATTATTGCAGCGCAATGTTGTCTCGCTTTTCACTACCTATTGTATAGCCTACTCTCGAACGTACTTAACGAGTTTTAATTAAAATTTATTTTTCCTCCCACGAAGCGGAAAATTTTCTCGAGGTCTCCTTATTTTCCATTTTACTCTTAGCCTTTTATTCATTTAAATCCTCAAATTGTTTCCATGCCACAAAGGATATTGCCATCCGAACGGCGGCACCGGAGAGTCCTTGAAGGGCAACAAGTGCGGTGATTCATTGTTACAGCAGGATGGTATACAATACTTTACCGCTAAATAATGCAAGAATCGTTCAGTTTAACAATGGAAATGGAGAGTCGTAAAATTTAACGAACATTATTATAGTTCGATACTATGTGCAGAGGGTACTCCGTTTATCCTTTAGCGCTGTGGGTGATGTCTTGCTGGTTACAGTCTAAGTGCTCGTTAGTGGCTGCTGAGAAGTAATTTACTACAAATTGTTGGGAAGACGATTTGTTATGTGGGTAGTTTTGACTATAGTGCTGTGCCAGAGTCTGTAGTTGGTTTCTTTCTACATAGGTACTTACTAACTATAATCATCTTGATATTGATATGTACGGTCTGAGAGGTACTAAGATTTAATTAAGACAAGAGATAGTCCAAGAGAGGACCGCATGATGTCCTAAGGCATAAAACAATAAAATGAATAAAGTAAAAACAACCAGGTTGGTTCTTCTACCAAGAGGTTCAAGGATGCCCACATCTTTCGGAGTCGATCAAATATTTCAACCACAGATGAAGCTTAAGCTCAGTACGCAGATGACCCGAAACGCAAACGAAAAATTTCGCTCTCCTTTTCCTTGCAGTACGCAGCTGGTACGCAGCAGCTGCGAAATGATTGCGTAAAAGTGGGTAGTTGTAGTAGACTGCTGGTACAATTCAACACTCTCTTTTCGCACACGTTTATTGTCCGGGACATTATCTGCTTGCGAAAATTTGACATTTGCACTCCAGTGTTGCCAGATTTTATAAAAAGTATGGAGCCAAGTTGGACAATTTTGGCACCAAAAATACTTAGACTCAAATATGAAGATCAAAAATGCACATTTTTTTTTTGTAAATAATTAGCACACTTATTTAATTGTTTTTAAAGACGACGATAAATTAAAAATAGGCGTTCATAGCAAAAATTCTGACAGAAAAAACCGGCATTCTGTAAGGTGAAAACGTTTAAACGTTTTCTTGCACACGAGCAGTTTGCTTCATGTAACATCAAAAACGAAAGAAACTCACGTGGGCGCGAAAAAAACGAATGAACGAAAGAAAGAAAACAAACGACAGCTGTTTTGTTGACGTTTATCATTTTCCTATTTATTCTCTTTGAGTTTGGTGGTTTTAAGATTGTGCTGAATATTTTACTAGAAATGCTAACAAACTATTTTTTGTTGACCAGCGAAAGCGACAAAAGTGAAATGGAAAAAAATTAGATAAAATCTGCGGGGTTGTTCGAATCCTCTCACATTACCTGACAAAAGGTTGGTTTATTTAAATTTGGTTCTTAGTTAGAAAGTTATTTTTTCTTTTAGTTTTGTTCGACGTTTTAGGTTAAACATAGCTGCCTTTAAGTACGTGCTGGACAATATTCATTTGCATACACGAAATACATACGTGCCTCCTATTTTAAAGCTTTCCTCAACGTCAAAACAACTTAACGAAAATAAAGCTACATACTGAGACTGCCAAACTATAATTTTGTTGTCACACAGTTTCTTAAACCTAAACGAATGTGAACAAAAAAACGTTAGGAGTTACATGAAGCAGATTCTCGCTTTCGCGTGATTTATTTCGTTTTTTGAAACGCGAAAGTGGGTTTCGTTTCGTTATAGGTCTTCTACTACTTTCTTCACAAAAATATTTGCCGGAACTCTTGGCTTCCCTCTTCTTTGTCACAACCACACGTTTCATTCGATTGCATAAAAACAACGATAATAAGGAGCGAAATCCTTTAATCAGATTTTAACTCCATTGGATAACCAGGGCGAAGCGATAATCCGATTACTCATCCCGTGAAATATGTGAATGGAGTGGATTTTAATAAGCAGGCTTTCACGGGGATCACTGACCATTGGAATATTTTGAAAACCAACAATCACATCAGGCTTTGGGTTTTTTTTTTAAATAATTATTATGTCGCCTCGGAGTCGGAATGCAACAACATTTTTGTATTTTCATACGTTTCGCAGTGGAGTCCACAGTCCACCCCTACTTTGTGCTTTTGTGTGGGCCAAAATCCCCCTTTATTAGAGTGTTATTTGTATGCATCGCCGCCGCTAAAACAACAGAAAACAGTTTTCAAACTACCCCAAGGAGATGTTGCTCCACCTTTATGCTCAACATGCTCTGGGCTTACAACAATCAGTGCCGCTTATTTAACAACCAAGTGCTGTTCAGTTTGAAGTGCAAGGCCGGCTGGTAACCCATTTGTATAGCCAAAACCGTATTATGCAAGAATAAATTCCCTCTTGTATAAAAAGGACCCCCTGAAGCGGAAGATTGTTCATGTAGCCATGTATATAGAGGCAAAAATAAAACTGCCTGCATATGACAGAGGCTTTAGAATTTACGTCAAAATTAGTACCACCGAAACCACACAATTCTGGCTAGCCCAGAAAAATGTCACGATAGTACGATGAAAGGGGATGATGGGCGACATAGACATTAGACATACACTCTTGCTCGGCTTTCACTACAGCCGCAATCACTGCCTGCACGCTTTGCAACCCATCCTTCTTAGGTACTGGGGGAAAATCTGATCTATGATTTATCCGAACAGAATGTTGTCCTCCTACGTGCTGTGGCTGGACCAAAAACAGCTTTCCCTCTTTAACTCTTGGGAGGTTCTGCAAGTGTTGAGGTCCTTGTCCTTGTTGCTCAATTTATCTACGTTTTCGTTTCTTTACACCCTGTCGGAGTAATTTGTGAGTCCATACGGCATAGCTGCATGTGGTTGGCTTACGGATGGGGGCTTTTGTATTGAACAACTTTCTAGCGTGTTTGTGGTCCGGGACGTGTGTGGATGGATGATTAGAGCGCTTTTGCCCTGTAATTGGACACTGGTTGGGTGTTGAAATTGTTCACACCCACGTTTGCTTCTAATTAGTATAATAATCGACAAGACATGTTGCTACCATTTGTGCGACCGTATAGGAACACGAGTCCTCTGTCGCAGAATCATTTTATTTTTCTAGCCATCACATGATTGCGCGCTTTTATGTGTAATAGAAGCGTATGGTCCGAAAGGATGTTTTCCATTTCGATTAGGACTTTTGTTTGTCAGTCAGAGACACGTAGGATAGTATAGAAATTATGTAGGAGTACAATAGCAATTGCTTGATGAACGACATAGACCGACAGAATATTTTGTAAAAAGTATGAAAATCAGCGGCAGAGACTTTTAATTTTTCTACCCTAAGAATTTTTTCCTCAGCCTTACAGATAATGGCGGTTTTACTTTGCCTTTAAAGATCAGAACTTGCTCTTCAAAAACGTCGGAGGAGATTCTGTAAAAAACATTTCAGTTACATTTATTTAAAGAATTCCCAGAGGTGTTTGGGAAAATATGCATTAAAGTATTTACTCTTGCCGTTTGGCCCCTTTTTCAGTTTAAATAAGATTTTATTCTTTATTGAAACAAAAATAATGCAAATATATGAAAAGAAGTGTTTTGTGATGAATAAATTTGTTTTTTTGTTAAAATTAAATGACTTTGTTTATCTGTTTTCTCTTTTTTATTAGTATTTTATGCGGTGGCCCCTTTTTTCGGCTCGGCCCCTTTTTATTCCCCTTTTTGAAATTCTATTCGACTGAAATATTTGACCGCCACTTACATAAAGTAAATCGTGTGGATCGCTGTAAGTCTGCCAATGAACGTGGTGGAGGAATAATTGTTGCTCTTCGTTCAACATTCGGCTCAGATGAAACTCTCCTGCCCGTCTATGACGTCGAACAGCTTTGTATCCCTGTTAAATTGAACAACGTTAATCAGGGCTGTGTTTTTATTATCGTTAGTTAATGAACCTCCAAATAGTAGCTTAGATGTTTATGAAAAGCATTTCAGTATAATATTGATTTTATTTTAAATGTATGCTCAGTTAGGTGATTTTAATCTCACCGATATAATCTGGAATTGGTCGGAGAGGGACAAAATTTTGAGCCCCCATAATATGCAAAAAGACTATGAATTTTTCATTATTGATTCTCTCTATAATGTAACTAGTGCTCCCTTTTCACTTGTAAACGAATCCATTAATCATAAAGAACTTTTTATTGAAATTGATCTGTATGATCCTAACTAATTTTATGATCAGTAGTATTGACTGGAATTATGAATATTTGAATCTTAAGATAGATTGCATGTATAAACGCTTCATTGAAATTTTAGAAGACGGTTTCGCTACATTTGTTCCTTGTTTTTCAAAAAGAAAATTGTCTAAGCCACCTTGCTTTCAAATCTAAAAAAATGTAAAAAAAAAAATTTAATTTAAATTTAAAAAATCAAATAGTTCATACGATTATTCCGTTTTTAGTAAACTACGCAAAGAATTCTCTACAATTAGTAAATTTTTTTTTACAAGGATTACATCATGAATATTGAAAGTAACGTTAAATATAACAGTACCTACCTACGTCTTTCTGGTCATTTATAAATACTAAAAGGAAATCGGTGGGAATTCCAGATTCAATGTTTCTCAAGGATAGTAAGCCCTATAATTTGGACTCCAACCTTGATTTGTTCTCTAACTTCTTTGAATCGGTCTACTCAATACACTTTTGGGGTTCCTCAAGGCAGCCATTTAGGTCCATTGCTCTTCACAATTTTATTTAATGGTATAACGTTGGCTATAAAGCATTGCCAATGTCTACTATACGCCGATGATCTGAAACTATATCTAAAAATTAAAAGCATATAGAGGACTGCCGCCTTGTTCAGTTAGCTTTAAATTTTATTTCAGAATGGTGCAACCTCATTGACTTAAAGCTTAACATAACGAAGTGTAATCCTTGTTAAAATCGATCTCGATTTCCCAATTTGATTACGTCATTGACTATAACATACTTTGTAGGGTTGATAAATTCAAAGATTTGAGCGTTGTTCTCGATTGCAAGTTTGGTTTCAAAAGTCATATTGTTTTAAAAGCGAATTCTGCCATCGGTTTTATTAACAATAACTGACTTTAGGGATCCATATGCTCTCTTATCTTTGTATTTCTCCTTAGTAAGATCTCTTCTTGAGTAATGCATGCCGATGTTATTTGGAATCCCGTGTTTAATACGCACTCCGATCGCATCGAAAGAATTCAAAGACGTTTTACGAGACTTGTATTTTTCAAAGTACGTTGGAATTTCCGCCAGAATATTCAGCCAGATGCCAAATACTTGGAATTAAGTAATTAAAATCGAGGCGAACTATTCATGATGTAAAGTTTGTAAGAGATATATTAAGTTATAATATCAAATGTCCACCCCTTCTTTCAATGGTACCTATCTACGTACCTGCTACACTACTGAGATCTAGAGATTTTCTTTTTCAAATTCTCATAATATAGTAAGTGGGCTTGTAGCTTCATATTATTACCTTTGACCTGCAACCACAACCAGTCCTTCTATTATTTACATTGTCCCCCATTCATCCAACTTGTTATTGTAGCTCGACATGAACAAACTCCATTCACTTCGTTACGTGCATCTGTAAATATAAGGTAGCCCATATACTTCTATAGAAAAATCCTCGCTATCAAAGAGAATCACATGCCCATTGTGCTTCAGCTTTTGCTTTCAATATCCTGCAAGCAATTTGTCCAACATTCATGGCAACCGCACACGTCACGTGGGAGAAACTATCATCTGAACGGAGCCCACTAACAAATGAAATTCATCACCTGATCCCAGTCATCACAACACATCTTTATGGTAACAAACAAACAATCAGGGAAATTTATATCTTCCAGAAAATTTCATTCTTCACCACATCCGGTATTCTTTATGCAAAGCGCACAATTTCCTCAAAGGATCTCCTTTAAAAATCGCATTTTTCGCATCCTGCAAAAGGACTCACTGTCACACACAATAACTAGTTTGGTTAACAAAACAGGAATTCGCATTCGCCAAAGTAAATCCTTTATCCCTTTCCTGAATGCACGCCGCTGCCACTAAATTGGCACTGTGTGCGTGCTGTCCCTACTGCAAGCACTTTTAGTCGCTGGAATATTAATGGGTCAATCTTAATTTTACTGATGGCCCCATTTAACACAATGTATCCGCTCCATAGAGAGGGTTTACCATCAACACCGAGCTACTGGGCTTACTGCTGGCTGCTGGGAGTGCAACTGCAACTGCATTGTCCTTTCACTTTGTCATCTCTTTCTCTCTCTGAGCTGAGTTGTGCTTTGTGCATTGCAAAATAAGACTTGTGTGGATTGTCGCGAACGGATACGAAGGCAACTTCACCAGAGAGATAGAACGACAAAAGCGAACAAAAAAATGGAAATGAATAATGCTAATGACACAGTCGACGTCTTATGACCCAAAAGAAAAATGTTCACAATACGGCAACTGCAACAGAAAACGGTGTATAAAGCGAACAGCGACAACCGAGCAACAGAGCAATAACGACAGCAAACGCCAGGAAGCGCAAGAAAGGATGAAAATTTCGATGAAAATTAAGTACCTAACCTCGTGCTAGATAAATAACTTTCACCGTTTCCATAAAGCTGCGAACTTTGTTGCTAATTTATGTTGGGCCTGGGCTTGGCAAAGCACTGTACGATGATGTGATTAATTGGGGCCACGCGGCCATTGTTTTGATGGGTGGAAATGCCGTCGGATCTATTAGAGGGATTTCTGGGGCAATTATGAGGATTTTGGTGAATAAACTGGATGGCAAATGAAAGTTTGTTGTACCCTAAACCTAATCGACATCGCACTGTATCAGTTGAAGGACTCATTTGTTAGGTGGGCGGCGGTGGTTTAATATTTGCAAAAAAATCTTATGGCGGTTAAAAATACACCAAGGACAAGGACAGTCATATTCGATTCCAAAGGTGTGCCAATAAAGGGAGATTTGTTGCTACCAAAAATGTTAATGATTCTGTTAATTATAGTTTTGTGTAGGTACCCCTCAGCTGCAGGGGCTTATATAGACTGTATTTCAGCTTGGTATATACCTACTGAATTAAATTTGTCAATTTTTTTGTTATCAATATTCTTCGGCCCAACTCCCTGTTTCAGACGGAAGTCTGTTGTCTGATTCCAGTTCAGTCGCTCTAAAAAGTTTGTTAGACACTGCTGAATTAGGCACTTGGACTATATGAAGCGAGGGGCTCCAGGTTCGATCTCTGAAGAAACTCAAATTCCATCCTGAGTGAAGCCCTTAAGAGCTTCTTAACTGCGCAACGTGATAGTGATGTCGGCACCCATAATTCGCATCTAAAACATGTAACTCTATAGTGAGTAACTTCGTCTAAATGATGTTGCAGTGATAGAGGCCTTTGAAACCTAGGCGCATAGACTATAGTGCCGCGTAGCCTTAATTTCTTCGTTTCCAAACCATGTTAAAGTTTGTTATTCCGATAATTTTTAACAATTCGTTGGTTCCCGAAGTTTGTTGCAGCTCGGAAAGCTACTACAACAGCTTGCAACCAAAGCGTCAGACTGCAAATCGAGTTTGGGTTATGGCTGCCATGCAATGACTGCAGAGATGATTCATCAGGTAAATTGTATACCTAATGGATGTTTTTTTTTAGCTTTAAGTCGCAGATTTTGCTCGCAGTTTATTGAACTGCCTTTTGTTAGCCTCGAAGTAAAATAGATGTATGTATACCAGTAGTCCCCAATGCCTTTTCTAATCCGAGACTATCAGAAGGCTTTGTTAAAATCGATTAAATTAAATTTATATGAAGGCATAGTGAGCCCGTTTACAGCAGCTCTTCTATTGAAGAATGTCACCCTTTTATCAGGTAGCTCTATTACTACCTACCGATAAAAAAAAAAAAAACTCTTTCCAACAATGACTGATTCGGAGGAAAGATTACTCAAGAAAATAAATAGATAAGAAGATTAGCTAATGAATGATAAGCCATTTCCTATACCGGCGACTGAATAAAACTTTCATTACCATCATATATCACTCATTTCCATTTCTTATCACTTGCTCCAATTAATTCTGAAACAGCTATCGAAGAATCGCGACGAAGTCTTTTTTTAGTCGACGTCCCACAATCAAAGAGTGGAGTTCATTATTTTTTCCAAATAATATCGAGATGGGTAAGAAAAATGTTTTCTTAAGTGAAAAAAGATGATAAGAGTGCGATTGAAATTTTCCATTAAATAAAACCGAACTGTGAACATTTATAGCGTAGTGTAGAGAAGAGAACATGTGATAACAAATGAACTGCTGATAAATAAAAGTTTTATCGGCAACAAGCGAACCGCCCTGCTACTTATATCTGATTCATGCTCGAAGATGTAATTATTTACCAGCCGAATAGGAGTATTATGTTTGTCAAAAATATTGATAATAATCAGAATGGTGCAGTACCTAGTGTTATTAAGCCTGCCTGAACTGATGCTTCTAAAAGTTTTATACACCAACATTTATGACGTGGCTTGGGCTTTTGTGTACCTAGTTCAATGGTTAGGTAGATATTTTTGTGATATAAATCTGTTAACAACCTTTGGTCATATAAAACAATTCTAAAAGAAAACACCGGTTGGAAGCTAATCGAAGTTTTCTATAAAAATTACAACCGGAGAAAAAGGTCCACTAGCATTGAAGCTGCAAGATATAGCTTTCTCCTATATTTCAATCTAGCTAAACGAAATGTGAAAATTAAATAGAATGCTATTTTCGATAGACGGCAAGTGGTCAAGTGGTTGATTCCTAATACTTAAACAGTTTCGGACTATGGATTGGTTCCTTTAAACCAACAAATTATCGATCTTTACATCATTTTATATTTTCTGGTTGGATGGTTACATCATAAGAAGACAGATAGACATCGTTTTCGACAGCATGTTTTCGGTTTCATTTTACTATCTTAATAAGGTCGATAATGATACTATCGATTGTGTTTCTTCCCTTGTGCATATTTTTTCGAAAATCATATCTTTTGGTTGCAAATTGGATTGACACTATTAAACCATTCATTTTAAAGGGCAGTTACCATGTAACCCGATCTTACAACTAAATGCATTTACAAGGAGATCTACACAAATTAAAGTGCAGATCTAAGATAAATAAATACAGGTTTGGAAATGATGAAACAAGACAGGATTTACGAACAAAAACCTCCAAGGTACGATAATTTTTTATGCATAAGTTATTGCTCTGTCAGTAATTGAATCTATTGCTATTCCTTCAAACCTACAGTTATTGGCACCCCATTTATTTAATATGCCAGCAGATAATTATTTAACTATTTAGAATCTAAAAAATAATACCTTGTATATTATTGCCATTTAATAAAGCTAAAGGTTTTATACAGATTTAGAGAATTTCAGAAAAAAGTCTCTACTAACAAAATTGGAAGACCTTATTCAAATTCACAAAATTTTACACAAAAGAAAAAATCACGGACACCTGTTTACGTTTTGATTTTAAAATATAGACTGACTAAAGCCTTTAACATAAAAAAGAAGAAAAATAGTGTTAAGAATTTATTGTACCTACCTATTAGTACCTACGTATATTTAGAAGAAAAAATCTTTCTCAAAAGAAATAACTGGAAGGCAACAAATAGCTATTGAACAGAGAGGTGTCAACCACAGTTGCCATATTGGTCATTTGTGACCAAATTTGATCATTAATTTTGTGGTCACATGGTCATTCCTTATTCCATTTGGTCATTTTCTTACGAAATGAAATATTATTAATAAATAAAAAAATAATATGTGACCTGTGTACCTACCTACTTGAAGAATTTATGTAGGAATTTATTGGTCTGTGGTTACAAATATTTCAGACATAAATTACTTTGGTCATTTTTAGCTACAATTGGGCATTTTTATTTTCAATTTTGGTCACAAATTTTATTTTCAAGTGGAAACCGTGGTGTCAACTACCCTATCCGTTATGCTTGTTAGGTTCTATAAACTTCAAGTCGAGACTGATTCGTTGATATAGGTTACCTACAGCATAAACTCTTAAAAATCATTGGCATGATCAGTGAAATCTTGTGGCCGTAACTTTTGTGGTCTACCTCGTTTCTACAACCATAATTTTCACTAGTTGGTACAGCAATGATCTTTCATATGATCTCCTCCAGATACGTAGCTGGAAAAGCTGCCTTGCCCTTGCAGACATTACCTACGATTGTTAAATGACAATTTTTGCACAGTAAAAGAATTGTAGGATCAGTTTAAACAGAAATTTAAAGTATTTTTGAGGTAAGCTTTGAGTGTTTTTTTTTTTTTTTGGTACAAATTTCTTTGTGAAATTTAGAAAGAATTTTAATAGGCTTCAAAAACCCATATTGTTAGCCCTTTGTGTAGTGGCTCAGCCTGTTGTTATAACTCCAGGTTCCTTCCTAAAAGCGGTCGTCTTCGTATTAATTATTTGAATCGTTTCGTTCTTTACTGTTCTACCTACGTCCAGTGTTGTTTGTCATTTTGATGGGTTTTCCCTCGGACCATTATTTTTTTTCCATTTTTCCCTTCGAAAAGGTAAATTTGCTACGAGTTAGTAACACTGCCTACGTCGTATGTTTTTACATTTATTGATTGTTAAGCTCGCATGAAAGTCGAGAATAAATTAAATGAACTTTCAGTGCGCTTGTTGGGGGCCATATTTAATTAGTGTTAAAATAAAATAATATTTACTTGTGATATTTTTTTTTTTTTTTTTTTTTTGATATTCTGTAAGGGGGACTCTCCTTCTAGTGCAAAAAACAAGAAATTCGTCCTGGGGGTTAAAGTATACATCAATATTCGTTCACTCTGTTCCTGTTCTAGGTTTGTGATGTCCAAATTGTATGTCCTTAGTTGATGTGGCTCCATGTATCTATTTATTACTGACTTATTCTTCCCAACAGCTATGAACTAAAAATAAATTCCTTATGGCGCTTCTAAATATGTTTTACTTGCTGATTTCACGAGTGCATTGATTAATTTTGTTTGCTCATTTGACTTCTCAAATTACGACTCAAGCTAAAGCCATTGGGAATGGTTATATCACCAAAATTCAAATCAACACAAAACTATTGACTTGCAGATGCAATACAATAGAGAACATGTGGGAATAGAAACACCGAAAACGCAAATACGCTTATCCACTATTCAAGTCCCCCCTATTCCCCACAAAAAAAACAAAACTGTAGTTACCTATACTGCTCATCGATCGGAATACCTCTCAGCTATATAGCCCATTGAATAACACACTCTTACCTCGTTTTCCATTTGCAGATCACAACTGGGTACATGAATCGAATGGTGCCGTTCCCCCGCTGGCAGTGAACGCTGGTGTTGACTCTGACGGAGATACCATTTACGTTGGACGTGCTTACCTCAACAATGACTTGTTGCCCGCTAAGGTAATCCCCAACAAGGGTAAAGCATACGTTAGCCATGGTGGACAAGAGCACGAGGTATCCGACTATGACGTGCTCTGCGGCCTCTACTACGAATGGGCGTCTGATAGCGATGGCAACGTTCCAAGTACTGCTGTCAAAAGTGGGGTAACCTGTGACGGAGAAACACTGTACGCAGGCCGCGGCCTGCACGAGGGTAGCCTGACCATCGGCAAGGTACATCCCTCACACGGTTGCCTTTACATTCCTTACGGCGATGAGGAAGTAAAACTGACATCGTACGAGGTGCTCCTGCAACCGGACAAATGGGTTGACGCAACCTCAGGTAATGTGCCCGACGGTGCACTGATAGCAGGTCACGATTCAGATGGCGATACAATATACGTGGGACGTCTTCGTCACGGTGGTGATTTGTTGCCTGCCAAAGTAATACCCGCAAAGGGTGGAGCCTATGTTTGCTTCGGCGAGCAAGAGATTAAAAGCAACGTGTTCCAAGTCCTTGTGGGTGCCGGTTTTAGTTGGTCCCACTGTGAGGGTGGCAATATCTTGCCCGCAGCCATCCCCGCTGGCAATACTGGTGATGGTGAAACGTTGTTTGTCGGACGTGGTCATTACAATGGTAGCTTGAGTGTCGGCAAGGTACACCCATCTCATGGATGCTTGTATCTGCCGTATGGTGGGGAGGAGATCAAGCTGGATCAATACGAGGTGTTGATTCGTACTTAGATGGGGTGATTTAATTGAAATAAAAAAATAATACAGAAAACCGGCAGAAACTCTGCGGGGGCTGTTTGTAAATAATTCTTAAAATCTCTTCACTTGACACGGTTCGGATAGTTTCCCAAAACTTTAGTGGAGAATCTGAAATGAACCTATAGTAACTGAATGTCAGTATACCTATGTAACTGTTTCTTTGTTACTGAGTTAAAACGATGCTCACATGTGTGTGGGGAATGCGAAAGTTAATCGTAGACGCAAACTACAATTAAACTGTTTTTGAGCACAAAGGCTACTCAATGAACTACTCTGAGTGTGAGTGGACAATTTTCTCTGATTCGGTAATGGGGCGAAATTCTTCGGGAAATGCCAAATTCAAAGTTTGGATTAATTAATGGCCTTGCTCAGTCAGTTTCAGAGGTGAGTGTGAAGTTATTTTTGTCGGGAAGTTCTACAATAGGATGACTTGAATGGGTATGTACTCTTGGACCAGTCGTTTTGTGTCAAAATGAGCGCATTTCCTGGGATCTTGATGAAGGAAGTTTGGACGATGATAATTCGAAAGTTTTCTGCACAATCATAGGTACTGTTCGAAGACATGTGGAACGTGTAATTATGAGTGGCTTTCATGCAGAAGAAAAACAAACCATCAGTTAATGGAAGTGGAAGTCACTGTAGTACCTACCTACTACGATTGAGAATCGGCTAGGTACACAAATAAAAAGAACACTATGTGCATCTACTAACGACAATTCCAAACTACTGCTGGCCATAGCATATCTTTCCGAGGTTTAGCACTGGGCAACCTATTGTTGTTCTCGGATAGGTACTACATCGCCAGCAAATTTTGTGATTTCGATGCTCCCGTCTGCAGATAAAATAAATGTTCAAATTAGCCAGTTCCAGTTCCAGTTTTTAAGACAGTCAAAGAACTAGGGCTAACAAACAGTATTTGGACAATGATAAGCAATAAAATGCTAAAAATATTTTTCAATGTTCAAGACTAGGTACCACTTCACATAGATCTTCAATATAGGCGTAGGTACACTAGAAAATTCATATGCACTCACAGAAAATAGTCCATAGTACGAAAACTATCAATGACTTTTGAAATGGCTGAATCGGTTGGACTTTTAATTCGAACATAAATTGGCACTATATTTTTTTTAGGAACTGAAGCACTGTTGGCAACACCTACTGAGCAGTGTTGCTATGTCAATTTGATGGTTTTTCCCTCGTACAGTTAATTTTTTTCCTTTTCTAGTCGAAATTTCAACAATTTTCTTAATTGAGTATATAGTTTAAAAAAAGCACACCAACAAGAATTATGTAGTATTAAAAAAGGGACAAACATTTTCTATACCTACCTAAGGAATTTAATTGGAAGAATAAAATCCTCTTTTTGTAGTAGATTTATTATACATATAACTAACAATTCAGATCGGCTTGTTTGGTGAATATACTGAATAAGATTGTAGAAATATGATTTTAGGTTGAAATTGAAATTCATTTTTTTTTATCCGAATTTCCCACAAAATTGTAGTTTTCCTTTTTTTCCACGAGACGGCTTTTAATCATCGAAATTCCAACGAAAAGGTAAATTTAAATAAAGTGCACGACTGGGTCGAACGAAACTTTCTCGATACTAGATAAATGAAAACAAAATCCACATATAGTAGTTATATCAAATAACAATATAAGTTTTTGAAAGTTGAAACTCTCAATTTAGCAGGCAAAACAGTACCAAATATTGCAATTTTAAGTTTCAAAAATACTATTTCTTAACTATTGATCTGAAACCCGATTATAAGTCATTGTTTGGGACGTAAGCATTAAGTACGTCGTTCTTAAAGTTCTATCGAAATCGAAGCTATAGGGTTTTCGAGACATGAGCAGATTTTAAAATTTGCGTTTTCTTCGAATTGAGATTTAGGGGCCCAATAGTTTTGAAAACATCCATTTGACTCTAAGTTTGAATTTTGGTCAGAATCGTTATCGCCGTTTTCCGGCAAACTGAAAAAAAAAACTAAATTTTAAAAAAAGTACTTTTTTCAAAAATCTATTGTATGATTATATAGAGAAAAACTGAGTTTACTATTAAGTTATAAATGACAACATTACTTTAGAAATTAGTTTTTGTTACAATTATATGGACCGTTTTCGAGATTATGTCGAAATTTCAATAGTACCGTTGTTCGAATTTTTAGCCAAAAACTGGGTACGCAGTCCTGGTAACCTCACCTACTTAAGCTTAAATATTAATTTTGGTTGAAATCATTAGAGCTGTTTTCGATCAAATCAAACTGGTACGAAAATGTTATATGGGAGTACCTTTAATATTAAGGTTAGGTACCTTGCAAAAAAAAAAACGCTCCCGAACTGTAAGCCCAAAAACTCCTTATCCGAGGCTTAAACGTAATCCGGGAAGCCGTTTAGGCTGTAGGCCTTTGGAAGGATGGACAGACGGACAGACCAGACAGAATTTTTCATCGTAATATCAGAATTGATTAATATCTCAAGTTCAAAATTTTGTACGAAAACAATAAATTTCTCTTACTACGTAATGGAGAAAGTTCAAAATCAAAATCGTTTTTCATTTTGCTCGTATTTGATTTAAAAAGATCTGATTTGATCGTTTCTATAAGTTTTTATTTTTGAGACCCCAATAAAACCAGGATAACTACTTCTTCACAATTTCTGCCTGCTTTCTTTGGGTACTTAAGCACCCAAAGGAGGGCGACATCCGAATCCAGTTAACCGACTTTCTAGCCTACTGAGAGATTTTTTGCTGACATTTAAATAGAGAATGAGAGAGAGGAAAATGTAATTTTTATTATCCACAACAAAGTTTGCGGCCATTAAATTTTGTGCCTAAGCAAATTATCAAATAAAATTGGCAAATAGAGGGCGCTAAGCTGAATAATGCTTGAAGTACTTATCCATGTAAATATATTCTTATAATTCTTAAAACTGTACAGATCTGAAATTTTTGGGAACTTGTGAGTGTTGGGTTCTTAAGCGTGAAGTACGGAGTTTAACTGTACTTAAAAGATTCCTTATAGCTGTATTCTCAGATAGATTTCAGATGCTAGATATAAAAAATTGAATTAATTAAAATTTAATTTCTTAACATTTTAAAATATTTTCCGAAAAAATACACCATAAAAGAAGTTGAGACCACCAAGAGCAAAACCACTTGTTTACTTATCGCATAAATTATGAATTCGTTAGCTAAGAAAAGAAAAACAAGAAAAACAAACCCTTCCGTGGGACCGACAAAACCTTAATAAACGCAAACCTATCCTCACCATCCATTACAGTCAAAATGACGACGATGGCTCCACAAAAGACAAAAGTATCTTTTCGATACGATCATCTTCGTCCCATCATCATCCATATTCATCGATGAACATCATGTAGGTTGCTACGCCCCGAAGACTTTCTCTTCATTATCATTATGTTGATGCAGCAAAAAAAAAAAAAAAATATTGAAAGGAAGCGAAAAAGAAAGTTCCTACATTTATATCAAAATTGTAATGAATATTAAAATGAAGTCAATTTTCCATCTTTGTTTCCATTTTTTCTTCAAACCCCTGAAACGTTCTTTGGTGATTAGATTCTGCGGGAACTCGTGTCATGTGTTTCAACTTTAAATAGGAAAAATGCGAAAGTTTTCCTTAACTTGATTTTATATAGCGATGCGATTCATTTAAAGTTTTTCTATACCCTGTTATTAAATTAAAAGGCAAGATGTTAGTGAGAAGCGTTCTGTTCTGACTTTCAGTTGCAGGTTCTCACCTGCAGAAAAGTTCACAATTTCGATGAATGAATTCTATAAAGACTCTACATCTGCAGTTAACATCGTTCATGCTATGTATGGTTCGAGTAGGTAGCAATTTATCCAATTCTACGTAACAGATGTTAATAATGCAGTAGAGTGCCAAATTCAGCAACTTAATTATTTCCCAAACATTAGCTCTCACATTGTGACTTCTTTTGAATAGAAAACGTAACTGCTTTACATACTAAAACTAGCAAACACCTTTGCAGCACCAGAATTTCACCAAATGTCGACATTCAAAGTTGCCATTGCTAAACTATGTGTATACTCTGCACCAGGAACTTGTACACAAAAAACTAAGTCACATTTCCCCATACTAAAAATGGAATATGGCATTCAGCTGCAGCACCTGGACTGCGAAAATAAAATGATTAATACACGCGGCATGTTTTCCTGAATGTGAAATACGAGAGCTCCTTGTGAGGTGAGAGTGCACCCGTATTGTACTCAGCAACGAATTATGGCAGTTGAAATATTTTTGCTTTTCTATTTGGAAACTTATTCGAATGTCTCTCTCTTTTAATATAATTAGCTAATACCTCGTATACTCGCACGTGGATGGTGAGAACTTTTGTTAAGCTTTTCGTAAGTGGGATATCGAATATGTAAATTTAACTTTGAAATAATTATCTTCTAGGATGGATGGAAGATGGATATGTCCCGGTTTTTAATTTATTCGGGTATTAAATTAAATCGAATCGCATGCTAGTGGGAGTCTTTGAAATGTGTTGGTAAAGAGGGACTTTTGGCTTAGAAGTTGCTGTGTCGTGAAGATTTTCAGTGTTCTTTCCGTAAATGCAACTTTCGTTGTCAAGTTAAAATCTGATTCTTAACTACATGTTGTGTAAAAAAAATATTAAATTACATATTTTATGTAGGGGAGACCGGGGATGAAAGTAACACGTCATGAAAGTAACAAGCACATTTACAGCGTGAATGAACGTGTTAGTAAAATTCCTTGTATGTAGTTTTGTAAACAATTCAACTCTTCACTTAACTAATCAATAATTGTTCTTGAGCGGTAAAACATAAAAAACAACATAAAATTGTAGTGTTCGCGTAAGTAAAGGAGGGACGATCTTCTTATTAAGAGAGTACTTCATTAACTAACTTTACAATTCAACAATAAGTAACAATAGATGCTATCAAAGAGCGTACATAAAATGAGAGTGTGTAGGTGACAATAGGTACATACTACACAAAAATCTCGATATTTTAAGGTAAGTTTTTTCTCCAGCGTTATTTAAGATATTGTTTCTCGATTTTAAATAAATTTAAGAATCTGAGTGAATTATTTAAGTTTTTCCGAAAAATGAGGGCATGTAGACAAAAGTAACACTAGACCACGGGGGCGAAAATAACACGTTGCTGGTATGTTTAGAGTGGTTTAGTACAAGATGTGGAAGTGAAAAATGGGTCCAATATCATGAATGAAAAGGTTGGACCCATGAAGACTGCACAAAGGGTGATGCTCATTACATGTATCGCAACTGTCTTTCGGAATGAAAGACTTCTTATTTTAAAGAATTTTGATGTTTTTTTACTAAAGTATAAATTTGAAGTTTATTTTTGGTACCTATTTCTTCTCTCGTAAAAAGAATGTTACAGTTTTTTGTTACTTGGGAAACGAGAATCGTCTTATTTTTAACTTTCTCCATTATCTACGTAGTAAGAGGAAGATATTGTCTTAGTAAAAACTTTCGAACTCTAGATATTAATGAATTCTGATATTACGATGATAGAGGAACTCAAAAAAGTAGGTCCGGTCTGTCGTCTGTCCGTTCTTCCACAGGCCTACAGCCTAAACGGCTTCCCGGATTACGTTAAAACCTCGGATTTGGAGTTGTTGGGCTTACAGTTCGGGAGGTGTTTTTTTTCCAAGGTAACCTCAGTATTAATGGTAGGTACTTCCCATATAAAATGTTCGTACCAGTTTGATTTGATCGTAAACGGCTCCAACGATTTCAACCAAAATTGATATTAAATCTTAAATAGGTGAGGTTACCATGGCTGCCGTTTGGGCTAATTCGAACAACGGTACTTTTGAAATTTCGACATATCTCGAAAACGCTCTATAGATACTATTGTAACAAGAGAGCCATTTAGGTCCATTACTTTTTATTATTTTTATTAGTGATATATAACTTCTGTTGTCGTAAATAGTAAGTGTTTACTGTACGCAGATGACTTAAAACTTTTTTCAGCTATTAAGTGTATAGAAGATTGCCATTTGATCCAATCGGATCTTGACAATGTTATTAAATGGTGCAATGCAAATGACTTGACACTCAACATAAGTAAGTGCAATGCGATATCTTTTACTAGCTCTTCGTGTCATATTAAGATTAACTACTCAATTGACTTAACTCGTCTGAATAGAGTAGAAAAAATTAAGGACTTAGGTGTTATGCTTGACTCTTCGTTTTCCTTCAAAGCCCGCATGTCTGAATATGAATATTCGTTGCGAAAGCTAATTCAGTTGTTGGATTTATAAAACAAAACGGTGCAGACTTCAAAGATCCATTTGCTTTGCTATCACTTTTCACTGGGTTACTGCGGTCGCTTCTTGAATATGCCGATGTTATTTGGAACTCTGACTATTCTACCTATTCAGATCGACTCGAAAAGGTTCCGAGGCGTTTCACAAAATATGGTTTTTATAAAATGCATTGGATCCCTTCGCCATTTTGTGATGGACTTGTGCTACCAGATAAGATGCCCTATTCTGCTGCCGATGGTGCCCATATAGACCCTTAAGAATAAGGCATATAAGGCATCTTTTTCAGCAAAGCCTCCGAACTAATTATATCTAGAGTCATTCGAGCTTTCAACAGCGTTTATAGCGAGATGGATGTATCTTTATATAGAGGCAAGTTTAAATCTGTATTGTTAAATCTCTATATATATAAAATTGTTGCAAGTGCGTTGTGACTTTATAACTCACGAACGGCTCAACCGATTTCAATGATTTTTGGTGTGTTTTATTCGGCTTGAATCAGGGATGATTTATGAAAAAAGAAAAGTTGGAAAATTCTTTACAGGTGGCGTTGAAGGCACACTTTCGTTTTTCATGGGGAAAAGCACTTTGAAAAAAAAAAAAAAATAAATAAACTGGATTGCAAAAATAAATTATTTTTTAAGGTAATGTGGTCATTTATAACTTAATAGCAATTTCAGTTTTTCTGCATATTATCGTACAGTGGATTTTTCAAAGAAAAGAAATTTAAAATTTTTTTTTTTCAGTTTACCGGAAAATGGCAATAACGATTTTGACGATAATGCAAGCTAAGAGTCAAATGGATGTATTCAAAACTATTGTGTCCTCAATTTTCGATTTGCTGAACACTCTGAATGTCAGTCAGACTCGCACTAAACGAGAAAATTTCGTGCGACCCAGTCGTGCTCTTTATTTTTTTATGTTTTTCGATTATTCTTATATTGTTATGTTAATAAGTTTAAATAATTATTGAACAGTTTAAAAAATCTAATGAACGAATAATTTCATTATTTCGCATAACTATGTTTTCAATCATAGTGTTACTTTTGTCCTCAAAGCGCGTTACTTTAGTTCTGGACATATAAGACGAAAGTAACAAGTACAAGGACACCCTCTTAGAAAAATGATTAAAGCTATGTGAATTCATCAATTTATTAAAACTTAACTTAATCCTTTTCTAGATAAATAACCCAGCTGATGGCATATATTTTGATTTTTGTTATTCCAAAAATCGCAAAAGCAGTAAGCCCATGTAATAATTTAACTTTTTCCCCGGTCTCCCCTACATATACAGGCGAAGAGAAATACTTAGGATACACTTAATTTGAATTAACCACAGCATATTCGATTGATTATTTTTTTGTTGGGATGTAATGCAATGTTAATGTTAGAATTTCTTCCACTGGGCAAATCAAGTATTAAATTATTACATTCTAACATGTAAAGAGGCATCCTTTATAAAGAAAACATTTCTTGATATTTACTCACTACTCACGTTTCTCGAATGGCGCGTTATTTCGTACAAATAATTGTATTTTTTTTTAATTGCTATCATAAGGAAGTCGCATTGAACTCTTAACTACAGTACCTACTCCTATTTAGTGTCGCTAATTCACAACTCTATCTACTATGAACGACATTTACCATCTTCCAATATGAGCTGACAAAGAACTCGTTGTCATGTGCACGGGACGCTTAAGACGAAAAACATAATAACATAGGTTTGTCATCGCTCATGCACACACAATATGCTACTCATTATCTGTCACGCGCTATTCCTTTTGTCATTTTAAATGAGGACATCATTCTCCTTGCATAAGTAAACATCCTCAATCATGTTGACATTTATTTCGCGTGCTTCGCAGTCGCGGCAAATGTTTTTCCACCATCCCGACACGTCGCAGCTACAAATTTACCGCAATGTGCCATTCGCCGGGATAGTATAACACGTCTCTTGAGTAATCATTGTCGACAGAACGCACTATCACCCGTCACCCAATCACTGAAGCCGGCCGCCTGCCATCCGCCCGCACCACAACGACAACGACGACGAATGCGAATGATGAGAAATTCTAGACCATCACTCTCTGCTAACGGCCACACTCAGGACCAGGATACTTAAACATGAGGCCGCCTCGTCCTATACAGCATCCACTTGGAATATAGTGTTGCTTTTGCCGAGTGGAGGTATACCGGAGAAGGAAAGTGCCTCGTGTGGAAAAGCGCACACTGGACCATTTCACTGTCGCATGTTATTAGCCTTCTAGTCGTCATCATCCCGGAACCTTGTGGCGGAACGGCGTTTCTTCACTTTTGCGGGTGGGATTCCACCACAAAAAAAGATGCTTAACGTTTCAATTATATGCATGGCCAGCATAAAATGAGTGAAAAGTCAAGTGAAACAAGGAAGGGCGATAAGTATACAGCCCAGCACCACCGGGAGGAAGCGGAGACCAAAACGTCTGTAAGAGAATAATTAGAAGATCGTGGTGAGAATGATTACTCAAAGCGTTTGCTTGTGTTTTCCGAGAGCTTAGCTGAAGTGAGTAATTTATTTCTTCAACCAAAGAGGGAGCTGTGCACCGGGGTGGGGATTAGCCTACCTCACGTATGTGGAGACACAGAGTCATGTATGCCTGTTTGTGGATGGGAAAAAGGCTGAGTGGAGAAGGAACGGAGTATACTAATTAGGAAATCGGTGGGTGGGGGAGACTCGTTCGGGACATTGGGTAAACGCTTCCGGAGGTCGTTGATGTCGCTCCAGACGATGACTTAAATAAAGCTGGTTGTTCTTCAAGTTGTTGAGCATATGTCAACAAGGGTGTTTTGAGTGGTCAAAGGTGCTATAAGTGCAAGAGACCGTCGTCTCTGCAAAAAGAAGGATGTTTTTGTATTGTCTGAACCTCAGCAGCTACCTATAGTATGAAGAAGAACATTCAAGTCGACATATTCAAGTCTGGCATCCTTTTAAATCTCATCCTTCTGTGTAGGATAACGATAGATGAAGCTCATCGCTGAATCAAGGTCGGCAACCACCTAACAGAGCTCTTAATGCACATAAGAGAGCAATCAAGTGACTTATTTAATCTTAGGCCAAGCCCTGCTTAGGCTTAAACTAAAACTTTGTAGCATGGCCCTCTCCTGATTTAAAAGACTCTGTATAAGACTTGGAAAGTTCGAAGCTCCTGCTGTATTGATCTGAAGCATGGAAACTTTTGGAAGGCGTGAAGATTATCATCCCCCGCATACGACGTAAATAAGCTGTTTATTGCATAGTAAGTTCCAGTCTTCGAGTCAACCCAGTAGAGGACGACCTCTTATAGGTGGCGCGCACAAGAGGAATCCGATGAGTGATGATTTTTATAGTTGTTTCTAAAATAAAACCAGTTAAAAAGTTTCGAAAAGAATGCATTTTTATTGAATGAGTTCTAAAGGTTCTCAAGATCAATCAACTGTATTACTCTATCTTGGGATGGCAATAACACGGTGGAGGATGCGGTGGGTAGAATGGATATCCAGGCGGTGAATAGTTTGGATACCCAGGTGCTGATGGGTAACTTGGAATTTGTGGATAGTTTTGATATACACCGGGTATGGGAAAGAAGTAGTTCGGATACTCAGTATGAGGGTAGTTTGGAAAGTTGGGTACTCCCGGCTTCTCTGGCGTATGTGGATTGCCTGGTGGTGGACGACCCGCTATTCCTGCACTAATTGGGTTACTTGGTTTGCCTGGACTGTGTTGATGCCCCGGACTATGTTGATTGCCTGAATGCGATCCCGTTGCAGTTCTTTCTGAACCTAATTTCTGCATTTCTTCATGGCGGTTGTATACATCGGTAAAGTCGACCAAAGGATACAAGTTGAGAGTTTCCTCCGTAACTGCCTCGACATTGGCAACTGCCAAAACGCAAAGGCTAACAAAAGCCACAAAAGTCCTCATTGCAACTGTTTCCCAGTGAATCTTGTAAAGTGAACTGACCAACTGTTGGCCCACGTGGGCATTATATAGCCAAACGCAATCAAATCAATCGCCTAATTGGTATATATACTCGAGTGGTCCGAAATTTGACTTCGTAATTGACTGAGTGGAGAAGCAATTAAGATTATACATGTGATGGATTTATTGATTTGTGTGCATCCACGAGAGCGACTTGACTGCGACCAAATAAAAAGGATCAAAGTGGCTTGGTTATTTATTTCCTTAATTTTTTATGAGAAAGCTTAAAATAAGTCAAACAGCATTTCCTGCATAGCTATAGCTAATGTGGTGGGGTATGTTACATCTATATACCAGTCACTCAGAGGGTAGTACATTTATCATCTCGCGTATGCGAATCAAAGCAACCATACTCATATCTGTCTGTCTGGCATTCCCTTCTTCTCAAAATTGGCTCTGTTTTTCCTTCTTTTTGTAAGTATAGGCCGCATGACGCATCAGCACTATGAGCAATGTTTTAATTTTACGCCTAAAGTTACACTTATGTTTGGGCGGATTTTTTTCGCTTTTATTGCAGTTCATTGCTGATTCAGATTTTAGAGACAAGCAATCCAAGGGTAACCTGAAAACAATTGATTGAGGTTGCTGCAGTGGTCAGGGTTCTCTCCGGAAAATTTCGAAATCGGTCCAAAAAGGACCAAAATCTTGTAAATTTAGAAATTTTCGACGAAATCTTTCGAGAAGATTGGTTCTGGGATTCCAGCTTTAAAGACAGTTTCAATCGGAACATAAAGTCTATCTGACAGTGGGTCGGCTGGATCGAGACGAACTTTTGTTGGTTTTCAGTGATTGCGTTTCAGATTCTTGATCGCAAAGAATTTTTTTTTAGTTTTTGCAGAGGAGGTTCCATTTTTTTTTACTAGTTAATGATTCGCATTACCACAGCCCCTACTGACCGAATTATTTTTCAGTTGAAATTGTATTAGATTACCTACTTGGAACGGAGTTTAAACACAACAGAAAATTGGTTGGTTCTGTTTTTTTTCGTGTTTGAAAAATTACGAATCGTAGTATCAGAATGCTTCCCGCCTTTTAAACTTTGCGTAGCAGGTGCAGCATACGTCCTCCCCTCTCGCAAAAGTTTCCAAAACTACTACAATTTTGTTCAAAATGTTGAGAAAAATACCTAATTGGTTTTACCACCGAATGGTGTGCATTTGACAATCATAATGCTTTCGGCAATGTGTTCGTATGAGTACCACTTTTGAATTTCATTTATTTTCATTGAGAAGGTACACGCAATGGCAAACCTCAAAAGTCATAGCTCCACATGACGGCTGTTTATGTTTGCTCAGTTTGCCTACACTTACAGTCGCATGTAAAACCCACAAATGAAAACTAACTCTGCACTTATCGCAAACGCAAAGGCAGACACACATGGACATGGAAACCGTTCAAACATTTTATTTGGAAAGTTTAATTCTGGGTTTCCGGCAAAGTGACTCCAGTACGTTGTCCTGATAAAACTTTCTAACCAACGATGCCAGTCCGAGGGAAAAAGTAATTAACTTTCTGCTTTGTTGCTTGCGATGCTTTGTGTATGCTACGCGTTTGCATTTCGTATACATAGGAAGCATGAGAGTGCACCATAGAAAAACGATACGAAGGTGTCAGTTTTGCATGGGATCAGGAGGAGGGTCACAGGGTGTTGCACTGAATGGTGACAAACAGTCGGCCTTCTGGCTGTGACTCTTGGTTATTATTTAAATAACAATGTTTCACTATCCGATATTGCTTTGCCATGATGCGGTCGCTTCTCTTGTGTTCCAATCTCATAAGTGACGTGGGCCTTCCTTCTGAATTTGTAGTCCGAGGTGGTCGTTCAAAAGGTGTTTGAGTTCGTGTGAGCAGAAAGAAACTTGAGTAAGAGCATTTGAATGCTTTAGCAGGAATATTCAGTGTGAATTTTTTTTACCGCACAATGATAGCGGGTATAAGTTATGATGAAATGACTTTGTGGGACAGAGTTGTTGTTTTCAAGTCTTCTGTTCTGTTTTGCATTCAGAAGTAGCGCTTTAATTTGGATGGGATATGGCTTGCGCTTGGGGTTGAGTTTTGACGTATTTTATGAACAAGGATACTGGGTACGTGGTATAGAGCAATCTTATTATCTTTGGTAGAGAAGAACAATAGACTTTGGAACCAATTCATTTTGCATCAGCTTATTCAGTGCTGCAGCTGTTGTTGTTGGATCGCTTTTGAACGTTGACTTGGAACTTTGTGAAAAGCTGACTCAGGGATTATAGTTTGGCAGTCATAAAAGTATGAATCTATGGTTGGTGTTTTTTTCTTGTTTTTGGGGACATTGCAGTTCATTGTCAGTTCTTTTAAGGTTCAAGGTTTTTTTTTTGTCGTACCAATATTATGGACTGTTGACCAAAATGTAAGGTGAATTACTGTAGACTAAGCTGTTGATTAAGAAATATCCACCAATAGGTATAATGAAACAAGGGGAAGACTACATCGAATATTAAATGCTAAATGGAATTAAAAAAAAAAAAAACAGTTTACTTTCTACTTCAATGTCTGTCAAATATGTTCACAAAAAATATATATTTTTCTCACAACCGGAGAGAGAGAAAATAGACAAATGAATGACTTTTGAACTCTTCTGCAAAATAATTGCATTGTGGGCCCATTTTTACATGATCCAGTCTTAGCTTCACAACGCAACCCATTCTGTTTACTTCGGAGGTGGTGTTGTTTTATGGGGAATGATATTTGAGACAAAAAACAAAGTGGTGCAACTTAGTCAAATAATTTGCCTTTCATTTAGCGCCTTGTGAACTTCAGACTTTCAATGTTTTATCGCTATTTCTACAAACAGTGCTCAAGTGAAATCGCCAGCTGCATTCCACCCCTTCAACAATTCAACCGCAATACTCGACAAGCCAGGAATGCCCATCAGTTTACCCTCCAGCCTACTTTCGGTCGTACTATGAAATATAGAGATTCTTTCATAAGCCGTACAACACGAATGTGGAATGCCTTGCCCGGCTCGGTCTTTCCCCCTCAGTGCAATTTGCAGACATTTAAAACCAATGTGCATCGGAATCTCCTATCTTCTCTATCCCAATTTCCTTAACGCCCGCGCTGTGTACTTCAAACTACACCATAAGAGTAGTCATAACCTCTTTAGCGCGTGTTTATTATAAAAAAAAAAAAAAAAAATGTGAACTCACCCCTAAAACTATTACCCAATTGTGAAATTATAATAATAATTTTTGGCGCAACAGGTCCGTAGGGACGCCTAGGCCTAGCTTTTCGCAACCATTCGTTTTGTGTGAGTTTTCATTTTTGGAACGAATGGAAGGGATCTACAATTTTATGCCGATTCCAAACGGCTAAATTGAGAAGCTCTTTCATGACAGTTATACTCTCGGATGTTTGTCAGACGTTCGCGAGAGGTGGCGCAGTGAAAAAACCCTGAGTTGGAAATTGGGTTTTTGCGGGATTCGAATTGTGAAATTACAATTATAAATAATTTCAATTTGCTGCCGAAATTCCGAGTCGGCGATAGCAACCGCCAATTGCCAATTTCCAATTTGCAGCGTCAATAAGCAAAATATGCATTTCGAAAACTTACTTACTTACTTACTTAAGGTGGCGCTACAGTCCGGGGTGGACCTGGGCCTCAACCAACAAGCGTCTCCAGCCAGCACGATCTTTGGCCAGCTGTCTCCAGTTTCGCACGCCAAGTTGGTTAAGGTCCCTTTCCACTTGCGTGCTCCACCTGAGTCGCGGTCTTCCTCTACTGCGCCTTCCCTCGGGTATGGATTCGAAGATCTTCCGGGCCGGAGCATTCGTGTCCATTCGCTCTACATGACCCAGCCACCTCAGTCGTTGGACCTTCACTCTTCTGACTAGGTCGATGTCGCTGTACAGCCCGTACAGTTCGTCGTTGTATCTCCTCCTCCATTCACCGTCAATGCAGACGGGACCGAAAATTACTCGAAGAATTTTCCTCTCGAAGCAACCAAGAGTAACCTCATCCGCTTTTGATAGAGTCCATGCCTCTGCACCATAAAGAAGGACTGGGATGATTAAGGTCTTATAGAGGGTCACTTTAGTTGTTCGAGAGAGGGCTTTGCTACTCAATTGCTTTCTTAGCCCAAAGAAACAGCGATTGGCAAGAGTTATTCTTCGTTTAATCTCAGCGCTAGTGTCATTGTCTGAGTTCATAGCGGAGCCTAGGTAGACAAAGTCCTTTACCACCTCAAAGTTATATCTGTCTATTGAGATATTCTGACCAAGACGTCGGTGTTGGGTGTCCTTTCTTGATGACAGCATATACTTTGTCTTGCCCTCATTGACCGCCAAACCCATTTTCGCCGCTTCCGTCTCAATACTCACGAACGCGCCGGTGACATCACGCTGCGTTCTGCCGATTATGTCGATGTCGTCGGCATAGGCGAGTAGGTGGACGGACTTTTGGAAGATAGTGCCTCTGGTGTTAGCGTTTGAGTTTTGCACTATTCTTTCAAGAATGCTGTTGAAGAAGTCACATGACAGCGCATCGCCTTGTCTAAATCCTTTTTTGACATCGAAGGTTTCGGGTAGTTCTTTACCAACCTTGATGGAGCAGCGTGCATTCTTTATTGTCATCCTGCACAAACGGGCGAGTTTGGCAGGGATGCCAAAACTAGACATTGCTCTGTATAGCTCGTCTCTATAAATGCTGTCATAGGCGGCCTTAAAATCGATGAAAAGGTGGTGGGTATCGATTTGGACTTCCTGGGTTTTCTCCAAGATCGAAAACTATGCATAGAAAATTGGGTTCAACGTTTCGAATTTACGTTCCCTTGGTAATGAATGAAGTCGATTTCCATTCATAAATGGTTTGAAAGTAAACCAAGAAAATATTTTTTTTTTGAGATACCTAAATCAAGTAGTGTGCATATCTATTATTTCAAAAAGAAGTTGCCAATTATAGGGAGACCCTTCACCTAAGAAAATAAATCTTAAAATTTTGTCTAAAGTGCTTTTCAAATTTGGCGGCTTGGTTGTCACTACACAAATTCCACATATTCCAATTTTCATGTTGACGCTGGAGAATATACCTACACTACCACTACTAGGTGGTAGAAGAAGCAACAAGGGATCACCTGTTCCACAAGTAGACTTAGACAGCTGTTTCTCTTATACAGTGCATTCGACATAGTTTCCCTGATTAAAATAAGCCCATTTCCAATTGTCGGGTCCTAGCTAAAAAACATAAGTCTTTGATAAGTTGAAAGACTTCGATATACCTATGTAACTTTTGAACAACAGATCCTTTTGTTTATTTTTTCAGTCCATATACATGTACATATTTAAGTGGTTAATAAAAAAATCAAACAAATATCATTCAAACTGATCAACCGTTGCGTCAAAATGAAAATAGAGAATTAACACCAAACTATGTCCTAAAACCCACCGCACTTCAACCTGTGTAAATATTAACTTTTCACTTTGGTCGGTCTTCAATGTTTTTTATTAATTTGTAATAATATCTTATTAAGAGTTATTACAGTAAAGCCGATTTTGAGCAGTTCCCAAATTATAAAACTTTTGATGTAGAAACAATGTGCCGATGGCAACTTACCTATTCTTACATCAATCTGCCGAAATAGTTTAAATCCTTTACGAAAGACACCATTATCCGTCTTATTTTCACGACCTAGTTTACCGGGGCAACCCTTTTTAATGTATTCTATAGGATTATTTTTCATTAAAATTTCTAGCAAAGGAATAGGTATTAGGTACACTTAGCAATGATAAAAAATTAAGAAGAGAAAAAAAAAACGTCCCCAAAAAAAAATGATACCTGCCTAACAAAAACGCTATAGCATTTTTTTTTTAAATATTAAAGGTTGAACAGAACTTTTCCTAAATGAATTCCATCCATTCGCCGTTGCCACTAGCAATCATTTTTTTCCTGCTGCCATCTTACTATAGCAGTTCAAATTCTTTGCCCTTTCGCGAGATACTTACAAGAAGAAAAAAAAAGTTAAATTAATGTTAAATAAGATTTTTGTGTTTTCCTTTCAAGTATCTTATCCTCAGAGAAAAAATGTTGTTATATTATGTATTTTCTTTTTGTTGTGTCTGCTTTTTCTTGTGTCATTTTTAACATTGACGTGGACGAATAATGCGGACGCGAATTACAAGTGATAGTAAAAGTTCTTAGTTTAAATGGATTCTTTCGCTCACTCTCGCGTTTTTTTACGCCCTTTAGGTTAGGTATAGGTAGTGTTAGTGCCTAAAAAATTCCACAAAATTTGAAAGAAGACGAATAAAGGTCCCCTCGGGAACATTGACACACCAGAGATATTCTGCCTTCAATCTATCAGGGATGAACTTTGGATAAAGTAATTAATTTAATGAATGCTTTGGCATTCCGGCAGCCAAATGGAGTGACTATAATGAGTGGAAACTGGTTTCACAACTGACACTTGGAATGATTTAATTCAAGAGATAGTGTATTCAAAATGGCAATTAAAATGCAATAAATATCGCTAAATCGATCGCAAATTACGCGCGTTTCAATTGGCTTTTGTAATGCATTAGGGTAGACATTTATTGGCAGTAATAACCCCATTTGGGCCATGTTGTATGTCTAATAAATTCGATTCAGTGCGGTAATTGTGGAGTGAGGAATAACATCTCCTTGTGACAGTAATAGACTGTGAAATGGTTACCTGAAACAAGTTTCATTGCATCATATTTATATTTATTTTGAACCAAAAATCTGCTCTAAACACATGATTCAACTGACATTTTAGTTGTTTTGGTTGTGGCACATTAAGGACAATATAAACCATGATGAAAATTCGACACGAATCCGGTATGAACTGAGATCGAAAAACAACACACCTCTCCTGTTAGCTCGACGCATTGACTAAACCTTCAAGGCCTAGAGCATCTTCTGAAGTCCATGCTACAGTAGTTGTGGCTTCTGGAAAACAAAGCGGATTTTATATGTGCCAGATGAATGTTTTGTTCCCATTCCAATATTTTAAACGCTTTTAATTGGCCCTTGAAATAACAAATAATAATGCACTACTGTGAATTCATTAATATGCTGTTCCTGGATTTCAGAATCATACCTTGAACAAATCGATTAGTTATGAGGAAGTTATTGGAGCACTAAAAATATTAAAAGATGTCCGAGTTCTATAAATATGAAAATAATGAGTTACATAGCGATTGTGAAGATTTTTTTAAATATCCTAGAGTAGTCCCAAAACGTTTTAGAATGTATAAACATCACGCAATTTTTTTTTCATATGAACAGAACAACGATCAAGAACCGCGGGTGCTGATAATGTTCGATTTGAGAAAATAAATTTATTTTTTTCATGGTAGATTTCAGGTTTTAGCTCAGCTTCTAGAGGACATAGAAAGCTGATTGAAGTGTTGGCTCTCCTAAGTATTTTATTTTGCTTGCATTGATTAAGAATTGTTTGAGTAATGGCGAGTAAAAGGCAGTAAAGTCAGAAAAAAACACATTTTGCTCAAAAACGCTCCAAAAATAGGTACGGCAATGAAAGGAATAGCTTATGTCTTTTTCGGAATCTTAAGGAACATTTCAAAAAAAGTTTCATCGAAATCTGTGCAGTAGTTTTTACGCCATTAGGTAACAAAGAAAATGCCTACAGTTTTATTATATGTATAGATACCATGTGTTATTTTATGTTTTCATAAGCCACAATACCATTACAATAAAAAAAAAAAAAACAAAATTCTATTCTGAAGTCCACATTTGCTTGTGACCTCTAAATTCCACCTAACATTTGATAGAAATGAAACAAATATATTTAAAGTCAACTTCTTCTAACTATTGTGACTCAATTTTGTTATTACATCAGAGACGATAGCTTTAAGTTGTCGTTGATGGAAATTAAATAAACAAAAATAGTTATAATTTGACAGAAGTTCGTCTTTTTAATCGTCTACCAAATTCAACCTCTCCCTACATAATGTTGCAAGATATTTATAGTAAAATGCACCACCGCTTTGTAAAATTATATAGGCGATTGCTATAACTCCAAACTCAGACTCATCCTTGCTAACTTTTTTAATAGCTTCCTGCATTTTGTGGCTTAAAAAAACAATGGTCTTCAGTTGGATTCTTCCAGCGCATTTGAAACCTCTTACCAGAACATGGGACATGGGTTCTGTTAGTTTCTTTTAAGATTTCACAATCTATTTTGCGCTCAAAACTTAATTCCATAAAATTTGTTTACAAAAAACCTTCTTGCGTATTATCTGAAGAACAATAGGACAGTGTTAAAGGCACGTGCTATGTAGGAGGCTCTAAAATACTTAGGAAAAGAGAAAGCTCTACTAGAACTTACTGTCATTAAATTGTCTCAAGAAAAAAAAAAACATAATCGAATGGACGTAAGAAGCTATGGCCTGGGGTTACAACTTTTGTTACGTTCTTTTATTTAATTTCTCGGATCAATTCTCTATGATTGTGTCCAGCTAGCGCCCAAAGTGCTTTTGATATCCAAAACATAATAACCACTGTTGATATAAACATTTACCATCAACCTTCAGCAGATATGTTTGCCTTCAACAAAAGCAGTGATCATCCCAACGATAACAAATTACATAACTCAGAACGACAGCCCATCAAGACAGATTACAAACTGATTTGTTCTGATTTTCCCTTAAGCTGAATGTCCCTTCAAATTTACAAACATAAATATGTCAACCGTAGTTATCTGATATCTGCCATCAAACCTAACGCATGCTCGATGTATCATTGCGTTATCACAATGTGTCTCTTCGTACATTTCGTCGATCAAAAGAGTCGGCAGATTGAGTATGCCGAAAATGTTCCATTAAATTACCAATTGATGCTCGCATTAATCACGGTGAATACATTAACAAGGCGAATTTGGTATGAGTATTATCGCAAATTTTGGACATTTGCCGATTTGATGGACTTGCCCGTCTACTGCCAGTGTAGATGGAAATGAAGATGGAATCCCTATATATACTGGCGCAATCGGGACAATTCAATATCACTCTCGGGGACTATCTCTTGCGAGCATCATGCGCACAGGACTTTTGTTAACAATTTTGGCTTTTACTGCGGCTGTTGTGGTGACTGGAGAGCCATTGAAAAAAGAAGTTGTCAACTTGCCGCCACTGATTCATTTTACGGACGTATTTAATACGCAAAGTGACCTAGAACATGACGAGCTATCTCAATTGAGCGGATGGCCACCAAATAGTGGAGGACCATATCGACCACCACCAACTGCACGACCACCGTATCCAAAGCCAACTGGAGGACTACCGTATCCACCGCCAAGTGGAGGAAAACCGTATCCATCACCAAATGGAGGACCACTGTATTCACCGCCAATTGGAGGACCACCGTATCCAACGCAAACTGGAATACCACATTATATACACCCACAATATCAACACCCACATTATACCGGACCATATTACCCACAACACTCTGGAATACCACAATACCCTGGCGTACCGCAATACCCACCATCATGGCCATACCCAGGAAATCCCCAACCGACCTACGGGCAATACCCACCATACCCGCAATACCCACAACATCCCCCATATCCACAATACCCCCAGTACCCCCAGTACCCCAAACTGCAGCACCCACGCCAGCAGGATGTCGAACTAGTTGAACGCTATTGCAAGTTCAATGAAGATGGCAGCAAGGAGTACAAGTGAGTTGGCAGTCTTAAGGTCATTTGAAACGTCTCTCTTTATACACCTTTATCTAACCTAGGTTGGTTCTGAGCAACGGACTGAATATTTACCAAAAGGTGATGAACAAAAATAACGACAAACATGAGATTCAGGTGTTCGAAGGATACTACTCAGATCAGCGCGATAATAACACCTACCTGAATACCTATTTCCGAGCCGATGATAATGGTTACAACGCCTCATGTAAGTTGGATTTTCGTCAACAAATTTGAGACACTCCTTATTTTGTAAAAATGTTCTAGCCGAAATTAGCGATACGCCACCAAACTATCCAGATACCAAGGACATGCTAAGCCTTCCACTACCACCAGTATCGAGCACCAAAGCAGTTAGTAAGTGAGTTTACATTTGCATGGATATTTTGAGCTTTGTGGCTACATCTTAATTTTGGGGAATGAAATAAATATCGAGTTTTTAGCAATCAATCTGATGTTTTATTATACCAATCTAGAGGTTTTTGCTGGTAGATAAACTAAGTCAACTTGAACCATAAGTACCTGGGGTGGAATCGGCTATGGTGATAGTTGATAGTTGACAATCAAAATCATAGCTTTACGTCTGCGTAAGGTGATTATCAAATTGACAATCGCTTTTTTGCGATCAATTTCATGTGACAGCTATTTAGGTTTCGCTTTAATACATTTGTGGCATTTTCAACCTCAGCTTGGACTCCAAATAAATTAAATACTTTCGAGAAAAAAATAATAGTATTAATACATAAATCTGGAAATCCGTATTTGCTCTTTATAAGCTTGAGACCTTAAAAAAAAATGTTATTGTAATTTGTTATTATTCTCAAATTCACTTACGATTTTCACAATAAAAAAAACACTTCAAATATTATGTATCAACATGACATCGTCGGCAAGGAAGTGACGTCAAAAATTCTAAGTGCTGCTAAGAATCAATCATTTTTTAGTGATCTTCAGAGCAAAGATGAGTTGGTAATCAAAAACGACGATCAAAAAAGTGACAATCAACCATCACCTTAGCCGATTCCAGCCCTGTCTGTGATTCTATCGTACTGCTGTTTTAACCTGAAAGGCTACATAAAGCTAATGACCGGAACTGAAGCAAGCCCTCCGATGGCACACAAACATCATCATACAGCTGTAGTTCGGAAGATTTGGGATCTTTCGTAGCTGCATTTGCTGGTCCACAGCACTTACAAAGATCGAACGAGACCGGTTCAAGCAGTGTAGATGATCCAAGGAAGATGATCATGAACTGCATTGAAGTACATTAACACGAGTTCTTGACCATATTTCATTTAGTTCACTCGTCAAAATCCAACAAGTGAACTAAAGATCCAACGCAAAGGTGCCTCGGTGTAGACTGTTGGATACTTAGGCCCATTTTATTCACTCGAAGTTGAAAACAACTCGGGGAGTTTTCATATAGAGCTTTCAAGTCGATCTTCAAAAGTTCTTCCCGACTTATGTTTATCATCTACAACATCAACCGGCAGATCTCCGTAAAGGGTGCGAAAAAAGGCCAATTTAAACCATCTTGATAAACAAATCAGTTAGATGATGATGTGATTTATCGGCTTCATAAATGGTTGCAACAAGTTTTTATATCAAAAGTGTGGCCATACTACACGAACCTGCTGACTATACCAGCCCAGCTGTCAGATTAGCCTCTATTGCAGTTAAAAAGCTTGCCAACCACAGTCTCTCCCGAATACATAAAGAAAGTAAAATTTTCAATTTCTTGCTGCCTAAAATAAATATATATTAAAATTTCTCAGTCCCCCAAAACATGGTATTTTTGTAACATTAACTAATAAAAAAATGTAAATCTAACTAATTCCTAAAAAAATTCCTGAATACTGATCCCAGCTGTTGCGGTTTCAACCTCAAATCAGCCTTTCTTAGGCAGTCTTGATTGTGTCCTCTTCATTGATTGGCACCTCTTCAACTTTTGCCACTATTTCGAGATTCTCGTCACCAGCTCCTGCCGTTGTATTGTCTTCTTCAGGGTTAATGGGGGTACTGCCGCTTTCATCAGAATGCGTTGGAATATCAGTCGACGGTTCGAACACTTTTTCCGAAGCCAATTGATCGGCTCCATTACCTTCAACAGTCTTGGTATCATTAACACTAGTATTTTTTGAGATTGGCAACTCTGTGGAGGCATTATCCACCAGTGGGAGTGCTGGCCAGCTACTTGAAGATACTGTTAATTCTGTGCTTGAGCCTAGGTTTTCATCATCGACTGGCAGCTCTGTGCTTACATCAACAAGAATCGAATTGTCTTCATCGGACTTTGTTACAAGTCCATTTGCATTTTCTGTAGACAATTCGTTTCCAGCTCCCTCTAAAATTGAAAGCTGAGTGGTTGCTTCATTCTGAATAGCTCCATCTTCGGCATAGTTGGTTGAAGTTTCTTCGGATACTGTTAGTGCTGGGATGTCTGTGGAGACCGTCGGCAATTCAGAACTTGCTTCATTTGCCTTAATTGCGATTTCCTCCGTAGCTGACAATGCTGGAACTTCAGTCGAAGCCTGAATATATGCACCATCGGTTGCTGGTAGCTTCGTGGTGGCTTCATTTGATTTTATTTTAATCTCCTCTGTAATTGGCAGTACTTCAGGTTTCTTATCATCCAAAACTGTTTCTTCGGTTGCTGGTAATACTGGCACTTCTGCTAGAGCACCGTCAATTTTAATATCACCTTCTAAGGCTGGCAGTTCTGTGCTTGCTTCACTTTTAACTGAGTCAATGGCTGGTAATGCAGAAGCAATTGTGCTTGATAGCCCTGGGGATTCAGTTTTAGGCAGCAGTGTTGTTGCTTCAATATCTCCATCTTGAGATGATGGCTCGGTCGTACTAATTTCCTTTTGGGAACTCCTCGTTGTGGCCGATTCTGTAATTGGATCCAAATATTCATCGTCATTAAACGCTGTTAGCTCAGTGTTGCTTGCTAGGTCTTCACTCGATTTGCTGGCAATTTCTTCAACAGTGGGTGCCTGGTTTAATGTGATGGGAATAGTGTCCTCACTCGGATTGATCGAACTATTCTCAGTGATCGTTGCTATTGCTTCTTCAGTCGTTGGTAGTATTTCTCCAGATCGTTCTTCCTCTTCTTCAATATCGTGGGTTTGGATTGGCAATTCAGTGGACTCTGTAGCGATCGAATTGTCTTCAGTTGTTGCAATTGCTTCGCTTTTGTCATCTACTTTGATTTCCTCTAGATCTTCTTCAGTGGTTGTCAGCGTTTCTTCGATGAGTGGCAACTCTGTAACATTTTCCTCAATATCCTCAACTGTTGGCAAAGTTGGATATTGAGTCGAGCTTAGCAGATCGTCATTGCCGCTGATCACTGTGCTTGCTTCATTATCAGCCAAGTCCTCTGTATCACCATTGATGGTTGCATCTGTAGTTGGCAGCACTGTTGTTGCGTCCACACCCTCATCTTCTTGAGTTGGTGGCAATGTTGATGTTTCTCCAGCCGTAGGTGTTGTCTCGCCATCACTTAAATTCACTTCTGTACTTGGCAGCACCGATAAAGTTGTATCTTCAACCGATGTAATGCCATCTACCTCAGTTGTTGGGTATATATTTCCCTCAGTAGTTGGTGGCACTGAAGTTTCAGGCTCCTCTGCTAGAACGCTTGTTCCAACTGGAGATCTGGCTTCCTGTTCGTTTTCCGAGACCGCTGGATTCGGTCCGTTTTTCGGCAGCACTGGTGGCTTTGTGTCAACCTCAACTGTGAGTAAATGGAAACATATACATCGAAGCAAACTAAGAGCAATCAACGGTCTTACCTTTCGTGCGTCGGTATCCATTTTCATCGGCAATATAGTACGAAGTGCCGTACCTACCATCCGCATACCTAAGGGACACATATCCCTCAAAGACTTGAATCGTCTTTCCATCTACAACCTTGTTGCTAATCCTCTGATACTGAACATGACCGTTGCTGAGGGCGGTTCTACAATTGAAAATAATCAAATTTACATTGCGTTCAGTGAACGGCAGCCGTGTATCTGACTCACTTGAACTCAATCGTTCCATTCTCATAGACCCTGTAGTATCGTTCGTCTGTAGTCACCTCTTCTTGAGTGTCCCTATTTTTATCTCCATCTATCGCCGGTGGATTTATGTCCGTATCGCCTTCCAACGTCCTTGGCGGACCAAGTACATCTGTAGGTGCCGCCTGTGTTAATAGAACCGCCGATGACGCTAAAACGGTTATAGCCACAAGGAGTCTCAGTGATCCCATATTGTTGCAAGGTTGAATGAAAACTGCGCTCTTGGCCAAATCTTCTCCCGATATTTATACACACACAATTCGTTGTCCTTACGACTTCATTGACATTCGGATTTGCCGAAATAATAAATTTATATTTAGTTTTATGTGAAGTCACGATTTAAATTAAAATTTGTTAACAAGTGTAATTAAGTGAAGATGATTGAAAATATTCAACTGCAGTTAATGCGGTTACAATGCCGTGAACTTGACTTGCGCAGCACAGCTTTGTTAGTTAGGTACTTTCGGCGTTTTTACTATGTCAAGACTGATGCCTAAGAGAGATAACACAAGATTCTTATAGGTTTATGTTCGTTATTTTTAGAGTGTTTTTTATTTGTCACGGTTAAGGTGAATTTTGATGCGGCGGCTCTGAATTAATTCGCCCAAAGCTTTGATTCTGATTTCGTTGGAATAAAATAATTATGATAAGCTTTAGTTAGTCACCGGTTAAAGAGAATATAAAGTCATCGAGCCTGAAGTTGGCTGCGTCATATGGGCGGCCGGTGGGGGGCTTTGGTGTTAATTGTGCTTCACTTAAGAACGGGTTTTGTGGAAATTTTGTTTTTAATGTAGCTATGAGAATATGATGCGTAGGAAACGGTATATAACGTTTTGTCATGGACCAGTTTATACGCTTGCTATTTCAGTTCATGCGTTGGTTTCTAAAACGGTTCTATGATCTAGAGTTTGAAGATTTTTATTTGTTTACAACTGCGCTTGATGAGCTATTCGTGTGTAGCTATAGATCACAAGATCGGTTTTTTCAGTGAATGTGCGGCTAAGTGACTCAAGGCTCAAAAGCCAGTAAGGAGTTCTAAGAAGATCGGAGCAATGGTTTTTTGTAATTTACTAAACTGGGACTTTTTTTGCGAAGAAATCTCACAGATATTTCGGAAGTCATTACCGGAGTATCTGGGCCGAGACATGCTTAGTGGTGATCGCGGACTCTAAATAAAGTGTGACTTCAGATGGATGGGAAATAAAATGTTTATCATTTCAGAGCAAATTGTGGTATTGTGTCTAGATGAATTGGAATGTCAATACCGTAGATGATCGTATCAGCAGTATTTTGTTTGAGCGACGTATTTGGACGGAGGTAGGAAGGTACACTTTTATTTTTTCTTTTTAAATTTAAGAAATATAGGTGAATCTGAAGCATCATGTCTTTGATATCTGAAAATTGTTTACTGAACGAGAAAACAGAGTTAGGTGAAACATTTTCATTTTCTTTAAAATCGAAAAAAGGGAATAGTTAGCTCAACAGTTTCGAATGGACCATAGACCAAGAGTTAGATTCTGTAAGGCGAAACGTTCAAACGTTTTCGTGCACACGAATGATTTGCTCTATGTTCTTCGTGCACGCGAAAACGTTTGAACGTTTCGCCTTACAGAATGCCGACCCTAGCTTCTCACAACCATTCGTTTTGTGTTGAGTTTTTATTTTTTTTTTTTTGACGAATGGAAGGGATCCACAATTTTATAGCGAGTCGAAATCCAAACGCCTAATTGCGAGAAGCTCTTGCATGACAGTTATGCTCTTCGATGTTTATTAGACGTGTGCGAGAGGTAACGCAGTGGAAAAAATCCTTAAGATGGAAATATTTTTTTTTCGTTAATCGAACCACTAAGCCACTTGTCTTATAAGGCAATACATAATTCTAAAATTAATAAAAAAAAATTACAGCTACCAATTACCAGGACTTTCGGCTTTTAACAATGATGAAATAAATCTCCTGTTACTGTGGTCATGTTTTTTTGATCTTCGAGTAAAGAAGAATTTTCAGCACGCAATTACAACAACTACCCTGTGAGTCCTCGAAGTGTCAAGTAGAGCGTAATTATTTTAGCTACGCGCTGAACATCCTACATCCTAAGAAAATACGCGTTTTATTAGAGTGGATAAGAAATTATACAGGTCAGGTTTAAATTCGTTGACAATTCTCCACATATAATTTTATTTTTTATCGGTCTTGCAGCTACGAACTAATGTTCTTTTATTTATTTGCAAATGTAGTGAATGATTTAACTCAAACTTTAGGCACATACGGGACATATGGTGGCAGAGGTATTGGTTTGCTGTCAAATACTTCTGCAAAAAAATATTTCAGATTGTGCCAAATTTCCGAATGCAATCACTGTTCCTGTACTTACGACTCAAACGGCGAAATCCATTTTCATCGGCAATATAGTGGTAGATCCGGTAAGTGTTGTCGGGCAATTTCGTGTAATTATATCCCTCGTATACTTGAATTGTCCTTCCTTGGTATTGCTTGTTGGTTATCTTCTGGTATTGTGCGACGTCATTGCTAAAGACAATTCTAAAAGAAACCACGGTCAGATTTGCAAAGTCCTCTCATATTTTAAAAGATAAACGTCTTACTTCCATTCGGTAGTTCCATCCTCATAAACACGGTAAAAGCGGTCTAAGACTGTAACCGGTGCTTCAGTTGGAGTGGCCCGGTAAGTCGTGTATATTTCCTGAGCTAAGGTTTTTTTAGATTCAGGTTCAGAAGTTCCATTGCTTCCCAAAGGTGACTTCGATTTAAATATTATACCGGTAGCGTTGGCACCAGTTGTATAAACAACTGTCATGGCAAATACACTTATGATAAGAAATGTACTCCTCAAGTCAGACATCGTTTAAGCACAGGAAAAAACTGAAGTGCAGAAATATCTTGGTTTCATATTTATACTTTAGATCTTTTGTCCTCAATATCTCTCGTGTTCGTACCTCGTTGGCTGAGAGGTTATATTTTTACACAAAAATTCTATATTTAGTATTTTTACCAATACCTAAGAATGTCGAAAGCTGATGGTACATGAACTATAGAACGGTATACATGGTCTTTGCAAAACTTATTGAAATTCATGGAATTTCTGGTAAGCAAAGAAAGTAACAATTTTTATTGTTCAAATAGCTTTGTTACTAATTTAAAAATGTTGGAATGCAAGTCACCTATATTTTATTTTGTCGGAGGCTTCAATAAATGCTCAAAAAATTGGCTCAAACAGTTTAGAAAATCTGATATTTTTATTTTAGTTACATTTTAATTTCATAACTCAATTGATTTATTAAATGCTGTCAATTTATGAAGTTAACGGGATAAACGAAATGCGATGTCGGAGCCCATTGTCGATTATATGGTTTTATTTTTAAATTGTATATTTTTGTTGTTTAAACTCTTGGTACATGTGGAACATATGGTGGCAATACAGGGGGTTCGTTACCAAACTCTTCTGCAAAAAAAGATGTAGATTACATGAAATCTTAAAAGCCAATTTTTTTATTGCTAGTTATACTTACGTCTCAATCGTTGGTAGCCATTTTCATCGGCAATATAGTAGTTTGTCCGGTATGTGTTGTCAGGCAATCGCCAAGAGCTATACCCTTCGTAAACTTGAATTGTCCTCCCTTGGTAAAGCTTGTTTGTTATCTTTTGGAATTGCGCAACGCCATTGCTGAGAACAAGTCTGAATTTTTATTTCATTAGTATATATTATTCAAAATTAATTTTGAAAGATAAACGTCTTACTTAAATTCGGTAGTTCCATCATCGTAAACTCGGTGAAAACGTTCCAAGGTTGTTACCGGTGCTTCAGTAGTAGTAGCCCGAGGAGTCTTACTTATTCCCGCAGATAAAGCATTCTCCGTTTCAGTTGAAATTATAGTTTGTTCCAGTTTGTCTTTAGCTGGGACGCCGCTAGTGAAAGTAATTGCAGAAGCAACCACACATATGATGAGAAATATACTCCCAGAATCAGTCATCTTTTAAACAGGGTAAACGGATGAAAACTAATATGCAGAAATATCTTCATTTCATATTTATACTCTTGATATGTTTCCCTAACACCGCACGTGGTCACACTTTGCTGAGCCAGAGGCTGCACATTTTTGTACTAAAAGTTCTATATTTAGTATCAAACGAATTATAATAAATAAGAAGTCTGCTTGCGTGGTGCGTGCTCTGTAACGATGGTCTTCGAAAAGAAATTGTTAAAAAAATCCTGTTTTTGGTGGATAAGAATTGCTTGTTGCAATACAGGCTATAGACTCCAAAGTGGAATGGTACGAGGGTTGCGTGATAAGTCAGTGACTTTTTGGATAATATCTACATTTTTTTTTTTGGCAAAATTTTTTTTAATTCTTAACATAATCTCCTTTTAGCTCGGTACACTCTTTTACTCCTTCCGAATAATAGGTTTTCTCAAAACACTCAATGTAGGCATTTGGACCTAAATCTCTTCCCGCCTCAGCCATCTCACGAATTTTAATTCTCCGATCCTCCAATATATTTCCATGGATTTTATCGACGACTTCTTGCGTAACGACCTCTTTGGGGCGTCCTGAACGTTTGGCGTCATTTGTGCTGGTACGACCACAGCGGAACTCAGTAAACTACTTTTTAACCATTGAAATTGATGGTGCAAATACCCTACAGTATGTATCTAGCCTTTCCTTGGTTTCGGTGATGTTTTTTTACGTAAAAAATAATGCCAGCACACGAAATTCAATTTTTTCCAATGTTTATAAAAATTGTAGAGGTTTAATAGCTTTTTAATAGCTCTCAAACACTCCGGCTACTCAAAATTGAGTAATCTAATAGGATATGTTAGTTGACGAAAGTAAAATAAAAATTTACAACTATTGAGCAAACAAATTCAAAAAGTCACTGATTTATCAATCTGCCCTCGTACCATAACCAATATGGATTTTGTTAGATACCTACCTACAATTTTTCTTTTGCAGGAGTAAGTCCAAATAGCAAGTACGAAATCACTTGAAATACTTTTGATTTGATTTTGATTTTGCAAATTCATATTATATTGAATCAATAAATAGAATAATTAGAAAAATTCATTTTCTTTATTGGATATATTGTTTTTTTAATAATAAATATGAATTTTTACAATACTCTGGTGGTATTGTCAATTATAGTAAAAGGGTGCAAGCTATAAAAAAATCCAATTTTCATGAGCTTAAATGAGAAATTGGTTCCATAACTTTTTTTTACCCGTACAAGGTATGAACATATGTTTTCTTGTTTTAAATAAATGCAGATCTTAGTTGTGCTAAAATTGCAACTAAATAAATGTAATTAAAATACTCAACACTGATGGCCGAAATTAGCCGTAATTTTAAGGCGACTTCATCATTTAAAAAAAAAATTGCAAAATAAACTGCATCCGGCTACTTCTGGTGGGAACATTTTCCCAAACTCACTTGTCCGTTTAAGTACTCACTTAGTTCTTAAGGTTGTATACTTCAAGTTGGGATTGGGATGTGTGGCTCGTTTCGCTCGCGGTATTTTTAGGGGACTTTCTTATAATATTTAACAACTTAATTTCAAATTTTTTGCTGAACCGGTTGTGGTTAACTCAAATCTAGTCATTAAAATTAATTTGACATAATTTTGGAAAACATTATGATCCAATTGTGAGGTCTGTTTTGTTAGACATTACTAATAACAAATTTTAGTATCGACTTTAAATTTACGAAAGCTCACAATATAGAAATTTGTATGAAAAAAATGCCCACTGTGAAAAACTAAAGCTTAGAGTCGAAACTAAAAATATTTATTGGTAAGGCCCAATGTCGTTTGAATTTTTTTTTTGAGAGAACAATTACTTGGAGTGGAGTTTCTCCTGCTGTTGCGAGTTGCATGTATTTCGCTTTATTTTTAGTAAACAGACACTGATTTCAAATTTGTGTTCCATTGATTTTTTTTATTGGTACGACAGTGATTACATATTAAAAATATTGTCTGTCCTTATGTCCTTTCGAATATTTCCAATCGTGTGACTTTTTGCGAATGCTTGTCCCTTCAGTCACATTTTCGGTGATCATGTTGATCTTGAGACACAATTGGTGGCATCCCGGTACTGAAGATGAACATAAACAAGTTAGATGACATCTTAGGTACATATTATTCACTTGTATAGCTGGGTACCTATATTAATTTGTCAACTGAATTTAGTGAATAGTAGGAAATGAACGCTGGAAAGACAATGCCAAAAACACCCCATATGAGTCACAACGAACCTGTTAACGAGGTTATTCATTTGCGAACAGACAACTATTTAAGCCAACAATCATAATTCTTATTTTGCATTATTGAAATTGTATAACTATGTACAGTATAAAATATGAATGTAATTTTTTTGTTGGAGGAAAAATAAAGTTGAGTCAGCTACGGGGTTGTCCCAAATAGGAGGCCTGACTACATTTTTTCAACGTCCACATGAGGTAGATTTCTCGTCATGTCTCAAATGTTCGATTTACTTGACACCTGCGGGAATTTTAATATTCATTAAATCTCATGTAAGAAGCTTGCACTTATGTTTACAATATTACTCATCTCATTCATTAAATAATAGTGCCACCATTTCCTGGGAAAAAAATTGTTGATTAATTTACTTCGGAAGGGGTAGTACTTACAATTTTTCTGACGCACTGCTTCACCATAGGTACGATACTGAGAAAATGTATATACACCAGTTTTTCGCATATTTGCTATCATGAACAAATAATAATAACTGCAAGGTAGATATGCTAATTAATTTATTATGAAATACATTCGAACGGATTCGGATATCATTTATTTTTTTTTAAAGTGTCAAAGTGGTCGTTAACTTTACTAAGTAGGTGCATGCAAACGATTCTTCCATTTAAATATATATATACAGATGAATGAATCAAAGTTATGAGACAGAGTCTAAATGTTATGCCAAGACGTTTATGAATAAATTATTGTTATTGCGAAAGTGAAATGAGCTCGATGAACTTCATAATGCGAAACGTAACACTAAACCGGAATGTGACCGAAAATAGCTCATTAAACTTCCTTCGTCCACAAAATTTTAAAAAAAATATTTTAATTGTCCTGCCAGATGTATTTACATTCTCGTATATTCCGAATATGACACCATTGACATCTGATTACTTACACTCACCATTTCAATGATTTTAACTTTAGGGGTGTATGGTGATTTTATAAATACGAGTACCTAGACCCCTTTACATTAAGTGTTCGGAACATACACGATGGACGACGACTTTCGGATAATAGTTCCTTTTTGAATTTAAAACGAGTCAGAAAAAAAAAAAACGATTGTGAATTTTGAAAGTTTAATTAGACTTTAATTTAAATGAAATACTTTATATCATAAAGTTAATGTATAAAAATAAACACGATATAGCTTTGTATCAAAGAATTTTATTTGAAGGATGTTATGACAACATAATTTATTTTGTAGGAAGCAATTGACAATAGCTACTGTACAAACTTATTAGTTTTTAATAAAATGATTCGAGAAAGCAATAGGCCTTTTTTATTATTCCCACATGATCTATATAGATCATTGATTTCCATTGTTTACAATAGCAGTTGGATCACGATGTTATAATATTCTAAGTTTAACCTTAGGCACGATTAAACTTTTGGTATATGTGGAACATATGGTGGCAATACTGGCGGCTTAGTATCAAACTCTCCTACAAGAGAAAAAATTACCACGTTTGTTTAAAACATGAAAATGGAATTTATTTCTACTTACGTTTCAGAAGACGATAACCATTTTCATCAGCAATGTAATGGGAGGTACGGTAGGTGTTGTCGGGTAGCCTCTCAGAATTATATCCCTCGTAGACTTGAATTGTCCTACCTTGGTACAGCTTGTTGGTTATCTTTTGGTACTGTGCGACTCCATTGCTGAGGGCAATTCTGAAAGTAAATACTCATTTGTAAACCGATGGTTCCATATGGCTCAGGGTGTGCAACTTACTTCCATTCAGTAGTCCCATCCTCATAAACGCGATAAAAGCGATCTAAAACTGTCACCGGTGCTTCGGTAGGAAAAGGAGTAGATCGGCGAGTTGTGCTTAATTTTTCAGATAAAGGTTCTTCAGTTGCAAGTGAAAAGATGTTACTTTCTGAATTCAAGCTTAACGTTTCTATTTCCTTAGCCGGTGCACCGCTTGTTGTATATAAAATCGTCGAAAGAACGACACTTATGCTGAGTGCAGTCTTAAAGCCAGCCATTGTTGAATCACGGGAAGTGAGCTACAACTGAGTTGTTGAAATGTTTTGATTCCATATTATATATAATTTTTCTGTTATCCTTATTTCTGTTATTGATATTTCTGACACGTGCATTTATTTTTATATAACAACAACGCTATAAATTAGGTTTACGATTTTATTACCCACAATGATGACCTCTCAAATGGAGTTCAAAATTTACATTTACGCTGTTGGTGGTATATCGAAGTATAATGCAATTTGAATACCACATACTGGTAGCATTCGAAACAGAAATAGCACGATTTTGCATTGGGGAATAAGGACACTAAATCTTATAATTTTTGAACAAAATATCATTGGAGGCGGTTATTATGAACACAGTTTAGAAATTCTCCCGAAAGTGCTTGATCTCTGTTTCATTCATAGAAATTTCTGTAACTCCCCGAAAACACAGTAAAATATTTGAAAAATGCCCAAAAATACATTTTTCAAATATTTTGTGTTTTCGGGGAGTTACAAAAATCATTTAAAATATTTTTTTTTAAATTTCTTTAATATTAATTTTTGTTTGTTTTAAGTTTAAGTAACTGCAACTTGCTCTTATCTTGTTCTTGTGTGTTAAATTTGTATATAATAACTGTTTCATTAGGGTCACCCCACCGACATAATTATATCTTGTACTGTAAAGCCTTTTGAAGTGGCATTCACCACTATTTTCCTACTGCTCAATTTGTAAAATACAGAATGTCTCATTTTTCTAGTATATTGTCCTTGTACCATTGATGTTTTACTTTTGATGGTACATATATCTATCTAAAAATAATTTGGATGAAGAAGTTGCAAAAAACACATGCAGTTCAAAATCAGGGCATAAAAATCGCCCTAGAAACGACTGAAAAATAAACACAAGATACGGTCCAAAAATCGATCCAGAAAATAGAAGAAACTGCTCAAACGGTCGTTCTAAGATTGTGAAGAAAGCTTGCAATGTTAAGTATTTTTTGACACTGGCAAAGTTATAGACCATAGAGCAAGCAGTTCGCCTAGATCACACTTTGGTGGTCATCTAGTAGAAGTAGTTTTGATATCTATTCCGGACAAATACTTTAAAGTCTGTTCACTTTATCACTATAACTTTTTCCTATTTCTTAAAACAAAACTAAAAACTGGGTAATTGCGCCTGAACTGCTTATTTATTTGACAGGAAAAACATCACAAACTCAAGCCATTTTATCCACCTCATGGCCCCTCCATTCTGCCGGCGGCTGCACATCCACATTGACTGCAATAAATAATTGGAAATTTTTTGTTAAAAAACCTTGTCAACAGCCCTTGTATTTTGTCCTCACATCCCAACAGCTTGTACCCCTTTTCGTCAGCCCTATAGTATGTGGTTCGATATCGTCCATCGCCAAAGCGCATAGAATAGTATCCATCATAAACCTGTATCGTCCTGCCGTTCACAATTTTATTGTATATCTTCTGATGATTAATTTGGCCATCGCTCAGTGCAATTCTAAACCCCGGACGAAATGGAAACAAAGTTTAACCGGTCTCTTTAATATGTTAACATCACTCACTTGAACTCAATTGCGCCGTCCGGTGAGACTCGATAAAATCGATCCAAAGTGGTTACATCATCGGTTTTGTGCACCGCCGGCGGTGACGGCCTAGCAAGACCCCCATACGACGTCCGAACAGGGTAGTTGTATCCCACCTGATGGATTGCGTCGCGCATTTCGTGAATTGCTGGTCTACTCTGGGTGTAATCCTTTTCACCGCTAACCACCAACGAAATAAATAATAAACAGTTAAATCCAGAAACGAAAATTGCTTTTAAGGATCCCATAACAGGACTTTCCAAATCGGCTGCTGTCCGTTGCACAAGCCGTACTGGCACAATTCCAAGAGTTTCCTCTGAAAATTGTACGGTGTAAGCCGGCTTATATACCCACCAAAAATGCCTGGAGAGGTGGTGTCTCCTGCGGACTTCGATTAATTGAACGATTTATGGATCTCAAATCAGCGAATAAATTGTTTCGACTGGATTACCAAGTGAATTTGAACGTAATTAGCTGTCCGTTGTAGGGCTTTCACGAAATGGAATCGAACAGACAACAGGCCATACTAACATAAATTTCAAACTGAGGAGGCGCAGGAGGAGTGTCCTGACTCCTGAGTGCTGTCAGAAATCCCCGAAACTAATTTAGTTGAGGTAATTGCGGTGATAACGGCTGATATTGATATTTACGGATTTACTGGTGAACAACCGGGATGTAGGTCAGCAAGCGTAAAAACCGAATTATTGTTTTTATATAGAAGATGGGATTATTTTTTATTTAATTTGAATGCTTACAAAATTAGCACAAGGTCATAAGGTTTGGTAAATCCGAATTTAAAGATTCTTTGTTGATGAAGTAGGAAGTTGCAGTCGATCGAGTCGAGTGAATTGCTTTTTGATGACTTTGGTCTTACAAATGGGCCATAAAGCGCTATACGTCGATTTCTGTGTTTTTATATAATATCGATAACATTTTTTTATGTCCATTTATGTTGAATACCGTATTTGTTCCAGTACAAAAAATAATTTGTTCTTAAGACAATACCTTATTGATGCTATTTCTAGCCTCCACCTCAAATAATTGTAAGCTACAAAATACCATTTCAAATTGTCTGTATAGACACCTGTACATACCCAATTTAATTAGAAAGTACGATAATGGCTTAACAGCTTTGCGGGACCTTCGTGTCGAATCGAAATCGAGTTCCCGTCCAAGTTGGGAAGGACTTTATCTACTTGAGATATTCCGTAGACTTACAAATGTAGAAAGTATTCAAGATCACCATTCGAAGATGTGACGTAAATACATGCTCATCAACAAAATGTTTGACGGTGATTTCGGATTTAGTTCCGCATTTCTTAAAATATGTGAACATGTTAATAAGCTTACAGACAGACATAAGTTTTACGTACAAAAAGGCGCTTTTAAATCAAATGTTTAGTAAATGTGTCCCTCTATATGAATGAAAAATGGGGGAAAGTGTGTAGGTAGATACTATTTGTGTTTTTAAGATCCGTTTTCGTTCGAATGGAAAACGAAGAACGCAGTAATTTGAAGAATTCAAATATGCATTACGGTCCAATACCTTATGACTGTTTATGACAAAATTCAAAATCTTTGTTTATCAGAATAAAAAGCGACGTAGTTTGGAGATATTAAAAAAAAAACGTTGCCTTCGAATTATTAAAAACTATTTTGTTTTTATATTACGTTAACATAAATTTTTAAACTTTTTAAAAAACAATTTACTGTGGAACCACAAGTCTTCTTGGAAATATTTGCGATTGCGTAAACATTTGTCATACGATGACTTCGAATTTAATTTAAGTCTGCTATCAAATTATAAATACATAAATAGTTAGCGCAACAGGTCCTAAGGAACTTTAGGCCTAGCTTCTCAACACAACCATTCGTTTTGTGTGGGTTTGTGTGCTATCGAGATTGGAATTTATGCAACATGTATGGGTTTGCCGCATGCATCTTTCTTTAGCGTATGAGACTTAGAAATATCAGTCGTGATTATTTAGAAGCGTTCTTTTGATGTATTTCTACTTTCTGTGGTGAAACCAACTGTACACTTACCACTGAACACAAATGCCATTTTGGAAGTTACTGTCGGTAGATATTCGTCGGCCCGAAGAAATACAACACGTACGACCATTTTATTCTAGCAGAAGACAAAAAGTGCGCATCTCTCCAACCTGGATGGATAGAACAGGGGCGCATTTTATTAAAATGTAAAATCAGTAGAAGTTCAGAGCGTTGTAGATGAACAACACAGATACCTCTCTTACCCCATATAAAACCAATATAATCTTTTCCTCGCCAAATTTGTCTTTACTTTCATTATTTTCTGTCCATTCGATACCTAATACACAAGTTCTCCAATTATTTGAAAGCATATTTCTACCAGTTATCAATCTGTATTTATTAAACATAATCCAATGCAACTTGTAGAACTTAACACTGATAACATTTGGCACCTCACAATCTACTTTAAATAAATTTACATCTCACAGCCAAGCATACACATCGCTCCGTTGTATTCACTCTTGACTCACAAAAATACTATACCCATTCACCACTTTGTTTTCAATCAATCACAAATCGAAGCTGACTGCTATTCAATAGGCATCAATGAAAGTCAATAACTATCTGTTCTTGGAAATCATAAATCAATCCTAAAATTTACACACTCCGCAGTCTTCACAACATCACTCAAGTCGACATATACATTTCTTCCTATACAAAAAGCAAACGACAAGAAAAAAACAAACAAGCTTAACACAAAAAACAAAACACACAAGATAGCTCCCTCTGTCTCCGGCCCCGTTTGGGGGTGAAATTTAATTTCTTCCTCCATTTAGAGAACATAAATCTTTTCCTACACCTGACACTATACTACACACTCACTCAATTAGCACTTGACTTGGCCAGATTCCCCAGCAAAACAAAAAAAAAAAAAACCGGTTGTCTTCCAAACAAAAAAACTTTGTGAATTTAAATAGCATTAACGGCCATATAAAGTTGGCTTCCATGAAACAGATTCAAATCTCCATCATCACTTAAAGCGTTCGCTTGGATCGTCAACATTTTGTCGTCTGGAGGCGGTGATTATCGCTGTGACTGCACTTGACTGGATTTATAGATACTATGAACTCATTCAGTTAGATTTGGAGACTGATGGTGAATCGTTTTATAATAATTTATAATTTAACGGCAGCTTTGTGCAACAGTAAACAGTTTTGCGGGTCATTCACCTTGAAAATTGCTACCGCATCACGATTTTTATTGGGTTATGTGTGCGGTGTGCCATGATAGAAAAGTATCTATCACACCCGCTTGATGGATAGCGGATAGGCTGGCGTATCTATGTGCTATGGCTGCTGTCAGTCGCTTTAGGCCCATTTTATTCACTCGAAGTTGAACATAACTTGGGGATTTTTATTTTCAACTTGAGAATTACTTTTATTCACTCAAAGTTGACTCGCTCAACTTTGGATATTCCGAAGTTGAGAAAACCGAAAGTTAATCAACTGTGGATTTTCTCAACTCCCCGAAATAGTAGACGTTGTAGAGCAAACTTTGGATTTTTACGTCAAAAATGTCAGATTTGTGGTTCTCATTTGTACATCGGAGAGAGAGACCGCATGCGGGAGATAAGAGTCGACATTACAATAACACAAAACACATACACAATGCACAAGGAGATGTGTGGCTGAACGGCATTGTTAATGGAGAGGTAGGATAGTACAGACGTGAAGAGCATTCATAATTATTGTTCTTTGTGTTTATTGCGTTAAACATTTCTGTGACTGTGCGAACTTCAAATCAATATATTATTACATATTTGAAACTTAAACGATGTATCGTTCACACTATTTTTGGGAAGATTGGCCATCGTCTGATTCGCGCACCGAAGAAGACGAGCGCAATTTCTGCTTTCCGTTTTATAATGCTTGCAATAACATCTGGAAATGTTTATGATCCTTTATATGGCTTTTTGTTTTGTCATTTGTAGGTAGATATTCTTCCTTTTATGACCTTTGCAAAAAGATCTAGAAATATTTATGATCCTTCCTAATAACTTTTTCTTTTAGGTGTATTTTGTATTTTCTGTTTTATGATGCTTGTAAAAGTATCTGGAAATGTTTATGATCCTTTTTAGTTGCTTTTTGTCTTATCTTTATTCTTGTTTATTTTCGCTAATATTAAGTTAAAAACTTTTTGTTCAGAAATTATTTTTAATATAAATATTCTGTAGAAGACATAAACTAAATTATAAAATATGCTGTCACCATAGAGTGGTGCGATCATTACCACATGCTTTCCATCCACTGCTTCAATGCAGTTTCGAAATTGCCACAGTTCGTTAAATTTGGTAGCAACAGAATCCCAGGCCTCTGGTGTTTTCTGTGCATTGTGTACATTGAATCAGGTATGGAAATGAATTTACCGAAAATTTGCCCCGATAGATAGGGGAAGCATTTCAGCCGCTCCGACGCTGAAATGCTCGCCACTCAACCCTTCGTCCAAACACGCCGAAGTTTGTGTGTCTATTCATCTTCCTCTCTGCTTTCAAATACGTACGCGGCCAAAATAATCGCAATTGCATCTTTTTGTTGCATTTTTGCATTTTTATTGTTTTATTATTACGTGCTTCTTAATCAAGACTTCACCACCATATGAAAACAAAAAAAAAAACTATTAACTGAACATACCTAGCTTAAGATTTAAAAGTAAAAGAACAGACCCATTGTGTGTCATCTGTCACAAATATCCCAGGGATATTTTAGAAACTGCAAGTAGACCAACTTTTGAATTTCAACAGCGGAGTTGAGAATTAAAGTAGTGAATAAAAGCAATTTTCAACTTGCCGCTCAACTCTCTCTTTCAAATCAACTCCGAAGTTGATCAACCTCGGAGTCATCGGCAAGTTGAACGATAGTGAATAAAATGGGCCTTAATAGGCAACCCATTGACCGGGCTTATCAAAAAATATTGCTTTCACTGTCGTTTTTGAGAGGGAATAGAGCTGTCACCCTCAACAGGTATAAGGTTGGACGGTTGTGCTTTATATATTTTTTTATCCTACCCCAAGGCCATTTATTGAGGGTGGACGATTGATGGGAGAGGAGATAAAAATCCGGCGCAAACAAAAAATACCGGAAACTAAAAGTTGTGTGAAACCTTTTTATTTATTTTTTTTGTTGTTTCCGTTGTGTGAAAACAGAAAGCATTTTATGGTAGGGTTTTGAAAAATACCCGGCTATCGGTTATTGACGATTAGGTTGTGATTGAAAAGACTTCCATTTAATGGGACATGAATTTATTTATCTACGACAAGCGGGGTGAAAGATAGTTTGAGTTGAAAGTTTTGCCTCAGCTATTTGGAAAAGTTTCAAAAGTGATGTTAGGTTAAGCTGAGATAAATCGAATTAGATTTAGACAGAGGATGGCAGCTAGTGTTACATCTTAGCAAGACCGCTTATGTGTGGCACTGCTTGGTCTCGTAATTAAATTATAGGTGGTGATTGATTTAATGTTTAAATTATATTTATATGAAGTAAACATTTTACAAACTCGTACTTCTCCTCTGGAGGATGTTAAAATTGACAGTACCATTAATTTGAATGTACAGCTAGTATTAAATGCTGTTCAATTTTAAGATTTTGTGTAGGTACCCCTTTAGTAAGTGACCGATTCACTTGAAATGTGAGCTTATGACTATTTTATTGCCCAACGAAAATCTATATAATATAAAATGCAATGAAGTCCGTGTATGCGCCCATAACTCGATAACGGATAGTTGGATTTGAACGATTTTGGGCTTGACGGTTTCGTTTTGGACCAAGGAAGGACATAGGCTTTTTGACGCGAAAACAAAACTTTGAGGGAATGAAAGAGGTTATGAAAGTTTGTATGGGGAAATGCACTTTGAAAAAAATAAATAAATGGGGTAGAAATCGAGTAGTGATACTTCAAGTACAAAAAAAAATATATATTTTTAATTTTAAAAGCAATTGTTGTTGTCAATGATTTCTATTATTTTCCAAGCAAATTGTTGTTGTCAACAATTTTGAAATTTCTTTTCTTTTAAATACACCTAATAAGTTTGCTTACCTATGTTTACTATGTTACATTAAGTAGCTTTTTGAAATGGAATAGATACTTCTATTTGTTTGATGGTGTTTGAATGCATCATTTTTGTTTGCCAATTATTTTCAGGATTCTTGCATTAGTATGAGTGAGTAAGTTGAAATGTTTGAGATGACGATGATGACAGACAACAGGAGTTATTGAGCGTTTTGAGTTTTTACGCGCATAACTCGAGACAGGATGAATTAATAATTTCATTAACTACATTAACGAATTTTTGCGGAACGAAGTTCACCGGGGCAGCTAGTAACAAATAAAGTAGACGACTGGGTCAAACGAAACTTTCTCATTGAGTGGTTGTTTTCTTATTTTACTAGGTAGTTAGGTAAACGGGTAGGTAGAACAGGTAGGTAAGGATCTGAAGATAATGCTAGATAAAAGTAACGGTTCATAAAATACAGAGAAAGGAATAGTGTTAAATAAAATTCACGTTTGCGTTATTCATCTGATATAACAGTATATTTTATCAAATAACGATGAGAGTTTTTAAAAGTTGAAGCGCTCAGTAACAGGCAATTGTCGCATGTTCTGGTTACAGAGTTATAAACCCCTTCTGTATTATTTTATGCTCATACAGTTTAGAAGATTTTTGAGAACAAGGCAAAGTGTAGTCGGAGTTTCTGTTTTCTGATCTGCTAGGGCATGTTTTTATTTTTGACTGAAATATTTAAGTAACGCTTTTTTTTAGGTGTCTATTATTGAAAGTAGGTTCGTATTAGATCGATATCCTTACACAGATATACATGTAAGATTTAAGAGGTTTGTTTTTGAATTTGCATTAGAAGTTCTAAACCGAGTATACCGATGGAAACGTATAGTTGGAGTTTCTGATTGTGTAAGGCCCAAGGTACCAAGTGGTTGGAACTACATATTTTAAGATGCATATATTCAATACGGTTGAAAAGACGAAGTGTGTAATATTTGCTAAAGTAAGTTTTGCGTCGTTGTTACTGCGTTTTTAACGGAAGTGCGGTATTGAGTTTTAAAAGGATGTATGAACACCGGATTTTTGAGAAATAATAACAAAACTTGTTTATTAGATTTTTTGAGAAAAACTAAGTATGGGATCTTAATTGGTGTTATTTTATTATCCTAAATATGTATTTTGATCAAAATCGTGTGAGCGATTTATGTAAAATTTGGCAGACAAAACAGTGCCAAATGTTGCCATGTTTAGTTTGAGAGAAGAAGAGAAGAAGAAATTAGTATGGCGCTTGTTTAAAGGTGGAATTTAAACTATGTATTTGATTATTTCCACAATTATATCGCCTTCCCTCTTAAAGTCAGGGATGGACCACGTCCTTAACTAAAAAAATTACGGACCAACTCGATTCCTAGCTTGCTGCATCTAGCACACTAAGTTGGTTGGTAAAGTTGGCGCTGCTCAGCTCAGTACCCATTTCGAAATATTGACCGAAGAAGCTATCTCCAGTTTCGCATTGAGAAATGAGCTAATGTGCTGTCATTTTGAAAACAAACCTTTCAAAGCGAAAAGTAAATTTGTTATGGTGGAAAATTGCTTAATTTTTGTCAACGTACTTAAGGGTTAGACAAATCAACCTGTATTAGAAGCAGAGTGTCATCATCGTGTTGCGGTAAAATTTTCCGCAACAAGATCCACTCTTTGTCCCCTCTTCGTTCCATCCCGGTCCCTCTTTTATTTGGGTGAACTGCATAAGGTCCTGGGACGTGGATGGGCAGCCGAGGTCCCATCAGCCTCCGGACCACATCCCCGGAACCATACGGTTACACCGAATAGGTTTTACGATGGTCAGAATGGCCATAACCATCTACCCAACAGACGGACGGTCTGTTTAGGCACGAGAACCGGTTGCGTAGCCCTTCGGGCGGAAGGGAGACTCGCTTCCATTGAGGCAAGTCAGTGTTGAGCCTGGCAGGCGGCCAGGAGACTCACTGACCCCAAGACACAACGAAAAACAGACGGGCGGTCTGTAGAGAAGGATGAGTGGGGGGAGGACGATCCCCTTAACAAACACTCCACCGTGGGACCACTAGATACAAAACACTTTGTCTAGTTACCGGGTGTGGCGGACAGCCAATACCAAAACACCCCAACGAACGTCACAGACCACAATATGTGATGAAAGCATTATGTTCGATGGGTGGAGGGACGACGATCCCTTTTTATCGAATCACCCCGCCGCTGGAGCAACGGAGGAGCAGCAGGGGAGTGTAGGCGGACGGCCAGCTAAACAGACACTCTTCAGGGCAATAACGAAGCCACTGAACTACCACACGGAACTACCACACTATCGGTAGGGAGTCTTGTTCGATGGGCATAGGGAAGACGATCCCTAAGTCAATGCCCCGACGATGGAGCAACGAAGGAGCAACAGAGAGCGTGGGCGGACGGCCAAATAAAATCACGCACTCACAAATACCACCCGCACAGAAAGTGCGTGATAAAATCATTGAACACATAACACATAACACGGAGCAAGCCACAAAAGCAGCATCAACAAATGAAAAGGGGTACGAACAATGGATCCCAGTCCAGAAAAATAATTCACCAGCACTGAACTGTGATAACAGAAGCGAAGGCATAGATCATTACCGTACAACAATGATAGACCGAACGAAGGTTAGCCTCATCAGCTAGGATGCTGCATATGTCAACTACAACACGATGGCCGAGAGCCCACCCTAAACTAAATTTAATTGTAAGGGATGGCCCACTATCCGCAAGCCCCATCCCCCAAATCTGCGCGAGAGTCCACCGAACAAGATTAATTAGTCGCGAAAACAAAAAAATAATGAAATCATATGGATTCTCTGTCACCTCTACCTGTCCAATAAGGAAGGAAGTCCAAGTCCGGGTGGGGTACATCAACATTAGCGTCCACTTATATCCTTTTTTCCATGATTCCATTATATATTTAATTTTTTGATATAATTCGTGGGGAAAAATGCCGAGTAGAATATTCCTCCACGAATTATTTTGTTTGTTTACCTTTTGTTTTGACTAAAGGTCAAAGATAATATCTTAAAGGAAAGCCAACTCTGAAATAAGAGAAAAGTTCGAAGTCGGCTGGCTAATCTCAAATATACTGGAAGGATTCCCCCAAGGGCGAATTCCAGTATACAAGAGAGGAACGACTGGAAGTTTTGAGAGGATTAGCGGGTTACGGCAGCGCATTGGTGTCGCACAAAATTGACCGTTTAGCCCGCTAATATGTTTGAATGTGGTGGTTAATGGCCGTGGGAGGCATTGCTGAATGCCAACTTAAGATCCCACCGTTGGGGTCTAACACCAGCGCATGAATGAGAGTACGAATGAGAGTGTGTGTGAGGAAGCCAAGGGACTTCGAACAAAGGCAAAACCCTGGAAGTCACTTCTTGGCTAACCAGCGATCTAGCGAGGTGTTTGAAAGGAGTTTTCTGATTGCGAGCAGCAATTTTTGTTTGTTTGAAGAGTAACGAAAAGTAAATCGTGGAGTGGAATTAAAAGTAGAGTAGAATTGTAGGAAGTGAAAGCGAAGAACAAGGAAGAAAGGATAGTGGACAGAAAGGAGCAAGAAAAAAAAAGGAGTAAAGAAGGGTGTCAGAAGGGACACCAAGTAAGAAGAACAGGACAGAGGAAGACTGGGAATCCATCAGGAAAATTTAATAAAGATAAGTAGAGTGACATATAAATTTATTTCGTTTGGTTAGGGTAATTTGAAAGTAGTTTTCGGTAGGCTCTCGTTTCGTTTATACTCCCGGTAAAGCGGGACACGCGACCCGTTACAAAAAAAATTTTATAATCTTTCGGACGACGCGATAGTGGGCTATCCTTAACGGTCTGAGCACCATCTTTGGTTTTCCATCATCATCATTTAATCTCTTGGGTTTTCCCCAAATAAATAAAAGACCGTGCTCCAACGGAGCGTTATAACGTTTTGAAAAATCCGCTGTTTCTTTGGTTTGGACTTTCAGGTTTTTCACCGTTGGCTTCCAACCTTTGTATTGTATTTTCGTTGTTTTATTTTTTTTTCGTTGCCCGAAAATTGATTGGTTTCAGAATTCCAAATAAAAATTCTGTGGCGCCCTTATTATTATTTTTTTTTCTAACAACTAGCGATCTGCGTAAAACCTATCTGGTGAACCCACCCCCTTGCTGACTAGCCATTGGAAGCATCCAAAGTGCTACCTGTTGCACATCTTCTTCGCGATATATGGTCTGTGGCGTTTGACACATTCGACCCTTTAACTCTCGGTGCAGTGGTGGCTGCAATTTTTATATTAATTTATTCCTTTATTTGATCGCGTTATTATTCGGTTTGACCACCAATTAATTCGTTTAATTAATAAAGCAAATAAAAGTGCAACAATCGGTTGACATCTAGTTACATCCACCCCTAGAATTTTGAATGTGTCCTTGCAATTAAATCCTGTTGCTGCCACTAAACTAAATTTCATCGCACACTCTCTAAATATATACTTCTATGTAATTGTTTAATGTTTTTCCAGCGAATTTAAAAGAGCGAAGTGCTAGTTCTTACAACGTCGAATTTTATGTATGTAATCAGCATTAAAACAGACTTTCCTTGACAAGCGTAAGTAACCTTTCAGCCTACTTATAATGCCACCACGTCTTTTAATAACCATCGAGAGTACGTTAAAATATTTAATGCTTAATAGCACTTGAACTTTGCCGTAATTTGCCTTAAAGCAGAGACCTCTACTCTCACTATTTATAACTTCAAGCAGAATATTGTATACCTATCCGCGTGTGGATTCAAAAATAAATCCTGTGCCAAATATAAATAGCTTGAACTTTTTTATACCTGCCAACCTACAGAGAGCTCAAAACCTGTTGCTGAGACTATATGATATAGGTAATAGGTACCTATGCGACATCTCTTTAAGTATCACTCAATGCAACCACTTGTCGAGTTAAATTAATTAACCCAATTATGTAGATACACATCGCGTGTACCAATTAAAATAATCGTAGTATACTATCAATCAGAACAACACCTATATGGCTACTGCATACAGTATAATGTATTATCTTAATCAGATAGGAGAAATAAAAATGTGTTAAGCACTTTACATGAAGGGACATACAAAATAGTCAGAACCTTTTTGTTTTCTTTGTTTCAGTTACGATATCCTTGGGCGAATTTCGAGCGATGCTATCCGATCTCCTTGTGCTACTTTTCATTGTGGAAAGAGTGGTTCTGTACTGACAGAAGATTTAGCATCCCTTATGGAAAGGCTTTAAAATTAAAGTCACGGACTTGGACAAAGTTGATAGGAAATTGTAACGACTTCCGACAATGACCGAGTGAAAGAAAAGTTTATCGTTGACTTTTCAAATCGAATTGGACATTTCAGAGAAGTTTCACCGAAAAAAAAATGAAAGTTGTGAATTCGGATTGCTTGCCTTTGTGTGTAAATTGTAAAAAAAAAAGAAGCATTTACGGTGAGTACTTATACATATGTTAGCAACCAGAAGCTTGTAAGGAAAACTTTGTTTTTTACATTAAAATGCGTGTTCTTAATAATTTGATTTTTAACAAAATTTATAAGTGTACTTAATTTGCAAGAATGATTTTGCGATTGAAACTTTCTGTTGTCACTAGCTCTCTTTACCAAAGTGGATCAAGTAATACGAAGAGGTTCAAACGAGCCATGAGGTGTACTAGCTGCGAGTCAAAGATGTAATTAAAAATAAATGGCATGACGATGATAGAGGAACCCGAAAAAGTCGATGTCCCTTCCTTTTTTCCCACACTAAGATACGGCCATGGATATGGTTCAACCATTGTAATCGATATGAAGTCGGTATTTTTGACTTCCTACCTCTCTACCTACCCTACCTAAAATGTTGAATATGTATATTTTTTCGTGGGTCAGCTGGCAGTCTGTTTTGAGAGTAACGGATGGCGTTTACTATTTTGACAGAGTTAATCAATTGCCCGACTAAACGCTCGCCTTTCTCTATTAAAAAAAAGAGATATAGATATTGAAATGTAATAGCTAGTCCAGAATATGTCTTTCAGAGTTATCCAAAATCCTCCTTGATAAACACAAGGTAAAGATTGTGAATAATTTTTCTAAATTTAGAGATCGAAGAACATCCACTTTACAGAGATCTTATAGGTTTTTCAATGCACGAAAACTTCATCGATAAAAAAGTTAAGTTAAAAAACCAAAAATCCCCCTGACTGTAAAAAAAAAGATTAAAACAAGACACTTTCAAGTATAACTAATTGACAGTCGGAGGCTGCGCATATTTTTGTCAGATTGTGTAGGAAGTCTTACAAAGCCGGTTATATTCACTACAAGCTTATAAGCTTGCAGATTTTTTCTATAGTCTTTCGAACTGCAAGGTTGGTTGTACGGCACAATAAGGTCTAACGAATTTGATGTGTTCGTTTTCCATAAGTGTCTTCTTTAACAAATTATAAAGTGAACTAGGAGGTCAGACCTTGGGTGTATATATTCATCGCGAGTTCAGGCCCGATATTTCAGATTATGTCTAGCTTTTCTTTTGCAAAACTCTTCAGCAAATATATTTTCATCATACATTACGAAGGCGACTAAATGGCAAAACTATAATGTAGTTTGAAAGCGAAAGCAAACCGAATGGCCACGTGCAGTGGCTATGGATTAGCTAGTCGTACAATCTGACAAAAATATGCGCAGCCCCCGACTGCCAATTAGTTATACTTGAAAGTGTCGTATTTTAATATTTTTAAATCTTTTTTACAGTCAGTCGGTTTCTTTGGTTTTTTTAAATTAACTTTTTTATTTAAATAAGTTTTTGGAGAAAATACATTTCCATAAAAATTCCGCAATTATTGTGAGCTTCCGTAAGATTTAAAGTTTAAAATTTCTTATTAGTGAGTACGACGCAAACTACAATTTTTTCAAATGTTAAAAAATATGTACAAAGTTAAATTTCCATAAAACAATTAAAAATTGTGTGGAATGTGTAAAATGTATGTAGATTTACAAAAAAAAAAAGTATTATGTGAATGGTGTCATTTGTCAGTGTTATTTATTTATTTATTTATCAAAATAATTTACAAAAATCAATTTATATATTATTTATATTCTAAGGCTTCAGGGCATCAAGACCATTTGAAGCCGTTTTTTGTCAGTGTTATTTGTCAGCGTTTTAGGAGTGTGGCTGGAGCACTTTACCAAAATCTTTAAAGCACTTTTATTTCATGTCGATCGCAAATATAGTAATATAAATAACAATAGATAATTAATTTAAAATAAATTAACTCATGACTAAATGCAGACACTCCACAAGACCGCAATTGTGAGTACATCAGAAAGTAATTTATTTCACAGTTCAGTGTATTATGCATTTGGCATTTCTCTCAGACATTTGAGTGAAAAAGATGTTTATTTTTTTACTAATATTTTCACAACTTAAAATAATTTTCCACAATTAATTGATGAGTTTTTAAATGCACTAAGTTCATTTTGTTTGTTAATTAATGCTAACGAAATTTGTAACCAAAAAAGTTTGCACCGAATTTTAACGACTAGTGTCTCACAACTGATTGAAAAGTCAAACGAAAACTAGTGGTTGGTCTGTGTGAATACATCGAAACACGGTTTTGGTGTTGGTGTGAAAAGCATATTAGTCCTCCTAGTATCATTTTAAAAGGCTTAAGTAGGCATAATGGCATTCAAAGGATATTCGGGTACTCATGACACTTGGTGCTCCTGCATTGGCTGACTGTTGTATATCGAGTTAATACACAATTTTGAATTCATTCGTTTATTTCAACCACATCGATAAATGCTGCCACGGTCTAGAAGAAATCTTTCCAAGTTTGCGACAAACTTTTCTTTCAAATAAATTTGCTTGTATTTTGCTAGAGACACATCTCTGTACAAGACAGTTTGAATTAACAATGTAAACCACTTACAATACATTTACATTTAACTTTTTTTTGATTAAAGTCGCACACCTTCCATTTGCCATGTCCATTTACATTTGTTTAATATCAAATTAATTTGTTTAAATATCAAATCCATGTCTCAACCGCCTTCTTGTTAAGTAGCTATATACCTAATGTAGACTCCCTGACTGTGCACCAACATGTGGTCCTCCTTCTTTGCCCAATAGCATCATAAAATAAAATAAAACTAAACAAAAAAATCTAAAAACTTTCTGAATGTGATGTTTCACATAGTCCCTCTGGTGCATCCCAAAAGAGCTGTGAAATCTGCCAGTTATAACCTCACACTCAACTCTTTTCCACAGAAAATCAGTTTCCTTCCAAGTTTGTTCAAAATGACGCTAATTCCACTGTTGAATTTTATCCTCAGCGTCACTTGAGGATACTTTCTTTTAACTCCACAGTCATCACCACCACCATCCCCGCATAGTTGGTCGATCTTTTGTGGGTTCTTTCATATGTGCTCAATGATTGAAACATTTAAAGTGGATTCCCTTTGGCACTGCAGACACTACTTCTGCCTGTCATTGACAACGCGATCTGAAATCGGATCAAATGCTCGCGTCTGCAGTCGGTAGCTAACCCACCCACCGCCGGAGCGTGAGTATGAAATTCATTAAGTTGCAGTGTTGCGTCCTGAAACCGCCTTATGTCATCTACTTCGAGTGATTTATGCTTTCATTTCGTTTGTCTTACATAGGTGGGGTGGAGGAGAAAACGTTTATATGTAGATACTAGACATATACTCGTATCCAAGAGATATAGATATACATCTTCGCCTTAGCCGGTGTTATAACATTCACTTCCATTCGTATCAGTTTTAAGCTTACACCGGAATATTGTGCAAGCTGTGTGCGTATATTTAAAGCATGAAAATTCCATCTTCCGACAACGAGTAGTGTTCATATTTTAGTCCTGAGTCCTGACGTATACCTTGTTATTTTCTTTTTTCGAAAGTGGGTTGAAAAGATTGAAAATTGTACATGACACAGCGTAAAGTTCGTTTCAACATATTGCCAGCCATTAAAAACACGCATACGTTGTTTTAACGTGTTGTTTTGGCATTATCCTTATGAGAGTATGAGAGAAAATTTAATAAAAAAAATATTTTTCTCTGTCTTTTTTTTTACAATTTTTCACACCCACTTGTCGATGGTGGGCTCAGGGGTGAGTTCGTGAAAGCGGAATTTGCAATTCTCACACTCAATAGGAACAGAGTATACGTGTTCAACTGCCACAGGATGCAAGTACGATGATTTACAATGAATTTGCTAGTTGGATGCGGCGGAATCTGTGCCAGGGAGATGGAGCTTCGGATAAGAGCGAACAAATAATGTAAAAAATGTTTTTAAAAGTGTTTTCCATTCCAACACCTTTGTATGTAGTTGTTTTTCCATTTTTCCACTGATCCATTTTATTTATTTATTACAGTTGTGGTTGTTGTTCATTTTGTGGATTACCATCAGATAGGGTTGCTTAAACATCGATAGTTTAACATTTCGATAGTATCGATAGTTTCGGAATAAACTATCGATACTATCGATAGTATCGATAGTTTTATATACTTACAATTTTGTATAGACGGGGTCGGAAATTTATCCATAATTTATTAATAAAAAAACATCCTCAGGCTCAGACAAACCATCTTGATCATGAGAAGTTCTAGCGAGCAATCCCGACTGATGCTTACGCTTTAAGTGGTCGGAGAGATTACTCGTGTTACCGGAGTACTTGTACTCCTTTTGGCACAAAGTACACTTAACAAGTTTATTGTCACCTTCAACATACATATTTAAAAAAAAAATCCACACAACGGATTTTTTACTTCGATTAAATTTTCACTTGAATTTTTCACTTCAAATTTGAAGAAATAACTTTACTATTTTATTGTAATTGGTCAACAAACTTGAACTTAAGCGTAAGAACAACCAGCTTCAATTGCAGCACTTGTAGCACTATCTGCGATTATAAATGCTACCAGGTTATGCATAAATGCACATAAATGATGCGATTGTTTCATTGTTGACACAAGGAAAAACTAAATATGTACAAAAAAAACAAAAATTCGAAATCACTTTCACCAGCGCCAGCGGCCACTTATTATTTCTTGGAAGGGTTGAAAGGAGTAGATACTCGCATAAGCACATTCACCACATAGTCGCGCAAAGGCAGTTTGTAGTAAAGAGGTTACCTCTCTTTTGCCAAAGATTTGTTGAATTTTTACAAGACTGAAAAGATTAACTTGTTGAATTGAAACAAAAGACGCTTCTTAGTTAAACACAAAAATACGACTCGTGGTCGGTTTTATTTAAAAACGCAGAAGAAGTGGAATGTGGAAAACAAAAGTGACAGATACAGTCATGTATAATAAAGTTAGCTTACACCATTAACTACAGTGGTGTATTGATAAAATTGACACAATCTTAACAAGATTTGTTATTGTTTGTTCTTTTCTTATTACAGCATCGTAAACCTATCTTGACAATACCGATGTATATACATATACACTGAAAAATATTAGAATACCGAAACAGCTGTGGTCAAGAAATGTTCGTTTATTGTTTAAATAAAGGCACATATCGTTTTTTCGTTACTTCTTTATGCGTAGAAAAGTAGTACTCCTAATAACGAAGTATATTCAGTTTCTACGTTTGCTTTGAAAATGTGCTCATATATGGGTTTCAATAGTATCGATAGTTTTTTTGAACCATCGATAGTAGCGATAGTAAAAAACTATCGATACTATCGATAGACTATCGATGTTTAAGCAACCCTACCATCAGACGCGGTGGACGAGAGTGTGGGAAGGATGTGGCGCTTTAAAATTTATCTCACGATTTGTGCTGCACCAATTTGTTAATGACAGTAAACGTCGGATGATTACAGCGAATTGAAGGTTTGGTATCATGGTAGGTACGGAAAAAAAGTACAAAACGACGAATTCGACTCGCCCGTTTGTGGCACCAGGTTTTATGTACACAGTACTTCCTTGTTCTTAGTTGTGTGTAAACATGGAAATTAGATTTCACCGATCTTTTTTATTGTTTCACTCGACACGATTTTCATTTCAATGACCATAATATATTCAAAGTCTATGGTTGAAAACACAACGGATCAAACAAAACGTTTTTGATTCGAAAGTTAAAAATGTAGATTTTTTTTATTTTCACAAACACCAAGCGAAACACACCAAACAACAAATTCGTTATGTGGACGAAATCGTTGATCATTTTACAAAACATGCTTGTACAATGTATGAAGAATGCATTCGTAAAAATTAATATAAAAATTTGTTCGTGAAATATTTACGAATCCATTTGTTTATTGGAAAAATTATATTTGTAACCAATTAATATTTTTAAATATTGCGAATGCTTTCGTTAGTTGATGTAAGATTTCGTATTTCCAGTCAAACATTTCCACTCAGTATTTTTTTTGGCTTGTGACAATCCAGAAAATTTTGTGGGTGTGACTTTAAAAATGTTTGTCCTGGGTAGCAATTGGACTAGTTCTCAAAAGAACTCTCAGTTTTTTTCTGTTTTCTGAAAAAAAAAAAAAAAAAAAAAAAAAAAAATAAGAAAAGTAACCAATAAAACATTTTTAATACAACAATAATTGTAACATTGTAAGACTTGTACCGATTTATAGAATTTTTGCTGCTTCTCCTAAGGTTTAAACTGCTTCGGAAGATGTTTTATCTAATGCAGGACCCATTTTCTGCTTCGCTTTCATTATAATATATATTATTATTTGTTTGCTAGGGCGATAAAGTCACCTTTTATATTCTTTATCAATATATGAACGACCGGACTTGACAGTTCGTAAAACTGTGCATTTATGAACTGCCGCATGAGTTGCGCGGTTGGTGAATACTCCCACAAAAATATCAGTCAACTATCCACAACGAAACGTGTTTTTTTAAGTTTTTTGTAGTGTGTTGGTCTGATACGAAATTATTTTGATGCATTCTATGTGTAGGTATAGAATGACACGTACGAGTATTTTCGACAGCGAAACACTTTGAAATATCGTTTGCTTTGATGTGTGTTGTCTTATAAGAAACAACGTTTTCTTGTCTCATGAAACTGATAACAAAACCTTTTGCTTTATCTAGTGTTCTTTCAGTCTAAGATTGTCGAATTGAATACTTTTGCATATCAATTCGAAAACTAGGGTTCGTCATCTCAGATTTTCACAAACAAACAAAAGGTCTCCTGTCATGGTCAATAAATAAACTTGAGTGCGGTTTTATGGTAGGTACCATTAAACGTGATAAGTATGTTTATTATGTTTAATAGGATTAAAAGAATAGGCTCTGCTATACATTTCCACACCTACTTTTTCGATGCGCCTACTGCCTTTAAACTACTATTACACAAAAAAGTTCTTGGTCACAGATATCAAAAATGCAATCTCAAGGAAGCCGACACTTTCTGATTTATTTTAGGCTATCACTCAGACGTCTGCTTTTTTCATAGGCTGAGCTACTGGCCAACTTTAACATGATCAAATCGATTGTTTCATCAAACCAAATCAAATCGATGTCAACAACAACTTTCGCTGGTCGTGGTTCTGCTTTGCGGATGACTTGGGCGCACACTAAAACCACTTTTACTTCAACATACAACATGTGTCGTTTTCGCTGTTGGCGCAGAACGAAAAATAAGTATTTGCATGCGAATGTGGAAAATGCTTTTCACACCAAGCCCAAAACCGCTTTTTCCTCGAAAACTCGTCGATGCATTCACTATTCACACTGACCACCAACTCGTTTTCGTTTGACACTTCTAGTCGTTAAACTTCGGTGCAAACTTTTGTGGTTCCAAATTTAGATCAAATTAATTAACTAACAAAATGAATTTCGTACATTTCAAAAAACCATTAGTCCATCAATTAATTGTGGATATTGATTTTAAGTTGTTAGTTGTAACATTTGTTTGGTCAGCCATTTTGCTGAATATTGCAAAAGATGTGTTTGTTCCAACAACCCAACGATTTTAAGTCGTATTCGTGGTGTTTTCGTGGAAAACGAGTGCAAACGACTCGTTTTGAAAACTTAAATTTGTATGGGAAAACTTCTGTTTTCGATGAAATTTTCGTGTGTTTTGGCGAAAGCCCGGTTTTGGGATATGTGTGAAAAGCATATTAGGTGACTTGGGCGCATAGTAAAATCAAATTTACTTGAACATACAATATGTTGTGTCGTTTTCGCTGTTGGCGAAAAATAAGTATGTGCATGCGAATGTGTAAGCAATAGCTCCACTTTTTTTCTGGGGTAATTTTGTGAGCCCAAGTACCGTATTGAGCCTTGAATAAGCCTTTCCTTCTATTTGGTGTATATAATTAAATATGAGCACGCGACTTCCATATGTCCATATCGTCTTCCATTAGATGAAGAATATCACAAGTTGCTTTCGTGGCATGTCCTGCACTAAAATGTCGCCTTAAGATTTATGTGACATCACAAAAATTTGTTGGAGAAATACATAAACAGGGAACTGGGGTTAGATTCTGTAGGGCGAAACGTTCAAACGCTTTCGTGTGCACGATGAAAATTGCTTATGTACAACATAGGGCCAATCATTAGTGCGCACGAAAACATTTAATCGGTTCGCCTTACAGAATCCGGCCCCTGATTTAAGGGATTATTTTAAAAATGCACAACCTTAAATTTTACGGTTGGCTGTATTTGTATATGAAAATAATTTTACTGTTTCTACTGCACGTCAAACTGATGCCATTTTTTTAACAACAAATAAATACAGTACCGGCAACGAAAGACCTGTGCACCGGAACTACTGGCAATTTAGTTCCTTAAATTTTCTAGACGCAGAAGCGCTGTTCAAGTACCTATACTGACGCGTTCGGGTCTTCCATCTCCCCATTATTGCCATAAAATACTTTACTTCTCGACTCCGATGAGCTGAGTTATTCGTTTGAATCCACTTGCTTGTGGCTAATTAAAAAGAGCTAAACAAAATAATTGCACAGAGATCCTGTTGGGGATTAAACGTTTTATTCGACGAAACGTCTATACCTGGTTTGGCGGGGTGCATATCAAAGAGCCACTTGAAAAGTAAGCTCCTACACAAATCCACGCGGAGGCTAAGTAATACACCATATTTGTTCCACAACTTTATTGTTCCTGCGGATAGGTGCAATTTAAATTCAATCACCGCGTGCTTTTCGTCCGCTTTTTTTCTGTTTCTTGTTTTCTTTTATTGTTCATTAAATTGAGAGCCCCTCTCAAATGTGCCATTACTTATAGTGTTGGCTCCGAGTAGGAGCAACCGGAAGGCAAAAGTTTGCAGGCCATATTAATCGACTTTGATGTGGTTGCCGGTATACAGAATACAGATTCAAAGTTTGTCGTTGCGTTTGCTGGGGCGAGGATTTGGTGATTTGGGCTTTGCATATAAGATATACGAGTATACGGTATTTTCTTTTTGTTGGACATTGGCCAGATGAGGAAACTTTTATACAGTACATTGCCATGAGAAGTATTCCTAGCAAATTGTTGTTTTATTTTTATGAAACTTCCTGATTGTAGCATGTTTATGACTTCTGAAGGATTTGATGATGGAAATGGAATTGGAATCGTCTAAAGTTGATAATACACCACACGTTTCTTTGGTAATAATTTGTAATGCGTTAGTGAGACCAATTGCATTTGACAAGGGTATGGGATGTATACAGAAATTAAAATCTTTTTAATATCTTTTTACTTAATGGAACATTCGCCACTTATTCATTTGAATAACAGATTGTTTCTTACTATTTCATGAAAAATATATTGCTTGATTTTAGTAATATTTAACTTTATGAAGCCATTTTATACTATTAAATATTGTTAGCATTAATTTTGTATATCTTTTAATTAAAATAAAGAAAAATATAAAAAACCCTGGTATATTTGATAAATATGAGGGTTGATTCAACAATTTTTTTTTCCAATATACGTCCAACAAAATGTTTCTATCAGATTGACAAAATTTTAGTTAGTTTTATCTTGCCTTAAAATTTTTGTTGTAATAACAAAAATCGTTTCTTGTGCGTATAAAAATATTTCGTTGAATTAATCAAAACGTTGCTAGTTTACAAAAGAGATTTGCCAGTTCTACCATTGTTGTTTTGTCAAATCAACAATTAACTGTTGATTTTACATAGAATTTTATCAATTTAGTCTTTACCTTTTTGTCAAATTATTCAGTTATTTTATTTTGTCAGGAAATATTGTTGGTTTTACAGAAATAATTTCTCAGTACTGTCGTTGCTTTTTAGATTAGGCAGTAACAAATTATACGCAAAGTTTAATAATTAGATTTATTAAAAAAAAAAAAAAAAGTAGTTGGGTAGGTATAGAAATTATTATATGCCTATGTACCTATATTACAAAATACTTTTCTTCCAGCTTCCTTGTCAATATTTATTTCAATTCATTTCAAAAAAATGTTAGTAATGTTTATAATCTGTATTTTGTTTGGCTAACACACATTTTGCATGAGCTTTGTCCATTTTACAATCATTTACAAAAGTGATTTATGGTTCTGTTTTTATGGATATTACAAAAACTCTGTTAATTCAACAATAAAATTGCTGATTTGATACAATATCGATTTATTAAACTGAAAATGGTGTTTAAGTAATCTGACAAAGTAGTTTTTTAGTTTTTGTTTCATCCATTTGACAAAATATTGTTCAAATTGATAAAACTTAAGTTGTATTGATAAATTTTCTTTATCATTACAACAAATTTTTTTTTAATGCAACAAAACAATTTTTGTTGAAATTTTACTATAGAATTTTGTCAATTTGGTATTTCATTTTCAGTATATGTTTCTTCACAAAAGCACACTCGTTGTTCTACTTTTTAGATTTTTATTAAGGCTTGTGATTCGTAGTCACGTAGGTACTTTGGATATAGTAGCCGGTTTGCCGGATTTAATTAAAAGCATCGTGCTTCACAAATCTTGTCAAAATATAATATACTTATTCATTGTTTGAAAGCTTTCACAAAATACAGAGTTGTTAACTAAGAGTGGAATATTTGTTGTACCAAAAATGCAGCAAAAATATGTGATGTTGTCAATACTACCAAACTTAATTGTCACGCCTCGCTTTCCCCTATTCAACTTTAAATTTCATCAGCCCTAGTAAAGTGTTCAAATTTAATCTTCAATTAAAAATCTCTAAATTGAATGCGATTTCGCCCTGCAATTTAAAAATCCACTCCCCGGCGACACTGTTTCCAATTTAGCACTTTCCAAATGAATTTCCGTCCCCAGGAAATGCAAAATTTAACTACAGCAACGGCACACACGAGAATGCACTTCTAGTAACATGTTTCGTTGAAAAAAGTCTACATGATATTAAGAAAAAAAAACATTTTAAGGAACAAATCCAATAATTGCCAGTGCTAACAGCGATTACCAATCAAATCGCTCGTTCATTTAAAAATACCTCAGCCTCACCGGTATTTCATTTCTCTCTGGCAAAAGTTTAGAGAATAATGTTGTCTGTGCCATTGGTATAGGTGTAGGTAAGGTGTGCAACAGTTTAGGCATTCCTCCCATTCACAGTCGAGTGGCAAACTTTATTTAACAATAGTATGGGGTTTCCACCGTCCGCATCACTAGAGCTGAGCCAATGAAGCATTTTCGAGGCGAAATATCGAAAGAGTAAAACTAAAAGTTTTTCAATTGGATGTGACCACAGCTAAAAACGACTAGGAATGCAACCGAAAATCTGTGGTTCAATGTGGCCTCAACGTAGCCGATTCGAAAATACACCCAAAGTGGTGCTTAATACTGGTCAAACGGATGCACTGAAGCAGATGATCCTGGATCTCTGCTCTGTGCCGCTGTGTATTGTGTGGTGGGCAATAAAAGGAACAACCGCTCCACAATTTGTGAGCAGCACTTAATAGGATTTAGTGGTCATTATAATGTGACTGGATTACGGTGAATAAATTTGGAATTTATTGTTGTTTTTTTTTTTTTGCAAAAAAATACAGATTTTTCCATTAAACAAAGGTCTGGGAATAACTGACAACTCTTGCGGCGGCCAACTTTCATCGGAAGTATTTTGAATAAAAAATAATAAAAATAATGGCTGCAGTTAATCATAAAACTGCGGCTTTTGGTTGACCTGAATCGTGCAACAAATTTGTACTCAATAATTAATTTTAGGGTGAAGTGCGAACATTTTTATAAGTTCAGTGAGCGTCCGTGCGATTTAACGAACCCTTTTCATTAGTATCTCTGTATAGAGAATTATTATAACAATTTGCTATCCGATATAAAGAACGTAGGTATATAAATAAATAATATTAAAAATTCTGGAAGCACCTATTTTCACGGCAGGATCATCATCTCTTCAATTTAACATTAGATCCGATACTTAATGTGTCTTAGAGATAGTTTTTGACAGGTTTTTTGGGTTGACTTATGGCGAGTTTTTAACACCATGTCTGGAGTATCCATTTAATGATTGAATATTTCAACACAGTTTTTTAGATGTATAAATTCTATTTTTACATTTTTTTACTGGCCTATTTTGGGGAGATCGCATCATTACCCGATTGAACCCAGTAGGATACTTATGCCTATCGGGCGAATATATCGCCAGCAGCCTAAATGGCTTAAAAGGGGTGTTATTAGATTCGTATTATATACTAAAGAGCTAAAAATTAAATATAGAACTCCCCGGATATTAGCAAGGGTCCCCGCTTAGTAGGAATTTAATTGAAAACTCAACTATAAGCACTATCTTCTATGTTCTATATCTATCTATACATATAAAAATAAGTTGTATTGTGTTTGTCGCCAATGTTCTCTGTTCTCGGTTAATCCCATTTTCAACCTTTATCTCCTTCAATTTTTAAATTAAAATAGCCTCGGAAATTAATCACCTGCGTCGAAGCCATCCCACTCGATAAGATAGCGCACTTGCAACTACCAATTAGTCGTGTAAACATAATAGACTTTTCACCAAGGTCACGGTAAAGCAATTTTTCACTGTTAATTGGCCGACACACCGTAAGCGAAGCGATTTCCCATTATTGGCGACGGAAGGAATGACCCAAAGATTAAGTGCACATGCACATGCCATTAAGCATCGCCTTCTGTATACACAACAATTAAGTTATTAACCGATAGTAATGAACTGGAAAAAAAGGAAACAAAGGTGCAGGGAAATAAGTCCACGGGAACTAAGTCCACCGAGGGACTAGGTTCCCACCTAATGGGAAATAAAACCACTTTCGTGAAGTGGACTAAGTTCCCATGTAGGGTAGGAACTATGTCCACTTTCTGATGGGAACTTAGTACACACTCAAAAATAAGAAGGGGGAACTTACGTCCAAACTAAATTGGACAACAAACTCACGATCTTTTATTGGAGTAACTCCGACAAAGCGTAATAACGCCAACAAAATTTGAGTAATAAGACCAACCTTGCACCCACCGCGTAATCCAACAGTAAATCCAAGCAGGGGGGTTGCAGGGGGGCAGCATGCCCCCCCATACAGATTTCATAGTTTGAGAGCACAATAACACCAACTTGACGTTAAAAGGGAAATAAAACCACTCTGAGTTTTCGGAATTTATTTCCCACCTTATATGGGAACTAATTCCACTTCACGAAAATGGTTTTATTTCCCCCTTGGTGGGTACTAAGTCCCTCAGTGGACTTAGTTCCCGTGGACTTATTTCCCTGCACCGAAACAAACGCATCCACAAGACAGGAGTGCAGCCAAGCGATGGCAATAAATCATAACGTCCATGGAATAGTGTGCAAAAGGCCAGCTCGAAGGCGACTAAATCAACTCGATGCGGTGTAAGTCCACATCCACACCCAGATGGGACGAAATGCATTAATGTTGGCAGCCGATGAAATGCGAAGATACACCGAAGGAAATTGTAACACAAGTAACCTGACTCTAAGCTAAATTAATAAATTATAACACAACTGACATTCAAGAGATCAGCTCCGCATATATATGAATCTAGTGCTGGGCAACGAGTAACCAACAAATCACTTGGTCCAGGAATAAGGTCAAATAACTTCGGATACTCATATTAATCTTTCTTAAGGGACTGGCTGAGGCAGCACAATTCAGAGCGAAACTATGTGCCATCTGGCTGATGTGCCACAATAAGACCTGGGATAACACTTACCAGTGGGCATGTGGATATACCATTCGACCGACCCCTAAATGGATGCAAAATGCCTTGTAGATGCATGCATCTCCTACATTGACCATAATCTGGCCTTGCTAGCGGTCGAATGGTTTGTAGGTTGCTAATACTTACACTGGGTCTGGTTAAGCGGATTTCCGTACCCATTACCGAATTCCACAGTCAGGCGGCCATTATTTGAAAATTTATCTGAATTTCAGAATTTTGCGGAATAATTTTGAGCACTCTCGAACTAGGTGGTGTATCGGTTGAGTAATAGATTTAGTTCCCACCACCATACAGGCGGATATGTGTGTTTTCGGCTTGCAGAAGTAACCGAACCCATTGCATACATTCCAATTGTTGATGTTAATAATTGCGATAGTGGTGGGGCTTATCTACGCCGCACTGGTGATTGTGAAACAAAACATTTTGGCTGGGGGGCGAGAGCGGCAATGCATGAAGTATGCGTTTGCTATAAATTGCAGTGGGATATCGGTCAGCAGATGGCCACTTGAGTTACCGGAGATTTAGGAGCAATTCGATATTTAAGGGGCCTTGCTTAATGACTCGACTAATGGAGTGTTTGGGGCGCGTGTAGGTGTCTGTGTTTGGTTGCCTTGTGTCGGGTTTCGCTTTCCGAAGAGTATACCATGATTTGGTTATTGAACTGAAGGCGGCTTACAGGGGTGAATGGGGTAAATAGTAATCGAACCTCCGCACCGTAAACAACGTTGGATATGAGTTCGGGAATTTTAAATAAAGTGCTGACCCAAACAGCTGATTTATAAATAATCTATAGATTTTTTCGATGGCCCGTTTCTTTAAGAAGGACAAGCGCTTTCGATACCCTCAGCAATAAGCTTTAGACCCTCCCAATAAGATAGCATTAATTCTGGCCTGTGCGATCAAATCGCTGTGTCGACCAAGGTGCATGAACCTTGACGACAAGTGGGTAGTTCCGGTACTTGAACAAGAATACCCAATTTAATGTGGTGATCGTCGTGTCTTTCTTGTTTGCGTCTTGTATGTGTATCGTATGCTTAGACTCCTTACCACTGGTGGGGGGCAGTCTTGGCTTGAATACAATTAAATGCTGGAACTGTTGGAATGGTAATAATAATCTCTTTATTGAGTCAATTTCTTATATACTAACATAATTGGTTACCTAAAAAGAATGAACAATAAAAATATGATTGGGAAATAGTGTTGACATTGCATGAGGAAACAATTAGTAAAAAGGGTGAATGAAATTGGTGAGCAAAAATGCGTTGTCAGCAAAAGCATAAGGTGGAGTGAATTTAAATTATATTATTGGGTGTGTGCTGATAAATGTGAAATATTATGTAGGTCAGGAAAAAGTAAACAATCGGAATCTTATAACTATGTGTGCGGGTACTGACCGCCTGGGAAGTAAACATGGCCTTTTCAAACTAGTTCGGAGATCTCAGAGGAAGGTTTTTCTGATGACCTTTTTTTCATAAAAAAATGCAAACAAAGAGAACATTTCCTTTGAAATAGCATTTGGTAACATCCTTGTGTCCATTATTAATCCTAGACTAGGTTTTTTCGTATTTTCCTTCAGAAGTAAGAAGTAATATTACAATTTAATTCTTAAAGTCATCTCTAGTTAAAACTAATGTTCCAGAAGAAAGATATAACTTGTCATATCTCTGAATTGTGAAATGTGTGGTAACAAAACCCTTGTAAATTTATATACGAAATAAAACCTATCTATCTATCTATTAGCCTCAGATTAATGGTAGAAATGGAAAGTCTGCTTTGAACCATCTCATATGCAAACAAGCAACTTGTAGTCCCTATATCGGGACTTCGTCAGAGGGAGAGTTGAAACCTCCATAATCTACTGGCCACGAAAATGAGGAACCCGACGAACATATGACATATTAATCCCCAACCACCAAGTCTCCCCATGTAACAAAAAATCACCAAAACCGCACCCATCAATCATAATAGCACAATTATTTCATGCACCAGAGAACAGGTTCAGGCCAAGCCCATTAATTTTGCCAATATGCAGCCTATGCCATCAAACAACATCATCTATCGGTCACTCGAAATTGGCGGTGGTTGTGACCGAAGACTAGCTGTCGCATGACAAACGTTAAAAAAGTGCTTACATAAACAAAATCACCATTTTCGATGGTAGCTCCCAAGTAGCGGTAGTAGCGACTGACGACAACCACAACAAATAACCCGCGGACTGCGGTAGTTCCCGGTTGTTCAGACGACCGAAGACAACGAATTGAAAGAGACTCAATGTATTTGCGCCCATGTTAATCAAAGGGGGCTTGAAAAAAACCAGTCTACATTTTCGATTTAAGCCGGATGTCAGGTAGCCTTAAGTGGATTCTCATTTCAATATCGTGTGCGGGCCTGTGTTCTATAAAGTTTTTGTTAGTTCCAGGCCATTTGTTCGATGTTCTTATTTCTATCAAGTTTATCAAGTGAAATTAGTCAGTCAAGTCATCCTAATGAATTTTGGATACATATATAATAACTTTAATAATATCAATATCAAAAAATTCGCCATAGAGTTTCCCATACATTTTTTCCTTTCACATCGCCATTTTTTTTTAAATATCGGCCAACGGTTTCTCTTTCGATTGTTTTGGAAAAATTATCTGTTATCAAAAACCTAACAACAGAATTATACAAAACTGACAGGCTATGCTGTCCTTTAAAAAGCGTAAGAAAAATTTAAAAAAAAAAAAAGGTTAAGTTAAAAAATCGTCAGTTTCCTAGAACAAATTACGCAAAGAAACAATGGTATACCTATGGGCAGTCATCAATTTGCAATAAAATTGTGCCTGCTTATTTTCTACACTCACTGTGGTATCTTTATTTGACTTTTCACATTATAATCTTCTGAAGATATACATGAACATCTTTTTTTTAGTTTGTTAGTTACCTAGTTTATTTGGCATTCAAATTGCTATAAAGTTTACTTCATTCATAAAAAAATGTCTACCAATCTTTTCATATGTGTTTTTTTTTTGTAGCAATTATAAAAAGAAATGCTCAAAATAAAAAAAAAATCGGTGATTTTGTTTTTATTTAAAAACAAAATAAATACTATTTCTTAATTTACATATGACAATTATTTTTTAAAATTTTCTAACAAATTTTATTTTCTGTTGTTTTCCAATTTGAGAGATATTCGAATCAGACCACCATTTACGGGTCTCTTTCGTCTCTCTACCTCTATAAATCTTTACCCAGCTAGACTCTCTGGATTTCTCCATAGTTCTTCCCTGGGATCGATTCCTAGTGTTAACGCTACCATCTGTTTATGTGAGATCTGTTTCATCGACTGGGTCTCCACACAATGATGTCCCAAGATCTTCATTCCTCTGCCAACCATTGACACATTATACGTGCCGCTGTCTCAGATTCCTCCAGGCATAATTTGCAGGTATCAACCTCTCTAAGGCCCATCTCCCTTAAGTAATACCCGAAATTACCATGTCCTATAGACAAAGCCACCACCCATTTCAATGTTCCTCGACGCATGCTTATAGAACACTTCTTTGAGTGGAGCAGGTCGGCCACTTAATTGCCATCTTAGCCTGTCTACATTGTTTCACAGTTGACCACCTAACCAGGTGTTCTGCCGTGATCCATTTGTGAATCAGTTGTTCAACCATTCCTCTGCCAATTGAAACGAATGGTTCTGGTCCCAGTAACTTTTTAGTTGACACCTGTTTTGCAAGGGAGTCCGCCATTTCATTGACTTCGATCCCTATGTGTCCTCGTAGCCAGGTCAGTGTTACTTAATTTTAAGATGAGCACTTATTGAGCTTGAGTACACATTCCAGTGCCAGTTATGTTGTAATGTCTGCTTGTTCCATGCGTCTGATCACCGCCTGATTGTCCATTGCTATAAGGATAGTTCTTCCCTCCACCTGACTCTCAAGCAAGTAGTCTAACGCATGCAGCAATGCAATCATTTCAGCCTAGTGTAAGGAAGTGTGTTTCCCGAGGCTAACGTTGTTTTTCGTAATAAAACGGATAACTCAAAAATCGTACCCACTGAGAAATGTTCATACCTCTCCCCTGAAGCAAAATGTATTTTAAAATATTTTTAATGACTTCTTCTTTTTCGCCAAAACTAACAAAACCTTTCTAGAGAAAATTACGTAAAATTAACCTTCAGTATAAGTATCCCAGTTGGTTAACATTATAATGACTATTTGATACTGGAAATGTTTGCTAAAAGGCAAATCTCTCTTTTAAGGATATTGTGAAAAATGTAATTTGAATATTTTGTTTCTCAGATTATTGAGTTTGAAACAGTTTAATGTTTTTCCCTTTTATACGCAAAGAAAATGTTTCGGAAATGGAAATTCCCACAAAAAGGTAGGTACAGGATATCACTGTGTAGAAACCTTCACTTTCCTCTTAAGGATTTGCTGCTAAAATGATTTGCTGCAATAATAATATGTTTAATGGAGAAAGGTCAATAGAGATATGGAAAAAGAAGTCACAATCAGTACAAAAACAAGTTTAGCAAATGAAAGAGTACCTATCGAAATCATATAGGAATATCAAGATAAATAATTATAATGATATTGTGAGTAAACGTCATTTCGTGGTAACAAAGAAGACCGATATTCCGTTTAAAAAAAAAAAAAAAAAAACTCGCAAATGGTAAAGCTCCTACTTGGATCTGAAAGAAAAAAATGTATCCACTGACTAAGATACGTTGTCAGGAAGTAATTAAACATCGGCCTTATATTTTCATCTGCTGTCTAAAAGCCCTTGGCATATTTTTTAATGTTTAAGCATTACGACAACTAAATGCAGTGCAATGTAGTTGTGTATTTATGAGTTGAGCTTACGGTTCCCATATCGACACCCTTTCAAGGGCAGCACACAAACAATCCATATCGGACTTAATGGCATATAAACTAACTAAAATAGTTTTTCAAAGTTTTATTTGTCAAGAAGACGTGCCACTGAATTTCAAAAGTGGAAGTATTCATACACATCTTTTCGAAAGCCCGCTATGAAACGCCATGGACTTGTTTCCTTTCATAAACTTGTCTACGAAGTTATGTTGAATATACACTGTCTATTGACAGAAATAAGTCGCATGTCATCACTTCTTTCTCAAAAAGGAAAAAATCCTTTACCTTAGGCGACTTCAGAGATCCCCTGTCAATGCGCTTACTTATAATTTCATATCCTTCCGAAAGCAACACTTAACGAAGAAATATTTTTCTATTGCGCCTACTTAGTGACCCTTTACTTTTTCCTACTCAAGGTCGTTTACAAATGAAAACATCGACGATACCGCTAATCTTGACCTCTTTGCCTGGAGTATAATTTCCTCTGCAAAGGGATCATTTTGTTTATATTTTAAAAAGCCCCCAAGTGGTCTCCTTTCCTTGCACACGTATACCGGAAAGTTACTTAGGAAGCAGTTGAAAAATTCTGAAATGAAAAGGAAAGAGTTTTCCCTTACATGAGTACATGTACGTACATTCAAACCAGTAGATACCTACCCACACCACAGTTAAGGTCATGAGTTTCTTTAGTGAATTTTTAATAAATCATTCCGCATCCATATACCTAAAATAGTTGAAAGCGCTGCTCGAGGCAAAGAAACACTCCATCACTGTGTGCAACTGTTCATTAAGGTTTATGCTTGTGGCTATTTGCAACAGTTTACGAAGCAGCGTAATATTTTTATAAAAATACAACTTTGGAGGTAGATTTTGCTGTTGCTGTTGCCTCCACACGCCACGCATGGCTTTCAACTTAATGGAATTCCCAATTCTATATGGCCCAGGCATTCTGCAAACAACAAACGAGTAGCGCCACCATGATTCCCTTGATTCATCTTAGTTTTTGCCCAGCTATAATGTACATGGATGGGTATCAACATCTATTTTTTATCTCCATTTTTATTCTTTTCTTTCTCTCTTTTGTATTCTCCTCGGTATTGGAACCCATTTCCAATTACCCATGTCCACTTCGTGCCAAACCCATTCAGCCTCGGCATGCATCTTGTATGCAGCATCCATCTAAGCATTCGGAGATCTTTCTACTTTTTTTATATCCTCTGTCTGCCCTCCCAGAGGGCACTGTGTAGTGTATGTGATACTGCGAGTACGCCAGAGAGAGAATCCCTTTGTGGTATGCACCTCATTCACTTAAACCAACATGAACAAGCCGCGGGGGTAGGGGGAAGGTTGCTCGGTGCTTGCTGATTGGATAGAGGCATACGTCTACGGCTACGGTATAGGCATCCTGGCGGCCACTGACACATTTAATAATAATAATAATTGTTCGCAAACAGGTTGAGTAAATGGAGTTTGTGGAACATAAATATGAGCATCCTTGATACCCCTGTGTCCTAGTTGTCGAGTCGAGTGTGCTATGGCTATGCGGGAAAATGTTTTCGGGAGTTGCTGTTGTGCCTGTTGTGCTGGACAAGCCACTCCCAAGGACAATGCAATAGACCAATTTTAATTCACACTGGATTTCGGTGGATGCTGTCTATGCAAAAATGAATTTCGTGCGGCTTAATAGAACGCTTTTAAGTAAATATTTTGAGGGTAGGACTTGTGGACTTAATTTGGTTCAATTAGGTTTTTGAGCCGTTGTGTGCACAGTAGGTAAGCAAATTGGTTGCACTGCACAGATTAGACAATTAATTTCATTTCAAGAGCGCACGTTGTGGTGTGTCAGGGCTAAAATTGATGAGAACGGAGTCGTTACGGGCCACTTTTAATGGCAACAGTTTAATGGCCGAAACAGATCGAGCATCAACAGCGCAGTCAATGTACTTTAAACTTAGCAAATTTTACTGGCTTTACAATGATTAGGAGCTCTTTACTGCTGTCGATAGGTCATGGAAAGGACATGTAGTCCTGATGTTTTGAATTGACTGAGGGGTGTAGCCTACAACTCGTATTTTAGAGCTATCACTCAGAGCTCTACGCAATTAAAAATAGGTAGGTAAGCCGACTTTACATAGTCCCGTATCGACTCATAAGTCAAATGCAACAAAATTAAAGCGAGGTATCTTTTTCCTTTGGATCTTCTCAACACTTTCTAGGAGGGGGTAATGAATGGATAGATTTCGAATCCGACGTCCTCTGACCTTTTCACATGATGTTTTAGAAGCTGTTACTTTCGAGGAGTCATTTCGAATCAAATGAAATATAGATGAGTCTATTGTTGTATGAAGGAAACAGCAAATTTCTTTTGTCGTACCGGTTGCGGAGCTATTTTGATACTTATTTTTTTGAGAAGTGAACCTAATAAAAATGTAGGCACAGTGGCTAAATGGTTAGTGTGTTGGACTACTAAGCGAGGGGTTCAGGTTCGAATCCCGCAATAACCCAAATTGCATAAAATTGTAGATCCCTTCTATTCGTTCCGAAAATGAAATCTCAAACAAAACGAACGGTTGTGAGAAGCTAGGCCTAGGGTCATAACGTTATAACGTTGTAAAAATGGTCGTCTTGAATTTTCTGAAATAAGAAGGTTTTTCTAGTATTTTAAAAACCAACAAATAACAAGCACCTACCTGTTCTTTTAGATTGTGTGATAAAAAAAATCCAAGTAACTATTTTTTATGAAAGGATGCTGAATGCTTACCAAAACTTTTTGTAATTGTGTATTTTTTTTTTCAATTTTGACGAAAAGAAAAATGCAAATTTGTTCAATGAATTATTCCAATGTATACATGAGCACTACCACTCCACTTGGGTCGATAACTCAATGAAAGCACTGTTCTACTCTCAATTACGTTTTAGAATTAAATCTGCTTTCCAACCATTGTCAGTCGCCTATAAAAATTCGCCTCCTCATATTCGCATCATTCAAAATATTCAAAAAGATAAAAGCTATAAAATAGGCAATGCTTACAAAATCCTACACACAATTATTCGAACCCACCGCACAACATACTTCCGTGTACTCAAACTGGCATGTGGTTAGATTTCTCACGCACTATACGCAAAAATGTTCAATAATTCAAAAAGGTTCGCCTATTAACAATCAAATGAGCCACCACGTCATACCATCATAATCTAGTTCAATCATAAATCTGGAGTTTTATGACTAAGTTTGAATATCATTTCTAAAACACATTCGATGACAAAAAGAAGAAGCCAAAATAATGTCACGTCCTACCGGATGGGCCTGAGAAACAACATTACTTTCCATCATATATACCTAGCCACATAGATGGGAATACAAATGGTATGATAATTAGGGCCTGTGATGTGAGCGAGGAGATTTGTATCTTCTGATGGATGCTTCTTTTTGCTGCCGGACTATGAAATTCGTATATGTCGGGCATATTGAGTTATGGGGCATGATGCTGGTTTGAAGTGCGTACACTTGTGAGTAATAACACGCCTGTATATCTGGGCGAAAACTATTGAATACGAATGAATAGGTATAAATGGGGAATTAAGTTCAGAATGTCTGGCTCTTGAGCTGGATGTTATATATTATAAGGGTTTTTGTGCAAATCACATTTCGTGATTCTGTAGGGTAGCCTGAGAGTCGCAAACAACATTAGGAATTGAATTTATAAAAGAAGCAACTTCCAAAGGTTGATTGCTAGTTACCTTGTCCAAAAGGAGTTAAATGGGTCTCCAAAGGCCGTAATCAAAGTGTACTGGCGAATGACATTGTAGAATCAAATGCAATCCATAAAGATTGTAACATAGTTCTAAAAATGACTTAGTTTTTGAATTTGCGCAATCGGATGCATGGTCCAGTCCAATGTTCTTCTATGTTCTTTGATGTCCAGCGCTTTGCATATTGTTCGGTTGCTTTCTACTAATGCTTTGAAAATTATAATCTTCTCCAACCAATCCCGATATCCGAATATATGGGACTGGACAAATGTTTACTAACCCCCGTATTAATACAAAAAAAACGCTATCCGCTCTCTAACACGTTTTAGATGACAGAAGGATAGTGAAGTGAACCTATCCGTTTGTTAACTTTTTTCATTAATAAACGTATTCCATCTACATTCTACATGTTAGCTATTCGCTATTTATCACCTAACGCACGACAGCACTACACGAAATTGTACTAAACAATCTAGTACATCTGTCATATTTCGTATTTCATCTTTCAAGCGGTTGTGTTGTTGTGCAGTATAATTTAACTTAAAATATTTAAATTATCTGGTACCATATAAAATAAAACGGCTGCCAAAAACCGCAATTATCAAAGAATAGCAATAGATTCAAGTATTGACAGACCAATAACTTGTTCATTATGGGCACTGCCAATAATTGAATTTGTGACGATGATAAAAACTGTAGCGTACGACGGTTGTTTGTGTCATATTTTTGAAAGTGTCTTAACAGAAAAGTTTAGCTGATGGTTTCGGGTGGTTTCGGTTGCATCTAACTATTCCGTCAGTACTTTTTTTTTATAATAATTGCAATAAATTCGTTTTAGCTATGTTCCTTAAAAGTTCCCAATTTAGTTCCTATAGATATGCAACAACTGAATTAATAAATGGATTATATTTTACTAACTTACCATATTATTTATTTATTTATAATAAATGGATTTATACAAATATTTTTTATTTAATTTAAACTGTGGCAATCTTCGTTAATAAAGACACAATAAATGCATTTTAATACACCAGTAGCTACTATATAATCATTGTTTTTGTGTGCCACCGATTGCCAAATAGTTAGGTATAGTGTCTGGTTAATATTTTTTTTAGTTTTTTTCTTTACAACAGTCAGTAGGGTTTTTTGGTTTTTTAAATTAACTTATTTTATTTTTATTTTTTTAGCCTATGACACTCCGGGAAAGAATACGAATCTAGATAATGACTCCTCACTCTTCAAAATCGGCTAAGCCGTTTGGGCTACAGGGCGTCACGTAGGAACGTACATAGGATACGTGCGAAACACGTAACCCTCCCTGTGTCCAGTCGGTTAAAAAGAAGAAATTGTTCCATTTACCAATTGTATTGTAAAAAGGAAGTAAATTTTAACTTGAAGATAAAAGTCATCCTTTCTTCTTGAAGTTTGAGGTTTCAGTCAACTTTGGTTTTGGATTTGTACTGTATAAGGTTGGTGGCACATCACTCTCAATCTGCACGCACATGCTATGATCAATGCACATACTCTTGTTTAGTGTGCGGCTCCAGGAAATAACCCCCCAACGAAATAACCCCCCAAAAAGAAAATGAAATAACCCCCCAAAATTGGGGAATAATTTCACTGTGAAATTATACCCCAAATCGAACATGAAATTAGTCCCCAAAATGGTATGAAATAAGTCCCCAAGACGGTATAGGGCGCCCTTCTTTCGAATTAATATTAATTTTTGAGACAATGGTCATTTGCGCAAATTATGAAATGTGTATGGGGGGGCATGCTGCCCCCCTGCAACCCCCCTGCAACCGCCCTGCTTGGGTTTACTGTTGGATTACGGGGTGGGTGCGAGGTTTTTTTCTTATATTTTTTGTTGAATTTTCAAATTGTTGGGTGGGACATATGGCCAAAAATCTCAAATTTACTTCAATTTGGGGAGTTATTTCACAGTGAAATAACTCCCCAATTTGATGTATGAAATTAGTCCCCAAAAACCCATGAAATAAATCCCCAATTTTCCCCATTTCATATGAAATAAATCCCCACCTCCATACAAATTTTGGGGGGTTATTTCATTTTCTTTTTGGGGGGTTATTTCGTTGGGGGTTATTTCCTGGAGCCTTAGTGTGCCTGGTGTATACCAAGGTAGACAACTTTTCCAACCGGACTGGTTCAAATTTTCTTAGTAGTCTCTCAGTCAGATGGGGAAAACTGTTTGAATCATAAGCCACACTACTCAATTTAGTACCTACAGACATTTTCATTGACCATTTCATAGTCGCAAATGAATCATTTACTAGTTAGCGGTAACATGAACATTACACATCACCATAAGACGTTAGGAGTGGTGATGCTGCCATTAGGCGTGGTGAAGCTGCCAACCAGGTACAGCTACAGATACCCGTGTCTCAGTCAACAAGTGCTTTCGTACTTCAGGAATTTTCAGGAAATCTTTCGCTCAGACTGAGGTCTCCAATAGCGATGACAAGCCCACATGACCTGGTCCAGAAATGTTAAGGTATTTCTATAGTTACTCGTACGAGAACACGAGGTGGCAATATAAATCCAGAAGAGTCCCACCTGACAGCATTCCATAAAAATCATATATCAACAATATCAGCATGAAATCTGACAACACTTAAGTCAGTCAAACGCTTTTATTTATGACAATTTGTGCTTAGAGTTTGTCAGAAATAAACTGGAAAATTGGCTTTGAGTTACCAGCGACATGTTGGAATCTCGAAAGAAAAAAATCAGCTTTTTAGTTTAGGTTATCTGTGTGTGGGGAAGGTTAAATCGAGACCGAGTGAGGTGTTGGGAGATCGCATAATATAGTTGCACTTCACTGTTTCGCCTCGCCTGAATTTCAATTTCCTCAGCTCTATTTTCGCCTATCATAGAGTACTGCAAAACTGCAATTAAAGTGTCCATTTGAAGATCAGTTAAAAAATACTCCACACGTCACCTTTTGAATATATATTTCCAGCCCAAAGTGTCCTTTTATTTGATTTCTCTTCTAATCACTAACTATCCTTATTTCGCAAATAATTTACAAAACACCTAACAGCTAACCACTCACTCCAAACAGGAACCACACGAATCACGGGACTCTAGTCTGATCCTTCACCGGTCAGTAATTCATTTCCAATGTAATTTTGGTCCGACAAAAGCCCAACATCCTCCGTTCTCACATCTATCGTCTTTGGCAAAACTGGCCATCCCTGTGCAGATGTTGCTAAGCAAAAATTAAACAAAAAATTATCATCAACAACCAGAAATCAATCCCCCCGGCAGGAGATAAATCCTTACAAGTCTGCTGTCGGTATCCATTGTGGTCTGCATTATAAAACGTGGTGGTATAGCGTCCATCGTCTAAACGATAAGCATAGTAACCGGTCACAACCAAACTCGGTGAGTTATTGCGGTTAAGAAAGTATCCACGTTCGTAGCGCGTATTGCCATCGCTCAGCTCGTATCTGCAAAGAAAGAGTGGCGTATCCGTGAAATTCCAACACGATCAAGATCCACTTTGCGCCCGATTATCTCACCTGAACTCGTAGCTGCCATCAGGATTCCTATGATTGAATTGCTCAATTATCCTCGGTTGATTGTTGTGATAATCTCGGCGATCAGCCGTCACCGTTCTGCTGGAAGGCTTGTAAGGGTTAACCGTCGGCGTCGTCGAGGTCGTACGTGCCGCGACGACAGATACGAGTAATCCCCAGCAACATATCAAGGCAATGCAAATCCCTTTATCCATTTTGCGAAAAACACTGTGTGTGACTCAGAGTGGCAGATAGAGAAGCACGTGATTCGCGGTCGAAGTTGCCGGTGGTATTGTCCCAGTTATTTGCACTGTGTCGCGGTTTTTATACAAATCCCCGCCTCGTATGAACACGGCAAGAGTGCGAAGCTTAAAGGTTGCGCATGCGCATGCTGGTTGCTGCCCCAAACAAATCTCGCTTACTCACCTGACTTGTTGGAAGGGTGATGATGATGAATGAGCTTGTATCTTTGGGCAGATGGACGGCAACTCTATTGTTGACCTCTTCATGTGACTATAACACTCAAATGAAACGAATCGAGTGATGATTGAGTGAGTGAGCGGATCGTTCTACTCCTGTGGGGATCTGGTAATCTGGTATACCTCCGACATTGTCTACGGAAATCATGAAAGCGCTATGGTAGCTCTTTAAAAATTCGGCGCCCAAGAGCTCTGTTTGGATCGAAAGCCGCGATAGAGCACATCAGCCTTTGGCGGTAGTGGCTGAGTGTGTGTCACACTTGTACAATGCGAGGAGATAAGGCAAACTTGATGATGCTGCCGCTTTGCATGCCGATTTTTGGGGTACATATTTCACAGTCCGTCAGAACATTGTTGAGTTACATCACAGTTTATGCGAACAATAAATTACGACGAACATGATTGGGGACATGTTCCTGATTTTTGTGAAATGCAAAAGAACTTCTGCAGAAGTAATTTATAAAGTAGGCTAACATGAAGATGTTGAAATTTGGCCGACACTTGAAAATAAAATGTATGTTAATCTACCGCCACTGCCGGGTGGCTATATATAGAAGAGATCCCACTTTGAAATACGGAAATGTGACTCATCAAAAGCGGGGAAGAATCTCGGCTGTTTAACCTTCTTAGCCGCGTGTGTAAGTGGAATGTTCAAATGAGATAAGGACATGGCAAACGATTGCGAAATGTTGTTAATTTGTAAGTGTCGCTAATTAGCGTTGATTTATTTTGTTAATCCATGTCTGAGGAATGCTTGGAAATATCTTTTGGGTGATTATTTAAAGGAGTTTGCCATAAGACGGGAGAAGGCAGATTAACACACGTGCCATTGCGTGCTTACAGATGCCATCATTCACATCAAAACGGAGCATAATGGAAGAGAATGACGCCAGTGTAATCGGTTTCCGTATTAAATCTTTTGTGTTTAAGGAAATGATGAGAATTATCCTTTATTGATCTTAATTTAGTTGGCAAATTTGTCATCGAGTAAGCAACTTATTTATGATCTGAATTTTTCAGTTTCATAATAATTGCATTCAATAAGAGGTTTTCTATGCCTGTATTGCAGTCTTTATATTAATGTGGTCATTTCCCAGTGATATTTTTTAAACATCTTGTCTCACGCAATTATGTAAATTGGTAAATAAAATAACATATAAATAAACAAAAAGTAGGTGCATTGTTGAGTCGTGATGTTCAATTTGTGAAAATATACATCACTATCATACATAATATATATTTTCCGTAATCTCTTGTACCACATGCAATGCCTTAAAAACATAAGCGCGTATTTTTTTTTTTTTTTTTTTATTTAAAAATATGGTAAAGATTTGAAATGTTTTGTGTTCTTTGTTTTCCAATATGGATAAAGCAGGTTGCTATAAGGGTGGAATTTCTACCACTGGGCAAATTTCTAGTGGTTGAGAATCCCTAAAAAAAATAACTGGTCTGTTAACAAAGTTCTGTCAAATGAAAAAATAAACTGTAACATATTGGGCCAAAACAAATATTATCTAAAGCAGGCTTTCTGTTTTTGGCACACAAATCTCTGCCGAGCCTTAGCGGCCATTCAGCTAGTAAGGTAATACAATCATTGCGTCCACTAGCGTTTAATTTTTATTCGAAGGTCACATTTTAAAGGAAACATATTTTTAAATTTTAGAAAAATATAAAAATTGTATATTCAAGCTACTTCAAAATACATCTAGTCATCCAAAAGTTGCGTATTGCAAATGTCATTACAGGAAAAATAACAAAACTAATATTCAAGGGTACTTTTAGGCCTATACCGGCCGTAGAAATTTTGACCTACATTTTTCTTTTAATCCTTTTTCAATAATGATTAAATTTTAAAATTTAGCATTTGAGAAGATTTGTTGATATCTTCTTTTGTTTAGTCTCAACCAAAAATTCTATCTTGTTAGGATAGATAAGCTTGTTGCAACGTATTCACAAAAATAAATTTGAATTGCTTACTTTAAATATTAAAATCCGTAAGCAAAATAAGTTCCGGACCTCGTCGCTGAGAGCTATTCTGTTCTTTTTTCGGTCCCTTTAGTTAATTTAAGAAAAATCAGTAACCGTCTGCTAGAAGTGTAATAAAATATGTTTGTGCTTCTGATACAAAGTAACCTTAAAACAAAATACGGTGTAAAAAATCCGTCTAATTCTGAAATGTTTATTATTGTGAGTGCAGATTTGGAAGAGCGCTTCAATTCCAATTGTGTGTAAAGCACTGCAACTGATTAAAACGAACTTCGATAAATATTATGACTCTAAAAAGATACCCAAGTTCGAAAAAAATGCAAACTATACCTCAATAGGGTACCTACATAACATTTTCTAGTAACAACTTGTTTGACATTGCTTGATTGTTAATGAAAAGGTATTTAAGAAATCACAGAAAAATCGTGATCGGTGGTGTTGATAAGGTCTAGACCCAAAAAATTCAAAAACGTTTAGATCGAAAAGAACGTAGTGCAAGAACTTGGAGGGACAAGATTTAGAGCCAGTCGAGGCAGTAGGGTTACTACTTAATTCTTCAGAACCTTCAACGTCTTCAGATTAGTTCAATTTGTTGGTCCTACCATCAGTAGCGAGAATTTGTGATCGATATAGACTATCGGTACGATCAGCCGCAGAAGTCGCTTCAGCAGTTTTGGACTCGTAAATAACACTAACACAAGGCTTTATTAATAGAAAAAAATAAAATACACCGACCTTTATCCAAATCAAGATAAGCCAATACAATGATGCAATTTCTAAGAGTATTTACTTTGACGGATGGAAAGACACAAATCCTTGTTTCAGAACAAAAATATGGGTGTCATTATCGCCAGGAGGTTCTGGTAGAACATATTACAATTCCTGATGAATCAGAGTCATGTACTTGGGTGTTGGGTCATATTACCTCGAAATGTGGAACAGGGAAAAAATACCTATGCAATATGTTTCTAATAGAATATTTAAGCCCCGGAAAATTAGATCTAACGCTTCTGACTACATAGACATTATTTTTGGGAATGAATGTTAGAGGTGAAAGGTACATAAAAACTACGACTGAAGCCAGTCATTGCGAAACAAAATTAAATCTACAAATCGGATGCCATCTTTTAATTTAAAAAAATTTGTATTCTATATTCTAAAGCCTTAATAGATTCATTTAAATTAATCATTTGAAATTGTTTGATTATTATACTTTTATTTAGTAAGAAATAATATTTCAATATATATATGTAGGATCGGGATTGGGCGGGTTCTTTCATTGAAATGATTAAAACACTTTCAATTAAAAAAAGAGAGACTTCAATTTATTGATTTTTAAAAAAAATTAAATAATGAAAGAAAAAAATATGACACTGCAATAGCTCGACTTATCCGGACGTAGCACACCACCGTAGCCGACTGCACTCGATCTCTATGATAGATCGCTTTTACCGCCATTCTCTTTTGTGGATCGTGGAAGGGCAGGGTGATCCTACATATATTTTGAATAAATAGGGAAATAAGCAGATTTATGCGCTCTAGTTAGTTTTCCCTATACTTCAAGCATCGGTAGAGGCCCAAAAGTTATGTCGTAATCAGAAAGTAAGCACAGATTCGGAATCTTCTTGTCAATACGCAACTTTTGATACCTCCTTCGATAATATATTCGAAGAAAATGTTTTCTTCATACAGCGACGGGACACCCTACAGGGATCCTAGGCCTAGCTTCTTACAACCATTCGTTTTGTGTGAGTTTTTCATTTTTGGAACGAATGGAAGGGGTCTGAAATTTTATGCCCATTCCAAACGGCCGATTGAGGTGGCGCAGTAAAAAAACAACATGGTTTGGAGGACGAGGGAATTAATATGAGTATGTATAAAATCAAAGCCGCAAAAATAGTCCAAGCTCTAATAATAAAATAAAGTGTAACAATGAGCTATAAAATGAATCGAGTGAAGCGAATTTAATAACAATTTCCTGATCAGACAGTGTTCAGTACACTTCGAGGCTGAGAGCAGGACTTAAAAAGTCATAGATATCACTTACTGAGTAGTAAAATCGTTAGAGTTGGGAGACTTAAATTGTGAAAGGAGTTCACACATATGGCATATTAACGTATAGTTTATTTAGAACTTAAGGCTATGAACGATGGTTTATGGATACAACTATCGAATTGCGACGCCGATAGACGTCTTACAAATTTTTCTTTCTACATGCGAATTTGATACGGCTGTCAGTTGAAATCCTTGAATTTAAGATCTATATTTTTATTGATTCTTTGAAAAGTCCTTTTCTAAGAAGTTGTAATATAATAATAACGGGTGATTTTTTAAGAGGCTTAGAACTTTTTTAAAAAAAAAAACACAAAAAATTCGAAAAAATGAATGAAATATTTATTTGAATCAATAGTTTGAACCTTGCAATTTAATGTTTAAAGATAATTTCATGCAAATGTTGACCGCGGCTGCGTCTCAGGTAGCCCATCCGCTGAGTCCAATTTTGGCATACTCTTTCACACATATCGGCCGGTATCTCACGAATGAATGCATGGATGTTGGCTTCCAGTGCGTCAATCGAAGCGGGCTTGTCCCTATACACATTAGCCTTGACATACCCCAAAAAAAAAAAATCTAATGGTGTCAAATCGCACGATCTAGGCGGCCAATTGACCGGCCCGAAACGTGAAATTAACTGTTCACCAAACTCGCCTCGCAATTGCGCCATTGTTTCGCGTGCTGTGTGGCATGTGGCACCGTCTTGTTGAAACCACATATCATGCAAGTCAAGAACTTCCATTTCGGGCAAAAAAAAGTTTGTTATCATCACTCGGTAGCGTTCACCATTGACAGTAACGCTGCGATTTGCATCATCTTTGAAGAAATATGGCCCAATAATGCCGCCGGCCCATAAACCGCACCAAACAGTGGCTTTTTCGGGATGCATTGGTAGCTGTTGCAATGCTTCTGGCTGATCTTCACTCCAAATGCGGCAATTTTGCTTATTTACGTACCCATTCAACCAAAAATGAGCCTCGCTGAACACAATTTTTCGATAAAAAACGAGGGGGAAATAATCAATGTTTTTAAGTGGTCCTTGACTACAGATTTGCTACTAGTAATTGCATGCGAATTCGTTTGAATACACTGTCATACACTGAGATTCACCATGAATACGCACAAAAAAGTTCCTTGAATACACCTGATTACTTCCCCCTCGATAAAAAATGGAAGCAGCGCGCGATGAACATTTCGAACCGAGCACGAATTTTGATAGTAAAATTCAATAATTTGCAAGCGTTGTTCATTTGTAAGACGATCCATGGTTAAATTGAAAACCAAACTGAAGCTGTTTGACAGTGACACAAGGTACTAAACACACGTCAGCTGTCAAAACCAGTGTTGCCAAAACCAAACCAGCTAAAAAATCACCCGTTAGTTGTAGCCACTCAAAAGTGGTTCTACCTCAAGACGACTATTTTTTTGTGTTTCGCCGCCAATCTGCCTTTGAGAAGTTCGAATGTACATTTCTAACCGTGTCGAAGTAATAACATACAGAAGTAGTCTTTTGAACCGACAAATTTTATTTCAGCACATTTCACATTTTTACCAAAACAAACCGATCTGAGGTGAAATTAAATTTTCGCCTTGATTGGTCTCGGTGCAAGTGTTGACAGTATCAACGGAATAAGCGTTGTGCTTTTTACATCGTTTTTAATGGTTGTCACTGTTGGCACCGCCAGTGGGATCGGCGTTGTGACTCTTAAAATCTTCTCTGTCGTTGTTGGTTTTGGTACTTTCGTTGGCACAGCATTTTTCTTGTTTTCTAAAGTTCGCGGTAGATTGGGCTGAACATCGGAGATAACAGCTAAGGGACAAACATTCTTAGAAAGTGTTTTAAAAATACAACTATTATCTTACATGACTCCTGTCTGTAGCCATTCTGATCAGCTCTGTAGTACACTGTTAGGTACCTACCCTCGGGCTGTCGATATGAGTAGTATCCCCTCACTATTATCACGTCTGTGTGATTAATATGCGTGAGATCTCCCTGTTCATAGCGCACCGTTCCGTCACTTAGGAGATATCTGAAAACAGTAGCCAATGTATAGATCTGCGTTCGATCTCAAGTGTTGAAGCTTCAAACCTGAATTCATAGCTGCCATCGGGAGCCCGTCTGTCGTATTGCTCCAAAATAGTTACTGGTGGCTCATGAAAATCCGTATCCGCCAGCACAGACTTCGGCGTAGTTCTATTCACATCCAGAGACGGCTTAAGTGTGGGGCGTAGCTCCAAGCCGTCCACAACCAAACAACCGAAAATCATCAGAACTGCGAACCAAGTATTGTTAAAATACATTTTACTGCGGTGAAACGTTAAATGCTTATGACAAATTCTGGACTTGATTCTGTCCTTTTATACGGCCGATGCAGGCTGTAATTAATTTTAAAGCTTACGACTCATCAACAACGACGAAGGAATACCTTTCTCCTCCCCGCGGTATGTAAACATTGGCGCACGATACTTAAGATGGTCAATTCAAACACCAAGAAGTGGGTCAATCAAAATGCATTGAAGTATACTTTACATTCAAAGGCGACCAAAATAAACATCCAAATGTGTATAAGACAAAAATGTATGTGCAGCTGACTTATATTACACAAAACTTTGCGGCTCTTGATTAAAAATAGAAGACACATCCAAACGTAAAACTAGTCACAGCTGGTGCACAAAATGTAAGGAAAGCCATTCAAAGTTTGACGCAAGAGTAATTACATACTTTAGGGAAGTCACCCTCGGTCTCAAATTTGTTGGCCACGTGCTGACTAATCATCGCGATGGCTCTTAAGTATGAGCCTTTGTGTAATTCAGTCAGAGATTTATACGTTTTCAACAGTGAGGCAAGAAGTTGTATCCTTCGATTTCAAACTTTAAATTTATGCTAATACTTTGACACTGAAAAGTTATAAAATAGCACCAGCTGGGATCATAGCGCCCCTAAGACTGATTGGATCTATGAAGTTCGCTGTATCCCATGCGTCGAACACAAACTCTGCGCATTTCCTTTGCACTTGCAAACACGTGCGGCTTTCTGCTCAGGCCATTACCTCTGCCTGACCCAACCCGCAACAACAACACAATCAATTAGGGAGAAATTTAAACAAAATAATGCCGACGTCATTCCGACCATTAAAATATTAAATCACTATAACGAGGCCCCCGCCGGTACATCTGACATCTCTGTCATAAAATCAATCATACATACAATCAAACAGTGCATCATCGCATCCGTTCATGAGAAAACGTTGTTAGCAGCCAGAATATTCCCCGCTCCTACGAACATTTTGTCCAAAAGCGAAACAAAGTCCATCGACCTTCAACGTGTCGCCCCAGCACAGGTGCATTAAGCCAACACATTGTGAAGGAATTTCATTTCCTCGTGAGTGTAATTGCCAAAAAAAGTTGATCAAAACCAAAAATTAACCCAAAAAATTGTAAACATAAAAACTGCAAGTGTAAACAAAATGAAAAGCGATCGCAATCTATAAAACACATTAAGCCAATGCGAGACGGCTTAAGTACGAGTACGAGTATGTTTGTTCTACCAGTTACGGCGATGGATACATTGTTGAATTATTGAACCGGGAATGAGGCATCTTGGATGATTTCTGGCTGCCCCATCTATGGACCGGTCTTTCTGGTCGGCCTCGGTGGGATCGTGCAGAGTTTGACGTTTGAACTGATTTTTTTCGTTTACTTTGGGTGTGGACTTTTGCGAATTTTGTATTTACAGGTCATTTGTTGTGTGAAGTATTTTTATTACCTACTTATGGAATAAGTTTGAATCTTGAGTGGAACTAGTGGTGGTAGGAATCAGTGGGTCACATCAATTTGCATATCAAGATGACAGCAAAAGGAATTTGATATAACTTCATGTGTTGTTGAACCTTATAGCGTTTAACATATTTTTGTGTATATAAAAAAGGGGAAATGTATTTCTTTTGTTTGCTTTTTGACACTGAAATAAGACTTCTAAGCCAGAGACCTGAAGGTTCAACAACTGCACGGATTTGTTTAAAATTTTCTCAATATATCTACCTTTAGAAAAGAACTTAGAACGGGATCATAGAAGGTTGATTTTCTCATAAATATAATGTACTTTTGGTGGTTTTAAATTTAATACCAGGTTGTAACTATAAATTCGGTATTTTGTCGACTATATAATTAGAAAAATACTAATACGGACATTGTCACATACGAAGATAATCATAAAGCGGGCTTTATGCGACTATAATTTTGCGCCATTATTATTAATGTTTAGGAACAATTAAAATAAATATTGCAATAATAATACAAATAAATTATTAAATTACACAGTTTTTATGTAAAACCTTTAAAATGCAACTTTGACAGGTTTTATTTTGGAGCTCAGAATCTGACTATTATTGAGGGAAACTTTTAGGAAAACTTTTATTTGAAAATATCATGTTGTTAGTATGAAGTCAAGATCTAAGAAATATTTTTTTTTATTTTATACCATCAGGCCCGCTCTCGAGTGGTTCACTTTATGAAACTAACGCTAACAAACGCAAAACAATAGACAAGAATCGTTTTCTAATTTCTCCGCATCAAAAATAAGATCGATTGCACCTCAGCCTCCAACAAGAATAGGTAAAGATGAATGTTAGCTCAAAACGTGTATACTCGGAAAAGTGCTACCTACAAAAACCGAATCAAGGCAACAATACCTATATTGAATAATCTGATGAATGCGACAACAAGTTTTGAGTTAATGCCTCTTCTCTCTAACATACTTGTGTTCCAGCTATCTATAGTTTTGACTTTTTGAAATTTATTTTTTACAAGGTCTTCTTAGGTCAAAAATCGTGATTAGCAAGCCGTACTCTTCCCTGGCCGCCCCAGCATGAGTTATATATTACTAGAACGGGTTTTTTGTGGCTGTTACAAATAGGCAAGATCTTCCTTCAAATATACCTACCCCAGCACAAATATTCCTCTATCAAGGGTAAAAGACAATATTCAATGTCACATATTGACTCAAAACAGTTTTTTTTTGCATAAAATCTTTTATTTATGTGCACATATTCCTAATAAACATTATTCCTCTTCCTCATCCATTGCTGCTAAATTTTTTTCTGCTGTCGAATCGTCTTGCAAAGACCGTGGTAGTTGAGGCCGAGTTGACGAAAAGTCAGCTAAAAATTATAAATAATAGTAATTGATGATTTCCCTCGCAAATCAAGTCACATCCTTACATGAATCCTGCCGATATCCATTTTGATCAGCTGTATAAAATACTGTCAAATACCTAAGATCCGGAAGGCGATACGAGTAGTACCCCTTTACAACTAGAACATTCTTGTACTGGTGGGATATGAAGTATCCTCGTTCATAGCGCACTGTGTCGTCCGTGAGTTGATACCTGAAATCATAAGAAATACTCAATTGTGTGCCTCTCTGGTAAGCCAAAGCGCCAAACCTAAATTCGTAACTGCCATCAGGGTATCTATGGTCGAACTGATCTACAATGGTAACCTCATGAATATGTGGTGGCCCCAATGTCTGTTGCTGAGTTGGGGTGTGATACGGATGCTCTGGATAAGGCGTATAGTTTGGTGGCTTTGTTGAGTATGGAAAGCTTCGGCTATCTTCTCCATTTGCGGCCACCACAGGTCCATCTGAACTTCCTTCAACCCAAGGTGTCTTTGTTGTACGCCTCCTCTTCGAACCGGCCACACTCCAAATGCTCGAAGAGCAAAGAACTGTTACAAGAACCAACAAGACCTTTTCGCGATACATTTCACTGCAAGAAAACTTCAAATGCTAATGATGATAGTTGGCTTAGGTTTCGACCTTATATACCATCGTCAGAGCGTTGCACTTTGCTTTTAAAATTATGACTTATCTCCAAAAATCTGAAGAGACTCCAAATTGTTACTCCTTAATCCTTCAGACAACAAGATACACTCTCCTTCCCCCCATCATACCATAAACAATGTAGGTACCTACCTTCATTTGCCGGAGATGGATGTACGCACTCCAAACGTCAAAATGTGTGTCAGTCAAGACGAACTTTATTCTTAATGGCCATTTCGTGCAGACCGAAAAGAAGCATAAACATAAACAAGTTGAAATGTTTTCACAACTCCATTTGGCATCAAATTTCTGGCGAACGATGTGCACCTTAGGAATGAATGAATGAAAATTGGGTCGTTTTTGATGACGGTCCATGACTAGGGGTTTTTTTCCGCATCAATAATTGACGCTATTGAAGAATCATTTGGCAGTGAATTTTTACCATGCAAATTTATCACTCCCATGATGAATACTGTTAATGGGTACCTTACACGAGTGATGTACATAATTTAAGGGTATAAATTTGGGGGACTGGATGACATGTTCAGGTCGATTTTGCGTCTTTATGGAACTCTGAGGTATTAAGAGGTGTGGGTTTTTTTTTGGAGACCCATACGGTCAATTACGTAAGAGTAAATAATCTTTTGACTTGGATCAATTTCAAGTCACGTGACGAGTATTGAAATCCGTTAAGGGGGACACACAAGGCCAGGTTTGGAGGGTATATTCAGCATTAGGAGAAATAAGTCTTCAGAACATGATTTGCTAGACAAACGAGAGATGGCCTTGAGAATACGAAAGCGAACTGAACATTTTTGTTACATTGGGACTTATTTTTGATGTCTTTACAAACTTGTAAAGAAGAAGGAGATATCAAGGAATGAAGCAACTTACTTTTAGATAAATATTTAAAATCCATTCTTTCGCATTACGTGAAAAAAATGCATGTTCCGACTTTCAAACGCTGAGTGTCATGTGTTTTCCATTGCAGCACGCTAGCCACATGTTGCGGACTTCCTTATGCTACCCCGCTTTCACTAGCTCTGCTTTAAATATGGATAGGGAAGTGAACGTAAGCTTAAGGCAAGCGAATGAAGCTTGTATTGAACATTAAAGAGAGCTAAAGAAGTTTCTGAAAAAGCTGTCTTAGGCCTGATTCAAGGGCATTTGCAACCATCAGAGTTGCAGCTCAATGCATGTACACGTACAGTACTCCCCGAATAAAAGCACATGCTCTTGGGAAAAAAATTATAGTGCTTGTTGTATCCCTATTATGTATTTACTTGTTCATATATAAGCATCACTAAATACAGTTAAACATACTCTAACACTTGCTGATCTCTCTCTTCTTTATTGTTTTAGTCGTTAGTTGTTCACAGATCCTCGAATAAAGATCATGTCATAATTGCAAATGGTCGTGATTAATTTGTAATACAACCAATTCTTGGTGTATACTCTCCACTAAGTGGTCCCCATCACACAGTTGGCTCCAGCGGACTTGTTGAGCTTGAGGTTAGATATTGCTATATTCTCCGAGTGCTAGTGGGGTATGGTTCTTTCTTCAAAACAGCTGACTATCTGTCGCCGTTTTACAGATGCAAACCTTGTAGTTTCTGAACAACTACTGTGGCTTTGTTAGAGAATGCCTTCCTTATTTTACAGTTCACTTTTCTCGAATTTTTGTTTAACCAAGTACCTACTTGTTACGTTTTGGTAGAACTAGAGCATAAGCATCTCTCGGTTATCCCGATCGTTGCGGTTCTTGTGCTGTTTATTTTTCCTCCGGAGTAACAGTAGTTTTGCAATCCTCTTTTGATTGTAGGCGAGTAGTTTCTCTATTTATGTAACTGCTCTTGATGAAACAAGGTCTTTAGGACCATTCACATGAGCGCGAACGGCGAATATTAGAACTGCGAACAAATCATTTTATCTGTAGTTATGAATAGAACATTGCTATTTGTTTTACCAAAAAAGCTTTATATTCAATTAATATAACACCTAATCTAAAATAAAACGTGACTTGATTGATTAAAATATCAAAATTTACAAATACAGCAATTCTCCCGCGAATTGAAAATTCTTGCCGCGAACTGTCACACTTTATTCACAATCAACAGTCGCGATCCACAAACCTACGAGTGAAAAATTCGCTCGAACTTAACCTTCAACAATCAAAATGACTCGCGGGTACCTGCGACTAAAAAAAGTTTTCATGTAAGTGTCAGAATCTACGAACATTAGCCAGTTCGTGGTTCCCAATGGCTGTCATGTGAATGGTCCATTTATGTTGGTCCATGGGTGAAACCCGTATTCTTTCTTTCTAATATTTGTATAAGCTGCCACTGGCCGTCACCAATTGATGCTGTCTGCATGGGACCTTTTTTTATATATGTAGTCTTAGGGATTCGCGTTCTACAGAGATTATCGCGTTCCAATATCAACTGCAGGTACCTATATGACACCTCCACCTCCAGCAGAAAGGTGACATAATGCTAATGAATATCTTGCTCAACTCTTAAAGACTCTTCGTGTAGATTTAAAAAAAAAAAATGTCACAGGGGAAATACATTTTTGTTTGTCTTCTGAACTTCCCATACCACATCTTCCCTCCTTCATACATTAAATTTCGATAATTTGTGTGATTGGAGTTTGGGTACACGAAGTACCTACATCTACCTCCAAGCATCCTTGAATGATCTCTCTGTCTGACCGACAAGCAGTAATCAACTACCAATTAGATAGCCATTAAGGGAAATGACTGGGGGCTTCCTTTCATTAAATCGTCTTTCATGGAACCGCATCTGGCATATGACGGCGAGTCACTCAAAAAATGCATCGCAACAGTGCCTCATCTTTTCGCCAACCGAATGACTGTCCATCGCAAATACAAGACAAAGTCCAACGACCTCAGATTCAAATCTCTTTCAACTACGTTAATTTGTTCCTCAAAGCCACAGCCCGAGAGCCCATTTCAAAATTTGTCGACCGCATGTTATTTCCCCCTCATTGGAATTCGCTACACAAAAGAACAAGAAAAATAATGTAAACACCAGAGACCAGACTTGAAGACCATTCTTGTGGGCTCCAATAGGTGCGATAGGAATCTCTGGAACAAAGTTAATGGCTGCAAAAGTTTACACCGCAACAGGCAGCCCGTAATAAATTACACTCAATTTCGGGTCCACGCTGGTGTCCATTGAACCTGCTGAGCGATTGTTGTAGTTGAGTAGACGATTTTGGGGAATGGCCCCACCTCCCAAAGCCGGACCGGTCTTTCTGGTGGCTCGGAATCATTTGAGAGGTGATATTTCATTCACATGGGCGTTAAGTGTCGCACGTTGATTTTGAAGGTCACTTTTGGGCGACACCGGTCCGTAATTGCCGACATCAGTTGCCATCAGTTACTATAGCATTGGCATGATAATTGCACTGGTGCAAGTCAATTATGGAAAAGAGTAAATCAACTACTGTAATTGATATCGTCAATCATATGGTTTGAGTATGATCCCTTTTGCCCAAAAAAGAAAAACAAGGAAGCCGCTGCGTTCTTGAAGTATTCATGAAGGAATGGGTATTCATGAGTTATGGTGTGCGCAAGGTGTCAAATGGGTACTTCATGTTGCCGCCGTTTAATGGCTAACGAGTTTAGACGAAAGTGGGTCAATGTAAGTAGATAAAATGTGGGAAGTGATGTAGTTTATATAATCACCACATGCATACCGAGCACTCGAAGGTCTAGGGCTCACTTTTATTGACGTCTTAATTTAAATTGGGTTGATCAATCTGGAGGACAGCAGCGGTGGTGTGACGGCAGTGACAGCTGTCTAGCAAAATTCAAGGTTCTCATGTGTTACAAATTATATTTCGAATGGAGACTGGATTCAATCGATTCCTTAATTCCACCTTCTACAAGCATTCAGCCTCGTGGCGTGACATGCGTGTTTAATAACAATGCAATTAATCATTTCGCCGCTCAATATTTGTAGGTACTCATACTAACTGGACCTGGGTCGCTATAAATTTTGCTGAAATCAATGATAACAGCTGTCAGCGACAAGTCCAGAGGAAACAACGGAGTTCAGGTGCACTATTTACAGTGAAATATAAAAGATGGATCACCACGTTACAAGCATTTTAATGATGTAAACACGTTCTGCAAACTTTGGGTTAACCTCCACATTAATCCGACGGCATAATTTAATCTCTGTCGGGTTTTGTAATTTTTTTTTTTATTAGGAGAGCCCAGGCATTCGTTTGTCAGTCGTACGTCTGAGTGGGTAAAGTGATTCTTACCTCCGATGTTGGGTGGTTTCGGCGAACGTGATTGATGTGACTGAAGCAATCAAATTTTTTTTGTTGTATTTCTTTTCATGTGTTATTTTGAGGAAAGGAAATTGGAAGTGGTGATGCTTTTACTTTATTCATTCAGCACAATGGTAGTTAAGAATTTACAAATTAGCTTAATGTCACATTCCTCAAACTATTCAAATTCTGAAACGCTCTTTCTGCGGCTAAACAAAAAAAAAAAAATAAAGTGCACGACTGGGTCGAACGAAGCTCTCTCGTTTAGTGCGAGTCTGACTGATTTTCAGAGTCTTCAGCAAATTGAAAATTGAGAAAACAATCTTTTTGAAAACATCCATTTGACTCTAAGTTTGTATTTTAATCAAAATCGTTATCGCCTAAAAACTAAAAAAAAAAAAAATAAATAGTTGGCGCTACAGGTCGTAGGGACCCTGGGCCTAGCTTCTCACAACCATTCGTTTTGTGTGAGTTTTCATTTTTGGAACGAATGGAAGGGATCTACAATTTTATGCCGATTCCAAACGGCTAATTGAGAAGCTTTTTCAAGACAGTTATACTCTCGGATGTTTGTCAGACGTTCGCGAGAGGTGGCGCAGCGGAAAAAAACCCTAAGTTGGAATTTGGGTTTTCGCGGGATTCGAACCTGAGCCCCTCGCTTAGTAGTCCAACACACTAACCACTAAGCCACTGCGCCTAAAAACTAAAACTAAATTTAAAAAAATCATTTTTTCAAAAATCCATTGTATTCGATAGTAAGAGAAAAACTGAGTTTGCTATTAAGTTATAAATGACCACATTACCTTAGAAATTAATTTTTGTTAGGTACAATCGTATAGACCAGTGGTTCCCAATCTTTTTCAGCCCGCGGCGCACCTACAAGTTTAGTATTTTGTTACGACGCCCTACCCTAGTCTTGTTTATTTAATAAAAATCTTTTCTTTTTAAATTGTTGACGAAAAACAAACGACACAATTAAAAGAAAACACGACGACACGTCCGACCCTCTCTTTTCAACAAACCTCTTTTTTCAACAAACGCTTTTTCAAGCCCAGAAATAATCCGCTTGTCTTCGACTTATTTGAAGAATTTATATTTATCGTTCTCGCAGGACTGATGTGTCAAATGAAATTCAAAAAATATGCGCAGTCGACTTAGTTTGGCAAAAAAGTTAGTGCCATGCCATTGTACTATTGCAGTCAAATGTTACAACAGACCAAATAAATTAGGCAAGTGCCAAGTGAGGTATTTTCAAAATTTAGTTTAGAGCGCGAAGCTTAAATTAATTTGTATTTTTGTTAATAACTCCTCACGGCACGGCACCCCTCATTACTTTCTACGGCGCACCAGGGCACACTTTGGGAACCCCTGGTATAGACCGTTTTCGAGATTATGTCGAAATTTCAAAAGTTCAGTTGTTCGAATTTTTAGCCAAAAACTGGGTACGCATTCATGGTAACCTCACCTACTTAAGCTTAAATATCAATTTTGGTCAAAATCCTTAGAGCCGTTTTCGATCAAATCAAACTGGTACGAAAATTTTATATGACCATAAAATACCATTATTATGGAGGTTACCTTGTACACTGTACGCCCAAAAACTCCTAATCCGAGGTTTGAACGTAATCCGGGAAGCCGTTTAGGCTGTAGGTCTGTGGAAGGACGGACAGACGGACAGACCGGACAGAATTTTGCGACCCACTTTTTTGAGTTCCTCTATATCATCGTAATATCAGAATTGACTAAAATCTCGAGTTCGAAATTTTGTACGAAAACAATATCTTTCTCTTACTACGTATAATGGAGAAAGTTAAAAACACAACAATCTTCCGTTCGACATAAAAAAAATATCACCGCTTCTTCAACGGAATCAATGTATATGTATACCTACAGTTACACAGTTTAAATTCAGTGCACACACTTTTTAGGGCAAAGTTTCATTACTGCTGCTCATCTCTACTCATCAGGGTGGCTATTTGTCAGGAAATAAATTCCACGTGCCTGATGATGAAACATCAGTTATTTGCGGGGCTATACTGTTGGTAAGCTTTCGCAGAACCACCCTTGAACGATTTTCCTCGTTAGGTAGCTATAACATTGATTGGCTATTTCTGTTGAGGTCGCCACAGTTTAATGCCAAAAGTTATGAAGTTATTTTTACAGGCCACAAACCATTGAAGATAGATGACGTTTTAACGAGTTTATATTAGGAATTGGTGTTGTATTATGAGGAAAGGATGATTCTGGGTTTCTTTTTTACCTTAATGCATAATACGAATTAAATAAATTTTATTTAAGTAATTAAAATGAGTTCAGAAGAAAAATATTGGCACCTTTTTCAATAATGGAACTATGGTATGATGCGGAGTACAATCTTTTGACGAAACCATAAATTTCTATCAGTAAATTTAATAAAATGTTATTAATTGGGTAAACGTTTTTGTAAAACCATTTCCAAAACAATGGTATTCACTTGAACAGACCTTAAAAAATACCGCTGTGGAAATTTAAGCTGACATTGACATTCAAGAGTGTTTTCCTGTGAAGCTTGGATCAAAAAGGCGTGGCACAACTTATACTCGTACAAGAGAATAATTTTAGACAATAGGTATATCTTGAGACTTCTGAAAATCGTATCCTCGCAAATTAGTTAATAAACGTGTATTGAATGTTGGAAGCATTTTACAAATTGTGGACAGTGATGGGCAAGGGGTGGGGAACTAACACAAATTGAGCAAAAGCTATTTCTCGACACTCATGGGGACTAAAGTTGTAAAATTTGGAACACTTATGTTATGTACTACGTACAAATAAAAACCATTTTGCTCTACTCAATACGAAGTCAGGTCAGTATCTGGGCACGGACCGAGCAGGTGGAGCATGTCAAAATATAAAATAGGATAAACTTTTCGCGACATTATCTTAAACGATAAATCAAACAAAACAGGATAGCTAGACTCTCTTTGAAAAAAGAAATAGGGCTATAGCATCTTTGGCTATGGCAAGTTTCTCTTAGTAGGTAGGTATAGCCGACCCGTTAGGTTGGGTTAGGTTGAAGTGGCTGTAGACAAGCCGACACACTTAAACCATTTAAGGTCCCTTGTGATACCACATGAATCTAAAATTCAATTCTTCCTACTCGTTGAACCAATTGGAGCTTCTGATGAAGCGAAGGAGATAACGAATGTCCATGTTTTTTAGATCGTTCAGATCATTATAGTAGAACGCTCCCAAATGGAGTTTTCGTCTTTGTGAGAGATCCGGACAGGTACAGAGGAGATGGAATATGGTTTCTTCCTCCTCCTCGTCAAGACAGCTTCTGCAAAAATCGTTTGAGAATACGCCAAGCCTTGTTGCATGCCTGCCTATGAAACAGTGTCCTGTGATGCCACCTATCGTAGCACGGATGTGCTTCCTATCCAAGGAGATCAATTATCTATAACGTTTTAGATCCAGCTTTGGCCAGATCCGCTTTATCGCTAGACATGTCGAGCCGGTTGTCCACCTAAGATTTGTTCTTTTGATAGCATCCAGCTTTATTATGAGTTTACAAGTAGCGATCGGAATACCTATGGAATCCGTAAATGGAAGCATAGGTAGTGTAGTTCCGTGTTTGGCGAGTTCATCAGCCTTACAATTACCTGGGATGTCCCTCTGTGCCCCGGCATCAAGCAGAGGTGAATATTGAACTGTTCTGCCATCTCCTTGAGAGACGAGCGACAGTTTTGGGCTGTTATGGGATTTGAGAGACTGATTCCCAGGCACTTGATAGCAGCTGGACTGTCCGAGAAGATACGGATATCTTTAGCAGATATCACGTTTTCTTTCAGCCAAGATAAGACTTCTTCTATAGCCATTATTTCCGCCTGAAAACGCTACAGTGATCAGGAAGACCTAAGGAGAGACTAAGACTTAGTCTGTCGGAGAAAACACCACCACCAAGACCGTCCGCAGTCTTCGAAACATCTGCGAAGCAGTGGATCGATTCATCATCCAGGAATACTTCCTCCTCCCAGAATGATCTAGTTGGAATGGAGACCTGGAAATTCTTATTGAACTGTAGTTCTGGTGTGGTGTAGTCGATATTTCCTGGAAGGTTCTTAAAATCATTCAGGATAGCGGCATAGCCAGTTGTTCTACTGGTCCATTGTGAAGTAGCTTTGAGGCTTACGGCGGCAGAAAGTGCCATTTGCCTGCTGAAGATGTCATTGGCTGCCAGATGAAATAGGATGTCAAGTGCAGCAGAGGGGGTAGTACGAAGAGCACCGCCGCCAATGCACAAGCAAGCCGTTCTTTGGACTTTGCTTAGCTTATCGCGATTGATCGCTTTGTCCAAAGCAGTCCACCAGATAACCACACCGTACTTGAGTATCGGTCTTATGACGGAGACGTATATAGCCAGTGAGTGATACGAGGCTGTAAGCCCCATTTGTTTCCTTTATTGTTTTTTTTTTGCAAGAGAAAAGTATCACAGTGGCTTTTTTTTAACTCTTTCTTGGATGTGAGGCTTCCAGGTTAACTTTCTATCAAAAATGAGGCCCAAAGTATTTAGCTTCATTTGAGAATGTTTACCTAGTGCCATTCATAGATGGAGGGTTAATGTGTGGAATCTTGTATTTCCTAGAAAAAAGGATAAGTTCCGTTTTGTGAGGGTTTACGCTTTACACCCAACCCACATTTTTTAGCCGACCCGTGCCCGCCTTGTTTTTCCAGTCTTCCACTCCGGTATTTCGAAATGCAACAGGTAAAACTACACAACCAAATTTCCGATTTCATTGCGAGTAACATCTTATATTCAGATGGTAAAATGCTTCGGGACAGTAGATAATGAAAAAATATATCCTTAAAGCAGATGAAAAATCGTCGGCTCATCATCCAGGGAAATTGTACTGCATTACAAGAACGCTACTAGCAACTTATACTCTCGCATCCAACTTCGCCTAAGCCAGGTGGCTAAAGAGGAGATTGGATAAACAACCTCTAGAGGCTAGATATAGCTCTTTCTCCGATGTGGATTTTTGTCGCACAAGGCATACTATAGCTGTCGCCGAGCTACTGACCGTATGGTGAAGCGACAACCTTCCATACATTTGGGACAAAAATCATTTCAGAGCAGTAGTTAATTAAATGTCCATTACGGATTACATAGTTCATCAACATACATTAGCCTAATATGCCCACATGCCAAGGACCATTCTGCGAGATTCGTTGCAGTGGAGCACCTTGCCCAGATCTTTAAACGTTAAATCAATTCTTGCCCCTAAATAACTAGTATTAGGTGAATTTGTCACCGAAGCAGGAACATTAAACAGCTTTAGAGACGAAAAATTGCATTTTTTTTATGAATATTCTCAGCGAATATGATTAAAAAATTCATAAAGAAGACACCTACCTACCTGAAAATTGCTACGCCCACTTTTTATGGCTTAATATTTATATCTACTATTATAAATGCCACAATATCGGAAATGGTATCAACTGATCCACTCTCTGCCGCAGTTTAAAAAAATTTTCCGATAATAAACTGTAAAACTAATTATTGAACTGGAAAAATTCCGCATTATATTTCACATCACTGACTATTCGGGAATCAAAACAGACCTATACGAACGAGACAATGATTTCCATAGCAAGTATACATCTTCTCCGCCGCAAGAGCAGGAAAATAAATTAGAAATGTGCTCGTACCTACGTACGTATTGCGATATTGAAGATGAATCAGATCATAGTAAGGATTATAATTCATTTTCGAAATTACAACCCAAAAGATATCGACAACAGTAGTGCACTCGAATGGAAATTTCCCTAGGGTGACTTTTGTAGGAGGATAGGATACGGCACAAGAGAAGACCGCTGGTTGTGCAAGTGCAGGACAATGTGAGTGAATGAATTCTGTGGTCGTGGATACCCTGCGGTTACTGGTATAACATTCAATTAAATTTTCTGATGCCCTTTGGAAATTTGTGGGTTCAATTGAATCGGAAATGAAAGGTTGCAGACATGACATACTGACTGAATTCCTCCACGGGTCAGTAGATATTCTCGGACTAAGGTAGGTATAGGTATTTTTCCTTTTAGGTAGATGTACAAAACTCCTCTCTGATGGACTTTTTAATTAAATTCGTGTAAAGTGAAGGCAAGTTTGATTAGCTTTTCGAGTTGCACCGTAAGCGGCTTTTTTAAAACCATCTCTGTACAAGCAACAGAACCATATTCTCCAACGTTTACATAACATGTCCAAAGGGCAAGTGTATCGCTTTCATAATTAACGAGCTGGAAGGTGCTGACACCCAGTCGAATAGCAGCAGAAATAACTATAATGCCCCAGCTCCAGTGGATAACTCCTATAACCTTGCCAGTCACAGTACACCAGTACGGCAAATCTAAAATCAAATTTGTCACCATTAACATGTATTGACAGGTCACTGACAACTGAAATTGATTGATGATGCTCCACCAGTGCGTAGCCCACCGAATGGCAATCACTGCAGCGAGTTGTTTTACGTCAATACGTAATTGCAGTTGATGAATGGAATGCTGCACTTCTTTTTATGGGCCAATAAAATAAATACACTACATCATCCTAAACAAAAGAAGTTGTTGCGAGTCGTACATCTTTTCTTTTTTTTTTTTGTCATTTTCTGCTCACTGGCGATATTGTGTTGTTAAATCATCAGTGAAGGCCAACTTGACGGATGTTCTGCGCTGGTATATCCTATAACCGGCAACAAGTGACGACACAGGACAGATAATAAGGAATCCAACCAAACGAAGATAGCGATCGGACATTATAAGCCCCCTGGGGAGTTAAGGAGGCCTCCCATGCGACCGGTGGCAAACTCCGAGCGTATAATTTGCAATAAAAAATGTCCTATTAACGTGTGTGGTGATGCTGTCTGCATTGGGTCCTCCAGAGAAAGGTACCTTATACAACGAAATTGAACATCGTCTGACATTGGATTTGTGGGCCAAAGTCATTGGTAAAATTATTTTGTTGATACTATAATTCGAGGCTATGGTCAGTGCAAGTTTACCATGCAAAGGTACATGAGTGCTTCTGTGTCTGGTATATCAAAGTGATCGCCATAGTGAGGAGTGAGGTTTGTGTGTGACAGCCTTAACGATAAATGATTGTCAGGAAGACAGTTGACAGTTGATAGCCGATCTGCGCTTGCTTAGTTTTGGAGGTAAAAGAAGCAATCTGCGGAGAAGTCTCTGAGTTGCAACATGTCTGGTCGGTTGATTCTTTGAGTGGGTAAGTCTTGAGGCTACATCGGAATGGCAGCTGTCGAAAGCATTATTCGAAGTTAGTCAGCATAGTGACTGATCTTGAAACTTGAGGTTCTACCAGATGGTAATTTTTTTCGTTTAGGACTAAATAACACCGAGATTAGCTTTACTTTCTCGTATAAATCTCGAGATTTATAATAGAAGTTTTAATCTCAGAAACAAAAGATTAAGAACTAGTCTTCAAAACCAACCAGGTTTGCATTTAGAGTCCGGTTTATGGCCACAGTAGGGATGTCAAAATTGTAAAACAGGCTGAGCTCCATTTGACAGGAACCAAAAAAGAATACGTCAAAAATGGTAAATTGGGTCTAGGTATTTGATACTTTATTCTGCCTCTCGAATGGAGAGAGCCAGAGAGAAAACATAAACTTCATCTTTTTTTTTTGGTGAAAATCAGGGCCGGCATTCTGTAAGGCGAAAACGTTTAAACGCTTTCGTGCACTCGAACAGTTTGCTTCATGTAACATCAAAAACGAAAAAAATTCTCGTGAGCGCGAAAAAAAAACGAACGAACACATTTTCTTTGACGTTTTCACTTGTCTTGCTTCATGTAACCTTAAAAACGAACATATTTTTTCGTCTCCACGAAAGAAAACAAACAACAGCTATTTTGTTCACGTTTATCATTTTCCTATTTATTCTCTTTGAATTTGGTGGTGTTAAGATTGTGCTGAATATTTTACTAAAAATGCTAACAAACTATTTTTTGTTGACCAGCGAAAGCGACGAAAGTGAAGTGGAAAATGAACAATAAAAAGAAAAAAAAAATCTGCGGGATTGTTCGTATCCTCTCACATTACCTGACAAAAGGATGGATTATTTAAATTTGGTTCTCAGTTAAAAAAAAAATTTTTCTCTTTTAGTTTTGTTCAACTTTTTAGGTTAAACAAAGCTGCCTTAAGTATGTGAATTCAGGTACACGAAATACATACGTGCCTCCTATTTTAAAACTTTCCTCAACGTCAAAACAACTTAACGAAATTAAAGCTACATACTGAGACTGCCAAACTATAATTTTGTTGTCACACAGTTTCTCAAACCCAAACGAATGTGAACAAAAAAAACGTTAGAAGTTACATGAAGCAGATTTTCGCTTTCACGTGATTTATTTCGGTTTTCGTTTCGTTTTTTACAGAATCCCACCCCAGCTTTGTTCCGATCGAATTTTTTAGTTGAGCCATTTTCTGAGCCACTTCAAAAAAGTTTGAGCCACATTAGTTAAATGAAAAGAATTTTGTAAAAAAATAAATAAATAATTATTTGTGCGTTCACTTGGTGAATCTTTTAACCAGCGATTGTTTTTGGACGGCGTTCTGCCGAGTAAATTGTAAAAAAGATTCGAATAGGTTATTCAAAAAGTTTGCCAAGCTGTTGATTGGATCATCCAATTTTATCTACTTTGGTCCTTCTCGTGAGTTCGTTTAACAGTTTAAATTCGTGCAGCTATTTCGCACAAGAAAAGTCTAAGCCTACAACTCAGAAACTACCACATACACCTGAAATACCAACCAATGAAAATGTATCCGTCCCTGTTCGGGGAATCCTGCTTCACAAAAAACGGTTTCATTTTTATTTTGCATTACAATGAATTTTCCTATAGGTAGGTAATCGATTGAAAAAACTCCGGCATTCATTGTGCAAGGTAAAATTATATTCGTCAATATTCACAATGCTGTTGATATTTACAATTTCTGTTGTCCTTGTTCTCTTTCGACAGCGGGAATCTTGGGTGGCTTATAGGTTACTTCAACTAAAATGCATCCAAGAATAAAGCCAAATTTAAGAAAAGAAATTCCTTAAAGAAAAAAACCTTCAGGACATTACAAAACATACCCTTCTGTGGATAATATCCCTTCCTTCCAGCGGTGTACCTTGTCGTCTTATAAACATATCTTGACTTCACGAATTCCCTATGCGAGTAAAACCCATCCACGTACAGTTGCTTTGCATGGCGTGTTGCACGCTCATAGCGTCTTTCGCCAGTGCTCAGAATATAGCTGAAAAAGATACTCAACTTATGAGGCGTTCAAAAGTTTTATAAGTAGGTACCTATCTACTTACCCAAAAATGTACGAGCCATCTGCGTATCTGTTATGAATGTAAACAATAACATCTGAACTTCGAGGTAATACTTCGACTATTTCGTGTGCCGAACATGGTGGTATTAACGTTCTTAAATCATTGAGCAAGTCTGTACCCACAGATTGAACACAGCAAACCGAAACACTAAGGACGAAAAGGTAAATAGCAAAACCACATTGATGACGATTCATTTCGAAGGATGACTTGGTGAGTGCACAGGCGAGTTGGGTGTCTGCAATTGATATTGATGCATCAAATGTGAGTTCATTTTATAAAGTCTGAACCGACTCTTTGACCGGGTGAAGGGAGCTATTTTTAAGTCAACTTTGACGTTTAATGACGAGGTTTTGCTGATTTGAAATCAGAAAAGATTGGTGACAATTATTGATTTATGGTAATTGTTCTCTGTCGAGCTATCAGAGAAATGTCAATCTCGTGTAATAACTTAGGTAACACATCCCTTTGAAAACGCTTTATAACCGATACACCTGAGCAAACTAATCATTCGATCCGAATTTATTTGCACTTTAATTTTTCCCAAAGTCATCAATAATACTGTGAAATAAAAATAAGATTCTCCATTGGATGAGAATCACGGACAATTGGGGATAGCTTTTGGGCGGATTTCTTAAATTTTGAACCGCATTTTTGTAAGTGTTTCTGTTGTGCTTTTGGACGTTGAATTTTTTAACAAGATTTAGAACATTTTATTGGATGTGGTCCTGGTCATAGAGGATGAGCATTTTAAGCTTTTTCGGGCTAGTTTTTTGCACGTTTTTTGACGCGTTGTTCAGTGTTTTTTTTTTGTAAGAGTTTTTAGAGTTTGTGAGAGTATTTTGTGACAAGTTTTTGAACTTTTTTTGGGTTCGACTTACGTAATTTTGTTTTGATGCCTTTGACGTATTTTTAGACGCTTTTGACGCGTTATGTTCACTTTTTTTAAGGCACGTCTTCGGGGGTCTTCTTGGGCACAATGATGAGCTATGGGCCGCTTTTTTAAAGCATTTTTATAGGTGTTTTTGGGCGACAATAAAGGCGATTTTGTCGCATTTTAGAATATGTCTGTGGAGCAGATTTCGACACCATTTCTAACTCGTTTTTAAACTAATTTGTTGACTTCAGTTTTTGAAGCGTTTTTATTGTTCTTTTGGACGCGCTTTGAGCTGTGTTTTGGACGACTTAGACGCCTATTGTTCTTGGAAGTAGTTTTGAATGTGTTTTTGATGCTTTTACGGGTGGTTTCTTGCAAGCATTTTTTCATTATATAAATCGAAAAACTTTAGGCGTCAGATAAGAAAAAATCTTTTTACATTGGTTCAGTAGCTAGTGCATCTCCGATTTCGAGGACTTGAAATTCCCTGTAAAAAAAATCAAAAAAACCAAGGCTCGGCATGCCTAGTAGCAGCGTCCTAATATTTTTACTGAAAGCTACCTCTTAAAAACAAAATAAATTTATGTATCCACTTAAAATGCTACACCTCTCTTTTGCCACGTGAACTTAATTGATGTACTGAATCAACAAAAAGTTCTGTTGAACGTTTATTTTACGATCGTCTTACGTTATCCGAAAATAACAATCAGAAGCACATTAAATAAATCGTCAAAAAGTCTTGAATGGGATGTGTCTTTAAACAAAAATACAAATATATCTCTATACCTACCCTGATGCCTGTAGCGATAACGACACCGGTTTCGCTTAACATGAGACACTACTGACTTTTTTCGATTAAAAAAAAGTGAGTTATTAATTAATTGCCATTTGACAAGTTGACATTTTTGCTTTGCGCACGTGTTAAGTATGATTGGACGCACACGCTCTTGCTTGTGAGTGTGCTGTTTCGGCTGACAATCAGTTGTAATGAAAGATGACATCAATGACATCGCTCATTCAGTTCAGTTCAGAAAGTGAGGTGGCCTTACTTTACCTTCACTGGTGATGACGGAAGTGTGCTTCTTCTATAAACAAAATCCCACAGCCACCAAGCAGAACTAAACGAATTCCAGAACTCCCTTCTTTTAATGCGTTTTGTCGCCCATGTCCTCAGAAACTGTTAAAACATCCAAACAGCACAGATGCTCGTGTAGTTACCCGCTGTTATCGTAACTTCTTCGTACATACTTCCCACTTAATACTGCATAGCTGTTTCACGCTCACAATACATCACATTTACAATAAAGGAATTCCTCCTTAGTGCATCCTGTGCAGTAGTGTACATTATCAAATTCACTGCAGGAACTCCATACCGATTTATGAGTGCGTACACTTCATACCAAGGCCAGAACCCCCATCGACATAAATTTCCATCGAACATTGCTCCGGCTTTGGAGGGCTGCCTTTGTGCTTTTGAATCGGTTAAGGATTACGGCTTCAACTGCACAACTGAGCGAAGAATTTAGTCGCCACCGACGACAGTATAAGAAGGAGGTTAACGCTTTTGTTGTTTTCATTCGGGGAAATAATATTGAACCTAATACGTAGCTTGCATAGAGGGTTCTGGGAATTTGAGGCTGCGACCGGGGAAGAGTGTCCCTATCCATCCCTACTATTCACAAAAGGATACTGTACTGAGTGCGAAACATAACGCAGCCATAATTGCAGATTATTATTCAAAGGATCGCAGTGGCTGGTCGTTTGGAATTTAACGCTGTGCGCCAATACGTGCTACCCACCCAGTCCAGCATTGTTGGGGGTAGGTAATACCCCCACTTGTAATTGAATTATTCTAACGGCCGGCGTGGCGTTGTGAAAACGGATTACATGCTTTTTCGGGTACGGAGAGGGACAGCTTTTGTGGCCGAGGTAATTAAATTCAAAATTCAATGTAAAGTATTAAATTCCTGGTTGCATTAGAGGAAAACATGGTTGGGTCGGGACTGTGGCCACCCACCACATTGTTGCATAGGACAATAGAATTCGATATTTTACCCGATCTGCTGCACTTATATACGAGGTAAGCTTGCACACAATTGCGAGTTTTCGTTTGCGAATACTACGTTTTTCAAACAGAGTACTCTCGGTAATACCGAAACTGATTCATGTCATCAGCAGGTGCAAATCAGATCAGAGAATACCTACCACTACATGATGGGTAATAAATCCGACTATCAATTGTCTCAAAGTGAAATTGATTTCAGCTATTCGTCGTTTAAATATTCAACTACCCACTAATCTCACCCACGACGGAACAACTACAGCAAGTTGCTAAGCACCCCTCCAACCCTAGTATGATAACATTATACAGACCACACCGCATTACACGACCCATGAAACAATTTTCATGAGTTTGCGGTCTACAAATAGGCGTGTTGTATGTCCTGTGATTGTCCCAGTGTCCTTTTGTAGTAGCCAACGACCACAATCATCCACAGGCTCTCGAGTAATTACTCGTCCAACAGCGAATTACTCCCGCGGGTGATCAATCACATTCGGTTGAAAAAACGCACTGCGGTCAGCGTGTATATCGGATGCCTAATTGTGTCTGTGTGCGCCTATCTACGAGTGTCTGGTCATGTTTCCGTTTCCCAATAGAACGTATGCCCTCGCAAAAGCTCACCCTATACGGCCAAATCGAATTCAGAAAAAGCCAACATACATACACCAATCGGTCAATGTTCAAATCAAACGCCGCGCCGTGTAATCCACGTTGAACGCGCTTCATGTGTCAATGTGGTCGATTAAAACATAGGTAGATGCAGGCTGAAAGTTGCTTCAAGTGCCGAAAAGGTCGCGTGTGCTTAGTAGGGATGGGAATCAAATAGGAAAATAATGGTACAATAAGGCAAAGTCGATGTAGGTATCGTCGATATGTAGTGGAACATGGAATCAAAACCGCCGTTGTTTTTGATATTACTGCGAAATCACTCATGAGTCAACAGAGCTGTGGAAGTAGCTGTAAAAGGAAATGTCAACCTCTTACCTAACCAGAGTAGTAATATAACAAAAAATTTAACTAAGGTATTCACAAGGAAACCCGGAATTTGACCAAGAATCAGGCCCTAAGGACACGATTCACGAAATATCATCGTAAATCTCATACATGGAAAGAATTGAAAATACGAATTTTATATTTTTCGCAAATCACAATGATTTTTACTTGAATTGATACAAAAATTAGTAATTTGACATATGCAAACGGAGGAGAATACAAAATGTTGTTTGTTTTATTTTACGTTTAGAAGTATTAATTGTTTGTTGGCCCAATTTACCACCTCGTTCTTTCTCAAACACCACCTTACAATCTCAAACTGCAAAAAAAATTGTTGGTGATGAATCAATAAAATCTTATAATAACACTATGTAAATTGAAAACGTAAATTGACGTAGAGGATATGTATGTACATAAATTGCAAAATATTTGTTGTAATTTTTGATCAAATTAACAAAAGGTGTACATTTCGTCTGGGTTTAGAGTCAGACAGTTTGTCGGTATTCTGCCTTTGCTTTGAGCAGTCCTTGTTGGTTTAAAGTTGGTTAAATTTGTAACTTGTTTGTGACGATTTTGAGTAAACTAAATAAGGGATTATAAAATAAAGTACTCTGGAATATATTTTTTAAATATTGAATAATCAAAAAAAAAAAAAGCTTAAATATATTACAGGTACTTAAAGCGGTATTTTTTCATGACATTATAGGTAAATATGTACGGTTGTACATCTGGCTATTCGGAAAGGAAAAAATGGAATGGTTTGTAAAATATACAAATTTACAATCGAAATGGATTGTTAAGGTTCGTATTGATGGCAAGTTATTCTAAACGATTTGAGTGTATTTTAAAATTCAGCATAGACAGAAAAACAACCTCAGACAAATACGATATGGAGTCGTAAATTACAAAATAGAAGTTGTAAATTGAGAATAAAGTTTTAGATGAAAAAACATTTTCAATTTAAGATGGTGATCGGTGATGCCTCCAATCACTACTCAAGAATCGTAAATTGCAAAATATTCATGATTGCAAATTCAAATCAACACTATTGAGTTGGAATTCAAGACTAAATAGTTGTAATTTGCTATAAGGGATTCACAACCATAGTATTATCAAATTTATAACTAGATATTTTTTGTTGAAAATTGCGATCGGTTATGGCAATATTGTATTTCTCGTCTGATCGCATAATTGATAATTAAAAGAATTGATTCGCGAATTTTGAGGGTCAATATCTTCACATTCACTTCGAACAAATTTCAAGAATTGCGAATAAAAAGTCGTGAATTATTAAATCCTGAGCTAAGCTCTAAGACTACGTGATTCTGCGCTTATTTTTCTTATTTGATTTTTAAATATGGTCCGTGCACATAAATAGGGGGGGGTAAATAGTTAATAACCACTTTCACCACCTTAACGACAATGTATTCGCAAATGTTTTGTTTGTTGGGAAGAATGTGCAGAAGTGCATGCTGTGTTTATTTTTTGTAGCCTTTAAAGGTTGTGTATAGGAGAGGTTTGTATAATTGGTAGAATTTCAACCACTGGGCGAACTCTAGTTGATATAAAAAAGCTAAGCCGTAGGTGACTAATAAGCAATCATTCAATCGCTCGCAGAATTTCAGAATAACTGGGAGAAACTGAGGTTGATTGTTGTACAAACTTTGCTTTGGCTGAGTGAAGACGTTTGTCTGTTACTTCATTTGCTTAAGGAATCTTAACTTTTACTCAAACCAAAGTGGACAAAACGTCCAACAAAAAAAAATGAAGAAACCAAATTTAATAATTATTAGTTTTAGGAAATTCACAGGAATCGGGCCATTAAACAACGCCCCACAAAAGAAACTGTGCTTGAAGTGCTAATCAAAATATTAACTGCTTTTAGGCGCAAAGAAGCTGCCTCGGCACCGAAGAGCAGCTTAAGTTATTACCTACCTACTAAAAACAAAAGTTGAGTACATTTTGCTGCATACTTATGGGCAGCAAACATTTATGAAGATGTATCAAATGATTGGCCTAAATCAGTATAAAAAATACGTGTTACTGGCCATTGCAAGCTGAGCATTGGGTAGTGGTTGATGGAACTAGTTCTTTGTTGACGGAGCGTTAAATCTATTTCTGCTCCTTAAACGCATTTGCTTTTCACTGCGTTTCGGTGATTAGTTTTCATTTGGCGTTTGGCTTTAGATCTTCGAATGTTTTTTTATGTTGAGGTAATCTTTGATCCTCCATCTGAGATGGCTGGTTGCGGTCCCAGTCACTCCATTGACATATTGTCGATCGATTTTGTTGTTGGTTTGATCACCGGAAAGGATCAGATTTCTATTTGAAGATAGCAGTACAAGTGTTTGTAAGATCGATTTGTCAATAGGCGTTTTCGGGCTTTGTTTTACTCCGCGATACCAATAATCTTTTTTAGTGTCCAGGCTAAGTTTTTCGAACTCACAATAGCGAAATTTTCCATACAAAATTGCATATTGTGACCTAGGAAATATTTAGTGTGAAGGTTAAAAATGATTATTGGTAAGGCCGATTGTGTTTACCAACCTATCGACTGAAGATGATTGCATTTCCGATTTTAGTACATCTCATCATCTCACTCACTCTTCGTGCTATGAATATTCGCCATAATTATGCTCCGTCATAAAACTCCTCCCTCAGAGAGCCTGTATATCACTTTCGATGGGGCCATGTGGCTGTTAGTACTTATATAGGACCTCTGTTTTCAAATAAAGCCTTGATGCGGATCTCAGCAAAGAGATCAGTTGAGACTTAACGGCTACGTCAAGGGCTAATTTATGCTCCAGGGGAATAGGCATTTCATTCCAGCGCTAACTACCTATATGGGGATGAAAGAACACTCCATGGAGTATTTTTTTAAGATCCTTCAAGAGCTAAGCATTGTTTTCATGATTGTTATCAGCCACAACAATGAGCATCTCTAAGGTTGATACCAATCAGTGCGTGCCCTATTCATTCAACCACATACGACTGCTTACAAAAGTTGTTCCCTTCACTTCCATTTTATATTGCAGTCGTTGAACGCAGTACTTATGCAACCGAAAAATAGTTACCTACAGTTTGCAGCTTCCTTTTCTAAAATAAAACTTTTCAGTTCAGTTCAATATTTTTTGACAAACCTTTGAAAAGAAAAACACAATTATATTTCAAATATTCACCATTCGACTTGTTTTTATTCCAATACAGTAACAAATATTATAATTATTTATTTTACAGTTTATATTTTTTTTTTTGTTATTATTTTATATTTTCAATGTTATCTACTTTTCTAACAGCGATAAAAATTAATTATGCATTCAAAAGTTCATAATTCCAAACAAAACGTAATCGAATTCTGCATTCAATAAGAAATAAATAAAACTTAAAAATTAACTTACACACATGATTGTTACTAAAAGGAAAAACAATTAAAATATAATTTTCTATATTTAACTAAAACAATTGATTTTATATATTTATTTGCTATCATTTGAAAAAATTCTCTTATTAATTTATCTAAAAATTTGTTCGACAATCATATTGTTACCTACTATATAAATATTCTTTTTTAATTAAACTTAGTTCCTGCATTTATCATTCTTAGTAAATTTTACGTTCTATTCTTTTATTTATATGTTTATATATAATTATATTTTATATGTATACACACTTAGATTTAGTTATTTATTTTTCATTATATCTAATGTTGTTTTTATTTTTACAATTTGCATAGATGGGTACTACTGGTAGTCCTATTAGCTAGTTGCTCTTAAAAAATTAATAAAAGTATGTTTTTTCTTTGAATGGTAGTGACAGTTGCAATTTACAAAGCGATTGTGGGTTTGGGTACTGCAGACTAAAAATGACACTCAATGGTACACGCAAATGAAAACCAAAGTGCTATTTATATTTAAACATTTTAAATGCATGAAAAGGAAATGAAATTACAAAAGGGATACTAAAATAATTGAAAAGTTGTCACGTTAAAAATGCACAAAACTGAGAGACGGAACTGTGAAAACGTTATTATTGAAGCATTAAGTTAAAAATATAATACCTACCCACAAAGGACGATAGGTATTTACAGTTTCGAACAGAAACAAAATGCCCTGAAGGTGGGGGAAGGTTTCAAATGTAATATTTAAATGCTTCCATGCCGTACTCGTGCTTCCTGCCAATTTATTTACACAATATTTTCAAACAGACTGGTATTGATAGTTTTTTTGTTTTATTGATCTGTTTGTTTGCACTTTTGTTTTAATTTCTGCAATTAATGGTCCCATTGCATATTTATTTTGCAAAAGGAAATGCCTTATACGTTTTAATTATTTCCGATTTTCCAACTAATTTATATCCAATTATGGAGGAGAGAACATGTACCCAGTATGGCTTGAATTATAACATCGGCTGATTGAATGAATAAAAGAAAATAATTCAGTTTGTAAAATTGGGAAAATATTTTGGAAAATAAATTAGTTCATATAGAATATATATAAAAATTTGGTCTAAAGGTTTTTTTCCACAGCCCTATCTCCTGTAAGCGACTGACAAACATCGAGAAGATAAACTGATTGGCAAATGAAAAAGCCTTCAAGATAATGTCTTTTCTTATAATCCGAGACAAACAACGTTTCGACACGCCCATATTTTTGGGGGCGTTTACACCCATTTGCAGTCAAAAAATATTTGCTATGATCTAGACATCTTTTCTGATAAAATAATTCACACTATCTGGCAATACTAATTGTTAATTTAACCAAGCGGTGAATAAAAAAAATGAAAGCACAGATTTGAAAAAGCTATAAATGGGTCCAAAAAGTTTCACATCAATTAAAGGATTTCTATCTCGAAAAAAAAAAATTGTTAAATTCAAGAAACGCAGGACAAGTCGTAATTTTCTTGAAGCGAATGTGTTCAAATCACGAAATGCGACAAAGAGCGAAATGGGCTTAATATTACGCTTAGCAAGTGATATAGAGGTACCTACCTAACTAAGAACCAACTACGATATGAGCTATCAAAATTGTACAAAATTGCGGCATGTTTTATTTTCCGAATTAATTTAGGTTAGGCAACAGAAATAATGTGGAAAAGGTAGCAAGTCAAAGTGCGATGATAGTAATCGGTTTTAGTGTCCAGGCTAGATTATACTCACAATGGCGAAATTTTGCATATAAAACTACACCCATTGCTACTTTCAAAATATTTAATGCGAATATTACAAACGATTATTAGCAGGGCCCAAAGCATCACTATGTTCAACCTTTAGAGTACCGATTGGGGGACTTTGGGTACCTATCCCACCACCATGTTTTTATCTATATTCCGCTTAATATTAGTTAAGTTTTTTGGCATTCTTAAAAGAAATTCAACGTGATTAAACATTTTTGACAATGTTTTACTAACAAAAGATTAATTAATTAAGAGGGACCCAGGTTACCTCCACTCCTTACCTACTTTAAGAATTTTTTTATTTTACTATGTAAAAATCGCAAATAGTCGATTTGTCCGAGCCTTTATTGGTTCTGGCATGGGTATTACTCCTTACATTTTTTTTTAAGTTGAAGACAATAGAATTGGAAACTTGCATTTGAAGAAATCTATGTATATAGGTATCGCTAAAAAATGTTATAAACAACTTTCATTATAAAAATAGAAAAATCCGTACAAGAGTTTTTTTTTCATGAATTTAAATAGAAATAAACTATTGCTTTTATGTATTTCGGCCTATAAGCAATACTAAAATAAACTTGAATAAAGTTTAAACCTCACTTTAATTGTGGGGGCCTATATAGTACCCCACTCCGTCTCTTGGGTCTCGAGTCTCGACTTTTCCTCGGTACTCTAACTAATTTTCGCTGACTAAGGTTTTCTTAAAATAGAAGTCAGCAGTATGTATTACCTCAGCAGGTCGCACATTAATACAAAACTTTAGCAGAGACTTAAGACTTTTGTTTTTTAATTCTGCAGCAGATAGCAATATATTGAATCAAGTTTTGTTCACTAGAGGGTCAGAAAAAAAAAATAAAGACCTGGAAAAATACAAATTAAACTGCTTTTTCTTTATGAGTTATGCAGTCTGCGTGCTTAATTTTTAATTAAGGTTTGCTCTGAAATGTTAAATTTACGTTTATAAAAATGCTTTGGGTTTTCGTTCGCTTTTCTCGCATACCCATAACTGTCATTTTTAGAATCGTAGCCATTTAAATAATAAACACATATAAGACTGGTCCCATGTATGTTGTAAAATAAACAGCATTTTTAATTTCTGTAACCTTTGTTTAAAATAATTTTATATATACCTACATACATACAATCGGCGACATTTTTTTTCGGAATCAATATTAAGTACGTAATCATTTTTATGGTTCAAAAATTGTTTTATAAGGACCCGCCAAGAAAGAAAATTTGGGTTTTGGATATCTTCTATTTGAGCTTTTTGCAATGGGCCAATGCCCGCAGGAGTTGTAACCCATAAGTTCTCGCTCCCATTCACACATCACACGCACGCTAAAATCAATTCACTTAAAATACAATATGTACACCCCAATTAATGCGCTCGTTTGTTTGGCGGCATTAAAACAAGCCCTATACACGCTACAAATACTTGTAGCGACACACAAATTTGCATTCGACAAGTCGCACCATCAGCGGGTTATAGTCCATCGCTCTGCAGCACAACCTACACAAAACCCTCCGAAGGATTGCCGATGTCATCGCGACCTGATTGCACCAACTTGCGATGAGGTAGGCCGGAGTCAATGTCCTCGATGTTATCGTTGGGCTAATGATAGGTTCATCTCCCCAGCGACTACAGTATCTATAATGACCACGAGAAAACTGTTGACATTTCCTTAATTGTCAATGGGACGTCATAATTATAACGTCTGGTGCTGAATTTCTGATATCAATGAACACTTTGGATGTCTCGTCGTGCTTGTGATGTTTGCCGCTAGCTAATTTTCCGCCACCAGGTGGCGCTTGATGGTGCGAATGCTGATGACTCCCCATTGTTCCGACAGTTGAAGTCTGCTGTTGTTGTTGTTGTAGCTGTTGCATTTGATGTTTTTGCAAATGTTGCTGGTGCTGATGGTGATGATGGCACATTTCTTGGGGTGGTCGCATTGTTGGCGCGTGACTAGGATCCCCACTTCCAGCACTTCCGCCGCCGCCACCACCATGCAGATGACTATGACTGTGATGTTGCTGTGAATGATGTGATGCAGTACGAAGCCGTTCTTCCAGTTCGATGCTCCCCGATGGCTGGCGTATATTTGTACTACTCTGTCGGGATAGCGTGCCGGATTTCTGGCCGCATCCCAAGGGTGGGGGAGGTGGCATATCATAGCCGAATGTCGAGAAGCGAATAGCAGCCGCCGTCGACTGATTCGGTGATGAGGATTCTATCGATTTCTGCCTCGCTAAAGGTTGAAACAACGATTCGCTAATTAAAAGGAATGAAAAATGAAAAAGATTCCGTGAACAAAAGTCGTGGCCAAAAATGGAAGAACAAAAGTGCGAAAGAAGAGCAAAAGGCTTTTCATTTAGTGTAAATTAAGCTTACCGTGTCTGACAGCCCATATCACAGACGCCACCACTATCGCCACTGCCGGTGATTCCACGTTCGGGTGTTGATGAGTCAGCGCAGAGACTTGTCTGTACAACCATATCGTGATGATTTCGCAGGATACTGTGGTCTTTTAGGTCAGTTTTTCCGGTCTGAACGGATATGGGCACCACCTCGCGATAGTAGCGCTGGGATACATCATCGAGGATTTGCAGAGATGTCTGTGAGTGTTTTTGCCTAAAGTAGATGGGAGAGGTAAAGGAAAATCGAAATGAATTAGAGCGGGACGCGACTTCAAAGTGCATGAGTTTTATAAATCATGGTATTATAAGATAATCTTTGTCTGAGTCATTAGGTTTGGTATAGGTATATTTATAAAAAGGAGCTATTATCTTTGCGCCACAGAAATGTGGAACGAAAATTGTACCATCACAAGCAGCTGGAGGCGGTGTCTCATTATAAAAACGAGTATGAGTTCACGCTGTGACTACATTTTTATGGTCGCAGCTAATTATGGAATTTTTTCGACAGACTTTAAGCCCATTTGAAACTGAACAGAGTAGGTAATACAGCAGGTTTTGGATGAACATGACTGTCTGGTTCAGTGGTTGAAACAAGCCTTCCAGTGAACGTCCGTAGTTCATGAGAGTTGAGTATAATTTCTGGCTAAACCAAAAAATCAATGTAGCAAACTGTCCACAAATATCAGGTCACGCTGACCGTTTACTCCTTGAATAGGTTTTCATTTGCAGAAAATTAATTTTGAAAAGTATTTTAAATATAGCATATATGTAAATACGATCAGGGTCCCTGGAAAAAATGGGTTAAGCAACGGATTGACGAAAAATGCTGTAAATCAGTTCTGTTTTGGTGCTGGAAGGATTTCTGAATGCAAAAGGAAGTCCAATAGATTTGCCAATTGTCGTTTGGCAAAATATTTTTAAAAGTGGCGAGCTGTCCCTGTATTAAAATGTATATTCGGATTTGTTGATACGCTCAGCTCGGCTAGGAACTCATCATATTAAAGACGGACAAGCAAAGGGGGGGACAAATAAGACAAATGCACAAAGAGCAGAAGATGATAGGTCTTAAAGGTGTCTCAAACTCTGTCTGTTTTACACAAGAACCTTTAAAAAGCAACGTCTCAGTAGGTAAGAAAAGAAGGGACTCGTATATTCCATCCATCACGGACAAGCCCTTATGTATCATTGATTGAGTTGGATCTTAGCTACGATATTCAAGTTAGAGTCGGCAGCAGTTCTGAGAACAGGTGAAGTATTTTTGCCCAGGACTAGATAGAACTGGCCAGCACTCTTTTCGCGGAGCCTTCCTCGACAACCTGTCAGAACTAATTAACATAACTTGTTAGATTTTCCTCAACTTCTATGGACATTTATTTGAGACACCCTTCAACACCCTAGATATAAGTTATTGTTATCTAGTCAGTTTTAAAATATTGTCAGAATATAATACGCAAGCCACAAAGTCAATCAACGCTTCTTAGACTTATAAAAACTCAGCTAAAATTGTTCCCAAACACCAAAAACTATACACCAAAATGGGGGTGATTGCCTATTTAAATTGTGTAGTTCTTGCATAAGGACAAGGCAATTCACTTCTTAGCTGACGCGACTTGCAAATATACGCGTACTCGTGCCGATTTTTCCGAACAAAACAGCGCCTCCGATGGGTCAGGCTAGTCTTTCCAATTTCCAAATAAAACAATTCCCTCAACTGATATCTACTGCTTGATATTTTTGAAAAATCTATTTGCCTATAATGACCCCTTCACCTCTCCATTAGCCCTCATTATGCTGCCATCAGGTGAATTACGACCCGGCAATTTTAACCCCCTGCCATCTCATTATTTTCGATCACACATGGGAAAAGGGTTTCGACATTCTTTTACCCACACAGTACACACACACGTTCGTGTCTGTATATCCTTTTTGAGCCAATGAACATTGAACATTTTCTGTGGTAGAATTCGCTTTGAGCTAGCGAAACTCTGTCCCATTTGTATTCGGTCGGGACGATAGATAAACATGTTTAGTGAGCACCACATTCCACAGATAGTATATTTGGCATTCAAAAGATAAGATAATTGGATCCATTTGTTTTCATGACATTTCCCTGTCAATCAATAGTCAATAGTGATTCATGGCACAGACGAATCTCTAGCTTTGTGTCAATTGTCAGAGACTGGATCGAATTGGGCTTCGGGGATGTATTAAGCGGATACCAGCCTCTGGAATTTATGTGTGGTTTTGCTTTTTGCAGTAGATTAAAGTATCGAACTATAATAAATTTGTTATCATTTTCTACTGTGAGTATTTTGCGGAACGGATTGTTGTATATGAAATTCATAGGCGGGTGGGTTAACTGATGGATATCAGATAAATAGTTCTGTGCGTAGTGAGTTGAGAAACTACAATCGGTTTTTATGGGCAATTGTATATAGATTTTTAAATATTTAAAAAAAAAGAGAAAAATAAACAATTCATTGACAAGATACGTAGGTGCCTTTGACTGAAGTATACAAAGGAAGTCTGCAAAAGAATGCCATTGTAGCAGAACGTATAAAGAAACCACTTCGAAACTAGCATATTTTCGATCGTTTGTCTTGATAAACGTTAACTACCTACTATATTTTTAACTTTCTCCTTTACGTAGTAAGATTAAAATATTGCATTCGTATAAAATTTCGAAATCAAGATGTTAATCAATTCTGAAATTACGATGACAGAGGAACTCCAAAGAGTGTGTCGCGAGGTTTTAATAGCAATTCCAGTCCAATGGCTTTATTTATTGACATGACAAAAGCCTTTGATATGGTTAATCACATGATTCTGCTAGACAAACTTTACAAAGCTGGATTCAGGGATTCAGTTTTAAATTGGTTTAAGTCCTATCTATCAGAAAGATCTTATTAAAGAGTAAAAATTAACGGAGTTTATAGTAATATGTTGCAGTTACGGATTGGTGTACCTCAAGGTTCGGTTTTAGGCCCCATTCTATTTCTTATTTATATAAACTCCATATTCAAACAAAATTTTAGTAGTAATTGTTATTAGGTAGGTATGTCCAAATTTGAAAGGTATCGTTATTCGGTTTTTTAGCGAAAAACTAAGTACGTAGTCATAATACCCTGACCTAATTAATTTCGAATATCAGTTTTGGTTGAAGTTGTAAGGACTAGCAAAGAAAAAACAGCCCCGAAGTGTAGACCCCCAAACTGTAGACCCCCAAACTGTAGACCCCCAAACTCCAAATTCGAAGTTTGAACGAAATCCGGTCAGCCGTTTAGGCTGTAGGCCTCATTACATACGGACAGGCGGAGAGAATCTTTTTTTTTTTTTTTTTTTATTATATGTATTTTATTCCAGGGATGATGCTTGAATACATTTATAGAGTTGACAATGGTTAGGAATAAAATAAGAGGGTAACATTCTGTAGCCTTATAAAGACTAGAGGTGAATGGCCCATTAGATAAATTGATATACAATTGCTGTGGGGTTTACAAACAAAATAAATTAATTTAAGATTCTATATAAAACAAAAGATTTAACAAAATAATAGAACGAGTATATAACAAATAATAGTTGTGATTTTTTTTTATAAACACAATTATATGAAAACAAAAAAAAAGTATCTTAAAACATTATGTGAAATATGTAAAATACATTTACGGAAACTAAATTTTTGACTTGCGAAGTATCCATATTAAATAGCCATAGTTTGACTTTTCTTAAAAACAAACTTTGTATATTATTTATTCTGACTTCGAATGGTAATTGATTAAATAATGTAGGTGCCGATACAGTATAAAAGTTGGAAAAAATGGTTTTGTTTGCCACCGGTACCTTTACAAGTTGCTGTGAGTTTACTCTTAATCTGTATACATTTGAATTTCTTAGTATTGAACTGTATCCGCTACGCATGAAAAAAAATTTAAGAACTTTGTAAACATATAGATGTTTTATTGGTAAAATTCGAAGGAGGCGAAATAAAGGCAAACACCTTGTTAGTCTACTTCTTTTACAAATAATTCTGACAATATATGCTTTTGAGCTATTTGGAGTTGTTCAATTGTATTATTGTAAGCTTCACCCCAACTAGTTAAACCGTACTGAAGTTTTGAGTTTACGAGACCATAGTAAATTGCTGTGAGCAGTTTTTTAGAACAATGAGGTTGTAACAGAAATATTTTACGCGTTGCACACATCATATATTTTTTTAAGTCAGCTACATGGGGTTTCCAAATCAAATGCTTATCTATTGATACTCCCAGATACTTAAAACATTCAACAGATTCTATTTTAAAACAATTAAGACAACAGGATACATCCATACGGAAATTAACTTTACCGCAGTTATGTGAGGACATTGAAAGTTTGGGACACATAGCGGAGTGAAAAACAACATTACTTTCAACCAGACTTGAGCTTTTTAAGTTGAAAAACATAACTTCAGTTTTTCGCTCACAATTAGTTCGTGTTTTGCAAACCATTGTCTTAACAGTTGCAAGTCAGTTTCTAATTTTACCACCGACTCGAATATTGAACTATTTACGTATGTAAATGCCATCATCAGCAAAAGCTGTTATAACGGGTGATTTTTTAGCTGGTTTGGTTTTGGCAACACTGGTTTTGACAGCTGACGTGTGTTTAGTACCTTGTGTCACTGTCAAACAGCTTCAGTTTGGTTTGCAATTTAACCATGGATCGTCTTACAAATGAACAACGCTTGCAAATTATTGAATTTTACTATCAAAATTCGTGCTCGGTTCGAAATGTTCATTTTCGCTTTTTGATCGAAAAATTGTGTTCAGCGATGAGGCTCATTTTTGGTTGAATGGGTACGTAAATAAGCAAAATTGCCGCATTTGGAGTGAAGATCAGCCAGAAGCATTGCAACAGCTACCAATGCATCCCGAAAAAGCCACTGTTTGGTGCGGTTTATGGGCCAGCGGCATTATTGGGCCATATTTCTTCAAAGATGATGCGAATCGCAGCGTTACTGTCAATGGTGAACGCTACCGAGCGATGATAACAAACTTTTTTTTGCCCGAAATGGAAGTTCTTGACTTGCATGATATGTGGATTTTACAAGACGGTGCCACATGCCACACAGCACGCGAAACAATGGCGCAATTGCGAGGCGAGTTTGGTGAACAGTTAATTTCACGTTTCGGGCCGGTCAATTGGCCGCCTAGATCGTGCGATTTGACACCACTAGATTATTTTTTGTGGGGGTATGTCAAGGCTAATGTGTATAGGGACAAGCCCGCTTCGATTGACGCACTGGAAGCCAACATCCATGCATTCATCGTGAGATACCGGCCGATATGTGTGAAAGAGTATGCCAAAATTGGACTCAGCGGATGGGCTACCTGAGACGCAGCCGCGGTCAACATTTGCATGAAATTATCTTTAAACATTAAATTGCAAGGCTCAAGCTATCGATTCAAATAAATATTTCATTCATTTTTTCGAATTTGTTGTGTTTTTTTTTTTTTAAAAAGTTCTAAGCCTCTTAAAAAATCACCCGTTATATATATCGAAAACGGCTATACGATTGAAACTGAAATGCATTTCTAAGGTAATACGTTCATTTCTAACTTAATAGGTTTTCCCTTTATATAATCGTTCATTTCCATTCTACATTTCCGACTTCGATAGTGCTTTAAAAACAAGGTAATGTTTATATCCCGAAAAATAACTTATATTCATTTTTTAGCTAAATGTTAAGGTATGCAAAAGTATTTTCAAACATTGCAATAATTGGCACTGTTATGTCTGCGTAATTTACAAAAGCCGCTGTATAACGATTGTGTACAAAATACATAGGTATTGAAGATTGTAATATAATTCCTCTAAATAAGATGCCCTACAAACTTTTTCTTAAAGAACTCCTGATCTGTCTTCGTATAATTTTATAAAATATCAATACTGTATTGCCAATAACAACGACGCAAAATCTATTTTTGGCATACCCACTTCTTCTTTTTTTTCTAACCATATTGTATAGGTATGCACCTTCAAATAATTCCAACCACTTGTAGTTTGCACAATCAGAAAATGCAACTTCATTTGCACTCAGTCACATTTCCATCGGGATATATAGTTTATAACCAGTGTTGCCATTCTGACCAGACACTCAAAAAAGTTTACTTTTCGTTAGTGGAATTGTCGGTTCCATTTTGAAGAGCTAGTTCCTATTAGATTCCCAATTTTGTAACTAAAAAAGTCCCAAAACCAGGCTTTAGTACTTACCGCGGCGATAGGACTCCCGAGACATTGTCTTTCGAACGTGCCTTCGACAAACGACCCATTTCATCCAATTTGCTTTCTCTTGACTGCCGAATGTGTTCCTAGAAATACAAAGCCTTTATTATTTTTCGATCGACAGGAATGGCAACATATTCTATAAGCAACAAACCAAAATGTAGACGGTTTACAAATTTCATTAAAAATTAATGAGACACAAATAACAACAAATCCTTAAAAAGAAAACCAAAACAAATGACAAAAGAACAAAACATAAAATTGCTTGCAGTACCACAAAAAAAAGATCCTTCGAAAAAAAAAAGAAAAACATCCTTATCTTGTTACTTTAATGCACTTTTATTTAAATAAATGGAATTAAAACGCACATCCGAAGAAAGCGAGTAAGAATATAATAATTAACAAAATACCATACACACGCTCACAACAATAAAATGTATATAACCACAAAAGCGCATCATCAATGTCGCAGGAATGATAACAGTTTGGGAAAGGTGTGCCTCTGCAAGGATCCAATTTGCTTCTTTATTTTTCAATTAAATATTGACTGGTAAAAAATGATTTAACGCGAAAAGTTGTAAACGGGCTCTGTCACCGGACATGTGCTTGGACACAAAGGCGACAACAACGAAAGACAAAACCAACACAAAACTCATTTTTTTCTATCTAGTATCCGCTCGGAGGATGTGTGCGACTTTGGTTTCTTTTTAGAAGGCCGGTTGGCTGCCCCCATAAGAAGAGTCCAAATGATGATCCTGTTGCTGATTATTATCGTACGAATAATTATTAGATTTGTACATGTTATTAATTTCGTTGAGCTTCTTGTCGCTATATATCTCATCGTATTGATGATGATGGTGGTAGAATTCGCCTTCGGACACTTGGGATGGTGATGACGACGACGATGTGGGGCACGTCGATGTTGGTGTTAAGTTTTCCGGATAATTAATATCGAACTCGTCCTGTACTCCGACATAGATTGCTGTTTTCGGGGCATCCAGGATATATGAATCAATATGATAAATCCCCGTCGACAGCGCAGGAACTTCCTGTGAATAAAAAGTATGACACGACAAGGACACCACAGAAAAGAAAACAAAAACAATTGAGACAGAGAGAGAGAGTGAGGGGCATGAACAAAATAGTGGCAAAAGAAAAATCCAATCAGTAAGAACTGAAGGGGTGTTGTTGGGTGGGGGCGGGGGGGTTGCTTTTCGGAAATGCTTGGTCGTTTGGTTGATGTGAACACAACACCGGAACAATATGCAGGATGCGTGTCTACACAAACAGTGGCGGAGGATGGTAGAGCATATGGCTGTTACAAATAGAGCACAACGTAACTATACTAACTACAACAGAAAAGGTATGGAAATGTATGTGTGGATAAAGCACGCAATTAGCTGGGGGGTGAAGTGTGACTTACAAACATTTACCCATATTGAACTATGTCGCCATAGTTTTGCCGATGCGCTCTGAAAAATGCATACAAATAAACTCCACCATTCTTACCTCGCTGCATGTGTCCCCGAGCATGTCAAACGGTTGTAATCATTCCCAAATAAGCTTCATTTTCAGTTGGCACGTGCCGCAAAAAGACGATCCTTTTCAATGCGGAAATTCTCCATTTATCTCCTATTTCTATAATACTGACACTTAGCTTGATAATTTGCACTACGAATCGAACGTGTGTAAATAACGAGTAGAAAAACTATTTCAAAATAAAATCTTATTAAATCGATACATCCAATACATTCACTCACACACGGGCGAGCATTTACAGTGCAAAAGGTTTCTCATTGCGAAACGATATGAATATGAAGGAAACAGACGCCAAGCAGACAAAGCTGGATTCAAATAAAAAGTTCCTCTGATAGACTAAAATTCTGAATGGGAATTTTTTTTCTTTAACAAGTCAATTGAAGATTGCAGCAAACCAGTCAGAGCCACAAATGCACTCTGCTCTTATTCTGTCGAGGATGAATCGCTTTTTAAAGGACCAATATAAAGGGGGAAAAAGTAACGACAACTATTAACTTTAGCAATGGGGTGGGTTGGGTGTCCTGCCTTCAGCACGTAACCATATTGAATGAAGCTGATGAAAGAAAAATTGACAGATTATTGCAGAAGCAGGACTACAGTTGGGAAATTGAAAAGCTAGAAAAGAGTTGGTGGCATCGTTTATATTTAATTTCGTCTTTTTCTGTGGCTCGTACACGTACTACCATTTTTGAGTTAAATTTTCTGTAGTTCTGGTGCGGCTTTAATGAAAGTTGATTCTATGGGGAGGTCCATATTTTGTTGAGTTTACTATACGGAGAACAGCAGACGTCATTACTTGTTCGGTCGACCTTGGAACCAGAAATCTATACTCTCCTTATGGTTATTCCAAGTGTTGCAAACTATGTTGTAAGGAAGATATGGGATATTTCTGACATTCAATCAACGACAACATTTTGATGAGACTCATGAGTAAATACGAAATAAGAGTCCCTACCAATGGAACTTAAACGAAGCGGAACAACTTTTGGGATTATATATTTTTGCGAGTTAAATTTCATTATTGGGTTGTGTTCGTAAAAACTTTATATATTGAGCACATCTTAGAACTCTTATCAGAATTCGGCTGAATTCGGATGAACTTCGAAAAGATGAAAGGAAATGAGAAGCGTTTTCATATCCAGAGCCTCTTTTAGTTTTTTAGTTGATTCTACTTTTCTGGGGTATGAGGTGGATGTATTTTTCGCAATGAATTGTTCAAGTTTTCGTCAAGAACTACCAAGAAATCTAAACTGATTGAAATTCAAGAACTAAATATTTTCCCGACTTTTGACATCTTCAGAGTATCGGGTATAAATAATTTTAAAGGGGCAGTAGAAATATTTTAGTTGGGATTTTTGCGAAAAAAAGAAAATTTTCATGTCACGTACCTAATTTTATTAAATTTCTCTCTTAAAATTCAAAGTGCAGGCTAAAGCAATAAATTTCGCAACTGTAGTGAAAAATTGTATTATAAGCACTTTTGGAACATAAACTCCTACGCAGCTATTCATAAGTCTATGAAAAACATAATTTATATAGCTCTTGGGCACCAAGTTAAGCACTGTTAACTCCTTCATTCCCTATCATTACTGTAGGTTCATAAACATAGTTTTTGGAGTAGTAGCTTTAACTTTGAGAGCCAGTTCACTTCACAAACTTAATGGATGACAGCCAAACACTTCGGCGATATGAGAAAGTTGCACATAAAAGGTTTTTTTTTTTGCTACAATTCGATAAATAAAAACACTGAGGCCCATATAAAAATGAGCATAACTTATGCTCCCAAAAACTCACTTTGTCAGAAAAGTCCAGCAAAATGTGACTTCAACTAAGATCCAATTTAGGAGGATTTCCTTATCAAGTCTGGCGTGAAGCGTCTACGCACGTAATGAATCCCATTACGACAGTCTATAAGCAAATAACTCAGCATGAAGACACTTTCAATTAACTAAGTAAATTAAATAATACCAGCTCCCATTCGCCATCATGTGTAACAGAAGATTTCATCTTTTCCTTCACAACCCCAACCATCACGTGTGCAAAATTAACTTCATAAATACGCACTTTGACTTTGTCAACGTGTTAATTATCTATGGGAACATGTAGCGCACTCGAATAGCATGACGACACAACAAGCATATCCTATGACACATAGCGGAACGAATGTCTTAAGGACACACGTACAGTTGGCTGTTTGGAAAAATTAATACATGTGCGCCGTACGTATGTTAACCTCATTTCCATTACTTCCAAGTAAATTACGTCTAAGCCAAGAGACGCCCTCGTTAGCTCTCACAATTTATTGCCTTAAAAGGTATTTTAATTGTCATTATCTACTGCAGAAAAAAAGTCAGAGCAGAAAGGATATTTTCCTTCAAAGAACATCAAACCCTCAGAGCTGTAGGTACACCGTCGTAAATTTACCTAAGGTTCAGCCACTTTCAAATGTAAACAGGTGAGCTGTTTTTTTTTTTTTTTATTACGAAATCAACTCGAATACGCACGCCGAAGAACAAAAATAGCTTTCCCTCACACATTGCCGGGACGCAGAGTAAAGTTAAGTTTTTTTTTCGATTCCCAAACGCAATGGAAAAGACATCCGCCCACAAACAACCCAAGATAAAGTACACTCCTGAGTTCCAGCACACGCCAAGCCCGATATTATGAGGTAACTGGGTAAGCCCTCGCAGTACGGGTTCTACCCGTGCCGCAACTACAAGTCATGAGCGTTTTAGATCGATCGGCACACCCTTGGACAGCAATCGTACAACGTATACACGTAAAGGACATTGCGAAATAAAGTGATGACGAAAAAAAAACAGAAAGAGGGAAAGATAATGTGACAAGAGGAATTGTGATTTGTGCAACGTGTGACAACAATTCCATTGCTTTGCATCCTCTTGGGGGTTACTTATGCAATTGTTGCCAAATCATTCAACAGTATTTGACTATGTACGTGGGTGTGAGTGTTGCATCTTGGAATAGGGTTTTTCTTTTTTGCTGAATCACGGATGTTGTTGTGAACACTTTCGACTGCGAACGGGTCGAGATATGTGAAAAATGTGACCAATGTGCTAAATGGATTCTTCACCACTTGTAGCGGTGCCAATGCCAATAGACGACAAAGATACTGACGAGTAGTTGGATTCAGTGAACACATTGGTATGCGAAACTCTATCGGTATTCGTAATGGTTGTTTATTGAGGTTTACCAGCTTTGGCTGGGAGTGCATTCAAAATGTCTGTTGGGTTGTTTTGCATATTTAATATATGTCCTTTGATGCAACCAGACGACAGTATTTTACGAATGGCGTGGTAATTTTTTGCTGGTGGTGGTGTTGATGCTCTCCCCACTTTTAGCGTCCCCAAAACTGAAGTACGTAGATGATGTCGAGTTGTATGAATTAACTCCTAGACATTGGTGTCCTTAGGTAGAGTGGCTACGGTAGTCTGGGTGAGTGCATATTTATTTTTTTAAAGTCCCGCAGTCCCGTTTTATTCATAAATAGAAGGGGCCCCGTCATCTGTTTATAGGACACCTAATCGCTGTCGGGAACTAAAGAAAAGCAGAAGACTGTCCTACTTTCAACGGACACAGACTACAGAATGCCATATGTAACGTGAGATGACCGATAGATCCTTCCCAACCTTCTCGGCTTTTGCCGACATATCTAAATGTCTAAATTGAAATCGACCACCAGACATTTCCGAACGTGCGAAGAAGACAAAGTAGCTTCTAAATGTTTTTAGAGATTAGTACCAAGTGGGTCTTAACTCAAAGCGCGGATTTGTTGTCAGACTTTGTAGTGTAGTTCGAAAAACACTACAAAGGTAGCTGAACTCAACTGATCAACTGATTAAGCAAAGTACCATCATAGCACCCAAGGTTTAGAAGCGAATTTGTGCACGACTGGGTAGCACTTAGCTCTGCTCCTCGGACTAAAATCTATTACGGCAAATACTTGTAATTTAATAGTTAAATTTAAATAAAGTGCAAGCAAAGAGCTTCAAGCTATACAAAATAAAAAATAAAAAAAGATTGTAAAACCATGTATGGGAAGTACCTTTCATTTTGAAATTTTGAATTTAAAATTCGACATCGCCTCGACGTAGATATCTATAAACTCACATAGAGAAAAAGCCATAAAAAAAACTAAGGCTGTAGGACTGTAGGTGAAAAGGCAAAAATACAACAAGACCGAAACTGTTCGTCTTTTCGATGACAAAAAAGCGCTCATCGGTTCGGCAAAGTAACCAAGAATGGCCTGGTACTTCGCTCAAGGGTTGCTTGGAACTTTTTCTATGTATAGGTAGGTACCCAGTGAAAACCAAGAATAAATGATAATAAATCTGCGATGAGACATGTGAGGTTGCAACAGCATTCCATCTAAGTGCGAGGTGACTTGAAGAGTATCAAATTCAAAGGGATAGCTACAGTCTTAGGTCCTTAGGCACTCATTTTTGTGGTTCGTATTACGAAGGTCATTCGATATTCTAAAGTCCACCTTTCCACAATTTTTGCAGCATCACCTGTTCATTTACCGTTCCGATTTTCAGACAGTAAGTAGCAAACGTAGAATAATTAAACACATTCCACTCATACAAGAGAAGATCCCAATGTAAGGTTTCGTTCAGGAACTGTCAAAAGTCAAGTCGTACCTAATGTTCAAACTATTCATTCAACGAGTCCCACAAAAGGTAGGACTCACAAGAATCCTATTTATAAACGTTGGCCACAAAAGACGTGCGTGGCATATACGCAACACAGCAATACAACAAAACCATTCATTCCAACTTCAGTACTCGTGCATACACAATTGAACAGCTGCCTCCTCCTTGATTGCTGTGAAAGGACACAATACCTATACGCTTTCGTGGATCCCTCCCTGATAATAATAAAAAAACACGCAAAGCTCACTCCCGCACATAATGAAATGTTGTCTCTATAACAAAGGCACACAGAGGGTGGGATAAGGCAGAAAGGTAAACAGAAAAATGCACACAGAACATCAGGTAAAAGGCAAACAATCAGCTAAAAATGCTCCAAAAGGGATCTCTACCTAAACGTCCATGCACAGCTAAATGCACACAAATAAACATAGACATAAACACAAACACGATAAGCGCAACAAAAGCAACAACAATATGCCAACTAAGCGTATTTCGGGATAACACAACATAGACAGACACTGGCTTTTGTTGGGTTTTTGGTTGATGCCACAATAGTGGCATAACCATTACCAAACACCAAGGACACTCAACAACAAAAACACAATTATTCAACAACTGTACTCACCCTGATGATCTTTTGATCCCTCATGATTTTTCGTACACAATTCACAAGGAATGTCGCAATCATACCGCCGAGAATTAATCCAAAGACAACGATTATGATGGTAACATGCTCCGATTCTTTTTTGCCCTCTGGCTGTGGGAGGATAAAAGCAGAACACAAGAAAATACAGAATGACATGAGTACGAGCTACGAGGCTATACAATAGAATAGTGCATCGCTATAGTGTTAGGATAGAGGATATGGTCTGGAGGCAGGAAATTAAAAGTGAAAGCAATGGAAATGGCTGCCATTCCAGTGTGCGACTGCTATTGGTATTGGTAGGTATTGTACAGTTGGCGAGCCTGCTGAGGGAGCTAACATTATTTTTCCCTACTCCATTGTCTAACTGTTCGCAGGAAATCGTTAATCTTTCCGAAGAATATGGTGTTGGTGTGGTAGGATAGGTATATTTGGTGCGGGTAGCGCCTGCGGAAGGAAACGGACAAGGTAGGATGTTGTGGTTCGGTTGGTTTTTAGGATAAGCACAAAAGTTGGCCAAGGCAATCTGCTCTTAAGTCGACGGTAATTTAAACGACTTTAACATTATTTTTTCTCGTTTTTTTTTTTTTCGCTCCTCCGTTTGGTCATGGTCTGGGGGTGAAGGTGGAGATTTTGTTCGCATTTCTGACCGTCCGTTTTGTATTTTAACAAAGGATGACAGTTTTATTTGATTTCCGTAATCTGGTGGTGGTGGAGGTTTTGGTACTAAAGTCGGTGAATTGTGGCCAAATTTTGTACATTCTATAGTTTTGAGCATACAGTTTGGATATCCTCATCTGTAGTCGGTAGTCATCGTGCCGTGGAGTGTGGGGTGGTAGCGGTAGGTGGATTAAGGGAAGTTCATTTTTTTTGCTTTAATGAAGAGAGTTACAATCCTTGAAATTGTGCGGAAAATGGAGCTGAAGACTTTTTTTTGGCAGATTTAGGGAGAGATACGGGTGCCACCAGCAAGTAGGTAGTTTAAGATTTTTTTTTCTACGGTTGACAGGGCACCAGTGTCGGCAGGGATACTAAGTATTCGATCAGAAAGAGGCCCTACTCTGCTGTGATGTTTTTAATACTATACGTGCTCAAAAATGTTGGCCCTCAAGTCTTGGTGTATGATTTTCACGTCCTATACCCTAGGGAAGGTTTTTTTTGTTTGACTCCTTTCAAGTACTGTGCTCGTCGTTTGCTTGATAGGTTATTGGCTTCGATGATTACAAGTTAGATCGAGTCGATTTGATGCACCGAATTCGAATCGCAATTCGTGCAACCGTTTCCGACTTTTATAAGCTATACGTCATTTGACAGTAAGGTCGCCATTAAAACGGTAGAGGATGTGTTAAAAATTTAATTGTAATTCTATTCCTTATGACTTATGACAATCTAGGTGTGGGTTACTCTAAAGTAACACCATCACAAATGCGTTCTGAACTAAGCTTCGGATACATTGCATTACGTACAATGTGTTGCCTAAGTTACTACACTTCTTTAAGACTCTTTAAACTGGTGCGCTGGTATAAAGTTAACACTGGGTATTAGCTTAAAATCCCTCACATCCGCCAAGTACACACGACCAACTCCAGCTCAGACTTACCGGGCAACCCTCTTCATCCCAGCGGAACTTGCAATTGTCGCGCTTGTTGCACCGCAAATCATGCCATATGCACGTAGCATCCTGGCAATCGAACTCATCTTCCTGACAAGCTGCAAGACATAGAGAAACATTTAAAAAAAATCGTCACACAATCTGCATCCGTAGTTGTAGAAAATTATTCTCACGTACATGTCGCAGGTCCCCTGAACGCCGTGTATAACATTTTAAATGATGAATTCATAGCAACCTGCTCAGCAAAAAATCGTATATGCAAAATATTCGACTCCGATGTCACCGCCTCTCCCGTGGAACCGCAAAAGTTTTTCACTCTTCATACAGTTAACGAAAACGAAAAAAAAAAAAAACAATTTTAAAGGGACCAGATCCGTGTTTATAATGATCAACACTCACCTAGACGGTATGTTTGTGTCCTCGCCGAATATATCAATAAAATTTGTATCACAATCGTTGGGCCTAATCAAATTAAACTGTATAAACTTCAAAGAAATCTGCAAACATAAAAGAGACACGGATATTGATTATCATCCTGCATTTGCATTCCATCCAATCAAGGATGTATTCAATACAGAAACAGACTCACCTTCCAGTTCTCCTTCACCTTTACGATCCACATGCAATCAAGTGGTATCTTGTATATGGTGACGTTCGACAGGACATACTGTGGAACATCTGTGGAATTGATGTATCCTTCGTATAAATCTGTCGTCTCAATTGTGCAATTGAGCTCCGTGCTGATGGCTAGAATGAAGATTTACTATATCTTGTAACAGGCATAATGCTATATTAAACGTCAGTGAATGTAACGTTTATTTCTCGAATCACATTTGGGGAAACTATTTCGGTTTTAGTAATTCATGTAGTTCGATTCGGCTGATTCACTGCGATGGGGCTCTTCTTACCTTCCTTTGGTCGATCGATGAACTCGTAGACGGCAGTAAATCCGGAATACTCAATGCTTTCATCGGAATGAAAATGTAACCAGAGATGTCGTTCTCTCGACGTGATCATGGGTGGGAATTCTTCGCCGCAAAATCTGCCAATAAAATTCGAAAATCCATAGGGGCCGTCACGTATCTGTGTGGATGCAAATGAATGAGATATGTACTCGTGTGCGAGCTTAACATGGGGTTAGGTCTAGATTAAGTTGTGAAATATATTTTATGAATGGCAAAATGCTCGCTTATCCTGGGCAGTGGGAATTTAATTAAATTCAATGTGCACAAAAACAAGGAACACTCTTGTAAAAGGGAATCGTTAAAATGGCGGATGTTTTAATCATCGAAATCGGCAACGGCTTCTCGGTTTTAATGCGTAGGAGACTGCTGATGAATTTCAAAAAATAAGCCGACTTGTTGCTTGCAAAGGAGTAGTCATTTAAATTGATGGACGTATGATAAGTGGATTCGGTAATTCAGCGATCACCAGCGATGTGGGTAGGGGGACATTTAATATTCAGTTGGGTCCTGCGGAATTTTTGCGGAATTTCTTTGACTATTATCTGTTGGGCATAAGTCCAGTAATATTTTTTCAAGTAAAAAGGGTCATTAGTTAAAAAGTCTTATGCAAAGGAATATTTTTTTCGATTCCATACCCCCAGCCTTTACCTAAACACTGAGCCGACTTAAAAAATCCAACTAGGTCAATAACTGTAGTAACAACTTGATCCCTCCCAATACCAGCCGCAGGTGACCTTATCGAATTCTAAAGAACGCTTCGGATTCACATTCCCTCAACCTAAATTAGAATTGATTTGTACGAGTAGGTACAATAAAAAAATCGCCCCTCCCACATGAGGGTACGAGACGACAACGATTTCCGTCTACTAGTGGAACACATCTTAAGACTAATTAAAAAGCCACGAAAAATAAGCTCCTTACACAAATAATATCGTTCATTTCGTGGGAGGCAGAAAAGTATCTTTCCGCTATAAAACAGCGATTACATCTTCTCCAAGCTGAACCCCGAATTAAACACTTCCCATTAATAATTTCCACCTCAGAGCTATCCACACTACACTCCCAGTGTCCCAGATGAAAGACTTGAGCGTATATTACATCAGTTATTCCCAGAATAACGCCCCATAAAAGCCACCCCTATCGTGAAGCTCCCGCAGGAAATGAGCAGCACACCAGCACACAGGAACCACAAGGACATACAAATTAACTATTATTCGGCTGACTGTCCGCCAATGCCACAGTGTTTGCTCTATACACTATACACAAAGCAAACCAGAACAATCACAATAAAACCGTTTTCTTGCGGTGCCAAGGATACAACAATAAAAAGAAAAAGTGAGAAAAGATAACGGAACAGCAAAAGCAGAAGTAATCTCTCAGGACATACTTGAGTGAGTTAGTGAATCCGGATTTAACCGCAGAAAGATCTTGAGCTCCTTTTTTTTTAGCTCCAAGCGAAAAGGACCTTTTTAGTCAAACAATACCTCGAAACATAACATCATTTAATTAAATATTTTTCTCTTCAACATTTATTTGTTGATGGTGGATGAGGGCTGGGGGGCGAATTCGTCATCGCTCAGAGTCCGGGTGGACTTTTGTTGAGGCAAAGGATTTTGGGGCTATTGATGAGAACGCAGTGCGCTGCTTCGGAACTGACAATAAAAGCCACCGGATGATTGTCACTGGAGATTAGATTTATTTATTTTATTTCTGTTTTATTCTATTTACCCTCCTTCGAATGTGGTTGGGGGATTTCAATTTCCAGAACTCCTAAACAGGATTGGAATTTCGTTCAACGATATAGTAGAAGTGTGGCATTTCATATTTTCTGGCGGGGGGATAGCACTTGAAGGGTATTCTGGGATTTCTTGCGCGGAAACTAAATTTTTGTTCGGAGGTAAAAGCTATTACGTAGGTACTGTCAGTGTAACTGGATTAGGCTTGTCAATACAAGTAATTGCAGTACTCGTGGTATACTAAGTTTGAAATTCAATTTCATTGTTCTGTGGTTGCATCGGTGTATAAAAAAGCAAGCCACGTCTTATATGGCGGTGTATTGCCTTTCCAAAATTTTGTATTTTAACAAATGTTAATGACAGCACTGCCACTACCACGCGCTTTGCCTAAGAAGACATTCTTTTGAATTGACAGCACTTGTTCCAGTGACAATCAATTTGACAGCGGATTTGTGCTCATAGTTTGTAATTTCAGCGGTCAACTTATGTCGTTTTCCATTGCGATTTTCAGATTTTGCTCTTAGATTGGTGATTTTTCGTGCCCAACGGAACATAAAACGAGATTTTTCTTTCCTTTACATTTGTGGTAGAGCGCGTTTGAAAAGTCAGACGTTCTTATAAAAATTTATAAAACATTTATTATTTTTCTCTATTTTTCACAGATTTGTCGTCTTTTAATACGTAAATAACACATTTTAAGGTTTGAAAAATGACAAATGTTTTGGTGTTAGTGTAAATCTCGCTCATTAATCAAGATTCGCAAAATTAACAATGTTTTTTGTTTAGCTATACCAATGGAACGTGAAATCTGACAGCCAGCTGATTTCTGGAGTAGAAAAACAGATTTGAATCATAATAAAAAGGGTTTTTCTGTAACAAAGGAAAATGACATTAGGATTCATGAACATAACCCCAGTTGTGGATATTTTGTGGCCACCAGTGCACCAGTCCACCACAGAGAGCAGAGGTTTGAATAATATTAATTGGTCAGTTCGTTTTCGACAAAATTTGACAGAAATTTATTTCACAGCAACTGATAAATAATTTTTCAATTGTGTAATTTTTATTTTAATGGCAAAACCTCGTGGCCGTTTTTCTTTATTTTCTCTTCCAAAGTGAAGTTATCTTGCGATTGCGACAACTATTTATGTACCTACCTATTTTTCTGTGTGAGCTAGGGACATTTATGTAGGTAAGAATATTTTACAGGCGTACTGTAGCGAAAGACGAAAACTGGCTCCAATCGATTCTCAATCCGTTTTCCGTCTAATTGCAGCGCAGCCTCCTTAAGGAAGAAGAGAACCAGCACATCGTCAACAACAAAAGATGCGAAACAAACAACATTCCAACTTGAGAATGATTTTAGATTTTACCAAGCACTCTCAATTTACTGTACAAAACTAAGCGAGGCAAATGAGATTTTTTTTTTTTGAACATCCTGCAAAACAAAGGAAACTACTCACCTCCAAGTAATCAAATTTACATTCCTCCTTCTGTTCGATGCTAAATGAATTCCGGAAGTCCAATCGTATTAGCTGTCCCCTGGGAGCTAGAAGATTCATTGAGAAACAGAAAAATATATCCAAATAAATTCCAAATGAAAAATTCATGTGTTTTTTTTTGTTCGTATTGTTTTGTGACAAGTTCTTGGAATAATATTTCATATCTATTCGACCTCGAAGGCGAGTTTCCCTTCTATTCCTTTCAAATGCAGAGCAATAGTAGAAAATCTAATAAATTGAAAAATCACAGCTAAAAGCCACTCTGCGCTTACAGTCACAGAGAATATACTATACTTACGAGTATCTGCTGGCTGGCAGGACTCTTCTTTTTTTATGGCGAAGAACTTTCTTCTTTGAAATTATTATACCAACACGATGAACAGAGAAAATGCAATAAAGGGATATTTTATTCCATTATATTTTCCAGGGCAGGAAAAGAAGAGTTGAAATAATATAAGAGTCATGTATATCGGTGCAGATGGCTTTAAACACATGTGTATACAGGACTAGGAAAATAATAGACGATGTTGGAAAAACATTGTCCAACGAATGACTGAGCTATATTGATTCGAGTGCTCGCATTTCGAAGCTTTGTTGGGGCGTGTGCTGCTCTTGGGTATTTCAAGATTGATGCCGGTGATGAGTTGGACACAGATATGTGATGAATGGAAGTGGATACCACATGTCTTCTCGGAAATAACAGCAAAATAAATACAAATGTGCGGTTCAGAAAGCAATTAGGTTTTTAAGAGGAAAGTCATAGGAGGATGAACGCTTTAAATATTTTTTTTTGGGGGCTGATGCTGTGAGAGTGTGATTGTCCTTGCAAGAAAGTCATCCGAATCTGACAACTTAGTTCCAAAAACGAAAAATGATTACAAACCCCAGAAATTGCATTGAAAACAGCTAACAGCGCAGCTACCCAAACATGAGGTTGTAAAAATCGACCTTAACCACTTTATCCACAAAGCTATGCTAATGCGCTTGCTACAAACTATAGCCCACTTTCGATAGTGCTATCCGGTAAATTGAAGGAATTTCCGTATTCGGATTGGAAATTTTTGGCTGAACACTTAGGGTAGAGGAGAACTCCAGGTGAATGGAAATCACTCAGAAAATAAGGTCGACAGTTCTGATAATTTTTATACCATGTCGACACGGTGGAGGAGATACCTGCTGCTCGATTGCAGTTATACCTACTATAGATTGTCTCCTAGTAGCCTAAAGACTCATTTAATTTTTTCCCCGTTGCTCCAAATAATGGCAGAGAGGCCGTTCTCACATGTAGGTCGTGGAAAGTATATGGGTAAACAGAATATGGAAGAAACAAAAATGCAGACAGACCTATACGAACGGAAGGATGATGTTTTTTTTATTTTCAAAATTGATTGCATATGTATGCTGCTCTTGCAGGATGCTTTCTGCTGATTGTACACTTATTAAAGTTGACAAGGCGAGAGAGTGTTAGGAAAAAATTGTGAAATGGTCTTAATACTGAATATATGAGCGTGTTCTGTTTCTGTTTTTGGGTGTGGAGTCCCTGAATCAACATAAAGTGAAAATCGGTTATTAAACGGCGTGCAGCACCGGAGAGAATTAGGTAATGGGACCAGGGAATCTCGGTGGGAATTGTGTTGAGGGATGGATGCTTTTTTAGCCGCAAGTGGGAGGCACATCAGAAAACGTAGGAAGGTATGGAGTTCAAGGTGATGGTACCGTAATTGCGAATATTGCATTGAAAGGAGTTTGCATAACATGTCCACAAGAAGATTCTAATAGTAATTAAGGTAAATGTAGGTTGTAGGTGATCTGCATAGTTGACAACCTAAATGGTGAATAATATAAACCTAAAGGCAAACGCAATAGTGGTTACGAGGAGTTTGTTCTAGCTTCCTATATTCCCTTCCTGCTTTAAATATAACAGCTAGTCGAAGAAAAGGTATTGCTAAATTTGCCTTTTTTTATGGCGACTGACTCGCGTTCTAAACTGAAATGTCTACGAATTTATGATTTTTTTTATATTCATTTGGATTATATTTTTTACCCCCCAAAGTGAACTTTTCATTAGAAATGAATCTTCTGTTTCTGTATATAGAAAACCAGATTCAAAACAGAGAAGGCCTTTATAGTTTGTGTGGAGCTTCATTTGATGTTAGGAACGTAAAAGGTCCAACACTTTTAACGGCTTTTATAGATTTTTAAGCTATTAGTTGATGACATTCCTGTAAGCAGAAGTCGGCGACAGTTTGTTTAGACTTTTAGAAGGGGAAGTATTTAACTCTATTAATACCAATAGATTCCTTGATTATGAGGAGTACTAGCAATCAATGAGCAAACCTAAGTTGCAACTTATAACCGGCTCGATGTTGAGATATTTTTTTGTATAAAAAAGTTGGTTTCTTGATAATAGCTACTGGGCTCATATATCTTAGAAATGATCATCGGTGTCGAAAATATGGCCGGTCGAAAATCTCTTCATCAACGCGCATTACTAATGCCCATGAACACCAACCTTTCTTATGTTCTCTTATGATTAAAATCTCCTGCGTATACCTATATTTCTATCATGATTGTGATTATATTTTTTACCCCCCAAAGTGAACTTTTCATTAGAAATGAATCTTCTGTTTCTGTATATAGAAAACCAGATTCAAAACAGAGAAGGCCTTTATAGTTTGTGTGGAGCTTCATTTGATGTTAGGAACGTAAAAGGTCCAACACTTTTAACGGCTTTTATAGATTTTTAAGCTATTAGTTGATGACATTCCTGTAAGCAGAAGTCGGCGACAGTTTGTTTAGACTTTTAGAAGGGGAAGTATTTAACTCTATTAATACCAATAGATTCCTTGATTATGAGGAGTACTAGCAATCAATGAGCAAACCTAAGTTGCAACTTATAACCGGCTCGATGTTGAGATATTTTTTTGTATAAAAAAGTTGGTTTCTTGATAATAGCTACTGGGCTCATATATCTTAGAAATGATCATCGGTGTCGAAAATATGGCCGGTCGAAAATCTCTTCATCAACGCGCATTACTAATGCCCATGAACACCAACCTTTCTTATGTTCTCTTATGATTAAAATCTCCTGCGTATACCTATATTTCTATCATGATTGTGATGATTGTTCATGGAAAGGTCCCACCAATTGAATCATAAAGCTTGTCCCATATACGATCTACTTACTGTGATTAGGAAAACCCATTGAATATTTGTAATCAAAGATGCCCCAACTCCCAACCCAACTCAGCTTGTCGAACAGAAATCCACGACGAGGATAGTTAAAATTATATTTGAGATTAACGAATTTACCACACAAGAAAACCCCCTACGTAGATAAAGTGTCTACCACATTTATTAAGTTTCCCTGACAAGACTAGATTGCATAAGAACTTCCTCCCATATGCGGAATAAGGCAAACGTCTCAAACATCAAACACTTGGTTTCTTGTTACATGCAGAGTGGGCGGAAATAATTCCACTTCCTGCATGAGTCGACCTACTTTACTTCTTATTGGGTTCGTTGCCTACGCACAATATACATGTACTGTACACTGTACACTTGTACAGTGTAGGTACACGTCGAGAACATTCTAAATTCAATGACCCAGAAATATTGTCTACCATGACATATTAAACCCCCAAAAACCGAAAACTTACCTTCAATGATTCTCGTGCAATTGATATTTTTTGGATAATTATTGGGATAGTCTGGGCTGTACATAATATTTTGGTCGGGTTCACCTTCCACGAATTTGTGACATTTATCCATGCCCCCGTCGTCGTTCATCTCAACATCACGTTGAACGCGGTTTAGCATTGTTTGCCTTCTCGACTTTGAATTCATTTGGAAGAACATGCTAGGATATGACTCAGTCACCATTTTCTGTTCCGAGAAATGATGATGCACCATTGCTCCGGTCACAGAAGATATATTCGCAGCAACAGCTGTACCATCGATACTGTGACTTCGTTTCCATCGTTTGATTGAATTCACATCCAACGAGGATGTTTCTGTTGACACAGCTGATGAGGTTGATAATGAGGACGATGATGATGATGATGTTGTTGTTGTTGTTCTAGATGTTGGCGGCGATGATGATGATGGCAATGTCAGCAGCTGCTGCTGCACCGACATTGATGTGACTGGTGACCGCTGTGTCGTAGGTGCCGACTCAAATGACATAGTCGTCGAAGCGAAGAGGTAATTTTGTAAGGATTTCAATTTATTTGTGATAGTTTTTGAGAGAACCTCTTTACTGCTTTGGGTTACCCGAATGTGTATAGGATGCACCGATGGTTGACGGTGAGTTTGTTGCTGAAATATTGTTGTGGCAGTTGTTGAGCTGTTTGGTGAGACTGCAAATAGAAAAGGTAAAAAAAAAATAAAGAAAGTTGTAGTAGCATCAGTACGAGTTTTATTATTTAATTTGATAGTTCGGGTGGCGGAATATAAATTGGAATTGAGGAAATTACACGAAAAGAATATGTTTGGTTAGGTGTTTCAGATAAAACGTTTTCAATGACTCGAAAATTGATGGCTCATTGGCTGACAATTAAGGTGCAATTGGTTTCACGTGAACTCGAGTGTCTACAGCTCATGTGCAATCGAATCGGAAATGTAATTCAGCTTTGTGTAGCTGTCCCGATCTGATTTTGGTTATAATGGGACCGCAAATTTGTTTTAGGTAGGTGCACAATAAAAGAAAATATCAGAAATCTTATTGAATCTTTTATAGTACACTAGCTGGCCCGGCGAACTTCTTTCGTTAATGTTATGAAAATAATAACTCCGAGCATGCACAATGCACAGGAAATTCGAAAAAGTAAAGACGCTTGTGACAGATGAGATTTTGTATTTGAGTCAGCGATGCTAGCTCCAGCATTAGTATGCCTTCTAGGCATAATTCCGGAATAGTTTTTAGGAAATAGGCATCATTTTTTGTGAATTGTTTTTTACAATCAATTCGCACAAATATGTACCTACATTTTGAATTTGGTAAATCTGGTACATTCTTTGATCAAAGTCGCATTAAAAAAAATTATTTACAACTATGAGTCATGCTTATTTTTCAATTATTGTCTATTTGACTTACTCACGAAACCAAAACCTTGGATTATAGAGATAAAAAAAGATAGAATCGCCTATCCATCGACCAACATTTTGTTAAAAAATGCTTGAATCACCTTGTAGGTTAGTTGCAGTTCCTTTGTAAGATATGCAATTTTTATCTTTTTTTTACCAAAAATGCATAATTTTTGACGGGTATAGGCATAAAAACTTCGATCCTGATTAGCATCACTGGCGGTGACTCCAATCTAACTATTTTCTAACTTAAAGTCAAATTTAATGCTTTACCTATTTCTTCTAATTTAGACTAAAAGTTAATTTGTTGCCAAAGGCGTCTATAAGTCATGAATGACGCAATGGCAAATCGTTCTGAATAAGTATAGAATCCGGGAAATGCGAATGATTGCCTTTGAATTTGCACCTCAAAATTGTCGCTTGCAATTATTATTATATTATTGAGAAGCTCTTTCATGACAATTATACTCTCGGATGTTTGTCAGACGTTCGCGAGAGGTGGCGCAGTGAAAAAACCCTGAGTTGGAAATTGGGTTTTTGCGGGAATTGAACCTGAACCCCTCGCTTAGTAGTCCAACACACTAACCACTAAGCCACTGCGCCTTTATACTGAGCCGACTCTTAATTTCAAATTGTTTAGCGGTAAGCCCGAAACATCCAAAGAATTAAAAAATTTAAAACTTTAAAAATGTTTTGTTGTATTTGAAGTGACACTACCGTTTTTCTATCCATTTTTTTTTTTTAAAGGTTTCTTCTGAATACAAACTTCTATCCCCAATCTGATCCCATTAAAGTTCGCACGGGAAAAATTAGCATACCTATGTACTTCCTTAGGCCAATACGAATCTACCGTAAAAATCGAAATATCGAGTTATGAACGCACATAATGGCCATCAGTCTCTTTCATATATATAGTAGGTTTTGTCCGTGACTTTCGTATTAAGTCCACTAACAATTTAAATTATGCAACTTTGGAGTTTGATTTTCTCCCTTTTTTTTAATGGGAGGTGCCACATCCCGCTTTCTTAATAGGTACCGCTTATCTTTTGCAAAGTGCTTCCTACATAAGACGTAAACAATTTTCCTATAACTGGAACCAACCATACACATCCACAATTTTTTATTGAAATCGGCTGAGTGGCTTTGGAGATCGTAAATATTGCCACCTATGGGGTCCAAAAGTAACCTATTTTTTAAGTCTTGCTAAACCTGAAATACAGGAATACAAACAAAACAAAAAAGATTCATGAAAATTGGCACATCAGTTATCGAGCTATAATATCATCGAGTTTCACACCGAAGGAATCATGTATTTATTATTGTTATTGTATTATTATATTTTATAGACGATAATTGAATTTAACTGAAAAACGAAATGTGTGCCTACACCTGTTAAGAATTTTAAGATGTTTCCTTTTCCCTAAACCATCTCTGATTCAAGACGAACAAAACAAAAATCATTCAAATTGGTCGAGCCGTTCTCAAGTTTTTACCCCACTAACGCGCATCTATTTCCTTCCACATGTATAGACTAGACATAGGAATCTCCAATTTGGTCGAGAAAGGTATATGCGAGCATCATCAGCATAAAGATGTACAGCACACTCGAGGAAGGTCATTAATATAAAGACAAAACAGGATAGGCCAGGGATCGACCTCTGAGTAAATTTTTTGGACGAGAATATTTTTGCTCAGCAAAAACCTTTTGAGAACGATTCGTAAGATGGTTACCTACTTATAAGCTGCACTTCCGAATTAAAGGGCTTTTACTGTAATACAACCTGCAATATATGAGGAAGTATCATTTTTAGGAAGCGTAGATGTATTCCATCTTCCCCAACTGCGTTCGAGTTAACCTTTATATTTTTCCAACTGAATTCGAAGAGCAAAACTGATTTATAGTTACTTAGTCTGATAGATATAAAAATGACTGCCTAGTTAATTGCCTATAAATGGTATGGGTGCAATCTCATTTTGCCTGAGCTATGACATTAAAACATTAAATATGCACCACAAGAACATGATGAGTTCAGCAACGACGTCAAGGGAAGACCTTCCAACAGGACCTAGCTCGCTGTCGAATGCGGACCTACTGGGCATTCTTCTTGCGTTATACAGTTTTAGTTCGATTCGTAAAAAGTGTTGTCGTTTTTGAAACAAAAATAGGAGTATCTATATTGACCATTTATTTTTAATAATTTTCGGGTTAAACAGTATACGCACAAAAAAAAAATTCACAATTGCAAAGTGGGATTTTTAAACCTGTTTCCTTCTTTGTTCCACAGCTTTATTAAGCCACGTAGAATTCACCTTTTATTTGGTCTATGTTCCATAAAAAAATTAGTTTTAAAAGAAGCCCATAATCCTAAGCTTTAATTATTTAGTAAGATTGATTAGTATAAGATTTTCAGTGGGCTTAGAAACCCCTCTTAAAAAAAAATAATATTGCTCGCAAACTGTGTACCAAAAGCTGAAAAGATCTTTGGTTCAATACTGTTGATGGAAGGTCAAACTTCGCTGTTGAATATCGCAAATCAATTCGAAATGTTGCCCCGCCATAAATACAAACACTTTGAGGTGTTATGCCCAGCACGTTCTGTTTTTGTGACCACAGAAGGCAACTTTCTTAAAAGTAAACGAACGAATTTTGAATACAACATGAAGGTGGATCTGTGGCTATGTCTAATCAAAAATGCAAGCTCGTTTCACAAGTTTGCTCAACTTGCACAAATTAACTATCTCATGGAGATACATAGAGTCATAAACATGAATCGTATTTTTGTTTTTAATTCCAAGCCATTTATCGGCTATCGGCTCCTTCACATACTGGCACGCATTCAATGGCTGATAGCTATTCCCTCTCCAAAAAACAATATAAAGTGTGTTAGTTCATAAATCAATTGCAGTCCTCCTCTTCCTTTGAATTGGAAACCCCTAAAACAAACGCTTCCCCATCACACCAAGGAGCCCACCTACTTGTGAAAATCAAAGAAGAGAGATCATATAAATTTACTGCCACTCTTGGCAAATTATCAAAATATCAATTTCATTCTTTGGTTTATTCTGTAACGTAACAAAAAAAAAAAAAAAACAAAAGAAAATAACGCAAAACTGGGAATTTCTTTACCCATCCGGATATGGAAGAGAATATGAATGAAACAAACTCTTGCAACCGCACAAATATTTATAAGGATTGTTGGTCATTCCACGAGTTTAGACACAAAAAAGAAGAAGAACAAAACGCATAAAACAGTAATCAAAACAAAAGCCGAGTGAAGGAAGCAAAAAGTTATTTCCTCCCCTCTCTCGCTCTCCCTGTTTGGATCCGAATAAGTTTCCTTTTGTTGTGCAGAAAGGATTTCCTCAATTACTTTATTCTATTTGATTCCTTTTTAATCCAAAATGTTGACCCAGTTTCAAACCACTGATATTATGCCATAAATACATGCACGGTACATGATACATGTATATAGGTATACCGCAAACAACAAAAAGCTGTACCATTTCTGTTTTATTTTTTCTCGCTTTTACAAAAAATGAGGGAATATAAATAGCGAATCGGATTTTGTACACTATGAGGATGAAGAAAAAACATTTCCCAAGGATGTTGTCTGCTGTGCGATGGAAAAGCATGTTTATGACTCTGTTCGTGGAATCAATGAAATTGACTGATGCCCAATAATGAATGGAATGGAGTGATTGATGGATCCAGTGTTTTACATGCTGTTATGTTGGGGCGAAAAGAAATGGAGGCAGTTTTTCGGGTAATTTGAGAAATCAGATAGGCAGACCTGAAAAAAATATGCGAAGCTATTTGTGTGTCTGAAATTTATGTGATTTGATACATTTCAGCAGCTGTTTAAGATGAGCAACTCAATTTGCTGTGGCAGTAGTAATCCAAAGTAAGTGTTGAACAATTAGCGAAATATTTTATTTGAGTCAATGCCATCTGAACATTAATCTGTTCGTAGTTAATAAAATAATAGACTTCGCCAATGGTAAAAATTGTAAATTAGGAACAATTTAGATATAGCGTCTCTGCACCACCTTTGCATGAAAAAATAAAGTGCACGACTGGGTCGCACGAAACTTTCTCGTTTAGTGTGAGTCTGACTGACTTTCAGAGTCTTCATCAAATCAAAAATTGAGGACACAATAGTATTGAAAACATCCTTTGACTCTAAGTTTGCATTTTGGTCAAAATCGTTATCGCCGTTTTTCGGTAAACTGACAAAAAAAAACTAAATTAAAAAAAAAAAAACATTTTTTCAAAAATCCATTGTACGATAATATAGAAAAAAAAAACCGGCCAAGTGCGAGTGTCACTCGCGCACCGAAGGTTCCGTATTTTGCTAAAGTCCAATACAACAGATATTATTTGAAATCTATATCATTCAATCTTTCCCCTCTCTTCTGTCTTTGATGGGGTCAATTGTGCACAACTGCGTAGTAGAGATTAAAACTTAGGTATGAGAGAAACGTATTTTACATGATAAAATTACCTTTTTTGAAAATATCTTGTAAACTATTAACTTTTCGGCAAAACAGTATTCAGCATATATATAGATAAGAACATGATCTACAAAAAAGGAATTTATGTATTTTTTTGTGAATCAAGAAATAAACCGTTTTTTGGGCAAATTAAAATATTTTTTTCACCAGATTACTAATTAATCCAAAACCAATCGATGTATTCCTTCCATTGGTATTTGTCGTTTAACTAGAGGTTATACCGGATGTTGTGTGTAAATTTTAGCCTCCTAGGTCAATCGGTTCTTGAGATAGACCTGGTAACAAAATTGGCTTATTGGGTTCGGACAGACAGACAGACAGACAGACGGAGAGACATCCGAGCGAAACTAATAAGGTTACGTTTTTTCCCTTTGGGTACGGAACCTTAAAAACTGAGTTTACAGTAAAGTTATAAATGACCATATTAAATTAATCAACTTCAGTAGAACCAAACTAAGGTTAACGGTAGGAATACTCTCTGGACATTGCCTTCTAAGGAAGCATGCCATGAGACTAGGACTGGCTAGCTCGGACATATGCAGGTATTGTGAGGACCTACAAGTCACGGAAGACATCTTCCACATTTTATGTGAGTGTCAAGCAATCGCTCGGAGTAGAAGGAAGAACCTTGGCAGGTACTTCTTTAATCACTTAGAGGAGGTTGGTTCCTCAAACAATATTGGGACCATTATCAAATTCTGCAGGGAAATTGATTGTTTGGGCGATTTGGTTTAGGTTTTTAACCGTTACGGTTCCCTGGGGATGGCGATGAACTCACAACCCCACTCAACCTTACCTAACCTAACCTATAAATGACCACATTGCTTCAGAAATTATTTTTTGTTGCCATCGTATAGACCGTTTTTGAGATATGTCGAAAGTACCGTTGTTCGAATTTTTAGCCAAAAACTGGGTACGTAGTTATGGTAACCTCACCTACTTAAGCTTAAATATTAATTTTGGTTGAGTCGTTAGAGTCGTTTTCGATCAAATCAAACTGGTACGAAAATTTTATATGTGAAATACCATTAATATTGAGGTTACCCTGAAAAAAAACCTCCCGAAATGTAAGCCCAAAAACGGTTTGAACGTAATCCGGGAAGCGGTTTAGGCTGTAGGCCTGTGGAAGGACGGACAGACGGCTAGACCAAACAGAATTTTGCGACCCACTTTTTTGAGTTATAATCGTAATATCAGAATTGATTCATATCTCGGTTCGAAATTTTGTACGAAAACAATATTTTTCTCTTACTACATAATGGAGAAAGTTAAAAATCAAGAAGCCATGATATATTTGAAGCGTTGAGTGAGGAGGTGTTAAGTGACAAATTTCTAGTTTCGAGTAAAAGAGGTTTAAAATTGTTTGCCCATAAATCTGCCTAAAACCGAAGTTGTAGTTCGGTAACACGAAATAAAAGTAAATAAAGAAAATGCTATTTTAGACAACGTGACTTCATTTATTATACATTATAATAAGTGGTGTTTTTGTACGAATTAATGTCTTAAACGGTTTTATACAGCACTTTTTTCCGCTACGAAACCTGAAAAATCTGTGTATTTACCACCTTTAACCATATCCAACTCCTATATTAAGTACAGTAGAGTATCGGCGAATAGGCCAAAATTTAAGTTGTCACATAACACCTTTATCGGATAAAAAAAATGAAAATTTTCAAAAATGTCACTTAAGACCATCTCATTCTCAACGCTTCATTTGTTTTCGCCAGTTAATATATTAATATACTTAAATTGAGTAAATAATGGAATTTCAAAAATAATGCAAGCAGTGCATGATTTATGCGGATTAACCTATTGTTTTGTCCTCAAATTGGTCGTAGGACGAGGTGAATATGACGAGCTGAACTAGAATTATTGCAATACATTTTGCAGTATATATAAAATTCTTTTGTCAAAATGAAAGTTTCTTTAAAAGGACTGCTGTCAATAAAAAAATCAGACCTGGAAAAAATCACCATATACAGTTTTAGGTTAGTTTGGTATTTTGTCCCATTTAAGTTTAGAGCATTCGAATACTGCTAGCTGCTTTGGATCACCACATCCTTTAAAAACAAAAGAAAACTTAAAATTATATATTATATCGAGTGTTCCCCGTTAAAGGCTAATTATTCAAATGTCTTCTTTACCAAAAGAAACAGCGATTGACAAGTGGCATTTTATTGCATACTCCAGTTGCGTAAATTCCCTTAAAAGATGTGTATATTTACCGTCAATAATAACAGCTTAGTCAAACTGCATCAAAGTAATCCCTGCACCACACACTGTACACCATGTATCATTCTGACACTTTAATTGTACTCACTTAGGGTTCAGGAATTCATTTCTAGCGAATGGCAGGTTAGAACTCGTACGCAAAGGAAGTTCTTTGCCTACTGCAATATAATGTTTCTTTTCATCCGCATAATATAAATCCTTTCTATTCATTATTTATGCAGCTTTCATGTTTCTACTCCTTCTATTCGTATGTGTGTGTGATGGCTGAGTTTCATGTTAACATATTAAATTACGTACATAATTTAAGAGTTATTATCTTTTTTTCTTAAATTCTGCGTACATTTTATCATGATCATTGTCTGCATCCGGAAAGTTTATGCAGATTTTAATTTCGCTTTGGGATTTATGTGACAGCAACAAGAAACAAAGTAAATAACAAAACAGGCTAAAGTTTTGTGCGAATATAGTCGCGCATCTGGAATACTCTGTTGAAATTGGGTTCAGTTTGTATAGGCGAAGAAGGAGCATCTTTCCCCTGGCGGATTTACTGTGTGTTGTATTAGGTATAATATATGTGATTTGCTCGTATCAACACATAACTCCATAAATAATGTAGATACCAACATGGTACATGAAGCAATGTTATTAGTAAGTAGCTTGCTGATTATGTGTTTGCATTTGAGTTCGATATGTGTATGTGGTGAAGGTTTGCATGTCAAAATGAAATGAACACGACTCCAAATTTTCCTCAGAAAATATTATCAAATTTAGAGATCCATTGTATATAGCCTCAAAATTGGTGGTAATTATAAACGTCGATGTTGGTATTGATGTAGGTACTTAAGCGAACAAATACAAATTCGCATAGTGATGGTAGCTATTAATTTATCGGGTTAAGAAAGAAAGCTGCCAGTGATACAACGATATTAAAAGCACTTCATTCATCGAATTATCAATTATTTTTTATTGACTGGAAAGCTTTTCTTCCGACTGTCAGGTATTTGACAAGAATATACTTCAGATTGGCATTGCGATTTATTGATTTATTGATTGTCATCGCAAAATCCAATCGAACGGGGAAATGAATCCTCTTGAAATGGCATGGAAGATCAGTTGAAATAATCGGAATTCCCGGGATAAGGACTTCCTCTTCTTTGAATTTGACCTTGATGATCTTCACTTGATTCACATTGTTCATCAGAAATCTGATAAGGACAACTTATTCCCGCAGTAGATAGACATTTCCTCCCAGCAATTTAAATAAATCTACTTCGTCATAAATAACTCATTCCAAACGTAAGCATTAATTTGTTTGGCATGTTTTCCGATCTAATCCATCAGATCAGAAATTTCGGAAGCAATCAAATTTATCAAATAGTATCAAAGAATTCCATTGCCGCCACATAGTAACAATCTGAAAACAACTCGGGCGTATACACAACATTTTTTTATTTTTATTTTATTTCCTGAAATGTTTCCAATTCCATTTGAAAACAAGAACTTCCTCATACACTTCATTACATGACTGTAACCCTTTTACGCATACCTACTATACAAGGAACCCTCCACATCAAAAATAGTACACCGTCCCCAAGCAATCAAAATTCAATCAAAAATCAGCAACTTAAATTGCTCATCCCTCTGTACGAAGCATCCAAATGAAATTGTAATACCCAGGATAACAGGAACATTTTCTCAACACAGGCAAAAATATATAACGTCTACTCATTTTTATTCCATTGATGAAGCCAGCCTTCAAATCCGAAAAATATGTATTCCTCGAAATAGATGGTAAAAGCGAAATCAAAAAGTCCATCTCAGGGCTGAGGAATGAAAGAGATACCAAAACTACTTTATGCTCTATAAGCCAATAAAGCGGCGCACACAAATATATCAATCCATTCATTTGTATACACCATTGACAAAAGGGAACTCATTGGGACGTGTTTTTCTGTAACCCTAACGCCGCTGGATTCTTTTGATTTGAAATATTTTTTTTGCCTTTTACCCTGCAAAATGAATTTATTCGCTTCTCTTGTAGCCGACACAGGTAACATACCATTATGAAGCCTGGGGCCTCGAAACCATGTATCGAAGGAAACTCTAATATTTGAAATTCCGATAAAATTACCTCAAGCACAGTATTTATGTAGGTACAGTAATCCACATCCACTGTGCGAGTGTAACAAACTGGATGACTAAATTTCCACACTCTAAGTAGTGTATGTGTGTATTTATACACTGAGCCTCTAAGCTTCGACCGGCAAAATGATGAACTTTTGGAAAATTTGAAGTTTTTGAATCAATTAGTTCATCGAAAAATCTAAACAGGAACAAAGAAGAAAACTCTACACGATAAAAATGAGTAACACCAAGAGAGTGTGTGTTTGTTTTAGATGGTGGGATCAGGGACGGTCCTAAATGCCTTGCGGGCGGAATAAAAAATTAAGCATTGTGCTGGGCAGCAGCAGCATTACGATGAGGGTCTTGTTATATTGTATTTTCAAGTGGAATTCTAGGACAGTGATATAGGATCTAACCGGAGCGATGTGAAATTTCCATTTTTCACTGAGGAATTTCAATATCTTTTCTTCGACCCATGTGAGGATGAATGTTAGGCTCAGATGCCAGTGATTGCTACTATATTTTTTGTATGTGGAATATTTCTTTCTCAAAATTCTTGGCTATTTATCGGGTACATATTGTTATGTCTCCAGGTCATCCACTCAATTTTGCTGGGAACTGGGTAATTGTGATTTTTTTATTGGGCGCATTTTAGAATACGAAATATTTATACCGTTTATACTGACATCCCGGGCATTAATGTTTCTGTACCCCTTGGTTGGGAAAACCAGTAACAGATCGGGTAACCATCAGAAAATTTGTTTCGGCAGCTCAGCAACCACAACTGAGTTTTACCAAGCTTTGGAGAAGAGAGTGCTCTTGGTTGGGGTAAGGTGCGTTGCTTTTCTAATTCCTCCCCCAAAAAACATCAAGTCAAATCAATGTAAGCCTATTACGTTAATTGTTTTCTATTTACGCACGGGCGCAGCTCAAAGACTTGAAAAGTAATTAAAGCCCTCAACCGCCAGACCCCTCATACCTGGCCACTTTAAGTTTTGTTCGTTTGTTTGTCTTCTAAGTAGAACTTTTCCATAGATTTTAGTATTACTATAACGAATCCGTCAAAGTTGTCCACCATCCCATCAGCAACACCGACGACCGTGGAGGTCGGGGAAATTGTCTTTTACCAGCGCACGTACTCGAGATCAAAAAGAAACCGGCAAATTTAATTTCAAGTGCGAAGCAAAAAAAGAAAAATCTTTAAAAAAAACAAAAAAGAAACACAAAAATATCACTCCAAGAAACTGTGCTCTAAGGGACGTCATAGGACAATTTTACAACTCAATTTAATTCCAATTTATTCAATTAGGTGTGAATCCTTCAGGCAAGATGCCACCACCACCAGTGCCACACCCACTTTCATCAGCATGGAGACGAAAAAATTTCTTCATAACACTGTAGCAGAAGCCCAGGGTAATTTAATTTCCCCATTACTTTGGCACACAAATTGCCAGAGCAATTTCCCACCAAGAGGGCGGCATACTTTACTTTTTGCGTTCACTTGGCTTCACCTTATAAGCCAGCAGAACTCACCTAGAACCATGTCACCACATCGCCTTTGGTGTGTGGCACCTGGACAAAATCTGAGAATGTTCTGACATAGCCAAATCAGCGACCCCGATATAGGCAAAGTGCTCCTCAGCAGAAGTCGATCTCATTCCATCTCTCTGCCATGGAATTCGAATTGAATTAGCACACATGGTGGAGGAAGCGACAGCCAACGTGTGAATTTGCGTGGCTCTTACTTTGATAAATACTACCTCATGGCCGATGACGACGATGGTGACGACCCAGTCATGGAAAGATGCGGAAGGATGCCTCGATTTTTGTTTAGAATGGATAAAACATAATAATTGCTACCCCCAAGCGAATGAGCGGGCGGGGGAGGTTGGGCCGAATAGATGCTTGGTAAATGAAATTAAAATTTTATGAGATTTTCTTGTACTGTTTTGGTTCGGTGATTTTAGAAAGACCGACTAAGACTGATGGTGACGACAACGACAACGGCAACGACAAAGAAGGCAAGAAGGATGCCTTGCCCGCAGCTAGTGGTTCTTGGGTGTTGTCGCGCTGTTGCATGTGTGTAGTGGCTCTGAGTTGATTCAAAATAATTCTATTTTTGAGATGATTATCCTTAATAATTGCCAAGATAAAGCCGGATGATAGGTCTGCTTGTGCACAAGAAGGAGACGAGAGTTGAGAAGTCAGGGTCATTAGGGAAACATTGAAGATGCATAATTAAGGACTTAGTTCAGACGTTTCAAAATGTATTTAATTAGAATCCATGGTATGGGTAATGAAATTTTTTTCAAAATATGTGTCATGGTGTAGTATAGTATATGCTTGATGAATGGGGATGGGGTGAAATGAGTTTTTCAGATTAAAATCGCTTGGCAGCTCAATGCTATTTCGAAAAGTTTCCAAAGTTCATAAGAGTGTTTGGAGACGGTTCTCTTGTGTGGATATGTGAATTAAGACCTTGGCGATAGAAGTGTTACAGGGAGTGGATTTTTGTGAATCAGAAAATCATATTAGGGGTCACACTTTACCGATACGCAAGTAGTGCTCGTATTTCTTTTAGAATACAATGTCAGGTTTATTTCTTGTTTGAATGGTTGAACTAAAGAAAAAATTTCGTCTTCATCCGGAAGATAATACCACTTGATGCGATTCGGCGTTGGCACCTTGAATATGAACTTCGATATAAGAAAACTGTTCCCAACGTCTTCGATACGTCATACATTAAACACAAAGAGCGCAAGACATCTGGAAACGAATTTGGGCAGAAACCTTGCAGCAGATAAAAAATTGCTAGTTTCTACAAATTTACACATTTTTTAAACAGAGGAAGACAATAAAAACCTTTAAGCTCACCTCCAGACCTAAGAGGAGCTTGACAAAATAAGCCTTATAGAACTGAAGGCTTAAAGGCTAGTATTCTTCGATATCTATCTTTCTTCTATATATCTACTATCTATATATATACATATATAAAATTGTTGCAAGTGCGTTGTGACTTTATAACTTACGAACGGCTAAACCGTTTTCAACGATTTTTGTTGTGTTTTATTCGTCTTGAATCAGGGATGGATTATAAAAAAAGGAAAAGTCGGAAAATCCTCGACAGGTGGCGTTGTAGCCACACATTTCATTTTTCATGGGGAAAAGCACTTTGACAAAAAAAAAAAAAAAAAACTGGATAGAAATCGAGTAGTGACATTTCAAATACAAAAAAAAAAATATTTTAAATTTTCAAAGCAATTGTTGTTGTCAATAATTTTAATTCTTTTCCAAGCAAATTGTTGTTGTCAACTATTTTAAATTTTTTTTAAATATAACCTACCTACATTAAGTAACTTTTTTAAATCAAAGTATCTGATTTATTTCATGGTTTTTGAATCCATCATTTTTGTTTGACATGTATTTTCAGGATCCTTGCATAAGTATGTGTGAGTTAGTTGAAATGTAGGGGTGATTGAGATGACGTGGACTGGACAATGATGACAGGCAACAGGAGTTGTGGAGCGTTTTCAGTTTGCATGTAGGGATTGGTATGAAAAATGAGCGAGTAATAGATTTTATATAATTTACACATCAATGATTTTTATCTACTGCCTACTCTAGTCGTGGTTTTTGTAGTTTTTAGTTCTCGAACGATTCTTCTGCCAGCAACTTTTAATTAGGATATTATTCACAGAATGGTTAGATTATAATCTGAAAATAAACAAGGTTACTCTTAAAAAGATTCTGAACTGGAGAAATCAGAGAATGTCCACTGCTAAGAGATGCCGAGATATACCCAACACGCTGATCTCATTTCAATTTTCTGCCACCGGCTCTATGGTAGACAACTTTAAAACTAAAACATGTTTGTCTTCTGAACCAAATGCCTCTATGTTAGGTAAGCACCGAAGAAGACTCTGTATTTTTCCTTACAACGAAAACATATGGTCGATGGTAGGTTACCATGAAGTAAGACGGACGCACAGAACAAGCTTGATTATTTGAACAGAATATTTGATTCTTTCCTAGATCCAGCTGAAGACTTAGGTATTTCATTTAGCCAATTCCTCAAATCTCAGCTTATCTCGAAAATGAGAAGTATTTTTTGAAGATCACGACCGGTTTAGGATCATTGAGAAAATTCCAACATTCAGTCAACACCTAATGAGGCGGCGGTGTATAGCATGTTCATTAGGATCCCATATCTATTTCTTCTCACAAGAAGTGAGATAAAAATTTAAAAAAAAAAACGGGCCTTATTCTTACTCTCGCAATCTTGGCAGAAATTAAACGGAAGTATTCGACGTTTAATTCTATATCATCAGAGACCAAATAACCAGCGATTTGCACGAGTGGTAGATCCCTATCTTCAACAACTAAGGAAATATAGGAGACTGATAGTACTAGTTCTGCTCAATGGAACTGAGGATTGGACTTTGTCTCAACCAGAAGAAGATATATCCTAAGCCGCTTTGAGAGGAAGATTTTTCACAAAAAGTGTAGTTCTGTTTGTGTTGAGGGGCTTTAGACGAGAAGATTAATTTATGAACTTTGAGTGAAAATTACGCATCAGTCTTCCAACATGGGCAGATCATATATAGACAGAATGAACGCAAATGCTACGGATACGTTATTTAGATGCATAAAGTCTTATTGCATTTCAGAGTTAGTCGAAAATTCCCTCGCCTACAAGTTTCACTCATATTTGCTTGACCCTAAAGAAAATCTCTTGAATTGAATCAAATGGATTAGAAATTTAGACATATCAGGCCACTCACGAAGAAATCCACATTTAACTTGATTGATAAGGGTCCCCAAACCCAATGTACAATAGCTACAACTATCAACGACATGGCATACTGAAATCACGCAAAATTTTAATCAAAATCCAAGTATGTCTAAATTTGATGTATTCGTATGCTAAGAAATGTCGGTCCTCCTGCTAATTTCACACCAACCTCCCACAGAATTGAACCAAAGCATATAGCTCAAGTGTACCATCCCCGTTGAAACAAGAGTGATTATCGCCACGTCAGTTAAGACGGTTTCGTTCTCATAAAAGTTTTTCGCTGATAACGAATCTAACTAAGTTTTCTTTCTTTGAATAATCAGGACTTGAAAAAATGTAAGCTCAAGAAAAATATTAAAAAAAGGAAAAACGAAGGATAACGCAACTCACTTATCCTGCCTAATTGCATCTGTCTTTAACTGTCTTTTATTATAGAATCCATTTACGTACATTTCGCATTAATTGTTCAAAAGAAAATGAAAAAGGCAAAAGCACACACCGATGTGAGTGCAAGGTATGGCTTACGATTAAGGTTGGAAGCCATATTAATTTTTCTGCATAATTAACCATTTTAACATTTTGAGGTGTGCTTTGTGGTCTACTGGTGGAAACTTTCTTTGTTATCGGTTTCTTTTGGTGCTCTGCAAAGTGATTGCAATCAGGTTTGTAATTACATTCACCGTCACGGGTAGGTAACTAGACTGCGGTACCTTTAGAATTTGTGCATTTTAGGTTGCAGTTTTATTTAATGTTTACAAATATGTATTTCACAAACATAATATGAATAAAGTAGTAGTAGTAGTAGTGATTTTCATTTAAATTAACACAAAAGTTAATGTGAAGCCAATAAAGGTATGCGGCTTGAAAAATGAATAGATCTTCGGTCAGAGGGAGGTATAGCTACTTTGGTGTATTTACTGATCTATATATCGTCTTATTTACAAAAAATGATTTTAGGTATTCATTTCTGGAACCACGTATATCTTCCACATTCGAGTCATCTAATTTGGGCTATATGAGAGCTAAGTTAAGAGTCAAAAAATTAAGGGAAGTTTACTTAAAATCTAGCCCATTTTATACCTCCTAGCAAAAGATCGACTAAAACAAAAGAAAACATTAACACCACGGCCCATGTTCTGTAATTATCACATCGATATATTTATCACTAAAACGATACAAATTGAAAAACATGTTACTATGTTTCTGATGTGAAAATTTATCGCATGAGTTACAGAACATGGGCACAGTTCATGTGAAAACATTCCCCAAACAACCAAACTTTTTAATGAGCTGTATACCTTGGACGACCGAAAATGACTTCTGCAATCCTTGGGACAAATTTTGAACTCTTATTATATTTTAAATAAGATGACCAATTGCGATAAAATGTAAATTAGGTATATGCTCCTCCATTTATTAGGCCTTCTTCAGACGAGTCTGAGGCTCGGTTTCAGCCCGAACTTAAAGCTTTTTGGCATCTGTTTGTTTTGTAAAGAAAACCACTGAACTTATGATTTTAAACTACTTTATTAATTACTAAAACTAATTACAAAATTGTCTAAGAGGGAGGTATTTGTTCTAATTAAAAGACTGAATTGTAGTCATTAAAAAAAGCGAAGCTCGAGATGAGATTGTCAAAGTGAAAACGACTGACAAGCGTATTAAAGAGCAGACACAGACAAAGAGACGGACCTAGAGAAATTGATCTGCAAGCGTTTTTACGTTTATATTCCTGCACGGATGCTTTTTCTTTCGAAATCAGTTATTTATTTAATTGATAGTGAACCGCCCCAAGCTACATCGAGACAAAAGTCTGAAATGTGCTCAAGAAACCATTTCAAAAATAAGATGTAAGTCCACCGAGGACTAGGTTCCCACCTAATGGGAAATAAAACCACTTTCGTGAAGTGGACTAAGTTCCCATGTAGGGTGGGAACTATGTCCACTTTCTGATGGGAACTTAGTACACACTCAAAAATAAGAAGGGGGAACTTACGTCCAAACTAAATTGGACAACAAACTCACGATCTTTTATTGGAGTAACTCCGACAAAGCGTAATAACGCCAACAAAATTTCAGTAATAAGACCAACCTTGCACCCACCTCGTAATCCAACAGTAAATCCAAGCAGGGGGGTTGCAGGGGGGCAGCATGCCCCCCCATACAGATTTCATAGTTTGAGAGTGCAATAACACCAACTTGACGTTAAAAGGGAAATAAAACCACTCTGAGTTTTCGGAATTTATTTCCCACCTTATATGGGAACTAAGTCCACTTCACGAAAATGGTTTTATTTCCCTCTTGGTGGGTACTAAGTCCCTCAGTGGACTTAGTTCCCGTGGACTTATTTCCCTGCACCCCTTTAGAGACCATAATTACAATTTTTCAGTCTTTGAAAACTCCTTCCCAACGACTACACTATCAGGAGGAAAATGGTCTTGAGAAACTAAATTGAAATCAAATCCAATTTGCATTTTTGCAGCCGCAAATGAAACAGCACAGTGAGCCACGACCTACCTTGTTTTTGAACAGCACAATTAGTGCAAACTAAATTCAAATTTAAAAGCATCTTTTTAACATTCTCATCCATTACACAGTAGAAAAATAACTAGAGGTAACTTTTCAGGTCTGCGAACTTCACTGACCTGTTCATAAAGCTCTTCAACTTTTCTCATTAAATGTTTAGGTACTCGCCTCTTTCCGAAGGGTCACCCGCACCAGTCATGTTTTAAATGAACAGGACACCTCGAAGTGTCATCGAATAACATTGTCCCTTTACATGAATTCTAGAGAAGCCGTGGGGACAAACAAAACAAACAAAAAAAAAAAAAAAATAAAAAACCAAGGAAATGAACTCAACCCTAGGACATCCGATCCAGGACGTGAATGATATTTGTTAGGATCGGTATTCTTTTTCTATCTGTGTACTTACCGGAAATTACACTTGATCCAACTAACAGCAACGTTAACCAACAACAGTAATTTGACCTGAACTTCATTGTTCGCCGATACTTGTCAGCAGCAGTAGCAGCAAGACGAGCAATAGCGACCGAAAACTTTTGTCGCAGATGACAGGCACTATAGTAGAAATGCTGCTCCCTGTGAGTGATGGCCCTTGAAATTACTTTTCTTGCGCCGTGAAGTGAACTAAATAGACTGAGGTGGTGCTGCTGGCCTTCTTTCGCACACACTGTAATTACTAATGACTGCTGGGACAATTTTCGACGGATTATTGCGCCTATATTCTGCACCAGCAACTGCTGATGATGACAGACTCGATGATGTGTGTTCAAAGTAAAAGTGTACTCAACTGGCGAGTCCTTGCAATAGACGACCACGATGATGATTACAACGTAACGCTGATGAAAGGGTACTGTCCAAGAACCACCCTGTGAGTAATGACCCATACACAAAAGGATATACTCATCAACACGGAACTTGCCAATCATTTATGTGTTCTGATGACAGGTTACGCCTGGTGGTTATCCAATGGTCGTCCTTTGACAAAGCGATTCGTAGTAGTAGTGGTCGTTTGCTTCGGTCAATTTGTCTTAGCGCAAGTTTATTGCGGTCCCGGCGACAACAACAAAAACAGCAGTAGTAACGGCAACGATGACCCACAATAGTGAAAGGAGTAGTTGATGCTGTAGCAGATTGTCCGTACCGGTGGTAACTCATTTCCAGTCTCGTCTTCGTTCGATCCTATGAAAGGATATTGGAGAATCGGCTTGCTTTGTTTCTTTCGAGTGGCACATGTGTCGCTGTGCGTGATAAAATTGTTTCTTCCAGTCACCCACTGATGGACAGTCTGCCGGTGTATTGGATTCGATGTGGACAGCACTCAGGAAAATGTCAATCGTCCGTCCTGCAGAAAGAATACAAAAATAAAAATGTTATCGACATTGCTTACACATCGGAGGTGTGAGTGATTTGGATTTTCTCCAACAAGAACATTTATATAGCCAAGTACTCTGGCCACACACTCTAGTCAGAGATTAATTAGAAACCTTCCTGTGGCATGTAAAACGATTCTGTAACGAATGGGTTCGGTGGTCATTTAGAGCTTGACCTCCCTGAAAACTCATTTCCTTGTATAGTTTAACTTAGCTCTGGCTCTACTTGATGCGTGCAAACGATAAAGTTCTTTTCACCGAGTCTATCCGAATCGATGACTTGGGGGATAATTAATGGCTGTATACTTCGGTGCACTTAATGTTGACTGCGCCCCGGTTTAGTTGTGGGTTTGCCGACACAGGGCACTTGCAATGAATCAGGTTTTAAATGCATATTGGCTGACGTTTATTGATCCTTAAATAAAGTTTTCAACAGAGATAGGGGAAGGGGGACAGCTTGTGTGTCAGCTCGGAACTGGGGGCGACGGCGGACTAGTTCACAGCGATAAAATGCACATTAAGTACATGGGACTGTGTGTGTTTGTATGTGTCAATGGCCGGATAAGCGAAAGAAATCGATAAATTTACTTAAATTGTTGAAATGGTGCATTCGGGATGTAATGGTGGATGCTGCTTCTGATCGATTTGCTGAAACAGTTTCGCAAAACACTGTGACTACACCCGGGGGAGACTGAGTCAAAGTGGGGATGGATGCATCTTACATGGCCCACTATGGAACAAATCACGTTGAGATATGTTATCGTGAAGGGCCAACGAGATTCAGTGGTGGCATCTAGAGCAAACTCCCAGAAATATGAAGTTTTACGACCCATCTAAGAAGGTCGAATTACTATATCTGCAGGGAGCAGGGAGTGAAATAATATGACTTAAAATAATGGCCTATTTGCCAAAGGGGCACCGCCAAGAATGCAAACACTACTTAATCTTCAGTAGTAACAAATCTCATCGAACCGGGGCCAGTCGTTATTTCGAATTAATAATAATAGTAAAATAAATTAAAATTAGTTTCTGTATTTATGGACTGACAATTTATGTTTGTTTTACCACTAAAGCATTATATTTAATTAATGTAACATCTAAAAGAACTGAGTCAATTGAAAGCAATTACAGCAATTTTCCTGCGAATTGAAAATTCTTTCCGCGAACTGTCACACTTTATTCAAAAGTCACAATCTACATAAACCAATTGCGATCCAAAAACACACGAATGAAAAATTGTTCGAACTTAACCTTCAACAATGCAAATAATTCACGGGTACCTCCAATTTCATGTCATAAAAAAAATGTCAGAATCTACGATTATTCGCTCGTTCGAAACTCGCTCTCATATGTGAACAGTCCCTAAGAGCTATAGATATTGTATGGATTCATGTTCTGTTGCCACAGAGAAACAATTTCCATCAGCAGCTTAAGGAAACCACGTTTAACTTTTCCGAGGAATGCGGTTTTTCATGTCTTTTACCAAATAACGTGGCTTATGGGCCGCAATTGATATTCAAGGTGAAATTTTGTAAGACATTTTTAAACCATATTTGAATGTTTCTTGGGGCGCTGCATTTTTGCAAATATGACAAAAAGGGTGAGTAACAAGTACGTTTATTGTATACTAATGATAATGACTAATGAATACTAACGACGGAAGCTGCAGGGTTTCAACAGCTCAACCCTCAATATACGTATGTTAATTGATTCTGGTATCACAATGTTAGAGAGGACCCATTCAGTTCATTTTTCCATGTAGTCCCAATCTGTGGAGGCTAAACACACAAAATATTTTTGTTGCGCATTGGGATTGGGACCGCCGATAAAAATGCTCACATGATTATTATTTTCTCCATGTGCATATCGTCGAGAGGATCGAACTACTCCCAATTTTATTCCAATCTATTGCTCAGTGGAATAGAAAATCGTAGCGTAAAATATTTTTAGTGAGGAAATAAAAAGTGTTTTTTAATGCATACAGAAGGTGAATACCTACACCCTTGGGGTTGGGACGGTGAAAATATCGCCACCTGCTTATCGATGGTGTTATACACTGGAGCAATATATATTATAACAGGTAGTGGAGAGATATGTTAACGATTCGAAACGGTGCTATCATTTGGGATTTGGCTGCATGAGTTTAAATGCCCTTGGAAAAACCTATTCTAATGTCTATGGAATAAAAATCGATTTAATGTCAGATATGCTCGCCTTTTTGTTATTGTACATTTTTCCTAGCCACAGAACTGTATGTTTTGAAAATGACACAATTTCGCCACAGTATTTATGAACTTTGGCTTTGGATGCATGTTTCATCTTACGATTCTGCTGTCAGAAACTGATGTGACATACTATATCTAAGTAACTCATGGACTTTTTGAGCCTGTATAAATCAGAAACTAGCTATGTAGATATCAATTTTCAGTAATTTTTCTAACAAACTGTAAGATAGTTGACTTATAAGTATCGACGAATAATAAATTACACACACACAGCATTGCATCCTTCCACAGTCTTAACAAAAAAAAAATCCGAATCAAGCGAAAACTTAAGAAACAACCTTTGTTTTTTTTAACTTTCTCCATTACGTAGTAAGAGAAAGATATCTTTTGTTTTCGTACAAAATTTCGAACTCAAGATATTAATCAATTCTGATATTACCTATGATAGAGGAACTCAAAAAAGTGGGTCGCAAAATTCTGTCCGGTCTGTCCGTCTGTCCGTCCTTCCACGGGCCTACAGCCTAAACGGCTTCCCGGATTACGCTCATACCTCGGATTTGGAGGTTTTGGGCTTACAGTTCGGGAGGGGTTTTTTTTGCAAGGTAACCTCAATATTAATGGTAGGTACTTCCCATATAAAATTTTCGTAGCAGTTTGATTTGATAGAAAACTGCTCTACCGATTTCAACCCAAATTGATATTTAAGCTTAAGTAGGTGAGGTTACCATGACTGCGTACCCATTTTTTGGCTAAAAATTCGAACAACGGTAGGTACTTTTGAAATTTCGACACATCTCGAAAACGGTCAATACGATTGTAACAAAAATTAATTTATAAAGTAATGTGATCGTTTATAACTTAATAGCAAACTCTGTTTTTCTCCATATTATCGTGCAATGGATTTTTGAAAAAAAGTATTTTTTTTTTTAATTTAGTGTTTTTTTCAGTTTACCGGAAAACTGCGATTAGGTTTTTTAACTTTCTCCATTACGTAGTAAGAGAAATTTATTGGTTTCGTACAAAATTTCGAACTCGAGATTTTAATCAATTCTGATATTACGATGATAGACCAACTCAAAAAAGTGGGTCGCAAAATTCTGTCCGGTCTGTCCGTCTGTCCGTCTGTCCGTCCTTCCACGGGCCTACAGTCTAAACGGCTTCCCGGATTACGTTCAAACGTCGGATTTGGAGTTTTTGGGCTTACAGTTCGGGAGGTGTTTTTTTTTTCAATGTAACCTCAATATTAATGGTACTTCCCATACAACATTTTCGTACCAGTTTGATTTGATCGAAAACGGCTCTAACGATTTCAACCAAAATCGATATTTAAGCTTAAGTAGGTGAGGTTACCATGACTGCGTACCCAGTTTTTGGCTAAAAATTCGAACAACGGAACTTTTGAAATTTCGACATATCTCGAAAACGGTCTATACGATTAGCAAAAATTAATTTCTAAGGTTATGTGGTCATTTATAACTTAATAGCAACCTCAGTTTTTCTCTATTTTATCGTACAATGGATTTATGAAAAGATTTTTAAAAATATAGTTTTGTCTAGTTAACTTAAAACGGCAATAACGATTTTGACCAAAATGCAAACTTAGAGTTAAATTGATGTTTTCAAAACTATTGTGTCCTTAATTTTCAATTCGAAACACCGAAAACGCTAATTTTAGAAACTGCTCATATCTCGAAAACCCCATTTTCGATTTCGATAAAATGTCAAAAACGAAGTATTTCTATAATCCGGAACAATATCATACAGTCAGTTGTATTTTTCCAAATAAACATTGCAATATTTGCAACTGTTATGTCTGGATAGTTTTACAAAAACAAAAACTTCATTTGCACCGCACACACGAACATCGGGATATTCAATTTATAGCTACTAATGCAAATTCACAAACGCCTGAATTATAACATAATCTTTCTAAAGATATCGGTCTATCACGAGCAATACTTCCAATAATTGAAAACTTAAATCATATTCCAATCAAAATTAAAAACATATCCTTAGGTCAAAAACAGAAACTGCTACTAGGTACGCTTGCCCTGTACTCAAAAATCAAGTGAGGAGTAAGAAGTAAGATCTTATAAAATAGTACAGTAGACGCTTGCGACATTGACAGTTACTGAGAGCTTTAACCTTTAAAAACTTATATTGTTATTTTATATAATTGCCATATGAGATGAATATCCAAAAGAGAATTTTGTTTTCTTTTGTCTAGTATCGAGAAAGTTTCGTTCGACCCAGTCGTGCACTTTATTTTATATCACAAAACAACCGACGCGAAGATTGAAATTCTGGGAAAAGCACAAATTTTTATCTGGCGCTGAGTTTTTTATCTGTTAGAATCTAATTCCAAAGTGATTAATATTGTTATCTTAAAAGTTGATATAATTTCCCAGCTTACGCATCTCATCCATCAAAATGTATCTGCCTTGGTAAATAAGTTTATTTTATCAATCGCAGTTTAGACTAAAAGCAAAGAGCAAAAATAAAAACGCTTTAACTTTTCATAGAATGCGCTGTAAATTAGCTGCTGGATTTTCCTAAGGTCTTGTCTTGTTTAGTTTTATTGCTGTAATTTCTGCACTTGAAATAATTTTAAAACTTTTTAATTTTGCATAGTCTTTTATGGGTTTCGGACGGTGCCGTGACATAAGGCCATGCGACATAAGGCCATATTTCAATATATGGCGTTATGACACTTTCACAAAGCGACATAAGGCCATTATGGGCTTATGTCACTTTCAAGTTATTCTACTGTTTTGGTTAAAGCTATAAAAGATTAAATAAAGATGTTTTATTTTGTATGTATATATATTATTTCACTCCGACAAAGCGCAATAACGCCAACAATATTTGAGTAATAAGACCAACCTTGCACCCACCCCGTAATCCAACAGCAAACCCAAGCAGGGGGGTTTGAAAGCGCAATAACACCAATTTGGCGTGTTGCGCATTGTCGGAGTGAAATAAGACCAACTATTGAAAGTTGGCTTTATTACACTTTTGCATAGCGAAATGTATGAGTGGCCTCACCGAGTGTTCTCACAACAAATAACACCTTTCTAACCGTAAAGACAGGTTCTTGTTCTTGACAATATAAACATGTACCATAGTTTTTTGAAATATGGCCCTATGTCGCAAAAAATATTCGAAATATGGCCTTATGTCGCATGGCCTTATGTCACGGCACCGAAATCGCATGCTTGGAAATTCCTTTGCCTAAATTCGAATCTAAATTTATGACTTAGTCCCCTCTTCATAATTTGCTCAATAGATTTCACCCATCAATTATTTTAAATAGAAACGTTTCATTTTCTTTCCTTTCTTACGAAGTTGATCATAACTTTTATGAGAGATATAGGGCCTTACCATAATAATCAATTTTAATCTTCACACTAAATATTTCCTCGGTCACAATATGCAATTTTGTATGGAAAATTTCGCCATTGTGAGTTCGAAAAACTTAACCTGGACACTAAAAATGATTATTGGTGACAGATTAGTCACAAACTATGAAGGCCTAGAAAAAAAAAGTCCAACTAAGACACTAGCTACTTGATTATATCTTTCAGCCTTTGTCTAACATTAGGGAGACAGCATATACCTTAATGTAGATTAAGCCCAAACGTATATAAATCAATTCCCGTTCATTAAGTAATTTTATTTGATTAAGAAAACAATCTGTTGGACCCCTGCCTGACATTGACCATCCAAGTCACGTAGCACAACTATCTACCCTCGGATTGCTCAACTCTCTGCTCGCTAATAGTATATCCGCCGCTATCAGCTCTAACTTAATTACAGTCATATCCTGCATCTCCATCAAGATTTGCTTAGAAAGGAAAATTCCACCGGAAACAGTTCCAGTCAGGTGAATAAAGCTTCCAAACGAACTTCATAATAAAGATTTTGGATGATTGGCCAAAACAAATTAGCTATTTCTGTGCTTTGGACTTATAAGTGGATTCCGTTGCTCATGTCCATTTTTCACAAAGACTGTCGGACAGGAAATGTGTATGAACGCTCCACTTGGCACTGACTGTTGATTTGTCGGCAAAGTTTTTCTCTCTTGCCCCTCTTCATATCTTTATGTGTGTATATCCTCTGCCTCTATGAAAGCATACTATAGAAATGCTGACCAATGTTTAATTTATGCTCCATATACGTCTGCATAGACAATGAGGCAGGAATAAAGGAAACAAGGCGACTGTTCCCCCTTTTTGTGTGTCCAACATCCGTCGAATGTAAATATTAATTACGACTTCAGACTATTGACAATTTGACTGATTCACCGAGGCGTCTATACCTAAAAATCTTTGCGAAATTCAGGCAGAAAAATTCTTGGAAAATTTTCAAGATTGGAAATATCCTGGGTAGGTTTATAGGTTTATATTTGGGGGCGAATTTAAATCTCTGCTTGCGCGTTTAAGAGCGAAAATTGATTTATGCGATTGAAGGATGATATTTTGAATGGCAAAAGCGATTTATGTGTCAAATATTTGTTCTTATCTTAGGCTTGATGGATTTAAATCACATTTTCACTCTGTTGTATGTAGGTATGTAGGTATATATTGTTTTCGATTTTGTATGTACACACGTACTTGTTTGAATTTTGCGTTATAAAAGAGGACGACTAGAGACAAATGTGAGTTGATTTTCCCCAGTAAATATACACCCGCACAATTGTGATAAATGGGACAATTTTCTCGCAGGAAACACAACTCCAATTCGACGGTATAATAAAAGACGTACAGCGCACGGTAGGGCTTAAGACAATTTGGAAAATTTGATTTTCGAAGTTTTTTCTTCTGTGAGTACCTACATTGTTTTGCTCTTAAACCTTAAAATTATTCATAATAGGGATATGAGTCCTTCAGTATGCAAATCGTTTATCTTTTTGGCTGGGAAATAATACATCGTCACGGGCGTAATAGGATTTACACGAAATCGACTCTTGGGTACACTCTTTTCGAGGTATTTCTACGTTTCGTGTTACCGGGAAGTATAGTTTAAGGGTTTGGGAGCGAGTAGATAGGTAGAAGATTACCTTGTTGTATGGCTAGAAAAAGTATATCCATCGGTACTTATAGATTTACTTCCGAGGAAAACTAAAAGGTAATGCTAATAATACCAACTTCCACAGTAGCCTTTGGAAGCTATAACGTATACGTCTTGGGTTGTCAGGGATTTGGGTAGACGATAACAATGAGGAATGAACACTTTTTCCCATAACTCAATGGTTCGTCCAGAAAAATCCTTTTAAAACGAACCATTTTATGGATTTGTAGTCGTTATTCTTGATGCTCTTCCATCATTCTGTGGGAGCTTTGAACTAAGACCTACAGCTCCAAAGACTACATTCGTTTTGTCTTATGCATGCCTATTATCCGAACATCAGCTCCATATTCTCTGCAGTGTCGGAGTATTTTGTTTTACCCGAGAACACACCTATTCAAAGGCTAAAACGAAAACGCAACTGATTTTGACATCAACGATGGCATTAATTAATATTGGTAAGCACTATCATCACTGCTTGTTTGGAAATCTAATTCAATCCTACATCTGTATTATGGTTACCAAATACACAACCAAAACCACTTGTATCCCATCAATCGTCTATCCATTGTCTTACTACGCCTTTGTACATCTTCAAATTCATCATCTGTTCCATCGTTTTAACCATTCCGCAATTAGGTAAACCACTTCAAGCTGCGTTGTTTGCTTTACTCGACTCGTATACAATTTGGCCAATGAACTACACTACCGCCGCGCGCCACGGATATTTGCACTTGGTATGTAAACTAAGCTATGAGTACCGTCAATAAATCCACTCGATGAAAGAATCAACAAACACTAATTAGTTCCAGATACATGACTTCCCCTGAAACTAATTTAAATACACCCCTAGCCATGTAAGTACCACTTGTGCAGGGGTGTTCTTCTCACATGTTTGATGTTTCACGAAGTGAATGATTGGACGCAAACACCAACACGGATAAGGTAATAAACTGGGAAATTCCCGTTGTAGTTCATCATGATCGTGCGCCTGCTATATCGAAATTTATTACACTCACGCGTACCAATTCACAATTTAACGACATTCAATAAAAATTTATTCGATTCGCTTAGTTCGATGGAAAATAAACAAGGAAACGTCGTATATCGCTACTGTTTTGTTTATACTTGAAGAGAGCGCTCGCAAAAAAAAAAAAAGAAACAACAACAAAAAAAAAAAAAAACAGATAATAATGTGATAAGGATATGAATTGAGAATGGCGCCAGAAAAGGAAAGAGTTCTCTTTTGAACGAAACCACTCTGAGTCGGAGTAACTAACCACAGAACAGGATAACTATTTTAATGGCGCCCAGGAAACGGAAGATTTTATTACAGCCTTTGGGTCGTATTAAATTGATCGGGGGTATAAAATTTTATATTTTGTCAGCGTCTCTGGTTTGTGGTTTTCCTGACTATCCTCCCTCATGTGGGGGAATTAGTATTTGAAAAAGAGCTCGCGTCTTTTGAAGTCTTCTTGGAGTCTTTTTTTAATTTTCTGTGGTAAAGTTCTTAGGTGATTATTTCATGTACAGCATTCTTCTGGATGAGGACAAAAACTGCTGGCAGGAGCTTATAAGTGTTTGCAAATCAGCTTAAGGAGAGTATTTCACACAAAGAGTCAAACTCTTCAGATTGACGTGCTGGGCATTGCCTTGATGGATTTTTGGTTATGATAAGAAAGGATGACATCATACTTGTGGGATAATCTGCTTGGAAACACTCAACTTTAGTCGTAGGTATATATGTAGGAGAATAAAAGAAAAACAGAATGCGTCTTAACTGCTTGACGGCTGATCAGCGAGTGAGTCAACCAAAGTACAATATATATTAAAGAAAATATGCGTTAGACAATAGTTAACTGTTAGAGCAGTGTTAAAGCAAAGTATGTTTTACATAGGTTATATAAATTCACATAGGTAATATAAGTAATAAGCAAAGCATGTTATATAGATCTAGTAATAAGTAATTCAACTGTTAGAACAGTGTTAAGCAAGTATGTTTCAAATAGATTATATAAATTTACATAGGTAATATTAGTGATAAGTAAAGCATGTTATATAGGTCTACATAGTATAATAAGTAATTCAAATAAGTAATATATGCTGCGATGCGGGATGCCTACATATAATATTGCTTTTTGAACATGTTGGTAGCGGTGTTTAATTTGGATATAAACTGAGTGCGGGGAAAAATGAGGAACTGAAAGTTATGCTGCTTTATGTGGCATTTTCCACTTCATTTTCTTCTTAGAGTTATGAACTCTGTGGAAGCCGAAAACGGGCTGTTGATTTGATGGCCATATGGATGGGCGGATACGAATCGTATGCATAAATCGCGAAATATTGTAGTTAAAAATCACAGCAGTTAAGCCGCTGAAGAAATAATTGCAATCTTAACTTAACTAGCATTTTTTTTTTTTTAATGGACAGTCAGTCCGACACTTTGCAACAGGAAGTTGGCAGAACCCGTTCTGGTCTGGTAAACCGAAAGTGTATAGCAAGAACATCAACATATGAATTTGATTCGTCAGTCGTGCGAAATTCCAGTTGCCCTTGGTGGAAACATCAACAGTCCACTCGAATAAGCTCGTGTTTAGATCACATATTTGTTATAGCAATTACTAATTTTCTTAGAGCATTAGATAACCTCCCAATCATATTAAAGCGGCCGACCCTATTCATCAGAATAAAAATTACACCCTCCTCTCTCTACATCCATCACGCAGGTGCAGCAATAAACATGCAAATGCGTTCATTCAACCGGAGTTTAACTGGATTGAGCTACAGGTTCAAGGTATCTCTATTGGAAATTATTTCTTTGACTAGAACAACAACATTTCATTTAAAAGATACATTTTTCCCATTCCCATAGTGTTTCAGAAATTTGAGATTATTTCAACCCATTTGCTGGCATGTGTTTGTCCTATCCCTTTGCTAGAGTCTCCTTCCTAGAGTTAAACCCCTGTTTAACTTAATAATCTACAGGATGATGTCTTCTGTTTTGCCTCCTTTTACCATGGTGGTGTCTGCTTTGATTTCTAATGAAACCGATATCTCTCCCTCTCATCGCATGCTTAATTTATCACCCTCTCCCCCCACACACTCTACACACATGAGACACAACAAACTAATTAATTCCGATTCATCGCATTTGTATCCTATAATACCCCATTATATCCACCCCAGCTCACAGTCACACTCTCGTTTTGTGAAAAGTAAAACTCATGCGACTATATTTTAGGAAGAACCCTGGCGCCAACTGTCATCCCACATCCCCAACCATACAACTGTGTATACCGTCTTCAGTGTGACACTGTCCCTGTCTGCCTTCTCATGTTCGCACCCATAACACACATATTCTACGTCTCGTATGTGTACGAAGACCTAACCTCACACACAATAGTCACTTAGATCTCTAATAACTGCAAAATTTTCACATTAAATCAAAAAAAGCTTTTCGCCTCGTTAACGATAAAAGCCAAACGGATTTCAACCGTCTACTCGAAAGCTAACAAGGGTTTTGATTTGTGATGCCCTCTAAATTCTAAAAAGAGATGACGAAGGAATTAAATTAATGTAATTCTCAATCGTTTTTGGAATGTCCTTCCACAGGATTTATGACTCAATACAGAGAAAACAAATCAACGACAGCATCATTTATGGCGCGCAATTTGAACGTGAGTTTGAGTACAACAAAAATACAGAAAGGTATAAAAAGATTAAAGGGACGTCTCTCGAAAATAAGGCACACACTATTAAAGCAAAGACTAGTCATGGTCATGGTAGACAGACGACTATCTCACACTCATGCCAATTCCTGTAGAAAAAAAAAAAAAAACCAAGATCGCGCCGATAAAAATTTGGCACTTGGCCCGCCTGCGGTTCTGTAGTGTCTAATGGGAAATTATCGGCCATAGAATCACGCATCGCTGCAGGGACATGGGGCGACTTGACGTGACTTATTTTTAGACATTTGGTCATACTCTATGTATGTTGCTTAATTGCTAAACTAATTACAAGGGTGAACATTCGAGAGACGGAAAACTGTGCTTGGCATCCCATCTCATGGTTTGTGAGACAGTAGGCCGAGGGTGATGGCTTTCAGTAGGCTCGGTTCTTTTCTTCTTCTTTTTTTTTTTTTTTTTGTTAGATGGTGTGTGTCGTTTTTTAGAGCTGATGTATTTTTAGCCACTTAATGAACATTCCTAGACATGATCGTGCGATTTTTTTCCTGAAGTATTTTCGACGATATGACGCCACCTCAAGGCAGCGTCGTCTTTTGTTGACGTTCACTTGTTGACCTTACGGTGGTAATTTAATATGCGAACTCAATATAATTGTTCCTTGTTTATAGGAGTGGAGGCAAGTTTCTGACTTTGACTTTGGTTATGGGAAAATTGTGATGAAATGTAAACAAAGCTGTTGTTGAAAATAATGATTTGTTTACACTACAACTTGGCATCGAAAAACAATTAAATCTGTTGTAGGAAGTGTATGCGCTTTTAGCGGGACTTTTAGTCAAGTAGAAGTTTGACATGGCATTAAAACTTTTAATACAACTACCTACTGTGACTGTTTGATTTTTGAAAATAAGCGATCAATTTGACAGCGGTGGATACCTTTATGTTTCGCAAGAGGTCGCTTGGAATAAAAGTCGTAAATGAACATAAGTAGTAGGGTCTTGAGTTTGGTTATTTGAATACTGAACAAATGGAGTCATACACGGATTACATTTTCAGGTTTTCTTTGACCTCTCTAAAGAAGCTCCTCCACACTAATAACCAATATAAACAAATGAAGGGTTAAAATAAGTTAAGCTATTGTAAAATTCTGTTTCTTTCTTCTTCTTTTTTTTTTTGTTAGATCTATTTTATTCGTATTCCCTTCAAAATTCCTGTATCTTGTAGCTTCTTTTGTAGACTACTAGCTGATCCGGCGAACTTCGTTCCGCCCAAATTCGTTAGGTAATGTAATGAAAGTAATAATTTCCAGCATGCACGATGCACATGCTACTTTATGTAGACACTTAAATACCTCTTTCGTTGGGACAAAACTGCAAAAATTCTGCGACAGCAAAATCAATCCATTCGATGCGTCGACAGGAACATGACCATTACCAATACTTAGCAGTTGATTGGAGAACACTTCGGCAGATGGATCATTTAGCAAACATGCGATGTCGTCAGCTGAAGTTTCTTCAAAGCATTGATCTCATCGGCAGCGGTCGATCGTGGTATTACTGGTAGCGTTTGCCGGAAATCGCTTGAGAGTAAAATCAATGCACCCCCAAAACGTCTTGCGTCATTATACAGATCTTTCATATTGCGATTCAGAGCTTCTAACGCACGCTTATGCGACATTGTGCATTCGTCCCAGATAATAATTTTGCTTGCTACCAAAACTTTGGCCATTGCTGAATGTTTCGCTATGTTACATATTAGTTCTTCAACCGCTTGAATGTTTAATGGCAATTTCAATGCCGAATGAGCGGTTCGGTAACCTTCCAGCAGCGTAGTCGCTATTCCAGAAGATACCATCGTTGCCAGTGATGGTCTCATTAGTCAAATTTCGTGGATAACGCTTGGATTACTTGCCGTCGACCATGCATGGTGATTGTATGTTAATGGCGCCACACGGTCCATGAATCATGTTTGTAATTATGGCATCATGCAGGTCTGGATCGGTTTCGGGACCTGGAATCTCGGCACATATCTTTCGACTAACCAAATGAAAACGTGCGCCTCTTTCTGCCATTCAATCGAATACATCCAAAACTAACCGCACCTATCAACTTGGTTGGTAAGCCTTTTCGCTGCTCTCTCTACACCGGTACCTCCCCATAACCCTATTCACTAAAGAGCAGAATACCACGATTTTTACTCGCTCATTTTTCGTAACAACCCCTACGTGCAAACTCAAAACGCTCCACAACTCCTGTTGCCTGTCATCATTGTCCATGTCATCTCAATCACCCCTACATTTTAACTTACTCACACATACTTATGCAAGGATCCTGAAAATACATGTCAAACGAAAATGATGAATTCAATAACCATGAAATAAATCAAATCTACTCCATTTCAAAAACTTACTTAATGTAACATAGTAAACATAAATAAACGTATTAGGTAGGTTACATTTAAAAAAAAAATTCAAAATTGTTGCCAACAACAATTTGCTTGGAAAATAATTAAAATAATTGACAACAACAATTGCTTTGAAAATTTAAAATATTTTTTTTTGTATTTGAAGTGTCACTACTCGATTTCTACCCATTTTATTTTTTTTTTTTCAAAGTGCTTTTCCCCATGAAAAACGAAGTTTGTGCCTACAACGCCACTGGTTGAGAATTTTCCGACTTTTCTTTTTTCATAAACCATCCCTGATTGAAGACGAATAAAACACAACAAAAATCTTTGAAACCGGTTGAGCCGTTCGTGAGTTATAAAGTCACAACGCACTTGCAACAATTTTATATATATAGAGATTTTGTCTTAAAGTGTAAATTCCAAGTAAATAAATCTAAATCTAAGCTAATTTATAAATTTGTTCCTGGTTGGTTCTTAACGCTTTCCTTTTGGTATGTGACATTTCAGGGACAAATTTTGAAGGCAAAGAAGCTGCCTAGCAAACTTACGAGCTATCCGAATCGGATGATATACCAGAAAATAGAGATCATTTCAACCCCTCGCCTCACAATAAAACGGAACTTCGACTGACATTGTTAGTAAATTACAGAAATGGAAAAACAAAGATTGCCAATCACTCTGCCATTCCAATCTCTAAATTTTAAGTTCGGCTTAAGATGATGAACAAGCGATTTCTGTAAGAAGTACAGGTCATCTCCCCTATAATTAGTACACCAATGGAGTGATTGTTATAGCAGCGTCGAAAATACAAGACACATATATTTTAAAAATAGCAGGATCAACTGAAAACAACTACTGAGAAACATGGTTTTCCAGTCATCAGCTCTACTTTGTGGGAGCTAAAATTTGTGTCAAAATCCACAGGAACTCACCACCTCTTTATCAATTTTATGGTCAATGATAGCGTTTATATAGTGTTCCAACAAGGTATACAAATATATTCGTCCAGTTTTGCCATCTCTCCTAATCTGTTTCCTTATGCACAGGCACACCTCTCTCTTCGACCTCAAAGTCATCAACAATAAATATCTTCCACACCGACAGCTGTGACTTCTTTAACATTCTTATGTTTAAAATTTTCTAAAGTTGCTGATGAATTGAACCCTTCCAACTGAACGTGATGAGGGCTGTAAGTGGCACGCTTACTTATATTAAAATGGATTCCATCAAGACGGGTCTGGTTGTTAGTGGGAACAAAGTGAAGTGTGTTGTGAACAAGAAATGACTCTTAGGATCGCCGCCTTCAAGGTAGACAGATAGGACTTTGAAAGAGCAAAAGTCTTTTCTAGCTAGGCTTTACTATCAGCTCGTTAAATGGTATCGGAGCACAGGCTAAGGAGTTATCTAGGTAGTAAAACCCCTTCTAGTAGAATCCATCCTAGATATTTATATTGTTTCTAATATTTCTGTGCCAGTACGGACAGAAAACTGTTTTAGGAGGGATCTACGACTCAACGACGAGCTAAGTGCGATACATCAAGACATGTTCGTAACTAATGAGTTGTGTGGGAATAGTGGCTCAGTGGTTAGTGAGTAAGGGAACTCAGATTCGATTTCACATCTCGTGAACGTCTGAAAAATATCTGGGAGTATAGCTATCTCAGAAAAGTGTTCTTCAATTCAATCGTTCAGACTCGGTATAACATGTTAGGTCCCTTCCATTTGTCGTGAAGAATAAAAACTCATACAAGCGGGCTCAGTGGCTTAGTGGTTAGTGTATTGGGCTACTAAGCGGGGGGTTCAAGTTCGAATTCCGCAAAAACCCAAATTCCAACTCATGGTTTTTTCACTGCGCCACCTCTCGCGACCGTCTGACAAACATCCGAGAGTTTAACTGTCTTGAAAGAGCTTCTCAATTAGCCGTTTGGAATTATTGAAAAGTAAAATCGTTGGCGCACACAAATTCATATACCTACAACTATAATCCCATTCGGATGTGTAATGGTATATTCTTCGACTAAACTGAATCAATATATTAATAGGTCACAGTTTTAATATTTTTTTTTTTTTCGTACAGATTACGGCGTTATTACAAAACCGATTTTAGTGGAACGTAGACCCAATTGAAGGTGAGTTTCGAGACTTTTCCTAGATCTCCATCAAATCTCAACTGCTGCATGTTCCTAGCATCAGAATCACACGATATGGAGAGACCATCACTACGATCTAGGCTTCACCTCTGATTGAAACTGCTGAATTGGTTTATGTTGTCCACAAATATATTTCTACTTATTCAGCTGATCTGTTTATTAAAGATGGTGCACTTTGCTTTTATTGCTACTTCAGTAGTAACGCATCATTTATTATTTATAAATTCATCATGAATGTGACACACGCATTCATCGCAACTTAAAATATTTGCATTGCCTTCGGTTGGGTGCACAAAAAACATGGCTCCCACATCTTCCGACTTCCGAAAATACAGTATCCGCAATGAAACCCAAATAATATATCCCTGCGGCCTTTTCTGACCTAAATCAACACCATCCCATAACACGTCCAGTCCAAAATCGATATGCACATGACAATCACAAATTCGCCCCCAGATATATTATTTGAACTAACAACGAAACGTGTGAACACTTAATATCCGTAATCCACAATCCACTGACTTTAGGGCATGACAGCAAATAGAAAACTACATCCTTACTCGTAAATGGAAAGTCCACTCCTCTGGTACACATAACAATCAACATTGATAGATAAAAATGGTATTTGGCTTGCACCAACAACGTGTTGGCACTCGGTAAATTCCCAAACAAAATTAATTATGAGCACGCGGTCTCTATTGGACCCTGAAACTGATTTTGTGTTTACCTACTAAGAAAACGAATACCCACGGCATTGTGCGTTTGTCATTTGAAAAAAAAAAAAAAAAAAAAAAAAAAAAAAAAAAACTGAGACGATACCAAGGTTGTCTAAAACGATTCGTTGCCAACCACTTCGTTATAAATGTACCACTAAGCGACGCAACAGTCGTCTCAATTTTTTTTTTATCGCGTTTTCGCCACAAAAGTAATCTCGACCAATGAAAACGAAAGAATTTCATGTTAAAAGGAAAACGAGACTCTTTTCAGCGCCTTGAATTATAAACTATGTATATGCAAGCATTCTTCTTGCTCTTCGATAAGCGCGCCATGTTCATTTGACATTTTAGATACATAATACGAATACGAGTGTCTCTGCGAAGATGGGACGATCAAAACAATTTTCTGTTTCGATAATAAGTGATGTCAAAATATTTCCTTCACAGTGTTTATTATGTGAGATCAAGTATGATGCAGCGTTGCTCTATAAATAACGTTTGAGCAATCATAAATGTTTGCTTGTATAAGATTGACTAGTGTGCGGTATGTAGCTGTAGTGTCGTGATGGGATGAAATCGGAAATAAGAAATAAAAGTGTTGGTTCTGTAATGCTCACTATTTTTAAGATTCGTGCCAATGTTTCAAGGGTATCCACTTGCAGCTTAAGAATATTTGGGATGTTATAAAAGTTGGTTTGAAACGAAAACAGAACCATCTGAAATAAAGGAAGCAAGGGTTACCCCTTGTTGAGCGCCACCTATATAATGAATAAAGATGAACTTGTAGTTACAAAAACATTTACTATATTGCATATAGGTAGGTTTCCAATCGGATCGTATAGAACTTCTACTTCCTATGACAACTAAATGATTTTATTGAATTTTACCAACACAATTTTAGATGGGTTTGGCAAACATAAAGACTGACAAGCAGTTTCATATGAAATATACAAGTTCTCTGCCCTCATGTAAGACAGAAGACACTACCGTATCCAATTTAATACACCCTATAAAAAGCAGGATGTAAAAATACATTTGCCTCCTCATGTTTATGACTGAACGGTGATGGGTGAAAATAATCGGCTACATGAGATTGGTCGTGTCGTCATTGGTAAATAACTTTTAACTCTTTCTTTTATCGAAAACTAAAAGTTTGTCATCAATTTTCTGACAGAGAATTTACCATGTGCGAGAATGTGTTTTGCTTAAAACGATGTTAATACATTTTGTGGGACGCTGTGATGTAAGACTTTAAGGTGGTGTACAAAGTTTTGCAATGCCTTCGGCAAACTAAAATAGGAAGGCGAGGTGAATAAGTAATGAAAAATTATAAAAAGAGCTTCAACTGTGTTTATAGAGAGATATTGTACTAAAATCAAGAAAACAAATTTTTGTATGAAAGGCGGGATTTTACAAGCCCCAGTTGACAATACTTATCAAGGTTCAATTCTGACCGCATTCTAGGTTTAGTTTTTTTTTAGTTTTAAATATTTATTAGTTTAAAAGAAAAACTCTTTTTAATAATTCATTTACTAAAGTAAATCAAAAATGTATAATGTGCTGCGCAATTTATTTTTAAAATATATTAATATTGCTTTGGCTTTTAATATTCAAGTATCTTCAATACCTTAAAGCAATAAAGGTGTCTTACTCGTAAAATGCTGATTTTTTCGAAATAGTGCTATAGTATAGAGCGAGCCAAGTGTGTAGAATTACCTACAGTACAGCACATTTTTTAAGAGCAATCAATTGCTGTAATTTGTTTAGGTATCCTTCAAAAGCAAGAAGGAAAAACCTCCTGTTCGTTTTCGTCCTAGTCAGACATAATATGTTATACGATCCAAAAATTTATCACTAAATAGGTATATTTTAAGTAGTCTTGCACTCACAGGAGGTTTAAAAAGATTATTCTTTTGGCAATAAACATATTTTTAATATTTTATTTTATTTGCTGAGAGAAAATAACTACAATTGACAAAACCTTTAGTACATTCCAGATTGGCAGCGCATCATTTCAGTTGGAGCTGAAAATCAAAGTTGCAGCGGGTCATTTCCCTCAATTCGTTAGCATACTCATGGTTCCTAGCTCATTTCACATTGGTCCATACAACTTCCTCTCTTTGGTACCTATCTCACTGCTATCGTACTCAGTGGGTGTGTAATGGACTTCTGAACAAACAAAAGGCCCGATGATTTTACTACAAAAAAAAAAAAAAAAATACTATTCCAAGGCTTTTATACCTTCACAAACAGCACTTAAAAACGTCAAATAGGCTTTTAAATTGATCTTTCATTGAAGTTAAGAGATTTTTCACACCAGAGTTTCAAGTTATAGTACCTTTTAGGATTTATTGAATGTTCATTTGCTGGACCGGTATCCTTTCCATGACACAAATAAGCAAAAATATCTATGCCAAAGGATTCTTTCCTAAGAAATACATTCGAAATCGAAATCAATAAGGGAACTAAAATACTTCCTAACAGCCATCCATTGACAACAGACGTGAACTACTAAAGCTCTTTCAGCAATGTCAACCTATATTTTTGCGGTATATTGGGTTGGCAATTCTGGCCAATTTGCAAACTCACATGCAAACAGTCGAAAGACATGTATGTATATCACCCCCACACATCTGACTAAACTGGTAGGCCTAAACAGCCTTATCAACCAAGTTGACAGGACCTCTACCCTACATGCATGCACGTAAATTACATCTACGTGTCAGTGTTTCCATACCATAAGCCATTCAAGTTGCTTCGAATACCATCATCGTTCACAACTCACAAGTGGATTAAATCAATATTTACAAAGCTCTCCGGTCCGAGCAGTACCTCTAGTCAGTATCATCAGTTATTTATTCAGTGACCTTACACATTATCCGATCAACGCTCAAGAGTGCTTACCCACTCTTTATAATATGGATGGGGGTGATAATAGCTAGTTGCAATGTCAATATTGACCTCATCTCAGCTGATTGCGTCTTCCCTCTATATGTAAAAATTCAGAGAAAGTGTAAAATCAATATTCTAGGACGACCACTTTTATGTGAGTGTGTCAGCAATAGGACAGGAACCCTATTGTCTTCTAATGTGTGAGGGGAATCTTGCATGTTATACTCAAATAGAATTATCCTTCCACCAATTTGGGCAGTAAGACAATAAAAAAAAAATGCTAGAACTCATGGTTTATTTATGAACGCCTCTTCAGGCCTTAGGCACGGACTTCGGCAGGACAAGGAAAAACTTTTCAAATTAAAATCCCAAATTTGATACATTTATGCTGTTTGTTAGGTAGGTAGGCGATCCTTCGACGTGAAGTACTTTTATCATTTTATGAATATTTCAATACGCGACAGCTGTCAACGTTGAATAGCCCTTCGCAAGGCAAAGGACTTTTGCTTCTTAAGAGGCGGCTCGCGCATTTATCGTGACGGGACTTTTCCCTCTCGAATGTACTCGCAAGTTCTCAACTTTGTTTATTGTGGCGAATGGAATATTGAAATGAAGACAAACGAGACGGGTTTATACAGAGCTTACCAGTTTCTTTCTTATTTTGGTTTTTGTTTCGCTTAATGAGGAAACTTTTTCGTCTGCCTTAGGGCTTCTTTCGGGGTTTTCGTTTTTTTTTTCCAAATAAACTTTGATTCATTTGTTTGACCTTTTTTTCGGTCGGAGATTATAGCGCTGATACTGAGTGACACTTTATCAAAAGGACTATGTCCAGTGGATGGTGATTTTATTTTTTGGATGAGCTGGAGGAAATAGACCTTGAGTAAACTATTTAACTTGTGGGAGGAGTTTCTTTGGCCAGTGATTTCGTTTCTGGTCAGTTCTTAGATGAACAATGACAGGCTCGATGGGATGGTGGAAAGTTCCAATGGCGTAATTAGCTCGCCTTAATAAGGCCTAGGGAATTCTGTTAGTAACTTTTGATTATGTTTGGTTTGAGTAATGACAGCGAGTTGGATATATTTCGGGGGACAGTGTAAACTCATTGGGAATTGACTATTGTTGCACGGTGAGCAGGGGACATTTTAATAGGAAGCTGAAGACAAACTCTGCCGGACCAGGACTTTTGCTTTAGATTATTATGGCGGGCGAAACTTGACTGGATTTGAAAAATTTTAAATTTGAAATTTGACTTAGTGAAAGCCGTTTGTCGAAGTGATGCAGTTCGTCACTACAAATCGACATGTACTTCAAAAAAAGACTTCCTGTGAATTAAATTTTATATAGGTATAATATCTTCTTAATAAGTCGGTTGGTTCCGATGGAAGCAAAACCAAATGCTGGTCTATGTTAAAGCCCTCTACTTTCTGAGACATCTTTACGTCCGGTGGGTGGTGGGTATTATGTACTCAGAGGATATATACAGGTCATGAGAAGTTTTGTGCGGCGCCATTAAATTTTTCTCCATTTGCTTCGTGTCAATACAAGGTAAGGTCTTCCCCTGATGCGTAATCGTAAAGAGTTTGGTAGAGTTTAAGATTCATTGAATCGGAAAGCTGATGTCATTATTCTTTAAATACCTCAGCTCAAGGAAATAATAAGGCATCCTCGTAGGTATGGACACGACACCGTCAAATGATTGCTGATTTATGATGTTACAAATAGACCATTTATCGCTTCTCAACCAGCAAGCTTTATCAGACTATGACGCAGGAAACCTCGATCTTGGTCGACCAAGTATATATAGCCCTACCTAATGGTATGTTATAGTAGTTAGAGCCTTGTCAATATTTAAAACCACTAAGGTTCGGTTCTGTCATCAAGCGACGTGATGGAACTGTGAGAAAAGGAGTCAAAGTCAACATGCAGATTTTCTGCAGAACCTAGGGTCGAAAAGCACATGGAAACATGAAAACTAAACCTTTCCACTTTTTTTAATAAAAATTCGACTTGAAATGCTTCAATCAGGAGGTAGGTACAGTAGGCACGGGCCAACTGGCATCCATGGAAATAATTTCAACATCGACTGCTAAAGCAAAGAACCATGAAGTGAGCTTTGGTTGACTTTTTTAGTCTTCTACGTGTGTAACTTTATAATGTAACTTCTCGAACCTTACAAATATTTCATAGAACAGTGTCCGAAATACCGCATTCGTGAGTGCATTTTGTTATTTTTTTTGTGGATTTTACAAGCAAGTCACTCGATCACGGAGGCGGTAATTCAACCCTAGATCTGAGCACTGCTGTATTAATTTCACATATTTATCGACATCTCAGAGTAAAATCCATTTTAAAAAAGAAAAACAAATTTCCCTCCACGGATTCGATAATTCGGCCCACGTTACCTAGCATAGCCAGATTTATTTTTTGTCAACTACTTTAAATATAATAGCAGAGAGAAAAATGGTACTACACACCCACTGGTACAAAAGGTTTTCCCCGGAAAAGGAATGAGTTGAGTTTCAGGTTGACAGGGATAGCTAGTGCGGCTGGGCCGCGAACTGAATAACCCTTCAAAAAGCAATTAAACTTTTGCTGTGCTGAAACTGGTCGACCTTGTCTAAAATAGCACGGAGCAAAACTGGATTCAGGTCAGACGTAGAATGCAAGGCTAGTAAAACCGGCAAAACTCCTACCAACAAAGGTAACCTTTTTGAATTAACAACTCATTTCAGCACAGGACATTTTCATTTCATCTTCCCCACCAAGGACGTTCGTTTCGCAAAATTAAAAATAAAATAAAAATCATTAACAGGTACTTAAAACTTTATCCCCCTAAATGTTAGCGTTAATTCAATTGCGGTCTCCCTCCGAGCTCCGACTTCAATTTCCAATTCAATGTTATACACACAACTGCGCTACAATGTCAATGACTACCAGCACGGTCACTTCTGATTTTTGTCAAACAATTGCCAAACTTTCACTTTTTTGCGACTTTATTTTATTGTTAAATAGAAAAAAAAGTACGATCCCAGCAAAGAGGAATTTGCAGAATGTTTTGTAGATAAAATTCAATCAGTGTGACTTTCGACAAGTTGTTCCGTTTACGGTCCAAACAATGTCATCTTGATAATGTCGGTTGTTTTTAGTTTGCTCTTTTGACAGTTGCTTCAAAAGGGAAACAAAAAAAAGTGGAAAAGATAATGTCGAAGTATTTCAAGTCAACTTTCAATTAAAATGGAAAAGTGCAAAACTTTGTCGTTCTGCGGAGCTGGACGCGCACCCCATTGTGTCCTGATTTTCGCACTGGAAATGCGGATTGCATTTAATGATGTCGTGAAGTGGAGATGCCGCTCTGTTATCGATTAAAGGCGAATGGTCGTGGGGTGATTTATTGTACGCCAGCTGTCTAGACGGGCGAAATTAAAGGAAAATCAATATGATTTCTAAATTGAGTAGGTACGTCTACGTAGTGGTGGGGCTATTTCTTCGTGGGGCCTGCTGAAGGAAGTTTAATTTATATAAAAGGGGGTGACTGGAACTCTAGCTGTGTGTGTCATGAATCATTATTTTGACTGCAGTGCAAGCAGACTTTAAAGGGGTTACAACGAACCTTTTGAATAAGCGCAAAATGAGTTTGTGGTGGCTGCCGCTTCCTCCAAACTATTAATATTAACTATCTGGAATACATCTCTTTCACTACGGGTATGATTTTTTTGTCATAAAGTATTTATAAATTATGCTGCTAAGTTAACGCATTACAAGAGACCGACCATTACATTCATACCAAGTCTTTGTTTAAGGTTCAAATAAATCCGTACCATTGAGTGCCTTGAAATATTCTGAGAAACTGCTGCAAGAGTCTGCATTATGACTTACGAGGCGGTGCAATCAGGGTAGAACTGGACGTGTTAACAAATATGCTTCTGAAGCTATGGGGTGGTCTTTGAGTAATCGGCTCAAATTTTGTACTCCATGACATTGCCACCTAAAGCAAAGCTTCGCTCTACACTAGTCTACGCTAGCAGCTACCTCAGAAGATGGATACAAGGTCGATTTTTCTATAAAGCTTGCCACGTACGTCGCCAGGGTCTAAGAAAATTCTAGAAATTCCTGTTCACCTGCAAGTTGTGAGTAAATGCAATGTGAAAGAAATTACAGAATCATTTTGATATCAAAGGTCTTAGAGATGTTGTCCCTGGATCTTATTGGAGCTCCTCCGTTATTATTTTGCATGAGCGGACGAATTTGACAGGTGTGCCAAAACTTTTCATTATTCAATAAAAGTCGATACCTACTTTAAATGGCGATATCCGGCTTTAAAATTGCAGCTGGCCCAATAGGTTCATATAGCTAAGTTTGCCAACACCTGTCATAAAGATTGCAATCATAGGAAAACCTCATCCAAATGTTACTTATTGTATTGGCAGCCCGTCAATTAAGGCAATCCCTACCGTACTGTCTTACGCAAGCCTGCAATGTGCTCCCGGATACTTATTTACTAAAGGAGGCTATTTGCGAACAAAATACCTATTGTAACAAATGACAGATGGAGTAAGATAGTTCCTATGCATTTTTAAGAAATAAAAAAAAATCCGACGTGTCCGTAAATGACGTCTGTGCATTTGTAGTAATACCTAGCTTGATATATAGGGTATAGCTTTTCATACCCAGGGTACATGCATCTTTTGCCTCTCCTACCCGCTAACGAATCCTAGCCTCCGACTGATGTACAGCATCCACCATTGAATGTTTTAATTGGGTTCACATTTATAAATGTTCATAACTCATCAAATATTATTTAATGATGCATCCATTTGAGTTACGAAACTAAAAGCTTTACCAGTTTATCCACATGACGAATACAGTGTAAAAGTATTTGAAATTAATTAAAACGAACTCGAATACACACAAATGATATCGACTCTGATGTCGATGACAGTGAGCACAAAGTAACCCTTTTTGCTCTTACTCCAGTCAAACTTCAAACCCTTGGGGATGTGAAAAAAAGAGAAAACCTCTTTGTAAGAATATTAAAGTAGGCAAAGGTAAGGAAACATCATAACCTACATAAAGCCACATAAAGAGAAACCCAAAAGCCTGCTAAGTAGGGCATTGGATTATTTTCACAACCTGCACTGTTAAGTGTGTATGGATGTCACATATCCGTAATCTGTGAATGTGAAAACTTTAACTTATTCCTGCTTTCTCTCCCTCTCTTTTTCGGTACAAACTAACATGCTCTGTGGGACGTGGACGAGTGAAGGGACTATATTGAAACAGCAAATTATGTAAACATTTATCAACCAACCTTCTGAGTTACTTACCACGCACCTCTTAGACGTTCTTGACACCAAGGATGGATAGATTATGAGGTGAAAATTCACAAATTCTTTCATTTTAATCCATCTCTATGGATGATGTGTTGCAAATTAGCGCCCAACAGCGATGTTGCAAAGTATATAAGGACTACCACAGCCCACAGCCAAGGGGAAGTGAGGGGGCAAACAATTTTGGCTTCCCTTAAAATATTCACTCGGTAAATAATTTAACATGGCAATTCATTAACTCTGACGACGGGTATTCGTTATACAGAACGGCTCCTTTGGTGTGCAAGATAAATACAAAATTAATGAGCTTTTAACAGCAGAAGGTGTGAGTTCTTTTTTTCACAGCTTGTGTGTAGTTTTTCTCTACACATTACAGCAAGCTGTGAAAAAAAGGACTCACCGAAAACCAATCAATTGGAACCAATTAATTTATTCGTCTGAACGTTAAAAGTGGAATTGAGTGACGCCCATGGTAGGTAGGTACAGTGGGATTGTAATGAAAGTATTGATTTTTGTGATTACCGAAAGTGTCTACGCCTTAATTATGAATACAGCTCCACGAGGTGCGACAGACGTTAACGCAGAAGAATAAATGCGACGTTTAATTAGGGAATTTCGAGCAGACGAATCTCTGGTTTCCACAAAGGAGGCCAACCTTTGTTGATTGGAGCTAGATTTCTTGGTAGGTAATTATAGAATTTTAACGACCGACCGAACTTGATGTAAGTAAATCAAGTTCAATGAGCTAATGCAAATCGTCGAATGAATAAGCTCAATTGACACTGGCGCCTTGGAGCTTGAGCTACCTAATTAGCTATAGGCGGTATGCAGGGACGAAGCTAAATGACGTGTCCCTACCATTATAAATTAATACAATGAATGGCGGATATAAGACAACATAAGTTTAAAGAAACGCAGGTGGAATCACCCAAGACTTTGCTTTTTATGTTATAGGTATGTTACCTGTTCGCATAAGAACAACTCAGATATAATATAAGAAACAAGGGATTTTAGAGGTTTCTTATTGTTTATGCATTTCGCATTTTTGAAACACAAACGACAAAAAACTGAAATTTCGAATTAATACTTAAGTTATCTTTTTCACGAAGCACTCATGTGTTTACGAAACAACGTTTTCAGTAGAAAGCTGCGTTTTTCACTATTAGTTGCCGGTATTATTAATTTAATCTGGATACAAATTGTATTGTTAGACTGTCACTGTGTCAGATTAATTGATTTGGAAGGGTAATTGATCGTAGGCTAAAATTGTTAAAATCGACAACAAATATAATAGTTCTTGTGGGCGATTCTGAAAAAAACTGGTCCCCACGGAAAAAGCCGTTTATTCAGAACAAATACAAACTAGACAACCAAAAAAAAACGAAGCTTTTCGTTTTATTTATTTTTAAATTAAAACAAAATTGAATTTATTATCAAAACGTGCATTTATTTTATTTGTCTACCTTTCGACGTTTGTCTACCGTATTTTTGCTTTTATTATCCGGCATTTAATTAATAAGTGAATTGAAATTATAAATAGTCCGGAGGACCAACAATTGTGTGTGGGCTTGAAATTGCACAGATTAAAAAAAGCTTGTATGATTTTTGGGGTAATGAAATCAAAAAGTCACTTTCAGTTACAGATAATATAAATAGACAAATCTAAGAAGTTGAACCGGGTGGATATAAATAAATAATAATCAAACTGTGTTCATTGAGAAGGAGAAACTTTTTATTATAGCCGTCATCAGAAACTAACTTCTTCCTGTATAGCATAAGGTAGACACATTTGAGCTATTAAATTGGAAGCAGATTTTATGGGCCCGTTAAAGAGAAACAAATTTGTATGATCTAGTAATATGTAGATTTATAGCTTAAATGATTTATGGAACACTTCTGGGGAAAAAGTTGTTATTGCTAATTTATTCAAACGAGCAATTTGTTGCTTTAAAAACAAAAAGGGTTCCCATGCTAACAAAGAGGTAGCTGAGACGTCTAAATATAAACAAAACCTTATTTGCTGAATTCGTATAAAGGATTTACTTCGATGATAACATAAACAGAATCATCAAAGAATTGCGACCCACATTCAATGTTAGAATATCGCATTCATAACAGGAGTTAAAAAAAAACACTTCAGGACCAGTTAGTTAGATCTTCGAAACATGTGTAAAGTATATCCGAAGATATGTAAGTGGGGTCTTTCTACAGTCTGGCAACATTTTTAAACGTTAAATCAATGAATTCGCCTTCGATGCCTATGGAAATGAGTAAAATAAAGTGCAAATCACACGATAGGAAACGGCATTGCACCTGAAGCAGTATTCTCAAGACTAAGTCCTTGAATACAGCAAAAACCCAAATTCCAACTGCGCCACCTCTCGCGAACGTCTGACAAACACCCGAGAGTATAACCGTCTTGAAAGAGCTTCTCAATCGGCCGTTTGGAATCGTCAAAAAATTGTAGATAACTTCCATTTGTTCCAAAAATAAAAAAAACTCACACAAAACTTATGGTTGTGAGAGCTAGGCCTAGGGTCCGTAAAGACTTGTTGCGTAAACTATTTATTTGTTTAAGTCCTTGAATAGAAAGATATTTTACGATCGAACCGGATCTGATTTTTTTCTGAAACTCGTTTTAGCAAAAAAGACCACTTAAAAAAAAATTATGAAACGCAAACTCAGAGCTCTGACGTGGCTGAGCTAAAAAGTAGAACTTATTTGGACAGTGAAAGAGAAAGCCCCTTTATGTGATCATTGGACCGTTGTGCATCTAAAGCTTCAATTTGACACTTTTTGGAAAGCCTGACACAATGGGGACGTTCGGATACCTATAGTTTATGTAAAACGTCAACTAGATTGGTCGTGACTATGAATCCGAACGCGTTGACTAAGCAAGTTGAACTGTTTTTGTATTCTCGCGGTCAGCCTTACCTTTGCTTGATTTTGCACTTTTTTATTTGGAAAGGCCCGTCATAAATCTTTAAAAAATTGTTATTTTCAAAAAAGTACATTTAAAATTTAACACGGCTGGCAATCACTACACTATTATAGTGTTTTGCAAACCAATGGTTGTTAAATATCGTGTGAAAATTCGAAATTACCAGAGTGGCCTTAGATATCACACCTTTTTCTCTCATCGCGCCTTTTTTCGACTCCTCAGAATTCTGCAACGGCCACTCTGTTTATTTTAAATTTGACTCTTCGAAATGTCAACTGAGTACACAAGCAGGATTTTCTTGACTAGATTGGTCGGCTTCCCTTCCATAAACGTCAACTGCAAAAACTATACACGTGAACACTCTGGGCCATTAAAAACTGAGACGCATCTAGTCAGACAGCTGTCAGACTTACTAAACTACGAATCCGAACGTCCCCAATTTCTTTGTATTTTGGCTCATTTTAGTTGAAAATGTCACTTCGCAAAATTCTTCAAATTCTTTTATTTATAAATAAAAAAAACTCTTTAAAATGTCACGAAATTTCCAATCAAAACACTATTATAGTTAGTATTACCTAAGCTAGTCAATGATTCTGAAATACCGTTCGAAAATTTGAATTTGCAGGATAACTTCAGACATAACACTGTGTCTTGTCATAGGCCATTTTGCAGAGCAACAAATTTATTCTCCACATCGTATTACGTAAGCGGTTCGTATACTGAGAAGCCGGTTGTGGATAAAGTTTTTTTGAACCCAGTTCCATCGACCTTCTAAAATATCGGTGAACTAGCATGAGTTTGGTTGAATTCCAATCTTTCTGTAACGCAGAAGCATGGATCCTTCCAGCGGTTAATTAAAATCATAAATCAATCAGTTGTTTTGAGCTACAACTTCACTGACTTCAGTTTGGGTCCAAATAGGAGAAGGTGCAAAAGGTATACTACGGGTTGTATACTATGCATGAACTGAACTTGGCTTTGTCGAAAATTTTTAAACTAAGATCGACAGTTTCGGTGATAGGGTAGGATTAATCAAATCCAAAAAAACCTAAAGAAATTACAAAGATCAAGAGGAATTCCGTGAGGGATCTCCTATATCACTGCTACACTACTCAAACGGTATTCACATATCGTCATTTTACAAACTGACCAACTGATAAAAGATTAAAGTCTTCTAGCAGTAAAATATTCTTAAAATTATCCCATCTATCGGATGATAGATTCCACTTGACATATGACAGACGACAGATGACAAATTAAAGATGACAGATTAAGACATCCGGCAATTCCTTTGCATTTGCCTAGTTTTTAAAATGCACGAGAAAATTAAATTAAATTTTGTGCGCCATCCGAGCGTCTGAATTGGGAAACCTTCTCAGAACAGTACTACTCTTGGGCGTTTCCCAGATGTTCGCAAGGGGTGGGTCAGCGGGAAACGGTGTATTCTGTATTGTACATTTTTGTTTTTGTTGTGTAAGCCCATGGAGCATCATTCAGTAGCCTAATGTTACTAAGCTAAAGAGGGGATATAAATCAACCTGACCATAACACCGACATCGTAAAGGTCACTTATCGCAGTTCAGCCCCAATGAGAAGTGGTCATTGGTCAACGGTATGACACGAATAACGCATATGGAAAACTTTCCTTTCAAAATACATAACTCGCATTACTCTCCCGGCCATGAATATAACTCCTGTTTCGTGCTAGTTCTTACTTGTTATAGCCACTCTCACTCACCCATAGTTAACAACTTTTGCACATTTATTCATCATTGCCAGCTCTTTAAGACAGATAAAAACAAACAGAAAAGCAAACACCGTAATAACATAAATGTTCTCCAACTTTGTACTCCCTTGGGTGAACAAATATTCGTATACACAAAAATTTCTGGTAAAACGGACAAATTATTCTCCCATATTTCTGTTGAGCTATAATCCTGATGATCTCGAACATATTACCAAAAGGAATGGCCAAAGAAATACGAGAAAGGAAAATCCTTGTCGTCCTTGCAAGATGGATGCGGTATATTTCACAAATATCCCCCATTGCGTTCCTTCTCTGTTTTATTTTTTAATAAACAAACGGACACGGACTCGTATGTTGGGGAGCAAAGATATTCACTGCCCAGTCCAGGCTGACGCTGATGCCTGCAAATGAAATATCAGGGCAAGCGTTCATATTGTACACATCCCGTTTCGTTGTTTACCATCTTATTCAACACGCCAGTTTTATTAATTTTATAGGACATCATAGCCATGAACTGGAATGACAATCATTTATAACTTCCTGACTGTTATCCATCATCGCCAGCATGCGAGGAACAGTGTGCGTGGGGTGGCCTCTCCCCAGTGGCTTGTTCGCACTCCCCGCCATATAGCCATCGCTGTAATGCGATACACTTGATGGCAGTTGCACTGGGGTTGGGGCCGAAGTTGATGGCACACAGCAGCAGAATCTGCGCTACACTTGCTTATAACAATGTAACACTTCCCTCGAGTTGGAGCAAGTTGCTTGGAAGGATGACGATGTGGACGACAACGACGCACGGGGTTGTGACTGCTGCTGCGATTTGAGAAAAACCGCATGTAAGCGTGTGACATGGGATATGGTAATAACATTTAAATGAATCACCTTCCAAGTATGTGCGCACAAGGGCTCTCAATGCCATTTCAGATATTGTCCCAACCTCCGGAAGGGTCTGCCACGTGGGGTGGAATGTGTGACAGAATGAAAAGTTTGCGGCAATATTACCAGTTTGAGATGTGTCATGTATTGTAAATGTTGGCTGAAGGAAGAGCTATACACCCGTACTCACATCGCTTGTATGCTTTCCTGGACTTTTGTTAAGATAACGCTTCCTGCAAGGGGGTTGCAAATGATGTGGAAAATATTTTTCAACTCGTTGTTGTCCTTATTTTTGTATTTCATTCGCTTTTTCGCGACAGCGAAAAGATGCTATTGCCTTGTGCCGGATCCTTTGTAAATGAGTGAATTTGCATTTTCTGGTGGTGGGTGGGGTTTCGGAACCTTTTTAGGCTGCGAATAAAAATAAATAAACCAAAGGTGGTGATAATAATAAAAAAAGGAAATAAAATTACATTGCACGGAAATTACACTAATTTTTGTTGTTGGTTCTGGTGAAGGAGTTTTCCTGTAAGAGTAGGTACCCGCACATTTAAAGGTTTCAGGTAGAGCTTTGTGGCGATTAAGGGAAATGAAGGAAAAATTAACTTAACACTGGTTTTATTCACTACTTTTTGGGGAGGGACATTTAAAGTTTACGCATACAGAGAGTGCTTAACTTTGGACATGGTGTACCTTTAAGAAGGGTGGAAAAGTGGAGGCATTGTTTAATTTAACGGTGAGTTTTATGTAAAACAAGGGTTTTTGGGAAATTTCTTCACGATTCGTTCGCTCCGCTGGTCCATTGTAATGGGGCAGTACGGTCCAACGAACTGAACCTCAAATATCTGTATCAACTATCAAAAAGTGGTAAGTCCTCTCATAAGCTTAGAGCAACAGGGGACGAAACAAAAAAAATACAAAAGTTTGGAACTTCTTACATCAGTATATATGTAACTGATTCGGAAACATTTTTGGTGTCGGTTCCTCGGCTCTCAGATGGTATAATATGAGATTTTTTGATCGTTTGTGATTGTTTAAGGAATTTGCTTATTAAAAAAAATAATAGTTCTGAGTGCTCACAACACAACCTGAAAAGATCTTCTCTTTCAAACTGTACTTGGTTTGTCCACATAACAGTTTAACTGCAGTGAGACTGTTATTTGATGGGAGTTGCTGTGGAAGATATTTTAAACCTAACGAGCTGAAAGTTACCACTGCAAGTAGATTTTCTAACAAAACTGTGTTCCAATGAGGCAGCATTTTTAAGAATCGACCAGAGATCATAGAGTTTCAGAAAGAAAGCCTTTTTTATACGTTTTTATTTTGAACAGACTATGCAAGCTCGCTTGTCGAATCATAAAGTTGTTTAAATATCAACTGTCGCATAGTTGTGTTATAGATTGGCCAAACCAAGAATTTTTGAACAGCTGCATTTTCTTCTCTGAAGAGACTCAGTTATCTATGTTTCAAATTTGAGTTTCATGTGCTAATGGTCTTCGAGTTAGCTATTTCTAAGAATTTTTATCGTACCGATTACGGCGTCATTTCAAAGTGGAATGAGTCGTGGATTTTTAGGCGACACTTGGTATAGCTCACCTTAAACGAGTGAGTACAGTAGGTACCAGGCCATGAACGTAGGTACTATCGAGTTGCCAACAAAAAAGTCAAAACTTTATCCAGCTTTCACATCTCTTCGAACTAACTAGCCCCCACGGAAAGAATTGAAAATCACCAATTGCAACATTTTGAGTTGTAATTCACGAATCGTATATTTTTCGCAAATCACAACGATTTTTTCTTGAATTGATATACAAATTTGTAATTTGTCAATGAAAACGGCGAAAAATATCAAATGTTGTTTGTTGCATTTTGCGATTAAAAGTATAAATTCGAGCTTCTTTAATTTTTAGTGATTTACGAGATTGTTTGGCGCAATTTACCACTTTATTAGGCAAATTTCTTAAACACCACTTTGTAATCTCAAATTGCGAAAAATATTTGGTGATTTACCACCACTGAATGATGAATCAATAAAATCTTATAATAATTTACAACATTTAAATCGAAAACGTAAATTGACGTAGAGAAGTCGTAAATTGCAAAATATTTTTTGTAAATTGCAAAATATTTTTTGTAATTTCCATGGAAACTAACTACATAACGTGTGAATTTTTTTTATGCACAGGTAGTCGACAGTAACGATATAGTCCATGGGTCGAAATCATTTCTTTATATGGATCGATATACATAATATGTTTGTGGTGTTGCTGGACAGCTGCAATCATGGGCAGCGACAGACAGTCGGTATTTAATCTTTGCTTAAGGCATGTCGTTTTATAAGTATAACTAGTTCTCAGTGATAGTGAGTGCACTAACCAACGAATTATAAAGCATTCTGGAATATATATCATGTAAGTACCTATTTAATAATGCAAAAAAAAAAAAATAAAACTAAAGTAGGAAGGTATATAAATCTGTATTTTTATTTATTTTCAGAATGAAGATATGTCTCGCTATTAGAAATGAAGTAAATTGGAATGGATTTTAAAATGTGCAATCGAAAAGGTTTGTTAAGGTTCGTATCAATACAAGTTCTTCTAAACAATTTGCGTGTATTTAAAATTTCAGCATAGACAGAAAAATCACCCCAGACAAATCCCGTTGTCTCCGGACGATATGGCGTCATATGATTCTCAGGGATATCAAGAGGAAACAAAATTATAAAATACGACCATGAATTCTGATTGTAAATCACTAGATATAAGTTGTAAATTGAGAATAAAGTTTCATAATTTCACGAAAATACCTTTTTTTAATTTAAGACGGTGATGACTCAAATCACTACTCAAGAATCGTAAATTGCAAAATATGAATTGCAATTTGCAAAATATGAATTGCAAAATGATAAAAAGAAGTTTTAATTTACGATTAAGAATTTGCAAATTACAACTACTGAAGTAGCAAATCTACCCCTGTTAGTTTGCAAATCACCACTATTGAGTAGCAATTCAAGACTAAATGGTTGCAATTTGGTAAGGGATGAAATCGTAATTTACTACAGAAAAGTGGTCAATTGCGAATTGTTTTTGCAATTCACAACCATAGTAATATCAAATTAATAAATATTTGTTTAAAATTGCGATCGGTTATGGCAATAAGTATTTCTCGTTTGATCATTATTTACAATGAGAAGTGTTGATTCACGACTTTTGGGGGCAATATCTTCACTTCGTACAATTTCTAGAATTGCGAATAAGAAGTCGTGAATCAGTAAATCATGAGCTAAGCTCTAAAACTAGACAAACTTTTCGTGATTCTGCGCTTATTTTTCTTGATTTGATCTTAAAATTTTTTCCGTGGCCTATAATATATGGATGTGGGGCATAATATGGAAGCTTGTTGTGTAGCCCTTTGGACAGAAGGGCGACTTGCAACCGTCGATTGAAAGCCACGATAAGTCGGATGGTGAGCGTGACAGGTCGTCAGGGGGCTACCACCGACTCAACAGCACAAATGTGCCGACATGGACGATCCCCTTAGCCAATAGTCCACCGAGGGATAAGAAGACAACTAACCTTGTCTATAGAAAGGGTGCGGCGGACAACCAACACAGAACACCCCAAAGACTATCACACACAAGCTAGTGACAAAAACCACGAAAAAAAAAAACTACGTTCGATGGGTGGAGAGGCAGCGATCACTCTTACAATTCACCCCTCCACTGGCTGCGGTTGAATGAGTTCTCGATCCCTTTTTGCCAATCCCTTGCAAGAATCATTATTCGACTTTTCTCTCGGGCAGTGGCGCCTGCATTTTTCATCTTAATAGAAGTTTGATGGCGGTTTGTATTATTAATAATATTTTTGCAACAAGTTGGCGCAACAGGTTCAAGAACCACCCAAGGCCTAGCTTTCCACAGCCATTGGTTTTGTGTGATGATTTTTTTTTTTTTTTTTGTTATGGACACAAATGTAAGGGACCAACAATCTTATGTTAAGCACGGGTAATTAGGAAACTCACTTTCGGATGCTTGTCAGAAAGACTTTGAGATGTACCTAAATGGTTTTTTTTTGCGCATCGTAGGTACCCGAGAAATCTCGCTGAATAGTCCACTAAACAAACCACTGAGCAACTGCGGCCGTAGAAAAATGGTTCAGAAAATTTGATTGGGCTCTTAATTTTTACAATTTTTTCAGTTCTCGCCCCACAAATTAAACTCAAGCTCTACCGGGCATATAGCTGGTTTATAATATAAACTTGGAAGTATCGCAAAAACTTTATTCAAATTCACAACCCACAAAAAAGTTTTGTGCTAACCACTCAGGGGTATTTTTTAATTTATTTCATTATACCTAACTATTTATAATTTATTAATTATTGTAATAAAAAGTTCTGACATTAGAGACAAATTAGCTCACAAATAACAATCTAATTATACCTCTCCAACCAATTTTTATTTATTTATTTTACAAACAAACTCCTGTAAAAGGTACAGTCATACTCAAATCAAGTGCACTCGAAAACTTTCTTAAACTGTTAAAGAATAACAACACCAAAACTGTTTCCATGAACGGGAATCACCTACTTAGCTTGGAGAAAAGCAATCATCAACCCGAAAACAATTTTACTATCGGAGAAAATATTAAAATTAATTAAAAACGCCGCCGGCCGTTCTAAGAATAAAAGCGAATAGTTTGTTAATTTTACAAAATTCGGTTGTACGGCCTCAAGAGCCATGAGCATGAACAACTTTTCTCGCACACATTCTAAAATGTTGAACAGAAATTGTTGAAGAAATATAGTTCTTGGAATAAATTTGAAATTTTGTAATATTTTGATGCGTGAAGGATGCTCCCACAACTCACTCGCGTAAATTGCTTTCACGTGCTGCATATTCAAAGAAACGAAAGCCGTCTCTCAGGTGAGCGGCCGACCACCACTGTAGTGGTTTAAAGTACTTACATAGTAAAACCGCAACGATAAATTTCTTGAATACTAACCACCACAGATAATGGCCTACAATCAGTGCCCTCATCTTGGCAACCACAATGATAAATCACGTGAGTCCTCCTCGGACAATAAATAATAATTCACCACGAATACAAACAACAAACATCAAAAGCAAAATTGTATTTGCTTATCGCTCTCACACTTGATCAGAAAAAAATAAAGAAAACACTTCACGAATCCTACGGCATTATCTCGCAGCAACCCCATTCATTTTCATTCCCTCCCACACAACACATCTACATCTCTCTACTCTACCCATCCTGCAACCACTAAACCTAGGGTAATCTCAATACGTACACTCGTCTACTGAAAGCAGTCGTATCTAACATTATAACTTATAAGTCTGAGCTAAATAATAAACTTGCATGGGTGGTGGGTGATATTATGCTAAGTTGGTCTATATTGTAGAACCGGCAAAACGCTCTTCGCTATAAGTAGGTAATAGCATATAAAAAAATTTTTTTTCATTCTCAATGGGTAAAGGACAAAAGCCTCTAGGATACGTACCTATATCCACACGGTCACTCTTAAAAATATCCAATTTCTCTCCTGTCGCATCCGAATGAAACTGATATGAAAGACACACGGTAGGCTTTAAGGAAGACAACAGAAAAAATTATATTTTTGACAGTTGTACACTTGATTACAACATGTGCTACACTGTGTCACTCACTCACAATCACAACGAAACAAAAAGCAAGGACGGTGTGAGATTGTTGTCCTCCTTTCTGAATTAATCAAGGTTGTAGGTAGCTGGGCTCTTGTTTTACACCTTGGTTTAGCACTTTATTTTTTTCAATTTAATTTACTTTAATAAACACGTCTGTCAAACATTCGTAATGAACGTACAAATTTAAAGATTCTCCAAAATTTTTAGAAACAAGTAAAAAAAAAATTCCACTAACAAACTTCAATGGATGTATTATTATTTATACTTTTTGCCTTTGTTCGTTTGCTAAATAAAAACACTTAGGCACGCAGACGACAGGATGGGCAATTCATTTCGCTTAGCTGTCGCACGAGATATTTTTTTTCATTTGGCACCCGAGAGTGAATACTCTTTTTTTAATTTTTTTTTTTTTGGCACAAGGATCCCAAGTGGATTTATTTATTTTTTCGCATTCTAGCGAACACACAAAACTTAAGAAATTTTTTTGTTATAATTTTTTTTTTTCATTTGACATGTTGGCCTTGCTGCATGATTCGTTGATGCTTTTGTATCTTAACTCAGACCATCAGTTAATATTTTTATCGTTAGATGAAATTCCCACGTGATTCGGAATTGAGCAACTGACCGACACGGCGAGACGCAACAAAAAAGAAAGGAAAAACCGAAAAAATTTTCAAAACGCGCCAGATATCCGTGAAAATGTACTCATATAACGTGGTGTGCTACATGACGCTCAGTAGGGTGTGTAAATAACATTTCGGTTGAAAATCTACCGTACGACTAAATTGGTACAGCGCTCAGCATCTGTGTGTCGGAAAAGTTGAGTGAGCTTTTGTGCGCATCCCCGAGTTTTCCCAAATGGCTAGTGTCTAGATTTACTCGTAGTTCATCGGCGATGAATTTAGAGGAAATTTCTCCGCCTTCGCATGTTGAGGGAGGATAATTTTTGAATGGGCGATATAAATTTCCCGGTTTTTCATCTCAGAGGTGAATGAGTAGAAATGGCATCCATTCATAGATAAGTGCGTTGTAGCAAACAGCTGACCGACGGGAATTTATTTATTTATTTAGGTGAGCTATTTTTACTATAAGCATGAGTGCTGGGTTGGATTATGAGCACAATGGTGATGTCGCGTAGGAAGTTTAAGTATATTTTGTTTTATGTTTTATTTTTTTAAGCAAATGAGTGTTCGTCCGAAGGTAGACTACTTGAAAGAAATTCTAAAGTAAAATGTTGTGGAAGAAAATATAGCTACGCATTTAGTGGTGGAATACTTGAAAGATCTTTAAAAGACTTTCATTTCTTTGTTTCGTTGTTAAAGCTCCCCATGGGAACCATGCACAAGCATCCAGGGTTCTGTCATTAAGCCTCTACTGTATAGGAATGGAAATAATATCGCGAAGACAGAACCTTATTCACAACTGGTGGTGAACAGGTTGATAAACAATCCAAACAGCTACCACTCAATCAGGTGGTAGTTGCAAGCAGTTGTGGTTGTGGTGTCTCGAAAATCATCGACATTTGACTACCCCCATACAAGTAGCTCAAGCAATTTTTTCTGTTCACAAGACTCCAAGCAGGGTGACCTTAAAATGTCTTTCTCTTCTATTTTATTTATTTTATTTATTTTTTTATTTAAAATAGTATCGCTTGTGGTCGAAAACCGACCATATACATTTTATAAGTACCTATATGTATTCTAAAAAACGTACTACAATTATTTACGTTATTTACTTTTGTTTTTTATAAACGAAACGAAAAGAGCGACATCTATATATCGAAAAAAAAAAAATACCTAAATGAGCTACTGATATTCACATATTGATATACTAATGATGATTCATTTAATCGCTGGCACATTGAGAATGATTTCTTATAATAGTACAGGTAGTATAATATAGGTATGCATATATTTTGAAAAATTAATGAAAAGACATGATCTGGATGTTTGTTTATATGCTCATAGTTAACTTAAAATTACAAATTCAAAAAAATTAAATTAAAATTAAATTAAAAGAGAACTATCCAGCGAAAAATAAGGAAAAACCGCAGGTAAAAACTGACTATGTTCGATTTTTTTCCTTGAAGAAAGGGGGAGATGATTCCAAAGTCTAACAGTGTAAATGAAAAACTGACGATGCGTTGCCAGACAGGTGAACGTACAAGGTCTTAGGGAAATACCTCTCCCTGACTGTGAAAATGTTAATTTGTCAAACAAGTAATTTGGCATTTTTCTTTTTATGATTTTTACAAGAAAGGCAATGCATTTGAAACGAAGGTAACAGTATAACTTGGACTTGCATCCGAAAATTTGTCGCGAGTATCCGGAAATGTGATCAAACCTGCGGAGGCCAAAGACAAACCAGGTAATGTAATTAAAAGCTAATTGTAGATTGCGTAGCGAGGCAGAGTCTAAATCGGCAAAAATTTCGCAGCCATAGCTTAGAATAGGTACAATTAATTTTTATACCAGCCTTGTCTTAACCTCTACAGGTACGAAGTACCCACTGGTGGAAAAGCCCCGCACCGAACCATATATTTTGGCAACTACGCTATTTATCATTTGAAAAAAAAATTCCTTAAAATAGAAGCACAAGAAAACAGTTTGAGCATAATAATAATAAAATTCAATTCAATTCAGAAGCCCTTAAAATGGAATTCCCTTCGAAAAATAACAGTATATATTTATATAATAAAATGTCTATATATATAAAATGTCAGATCTATTAATTAATTAAATCTATATATATAAAAATGGATCTTGGTTTGTTCGGATGCTTAAAACTCGAAAACGACTGGACCAAATTGGATACTTCCTTCTGCGGATTTGTTCGTAATTGCTCCGCGAAGGTTTAGGAAAAAAGAAAAATTGAAAAATTCTCAACAGGTGGCGTTGAAGGCACACATTTCGTTTTTCATGGGGAAAAGCACTTTGAAAAAAAAAAAAAATAAACTTGATAGAAATCGAGTAGTGACACTTCAAATACAAAAAAAAAAAATATTTTATATTTTCAAAGCAATTGTTATTGTCAATTATTTTAATTATTTTCCAAGCAAATTGTTGTTGTCAACAATTTTGACATTTTTTTTTAAACATAACCAACATAAGTTTGTTTATGTTTACTATGTTACATTAAGTAACTTTTTGAAATGGAGTAGATACTTTTTTATTTCATGGTTGTTGAATCCATCATTTTTGTTTGACATGTATTTTCAGGATCCTTGCATAAGTATGTGTGAGTAAGTTGAAATGTAGGCTTGCCATTGGTATTTAAGCGTCTACATAAAATAGCATGTGCATTGGGCATGCTCGAAATTATTACTTTCATTACATTAACAAATTTGGGCGGAACGAAGTTCGCGGGGTCAGCTAGTATCCATATATATATATATACCCTTTGAGCATCGATCGCTAACCAAGTTCAATTAATCAGATTTTTCCAAATTACGAGTAATTTAAAGTTCAAAAAACCCAGCAAAAAAAAAAGGACGAGGGAATCATGTCGACTCATTGTTTCGGCATGGTCTCTTTTGAAGTATAGTTATTTGGCAATTACCTGTAGGTAAAGGTAATCTCTGGCAAAAAAAAAAAATAACTTTTCCAATTAGTCTGAAAACCTTGAGATTATAGCCTGTGCATACAATAAACGTTTTTTGTACTTTCTAAAGGGTTATCTGCTCTCTGTGGCCTTAATACTTTTTTACCTCAAATTAATTTCTCTTCAGTAATCTTGAATGAACGGCAGTGGTGGGTATCCTTTGAAATATAACACATAAACGTTTTTTTATATTGTCGTGCGGTCAGAAATTGATTGACTAATGAATGCACGTTGAATAATGTGCCAGGAGCTAAAATGTTTACCGCATTTTTGGGGAAGAGGTAAGACAATACAACTTGTATGTATGAAGGTATGTGAACTAATCTACAGAAATTCTTATTTCAAATGGTTCTGGTTTCATAGAAATCGTTTTATAAATTACGCCGATTTCCGGCAACGGAATGTGCTGATTGAAGAAAGCTAAATTAGCTCATTGGAGCTATTAGTTAGCATTCTTTTCTGTCCCTAAGACGAGCAATGCGCAGACCCTCAGTGGAGCTTACAGACATGAGGCAAGAAGAAGCTGCCAATTTTTCTTATGATGCGTTCAAAGGGGTGTAGTGTGTATGTCTTGTCTTCACAGATACCACCAGTGTGTTCTAATAGTCGAAATGCACCATTGGCGAGATTTATTTCACCAGTTCAAGTCGCCTCCTAAACCAAGCCCTTGTATACCCTTTCACAACTGTCACTGCATATTACCTCAGGCGGGGGCTGTTTTTAAACTCGAGCAAAGTCATTTATGTCAACGACTTGCTTTTCTTAATATTTCAACTGTCCCCCGGTGTGCTGCACCGAAGGAACATATCTTTAACCAGAACCCTTACTGGTATACTGATCGATCCACTCTGGAATGCACAACTTTTCTGTCTTGTTTTTCATCTCTGGAAAAGAGCTGATTTTGCTTTTCGCATGGGCCCATTTTAAATAAATTTGAATTGTAGCATTATTCGGAGTTATACCAATATCTCGTTGAACCTAATAGTTTGAATGATTTTGGGCTGATTCTCGTAGGGAAAGTCTGTGCATGTTAACATGATTTAACGAAAAGAAAAGGCTTGGGAAGATTATGGTGTTAGCGTCGTTCAACATCGAGGAACAAGATCTTTTCTAAATTCAGGAACCCTTGGTGGTCCTTTGTATACAGCACAAGCGCACCCACACATACTTTTGTTAGCTTAAAACCAGCATAATAATATCTCTTTTATACACTCGAAATAAATTTGTAAATCGGTGCAATAATTAGTAAGATTTTTGCCGACTTACAATTTTGATTTCAGTTTTATATAGGTAGATGGTAGATATAGATTATTAAGAAAAGCTCTCCTTTCTTTGACATCGAACTCCATTGGTATTTTATTTAGCCAACTATTTCATTTGTTTTTAAGTCTGCTAATAGAATATTTACTCCATCCTATTCAGATCCATTTAGTCTTGGCATTGGCAATGACTATGTTCCAACCGGCTCCAACTCAATTGAATAATCATACGCCATCTCGCCTCGCATTCCTAATTGTATCCGATCTAACTATACCTATTTTGATGTTGAATAATAATTATTTTCAACATTCTTGTTTACACATAACAGCATTTACGACTGACATTTACCGATTAGAATTTTAGCCCCGTCGTTCTCAAAAATCATATCGCATTCGCATATCAAAACGATGAAAGAAGCAATACCGCAGCCATTCTACTGAATTTTGTAAAATCCATTTATGTGTGGATTTCCGACGGAAGCTGTCATATGCACGCTCTATAGCTAGTTGATGTTCTCCCACAAAAAAATAAATCCCCTCGCAATTTGTGTTTATAACTGATGCAATGTTCTTTTTTTTTCAAGCTCGCGCGGGGTATCTTTTTTTTCATGGAATCTATCAATTTGAATACTATAAGAACGTTATCATCAGGAAATTGTCATTGAAAGGGAACGCTCCTGTGGAGTTTCTTTTATTTGTACATTTATTTGACATAGTAAATTAAGTTCCCTTGAAACCAAGAACGACTTTTGGGAGACCTTTGTCTGTTTCGATTTATAGAAACGAAATGAAAAGTACCCTCTTGACCTGTCATATTTTGTTTTACATAAAAGCACTTTGAAGTTGGGTTTCTATTTTTTTATATCTAAGATATAAGAAAGACTCATTATACCTTAAAACGAATTGCTTATAGGAAATACAATAATGAAATTAATTTTGTTGGATTTTAGAGGTTTCTTATATCTACGTCGTCGTCTGTATATGATTTTAATTTTAGACAACCCCACACCTTTTCTAAAGTGATTTAAAGTTTGAACACGTGTACAAACTCGTGGCACTCCTTTCACTATTTTGCTAGAATGTTTAAACACTCTTATGCCAAATGAAGACACTTTCCGATTACAATGAACAAAATCTCTTCTGTTTTCCTTCAGATTTCCAAGACAACCTTCCATATCAGATTAGTACCAATTAGACAATCGAGTTTTTCCTGCACATCTTGTTAAAAGCTATTCCACTCGTAAACTTGGTAATCCCTATATTTTCCGGTGCATCCACTCCGCTGGCAAACACGAATGAATTATAATCGTATTAAGTACGCTCGCTGATGTTCGCCTAATCCAACTTAATAATGCATTTGCAAGGTAGTCAAGGAATATGCCCACATTTTAATTAAGATCCCTTACATTGGGTGTTAATTGTTTGAAATTCTCAAGACCCAGTTCTTAGTACCCTTACAAAATTTTAAATAGGGCAAAAAAAAATAGTGAAAAGAAAAAACAAAACAACGCAGTATGCATACCAATTAACCCGTTTTGCTAATTTCACATTCCACAGGATTTGCGTGTACTTTTGCAGGCTCTTCCCTAGTTCCGTCAGAATGAACAATATTTAATTAGGTTCAATGTTATATAGTTGCCAGCAAATAAAACTCAAATGCTGCCACTACTTGACTGCCTGCCTACAGCCTGGGACCATACACTGAACCAAAAACTACACCGTGTTCATAAAAAGGTGATGAAAAAATTATTAATTTTGGTCCAGTGTGCTATTTCATTGATATGATGAAACGGATTTCATCCATATGATGAACAAAAAAAAAAATTTGATTATTCATCAACTTTGCTCATCAATATTATGAAAAATTCATCAATATGATGAACCGAAATTCAACTTTAATTTCATCAATGTTAAAAAATTCAAACAAACATTTTTCACCAAAGAGAAATCGGTGTAGAAAAGTTATTATAATTCTAGCCTTATTTCAATCACATAATATTTGTTTAGGAATTGGTCGAAAACCATACGATGTTTTGTTGACAAAAGAAAAAGCGACGTCAAGATATCGGAAAAATACGCACCTGTGAAAATAAGCCTTAATTATGATTAAGATTTTAAAACTACGCTATGAAAATTTAAAGCAAACAATTTATGTCGAAAAAATTCGTTTACATAGTAACATCATTGAAACGAAAGTGGTTGGTCAAGAACTTCCAGATTTACCTATGCACCTGAACTAAAGTCAAACAATAATTGCAAATCTTTAAGGTTAGGTAAATTGTATTTCTTTTTGGGTAAGTGACGCGCTCCATCATAAATAGGTTGTATTGTATTATTTTATTTAGTTTAATTTAACTATTTACATTTATAAAAAGTTATATTTAAATAATTGACTAATACTTCGCTTTTAAGTTGGTTTGGTTTTTTGTTTTATTGGTTAAGTTATTGTATAATTTAAAACCTTCATAATTAAGAGAATTCTGAGTACCTACTAGCATTTAAGAAATTAGTCTTAGGTCGTTCCTTTTTCTTAGCGCACACGGTTGTAGATCTCTAATAAAATTTACATAATCATGTAAATAATTTGGCATTAAATTGTTTATTATCTTTATACGAACGCTAGAATATTCATAATTACTCTTTGTTTCACAATCTGTTAACACATAACGAATTGACATGTATCTATTGCACCTTAGTAAACATCTCATTGCCTTATGTTGTAATTTTTTTTTTAATCTTTTAATGTTTTATTGCACTGATAGTCCAAATTTGATTTCTGATTCGTTTCTTAAATCCTTCCTACAATTTGGCTTTGCAGTCCACGATATTATTACCGGAGATGTGGACAACTGCATCATCAGCAAACATATCCAATTTACAATATTTCAAAACACACTTGAGATCGTTTATGTAAATTGTAAACAGGAGAGTTCCTAAGTCAGACCCTTGAGATACCCCAAATTTAACTTCTGTTAACCTTAATATGCAAAATTTAACATACATACAACACGGCAATGCGTCCGTTCGCAGTTCAATCAAAAACCACTCACAGGTCACAGCACAGTGACGTGCAGGTGCAGCGTTAAGCAAATCGTTTTTTACTCAAACGAAGAAGATCCTTTTTACTAAACGGGGTTTCTCTCATTTCTCTTTGACTCTAATTGCTATGTTTAAAGTTTAAACAGTGGAGTTGAGTTATGGTTTTATGAACCAATATCGAATGCGTTTAACACTTCTCCATTAACTTTTACCCTTTGTTTTCTATTTGTTAGATTAAATTTAAACCACAGAAATTCTTTGTCTTTAACACCGTAGGTATTTTTTATTTTTTTTGCAGGTCTTCCTTCCACGACGTAACAACTATACATTGATAGCAGTCTCACATGAGTATGAGTAGCCCCAGTGCTGAAAGACCTTAGGTACAGTTCTGCGCTGAAGTTACATGAAAAACCTATAAAAAAGCGCTAGATTTCGCAAACTTGCGCTAAATGTTTGTTTTGCCTATTATATTATGTAATCGATTTTGTTCACCGAATTATTCACAATTCATCTTATAGAGTATAGTATAGGCTAGGCGCAGGCGCTAATCAGTTTGAATAAAAACAATTGAAAATTGAATAGCAGGAATTTGACTCTGGCATGTGAATGAATGTGTTCAGTTGGTATATGAAGTATTAAGAGCACATTTGAGGATGGATGCATTCTGTGATTATCAAAGGACAAATTAACAAAATACCTACGAAATTTCTGGTAGGTACCTATATCTACATATTTCATTATAAACGCTAAATATATTTTTTAAGCGCTGTCAAACCCGAAATTCCGCTAGATCTGACGCGTTATGCGCTAAGTTGTCATCATAGTGAGTAGCCCTTTCGAAAACCAGACTGAGAGTCTACCTATTATTAAACTGTAGCCATTAAAGTAATCATACATTTTTTTAAATACCTACGACTTTCTCAAAAATCTTTTCACACAATGGCATTCACAGGTCTAAACTACTCACATTTCACTGTATTTATTCGATTGGTGTTATTACCATAGATTCTTTCCAGGTGTCAGGAAATCTGAGCACACTTTCCACTTCGAATTATTGAAAATTATTGAAGTTACCTATTTGCAATTACATATAAAATTTTTTGTACAAGTCTCCGTACCAAAAATGTATAATATTTTTAATATCACTTGTATCTTTTTTCAGAACATTTTTTTTTATATTTTTCCACATTGTTTTTTAATCACAGGAACTTTCGTTTTAAAATTTCATTTTTATATTTATTTCGAACGACAGTGTAGTTTTTCCAGTCAATTTCTGCACCACTTACCTAATAACGCTTTCGAATACATTACTTGAAAATTTGTTGATTCTTCAGATTATTCAAAGAATTCTTTAACCACTCATTTCCACCAGATTTTATTACTTTATTAGTTATAAATCAAGAAAAGTAGGTACGTCATATCAATGAATAACATGTTGATGAACGCCATTCCTCTATATGACGACGTCTTTTTTTTCTGTGTAGTGCTGTGTAGGTGCCGCCAAACAGAAACACACATCCAACTCTTGCAGACGCATAAAGAATCTATTCGTATGATTTTTGTAGTCTCGTGCACGTACGTCGGCGTCGGCATCGTAGGCCGCCTACTTCCTGCGAATAGATAACGTGTTGGTCTTATACAAGCGTCTTGTGAGTGTTACATTTTCTTTTTTTTAAACTGCAGCATGGTGGTGGGACGAACGTATTGGATAGGAAAAGATGTTGCACGTCTCCTCAGGATTAGCTTAGCTCTGTGTACATAAATGAGGAATCATGAGGATTATGTAATTATTCCTATTCCAGGGAGCTAGATATTTTACTTAATGAGACCTAATAGTGTCTAATTAATTAGAGGGATCATCTGGTTCAAGATAGTGCAAGTTCGCATCATCCCACACGCGACCTTGTATGAGGATTTAAAATATCCTTACCAACAGTGTTAGACATGGAAATGTATTCACGCTGGGAGTTAAGACTCGTATATACTGATTTTGATGGCAATAGTTAGTGGGTCTTGAAATACGATAAATTCCACTTAGCAAAGGTTTGAAACGACCGACGGTTAACAAGAAGAACATAATCCCCATTTAGAATCGTGAAGTTAACAGATGAACACCACGTTGTCCTACAAAAAAAAAAAAAACAGAATACCCAGTCCAGTAACGACACGCTTTGAAACGATGGCATGAACATTTTCTCTTTTTTTGGAGGGGTCGTTACAAGTGGAAAGCTATCAGCAAAGAATATTTTTCTTTCGAGATATAGCTGGCTTGGATGAAGCTGTAATTTGGCTATTGTAACAAAAATTTACTCAAAGGCTTTGAAATTTGAAACATGGGGAGATTCTACGGAAAATAAATGCAGCACTATATTTTCACTTTTAATTGCAGGTAGGTATAGAGAAAATACCTTTGGAAGATTTTTACCCAGTTTCCACCGTGATTTTCCTAAATGGGATTTTTCTGGGTGTTCACTGTTGTTCACAGCGTTGTCCCTCCAAGCAAAGTTCTCTTAAAAGCGGCCTGAGCCGAAAAAAAGGACCTCCACATTAAACATTAATATAGCAAAATAGAGCATCAAAATATTTTTTTAACAAAAAAATAATTTCTTAATTGCGAAACACTTTTTTTAAATACCTATTTTTTTTCCTTTTACGTCAATAATGAGTGAAATCGTACTTAAATTGAAAAAGAGGCCATTTTGATAATTTTTTAAGAATTTTAGGATAAGGGTCGTGAAGCTCAAAAAGGGGCCAAACGGTAACTTTTGCCAGCTTTTTTGACTGTTTCTTCGAAAATTAAGAAACTTTAGTATAAAATGTAGACATCTGTCTGGTAGTAGGTGGGCAGACAAGTAAAAATTAATGGGTCCTTAGGGAGGGACCCTAAGCCTAGCTTGTCACAACCATACAGAAGAATAAGTAGTAGTAGTAGTAGCATTTATTACTAGCTCTTTCTGAGCTATTGAAATTCAAAAATTACACGTTTACAATATTCATTCAGTACTTAATCTTAACGAAATCGATACATTTTCTTTTAAAATTTAATAAGTTTGTTTCGCTCTTTGTGGCACTCGGGAGATCGTTAAATAATTTAAAGCCTTTATAGATCAATGAATTTTGTGAACACATATTTAATATATTAGGCAGTCTAAAATCATTACTATTCCGTAATGAATAAGGCTGCACATCTCTTATATATTGCACATATTTCCCTAAGTAATTTGGCATTAGATTATTCTTAACCTTATATAAAAATACTAATACATTCATTACGACTCTTTGTTTTACAGACAACCACTTTAAAGAATTTAACATAACACTAATGGATACATATCTATTGCATTTTAAGATACAACGCATAGCCTTATTTTGTAAAAGTTGGAGCCTTTTAATCACATTATCACTACATAGAAACAAAATGGTTGAACAGTACTCAAAATATGGTTTCACAATCACGTTATATATATTTATTGCACTTAAAGTTGAAATATCACTTCGTATTTTTTTTAAAAAACCTACTTTTTTAGACACTTTTTTACATATATAGTCAATATGGTGCGTGAAGCTTATAGTGTTTTCAATAATAATTCCTAAATACTTTATTTCTTTAACTTTTTCAATAGTTTCACCATCAATCTGCAGTCTTATGTCCTCTCCTATTCTCTCGTTCATTATCATCCTTTGAGTCTTCTTAACATTGAGTTTAAGTCTATTTTGTTTCAACCACTCATCGACTGTTTTTAAATCTTCCACAATTTTAGTGTGGCACTCGGAGAAGTTCTTTCCCGTCGCGTAAATCACCGCATCATCAGCAAATAGTGCAAGTTTGCTATTCTTTACCGCTTTTTTCATATCGTTTATATATATAATAAATAACAATGTTCCCAAAACAGAGCCTTGGGGAACACCCACTGGTACCTCCTTTGTTTCGGATAGCTCACCATTCACTTTAACTCTCTGCGTTCGTTCATTCAAGTACGATTTAAACCACGACAATTCTCCGTTTTTCACACCATATTTTTCTAATTTATTCAGCAGTAGCTGTCTATCTATAGTCTCAAATGCTCTTTTTAGGTCAAGAAATACACAGTACACACGTTTCTTTTGGGCTATTTGCTCTTTCCATTCAGTTACAACTAGATTTATTGCACTTTCGCATGAGTGAGATCTTCTAAAACCCGACTGATCGTCTATTATTAAATTGTTTTTTTCGAAATACTCATTTAACTGACGAAACACTATTTTTTCAAATATTTTCTCACATAATGGTAACGAATTGATAGGACGAAACTCTTCACATTTATTGGTATTTACAACTTTTTCAATTGGTGTTACTATAGACTGCTTCCACGATTTTGGAAAAACAGCTGTGTCAATAGATTTATTGAACACAACAAGCAAAGATGGTCCAATACAATTAAAATTATCACAATATATTTTGGGGCACATATATTCGAAGTCATTTTTATTTTTCATTTGTTTTAAAGTTATTTGTATATCTCGGATAGTTATTTTTTTAAATTTGAAACCAACCATACAGAAGAATAAGCAATTAATGATTTTAAATCAGTTTGTCGTAAACAAATTAATCTTACTAAAACTCCACATACTAATCTAATTCTAATAAACCGAAATGAAGAATGAGACTTGGCACCATATGTGGAACTCGTTCTAAGGCTTTGAATACTGCGGCTTAGATTCCCTGAGCCAATGTACTCTCAAATTTTCGGGAAAAAAATATTTGCAGAGATTGCAATCTTTTATGGTGGATATAGATGAATTGTTCTTGGTTACAAGCATACTCCAATGACTCTTCTAACGTGAGTTCACCTCTTAGATTCTAGATCATAACAGTACATCTTATACAAAGCTTCAAAATTATAGTTTCTTCGAAAAACAGTAAAAAATTAACAATGATGAATTAGGACGTATGTTAAACTACATCGGTACTTGGCTCCATAAAATAAACACACTTCAGGCCAGATGTAAGCTCTTTAAAGCTGTTGTGAAAGTCACAAAATAAACCCTAGCACCGTTACACTCTAGACACCCTTACTATGTACAGATGCAATTTGCTTGCCACGTCCAAACATCCAAAATAAATTTTGCAGGCTACTAAATGCTACTTAATTATAATTAGAGCAGAAAGAATTTTCCTGGACTCTCTGATATAATCGATCTCGTCGCTTAAACACTATGAAACCTAAAGCAATATTTCTCGGTAAAAAAATGCCGCACACTAGAATTTTGACAAAGGGGATCTAACATTATTTTAAGTTGGAAATTGTTTGGAAAGTCAAGAAGATTTGAGGACACTGGCAACTTGTTGTGTAATATCATAATCTATGAAACCACTGCAAACGATTTAGATGAATTTCAAGGAAAACTGTTGTTGTTTATATAGTAACTTTTGCAAAAGACTATCACGAGGAAGTTATGTTTCAACAAAGGTACCATTTACAAATGCGTACAATAAAGTCAATCCTTTCCTTATCCCCTAACTAGCTCCTATGATGGTGATTTTTAATTTTCCCTACATTACGCATGTACCATAAGTTAAACATGGGACTCACAAAAAGTGTCCCCTTCCCTGAAATATTACCACAGCTTAGAACCACAGTCATCCGCACCCACGCTCCATAAAAAAAACAAACAGTGTAGGTATTGAAATTTGGCTAACAAAAAAAAATTAACCTCCCTCGAAACAACAGGTTTTTCCAGCTACGGCGAGGAAAAAAATTAAAGCAGCTACCAACGCTTGGAATTCCAGAATTAATTTCCTTCCTTTTTGTGTGAAAAAAACACTTTATTAACCTCCAACTCCGTTGTTGAGCAAAAATATGCACACATTTTGTTGAATGTATTATATGTCATTAATTTTCCGCTGGTTTATGAAGCGGTTGGTCGGTTTAAAAGCAGTACCCTCAGAACAAATTGCTACCAACCGCCAACTTGCTCCTGTGCGCAACCAAATAATGGGCATTTTTCTCTCTTTTGCTGTCGGCTGTCGCCAATTATATTTTGTGAAGGAACATGATTACCGTAAAAATAAAATTCGTATCCATGCTAATAATTTGCTTTAATTTGTTCTTGTGGTCGTGGTCATGTTACTCTTCGTGTACGTGTGTATGAAGCCACACGGTAATGTTGGGTGCAATTATTGATGGCACCACTTGTGGGAGACATTATGAATTCGTTTCGAAAACTTTAATTTGGATGAGCATGATACAAGTGGCACTGGAAATTGATTATGTCCTTGCAATCGTCCTTTGAATTATTGATTGCGTGGGACGTTTAGTTACCCTTGCTATTTGTTCTACCACAGAAGAGATGCTGCAACTTTTCAAGGCATATGGCGTAATAAGAGTTATCATTGCATGGCTAACTGCACAGAGGACTGCCTGACCAATTAATTCTTTAATCTATAAGCCAGATGAAAGAGATCTAAATGGGCAGCTTATGCACAATATCAAACCGTTTATATTCAAATCTCTTCAAGGTGCAGGCTCCATCAGATGCACCGCATACACGCGGTGTCCACTCTCAATCCTAACGGATTACTATTTGCAGTAAACTCAGAACCGTCACGACAGCAAACACGATGAATATGCATACCTACTCGAATTATGCTAATGATGATTTGACTCTGAGAAGCCAATTCACCATCTACCTCAGTTTGTCCGGTAAAAACGGAAATTCTGTAGGTACTCGTACATCTCAAAGGATAGTAATGAATTATTGCAGGGCAGTGGCATCGACATCGAACCGAGCCTTATTGTTAGAAGGAGGTGAAGTTATAGTATAAATGGTGGTCCGGTGTAAGGAAGCATTTGTTCGCGCACTTAGAAGTAACCTGTTTTCTGCATGAATATTAACTATTTAAGTAAAGCTTAGAGTTTACAACTAGAACAGTTTTACGCATTTAGTTCAGCACACTTTAACACCTGCTTTAATAGCTTTAAGTTTTCATAAGGATGGGCTTTAACAGTGCGGCAAATCTGCTGAATATTCAAGACGACCTTAATGAAACAGAACAATGTTTCAGGGATTGCAATACAACTTTATACTTTGAGCTTCGAAAAGTTAGAAGTAAAATAGCACACAATAAAATACTCCTTTTAGACCCGGCGTATAATGCTTTCGAAGTGGGATTGCAACAGAAACCTAATCAGAAAAAGGTTGCAAGCACCATTAACACGAATACGAAAGGGATGATTATAAAGACTGGAAAGGACGTTCTCTTAAACATGCTGACACCCTGAAAAATAAGTTAAAAAAACGCTACACACGGCAGAAGTCTGTTCACGCTTAACGACTCTCTCTTCGTTCGATCCAGAGCCTCCATTATAATATGTAGCTCTCTCTCTCTGTCCATTGTAAATGTTTCGTGCATCGACTCTGCCCTTGGAATGACTCTATTCAAAGTGTTCCTTACCCTCTTCTGTTAGAATTTTACATCTTTCTTTGGAAGACACCATGTTTTTATTATATAACATCAATAGCCGTATGTAAATCAGGCAGACATATGCCTAGACATCATTCTTGATGAAGGACAAGTTCATACCTTTGTCCCAGACTTGTTTGGCTTTTTTATTCCTCTCTGCCACTCTATCCAATACCTTTCAGCTTATTCATAGTTTCTGCTACCTCATGGTAAAGCTTACAATCTGCATGACTTATACTTTTTAGAATCGTCCTCCAAGTGCAAAGTTTCCCAAATTTTGAAGTGAGAATCAGAAAAACGTTCTGGTAAGAGTGGTGCCCTTCCTCACAAGTTTTCCTCCAATAAAAGTCATTAATCTTCCTACATATCCTGTATAAAGGCTAAGGTTTCCATAATCGCACTTATCTTTGAGTTTTTGGTTAAGAGATCTTCATAAAAGTATGCACCCCTCCGTTGGCAGTGGCATCTATTATTGGTGAGTATACAGAGCTCCAAGAATGACAAACGTTCTGTGTTGTCACCCCTGCCATCATTGTGCCTACTTCTTCTAAAAGCATGGTTTCCGCAAGCCCTTCGTTCTTTGCTATAACACAAGCGCTGTATGTGTACTAAAATTAACATTCGCAAGGCTTTCAAGACGTTGAAACGACGTTTATCGACTTTTTAGTTTAACCCCAAACATACATCTTTAGGTGTTGTTTTCACTGCCCTATTTCTTTAAAAAAATATTCGTCAGTATATCCGTCTTGAGAAAGTTCCAACCCTCACTCTTCAACATGGCCAAATTTCGCAAAATTCCTTTTTCAGACAATTCCGTTCAAAATTTTACAACTTCAGTTCCCAGGAGAAACAGCTTTTGTAAGGTTTTTTGTGTGGAAGGTGCCATGTTCGCCATTTCAAATTCAAATGAAAAATAATATCAATATTTGAAGTCAATCGACTGACTGATTTTCCAAATCTGGGTGAACTTTTATAAAGATTTACTGGTCGTGTCATCTAATCTTGTTCAAAAAAAGAATCAATAAACTATACAGAAGTAGATATTGAGAAGTTGATAATAAAGATCAAGGGTGTTATCCCTTTAGGGATCCGAATCCAGAATAATTTACCCTAGCTTAAGTTTTTCGAGTACCAAGTAATAGATCATCATCAACGCACATGTATAGGTACTGTGACTGCGACCCAACATCAAACCTCAATTCCAGTGGGACCGACGACGCTTTAGATTTATTTTTACCACGCCTCTACATCTACATCATGCCACCTCGGATGTTATGTTCATGACAAAATCCTGACATTCCCATAAATACAAAGCGCCAGGGAGTCAAATTTACCAACCCACAAGGCAATACCATGTCAGCCAACCAACAGCAAACATACCACACAAAAGGTCGACACAGACAGCTACACTATATATACGGTGCCACACCAAAGTGTAAACCTAAAGTGAGCGGCACATTTGTACGTATTTTACGGTTCAGAAAAAAGTGCTCACTCGGAAGCTTTCATTAAATTCTATAAAAAATAGATTAATGACAATAAAAGGACAACAACACGACCAAAGTAATTGATGAGGCGTAGCGCATGAAGATGAAGCTGGAGTGGCAGTGCGGTGGCCAGTTGAATTTATTGCACCACAAATGAACGAGTGCCGGGTTTTATGACGCTAACAACAACCAACCTGACAGTGTGGACGGATACGGTCGAAGTTTACGAACTTCAAATGTTTTGTTAGTGAAAATTCGATCGTTTCGCTTTAGGAAAATAAAATAAAATTATGTGCAGGACGGAGTTTTCATTTGATATAACTCCTTTATAGGTAGGAGCCATAAAATTTAGATGTACAAAAAATAAATGTCATTGACGAACGAAAATAAATTTAAGTCAAATATACAGCGCTATACTTTCGGCAAGGTCGACTCTTGCTATAATTTGCTGGCATTATAAATATTTACGTAATGTTATACAATATACTGAGAAGGGGTACTATTTCTTTCAAGATGCTTTAAGGGGATCCGTTCAATTTCGGCCTAAAAAATCGTTAAGCATCGTTCTATAGCGTTCGGTGTTAATGGAAATGGCCTCATTAAGGCCGTTTTCGAAGAAATACGTCTCTATGACGCAGCCGGGCATAAATCCGCACGAAGCAGAAACTTTTTGTGGATGCATTGCCACCTGGTGAACCTTTTGCGGGTTGGCGTCGTCCCATATACAGCTCAATCTTGCTTGTTGATCTAGACTTTTATCCAAAAATAAATAAAATTTCGGCCATAACTATGAGGTCTTCTTCCAAATGCTCCGAATTTCAGTCATACCCAACGAATTGCATTGTCAATGGTCAATTACTCAAGCTCCTTTGTTAGATGGATCTTGTACATGTGCAGGCTCAAGTGCTAAAAATTCGCCAAGTTGAAATCTGATGCGAATGCGAAAGACCGACTTTTTGTACACGCAGATGATTACCCCGGGCTATCCTGCATACTTTTACGGACTTTTACAGGACGTGCTGCTCAATCGTGTTACTTGTCACGGTGATTTGGCAACAGGAACTGAATGATTATAGACAGCCGCCACCAAAACAATAGAGCCGCCAAAAGGTGTCAACATCGACCCGCCCCTATTAACAAACATTTTATAAAGCATTTATGGAAATATGAAATCTTTTGCATCTTCAGTCAGATCTGTTCAGCTTGAACCTGTATAAAGATAAAAACATTCTATTGGTAAATGAATCCTACTTGGACTACAAAATAACACAGTTTAACACCCTCTTCCTTTGAATTGTCAATAAGTGTTGACTCTCTTTGCGAAGACGCTGAAAATAGATTCCTCACTGACAAGCTATTCCCATGATGTGCAATGTGAAAATATTGCACAATCGGACACGTCCAATGTCCATCAATCGCTTCAGCTGAATATAAACAAAATTTCCCTTCCTCTGACAGTACCGTAAACGAAAACCAAACAACTATTAACATCATCCGTTGAAACAAGGTCACATGCACTTATAACAAATCGCCCGTCAATTTGAATGCATATCCATTTATTGGAAACGAATGTCTTCTCCGAGATGTCTGGGGTGACTTCGAACCGACGAACACTTGTTTTGCAGTTTCATTTGCTTAGTCCAATGGATTTGCATTCTCTACTCGTATTCTTTGCGAACTTTTAAGAAATTTATTTTCGACATTGCGGTAATCAAACGCTAGTTTGACAAAATGGCGACAAAGTCAAGTGTACGCTTGTTCCAAATTCAGCAGACCGTAGTGCAAACCGATTGCACAAGACTGACGGAGGTGATTTTATTCTTTAATCAGTGCACTTTAAATACCAATATCAGTAAAAATGGCTGTCCACATATTGTATAATATAGTCATTAAAATAAAGACATGCGAAATAAAAACTCCCCAACAAACTGTGAATTAAATTTCAATTAATTCGTCGAGCACGAGTGTTCACAGTAGTTTCGCACTGCTTCGGTAATATCTGACAGAACAACGCATTCACATGCGACGTACTCGACTATTTACGTGACTGTTGTCAGTCTACGATCACTGTGGAGTCGACTAATTGACATTTTGGTGGCAGTTATTTCTCTTTCAGGGTACACCGTGCCAACGGCATATAGTGCGTATATCTCTATTATACATTGGGTGCAAGTGTAAGTCGAATTAATTCGTGTAATACATTGTCAGAATAATCGGAAGCCGCATAAGTTAAATTATGGAAATGAGATAATAATTATATTTTACGAGTGTAAGTTGATTTACTGGATGTCAGGAATGGAACATTTTGGAGATGGTAGGTAGATATATAAATTGAGAGATTGACATGTTCGTTTTTGTTGAGGATATTCGACTTATTTTGTGAGCCAAGTCACCGGTATTGATTTTTTGTCATAAAGAGAAATTTTTTTTTGTGCAGAAAGTCCGTTTATACAAAATGCGCTTGCATTATATTTCGCTTCGCCGCGCCGGTTCGAAACTGACTTCCATACAACAAAAGTAACGCTTTTCAGTGAGACTCAGGTACTCAGGAGTTCATGCTTTTATTTTAGTTAAGCTACTGAGGCAACCAGTAAATATAACGGTATTATTGGGACTTAACCCTGGATAATAAACGTAATTTGAAGTCCCGTTGTAACTTTTTATTCGCTATCCAGACTACGATTGAAATACTAACATTTTTAATAAACCCATCATTAATTGTTAAATAAGTAGATAGAACGAAAAAGTGTTATTATGAATAGTTGGCGCAACAGGTCCATAAGGACCCTAATGCCCTAACTTCTCATAACCATTTTTTTATTTTTGTACGAATGAAATTGATTCATAATTTTATGCCGATTCCAAACGACTAATTGAAAATAAAGAAATAAAAAAGAAAAAAAACTTAGGTACCTACCTAGGCAGCGTTTAGATGGGCGTAGGGGCATAAGTCAACAAGCCAGAAATTCCGTATTTTTGGGAATTGTTTTGAAAATTTTCCCCTTTCCATATCCGTTTTTGCCCACTTTTTTCCCCATTTCAATGCATTGAAGTAAAGACGCATTTTTAATATAATACAAATTTGTTTTCTTTTACTAAGCCATTTTTTTAAAGTAGGTAATACAAAAATGAAAAAAAAAAAAAATAATATTCAAAGTCTTCCAATTTAAACGAATACAAAATAAGTTAAATTTAAAGCAAATATTGCAGGTTGGTTGAATAGATTTAAAAGGCACCATAGGTAATTCATAAATAACGAGGCAAGTTGAAAGTAAATTATAAATTTAAAAGGTTCATTAATAAAAAAATATCCTAAATAAAAAGAGTATTCAGTTATAAATTTTATTAATTCAAGTTATTGAATATAAATACACTAATCGTCATAACCGGAATAACAATAGGAATTTTACATATTTTTGTTGTGCAAAAGCAAGCATTTTTTATCGATGCAAAGATCAACGCAACTTTTTGAACAATTTTGCGGTATACCTACATTTCGTTGGAACATTCCACAGTGTTTCATTTTCGAGCTAAATCGCTTGGATTCTATAAATGCGGTGATGTTTTTATGTTCGGGAGATATTTGAATGTTAACTACACAAGATTTATTTTTAAATCATGCAAAATTTATAAACATGAATGGATTTACGTTTTTCCTCATTTTACGAACACTTTTTCCCATTTTCCCCATTAAGTGAAAAATTCCCCAAAATGGGGTAAAATCCCCACATCTGGCATCGCTGTTAGTCCACCGAAGCGGGACATAAGTTCCAAAATTGTTTTGTCAAAGATGGAACATTAGTCCCAAATTTTACCAAAGATAATATTTAGCAAAACGTTGTGGATCTCCATTAGGCATCGAATACTTCAAATTCAAGTTAGCGACGTAAGTCCACTTTTTGATAATGGACTTACATAGGTATGTCCCACCATTATGAACTTATGTCCCTGTGCCGTTTGAGTATACGGTCATATTTCCATTAGAACAAGTTACTCATAAGATTGATTACAATTGATTACGTTTCTGAATACCCTTAATCACTGCCAGTGAATTGTTCGTATGTTTTTAAAAAAATTAACGGAACACAGTTTTAGATTCAACCATCACCCACCAGAGTTGCTTCTGCTCTTAACTGCCGAACCACTAATTAAGAAATTTCATACCCGGAAAACCAATATCTACCAAGAAATAATCGTCCGGATACCGTCCTTCCTGTTAGTCTCATTATTTTAATCTATTCCCTTAATGAGCTGCCGGTAGTCAAATGTTAAAATCGTTGAAGCTCTAGCCTCTGCCTCAGGGATGCATTTGTGATTATGTATTTAAATTTCTCGCACTTTATACATAGTATAAGACAGTACGTGTGTATTTGGGAACCAATTTGTTGATGCTCCTTGGCAGTAGACCTAGACACTGATAGTCAGTTAATTAAAAAGTTTATTTTCGAAATTAATTGCAGGCATAAGGTTGTTCTTTTCAAAAACTTTGGGAAAATGTTTTGTGTTTTCTTTTACTGTTGCGATATTGTTATCATACGCCACAGTTCGAAACGGGAATAGGATTCCTCTCACCTAATTCCTGCTGCGAAGCAATTCCAATCGGAGAATTAGTATCCCTTACGATACAAATCGGTATTATTGCAACCGCATGCTTTGTTCCGGTTAAAAGCTGCCTACATACATTAATCGTCATCTTGTTCATTGGCAACACACTGCGTGGCTACAATTGCAATTCGCATCACGTTCTACAGGGAGTAGGTGTTTATCCTTAATTAAGTTTAATTTTGATATTCCCAACAGTAACTTCTTGGATTTGTTATGCGCTATCTTTTCTTCGATACCGTAGATAAGTGAATAACTAAGTTGGATACCTACGGATGTGGGTATAGTTGCTGCTGTTGGGAAGCAGGGCCAATCGACGTTATACAAGGAATTGTGGATACCCATAGAGAGCAATTATAAATTTTCTTCTAACTCGCGCACAAACTGGTCAGGTACGAAATTAATTAATGCACCAAGCGTTCAAACTGCAGTTAGGGTCGAATTATTTAGCAATAGCTTTTTGTGTACTGCTTTAGCTTTAGATGTTGGTTATCGATTTTCTTAATCAAACACGTTACCATCGCATTTCATATCCAGTGTGCCACCGTTTGAGAACATTGAATACAAAAACCAGTCGAAAACACTTGCCATGCAGTATAGAAAGCTGGCACAAAGATTCCCGCTTTTACGGCTCTTTGTGGGAAATCTAATTTCGACCCATCGGTCGATGGAATATACCATCAGGAAAAAGACAAACAACGTTATCTGATTAAGTTAAGGGTGTGCCACCATACACGCCTATGCTCATAGTCATAATATTGATTCACAGTTTTATTGCCGCACTAGGATCTTCACAGAGATGGGGGCACTTGAATACGAGCCATTAAAATATATTTTCCTTGCAAAGGAAAGCACTCTCTCACAATACTTACCTACACAGAGAAAGTGTAGGTGTGCCTTATTTGTACAGTGTTCTGTATTCGCCACGCGCTCCCCTGATGTGGACTTGATTCTATGTTTGACGGAATTTGGACGCGTATTCTGACAATAAGATTTTGTTACAAAGCGGACTCGAAAGCTACTGGCTATTTATATATTCATTTGGACTCAAGTTGAAATATTTTTGATGGAAACTCGATGTCTGTTATGTGTCGGCTGTGAGAAAAAACAAAGTGTGAGCTAAGAGGTTCAGAAATCTATATAGAACGGCTCAAGGGATTATATAACATCCGTCACGTTCGCTTGTACAAAATATGTGACTGACACTTTATTTTCCGTACTACTATAATAGTTAAAGTATAAATAAAAGTTTCGACTTTAAATTTACAAAAGTTTAATTTGGCGAAATTTGTACGGAAAAATAACCATTTTAAAGTACTTCAATTTAAAGTCGAAACTAAAGATGTGGGATTTTTAACTTGACTGGTATTTCAACTCTTGCGCGATATCTACTATAATTATTATGTATTTTTCGGATGCGATTTGCGGCTGATAGGGGCAACTCGTTTTAATATTATAGAAATATAAGAGAGATGGGTTTGCTTCTCCTCGTAGGTAATTACAACTTATTACCCCATAGAACCATGAAAAACGAAGCTAAATTAATAAAACCTATATTATCCCCTTTTTAGATTCACTCTAGATTAGAAATACAGAAAAAGCCCTCCCCGTGCTTCTGTTCAGATTACGAATCCATTTATCATAATAACTTCAACGGTAATCGCACGCACAACTGCAATCGTATTTTAAACTGAAATCAATAAATACCCTTAATTCAATGCTTTCCATGGAGAATCCCATCCATATACGAAGTAACAACACAAGGATCCAACCATGAAATCCGCGATAAAACATGATTGCACTTGGAGGGAAATTCCGCTTTCCTCCAACGATAAACATAACATTGCCATAAGGCACCGAAATTGCAACATAAATTTTGTTCGATTTTTCCTTGTCTTGTCGACTTTTTTTTTTAGTTTGCTCTCTTTTTGTTTTGCTCTGCTTTTTCTGTTCTGTTCATCTGATGTAGTCGTTGATTTAAAAAAGAAAAAAAGAAAAAACAACTGCGCCCAGAAAATTCATATTTTATAACGTATCACACTGGCAAAAGATTTGTTGGTCGGTTGACTCCTTAAAAAGGCAGCGCTTTCGAGGTGCCATTGAAAACGTGCCGTAGGATAAAGATATTTAAGACATTTTCTGTGGATGCCAAACAAGTGAGTTTGCAGAGAAAAATTTCGTTCGTGGTTAGGAAATATGAGGAAAAGAAAATCGTTCAAGCTTAACGGCTATGTAGATTGAAAGATTGCACAAGAGGGTAACGGACCTTGTTATAAATAGTCATTGCTAGACGATATTGAGGACAGAAACTTCTTTACGACTTTGCGATAATGCGCAGTCACATTGAATTAGATGGGAGCAAAGTCCGATTGCATCAATAGACGTCTTAAGGTTATGGTGGTTGGGAGGTTGTTTTAAAATCAGTACTAAGGATTCATAGCAGGCCTATCGGTTCATAATGATTCTTCAGTGTTTTTTTCAATTTGATTAGAATTTAAGGAAATAAAGTAGGGGCAAGGCTGGGTTACGCACTTCTTCCTAAAATGGAAACATTTCTAAAAGCATTTTATAGTAAAGCCCCTCATGAATCGAATTTAACTGCCAACATTCAGGAGTCTTGAAAAATGCTTACGGTTTCGAAGAAATGCTTTTATACGTCTACAATAATTTGGTGGCATTTGAACATCATGTATTGCTATTGTAGAATTCCAACGAAACTTCCTTCCCTTAGCTTGACAGACGTCCAATGCAATGATTCCTACATATTAACTTTCTTGTTATAACATTTATTGAACGACCTACTAACCGTCATATCAAAGCTGTCTTTGTCAAACATATGTCCTTCACCAGACACTTTGGCGCTATAGGTAGGTACCTGTCATGCTGAAAGATCCTAATTATACCTCCCAGTCGAAAAAATTTGACTAAATCGCTTACACAAGGCACGCATTATCAACAACACGTGCGAAGTCGTGCGGAACAAGTCTCGTAATTTACTGCCAAATCACTTAAGCATGGGAACAGTAATGCGGCATAACATTCTTGCAAATTAAATTCAAATTCGTAGCGGTTTAAATTAATTAGAGCCTTGCCTTCGTTAACCAACACTTTTGTGCAGAAAATTCTTGCTGTGCGCTTGGGTCTATTTCCCTTAATTAAAAAAGAAAAACAAAAATACATACAACTGCTCAGTGTACACGTGGTGCGGTTATTGTTTGTTAAAAGCGGCACGAAAAAACGGAAGATGAAAATAATAATCCCGATGTAGTAGGTATTCACTTGCTGGTTTTGTGAGGTCTACGAAAATGGAAAAACCTAGGTAGGTACTTTGTCTTCGCATGGGAAATTGATACCAATGTGATGTGAACGCATTGCACAAGTTGGCGAAATTTGGGGAACTTATCCTGCGGATGTGTTTCCAAGTAAACCACATTTTTCGAAAATATCGAATTCAGTGGCAGTGGCAGCTTATTCGTGTACGAGGCGAGCACACATCCGGTGAAATGTGGAGCTTGTTGTAGGTATACAATTTAGGTGATGAAATTTTGAAAATTAAATTAATTTTTACCTCATTGCCTTAATAAAGCCATAGAACATCGGGATACAGAGCATAGCATGACATTCGAGTAGGTACCTACCTCATTTAATAAAAGGGCATGCAAATTATTTTCAAGGTAGGTACAGTATTCTAAGAAAATTTGCCAGAATTAATCAGACTGACATTTAAGCGTATGACGAAAACCAATATCAATAATTAGATGTTTATATACATACAACCATTCAAAAGCACAATTTGAAAGGGCGTCTTACCGAGCTTACACCTGTAGAGGGTTTAGATATATTTAGTAAGTTCATCAAAGGCAATAAGCCGAGCTTGTTCGGTCACAGAAGTCAGACCTGATTTAAGTTCAAAACAGCACTAGAAGCTGAATGTGACGAAGGACGGAAGGAGCTTGTACTTCACCATCCAGCCAACATAATTAAAGCATTTAGGTACCTTAAAAGTTATTTAAAGAAAAAAAAAATAGGATTCTTCTCTAAATAAGTCATTTTTTGAAAAGACCCCAAAAGTTTTAACAATTAGCAAAGCATAACATTTAAATGTCCAATAAAACGATGAGTAAGATATGCGCCAAGCTGTGGTTTATGCCGGCCAATGACTTTTCCCATGTAATATCAAAATTATGGGTTGTGCTCGATATCCCGCTTTTTAAAATGCCGATTCTTAAAATCCCGCTAGTAAAATCCCTCTTTTTTGAAATCCCCCTTTTTAAAATCCCGCCTCTTATGATCCCGTTTCTTACTATCCCGCTTTTATTATTATTATCATTATTATTATTATTGTTATTTTTTAAAATAACACAACAACAAATTTTGATTGTAAAAGCGGGATAATAAGAAAATTAAAATAAATTAAGCAATGAGTGTTTTTTTGAATTTCAGATTATTTTAACATTTATCATTTTTAGAGGAAGTAACAAAATAATATATAAATAATATCAAAATAAATTTTTAAGTAATAAATAACGACAATCTTCAATAATCAAAAAAAGAGAAATAAAGTAATATTATTTGATATTCTGGAAAAGGGAACAAAAAACTTCAAACCATTTACAGCAGTAAATTATAGGGTAAAACCGTTAGCAAGAGGTAGGTTTTTATGTGCATTATATACTTTATTCACAATGCGTAAAAACAATGTACCTATTCTACATGTAAGCAAAAACAAATGTGTGCTAAAAACATATGGATGCATTTTCTTTTTGGTCGAGTATTTTTTATATTTTTAAATATATAATAATATAATAAAAAAGCGCATATAACCAACTATTTTTTTGATAACAATGTTTTATAAAAAACGGGATTAACTGTATTTCAAAAAGCGGGATTATAATCGGGATTTTGAACAAGCGGGATTTTAGAAGACGGGATTTAAAAAAAAAACAGTATTTTAGCAGGCGGGATTTTAAAACTTTTTTTTTTCTGGGTTTTTGAAAAGCGCAAATAAATAATGATATTAAATTATCCCATAGACACATCTCGCAAGAATAGCGCTTGCAGCCCCAGCCGTACTTTTTCATGTCGTATAGTTGGAGAATTAGTTTGGTGCTATTGTGAATGCATCCATTTGAAAGTGATTTGTGCAATCAATTTCAGGGAATGTTGTTTCTAGCGCTTCGTCTTCAACTCTTCTGCCAGCGAAACTGGCGCTACCACAAGGCTGAGCCATCGGTACAATTCCTTTTTGACTTAGTAACTAGTCAACGGAAGTACGTCATTCACTTTACACGGACGGTTGTAAAGATCTATCATTAATGGGCGCCTCGTCGTTTTTACTCTCACTAGAGCGGCAGAGTCACCTCTGCCTCTGCAGTGTGATAACGATATCCAACCCCCTCAGGAACCCATCTGTTTCACTCATTTCTGATCAGAAACAATGCTCAACACAAATGACATGTCCTTCTCCTGATATGATTCAACAAAGATTTATTGCCATCGTCCTGTGAATTTATACAACAGCAAATTATATTTATAACAAAATATCGCAAGTACCTACCTATATCCAATCCATGTCCAATCTATGATTGACATTTCCATTTTGTCCTTGGTCTTTTATATTTTCGGACTCCTTATACTGATTGGCTGTTAGTGGAAAGAGATTGGACTCTTAATTGGATCTGCTCATTTAATCAAAAGAAAAAAATCCTCTTAGCTGTGCAGTCACTTAAACATTGAAATTTTTATCTCTGTTTCTTGTTTTCCAAGCCATCGAGCTCGTCGTATAAATCCGGATAGCATAGAGATAATCTAAAGCTGCCGGTATCTGAAAACTTTCTCGTTGCGCATAGAAAATAACAAAATATTGTTAAGCTGTTTTGAGGATTTTTCTCTATCTCTCTCTCTCTCTCTCGCTTTTTGTACATGTATCCTTGCAGTAATAAATATATTTCGGTACATTTGCATATCCTATCACAGATTTTCCTACTGTATGCCTGGCATACTTTTTCCCCTTCCTCCCTTGCACTGTTCCGCAACAATTTTTGGTATTTTATGCATACATAGTGCATTATCCTCATGAATATCAATGTTTATGCTGAAGCTGCCAAAATATCCTTCAACTGTATAACATTGCATATGCTATGAAATTGAATATGGAAATTGAGACAAAAAAAAAAAGAAAAGAATTCCATGCGGTGAAATTTGTAATTTCTTTTTATTAAAAATAATCCTCACTGTTCGAGCTGTTTTGATTACGATAACAGTCTATACAAATTACGAGGCTGTCATTGTCCCGCCTTTTGCATATTTGAGGAAACAACGTGCTGTTAAAATCCTGATTGTATATTACTTTGAGTATCACCCAAAGGTAGTTTGTTGTTATTTTTTGATACTGAATTGGTTGATTGGGAGGAAAGAAAGGGCTCAATCTCGGTCACCAGCACCAGAACTTGGTATTTTCTGATTTCACAAGTCCCAACGGTTATTCTGAAAGAGGCAAGTTTTAATACTTTAAAAATCATACACGTCCCATCTGGCCTACGCCATAAAAATAAATTTAACCAGGTGAGCACAACCCCCCGACTTTTGGCATTATCCCTCAATGCAATCCACATAAAAGAGAAAATCAGTAAAAACCAAAAAAAATAGAAAAAATTATATATGTACTAAGGTCCCTGACTGGTTTTCCAAGAGCGTTTCTTGTTTGCGTTGCATTTCAGTAGTTGGTCTCAGCTGTATTCAATTCAAAACGAATTGTGTACAAAAATTTCGTTTCAACGCAAAAGTGCAGTAAAATTCCCAACGGCACACATGCAGGACGATGCAAACGTGACTAAAATTTAATAAAAACACTGTCTGGGGTTTATCTGATATTTTTGTTAGTTGCCGTTTGTGTATTCCCTTGGGGCTGTATTTGAATGGTACCTATTGTTGTTTCCTCTGATTTAAGGTGTTTGAAAATGGAACGGAAAACTACTTTTGGAACCCATTTTCATTCTACGTGGTTGCTGACTGTTCATTGTTCTGGCATTATAAATCCACAGGGTGGATGGGTGTTGTATTGAGAGGAGTCCGGGTGATATCAGTCTCTGGAGGAGGTCAGTGTCGCAACTGTCTCATGGACATCAGTTGCGATTATTTTACATCTTTGGAGCCGAATCGTCGCACTTGTTAACGATTCGATTTTGGGTCGTATAAATAAAAACTAGCATTTGCTTTGAGCAAAAGGTTGTAGGAAAGGAAAAAGCATCAAAAAGAATTTGCATAGCATTTTCTTTTTCTGATAAGTTTTATTTATACCGATCTGAGTAAAAGGTCGGTGCCGCCATTATTCGAAAATGTCATAAGTTGAAACTAACTCAAATTGGTTTTTCATCATACGAAACGTAGCAAATGCTTTGATTTTGACGCTTCTCTTGAGCAAAAGCAATTGCTACGTTTTATTCATACGACCCTTTATATGCAAAACAAGGACACATTTCTGTTTCACCAGATAATGCTATTCAGCTCCTGGATTGCTCGATTGCAGATACCGGATTGCTTATCATAGAAGCACGCAGTGTTGAGCTCTCTGTCGAAGTAATCTAGTATTAGTCCTTCAAAAAAAAAAACATGTTCCCGAAGTGGTTACCTACTTTTTACAGAAATATAAATATCTAGACGGCCATTCTGAGGTCAATGAGTTCCATGGCTATTGGTTATGGTTATTCAGTTCGGATAACTTGACTACCAAATATAACCACTCACAGACTCGTACTACAACCTGAAGTTGCGCACTCCAAGTTGGTTATGAAATGTGTATGGGGGGGCATGTTGCCCCCCTGCAACCCCCCCACCGCAGGGGGACACAAGTCCATTATGAACTTATGTCTCGTGGACTTATAAATGTCCCTGCGCCTCATACAACTTCTAAAAACTGAGTCGTTTCTATATTACAACAGACGTGCGGCTATGACAGCTCCTTATCAGTTTCCAAAAAAAGCATATCATGTCATTGATTCGGTCAGGCAAAAGTTTCTTCCTCTTCTGATTCACATATTTTGTATGCAGGTTTGGAAAAGCAATGGAACCTTGGAGCTCTCTCTTTAGTTTTGAAAATTTTCAGTCAGTGCTTAGATATATATGGCCTTCCCTAAATAACTGAAGATGCTAAAACAGCTAAAGAGGTATATGTAAGGTATATTTACCGGAGCTGTGAGCTTCCTACGTTTCTAAAGTGGTTGTACAATCTAAGTATACAAGTCTTTAATAGCTACAAAGAGGTTTTAGTATCCACAAAGGTTTGCTCATTCTCTGTATAACAATTCGTTTACTATGTATTGACAGCTTCCCATTTGGATTCACAAATTCCCCGATTCTAAGATCTACGTATATGCGTTGTACAAATCTAGTAAGAGGCTCATTTTAAAAGTGTATATGATAGCTGTCGATGTGCGCTAGACCTGCTTAAGGTTAAATAGCAGCCTTGTATAGGGGTACGATAGCTAACTTGGATGTCCTAATACATTTCTTGTCGGTTTCAGTAGATCCATTCAATACGCTGTAGCCTTGTTACTGATCGCATCAGAGCATACAGCTTTCGAAGGTAGCAGTTAAAGAACCTTCATAAAACTGTAGTAAAACATCAATAGTGGCTCTACTGTTTTTTGAGTATAGTTTCAGTGTACTGTATACTACTGAGGTAGGGCTTTTAGGTTCAATTAATTATAACCGCACTCTCACTCAGACGTGGATATCTACATCCAAATCTGGAAGTTCAACCATCTTGCTCGCTTGTTCTATGTTCTTCATCATTGAGCATTTAATAGTTCTTAGATCCATAGAGGTCAATGATAAACATGGTGATTGATTTAGGAGTCCGTGCTTCGAGGGCAGATCAATTATGATAAATTTTTTACTTCCGCCCTACCTGTAACCAATTTTGCCCTACCTCAAATTCGACTCTAGCCCTGAGTGCAGGTGCTGGGAATCGCCAAAAATGTCCCTCTTTCATTCGTCACAAAAAATTAAAAGCTCACCCAAACGAATTTTAAAAAAACGGCCAAGTGCGAGTGTCACTCGCGCACCGAAGGTTCCGTATTTGGCTAAAGTGCAACACATCAGATATTATGTATTTGAAATCTATAATATCATTCAATCTTTCCCCTCTTCATGAATTCATCCCAATTTTCCATTCTGTATAAGACCTGTCCCAATTAAAAACTATTGACTAAAAATATATTACTTTTATTTTGTTCTGTACTCCCCAAAAAATGTATTATACTCCCCAACGAAATTAGCAAGCGGGAACCCTGGTGGTATACCACCAGTGACTCTCTTCTGTCCAGACCCCTCTTTCCCAGTGGGCACTTTGGGCAAGTGCCAAGGGCCCGCGATCGATAGGGGCCCCCTCAGATCAAATACAAAGTCCATAGTTAATGTCAGATCACCAAACGATAACCAATATTTATTAACAAAAAAACTTATATAATTCGAAGAAATCGAACCTAAATTACTGACTACTAGCTCTTACATGCGCGAAGCTTTTCTCCTCGCGCCCAAAAGTTAGGCTTTCCGACTGAATGGAAGAGAGAAATTTAAAATAGAGACCTTTCTTCCCTTTCTTCCCATAATTGATACCCTCAGCGTTCATTTACAACAGCGATTAGGTTCGTATAAGAATATCAGTAAACGTTTTGATTTATTTTTGATGGTTTCACATTTCTTCCCTGTGACGGACATCTCGAGGAAATTCAGTGCCAAATCTTTCGTGAATTACCAGGCACGCAGAAATCACAGCTGGACAACAACTAACAAAACTGTCGTAGACCAGCACCTCTACAACATGCAATGCAAGCCGAATGAAATTCCAATGACACTTTCATTTACTGTAGGTATAACAGTTGATGTCATTTAACTTGTTACCAATGATCATAAGCGGAGACTTCAATATCAATTTTGCAACTCCAGAAGCTCAACCATTTATTGATTTTATGCAAGATAAATTTAATCTTCAAATGAACTCCAACCGGAAAATTTCAACAACACGATATTGAACAACCATCGATGCTGTCTTCCAGCGTAATCTAGATAGATTATACAGTCTCGAATGTTGTATATTACTTCAGCTACCACTATCCGATTGTATCTATTCTACCGAAACTAGCACAGAACGAATAAATTATTGTTATTTTATAATTATATCAAGAATACGGTTAATACAATTCCCTCTTTTCTCAATGACGTGTATCAAGCCACACACATACCGCACGCACGGTGTTTAGACATATATTTCGGGACTTTTTTGTTTAGATATAAATTTAGATTTATTTACTTGGATATTACACTTTAAGACAAAATACCTAGTCTTATAAATTAGTAAATATTACAAATTTGAAAGAAGCTATAAGATACAGGAAGACACATTTCCAAATGTAGAAGTCGCATTGAGAATCTTTTTAAGCATGATGGTAACTGAATGCAGTGGGGAACGCTCCTTCTCCAAGTTAAAAATAATTAAAAATGAATTGAGAAGTACAATGCTTCAAGAAAGATTAACCAGTTTGTCGCTAATATCCATATAGAATCTGATGTGCTAAAAAGAATATATTTTGAAGAAGTTATTAACGATCTTGCCCATCTGAAATCTAGAAGGGTTCCTCTTCAAATAACATCGATTTTTAATCACTAACCTGTAAATGCTAAAAGAGTTGAGTCGTTTCATGTGATTGTTAAAAAAAATAAATATTTAACCTTGTTTATCTTTTCTTTGGCTATTCAAACAAAATATTGTTCCGTCAAAGTCATAGGGGCCCCATTATCCTAATATGCCCAGGGCCTCCAAGAGGTTAAAGACGGCCCTGCTTCTGTCCTTGATGGGGTCAATTGTGCACAACTTCGTAGTAGAGATTCAAACTTATGAGAGCAACGTATTTTACATGGTAAAATTATATTTTTTGAAAATATCTTGTAAACTATTGACTTTTCGACAAAACAGTATTCAGCACATAGATAAGAACATGATCTACAAAAAAGGAATTCATGTATTTTTTGTGAATCAAGAAATAACCCGTTTTTTGGGCGAATGAAAATATTTTTTTCCCCAGATTACTAATTAATCAAAAACCAATCGATGTATTCCTTCCATTGGTATTTGTCGTTTAACTAGAGGTTATACCGGATGTTGTATGTAAAGTTTAGCCTCCTATGTCAATCGGTTGTTGAGATAGACCTGGTAACAAAATTGGCTTAGTGGGTTCGGACAGACAGACAGACAGACAGACGGAGAGACATCCGAGCGAAACTAATAAGGTTACGTTTTTTCCCCTTGGGTACGCAACCTTAAAAACTATCATAATTCATATATTAATGTTAAGTTATTTATATATGATCTATAGAGGTACAAGAAATTTCTAACTGGAAATTTTAAGCCAAGATGAAGAAGCCTCATATTGTTCTATACACATACAAAGGTACGTATGTGTATTACCGTCCGCGATCCGCATAATATAATAGGTCAATTAAGGACTTTCCTATTCACTTTTATGCCGCCAACAGTGGTTCACTCTTGAGCCCAATAACCCCTTTGTCTTTCGAAAACTACTGACTTAAATTTAGAGCCGGCACGTTTACCTATAAGCATTTCCAATGTTATTACATACATACATTTATTAATATTTTGCCTTCACAACAATTTTGGCAGAACAACGTGTAGTGGTGTAGTATTTTCTCTTCTTCTTCGTATTATGGTTGAGATAACAAAATGACACGAAGGAACTGTATTTTATTGAGCTATAACTCATACAGGCTCAAACATTTTTGGGTAATATCACGTTTTGATGTGTAAGGTAAGGCTATTCGTAAAAATCTGCACTGACGGCTGCTGCTACGTGACGTCTCTTAAATTTTGTTGTGGAAACATTTTATGACGTCGAAATATTTTCAACTTTATTTTTGACATCTGCGTAATGGCGGGGATGGTTTGGATGGCTTAAAGTCCAGCACCACAATAACGCAACCATCACAGCATAACAAGATTAAAAGATACACAAGGCATATCGCATATCTTTCGGTCTTCAGCTGTGTTGGGTCTATAATTAAATTTCTTTTGCTTCACCAGCGTTTGGGCCCACAAAGTGAAATATTTAACTGCTGTGCAGCCATGTCGTGTCCACGATTTGGGATTCATTTTTCTTTTTTAAACAAACAAAGCTTACATCACAAAGAAACGAAATGAAAAGAAAAAAATTCCTGCATTCCCACACCCACATGCGAATATGTACGACTACAGATGTACAAGTAGTGACACAATTGTCCTTGCCCTTATACATCCAATTACTTCCAACGGAATTCGCATGGTTGCAGTTTGTTTCGGTGGGGTTTGGTTGTTGTTTTTTTTTTTCGCTACCCAAAGTGGGCAGTCAGTTGAATAGAGGAGACAACAAATTCGAATGGAACAAAGTGACATTTAAGTTTATAAAACTGTCTGGCGGGCTGATGGGGATCTACGTGCTTTGGTGTTGCTAGATTGTGTATGGTTGTGTTTGGGTATGTGCGCGCCGTGACGGGCAACACCAAAATGCAAATTGAGAGGACATTGGCGACCAAAGACAAACTTTTATTGTCCGCATCCGGGGCTTTTATTTTTTTTTTCCAGTCCAACAAATGGGAAAACCCATTGTGATTTGTATATTTAATATATTACATTTAAAGAGTGTCCTCGGGAAATTGGATTATCCTGAGGATTTTGTTGATCTGTTTTTCGCTAGAGCTAACTGTTGCAAGTTAGAAAGGCAGTTCATATAATAGAGTAACTTTGTAAAACAGATCAAGGATTAGTTTTGTATATCCTTAGTGTGTTTTCAATGCATTCCAGTTTAAAAAATAAATTCAATTTAAATCTCATGAGCCTCTCAGGGGAAATTTAATCTTCTGGCTTTCAAGAGCCAGCCCCGCACTCAGAGTACCTATACTCCAGACATGTTCTGCATTTGACTCTGTGCGATATTCGATGTCAATATTGAATAATTTATTCTGTACGTCCAATGATAGCTATATCGATTTGATATGGAAATACGACATAATCATCATCGCTTGTGATAGACACATTCTTTTTTTTTTTTTTTTGCTATTTTTTTCAATTTACTATTCTCTGAGTCGGATCAAGTCGGTGAATGGATAAAGTAGAGCAGACAGACAGAGCACGGAATTCGAGCCCGCACAGTTGTCGATTTGAAGCTACTTAATTCTAGTGTCAAGGATAAAAATATGCGCACTTGCGACGAATTTCCAATATTTGATCTGTGGCAATGACAATGCTTGTGAAAATATTTCCCGACTTGGGCAATTCATTGAATTTTGAATGTGCCTACTGTTGCGTGGTGTAATACGCGCAGCAGCTGATGTCGTTATGTAATTGTAATAGAGAGTGTTACTTTAAATGAATTTCGTTGTTGCATTTGAGTAAGTGCATAAATACAAAGGTAGCTCAAAAGTTATCACCGGATGTTAAGCTGTGAAAATACTTTCAGTGTCAACTCACCCTAAAACGGATTACAGAAGTCTCATTGTCACAATATTCAGTAAGATCAACATTTTTATCGTGGTGAAGTATACGAAGGAACAACGTTTACAAATAATTAAAATTTAGTACAAAAACTCCGATTCGGTGGTCGCTACTTTAAGAGCATCAACGCCAATTTTAAATTTTCAGCGATGAAGCAAATTTTTTGTTAAACAGCTTAGTCAATAAGCAAAATATGCATTACTGGACAGGTGAGAACCCTCATGCTTATGTGCTTCATGCAACTGCACTTCATCCGTAAAAAGTCAGTGTTTGGTGCGGTTTTCATGCCCGGGAGTTGTTGGGCCGTTTTTTTGCCTCTATGGAAATTACCGCCACGTAACGGTAAATGGTATTCGCTACAAAACATCTTAGAATATTATTTCTTTGAGCAATTGCATTAATTGGACATTTTTGTGATATGTGGCTCGAAAAAGACGGTGCCACAAGCCACACAGCGGGTGCAACAATCGAGCTATTGAAGTCTCAGTTCGGTGTACGTACTATCTCGAGGAGAGTACCCATCTATTGGCCGCCGATATATTGTGACTTACCGCCTCTAGACTTTTTTTTTATGGGTCTACATTAAATCATTAGTCTAAGCCAAAGCCGATGCACCGATATGGAGCTTCAACCTATCGCTATACTTCCATACTTTTCTAAAGTTTTTGAAAAAGCTGTGCAAAAACAATTACGGAAATATTTGTCGACGCACAACTTACTGAACACTTTTCAGTCTGGTTTTCGTCCACAGCGCAGCTGCATATCAGCTCTACTTTGTGTCACATATGAAATACGTAAATCGATTGACAGTAATAATGTAAGTCTTTTGATGCTCTTATAGACTTTTCCAATGCCTTTGACACAGTTAATCACTCAATTCTGTATAAGAAACTGCAAACTTATTTTGGATTTTCTGTGGAGTCCTCTAAGCTGATCCTCTCCTATCTGAGAAGGAGACAACAATGTGTTGAAATAAATGGCAATTCTTTAAATTCCCTTCATAATCTTACTGGAGAAGGATACTGCTCAATTCATATATATGCGGATGACGTACAAATAATAATAAGCCAACCCTTTGCCGATATTGAACAGGCAATTGAATTAATGAATTCGGACTTGTCATCAATCTTACAGTGGTCTTAGAACAATTGCCTATTTGATACATCTACTTTACCTCCCCTAAAACTTGGCCATGACACTATAGTGTATGTCCAATTGTCCACACAGCAAAAAACCTCGGGCTATTATTCAATCGGACCTTTACTTGGAACGATCATATCAACAGCGCTGCTGGTAAGATATATGGGAGCTTACTCTCTCTTCGAGTGAATCAAAGCATTGTTCCTAAAACAGATAAAATTATACTAGCTAAAACGCTCTTACTGCCAGTGTTGTTATACCTACCGGTGCGAAGTTTTTTGCCATATACTGATTATGAAACTAATCGAAAATTGAACGTGACATATAATAATATTACTCGTTATGTCTGCAGTCTACGTTACTATACGATCATGTCTCCGCGTCCGCGTCCGCGTTCTCTAAAAGTATATGTGGCTGCAGCCTCGATAGCCTACTGAAATTTCGAACATTGTCCTTCCTGCACAAAGTCATCCAAACTAAACAGCCGGAGTATTTATTTTTATTTGTTGATTATTAAATTCACCTTCAACTTTTTAATTTTTTGTATGTTATATTCGATACCTGCTACTCTCACTATTCTAGAACACTATAATTGATTACAATTTAAGGCTTATAATAATTTAAAAGACTTACATCTTTGCAAGTGATTTTTGAATAAATAAATAAAAAACCAACGACGTAAGATTAGCTCAGCGCCAATATTGAATGAGAAATAGTGGCCTTCAACGCTTCGACCACTGCATACGTTTAAGTGGTGGACATATGAACGAAGTCGAATTATATTCATAAATGTTTTGATAGGAATTCAAGCCAATAACTTTTTTCTTTGAGATATCTCAAGTAGTTTGAATTTTATTTTAAAAAAAGATGTGAAGTCCTTAAAAAAATACATTTTTTTTAATGGCTAAGTGGCCGCCCACAGAGTTGATGACCGGAGTTCCGTTAGGTCGCCGTTGAAGGGATGTACTTTTTGACGCCTTCAAACGTGTGAGGCTTGTTGAGTAGACTGGTGACTTCAAAAGCTACAGAAATATCTTGTTTGCCAGTGGTAATCGAAAAGACGAGAGACTAGGCGACCCGAAAATACAGTGCACAGAATTTTAATTGTTGCTCGTGCAGTATACGCCGTATCCCTATCCTGTTAGAACTACCAAAAAATAAGTAAAACCGTTCAGGAAAATCGTTGCAAGCCTCTCCACAAGCTAAATGCAAATAAAAAAGTTTCGTTTAGGTTGGGAATTTGTTCAAAAAATTTTACTCGCAGATTATCACATTTTTAGACTGCCACTATTTTAATATTAGATACTCAACAATATCACGTGTTTTACACAAATGACACTCAGTGTTGTAGCTTATTGTTTTTAAAATATTTGGCGTGGCAGCGGATTAGGTACATTCGGTACCTTTTCATTCTCATTTCATACCTAAACTCAACACCCGACCTTGATTGTTTCTGGGCAGAGATGTCTCGCATAACGTGATTTGCAATGCAGCATGGACCACAAAATCCCAAAATCATGTTTTCATATTGAACATGTCGTAAATTTGGTAAACGCCTGCATATTCGGGTCAGCAGCACTCATCACGTGCTCAGCTCATTTGCTCGATGCAATGAAATGGAATAATTTGTCCGCTATCAACTCGCAGTGTCATGTGCAAATCAGCATATCATTTATATTGTCCTCGTACCGGCTCGCACAAATAGGACTCAACCAAACTATGGTTATCCCGATATGGCTTTTGGAATAAATCATCGTTTGGACACGTTGAAGGTTGGGGGTGGTAATAATTGGGAAAACGATGTGGCAGATCTATAGATCTAGTCCTTAAAATGCGGGTAAAATAAAATCTTATTCAAATCGAATGAATGTGGAAAAGCTATTTATTTTTGCTTGTTTTATGTAACAGCGACCTGCAGTATAATAGGTTTATTGTGGACGAATATTTCGCTCTATAAATCACTTCGGCGGGATAATAAACAGGGAAAGGCGCCGTTACTAACATAGCATACGTATACCGGAACGAGGTAACATAAAACACTCTCGCACTGCAATACGCTAGTTCTCTGATTTATGATAGTGAACTTCTCCAGTAGTTCATTTACAAATACCGCTGCAAACATAAGTTAGTGGAGGTGCTTTGTTCAGTTATTTACCTTTTTAAAGGTTGATTTTCAGTTTACATTTTCATGGTGGGGATTTATTTCAGCCCTGGGAACAGGAATACCGAAGAAACTACAACTAGGTACTGACTGAGTAAGAGCGCTTCCATCATAGCATGAATCCGAATTTATCTTAAACCAAATATACAAACAGATTAAAGCAAGAAGGAGGTATATCAAACATTGAAACTCATTAAATTTTTGGGCAACTATTAAGGAGCCAGGATTTGTGGGTTTATATTAAAGTCCACTTTCGTATGTCAGTTTAGTTCTTTTCAAGTATACCTATGTTCTAAAGCGGAAAATTAGACATTTTTTGTATGCGTTGACATCGTATCCGTGTGAACGATGGATACTATATTCAAGTCATAGATAATCACTTTTCAGACGCTTTTCGTCGAAAGACCTCCAAAATAATCTATTTGCTACAAAGATTACAAGTTTAAGAGCTAATGTAATGAATTATGATGGTAACCAACACAAAATCGTGCATTAAATATCTTACTGTGGTAATCAATATGTCAAAAACGATACTACCGTATATTAACGATCCTATTCTACGTAATCAGTCCTCTGAAGGTTAAAAAATCCGACTTAAATTAAGTATAAAGACACAGTTGTGGTGCACCAAAATGTGTGCGCAAGCTCAAAGGACAAAATAGTTGCACAACAAGTGTCGGCTGGCTGTGTGGGATTTGACGCTCTAGAGACCGTTAGCTGTTGTTTTGTATGACCACAAAATTTATTGAAGCCTAGAATAGCACAAGCTTCATTTATATCCCTTTACTGATGACGGTGCAATAATATTTGCATCGCCATAATCAAAGGAATATTTCAAGCGATATCTTCGTCAGTATGTAAATGATGAATTCTTCATATCCGCCAGAAGTACCTACCTACATCGTCTACCCTTGCAATCATTATCCTCTCTCATCAAACTAGACATTTTAAAGTGCTCCTCTTTACATGATTTAATCGAATGAGAGCGACTGGCAAACACTTAGCATCTATTGAGCTTTCAAATCTCTTCCTGAATCCTTTCTTCTTTGGGTAATCACCTAGGAGAGCATTATCATGTAAACATTTTAAAATGTGCAAACACTTGGTGGCTCTAGTTAGTCGAGCGTTGATTTAGTTTTTACATGGAGTCTTACGTCATTATAGACTTTGCATTCTCTACCATAAAACCTCGACCTAGAGTCCGTATAGGTATAACTTTCACTGAACCTGTAACCTTTCAAATATCGACTGCGAATAAAATGCACAAATCAGAGCAAGGACGAAAAACACAGAAGCAGGAAGCTATGCATGAACAGTTTCTTTGTTTAGCAATTTCATCGCCAATGTAAGTCCATCGACGACATGCAGTGGCAGTCGGTATCTACTAATGACTAGCGTCGACTGCCAAGCGCCAACTACAACACAATCGTCTCGTGTTTCCGCAGTGACTCCTCGTTGTCGTCATCGCTGTTTTGCATCAACAGAAGCACGACGAATCTTTAAAAAAAAAGGGAGAGAAGCAATTTAGGTCATTTAAGTTGGATTTCAAAGGCTTGCGGACCAAAGAGCTGTTTGTTTTTATAATGACAAAAATGCAGCGCTGTTCAACAATCGACGTTAGTATTGAAAGGTATAGTTTCGTTTTGCCAAACGCAATCGATAACAAATGAAAAATGGTTTGGTGGGTTAACGTCAGCAGAGAGGAAACCAAGTCTGCAGCCGTAGGAGTACTAACTGATAGACTTTGTATTTGATGAAAATCATAGGGCCTTACCAATAATCATTTTTAACCTTTACACTAAATATTTTCTAGGTCACAATATGCAATTTTGTATGGAAAATTTCGCCATTGTGAGTTTGAAAAATTTAGTCTGGGCACTAAAAATGATTATTAGGACCGCATAATAAAGAATACAAACGAATTGAAAGTTGAAACTTACCAGATTTTCACTGACTTCGCAGTCGCATTTCTATGTAGATATCTGTAGTTTATGCTAACTTTTGTTATACCTTTCGGATCGCAATTTCATTTCTGAAAACAATTTTCTATTGAAAAGTTTGACATATATTTGTCGAACCATTATTTTTTCACAACCTGTTCTTTTGAAACAGGAAACAAATAACATGTGAGAGTAGTAATTGAATTCCCGCAACTTTTGTGACAAATGATCAAAATTAAACTTATTGCACCGTATAAATAATAAACTTTAGTTTCGACTTCAAATTTCCGGATGCTAGCAATCGTGAAATTAGTACGAAAAATATAGCCACCGTGAAATTTTGAGTCAGATCTAGAAATGTCATTAAATGACAAGTTACCCTTTTCGACTTAACAAACATGTAATTTTTTTCTAGTGCAAACATTTGCTCAACATAATTCTAAGTGGTTTAATAGAAACACGAAATAATACACTATACACTGTCACATCAGATACAGAATTCTTGGACGACACTTTTTTAAAGACCTCTCTGGGAAGTCTATAAAAGACTTTCACAGATTTATATATCCTCGAGATGGCTTGACTACACGGTTTCATAGATTTCCACAGTATGAGGGTCATTAGAACCCCAAGGGCATCACAACGGATCTACATTGATCTAACCGTTAACCTATTTATTCAACTTGTCGCTGTCCAGTGGAGTCTTTCCGATAATGTGGAAATCGTCATTTATCATGCCTCTACATAAAAATGGTAACAAACACCACATGCAAAATTATAGAGGGATTGCAAAACTGTCCTGTATACCTAAACTCTTTGAGAAAATTATTTGTAACTACGTGCAATTTCACTGCTCTAAAATTTTTGCTGATGAGCTACATTGATTTCATCCCAAAAAATCAACTGTGTCTAATTTAATAGAGTTTACTTCCCATGTCAACGAAAGCATGATGAATGGGTTACAAACAGATGTTTTTTATGCTGATTTTAGTAAAGCATTCGACAGTTAATCATGTAATCCCTTTAAAAAAAAATTATGGATTCCCGCATTTGATTTTGAAATGGATTTGTTCATATCTAATTGATCGTACGCAAAATGTGAAATTAAATTACTGTTTGTCTAAAAATGTTGTCGTCTATTCTGGTGTCCCTCAAGGCAGCCACTTTGGTCCACTCCTGTTCCTGTTATTTGTCAACGATCTATGTCCTCTTATTACATATTAAAAAAAAATTTGCTATTTGCGGATGACTGCAAGCTGATCTATTCATATGGTAGCCAACAAGGTTATATATTTTTACAACATGACATTGACGCTATGCAGGATTGGTGTAGAAGAAACTATATGCAACTTATTTTTTAAGAAGTGTAAAAGCATGACCTTCACGAGACGCCAAAATTCAACTGCGCTAATTTATTTTATTAATGGGGAAGCTGTTGAAATTGTTGATTGCTTTAATGACCTTGGTGTGGTTTTTGACAGAAAGCTCACTTTCAATCTCCATTTGGACTCCATTGTTAGCAAGGCAAGAAGCCGTACCTCAAAAGAATTTAAGGATCCCTACGTAACCAAAATTCTATACTGTTCTCTTGTCCGGCCTGTTTTGGAATACCGTAGTCCTGTTTGGTGTCCGTCTTATGAATCTGGAATCTCAAAAATTGAAAGTATTCAAAAGCAGTTTCTTCTCTTCGCTTAACGTGATTTGCCTTGGAACCCCGAAAGTCGTCTTTCACCCTACATAAGCCGATTAAAGTTGCTGAATCTTCAGACTTTGGAAAAACGAAGAGAGACATCCAATGTTATATATTCCTGTTTTGCGTTCAGACTGGTAATGTCAACTCCACATTTGTTCTCAATTCCATTAACATCAATACCAGACCGAGGACAACAAGGAACCCTAATTTTTTTTATCAAAGGACATATCGATGTAACTATGGGAGAAATGGAGAAATTTAATTTAAAAAAAATATATAAAATAATAATAAGCTTTTTAAATCTGTTTCATTATTAGTTAATCAGTAGCAGTTAAATAAATAAATATGTGTGGCGGGTGCAGGTTTCCCCTGTCTCGCCTACCCGCTAACCTAACCTAATAATATTTTGTCGATACTACAGTATTCAAATCTGTAATGGAAAATTTTTTTAAAAATTATTAAGCTTACACAGACGTCATCGAGGATTAATTTATAAAAAAAAACTAAACTCACTGGTCAGGACCGTGAATGTGTGTTTTAACATCCAGGATTATTTAAAACTAAGCCCCATCATTTAACAAGAGTTCACAGAGTGACTATATCATGATAAGGTCACACGCCTAAGCCATATAATTGCAATCAGTTATAAATTAAATCCATTTAATTATCCACGGCAACATAATTGTCTAGCACATTGCATGGGTAGCATGTGTTTTGTCTCTCAATTTCATTTTTGTCCTGGCATTAACAACATTTATGGTTATTTTTTATAAAAAGTCTGTACATCGAAAAGCATTCGTTTTGGTTCAATTGGAAAACTGAATCAGCAATAGTAATCCATTAAGTACCAACATGGTCCAGTCTCAGAGATTTGATTTTAATTTTCAAACAAATTGCAACAGCGATCGATATGTATTGCAAATAAATGCTTTGATTTTTTAGGTAGAAACTATATTTGGTTATTACATCGATTCTATTTTATTTTTTTCAATGCAATGCTTCAGTCTTTATATAGCTTTGTCTATAGATTTGAAATTTGGAGTTTGTAATTTCAAAACCATGCATTTATTGTAAAAACTCTATTTGCATAACATGCCGGATTTTTGATGAATAAATTCAGCTGTAGACCACAGGCTTGCCCGTTAAAAAATTATAAAGTTTGATGAGAAAAATATACGAAGCAATTGTAATGCAAACAGCAATAGGCTTTTATCGTATTTGGAAACTCGACCGAATAATTTACTGAATCGGCTTAAGTGCAAATAGAACTCGTTTTCGTGTACAGACACAGAGATGCATCAGCAGGCATTTTCTCTAATTATATTACTGAGGTAGGCACTAGGCAGCGACTTGTTTATTTGAAGTTAACTTCAAAAAAATTAAACATATTTCCACATAAAATTTAATTATTCAATTCATCATTTTATTTGATAAATATAAGTAAAAAGAATAATATAAAGAAAACTTTATAATTAAATTAAATATTGCGTTTTTATTTTGTTCTTTGAATTTTTCTTGATGTTTACGTTGTTGTTTTAAAAATATAGATCCCATTCGGTGGTAATTCATGTCTTTTACGAGAGTGCACTGCGACAGCCTGTATGACCAGACACTTGACACGTAATGACAAAGGCTCACATTTCACATGAAAAGTAGCATGTTTAATCGAAGCTTCACAAACTTATTGAAAGTTTGTGTTGTTACTAAAAGCGCAATTTGAAATGGACTAGATTTAATTACGTTTGATTGCTAAAGGCAAGCAAGAGTCAGCTGATATAAAGTTCAAATGTACCAATATACAATGTTATTGCAGAATGTGCTGTCGGTCTTTAATATTTATTTTAATGTATTAGATATCGATCCCATTTGCCCAGCATCATTTAATAAATACATCAAACAATAACAACGAACTAAGTTTGTCAAAAGACAAGTGAATATTAGCATAAACGTCCAGCATTTAGACTGACCCATCAGTCATCACACACATATGTCAGTATAGATAAAAACTTTAAATTATTCCAAGGAACTTCGTGGAGTTATGTATTTCAAAGTTTAGTTCTCTGCACCATCATGTGCTGAAATCTTTGCAAAGAAATATTTTCTTTTGTTGCAGTCCGCTAAAGACGACTTACTTTCGCAACTTCAGAATTAGAGTGAAAGTTTCTTGTGCTTTCACGAAGAGCAGGGTGAACTTGCATGCACTTGTGTGAAACTGCACATATTAAAAATATGTTAAACTACTGTGTAGCGTGTAGATTGGCTAAAGGGTAAGAAGATACTGATGTTGCATTTAAATTAGGAAAGGATTTTCTTAAATCAGATAAGATCGGAGGTATGATGTATTCCACTCACAGATACCGACAACAAAATATTTATAGCTACTTCCACGTTCCACAATGTATATACATTATACAATATCTAAAATGTATTCACACAGCACCGTTATTTTCAGATCGCTATATGTAATCACCTACTTAAAATCAATATTCGACTTTGGTTCAGCTAGCCAATAACCACCCTTCAATAATTCATAGATTAACTATTTATGTTTGGTAGTAGCTACTCGCACATTCAGTTGTAACAATGTCATCCGGACCATAGTCTGCGGTAATGGTAAACATACCTTACTTAGTGCGTACGAAATGATTTGGCTACGCGTGAATAATTCCACACAATGCTTTAGCACAATGCTCTCTGATTCAGTGAATGATATGGCAACCAAAATTCAATTTCCATATCAAATGTGTAGTTTTAATTAAATAAATTCAATCGTTGTCTGGAGTCTGGAGCGATGTTATAATTACGGTGACCATCCGTTCATTATAATAATGAACAGTTCTGTATTTAAGGACAATGTTCATTGTGAAATATTTTGTTTAAAAAATCACATTAAGAAGTTTTTCATTATTTGTTCTGTATTTTGATTAAATTCTTAACAGCAATAATATTAACAATAAGAAAACCAACATTCAGTGAACAAAATGAATGAAGCTAACGTAATCCAACTTGCTGAAAGAGCAAACTTGTAATTTGGCGCTGGAAAATGTGTTATATTTATTTTTTTATTTTTTGAAATAAAGAATTGAATAATTTAAAATTGTGCTGAAATTTGTGTCTTTTCCTATTGTTCATTATCGGGAATTCTGAAATATGGTTAACATAGTTATGATAACATGGGTTATAGCTGTATAAAAAGGTTAAGGTTAAGCACCGTAACAAACTTAACCGCACTGTGAAGCTGCAATTACTGCAGAGTTACGTGTTTTACATTTTTAGGAAGCTAACCGCTGTTTGTTTGATAACTTTATGATGATGATATTGTGAGTTATGCAAGGATTGTGCTGGAATGCATTCGACATTGCTTAATTACATCTAGCCTCAATCTGAAGTATGACAGAGAGAAGTACAGGGCTCTCATCGCGTATGACGACGATCGTCTGACGACGTCGTTTCGACGATTCTATTGCTTCGTGTAACACTAAAATGGTTGAATCGTCTGGACGATGTCGTTTTAGACGATTCACTAATGCTTCGTATAACTCATTGAACTGTCAAATCAGACGATTGAACGATTGCGATTGAGCGATTGCTATTTTACAATCGTTTCATACTTGTTTGTGGTAACTTCTTGTTTTCTTTTGGTTTAAATTACATTTTTAATAAACAATAAAAATATAAGAAAAATGCGTCGGCACTATAATGTGTTGTTCTTCGAAGAAAATGAAGAAAATGAAAATTTGGTCCGACTTATGAGAATGCGAAGGACGCTAAGAGATGCATCGGATCCTCTTTCACTTCCAACAAAAAGGTAAATATATTATAAACTATGCATTTCTAAACAATAAACTTGATGAATTGCATTTTAGTTTTACTCAACGTTTTCGCTTATCGAAAGAGGCGTTTGTGCTAGTCTTGGAAACACTTAACCTAAGGAGCGGGTCACGCTCAACATATATTCCTCCAATTTTAAGACTTGGTGCTACCTTGGAGGTCCTAGCTGGAGGCGGCTACCAATGGTTGACTGGTAACGACTTTGGGATTTCTGTTGGCCAAAGTACCCTTTCGGAGATAGTTTGCGAGACCGTTAAAGCGTTGGAACCAAAGCTATGTCCAATCTGGATTACGTGGGATATGGGCAACGAAACGGGAAAAGAAGAGACAAAGCTGTGGTTCTATCAGAAGTATGCAATACCAGGAAGTAAGTATAAACATCCATATTTTCGGTTTTTGGAATTGTATATACTAACGATTTTATTTCCATAGTTGTTGGATGCGTAGAGCGTAGATGGTACCCACCTATACTTTCAAAGACCGCGAGAAAATGAGGAAATTTTCTTTAATAGAAAAGGAAGACACAGTTTAAATGCGATGATTGTGAGTATTATTTTAAAACTAGTAAAATCCGTTAATACCATTGATTTATTTAAGGTTTGCGACCATAAAATGCGTATAACTGCAATAAATGCTAGATACGCTGGATCCGCACATGACTCGTTGGTTTGGAAGCATTCCAACGAAAGAGCATTTTTCGTTAGAAGCTTCAACGAACAAAATCATAACAATTGGCTTTTGGGCAAGTACGCAAAAAAATTGTATCTTCACGTAATCCTCACATATAACATTGTAGGTGACAGTGGATATCCTCTTGAGCCTTGGTTGCTCACACCCTATAGAGCATCTAATGACCAAGCTAAGCTGCATTTCAATTCAATTCACGCGAAGGCCAGAAACATAATAGAACGATGTATTGGCATTTATAAAGGTATAACCAATTGCTTTTGTCTTCCTAAATGTATTTTTGACTGTTCGTATCGTACTATAGGTCGATGGAGAATCCTAATGGAGGAAAGGAAGAGCAGATACCACCCTCTCAAAGTTGCTATGTTTGCTAACGTTTGCGCCGCATTGCACAATATTTGTATCTTTCACAATATGGAAAACAATATTGCAGATACCCAAGCCAGCGATGAACATTTGTTGGAAAATGCAACAGATAATATACCAATTTCTAATAATCGCATGAAGGAGTTTGCAGAAAGAATTAGAAATTCAATAAAAGACTCGCTGTTCGAATAACAAACCAAAACAAACTTTATGAATTTAAAGAACATAAACATATTAAATAAAATGTCACTAATCCAAAGACTTATTTAATAATCAGTCAGATACAAAAAAAAAGAAAATGAAGAAGGGGCAAACTTTCACGCCCAAGTAATAAATAAAAGAAAGAAAGCTTCGTCCTAATTGTTGTTATTGTGCATTTGTTTGGTCAATTGCAATTGCTTTGCAGCGATTTCGTTCCTCTTCTCAAGAAGCTTTATTACTTGGACGTGAAATTTTGCTTCTTCATTATTGCGATGTTCCAACAGCTCCAACACTCCGCTTTGGAAATTATTATCTGCTTCCACTTGTGTTTTTAGCAAATCAAGTTTTGGGTCATTTTCTTTAGCTTTTTTTGGTGTGCTCGTGGTTTTATGCGGTTGTATCTTTCTGTAATATAAAACTAATTACATATCTATCAATTTCATTTATATTACGAGTGTCTTTATGACATTACCTTTTACCCAGCTCACTCAGTTCTTGGACAGATTTTTTTGGACTTTCTGTAATCCCACGTAGCTCGAGATCGTCCTCATTCTCATCCATCCCAGAGCTGTCATCTTCTGGATCTGTGTCGTGCACTTCGATCGCACCATAACAATGCGAGCTGCTTCCTGCAACAGCACTCCGTAGGGAGGCCATCTGAATTGCTTTTTCCTCAAGCTCGGTTATCGGAATTTGATCAGATGGTCCACCCCCTGTTTTTTTCATTGAGATCAAATTTTGGCTGCATTTCCTTTTAGCACGATATTTGAAATCTATCCATACCTAAAGCAAATAAATTGATTTTGTAACTATCAAATTATTTGTTATATTCTACACTTACCTTCCTCCAAGCAGATACAGACTTAGTGGGTAGCCCAATGGCATTAAGTTTTCCAGCCAAATCTGCCCATAATTGGTTTTTAATCTGCCTGCCTTGTGTGGTTTTTGGTATATAATTTTTCGCCATATCAGGATGCTCGTCCATGAAATTAATGAGGCTTTCCATTTGCCTTTGCGTTGTTGCCCTAGTGTGTTAATTAATAAATTAATTAGTGAACTAAAAGACATTTAATACTTACATGTTTTCGAAATTTGATTTGAAATATTTTTTTAACTACAAAACAATTTTTGCCAGTGACAGCATAAATGTCATTTTTTTATGTCATTTCATGTGTTTAGTAGCTCTCAAACTGTTTCTCAAACTGTTTACAGTTTGAACGATGGACGACACGACGGAACGATGCGATTGTGATGATACACGAAGCAAACTTTTGACGACGTCGTTTAATACAATCGCTTGGACGATGATCGTCTTAAAAGTTACGCGATGAGAGCCCTGGGCTCTCATCGCGTAAGACGACGATCGTCTGACGACGTCGTTTCGACGATTGTATTGCTTCGTGTAACACTAAAATGGTTGAATCGTTTGGACGACGTCGTTTTGAACGATTCACTATAATGTTTCGTATAACTCAAATTCAGACGATTGAGCGATTGCGATTGAACGATTGCTATTTTGCAATCGTTTCATCGTTTTTGGAGTATTTCTTCAGTATAATTAGGTCTGAGAGAAGTATTACACAATAAATAAAGGAATACACTTATGTTCTATTTGGTGGGGACTCAGTCTTATCAGAGCGAAAAAAATGTATTCTTTGAAAAAAAAAAAAAAAAAAACTATTGCATTTCTCTTCGAATTTCAAATGATTTTCATTTAGGTATTTGTGTTATAACATGAAATACAGTAATCATAAAATAGCATTCATTGAACTCTTTTTTTATAATTCGACAATTATTGGAAATACCAATTCTAATGGGATGCTTTATGATGTTTGATGTCCAACGAAATCCAAGATCTTTATTGACAAGACTACTTCAAAATACATATTTTAATAACCACAGATACCTCATCGTACACTTTTACATATTGTTCTAATTCTTTCCACCCGACTTTCACAATTCTATCTGTGTTTGGCTTCTTCTATAGAGTTGTTACTTGCATTCAATTTTTGCATTAAATGTCCGATTCCACATCACCTACAGAAAAAAAATGCAAATTCAACACATTTTTGTTGTTTTTAGTTGTCAGAGTTTGTTTACAGTCATTTTCAAACTGTTAAAAATGAAAACGATGAACGATTCGATCGAACGATGCGACGATGATGTTATACGAAGCAAACTAAAAACGACGTCGTTTTGTTCAATCGCTTCGACGACGATCGTTTCAAAAGTTACGCGATGAAAGCCCTGGAAGCAATTCAAAGTCATGAATTGAATTTATTGTTTTCTTTGAAAAGCTAAACGCACTTTATACGGCATTATTACAGCTTGAAAGATAAGGATAAGTCAGATTAATTGAAAATTGTGGAAATTCAGGGGTCGAATCGCCACTTCGGTGAACGAGCTAAACGTTCACGGAATTATGTTGATTTTGCATGTGAAATAAAAACAAATTCTGTCTCGTAATGCTCGTTCACGGACGACGCGATTCGACCCCAGGACATGTAACTCAACCACATAGCTTGTAGCAGGTTCCGCAATTGCACCTCTCTTTCAAATTGAGCAATCCGGTGCTTGTCTGCCAGTATTCTGTTCTATTCTGCATCATGCTCTTATTGTTCTCCAGGGCTTAACATGGGAGGAAAGGAGTACTACGTAAGTTTGATTACCTGATCAAACTACCGAAAGAATGTTTACTTTCGTATTCTTTCTTTCAAAAAAGCAGCAACCTTTTTTATAACTTAAAGTGGTTAAATGAGGCTTGTAAGTATAAGTATACCTACCATCAGTAGACAGTAGACACCCAATGAAACAAGCAAAAAAATAACAGATATACCCCATAATCTTTTCCGCATAATATCTTTTCGAGAATAAGTTTCATAAGCTTATGATATGACCTCTCGACCGACCGGCTTCTTTCACAAAAGCAACTCTTAATCATGACGGCAACAAATGAGTTTAAGATACTTTCCTGTAATGCTATATAAAACAGAAAAATGTCCTGCTATGTCTATACAACCTTCCATTGCTTAAAGGAAAGAAAAATTCTAAGAAAAGTTTAAGTTTCACCCAAAAGAACAACAAAGACAAAAGTTAAGTCTGTCTTGTGTAGACTTTTTACTCATGTTTGATTGTTGGCAACTTTTTAGAGACGAAAACTTTACGCATAACTACATTGAGCAGTTTAAAGTCCTTTCCCTTCATTTTTATTACTTTGTTTTGTTTCGCCCTCCACGATTCGTCTGCTTTTTGTTCTCATGCGAAAATAAATTGGCAACTTGTAATGGATTTGAATTTCTCTGCCACTTTTAACATAAATTCCTGAATTTATTAATAATCATGTTGGCCGGGAGGTTTTCTTTGCTTGCTTGCTTAATAATTTAAAAAAGTCCAGAAATGCTTGGGATTTATTTATATAATAAAGCAATAAAAGAAAGGGCGACTCGCTGGCTGACGGAAAAATGGTTTCTTCAAGGCCAAACCCACATAATTGGATTGCATTCAATAAAATTATTCATCAAATTGTATTATATGTGAAACTTACTTCTGGTAATTACTTCGCTCATTAAGAATTAAGACAGCTCAACTGCGGTAAACACCGTCAAGGGCTCACATCCATAATAACCACTCGAGAGTCGAGAACGATATTCCTATTTCACACAAATGAGACTGAGATTAAGGAGTGTCCCAGTTTTTCCAATGACGTGCACTTGCCCTTTAGAAACAGTCGTGAATCGATAAATTTGCCTCAACGCCCACACACGCAGCGACTAAAATATTTTACCCATGAATGAAGTAGCGACAACAAAACCGCTCGTCGAAATACTTTCCGCTGGCATGTACGAGCTACGAAATATTATATAGCTGACACAATTCTATGGCGGGGATGAAAATAAAATAAATCGTTCAATAGGTACGAACAAGTGGGATGCTTTTATTTTTTACGTCACGTTCACTGGGACAAATAGAAAATAATTCTGATCATCATACGTGCAAATTGCAATAAAAACGAATTTGAGATTTGAAGAAAAAATCAAGCACAGTCAGGATACTTAAAAATAAGATTTATGGTGTCTCGCAGTAGTAACGGCAGTAGCGGTGAACTTTGAAAAAGGATATTTTGAGAACTAGCTGCAAAGTCATTCCAATAACAGACTTTGCTGCACCTGGATTTGGATTTGGCCTGACATTACCGTGGAAATGCTTATCCAAACCATACGAATTTTATAGAGAAAATTATTGCTCTAAATGCAGCAACATTTAATTTAGATTTTTTTATTATGCCCACATGATATATATAGACCATTGATTTGCTCGTCAACACCTTACTGTAGTCACACAATGATATAGGCTTTAAAAGCCAAAAACTCAGCACAAACATTTCCCGTTCTGGGCTGAAACTTCTAACCGCGCACTGTGGTGCATCTCTATGCTGTATTCCTACAAACAGGAAAGTATTTAGTCGGAAATGCGGTAGAAAATTACATCATGTCATTTGAAAATAGTCAAGTCCACAAGCAAACTGCACAATGCAGTGGGTACCATCTGCTCAATTTAATTATATATATCCTGGACCCTGGAGTTGGACAGGAAAATTAGTTCAGTGCCAACCGACGACGTGGCTCAATTTCCTTACAGCAATTCCGGTCGAATAAAGGAATTGCATTCACATTAACTAGGTATTTTTCGTTTAGCCTTACAGCGCCGAGATGGAATTACAAAATCAACCACTCACAACAATGCCGTGGAAGAAGACAACTAACGACAGCTAAATAGCACCGCATTATTGGCGGCACATTGCGCATCCCGTTTCCGCTTTGTGCAATTTTGTCTGGATCCTGTTGTGTATACGAGTGTTATATGCAAATGCTTATCTGCAATGGGGCGATAACAAAAATAGATCCAGGCGGATAAAGTGTCTGTCACAGGATGCTACTGCCGGAAATGGAGAAAAGATTTATTATAGGACTGAAAGCATATTTTGGAGTTTAGAGAATATAATCATTAGCAGTGCGCATTGAGGAGAGATTGTCCATATTTTACTTGTCCTTTTTTTTTATAACGCAATGGCATTTTAATTTTAGATTTCGACTCTTTTTTTAAATTTAATTGAATGACGATGTGGAGTCATTAGAAAATAACGATGCATAAAATAAACTAATTGGCAAGAATATTCAGTATATATCGGCGAAAAAATTCTCCACATTTTTAACGATCTACTACCGATATAACTATGCATTATAGTTGTTGACCCATTCAGTATTTTAATGCCATATGTCAACACGAATATTCATATCTACGGGTATATTTTTTTGTTTTTCTTTTTAATTAACTTTATCATGATGTAGATATCTGTTCAATTACTAGAGGCAAAAATACTGGTTGATACATTTCTTGCACGAGAGATAAAATCGGAATGATGGTTCCCGAAATTTTTGCAGGAGAACGAATTTTTACATCAAGAGACGATTGTGAATTATTTTGTGTGTCGACAACTGTCAAATATTGAATGATAAATATCAGGGACTAAAATAAAAAAAAATAAAGAAGTTTACAAAATTTTTCTTTTTTTTGTGTTTCCAAATTTGTGCGATTATTTTGGACAGTGGCGAAGAATCAGATGTTTTAAATGACATATGTATTTACATTATTATTATATTTAGGTACCTATATCTATTCTATATTCGTAATATGCATACCAATTCATGTACCTACTTAAATTACTTTATTACTACGTTTGAAGAAATCGAAGAAAGTGCAGCAATTAATAGATAATCTACCATATTTTGTATATTTTTAATTTTCGTATATACATATATCTAAGGTTTTTAAATAATTTGAAAGTTAGGTATATATTTTTGTATACTTTATATTTGAAATAAACAAGCACTTTGAAAGGAAAATCCACTTCGATGAGGGAACTAAAAGATTCCATTTCAAAGTACATGTTTAAGACTGTCCAAATTTATATTAGACCCAACTGGTAAAGGATGTACTTCATTGTAAAAAAATATCGGCTAACAGGTTCATTTTTGGCTTGCTGTTAAATAGACCTAAAGTATGCAAATGGTTTAAAACTAAACAGATACAATTGATCCGATTGGTATATACATCTGGACTGTTTTTCTCTTATAAATTATGAGGAAGGTCATGCACTGAGAATGGTCAGCGCTTAAGCGAGGTTTTGACAAGTTTTTAATTTCAATATTACCGTTATTTACGTTAAAAAAAACACATGATTTCTATTTAGTCACTGATCTATTGAAAGAGCTACATACTTCATCAGAATGAAGTTTAATGATACCACAATCTGACTTATTATAAGGATTTTTAAAAATTTTGCAATGGTTTTATCAGCATCTATTAATCTTAAGAAAATTAAATCGAAAGCTATGGTACGAAAATATTATTACATATTATCTAAAGATTGTCAAATAGGAATTGCAAAAGTACCTATTTGTACACCAACCTCTATGTTGAGACGGCCTGCATGTAACTAAATAGTTTCCAATTTCGATATATACTAGTGTGTTGACCCTCCTAAGTCCCAACTCACCCTCTTAATGTCACTCAATTTTTAACTTTCACCATTACCTACGTATGAAGAGAAAAATATTGTTTTCGTACAAAATTTCGAAATTTTATTCAATTCTGATATTATGATGATAGAGGAACTCAAAAAAGTGGGTCGCAAAATTCTGTCCGCTTTGTCCGTCCTTCCACAGGCCTACAGCCTAAACGGCTTCCCGGATTACGTTCAAACCTCGGATTTGGAGTTTTTTGGCTAACAGTTCAATATTAATGGTACTTCCCATATAAAATTTTCGTACCAGTTGGATTTGATCGAAAACGGCTCTAACGATTTCAACCAAAATTTATATTTAAGCTTAAGTAGGTGAGGTTTTCATGACTGCGTACCTAGTTTTTGGCTAAAAACCACGGTACATTTGAAATTGCAACATATCTCGAAAACGGTCTATACGACTGTAACAAAAATTAATTTCGAAGGTAATGTGGTCATTTATAAGTTAATAGCAAACTCAGGTTTTCTCTATATTATCGTACGATGGGTTTTTGAAAAAAGTAATTTTTATAAAATTTAGTTTTTTTTTCAGTTTACAGGAAAACGGCGATTCCGATTTTGACCAAAATGCAAACTTATGTCGTTTTCCATTGGGACCACCAGAAATCTTTTTCAGATCTCAGATTTTACGGGCCAAATGGAACATGCAACGAAATTGTAAAATGGATTAGTGCGTTATGTGACAATAAAATCAGCTGTTCAAATTGCATTGGTTTTTCACAAATCTCAAATTGATATCGACTTAAAAAAATGTTTCCCCTATTGCACATACAAATGGAGTATTTTTGGTGATTCGCAGTATTCAGATGACGAAGAAAACTAGGAAGATAGTAATTCGTCCAAAATTATGTATAATGTATACAATACATGTTATACTTGATTGACAACGGAATCGCTGAAAAAGTTTCTAGTCGCTATAATTCTGATAAACGGCACAATGACAGTAAATAGAATTTCCAACATGTGTGTCAATATTTGAATTTAAAGAGTTTCACCCATTGCAAAGTGTATTTTCGGGGAAAACCAAGAAAGTTCTTCCACTTTGGGATAAGCTTTCGGGAAATTCCTGTAGTTCATTTTCCGATGAACATTTTCACGAGAGAAAGCTCTTTTCAGTAGTATTTTATACTCTGTTATTCTATTCAAAGGAGGCAGATCGAAATTCAGTCACTTTACAAGATTTAAACGGAAATGTTAGTAACTCGGTAGTTTTTTTATAAAAAAAAAAAAAAACTATGCTTATGGGACAAGCAAATAACAATGAAACTGTTTGCAGTACTGTATGTGCACAACTAGTATCTATCTGTGAATCAAGGGTAGTTTTTTTCGATGAGAATACGAAACCACTTGTACACAACATTTGTCATCAATGGCTTGTAGTAGTGACACCTAAAATGACTTTTGTGGACTGAGACACTTCCTAAAAATCCTTAGGTCAATGTAGTGTGGTATAAATCAGTGCTATTTATCACCTATTGTTGCAAACACCATTAATTTTCGCAGTCTAAATTAATGGTGCACCATGTTGTATACTGTATACTGTCTGTCGCTTATTTTCCACATGAATGGAATTTTGTTTGTCAAGATGTTTTCCTGAAGGCACTTATTTCCGTATAGACACTATGGTTGTGCATACAAACATTGCCTTTGAATACCTACCTATATTCGAGTCGCCCACAACAAAAGACAGCCCACACAACACATTGTACTTTAAAAGCTTTTTTATTTGAATAGTATATCTTTTCCTTGCAAAGGGTTTGCAGCTCTTTATATGCCGGTTATTGAAGATGGATAAGGGTAATTTATGTTGACTTCTAGACCATTAGTAAAATCATATCGTGTATTATTTTAAGTTCCTTAAAAAGTGTTTAAGATTATGACAGTATGACGCACACTTTTTTCATAAGGTTGATGTGTTTTTCATCGCATTGGGGAAGGTCGGGTTAATGAGTGCCTGACTGCCTGCGGTCTAGTAGTCTTTTGATTGTTTTACAGAAATTTTAATTCGCGTATATATTCGTACTTCATAATGTCTGGGATGACAGTGCGGTGTATAAGTGCTAGTGGTACAGTAATAGTTCTCAATCGTTTAGATTCTAGCTACTCTCTGTTGCACCATATCAAAAAGGAATTAAAATCTTGATCTCCGACGTTTGTACATACAACGTATGAGGAAAAGTTCCAAAACATCGCGAATAAACAGTCCGATCTGCGTCTTTAGGAATTGAAATTTATATTTATCCGATATACGTCTTTTTTTTTGTCTGACATTATGCTCGTTTAACAATTAGCAACACAATTTGTAGAATTTAGAAACCGAAAGACCCTACAATTCTCAAATCTAACATTCCATCAAACACAGACGTCTATTGTTTACGACAACACCAAAGCCATATTCATTGCCATTGGCCAAAAAGTTGTTCGCAATAAATCACTTGTCAGTAGTGCTCGCCACATCATCTTAATGTCTAGAGAAATATTCGTATGGCCAAACCACAAGGAATTCTGACCAAATCAATACAGTGTTTTGACAAGAGAGAAGGGTCAGACAAATCAGGGTGAACAAATCTTGAAGTACAAAAATGTGAAAGTACGTTCATTGAAATGAATCGATAAACATTATTTAGTCAATAGGTACAGAATGGGTGTAATAAAACGAAGACTATGTCCCTGGGTTTGTTTCCAATTGCTGTTGAATTAAATTAATTTACACAGCTTCAAGTTGGAAGCGATAAATCATGCCCTCCAGACGGTATTGTCAAATCAAATATTTGATACATACTCGTATACGAGCTACAAACATAATTTATTTTCTCCATTGTTGGTGTGCTAATGGATGCGTAAAAATTGTATTTTACAATAATGGGAAATTTGCTTCAATTGGAGAATTGAAGGGTTGAAGGGGAAGAGCTGATACATGTTTTTGGACTCTAATTAATGGGATGTTATTATAGGACCCGATAAAATTTAGAGGCTGCTTATGTAACAGTGTAATTATTATTTGATTCCATTGGAAGGGTATTGTTTTGTCAGATTTTATCTTCCTTACAAATGAATAGACCAACAAATAATTCTCAACTAGCTGAAAATACGGCTGAGTGAAGATTTCTGGGGGCGACAAAAATGCATTTCTTTCTGGCCTCACACCCATCGCCTTGGCATCACTGAAAATGTTATTTTTCTATTTTAAAAAGAACACCTACCGAAGGCAGACCGGACTTAGTTAAACAGGCTTTCAATTAAAATAAGGTATCAGAAAAAAAACTGAATAAACCAAAATTAGCACGATCAAATAAAACTTATTTCACCAAATAGGAAAATATCGTTTGTTGTTTTGCTTCAGTTCGGACATCGAAAGCAGCGTATGTCGTAGTCTCTGTTGGAGCGAAACGAAAAATAAGTAATGAGATGTGAATATATGTAAGTATGTAAATTATGTGCTCACACCCATGCTATATATTAAAAATAAATAAATTAAATAATAGCACTGTTTTGAGATGCACGGTACCCGTACCATGTAGGTACCTTTGTACCTCGTTAACGAGTTCGATGATAAACAACAATTTCTTATCTAAGAACGGACTAGCAGCCATAGTAGCAATAGCCGAGGATGAGTGGCTTCAGTTCAAAAAGAACCAAAATACCACACAGTTGATTCGTCTCACGAGGTAAAAGGCTTTCTGATAAAGAAAGAAAATACATACGTGTAGTATCGGCACTGTGCGACACTTGACTATATAAAAAATGTAAACCATTGAAAATACAGTCACACTTATGAAATGTAAAATATGTATTGAAAATAAAGTCACTTGATACTGAACTTCAGAGCAATCGGTTGTCAGGTCTCTACATTTGGCGACGACCGACGAGATAAAATAAAAAAAATAAAAAAGAATGGAAAACTCAAGCGACATACAAAACGTAAGAAAGATAGAAAATAACAACGAAATATCAGTATAATTTAAAATCAATTGTGAACAAAAAGAAATAGCGAAGTGCATATAATAAAAAAAATTTGAAATTAAATGTTTTTAATGCTGTTATACACAACATTTAAAAGAACTTGAGTGAATGTTTTGCTTAAATGTAGTAGAGAAGAAAAAAATATGAAAGTTAATGTTTTACAAATTAATATGGAAATAAAATGGAAAATGAAGAAGAAGAAAAACGGTAAAGAGTACAGTGATGAAAAACGGAAAACCGATCGAAATTGAAGAATGAGATATGATGCTGTTAAAGAGGCAAGGAATGATTGGCAAACTGACATCAACATTTGAGTCTGCCGTTTATCATAAAAAGAAATGGTTCTGAACTGACTGAACTGAAATAATCTTAAAAAAAATATTCAAAATTAAGAAAGTATGTGTAGCATCGGCAGTCGGCAGAACTTCAGAGCAATCGGTTGTCAGGGGTGGAATTCTGTAAGGCGATTTGCGATAGTTGGTAGTCGCAATCACATTTTTTGCTACAGCCCGAGTCATAAGAAAAATGCAATTGAAACTATAGGCCCAACTATGATAAAATTTGTACCTTTGGAATCAACCAAAGAATTTTTCTTCCAAGAGGACAAAATACCTGGAGGACCTATTATGCACACTATAATGCGTTTACAAACCTTTCAGTATAGCTAAAATTATTTTTTTTACATAATCTATTGTAGTTATAGGCAGTATTGATGGAAGTCCTATTACGATAATACGGCCCAACGAAAATAAACATATTTTGTTCAATACTGTATGGTTGTAGGTTTTTTTGTTTTCAACATAAAATTATTTTCCCAGGAAATTGTCAGTTATCATTCAAATAATAACTGACAGCTAAATTCTGTTTCAAAATGATGAAGTGATGCCAAATTTTTATAGTTATTTTGCGTTCACCTTACGTAGAAGCAGAATAATGTGACTGTCGTATTTGACTATCACAAAAGCGACTATCAAAATATCACGTTACGGGATTCCACCCCAGGTCTCTTCAATACCTACATTCAATAAATATAAAACAATTTGTGAACAAATACTAAAATAACTAAAAAATAAATTTTAAAAAATAAGATAAGAAGATAAGATTTGTTATTTTATATTCAACAGCTTTTGATACCACATGTCTTTCTTAAAGTAGTCAGTGTTGTTACTAATGTGCCAATCATGTTGGGAGAGAAGATCTCGAGCAGGGACTTGGTTTTAAAAGCTTCGTTTGCCGATTTTCCTTTCTTTGCTTTTAATTCTGTTGGAATTTATTCTTGTAAATTGAATCCAAAAGTATATCCACTATAGCGATCCCATAAATCAAATACGTCACATCCAGCTATTTCCAAACATATCCGGTGTGAGTTGTTACCCTGTACCGGTACTGCTTTAATTATCGGTTGACATACGGGCCATGGCTTTCATCGCACTTGAAATTAAATGAATAAAATTTGCGAACAGCACGGAAATGGAAATTAGCATGCAACTGATTATAACAGGCCACTGTCACTCAATGTCATTAGGAAATTTTATTCAAATGTAGATACGTATCTAAGCCGACGGATCAAAGTTTAGAGATCACGACTAAAGTCATTACCTTCACCGATATAACAACGCTACAAAGCACATACAACACGTATTGTTAAATCTAAACAATACGAGTGTCGAAGGACGCTGACGCACCAAACATACATCGATCAATCAACATCAACAATAAGCTAAAATATAGGAAAGGAAAGGAACAAGAGATACTTAGAACAAGGCGTGTGTGTGATGTTTGTACATTTAGCCAAATAACCCAATCGTAAAATACAAGTAGTTAACAAGGTGCTTTTCATTCCCTTTGCAATCCCACTAATAGCACACACAACTCCCAGGTTACACCAGCAGTTGCCGTACACTCAAGATACAATACACGATGCAACTGACATGAAGCCACCGATGGGATACGATTGAAGGTTGTTGATGCTGGCTGATGCCTAGATGGAGGTTCCGAATAATGAGAAAATCAATTGCAGATAGAAATTTCAAAAGCGACATCGGTTCGCTGACTACACTCTCCTCATTTCGATTCCTCGTCGTCATTCGTCGTAGTTCCAACTGGTTGCGACTATGCGGTGGCAGGCGCTTGTTGACGATTTTCCATGAAAGATGCGTTGTGTTTTTTTTTTTATTTCTTTCGATTGTGATGGGATTATGGTGATGTGTTTTATTGTTGATTGCACATCGGTATTGTGAAAATTTAAAAGTTCTCATAATATCCTTAAAATATTCCCAAGCAAGTTGGCTGAAAGAATGGTTCAGTGTGGTGGAACAACAAAAGAGAAAGGTTTACTGTGGCGGGAGTGCTTTTTCCGACCCAAAAAGTTAGATTCTTTGTTGACAATAATTCTAAGGGAAATGCTGAGTACCTCCTTAGTTTCCATTTTAATTCGATACTGTTTTGTGAAAGCAATCAGAGCTGGTGGATATGATAAAGTGCCTGGGGCCTTGGCAGATTAGTATAGTTGGAATGATAGGATGGGGTAAGCCCTTCGACTTTGGCAGTAATTAATAGTGCCCGCAGCAACCAGAACTTGTGAGAAGAAGTGGATTTATTTAAGAAGTGATTAGAATACCAACTTTTTATTTAATGTAGTAAGACGGGGCGTTATAAGGAGTATTTTCTTTGACATTCTGTGTCATCAATCTTCGAAAAGGGGGATATAGTTCGCATAACTTTGTTAATTGAACAGGGATAGTGCCGAATCACACAGTATTTTTACACAAATATACACACACAAGTTATTTAAATAAAAAAAAAAAACAAATAGAATTTTCTTCTTTTAGTATTGTAAAATAAAATTAAAATATTTATTTTGTATTAATAAGCTTTAAATTAATTATACACTTTCCAGTACATCTACTATTTTATGACGGGTAATCGAACATGAGAAACCATTATAAGATAAGAATAATAAAAATATGCTTGGTATAGAGAAAAAAAAATCATACAACACAAACTTTGTAGCTTTTTTCCGACTGTAAGGAGTTTGTTCGAAAAAGGTTACAGTCGCATTACAAATGTCGCCTTTCAAAGCTAGGATCAGTAGTATCTCTATACATTTTCAGACAGAGTCTAAGAACTGAGTCCCGGCAAAAAAAAAGGGTTCCATACCGATCTTACCTTTTTTTAAATATTTTACCCGCACTTAATTTTGTATACCCATGATTAAAAGAAACGCTTAGTTTATTAAACGTTATAACTTATTATATTTTAAGTTAACAGTTGGTTTTTTAACACATATTATGGAAAAAAACATAAATTATGTCAATACTAGTATAAGGAATAAGGGTTTCACAAGTTTATGATTTTATTACAGATAGAGCGTCGTAATTTTGACGAAAGAGTCCGATATCACTCATTTAAAAAAAAAAAAAAAAAAAATTTAAGTCTGCGGTCTTGCCATCCAGACCACATACTCTTTGTACCACAGCATGATGCAAATTTATCAAATTGAAATCAGCGAAACAATAAATATGCCACCAAATCCGCGGAGCCCATTTACTCGATATGCTTTTCCATATAAGTAACTCCCTACACTACATTTAAGATTTGAATAACGAATTTTTAAAAAGTTTTCCTTAAAAATGGCTCCAAAATTGCAATGATTATTTACAATGATATGGACTCGGTGAAGATGGGGTTTCTTTTAAGACATAACGAGTAGTTAATCCTGTTCGAAAATCAAGTCTCAATAGGCAGCCAAACCATCCTTGAAAATTTATTTCCCTTGAATCCCAAAGCCTTTTCACAATTTCCTTCGAATCCCCAGTCAATACAGACCTTACTATGGATTATCCCAAATTAAAGAAGAACATCACAATTCGAATAAATCAGTTATGGTTTCGCACATAGTATAACAGAAACTCCAAACAGCCTCAAATCATGTCCAATTTTGCTCAATTAGATGGCCAAGGAGCTTCTGCATTGACAAAGCCATTCATCTACACCGTATTCCCTATGGGTTATAAGCCAATTATAATCCCAGTAAAGGTAGATAACCTTCGGTGTCATAAAATTGCTCCGAAAAGGTCCTGACCTTAGGCATTAAGTTTAATCGATTGAGTACGTTCGCAAAGATGAAAGGTATTTTCAGTCAAAATCGTCGAGCTGTGACGCGGTCCCACAGGATTAAATGTTATCAATTCGCCCATTCCCATTTGCTCAATATGACACCAGCTCTCCGTCTCCGTTCTCCACATCCTTGGAATTAAAACAAGTAGCATGACAAATACTCATCCGTTTAAGGGTGCTTAATTAAAACCCACTTTATTCATCAGGCGGATTAAAATTGTCTTTCACAAGAAATACAACAGCAAGTATTTGGTTTGCCTGCAATGTCCTTTGTTGGACACAACAAAACTTTGTTCGTTTACATTGGGTGTGGGTGGGAATATAATGGTCAAGTGTCACGACTCAGATGTAATAATGAATGCATTCGTAGTCATTTGAGAAATTGTGCGTAGTTAAACTAATAGTTTTGGAGAAAATCATTTAGGAATGAGTAGAACGGACTGGGGAAACTAATTGCATCTTGCCATAGCACTTTGATGTTATCTAAAGGGATCATTTCCATTCATTGTTCTCATTCTTGAACATAATTAAACCTGCAATTACACAAAATTCAAGGGATATGCTAATAACGTAGAGAGAAAACCTGAAGCAGCTGTGGCTGTGTGTGTTCAACTGTAACATAGAAATTCCAACCAAAAACCACAGCGCAGACGAAAAATTTGCGTCTGCGGGAGTAGAAGATTTATGCAAATACCAAAACTCCAGACAAACAAATGGATGCCATTGTGTCGGCATGGAGACCACCCGTTTGAAGAAGTTACATGTTTCGTTAGATTCTTCCCAATGGAAGGTAGTACAATAGTCACGTATACAATGTGCGGAGGTTTTTGTTTGTATTCACCGACAATTCCATGGACTAGTATCTTATTTTGTTCACTGCTTAACGAAACAGTGGTGTATAATGTATATTATGCCTCCACGTCCATTGGGAAGTTATTGTTCTTCATTAAAGTTCCTACACATTTTTGGCATTCTCTCCATAATTAAAGAAAAGGTCGATTCTACATGAATGATAGTGTAGGTACATGGACTAAATGTCTTCCATTTCAAGCCAATCGCTATCTTAAAAATCCTCAAGGTTTGCAGCCCAGATTGATACCTTCATCTTTGCTTTAATTTTTGTTTCGGAATCATACCTGACAAAAAGCATCTTCTGACTCGAGCAACCAGCGTTACATATAAAGGTATCTGTATTCGGTTTTAATGTTATGATATACCCACCAACACCGATGGTGATTCGTTCAGCTTCTCAGTACTGGTGCTGCTTCTCTTTCATGTTCTACGAGCTTCAGTTCATCGTCAACTTTTAGAAACATTCAGTACTAATGTAGGTACAACTATTTCTTTTAAATGCGAAGACTTGCAATATCCTTGGAAGTGAATATTAATTTAACCTCATTTGAGAGATATTCCTGGCCGTCGAACTCTATCATACATACCGCTCCATAAAATAGTTCTTAATACTGATCTTTATTGAACTTTGCCACATACATTGTAGGGACTACCTCACTCTACCACCGGCATCGTTGAGTAGAAACGTTTTCTCAAAATGAATGAGGGCATTTTTCAAAAACCAAACCACTAGGTAATGACAAGGAAGCACTCCGTTCGAAAATGTGTATTAGCATTTAACATGTAGCCAAGTGTGAAAATAATTTCAATTTGAAAACATCCAAAACAGCTGAGGAAAACTTAATCGTAAACAAGGAACTGCCACTTTTATAGGAATTCAAAAATATATCACCAGAAGCGGGCATTTTAATGGACTCGGAAAATATAATATTCCGAGTAAGGCAACGGCTTAGATATAAATAGTAGTTTGCAAGAAAAAACTTAAAACATAAACAAGCACCCATAATTATGCTTTTCACATCAAGCACAAAACCGCGTTTTCCTCGAAAACTCGTCGATGCATTCACACCGACCACCAACTCGTTTCCGTTTGACGTTTCAATCAGCTGTGAGGCACAAGTCGTTGAACTTACGTGCAAATTTATTTGGTTAAAAATTTCGATCGCATTAATTAACAAACAAAATGAATTTAGTGCATTTAAAAACAATATTAGTCCATCAATTAATTGTGGAAAATGATTTTAATATGTGAGTTGTGACATTTGTTCGGTCAGCCATTTTGCTGAATTTGCTGGATATTGCAAAAGGTGTGTTTGTTCCAACAACCTAACGATTGGAAGTCGTTTTCGTGGTGTTTTCGTCGAAAACGAGTGCAAACGACTCGTTTTGAAAACTGAAATATGTATATGGGAAAACTTCTGTTTTCGATGAAGTTTTCGTGTGTTTTGGCGAAAACCCGGTTTTGGGCTTGTTGAGAAAAGCTTATAAGCCGTCATTCAAAATGTTCCATTTAGCTAATACAATGATAATTAGGTCCCCGTTCCAACCGAGAAACACAAAGTGATATCTAATCTTAAGTCAAATAAAGTTACCAGAGCAAATGAGCTTTTCGAAACAAATTTGAGTTGATTTAGTAAGCAGCATGGAACAACTTATCAGTTGGTCATATGAAAGAATATACGTAAAATAAGACCTCTACAGCATATTCCTAAAAAAAATTTATAATCTCTTGAACAATATTTGCACCTCTCAAAAACTCAATTGCCAAAAGCTTTAATCGAAGAAGGAAACCATAACGCACTATAGACGGTATGACTATTTTCTACATTATCAACTTTCTGATCTAAATTGTCGTCCTTTATTTTTGGAAAGTTCTCAATCAATCCCACTCGCAAATATTTCAATTGAAATTTATATAATCAATCGCATTCTCTAACAATCAGATAACATGGTATAGAAAATTGCCTTTGAATGTCTTTGAGACAGAACGACTCCAAAGAAAGAAAGAAATTGCGTAATTACCTCCGTTATGTCAAGACCTGGTGCAAATCGCCTGTCACTGGGGAAGATCAAAAGATTTAACGGGTCAATAGCTCTATCACTCCCAACTAGAAAGATTTACTATTTATTTTCCGCTATAATTTATTTATGTCAACCCTTGCTTTCGCTAAAAAAAAGGATCAAATCATTTATCTCAACCTCATAAATATATACATATACATTTATACAGGTCTTCGCTCTATCACGAATGGATTCGGGGAAATTTGTACATAGGGATAATTTTCATTGCCTATGCCCACTGCCCAGGTGAACGAGTTCTCCATTTATGCATTCATTTATAAGGCCAAGGCTTCGAATTTAATTTGCCACCCACTTAGACAAATTAGGGATGTACGCCTGGGAATAAAGCCAAACCAACTCCGCAAAATGTAATTAAGATAGAAGCTACCTGTATGTATCTTCTTGTCATAGCTGGTCCCACAATGGACGGCTTATTCCACAATCTAATGGATTTGTATAAAGTTTAAGCCTAATCACTTATTCTGCTTGAAGTGTCATTTATCAAAGGACTAGACAGCTTGAGACTGGGTTTTTCGCTAGGTGCATTGTCGGTGTCTACGAGCAGGGTATAGGTGACTACGAGAATGCAAATATTAGCAAATGAATGCAGCTGGTCCATGCATATTTGTAGACGCGTTTTGAATAGAGCAGGAAAAATCATTAAAGAATGTTAATTATTAGGCAGGTATGTGGCGAGTTCTACCATCGAATGGGAGTTCTTATGACTATGAGTTACGAAATTTGGAAACCTCGCTAATGGCCTACGGTTTGAACAAGTACCCACATTTCTGACTTGCGGAACTGTAGATTATTAAGAGAATTTTGCATATTGAAGAAGAGGAGGAGCACTTATGGCCTTTTACAAAAATTGCAAGTTTTTTTTACTTCGACATAGTGATTTCTTAAAATATACAGCCGGCACACTAAATGCGATTATTAGTGTTGCGCATAGTGTTCTAACAAGGACAACAAAACGCGTCATCGAAATAAAATACAACTTTACAGATGGGATATAGTTCCGCTTGCTATATTTATTAAACACTTAGCCCCATACATCCGCTGGGAGTACTCCTTCTATCCTCCTACCACAAAAATAATAGTACCAAATCCACATTGACTTATGACATTAAAAAGAGAGAACAAAGTTATGGCTACCACATTGTTCTCCCCAGGGACTAATTTTCAAACCATTCAACCATGAATAATAATATTCTTTCACTGAAAGAACTATTGCATTATTCATGTTCTATGCGTATGCAAATTTTCTGGGATATTATTCAGACGAGGAACAAATTCGAGAACATGTTATTATATCCACCTCCTGCAGAGTGCGGATACAGACAAGAGATAAGAGGCAGATTATTGGTGGTTCTTTTCTATTTTACATATAATTAATGAGCGGTGAGAGTAATAAAGAAAACGGGTTATATATGCGAAAATAATTTTCTCCAACTTCAAAAAGAAAGGTAATTAAGAACGCATAAAAGTTAGATTTGGTGTATGAGTTGCATATCATTGGCGGTTTTTGATTTGCGCAACAGATTTAAGCAATGAACAGAATTTTTATATTTCCTTGATGTGTTTTAAGGTCGCTCGATACTATCATTGTGAATGACTTTAACAATGAGCTGTATTCTATATCAGTAATGTTTCACTAAATCAGAAAGAGTTGACCGATTGCGATGAATTGGAAACTAAATGTCGCTCAATTACGAACATTAGGTATATTTTTCTGAGAAATGTTTGTAGATTAGGGAAGTAGTTCTGATGTGATACAAATCTACAGTAAATTACAAAATAATTCATTAGGATAAACATTTGTATTGTAAAATGGTATGAATAGCTAGGGAAACTAATCGTTCGAAAAAACAATTAATACTGAACCTCCGTGTCAAAGTTCTAAATTCTAATCATTATGGTTGCCAGAAAACTTAAGCAAGTAATTAGCCCTTTTGTGGATAAAGCACAAGCTCATCTTAAATAATAATGTTGCTCCTACTTAACATAATTTAATTCATTACATTTGCCTTAACGCGAATGAATCGTAGTTATTTAATCGTCAAGTTCAGGACATTACTTCATTTCCGGACTAATCACTTTTTTCTGGTCATATTTAATAGACGTCTGTGACGGCGCTTAAGCGCTGCCGTTTGGCCCCTTGGGACCTTTGGCCCATACTTTTTGCAAAATTATCAAAATGGCCTATAATTCAATTTAAGTAAGAGTTTATTCTTTATTGAAAGTAAAAGAATGCAAACATTATGAAACGAGGTGTTTCGTAATGAACAATTTTTGTTTTTTGTAAAAAATAAATATCTTTGTAGCTGAGGCCTCTTTTTCGGCTCGGGAGCCTTTTTTAGTCAATTTTTTCGGCGGCTGCTTAAAAGCATTACACCAGCAAACCAGACGATTCGTATTTCGTTCACTTCGAGCTGCTAAAAAAAATAATTTGAGAATCCCAGGTGATACCATACATTGTGTGCGAATGTTGTTGTTGGAAATATTAGAAATTTAGGCGACTCGTCAAAGTTAGCCCGGAAGAGCGAATTGCGAATATGTAGAAAAGTTTTATGTGAATTAATTAAACGATATGGAAATTTGTTGGTGGTGGTTCTGGTTGTACAGAAACATGTCACATGATTCTTCATCATCTTTATATTTTGTGTCGAACTTTAAATATTCAAATAAAGTCTGTTCGCTTGCAATATTTACTTCTCAGTTATACATAAATTAGTGCAGTTCAAATTGAATAAGATGGTCTAATTTACATTTAATGCGACCTTTATGAAATTTTCGTTGAAGGTAACGTAAAGGATACAGTAGTTGCCACCCAGAAGGAATTGTAAAATTAGCTTAAGACAAACTTATAACACAATATATCTTATTGTTTTTAAGCATTCCAAAAAAAAAAAAAAAATGTTGACAGGCTTAACTTTGATATGTTTTGAACACGGTTTTAATATGTTACATACGTATATATTATATTGCTTAAGGAAACATTGACTTTTTAGACTTAGTCTGTTCACAGCAGGTTACATCCTTGGTAAGGTTACCATAAATTTAAGTTAACCAATGATTATAAATCAGTGATAACCAACGAGTGCTTGTTGAGCGTTTTTTCACTTCGGTCACCAAACCATAGCTTTACAGCAAATCGTTAAATTTTTCCAGTTTATTTGCCAATTCAGTGATTGTCCGCATCCATGGTTAGTTTGTTTTTTTGAATAATTTGTTTTTGATGAAAATTTGTTTAGGTTTTTGTTGTCACTGCACCACCTCTCGCGAACGTCTGACAAACATCCGAGAGTATAACTGTCTTGAAAGAGCTTCTCAATCGGCAGTTTAGAATCGACATAAAATTGGAGATCCCTTCATTCCAAAAAATAAAAAAAAAACTCCCACAAAACGAATAGTTGTGAGAAGCTCGGCCTAGATTCCCCACAGACCTGTTGCGCCAACTATTTATTTACTTATTAATTTCTAACTTGTTGAGGTAATTTTTTTTTTAATGTATCTATTTTTTACACAAAAAAAGGAATGTCAAAATCGAATAATACTAAATTTTTATTGTTTTTTTGGTGACACATTTTTAACAAAATAAAACCAATAAAATTTGTTTGCAAATTAATAGGCCTCGTGTTAATTTATTTAACCACAATCCCAACTTTCTTTATTTATCAATATTTCCTTTAATGCGTGACCTTTATCTCAACATATGAGAGTTGTCATTGGCTAAAAATGTTGAAAATAATCCTTATTCATCTTTTGCAACCATTATTTTGTTAGGAACCTATACCCTCACCTTCAATTGACTGGCGTGTAGTGTATTCTATATATTATACCTACTCGTTTGTGTCAGTTGAAAACGCCAACGAATCATGTGAACAATTTTATTTAACTAACGTTATATGTTCGTTGATTCAATTTTGTCTTTTTGTTTGCGTAATATTGTACAAACATTTTTGTGTAGCTGATACGTCAAAATGAATACCTACATAGAAATTAAAAAATCATGAAAAATCGAAAACCAGTACAGGTAAAGTAATTCCTTTGAACTATTTTCTTCGTCATTTTAATAGTTGATTTTGACATACCTACCATCAACATCTCTCTTGTGTGTCCACAACCCACAATTCCAGTAGACACCACATCAAAGAATTTCCTTATTATCCTCATCGGTTTTCTTTAGAAGACAACACGTAGTAAATGTAATGGCTGGTAATGACATCGTTTTTACATGACCGCCATTATGTTGACTGCAGAGTCTCCCCTAAAGCTTTGTGAGTTTTTTCTTCGTGAATGTTGATGGCTGAGAATTGCAGTTCTTATTGTTATGTAAAATATAACTGTAATGGCGATGTCGTAGTTTGTTTTGCTTCTTTTTGTGTTTGAAAATGGTAATGGAATGGGTATTAAATCGTTTATTTAGGTGTTCAGCATTTATGATTTACAAAGGCCGAAGTTGGAAGTATGCTATGAGTGAATATTTATAGGCAAAGAGACTAACTTGAGCTATTGCTTTTAAAGCTTCTCCATTCATACGCTTACCATTAATACAACAACTGGCGGACCCACCATTCTTGCCAACACTAAATCGTACATGGAAATTGCTGCGAATTTGTGCTGTAGGAATAAAATACCCTGTTGACCATTGTAATTATTCATTTACAAGTTGAATTGCAATTTCGAATGAAAATATTCGGCGGCGCTATTATTTGAGGTCTAGCGGTTCAGTGGTCTTAGAGCGTGTAAACCAATTTAATTAATCCTCGAAAAGTGTTCATTTGTGATACATGCACTTTATATACAGAATTTAAAAACAAATCTACCATTGGTTTCAGTCGATATAGACAGATAGACACGCAGTTTAATTGTTTTAGTTAATATGGTCGTGATATATACCTGGCTTTGTAATTATTCCACAGGCATTATTACTTTCAAATTATTACTGCAATTATGCAACCACGTGAAGTACTAAATGTCAATGTTGACATGCATTTGAAAATACGATCTGGAAAATGCACGTTTGGATTTATGGTAATTAACAGGAAGCTACCCACCTTCTTGCAATGCAATCAATTATTATCAATTTCAGATTATAATTACTAATGTTGATGATCCTGACAATATGCCAGGGCTCAGAGAATTATGCAACTGTTTTAGATACGTTCGTGTTCAAATAAAACCTCAATCACGTTTGATTTATGCACGGTGGAAATATTGCAAGGGAATTGCTTTTCAAATACGTAGTCGATTGTTTGTTTTGTCGTGTGGGAAGTTTTGTTTGCATGCTGAAGCAACGTTGGGTCATTTATCCCCGTTTCACACATCTTTGTGAAGGAAAAAATCGCGTCAGCACGTATAATGTATGTCACAGGTAGTTCTTAAAACGTATGCTAATAGGTAAGGACTAGTTGAAGGAAAAGTTGAAAAGTCGTTATGTTTAAGTATTTGGCTTAGACTCAGCTAATTAAGACACATTTAGGTACTTTGCCACCATACCAACATAACGTAGTTTTGTAGGTAGGTATGTTAGATAATTTCGTATTCAAAATATCTTTCGTTACAAAATTAAACCTACGGAAATCCAATTTTTTATTGGGTGCAAATACAAAAAAATCACAAAATTGTGCAGCCAACAAAATTATTCAAATAAGCAACCCTCTTGGTTCTACCAGTTCCTATAGCCCAATATGAACCTGTTGCGCCTGCCAATTATTTTAATTTTAATAGGTATCGAAAATACAAGGCATTGGTTTAACACCTTTAGCCATCACGTCTCGAATAGCCTATTAGCAATGAATTTTAATGGTTCCTGACGGGGTTAATAACACTCGAACTTTTGCACATAACTTGGTTTTTGACCAGATCGTGAGAAAATTTCATAATCGTGTTTTGAATAAATTGTAAATTGTGTAAGGACAACAGACTCGGTTTCGCAAGGAGCTCCCAGCCATTTGCAATTAACAGCTACGAAGCTTTCACCCATTTTGAGGACAAAACTTTTCCAGGAGTGCTATGATATACAATCAATTTGATACACTCGCAAGGAATGCAATACCGCATGTTGATAGGCAATTACTTACAAGAAATTTCATGTCGAGTTTTTGGCAACAAAAAAAGTGGAGTATTTAATTTTGCTACTATAAGAGATGCAAGTTTTAATTCGACCTAAGGGGAGAGTTGGAGTTGGTATATACCTCACATGAATTTGCATTTAAATTACAGGAAATCCCCACATTTATGTGTTATTAAATTAATATATCGTTGACTGCAAGAAGGATTTCATTCGATAATTCAGCTCTCCTTTTGTGATGCCTAAAAACTACAAACCAAACCTGTGTCTTAAATCAAAATTGTCTGCTGCATTTCAACGTGTTAGCCAAATAATTTTGGCAAAAGTCTCCTTCCATGTTGAACCCATCCCACGACGATGGAGTTGGCATTCACATAAATGCTCATTTTCTCCATGGCATGGATGACTCTCTTATGCTAAAAATAGGATGAACGGGATAATGTACATAAAGCTACTCATGATTACAAATTAAATACAACAATAATTGGATGGGACTCATTTATGCACCACGCGGCTATATGGAAGGACGTTATGCTTTTCAAGTGTCGTCCGCAGTCGCTTCTTTTTTTTTTTTTTTTTTTTTTCAATGTATCGAGTTAATTGCATTTTGTAATTAAATTAAATGATGTCATGAACAAGAATTTATACCTTAATGGGTATTGTCTCATTTTTAGCTTGGATATTGAGTCTTGATATTTTTCTTTACTCAACAGTTACATACTTGTACATAATGCATACTTTTAAATGAAGGAAAATTTACAACAAATTGTAAACACCACAACAGAGAAGCCATCTCAAAACAGTGATACATTCTATCGGCAGGTTCGTGAGAGGTGGCTCAAGGGAAAAAGCTCTCAAGGAGTTACCTTTTCCAGTATTCGAACAGAACGGGTTGTTCTAATACTTACGATCAGCAGTAGAACAAACCTTGGCCCAATATTACCATCGTTCATCTGTTTCAATTTAAACAATTTTTTTCTTTTTACTAGTTCCAATGAAAATAAAGGTTAGAAAAAGGTTCGTTCAAATATTTTGCTTGAAAAAACACAATAACTCACATACTCCGGACTTATTTGGCACTTGAGGGTAGTCACTTTCTTCAAGCGAAATATTTTCGCGCAAACGGGTGTTTTTTAATAATAAAAATAATAATTACTTCAACAACAGACCGAATTTTAATGTTAATTTGTTTTCAAATTACGCGCCTGAGTGAATGTAGGTATATGTAAGTTGTACAATGTCATACTTACGATTAAGTCTGTTTGTTTGTGCAGAAAACATGATAAAATGGTTCTATCAGCTGACGATGATCTTCTAACTGGTTTTCAGTTTTCTTTGTTGTATCAATTAAGAGCTCATTTCAGTGGAAGAATTTGTCCATAAGAAATCTCCTCCAAATGGATTCTCAGACTAATTATAAGGTTCTAAATTAATTTCTAAGATTTTACTTGATAAAAACATTCTGTTAAAAAGTGTCTGATATTTCTACAACCAGTAATTGATACTTGATCAAAATATGTGAGCAAGTCACAAATTATATCGAGCGTCAAGTTCATCTTACGGAGTGAAATAGAATAGTTTGGGACAAGAAATTTATAATTATACAATTTTGGTCAAAGGCGTATCCGCGAAAGATATATAAAATAAGAAATATAATAAACAAGTTGCAAAGATGTGTCCCCATGAGGGATACCCTCTATTGTTTTTCCCAGTTAATAGCAAACTCCAAACTTTATAATGAAATACAATTTCCATGAAAAATGTATGGCTGTGTGTGTTTAGACCCTTTAGTTGTAATTCGCTTTAAGTTTGTCCCCATCTACCCATAATATGTGAGCTTCAAAGATTTTAAGAAAGTGATGTCCTTACGGTGGTCAAGTAGGAATAATTTCGTAGAACTTTTACAATGGAAGTACCTAACGTATAGAATGGGTGCAGGTTTCCTTTAGGAATCGAAAGATGTATCTACTAATTAAAATTGATTAGTTTTGTATATTCCCTTCGTCCTTTTGATATTTTCGATGCAACGCATCCGTTTATACCTTAAACTTTGTTTTCTTTTCATAATTTAGGAGGGCATTCCTTGTCTCCCTTATATCTCGATAATTATTAATTTCCGAAGAAATCAATTAATTATTCATTAGTGAAATGAGCATAAATAATATTAAAGGCTATAGTGTTTTCCAATATTCAATGCACAGCATACCTACTGCTGCACGAAACAAATTGAATTAATTCAACTTGAATAACCGAAATTGCCACTAAGCTCTTCAAAGCGATTGTATATACGAAACTCGAGGGATACAAAATTTATTGTGTACACATATGCCTAGTACAGTACCTACACAAAATTGTATCCCTTTTGCTCCTGGTAGTAGTGTATAATTAAGTTCCCTGACAAATAGCTTATATGCAACTTAGAATCGTTTGTACCTGCCACAGATGCGCTACAAGGATACTGGATATGATAGTAACATTTGCAAAGACCACATTTCTTGCCAGAACTCGGAACACATTAATTATTTGAAATCGTTAAGGTCTAAAATGGCAGGTATACCCATTTAGGAATATTCTGCAAACTATAAATAAAATCCCCATCAACTGGAATGCAATAGCATTTGCCATTGAGAATGCATAATGTTAGCTTTCTATACTAGTATGCAGTTTAGTTGAGAATCTGGATCTCCGGAAATCAAATTTGGTGTTAAAATGTGTCCCATTAATATAATGGATTTAATTTGAATACGTTTAGCATCAAAACAAATTTTCTGTCTAATTGAACTTGATATTTAAAACAAAAACAGATATAATTTAAATTCAACAAATCTTTCCTGATATTTTAAATTTATTACATTCAATTTTAATATTTTTCGGCGTTGTCATAGTATATGAGTAGGCGCAGGGACATAAGTCCACGAGACATAAGTCCATAATGGACTAACGTCCCACTTCGGTGGGACATAAGTCCACTTTTTCATTATGGACTTATGTCTCATCGAAGCGGGACATAAGATCCGAAATTGTTTTGTCGAAGATGGGACATTAGTCCAAAATTTTACCATAGATAATATTTAGCAAAACGTCGTGGATCTCCAATAGGCATCGAATAATTCAAATTAGGCGCACGCGAGTTGCTACCATTGTATTATGAAATGTGTATGGGGGGGCATGCTGCCCCCCTGCAACCCCCCTGCTTGGGTTTACTGTTGGATTACGGGGTGGGTGCGAGGTATTTTACTTATATTTTTTGTTGAATTTTAAAATAGTTGGGTGGGACATAAGGCCCAACATTTTTGCTTTGGACTTATGTCCCGCTTCGATGAGACATAAGTCCATAATCAAAAAGTGGAATTATGTCCCACCGAAGTGGGACACAAGTCCATTATGGACTTATGTCTCGTGGACTTATGTCCCTGCGCCTATGAGTATCGAAAATATTTAATTTAACGCCAGTATTTTTAACCGTGTGACTAACAAAATAAAAGTAGAGGTATCGCTATAGAACGCGCGTTTTGCAGTGACAAGCAAATCTCTCCCTACATCTCTACTTTTCCAATTTACAGAAGTTAAGAACAAAATGGCCACATCTTGATTATTCATCACTTAATTAAAAGAATAGGCAAAACAATGTGGAATAGGTGCCCCAAAACAAAAGCCGTGTTTGAAATTTCACCGGTGCCATTTAGTTAATCCCAGTATTTACAAACAAAGTTTGAGGTACCTATCACAATTTGCTTGACATTCAAGCAGGAAAACTTTTAGAACACTGTAGGACGATTTCCTTTGACTTGAGTGAACGCAATTTGGGATATTCTTCTGAAGGCGTAGGTAATTCCAAAGAAACTCTTAGATTACTTTCACATTGGTGCCTTCCTAAGTCAAAGAGAAAATTGACTTAATTTTCATTCTACCCTCGCAACCACAAAATTCCTTTTCCATGGGATACAATTTAATAAATTAGAATTTTCAGGCGAAATACTTTTTGGGCTGTTGTTTTAATTATCCTGAAAAATTAAGTGTTTTCAGAAGAACAAACAGTGTGACGTCTTTCATTGCCCAGGTGTAGCGCATTTAAGATGTTTGGAATTTTTGATTGTTCTTAGTTATTTAGTAGGGAAGTATAAGAAATATTACAGCCAAGGCGGACGTTTGAAAGTCTTGAGTTTAACTGAAGTTCCTTGCGCCAAAGGATTTTTCATTATAACTGTGTTGTTAAAATCTTTTAAAAAGAAGAACTGCGAATCTAGACAGCCATAAATGGTGTATTGTGATCACAGAAAAAAATAATAACTCTCATTATTGTTAGTTGTAGATTACTGAAAATGATGTTTGTTGTGTTAACAAACAATATATAGTAGAGTGGTACAAAAATAAAATTTTAATAGTCAAATATAGAAATGTTTTTAATATGTTCTTGTGTTTAAAATTCGGAATAAATAGTTTTTATGTTTGGATTTTAAACAATTAAATAAAATTTCTTCGGCATTTTTAATGTAAGAAGCATGTGTTTTGTGTTTACTCTGCGTTTTATTGCTTGCACATAATTATTATATAGCCGTACGACCTCAATGTAACGTAAGACTCTGAAAGATATACTTTAAATGGACATTGATGATTGTGCTTGGGTAAGCTTAACAACAAATCGACGCTCTTGCATTGAACTTTAAAACACCCATTATATGAGACATACTTACGTATTATAAACTAAAATCAATGTTTATTTGTTTCCAAATATTTAGACCACGAAACCAATAAGCCGATTGAACTTCAATTTGAACGCGTTCCTGTTTGTTCCTTCCAAACAAAAAAGCCATCTAAACTACTTTTTCTTGACATTTTTGACAACCTTAACCCCTTGAAATTTGAAACATTATCGTATATTTTGGAATAATACTACTCTAAACGCTATTTCTCGACACTCATGGTGAGAGCTAAGGTTGTAAAATTTAAAAATTCGTGTACACTAATTGGTGGCACATTTTACAAGAAAGAAGAACGAATTCAGATATTTTCAATAAAATTTAATCACAAATTTCATAGTAAACAAAAATCTGAAAATGCAAATATGCGTCCCAAATCTTGTCGGTAAATCGATCAAAAAAATGACTACATATTTTAAAAACCCATGATGATATAGCTATAATGTCAGACAGACAAGCTGCTATTATGGCACTTAACTCCTACATCATTAAATCCAAACTTGTATGGGAATGCCTACAAAAACTTAATGAACTTGGTAGGAGGAACAAACTAACTCTCTGCTGGGTGCCTGGCCATCTAGGAATAGAGGGGAATGAAATGGCCGACTCCCTAGCAAGAAAGGGAGCATCAGAAACTTTCATAGGTCCTGAACCATTCTGCGGAATAGGGGATCACACCCTCAAAGAAGAATTTAGGAAACTAGAGAAAGAAAACAGGGCAAGAACCTGGCATAACACTCAGGGCATGAGGCAGGCCAAGAAACTTCTGGGGCAATACAACCGGAAGAGATTCCAAGCTTGCATCGGCATGAGCAAAAATAACCTTCGTATCCTAACGGGCTTCCTAACGGGGCACTGTAGACTCAAGGAACACCTCAGGAAACTGGGTATATCTGAAGAAGGTCTCTGCAGATTCTGCGATGAGTCCAGTGAAATCCCAGAACACTTGCTGGGATCATGTGGGGCACTGACCCACAAAAGACTGAAATACTTGGGCAAGTACCAACTATCTGATGAGGAAATACAGTCACTAGAGCCAGCTCTCATCCTTAGATTCTTAAAGGAAACTGGACTGGAGAGAGTGCTATAGGCCGAATTTCTTCCGCCAAGGAGAAAGAAGAGTACTAAAACCTCTAGAATGATTTCGAAAGGAATTATACTATGAGGGTAACTCTTTTGAGGGAATAAACCACTCTGAGGCGTAAGCAGGGGGTACAATAGACCAAAAGGTCGTAGTACAATAACCCCTCTCAAATAATAATAATAATAATAAAAACCCATGATAAAAATCACATATTTTCTTAGTTCTACGGGTAAAACATTGGGTACCTCGTGCTCGTAACAAAAACCTTTGTAAGCGAGTGTTTGTAATTCACAAAACACAGGAATTCTGGACGCTGCGCAGAGTGCAGTGCTATAAATAAAACAGATGTGCAGAAAATTGTTTGACATGCATTGCATCGGCTAAGAGCTACTGAGTACTGTCATCGGTCGACTAATACCCAGCAACGGCCATAATAAAACGAAGCCTTAAAAAGTTTTTTTTTTTTTTAACTCTTAAAATGGATGGTTGAGCTGCATATTGGTCTTAAAAAAGTAGCTTATGAACTATAAAGTTAGTTTATGAAAAAGAAATTGCTAATTTTCTAATAGAACAATTAATAAATTTTTCACGATTGAGTTCAACCATGAAGTTTAAGCTAAGTTTAACTTAAATCCTTTTTCAGTTTTTCCACAAACCATTATAGAGGATGCCCAGCATTGAGAAATGTGTACCTATCAAACCGTGTCTGTTTATGACGTTGGCAACTAAATCAGTTTCCTAGAATTGAGCTCTTTAGAGAACGCTCATAAGAACTATAGCCACTTTTACTAGTTCGTGGAGTTCGTTGAACTGCCTCAAATTGCCCGTGCCAATGTTGATTCCCTCTAGATTTGACCATCCACAATTTTTTTAACTAATGACCATAAATATTAGAAGTAATCTACTCTCATTAAATTGGGGAAATTATTCAGTTGAAATTATTCAGTACAAAATTGAATCATTTACGTTGAGAACGTTCAAATTTGAAGTGCACACCTCTGGTGTTGATACTTTTCAAGTCATCTTTAATTAATAAAATCCCGCCCACATAATAAATGAACTCCATTCAGTGACTCAATTATACTCCAGGTTATAATTACCCCGAACCGTTGGTATTAAAAATCAAAAAAAAAAAAAAAAAGTCATCTTGTTGACTACTCACTGCCGTAGGTATATTCATGCCGACAGAAATTGAAGTGCCCGCAGAAAGGTATCCAATTTATTGAGCCCATGGGAAATTTATTTACGTAAAAGAAGTTGAAAATATTGCGCTGTGTGCACCACAGAAGAAATCGATTTAAAAATATACACATAACCAATTTAATATTTTAACGCAGTTTGTGTGTCACACAGTGCCGCCAAGAATAATGAGTTAATTAAGAGTCTTCCGGTTAATATTCGCACATAAATACAAAAGGTAGTAGCCGGCAGTATTGATCCTTTTCTGATGTGTTTTCTGAAACAAAGGAGCTGTATTAAGCCAAATGCAGTTGTTAGGTAAAGCGGTATTTTTTTTAAATCAATAATATCGGTTGGCAGATATTTTATATAATATTATCCTACTTCGCCATAACAATACAAAACTACAATGCAAAGGAGTATAGGAAGGGTGCCCATTGCCAACATACCTACATCAGCAGTACTATATACAAATTTAAACTGTGCAATTTATTTTCCCACCAATAGAATATACTGACGTGATTTTGCCGAATTTCTTACGACTTCATTTTAGTGCATCACATCGCATAGTAACAATGTTTAGACATCGCTGTAAAGACGATTACTCATTCCATGAATCTGACATTACCACATTTACATTAGAGTTGTTAAGCTGCGATTACACGGCCATTTTTTGGAGTCATTTAAATGAAGCTCTGACGTCCGCAAAAAATGTCGTATTAGAGTGCCATTCAAGCTACGATTCGTCATTGGTCATTTGCGAAAAAAATGGCGATCACACGAAATGACTATTACCGTCATTTTTGTCCCAAAATCAAATGACAGACAGTGCGAGTCATTTAGAATTCTCCATTGGGATGACATTTAAATGATGAGCGAAAAAATGGCGATCACATGGCAATGCCTTGCCTCATTTAAATGACAAATGACACCAATGACCAATGAGAAAAATATAGCTACTGTCATTTAGTGTTTTTCTTTTGGCAAAGACACACGCGTGCCACCTTTTCAATCAATTTAAATTGCATAGAAAACAAAAAAAAAATATGATAATAAATAAAAAATGTCAAAAAGAACTTTGGCGATGATGGTGGAAATTGCGGAGATAGGAGTAGCTGATGCTGACTACAAATTGTTGTATGTCGATGTTGTATGTCGCAACGGACGGTTCTTGGATGGTGTGGTGGTGTCTTTAATCGCTTTACATTCGGTTAAGCATTGGATAGCAAACAGCTGCACCTGCCAGCATATCAAAAGCACTGCCTGAGAGAAACACTCCCGTTTTGATATTCTGCAGTTTGTATTGGGGAACTGCGCTATCCCAAAGTGCCCGTTGTTTTTGCACCGCCACAATCAAACGCGAATTCTCCTCGTCACTCTAATGGCTAATTTTTCTGTTCCGCTTCCCTACTGCTTTTTTGGTCTTGGAATTCATAACATTTCACAGAACAGTCCATATTGTCGTTTTCTATTACGCTCAATAGGTAGGTTCCGAACAACACAATCACAAAAAATAAAATTTAAACCGGTTAATTAATTTCACGTCCTTTCGCCACGAGACAAAATTCAAATTTCAAATGAAAGCAAGCGTCATTTCGTCGGCTTACAAGCAAAACTGACCAACTGCCTAAAATTCTATTTTGTATTAATGGCAAGTATATAGAAGAGCAAGTAGAAAATTCTGCCAAAACTGCCTATCTGATATTTTTTCTATAAATTATTGGTTGACTATCTGACGTGCACAAAAAATTCAGGAAGAACTGAGAAACTTCAGATAGTCAATTTTCCCAATTTTGCAGTTTCCTTAAACTGACTCGGTAGTTTTTCAATTGGTTGATTTTAAGTAATTTTTCTGCGTGTATTAATTTTTACCAAAATAGCAACCACAGATGCGACTCATCACTCATCCCTTCGCTACAAAAAAAACCAAATCTTTCATTATCTATATCATATTAAATGCTGCTTCATTTGTCATTTGCGTAGAAAATGGCATAACATGAATTTGGTGCCTATAGTCATTTTTTTGAGGCTGCCATTTAAATGACGCAACAGCTGAAAAGTTTAGTCATTTTTCCTAGGCGTCATTGAAGAGCGATCACACGGCCATTTTTTTCCGACATTTAAATGGCACAAAATTTATTTCATTTGCTCTGCCATTTTCCAAGTCATTTAAATGACGCCGAAAATGTTGTCCCAAAAATGGCGATCACATGGGACGACATTTAAATGACGGCTTTGTGACGAGATTTTTACGTCAGAGCGCCATTTAAATGACTCGAAAAAATGGCCGTGTAATCGCAGCTTTAGCCCATGAGTTCCGCATGCTATAAATTTTGCACAATTTTACAATGGATCCATGGCTGGGTAGCACAGTATAACATGTGAGTAACCAAACAGCTTTACTGATGTCAGTATGCTACTTGTTAAAGGTATTTTATTTCCGAAACTAGTTTTGTCTTACAAATTTGTGTTGTATTCAAAGTATAGTTGCGAAATTTTATTTCCCTTTCAAGCCACGATCGGCATATTATTGTAGGCACGTTTGCATTGTCCTTTTGACAACATATTGTAGGTTCATGTGTGTTTCGTAATTGAGTTATATTCTGATTGAAAAAAAGTAGTTGGTGCTCAGCTCCATATAAGACCCTAGATTCTCATTTTTTTTCTTTTGAGTCCGAAGGGAAGAGTTGACAAGCTTTCTCGAAAGAAGCTTAACTATCGCATTGTGTCCTTTCGTCAATGGTACCTGGGACTTCTTGCTCATTAGTCATAATAAGTCTTTGTATTCGCTCACGGATTAGGTCAAGGTGGGGAACGTTGGGTAGATGGCAGTTTTTGTTGTAGACGCTGGTAGTCACCTGAAACTAACTTCATTTTATCCACTCAATAATTCGCCTGGAAAATGTTATAAAAGAGTTCTATATGTACACACCCTTGTTTACAATTCAGAAGGTTACCTTAATTTCTTTTCAAAAATAAGTAAGCCCCATATTCCAGCAAAATTGCGAATCCATCATTAATGAGGACGAAGCAATAAATCTCTTGTCTAGACATCTGTGATATGTAATCACTTTAAAAGAGTAATTCGATGTAAGTAGAAACCAAATACATACGTATATTCACCTCGACGCAGTGGTTTGCTACAATGTCTACATGATATCGCTACCTGGAGTGCTTTCCAAATAATAATTTCACGTTGATGGGTTTCGAGAACAACATAACCAATCTCTAGTAGGTATCGCATCTAAATGTGTAATTTCTACAACGGCACATGAATAGGAATAGCTGATGTATATTTAGGGTATCCCGTCCCGATTCTAACGAAGCCATGTCGTGATTCTATTATAGAAATGCGTTCTCTGTCTGGATTAGTTGTATCTATAAAAATTACAATAATACCCGGAAATGGTTTTAGGGCATTTTTTGTGGAAACTGTTTTCGACAGCTTTAAGGTAGAATCCCGACTTGTTTGAGTTTATTTTTTGAGAAATGTTTCTCTCGTGTGTTTTTTTATTCGGAAGATGAATAGCTACTACCTACAAGTCTGCAATGTGACTACTTAAAGTCGAATGGCAAATCATTTTTCACAAATCTGAAGACAGTGAAGCCAGTTTGGGTACACAAGGCAATGATGGTCATAATGTCAGGATACACATGCATAGTAAAAGGACCTGAAATATGAATGACTATATATGTTGTCGGTTATATATAAATAGACTGTGACTCACTGAACTAAGAGTATGTAGGTATAGTAGGTACTTATTTTACATCTGCCCACATGATAAACTCAACTGGGCTCAAGGATTAAATTAGTATTTACTCACACAATTATGAGTAATGAGTTTCTACTTTCCGCCCCCAAAGGTTTTTTTTTAAATGTCCCGCGTAGGCGTACATCGGCACTCCCAACACTTTAATTTATCTTCACATTCTCCTACAGCAATCCTGCAGGGAATCTTACCGAATTGTGTTGGAATTTTCCAACTCATAAACCCTGTTGACATTTGATTAAAACCTAAAACGAACCAATCCCATGAAAAATGTGCTCACCCTCACACGGCAGAAGACTCTACGCATTTTGCGGTTTCCCACATAAAGCAGATAAGAACGCATGCTTCTGTCAATCATAATGTAATTGGAATGTATTCAAAGCCAGACGTTAAATTAAATTGATTTCATGTTTAATCGAAAAATAAGCATAAGACGTTCCATTCCAAGGATAAAATGTTCTGTAGTAAATAATATTGTGAAAGCTCTGCGCCAAATAAAGTCAGTGTGTATAGTTGTAGACTTCCCGTTTCTATTCGGCGTAAAAGGAATTTCAATATCGTGCGGGTAGTCTATGTACATGCGCACAACATTAGCACCACATCACACGTTAAGGTTTCCTCAAGACTCATTTTTCGGGAATGAAGACGGCATAATGCACATATTCGGTCAGAGATTATTAAAAATTGCGCTTACATTATTGTGGTAGGAACCATATATTTTTTGAAGCTAATTTATGTAATGGGCTAAATTTAACTTATTTGGGCAGAGTGTTCGATTGAAGATTTTTCCGTGAACTAATAGAATTCGATTTCTTTTCTTTATAAGGATTGGGGAGATTCACAGTTCTGTATAATGTTCAATGAAAGTAACGAGCGACGAAAAGAATATAGCAACCGAATTCAAACGATCAGCTCGAATGCAAGACCTTGACTGGTCATTTATATTTCATTTCTCTCTTAAAATAGATATATTTCAAAATCAAAAGTGTGAAAAAGATGACCAGCCTTAAAAAATGGCGCCAAATTCAAATAAAGATATAATACGAGTACAACAACTGGTATGGAACATTTATTTATTAACAGAAGGCTATGTTTTGAACGTGTTTATACCGAAATTTTTGCCTTTTTGAGCACACTATAAATCACAAGGTTGCCATTATTTTTAATAAAAAAAAAGCTAATTCGAAAAACAAAACCCGACTGACTGTAAGAAAAAAACGAAGAAAATATGAACAAGACACTATACCTGACTAATTGACAATCAGAGACTATCTACACAGCTCAACAAAAATCTGAGTGCCCTCCGACAGCCAAATAGTATCTTTTTCAAATTTATTTAGTTTTTTTCTTTAAGAGTTTAGTCGAGTTTTTTGGCTTTTTAAACTAACTTTTTCTATTTTTACTTTTTTAACCTATGGCACTCCGGGGAAGAATACGAATCTAATGACACCTCACTCTTCAAACGTACGTAGGATACGCATGAAACACAAAACCCTCCCTGTGTCCAGTCGGGTATGAGTTACAGAGGGTTTATTTATGAATAATTGTATGTACACTAAAGACTCGTTAATTGGGGTTTTTTTTTTAATTTGTAAATCTCGAAGAAAACAAATTTTCGAATAAATGAGAGTCGGTTTTAAATTTGTTTAGGCAAAAATTAAAGTAAATTAGCAAAAGTTAAATAACGCAATGATTGAAATAAATATAAATAGACCTTAATTATCTCGAAACAAATCATCGAAAAATCTTTTCAAAAATTAAAAATCCGGAAAGACCGTAAAATTGTGTTGGGGTTTTTAGTCACAAAAATTAATTATAATAAATTTTAGTGCATTAAAAACATTTCATTAATTCGTTTATTTGGACTGATCAATTTTTCGTTCCCTGACTTTTTAGTCCAGTGGCAACGATGCATTGATTTGAAATTGTGAAAGGTTTTTATCAACTTTATCGAGATCCTATGGTACAGACTAAGAGAGCTTTTATCGGAAAAACTAAAGAAGGATAGATATACCCACCGAGGTGGGATACAGATACACATACAACTCCATTATGAACTAATGTCTCGTGGAATTGAATTAAGCCGCAGATTTGAACTAAGACTTGAAACACACAATAAGAAAATATACTACCAGTTTATCACGATTAAATTTTCAGGTGTTTTATTATGTTTAGTGTACTCAAGACCACTTCAAACGGTCTAAATTTTGCACATTTTGAAGACCGATTAGGCTTTTGGGTCCCAACATTTTACAGCTAAGACCTCATTCCGAGTTTGTTTGGTCAGAAGGCTGACCCTAATTGCTACGATTTTACGCACTCACAAGTATTTTCAACGAAGGTATAGTAAGCCCAATTCATCCCCTTAAACAAACGATATCCTTTTCATTGCCCACAATTCAACCTACTTCCTTTTAAAGGTTTCTAAATTTAAATTGTTTACAAAATCGTTCTACTTATTCATAACCATAAATCATTCGTTTACAATAATGAGACGAGGGATTTATTTCTAAAGACAATTCAATTTGGGAAAATTTAATTATTACAAAAAGTTGATTGCTGAAATAAAGGATATTAATAGCCTTGGCGTGATGCTCTAAATCATCTGAAGAACCGTAAAATTCCATGGCTTATGCATTCTTAATGTTTACCCTTTGAAGCGTGTATTTTTTATGTTTGGTAAACATTCCACGTCCACCGGGGTACTCCGATTCCGACTAATTATCACAGAATCCATTTATATATGTTTATTTAAATATTTTTTTTAATTAAATTGGCCATCTCGAATTTTATGATGCTATTAAGGAGAGCCATTCGGTTGGTATTGCGGTGAACAGTTTTCTTTTGTCTATCGTTTAAATTACTTTAAATATCGCAGTGCTCTTGAAATTGCTAGAATTCGATGTTTTTTGCGGCAACATGTGCGTTTTATGGGTAGATATTTCAAAAGATGGAAAAAAATTGTGTCTGGAATTAACCTCATAAAATTTTTTCTTGGTTTGATTTGTTAAGTTTAAAGTAGTTTTAAAATCATTTTAGGAAAATCTGAAACACCTTTCCGGAGATGTTGTGTTCGACTTTAATGGTTCTACCTACCTCAATTTCCAAATTTGCCTTGATACCTAAACAATATTCTGTATTGTGTTTTTCAAAAGGGCACTCAAACCCACTTCCAGAGTTAGGACAACCATCTCAGATATTCAGAATTTGGTCCGGTACCCTTTTGCCAACTGCAGTGTGAAATCCTCTTTTCTCATACTCGGCCAATTTGAATGCAAATATTATTCAGTGTTCACTTGGTCACTCTTACAAAATAGGAGGTAAACCACTATGTTGTGATGATTGTGATAGTCTTACTACAAGTAAATATCTTAGGTTGTAAATATAAGTAAACTATTTATCTCTATCTATCCCCTTCCAAAATAATGCAAACATTTGCATTATCATACCGGACGGTAATTGAGCTGGTATTCTTTGGTTATCCATTAAATTGCCTTAGGCAGTTGCTAGCTATAGAGTTATTTTGATTATATACATTTATATTCAATTGAATTGGATATAAGGAAATTATTTTAGTAAAGTCGTTCAACGTCCCCAGATGTTTACGCAATTTATCAAAGAGGAATTATCTTTGCAAGCAATTAGTTGTTTCCGTTTTAGCAGTGGCGGGTTATCCATGTTGGCGGCCATAGGCAAGGCAATTCTCGCGGGCCCCTTCACCCTTTTCTAACCTTTGCCAACCTTAAGAAAATGAAATGGCCATATAGTAGGCTAATGCGTAGTACTTATGTGCACAATGTAAAATTTTTGAACGACTTTGAGCTAATAAATCTGATCTTGCTATATATTCGCTTAAATTTTCCGAAATGGAACATGGAGTAAATTTCTAAAATAATTTTAAATATAGCAGCGTAATATATAAAAAAAAAAAACAAAGCAATAATAATGTCTTCGTTCAAATGTTTTTCTTCGGTGTGCGGGGCTTAACCGAGAAGGGCCCCATAGACAGTTGCATATATACACTGCCTTATATGGAAAATCCGGCCCTGTGTTATAGAAAGCAAATGGGTTCATTGGAAGTGTATATGGAACCAAAACTAAAGTACGTCGTTATGGTTATTTTATCTTAATTTGCATCGCGCTACACTTAAAGAGTAATAATAGCCCTTCCATAGCAATAGCCATAAATCGAATCCTCCTTACGAATTTAAAAAAAAAAGTGGATCAATTGTATTCACAGTAGTATTTACAAGAGTTTGCTAACACGCCTCTGACTACCTACCTACCTACATACAATGGCACAGTGATTAGAGTGGTGGGGTCCCAGGTTCGAGTCCTGTAAAACCGAAAAATTAGTCTATTTTTCCACTATGCCATCTCTCGCTAACAGCTGAGGCATTCAATCCCAAATTGTATTCTTCTGCGCCAGAGAACGACCAGAACTTGGACAATTGAGAGTGTCTTAAAATAGTAACTTAAGTCGTTCGAGAGAGGAATTTGCTACACGCTCTTGAATTTTTAGCCCGCAAAAACAGCGATTGGGACGAGTTATTCGGCATTTAATTTAGGCAGATTTCATTGTCTGAGGTTATAGCGGAGGCTAGGAAGTTAATCAAAGTCCCTAGCCAAAGACTCACGAAAGCCCCATTGACACCACGCTGCTTTCTGCCGATTATATCAATATCGTTGTACGAGTATATATACGAGCGTTTGAAACATCGTGCCTCTTGTGTAGACGCTTGAGTCTTGCGCTATTCCTTCTAGAACGATGATGGAACCCTATATTATGTTACTCTTCCATCCATTTCAATAGGGTATAATAATAATTATTTCCCTAATATGTTTCCATATCTGCTTACCACCACAGGTGAAAAAATAAACAAAATTAAATGAAAGCGCAAAACAAACAAATCTTATAAAGTTCACGCTATAATTGACTTTCCTTTGGGTGAATTATTACAAAAATGTATAACTTTAAGAGTTGGATCTAAAAAAAAACACAAAATATAAGAAAAATAACGAAAGAAAAATAAAATTAAAGCGTAATTCGCTACAAAACTGTTTGCATAAAATTTGCATATTTTCGACGTAGTGGCATTTGCCTGGCCAACTTAAAACCTCGTATCTCCGCCATAATACAATTTTTACAATGCTCTCTGCTGCTGTCTAATTTCCACCGAAGGTAAAAACAAATTCAATTTACTTACTAATGCATGTTTGCAATTCAAAAAGGGAGAAGTCGGTTTCGCCGCTCGTCGACGGAAGCTTCTGCCTTCAGGGTAAGCTAGCTCTCGCTGAATTATACGGTACCAAGGTAATTCCTCCAATACAACATAAATATTTGCATAATAATTTCTTGTAGGAGACGAAATAAGGAAATAAAATTTAAGACGACAAGCGGAGAGAATGCCAACCGATGAAAAAAGAAAGAAAATGTGTTACCCCTCTGCCGGAAACACTTTGATGTAACACCTATTCTCGACTTTGGAGGGATGAAGATTATAAAAAGAAGAAACAATTTTTATTTTGATTTTCACGAGAAAGACATTTGTGGTACAAGCTAGCATGGCAAAAAAAATGTTACATATTGATGGTGCATAATAAAGTAAATAACATACAAACCAGCTTTCGTTGGACGAGCATGTTACGAATGTGGTTAGACGAGGTACCTATTTTAATTAGCTGGGCATATAAGGAGGTGGTTGGTTTTGCTAAAAGTTTTGCTGACGAAAAACAAAACATTTTTTGCAAACGCTATAATATTGTTCGATACACACAGAAGGGGGAAATGCAAAATTTGCAACATTGATGTATGCATTGTCTGACAGAGCACTGCGAGAAACAAAAAACAAAATCTTGACATTTATGGCAGCTTAGAATTTAGACGCCTTTAAAACTAAAAAAAATTTACGAAGTAAAACCGGAGCAGCAGTCTGCCGTTTTTTGGAAATGAATGAATGAAATGCCGGGTATGGTAATGATCAACAAAAGATGAACACAAAAAGAAAGCTATTGCTTGTCCTGCAGTTAAGGGAATGTCGTGAATTTGTTTGCAATAATCACATACCAATGAAATCATCCCCAAGTAGAAACTTAAGATTTCCTATGATGAAAGCGCACTCGGCGAAGGTTGGTAAAGCAAGGAATATATTACTTCACCTTCGAATCTATAATAAATTCAGTGTAGTTTCAGAACGTGATCTGCATCTGTGCTGACATAAAAATATTAAATTATATAAATTAAATCTCTCACGATAATTCTTATGTTATTTTATTTTATTTACTCTTAGGTTAAGTATAAATTTATTCCAACAGTTTCCATGTTAAGAAATACCCGACCAGCTTTATTCTTTGCATTTTCTTGTATAATAACCCAATTAAGGAAACTCACTATTTGCATACTAAACCAAGACCGCTATCCGAACATTTTCTGGTAATCTATTCAAGGAAGATGCTCGTTGCTCGGTTTCTTCGTCTTAATTTGTTCAACTTCCTCGAATCTGATATCATCTTGAAATACAATATTCAATTAAACTATGCTGCTTGCACAAAAAGATGCCGCAGTTCTCCTGTATAGCGTTGACTTTAGCTGGAGGATTATTTTACTTATTTTCAAATAAAAGGGGAAACGGTGATGTTTGATTTTTTTTTTTTAGTAAATTAATACATTATCCGTGGATGCTGGTTGGTCATTCTTGATATAAGGACGAGCTTGCGGAAGGTTTGTGATTTAAAAAAAAGAAAACAACAAAAAAAATAGGAAAATACGCCCTTGTTTAGTTATTGAAGGCACATTTGCTTCCCCCTTATGGCAATATAAACAAAATGCATGTGTTCAACTTGTAGGCGCAGTGGCTTAGTGGTTATTGAATTGGACAAACGGCAGAAACACAAAGATCTTAATTTTCTTTCCACTGGGCCACCTCGCGCGACCATTTGACAAACATCCGATAGTTTAACTGTCATGAATGAGCGTCATTTAGACGTCTGCACTCGGTATTTGTAGATCGCTTCCGTTAGTGAATTATTCCCAAACGTAAAACAAACAAAAAAAAACGCACACACAAAACGAATGGTTGCGATAAGCCTAGGGTCCTTACGGACCTGTTGCACCAACTACTTATCCATTTGTTCTTTTTTTTTTTATTAAAAGTTGAAAGTGGGCTACCTGATGTGACACCGAAAAGGGAGTGCAAAGCGATCCAGGTGATTCCGCTCATGTGCTAGGTGATTCTTTTGAATTTAAACATCTCGACGGTTTCTATCCTGGTTCAGAGACAAAAGCCTTGCCACCTGTGAAAGAAATCGTACGACTTGAACACAATCACGGTATCTATGCAAAATTGCCGTACAGCATGCCAAGAAAGTCGGAAACTTATTTACCTAGGAAGGAATACCCATTCGAGCGGCTTAAGTAGAGGAGAGGTGGGAACAAGGAGTGTTTATTTAGATGTACAGAACTTTAAGTTGGCAACACTATTTTAACTGGCGTCCATTTTGTCAGCTGTCGAGTAATTTATTTTTAGTTTGGTTTAGCATTTCAACATGAGTAGACTGAACAACGCTTCCGAATTGTACAAATTTATTTTTTGAAAATCATGATTCCGTTCGAAATACGTATCGCTATGCCAATTTTCATAAGCGAATTTTGTTTAGCGATGAAGCTCACTTTGGTTGAATTGATTCGTCAATAAAACAATGCTGCCGTATTTGGAGTGGTGATTATCCTCAAGTGCATGTTGAGACACCGTTTCATCCACAAAAACTGTTTTTAAGGTGTGCTTTATTATATGGGTTGGTCCGTAGATCTTTAAAAAGATGCTGGCCCGAACGTTACAATCAATGATGACAATGATGATTACTGACTTTTTCGTTCATCAATTAAACAACCATGATGTGCGGGAGCTGTGGCTTCAACAAGACGGCGCAACATGTCACACCTCACACAGCTCGTCCCACAATTGATTTATTGAAGGAAACCTTTGTTAACCGCATAGTTTCACGTTGCGGACCCGTGAATTGGCCTCCAAGATCGTGCGACATAAAGCCGCTTGACTATTTTTTGTGGGGATATGTGAGGTCGATAGTCTACGCCGATAAGACCGAAACGATTGACCACTTGAAGGACAACATTCGCCGCTTTATTGCCGATATACGGCCACAAATGTTTCAAAAAGTCATTGAAAATTGGACCTCCAGATTAGACCACGTCCCAGCCAGCCGTGGCGGTCATATGCCAGAAATCATATTTAAATTATTATTCCAGGAGATTATCTCTCGAATAAAGGAAGTTGCATGTCAATTTAAAAAATCGTATTTGATTTATTCCATTTCAAAGTTTGTTTGTTTTTATACCTCTAGAAAAAAAGACCCTTTATATGGAACCTATTTTTGTTTTCCATACCCGCTAGCTAAGGACATTACAAATTATTCAATAATATTCAGTATATATAGATTCATAACATCAAAGAATAACAAAATGGTATGAATTCTATTTCAATTAAATTTTGTATTTTATTACAAAAAAGTCACTTTCAAGTTTAAAATTTTTTTGTTGCTTACCTACGTGGAACTCCATAATTAAATGTGTGTACAAATTAGGCTCTTGATAGAATCAGCCATTTCGTTTCTTTCACAGGACTTTTTTTTAGGTTCGGGCGGTATTTTTATTTGGCTTCGCGGCATGACTGATGTAGCATGAGGACATACAAAGCGAAAATATTGTTGAAAAGAAAATTTGTTCTTATTAATATGTAACCCAGTCATACTGCACGAATTTCATATAACAAATATGAAGTATTTTTTTACCAAAACAAAATCAAAGTTTTCAAAGTTTTGGAAAAAATTTTCCAACAAGTAAAAATCCAGCAGGTAAAAATCACGAAGAGTATGAATGTTCTACTAAAAATAGTGAAAAAAAGTTTTCCACATCGCTCAGTTATGGGAAATCATTTTAAGGTGAAATGGTCGAGGCGAGAACTATGAACCAGCGTACTTTGAGTATTTCGTATTGTTGAGCCAGACCAATTAAAAAAGGTATTCTCTCCGTGATGGTTGGCAGAAAAAGGAAAGATGTTTACTAACTGAAAATTAAAGTCAAGAAGACAAGACTAGTATAAAATGCAATTGGTACAATTGATTAGGAATATACAGTGCTTCTCAAAATTAATATTACAATTTTCACAGGTATGAGACCTCTCAAAGTCTACCTATACTTCGCAATAAATAGTTATAGTTTTATTGGTCCCATTAAACAACGCTGGCCAAAAATTCTCGTTTCTAGGGTGTCATGAGCTCAGTTCGATTCGATTTGCAATTTCGGTCTTAAGGATATCTTTCTACCTGAAATCAAATAGTACCTACTGTTATTAGTAAATAATAACCATCGAAATTAAGCCTTCATATCGCCTCCAGCAACTTAAAAATAAACCAGCCAGCAGCTCAAATCTGAAACTGTACACATGTTTCTGTATGCTGTCTAACCAGACCATACCCTCTTTCATTCAATTTGATTCCCTTAAGCTTATACCGAGTTCATTACCTTATTGAGCTTATTTATATTACCATCTGAACACAGACCGAATTTTATTTACCTTCTCATTAATGAAATTACGGCCGACATCCTTGCTGTACCGATTAACACCAAGATACACTCAAATTAATTGGAATGGCCTTCTACAAAGAGTAGTCGCCAGGTGAGCACTAGCACTATGTACGACTATGTACTTACCATCGCATTACAGTGATGTTCTAAGTATGAATAAAAATCCGTTGAGACGCCCCTGACGCGTTCCTTTCAGTTTCTTTATTCGCAGCGATTTACGTTTGTTTTGTTTATTTAATGCCGCAAATAAACAGATGTTTGTGGTCCCCATGTACGAGTAGGTCCTCGCTGTCGCACGGCGAATTAAAGACCCAAGATAATGACAAAAAATTTTATGAGATTTCGGTTGTTTTACTTAATTATGGCTGTGTGAAATGCGAATGAAATTAAAATGAATTTGGTGCGAATTAAGGATAGTGTCCAAAGTTGAAGTATCCTGCTGCTGGTTTTATTTCATGGCATAGCTGATAATTAGACGCAACGCATTAGGGCGGGTAAAGTTATAACCTCTGTTGAGCTTCGCTCGTAAATAATAATTACGAAGTTGACATAAACTATTCATTCAGTTTTGCTGGGATGCGAAAGCGGATAGGGTCGTGGCCTGGCACACTTAATGGGCCAGATGTCAGTGAAAGTCTCTCCTTCTTTCTTTTTATGAAAGAAAACTGAAAGTCACCATGCGGATGCGACTTATTCGTAAATTAAATCAAGATGAGGTACATGAACGCTTTCTACATAGTAAACAAGTAGGCGCCCCCTAAAACATCAATGCAGAGCAGAAAGGAGATAACTTCCTAGAAGACAAAATCTACAAGGTATACATTATACAATATTCAGAACGCAATGGGGCTCTTCAAATATTTTTCAATTTAATAAGCCATATATTAACACAAGTCCAAATAAAATAATTGTTTCCACATGTGGGTTAACAATTTTGAGTGGCTAAATCATAATCCTCCCCTGTGGCATTGGGATTTTAATCGAGATTTATGCACACATATTTGCCTGATAATACTACGAGGCAATAGCGTGGGGAATTAGCGATCAAACCATCCGAATGCCATTTTGTATACTCAGGCTATTACGAAATTAACTATTTATAGGTACCAATGCTTTGAAGAAGATGACAGCTAGTCTCCAGGGACCTTAGAAAATATTTACTACTAATTAAAAGTTGGGCAATAAATCTGAAGGATATCTTTGTGTCGGCATTTGCACAATGAAATATAATTTATCCTTTATTTTGTGAAGGTCTATCTGCTGAATTGACCTTGATACTAGATTTGTTCATCTGAGAGTGCGTATTTAGTTGCGTCTGCTTTTTTCCCTCCTGAATCACAACCATTCAAATTCACCAGGGATTGACTGAGTTCGTACGCTACAATTAATCTAGGGAGATTCTATACTCGTATGGTTCGATGTTTAAAATTCTCTAGGTATGGGGCTAAAGTCAAGATCACCATGTAGCCACTAAATAGATAGTCAGCCAAATAAACCTCATATCGGTACAATTTTATTGGAACATAATTTTATACAACAAATTTGTCCAACCCTATTTTAATACTGATGGTTGTTAATGCTGTATAATACATAATTTGAGTCAAAGTATAAATCATCAAAATTCTAATCCAATTAATCATCACACTCTTCATCTTCGGATGTATTTATTTCCAGAATATCGTCTACATTTAAAGGCGTTGGTTGGGTTTCCTTAGTGGTTCAAGACCCATCCACATTCCTGTGCATTAAACGTAGTGCAAGAGGAATTTGTTTCATTTTTCTACATATTTTCTAGCATATCACATAAAAATAAACATATTATACAATATACGGAACTACCCCAACCAATATGCGATGAGGGGCAAGTCGTAAATACATAGTACATACTTATGCTGAATGCCTACGTACGATGAGGATAGTCATGGTCACTCTCACTACTCACGACTCACGGATCACGTGTAAAGACTCATTAGCAAACGATTGTTTCGTGTTGTGCATTTTCCCTCTAAGGAATGTACGATGGACTGCCTTTATATTTTTTCAAAACATTGCTTTGGTTCTGATCACAAGTGAACTTTAAAAACATAGTAACTACAGTGTCGACTCTTTTCTCCCACAATATTGACAACGCTTAAAAAATTTATAAAAAAAACCGTCTCCCAGCCATCACTATCGAAAGTGTGTTATATCCAACTGCATATAGTATTACGTTCATTAATTATTTATGCAAAACTTTTCTACCATCCGTCTGAACAAGCAGCACGTGACAGCGACACCTTTCCACATCAACATCCGACGCTGCCTGATGTGCCTGATAGAAGAAAAGAGGAGTGCAACGAGCTGTTGAATTTATTTCTCATAAATATTCATAAGTCTTGCATCCGAAACGAAGAATCAACAGTAGGTTCAGGTACACAACTTGTAAGAATAATATGAATCTGCACAAATCCCCTCTCGTACCTGATAAATGTCATCTAAACGTCATCTTGGTGAATCACGTTTGTCAAAGTTGATGTAGTGGCTACCCTAAGGAGTTAGAGGTGCCTGTTGATTTTTGTTTTAAAAATCAAATAGCTATAAGTTTTTGCTTTCGATTTTACATCACCCAGACCCAGGCTTTGTTACAAACGCTGACCATACATTGCCCGGTAGATTTGTTTCAATTTTATTAAATCCACTAAAATAAATCCTTCAATATTATGTGGCAGCCAATAATTCGACATTCATTACGGATAAAATTAGGGTGAAAATTAAGATTTGTGAACAATGCTACATTACTAAAATTAAAGCTTTTCGGAAAAGTATGTACCTACAACATCACGACTTTTGGTGCGTGATGACTTAGGTACTCAACCCGAGGAAATAAAACATAACTCTGCACGGTGAACCCTTTTCAAGTGCCTTAATAAAATAGTTTCACAAAATACCCAACCCTGAACGGGTTTGTTCACATTTTTACAGCCGTCGCGGGTAACATTGAATGACATTTTTGTCTATCCGTCATAAAAGTGAATGTCAAGGATAAAATAATACGAGCGCTGTGCGGGACAAGTTTAAGTGCGAGGTAGAGCAATGGAAAACTTTATCTCTTAAGTCAATTCAACACAATAAGGATGAAGTGACATGACTATATGACTTATCTCAATCAAAGTGCTTTCCATAGCTCGGCGATAAGTTGCTTTAGTGTCAAACTTTTGCGGTCTTTCCACAGAAGGAATTTTTTAGAGATAAGAAGTATGATAAAGGATCCATACCAAAGTGATTGTTTTATTAGTAATGGACTTAATATTGCCGCTGTATGAAATGTAAAAACAATATCGTTTGGGAAATGTTCTGCAAATTTTATCCATTTTACGGATTATAACGGGTGATTTTTTAAGAGTTTTAGAACTTTTTTAAAAAAAAAAAACACAAAAAATTCGAAAAAATGAATGAAATATTTATTTGAATCGATAGTTTGAACCTTGCAATTTAATGTTTAAAGATAATTTCATGCAAATGTTGACCGCGGCTGCGTCTCAGGTAGCCCATCCGCTGAGTCCAATTTTGGCATACTCTTTCACACATATCGGCCGGTATCTCACGAATGAATGCATGGATGTTGGCTTCCAGTGCGTCAATCGAAGCGGGCTTGTCCCTATACACATTAGCCTTGACATACCCCCACAAAAAATAATCTAATGGTGTCAAATCGCACGATCTAGGCGGCCAATTGACCGGCCCGAAACGTGAAATTAACTGTTCACCAAACTCGCCTCGCAATTGCGCCATTGTTTCGCGTGTTGTGTGGCATGTGGCACCATCTTGTTGAAACCACATATCATGCAAGTCAAGAAATTCCATTTCGGGCAAAAAAAAAGTTTGTTATCATCGCTCGGTAGCGTTCACCATTGACAGTAACGCTGCGATTCGCATCATCTTTGAAGAAATATGACCCAATAATGCCGCCGGCCCATAAACCGCACCAAACAGTGGCTTTTTCGGGATGCATTGGTAGCTGTTGCAATGCTTCTGGCTGATCTTCACTCCAAATGCGGCAATTTTGCTTATTTACGTACCCATTCAACCAAAAATGAGCCTCATCGCTGAACACAATTTTTCGATAAAAAAGCGCGATGAACATTTCGAACCGAGCACGAATTTTGATAGTTAAATTCAATAATTTGCAAGCGTTGTTCATTTGTAAGACGATCCATGGTTAAATTGCAAACCAAACTGAAGCTGTTTGACAGTGACACAAGGTACTAAACACACGTCAGCTGTCAAAACCAGTGTTGCCAAAACCAAACCAGCTAAAAAATCACCTTTTATATGCCTTGTGGTTCTAGTGACGTAGGTATGTTAAATTTTACGGTAAATAATAATTTCACGGTAAATAATGAGCCAATCCAATACCCGCGTAAATACATCAAAGGAACGCCAGGTGGACCGAGAAAATTCCCGTGATCAGTAAAAGTGCCGAGGTGAACCAGAGGCAATCAATTCCTCGCCATTCAAATAAAGTCTGCCCCTAGCAGACATTGATTTTAAGTCGAGACCTAGGCCTACACCCGTACGGCAATCAAGTGACCCCGAAGCTTAAAGTTGTTGACGCTAGACAACGCGGTTTATTCGTTGACTCAACTTTGGAGCGTTTACGAGAGGACCCCAATTTTGGCCGAAGAATTATTTTTAAGAGAGAACCATGTTTGATGAATGGCTATGTTAACAAGCAAATTTCCGTAAATATGGGACGACACGACAAAACCACAAGGGTTCACCAGGTGGCAATGTACTAACAAAAAGTTTGTGTTTGTCGCGGATTTTAAGTCGGCGGCGGAGTTACCGATCCGTAAATTTTTGGAAAACGGCCAGTCGCCGATGGACATTCTACAAGAACGTTTTGAGGATACATGTGTGGTATCATGTGTGTGAATACATGTGAAGTATCCACCAAGATCGCGCCATTTGACCAAGCGAAGTTTTTTCTAGTATATGGTTTCCAGAAGTCGCGGTCTATGCCAAGAATCCGCATTAGTCTGATGCTCTTAAAGTCAATATTACCAATTGCATCGCTTAAATTTAGACTTATTTATGCAGTTGAAGGAGGAACAGGTTCGTAAGGGCCATAAGGCTTAGCTTCTCACAACCATTCGTTTTGTGTGAGATTTTCATTTTTGGGACGAATAGAAGGGATCCACAATTTTATGCCGAGTTCCGACTTTAATCAAAGAAGAAATTAATTGATTCTAAACAATGCAAAATTGCCTTACCGACTGATTGCAAAAATGTGAAAAACTGTTTCTTGGAAATAGGTAATTTTAAAATGCGCTACTTCCGAGGCAATGTAAAAGAACAAATCTATTGCAGGGAAGCAGCAATAAATGGTTAACCATATAAACACACACGTGTGCATACTACACTCCTCATTTGAACGCTAAATAGATATGTTTTAAAGATTACAACACAACTCCATACCTACATGCAAAAAGCTTATACATATAACGATGCAGTCTACCAAATCCATTGACGTTGGCTTCTTCAGTAAAAGTCCAGAGTAACAAATCAATAAAATCCTTAAATCCACTAGCACGAACAGTGCTTTACATGAACCTCTGACTGCGCCATTCAAATACCGAAGTGCATTGCGATGCGAGTTCTCACCGACGCGACGTTTCTGAAATACTTCACCGTCGACCTGTAGGAACTTTTATGATACGCGATGACTTTGCATCGGGCTATACCTGCCCACTAGAAATGGAAGTTTTGTATGTCAAAGGAATTTTTCACAAAGCGCATTTACACGGAGAAAATAAAGATACATAGCTATTCCTCATGCACCTTTCCACAACTAACGGCACCGGACACCGGTACTTTTTTTGCAACGACCGACACCATGGCGTATGATTGGTTTCTTAAACGGGTAGCAGAACCGCTTTGCCGTGCGAATTTCGATTGTATTTGTTCCGAGGCAAAACGAAAGGGATGACACATGTCACCATGGGCCTATTTTTTCCAAAAGCCATGACGTATGGCCATGAATTGATGTAGGGATTCAGAGTTATTGCGTAGATTCCAGGAAACTAAGACGTAACATTTTTCAAAGATCACACTTCTCATCGCTGTTGGGAGCAGTGATATACGGAGACGTACTGGCATGTTTGCTGTGTGTTTTTGAAGCTTATGTGCTCAAATGATTTCGTTCAAAACTTTTTACAATTAGACAGGCCACTTACAAACTTGCTTTATGTCCTGATAGTTCGCATTGTCGATGTCAGATGTAAAACTTTCGTTTTACATTTGATCAACGATCGTTGATTAAGGCAGTCCTACTTAATGCTGCAAAATCTGACTTTTTTTGATGTGTAAACATCTAAGCGCGCGTTGTTGGAATCTGGTGGAGTAATTCCACCCATTTAACTTGCGGGACGGAAATGCGTTACGGTGTTTTATCATTGCATACATTTATGAGCTGGGCCATATTAATTTCAGCTTTTTGTTGATGTGAAATAAAGCATGTTTTTCATAATATGATGGTCTCACATTTCTTCCCTGTGACGGACATCTCGAGTGCCAAATCTTTCGTGAATTACCAGGCACGCAGAAATCACAGCTGGACAACACCTAACAAAAATGTCGTAGACCCAGCACCTCTACAATATGCAAGCCGAATGAAATAAGATAAATTTAATCTTCAAATGAACTCCAAACGGAAAATTTCAACAACACGATATGGAACAACCATCGATGCTGTCCTCCAGCGTAATGTAGATAGATTACAGTCTCGAATGTACATATATCTTACTTCAGCTACCACAATCCGATTGTATCTATTCTACCGAAACTAGCACAGAAAGAATAAATTATTGTTATCTATCTATATATATAAAAGGCAATGAAGTCCGTGTGTGCGCGCATAACTCGATAAAGGATTGTTGGATTTCAACGATTTTGGGCTTGACGGTTTCGCTTTGGACCAAGGAAGGTTATAGGCTACTTTTTGTCGCGAAAACGAAACATTGAGGGGATGAAAAAGGTTATGAAAGTTTGTATGGGGAAATGCACTTTGAAAAATAATAAACGGAGTGGAAATCGAGTAGTGATATACTTCCAATATAAAAAAAAATATTTTTAATTTTAATGGCAATTGTTGTTGTCAATTATTTTAATTATTTTGCAAGCAAATTGTTGTTGCCAACAATTTTGAAATTTCTTTTTTTTAAATGCACCTAATAAGTTTGCTTATGTTTACTAATATATAAAAGGCAATGAAGTCCGTGTGTGCGCGCATAACTCGATAAAGGATTGTTGGATTTCAACGATTTTGGGCTTGACGGTTTCGCTTTGGACCAAGGAAGGTTATAGGCTACTTTTTGTCGCGAAAACGAAACATTGAGGGGATGAAAAAGGTTATGAAAGTTTGTATGGGGAAATGCACTTTGAAAAATAATAAACGGAGTGGAAATCGAGTAGTGATATACTTCCAATATAAAAAAAAATATTTTTAATTTTAATGGCAATTGTTGTTGTCAATTATCATTATATTAATACGTGAACATCCAAGCTTTCCGTACGCTTTTTTGGCATTTAATATGAAATGAGGAGAATGAAACTTATCTTATTTGAAAGGTGCTGTGCCATAGATGTGCACAAACACAAAATCGTGGGTATATGTCGCCATTAAGAGAGGTAAACTTAAGTTATGACTTCTCCATACAAAACAGGTACTAAAAGGAATTTGATGACAATCAAGTTTTCGCTGTCATGTTTCCATAGTAACGTATTTAATCATCTAAGATTAGAACCTGTTGAAGAGAATCATTTACCCATTAAGGTATGCAATTTACCTGCCCCTAAAAATAAGCAATAATTGTAAGAAATTTATTAAGGGGAATTATTTGTCGCCACTATATTACCATAGTAACGTACCTATTAAAAACATAAATCATTTTAGATTAGAATCTGTTTCCGATGGAGCAGCTCATTTACGTATTTTTTAACTTTCTCCATTACGTAGATAGTAAGAGAAAGATAGGTATCTATTATTTTTGTGCAAAATTTCGGACTCGAGATATTAATCTATTCTGATATAACGATGATAGAGGACATCAAAAAAGTGGATTGCAAAATTCTGTCCGGTCTGTCCGTCCTTCCACAGGCTTACAGCCTAAACGGCTTCCCGGATTACGTTCAAACCTCGGATTTGGAGTTTTTGGGCTTACAGTTCGGGAGGTGTTTTTTTTTTGCAAGGTTAACTCAATATTAATGGTACTTCCTATATTCAATTTTCGTACCAGTTTGATTTGATCGAAAACGGCTCTAACGATTTCAACCAAAATTGATATTTAAGCTTAAGTAGGTGAGGTCACCATGACTGCGTACCCAGTTTTTGGCTAAAAATTCGAACAACGGTACTTTAGAAATTTCGACAGATCTCGAAAACGCTACATACGATTGTAACAAAAAATAATTTCTAAGGTAATGTGGCCATCTATAACTTAATAGCAAACACAGTTTTTCTCTATATTATCGTACAATGAATTTTTGAAAATAGTAGATATTCTTTAGGCGCGTTGGGCACTTTTAGATGGGAAGAAATTAATGAATTCGCGTTACCTTTATGCAAGGCCGTAGCTAGGGGGGGGATCACAGGGGTTTGAACCCCCCCCCGAAACATTAACAATTGCACTTTCTTAAAACAAGAACAGAGTAAATCTAAACAAAAATGAGCAAATTTGGCCGTTAACCAAAATGCAAGAATGTTCAAATCAAATCAAGCATAGCATTGACTTTTTTCAATTAAAAATACCAAAGCACTGTTACACACTACACAAGAATACCACAAAAATAAAATAAATTCCAAAAGTACTCTGGTACTCCCCAACGACAAATTGTACCTACTATTTTGACTTTTCCTTAACATTCCTTTACCAAAAGGCTGGTATGCAGATCGAGTGAAGTGAAATTTTCACTCCTCTCCAAAAAGTGCTGTGAAATAGAGAGTGAAATATTTTGTTGGAGATTTTAGTTGGAGAAATTTATGCAGGGTGACTGAGCTCAAAAGTTTTTTTTTGTGTGGCATTTACTCCAATATTCAACTCTCGCACTTTTATTTTACTAGATAAGAAAACAACTGGAAGAAACAAATTGGAAGCTTCACTTTTTGTGAATCATGTGATACAGTGAAATGTATTGACTCTTTGGAAGATATTCATCCGTGTTCAACCACAATAACAATAAGTTATTGCTATAAAACCAAATTCTGCAACCAGTATGGACCTACGGGCCAGTTGTGGGTATGACCGCGCCAAACGTATTTCTAAAAAAATTAAGGTGGTTCAAAAATATTAGAAAGAAACATAAATTCATAGTCAATGAATAATTGAGGAAAAAAGCATGTGTTTTAGATCGGCTGAACGGCCCTCCCTATTGTAGAAGCATCTCTTGCGTAGGTACCTACTTGACGCGAATGAGTTTCGATTATTTTCTTCCAGCGAACCTCCAAACACACAATGTTTCGTATTTTTTTCATGACAATTTTAATAGTTTTGAATTTGGCAAATAATGTCTGATTTCTAAAATAAAAAGGACAGTCGTCAAATTTAAATAATTGAAAGTGCATGGAAATTATACCTACATATTTTCAAACATCATCTGCTGGTTTTGCTTGATCAAAACTGGGTAGAAAAATATTCTTGAGGCACCCTGCTCATGGAAAAGGTCATCCATTCCACCAAATATTTGTAAACATAACACTATCGCACTATATTCAATGAAAAAACAATTTTATAAGTGCGAAAAACTTTTTATTCTCTTAAGGAAACATCTGAAATTCCAATAAATTTCTAAACCGCATCCTACAACTAATTTTTCACGCTGAAATGTCAAAAAATTTATGCGACGGACAATGAAATAGCTGTGTAGGGATTTTTGTATCGCCACCTATGACTCAGTTTTGGAAGCGCTATTTTCCACTCGAACTGCGTACCGTCTAGTGAAATTTTCATTTGGAAAGTACATTTTGACATTTCGCAGTGAAAAATTTGTATGAAAAATTGGATTTCACTTGAACTGCGTACCAGCCTTAATAAATTGCAAAACAAATTTTTGTTCGTGAATCGATTTTATTACATTCGCTTCGAACACACTCTTGAAAATCCTGAAAATTCATTTTCTTCCGCCACTATTTAAAAATTTTAAATGAAATGAATCAAGCTGTGTATGAGGTATTAACGAAATATTACTTTTTAATTTAAAAATGTCATTCATGCCTTAATGCATGAAATAAAACATCGTTTAAATGTCCGCTGCGATTATTATGCTACTTATTTCAGTGACTGAATAATAAACAGCAGACTAGAGGGGCTCCACCAAAACAACATGGCCACATCGAAAGATGAAATTTGAAATTGAAGATTATTTTATTTTCCTCAATCGCTTCCACCCTTTAAATTAAAAAGTTATTTTTTAAAGATCATATCCCCCCCCGAAATATTAGTCTGGCTACGGCCTTGCCTTTATGTAAAACGACACCGCGTCATCGTCACCGAAAAACCGACACCGCGTCATCGTCACCGAGAAACCGACACCCGATGGCGCTGTTGTCCATTTTCTGAGAAACTCAACAGATCTCAATGAAACTTTGTTTGTGTGTATGGTTGTATGCAGCTAGAAAGATAGGATAGTATGGAACCCGATAGGTGGCGCTGTGTTCGATTTTTTTGAGAAACTCAACCGATCTCAATGAAACTTTGTTTGTGTGCATGATTGTATGCAGCTAGAAAGATAGGATAGTATGGAACCCGATAGGTGGCGCTGTGTTCGATTTTTTTGAGAAACTCAACCGATCTCAATGAAACTTTGTTTGTGTGCATGGTTTTATGCAGCTAGAAAGATAGGATATCTCATTTACAAATTAAATGGAAATTGTAATATGTATGTATAATTTTTGTAGATGAAAATTCATAAATTTCATTGGTATTCATTTCAAAGAATACCAATTAATTATTAAATTCAATATTTCATGCATGTATTTGTAAATGTACGTTTTAAGCAATAGATTGCAATATTTTTTGTAAAATAATATGCATTATTTTTTATGTACAATGGCGCTTTAAATAAAAGTGAAAATTGTAATATAAGATTTGTAGTAGTAGTTTATAATAATCAATAAAGAAACACTTCATTTGAAAGTATTTCCTGACGATTCGAAAAATGCACACGTAATTGTTCAAGTAATAACTTCTGTCGGCACTCCCGGAGTGCCTGTCTTTTTTTTTTAATTTAGTTTTTTTTATGTTTACCGTAAAACGGCGATAACGATTTTGACCAAAATGCAAACTTAGAGTCAAATATGGATGTTTTCAAAACTCATATATCGAAAATCCCATCTTGATTTCGATAAAACTTAAAAAACGAAGCAATGCTTACATCCCGAACAATTAATTATAATCGGTTTTTAACTAAATAATGACGCAATAGTATTTTTCAAATAAAACATTGCAATATTTGGTACAGTTTTGTCTGGCAAATTTTACAAAAAACCGCTATAACCATTTTGACCAAAATACATTTAAAAGATAATAAGCATTCTTAATATGATTCTGTTAAAACTCTGGGGGCAAGAGTGGTGTTCTATCGCCCTGCTATGGTGCATCGTAGTAAATGAACTGCTAAACATATTCAGAAATAAGGGATTCTATGTCCATATGGACACTCTTAACGAGAAAGTTTCGTTCGACCCAGTCGTTTTCCATGTATTATAGATGTCGCTCTTTTCTTAAATAAATAACAAGAATAACGAGAATAATAGAAGTACGTTTTTTAGTATACATTCTTATAAAAGGTATGGTCGATTTTCGACCACAAGCGATACTAGTTTTAATTATTTTGCAAGCAAATTGTTGTTGCCAACAATTTTGAAATTTCTTTTTTTTAAATGCACCTAATAAGTTTGCTTATGTTTACTATGTTACACAAGTATTAAGTAGCTTTTTGAAATGGAGTAGATACTTCGATGTGTTTGATGTAGTTTGAATGCATCATTTTTGTTTGCCAAGTATTTTCAGGATCCTTGCATTTGTATGAGTGAGTAAGTTGAAATGTTTGAGATGACGATGATGATAGACAATACAAGAGTTGTTGAGCGTTTTGAGTTTTTACGCGCATAACTCGAGACAGGATGGTTTCGATTGGGCCCAAGAAAGGCCATAGGCTACTTCATGTCTCGAATGATATAGGGGATGAAAGTTTATGTGGGATTCGGCGATTCCAAGACAAATTTGATCATGCCGCCAGTGAGAAGGGCAAGCGTTTCACGCCGCAGAAAATCAGGACGAACAGTCAGATCGGAATATTAACAATCGAGAGAATATGTCGGAACTCCGGGAGAGAATATCATGCAGTCGTCCATACTGGAGACCGAGATAGACAACAACACAATCGTCATCAGCATAGCGTTCCATGTTTCTCACATGGTCGGTTGTATGTGGCGTGCTCACGTGTCGGCAAACCTCTCGCGAGTGCCAAATCCTTCGTGAATTACCAGGCACGCAGAAATCACAGCTGGACTACAACTTACAAAAATGTCGTAGACCAGCACCTCTACAATATTCAATGCAAGCCGAATGAAATAAGATAGGTAAATTTAATCTTCAAATGAACTCCAACCGGAAAATTTCAACAACACGATATGGAACAACCATCGATGCTGTCTTCCAGCGTAATCTAGATAGATTACAGTCTCGAATGTACATCTTACTTCAGCTACCACAATCCGATTGTATCTATTCTACCGAAACTAGCACAGAACGAATAGATTATTGTTATTCCATAATATATCAAGAATACGGTTATTACAACTCCCTCTTTTCTCAATGACGTGTATCAAGCCACACACATACCGCACGCACGGTTTTACACGTATATTTCGGGACTGTTGGATACAGTCGCACAATTTTTTTTTAGTATAACCATATCTCGGGAATAGACTCTTCCGTGTTAGAAATGGAAACGAATACTCGGAGCTAAAATAAATTTCGCCCGGTGTACCGCAAGGAAGCGTTCTTGGTCAGCTTCTCTATTTGTTATATACTCGCGATATACCAAGGGAAGACGGCACTACCCTTGCTACGTTCGCCGACGTAATACAATCGAAGAAGCGACTACAAAACTGCAAGCCGCAGTGAATAAGGTAAATGAATGGACAAGGAACTGGCGAATCGCCCTCAACGAAACTAAATCTGTTCACGTGAATTTCACTTATAAGAAAACTAATGACTTACCAATTTTTCTAAACTTGGCCCGAATACCCTTTGCAAACGAGGCCAAATATCTGGGAATGACACTCGACGCAAAGCTGAAATGGAGTTCGCACGTGAAAATGAAACGTAAAGAACTTGATATCAAATATAGAGAAATGTACTGGTTACTCGGAAAACATTCCCAGCTCAGTACTGAGAACAAACTGCTTTTATACAAGCAAGTGCTAAAGCCGGTGTGGACCTACGGTATACAACTTTGGGGTTGTACCAAGAAAACAAATGTCTATATTCTACAGACTTTTCAAAATAAAGTTCTTAGAGAAATTGTACAAGCACCGTGGTATATTAGAAACGACGATATCCATAGGGATCTCGGAATTCCAACAATCGAAGCTGAAACTAGAAGCTTCGCGAGAAAGCATAGAAACCGACTAATCGGACATATCAACAATACAGTCCGACAAATCTTGGACGAGAGCAATTTATTGCGCCGACTACAAAGAACGAAACCGTTCGACTTGGCAAGATAAGATTAACCGCGTTTAATTTGTGGAACACGCAGGATCTTTCATTGGAAAGTAACCTGTCAAAAGTTGTGATAGAAAAATTGCTTGATAAGTTTTATCTTAGTTGCAGTATCTAACAATCTTTAGAAGGGTGGTGTTTTTAGTCAGTAAAAATCTGACACTACTATGAGAACGCGCTTGCTATTCTCATAGTGTCTTTGGAAGATTTTCACCTACCCTCGGATAAAAAAAAAATATATATATATATATAATTTTTGAATAAAGAATTTAAATTGACCGGAAGCGAAAGCTCGGAATTATTAATTTCATTAACTACATTAACGAATTTTTGCGGAACGAAGTTCGCCGGGCCAGCTAGTTTTATAGTATATCAAGAATACGGTTATTACAATTCCCTCTTTTCTCAATGACTTGTATCAAGCCACACACATACCGCACACGGTGTTTACACATAACTATTTCGGGACTGTTGGATACAGTCGCACTTTTTTTTTTTCAAATATTCGATTGTTATAGTAATAGAGAAGTTGAATTGCGTGTAGTTCCGGTAGACAATTCATTATGACTGGTTTCAGTACCATGGTATCAATACTACTATAGTTTGACAGTTGAAATGTTCGGGCAGACAATAAAACCCGTAACACACACCTAGTAATACTATGGCATGAATACTATAGCATTTTCAATGAAAATTACAGCTCATTTAAGAAAAACTCTATACTCTACTTCATAAGAGTCGCGCAGTTTTCTCTGAGGCAGTGGCGTAGCGTGGGTTGGTGCCGCCCGGGGCAGACCCAAATTATGCCGCCCCTATAGTAGTTTTTTTTCACACACTAAAAAAAGCTTTGCCTACGGTTTCAACCAGTTTTACTTACACATTATGTAATATGTCAATAAACTTGGTAAAAGTTCTACATTTCTGCTATCCTTTCTTAAATAACAAGAAGGGCCCAAGAGAAAACGTATTATTTATTTGTTTTTTATTTAGAAGATGTCTCAAACAATCGGGTAATTTTTGGTAATACATATCTACATAATTAAAATTAGATATTCTATGCACGGCATGTCGCGTTCGCACAACACGAGATAACAGCTTATTTTCTATTTTCATAAGGACGTTTAAGAACACGACTTAAAACTTCTTATTTTTGTGCACTTTATATTTGATACCTACATAAAATAACACGAACCTATTCCGAAAGAGTGTACACAAAAAAAAAAAAACAGTTATTTTGTAACTAAGAAAATACTGCTTCACTGTTCACACAATATCCGCAGCTTGGCAGCGCCAAAATGTTAAATCTTCGTATCTACATTAGGTCTGTTACTTTACTTTTGTAGTCAAAATGGAAAGACTGCCAAAATGGAAGTGGTGGGAGACACTTACGAAAAAGTTCGGGAACGCTTGTAGTAATAAAGAATTTCCTCGCCACTTTGGAAAAGAATCTTGAGGAGAACATTCAATCTTATTTTTCCGCCTGTTGATACCATTTTCATACTCAAAAAATCAAAACAAATGCACGCATTTATGCCAAACAGGGCAACAAATTTCAAATCATCTGGTAATTGTAAGGTGACGTACATCCTTTGTAATTATTACACAAAGAAGTTGGTTGAGTATAAATTCGTAAGATTCTCGGTGGCAGCGTTGCCAAGTTATTTTGGCGTTTGAGCACCGTTTTTAAAATTTTCAGCGTTAATTTTTACCTCTTGGGTACCAAAACTGTAATTTTTTTAAAACAGCTCTTAAGTTGATAAAAAAATAGAAGTAAAAAAACAACAACAACATAATCATATTCAGCCATAGCGAGTGCGATGTAAAATAAAATAAATATTTCGATAACACTTAAAAAATACATACCTACATTAAATTTGTACTGACTTGGCAACGCTGATCGGTGGATTGGTAATATCTGGCTCTCTCAACGACGCTCTCTTTTACGAATTTTTCGAGTTAAGAACAGTGTTGGGTAAAAATTCGTAAGATTTAAAAGTAAAGGAAAAGAGAGACCTATTTGTGAGAAAACGCTGAAGATTTTTTTCTTCTTAGGTACCTTGGTAATTAAATTTCAAAAATAAAAATTGATTGCCAACTAGAATGCTTGTGTATGTTTGAAAACTTCACTTCGTTTGTGCAAAATATAACAAAACTACACGAACTCATCAGAGAAGTATACCTGCAATGTAATAAAATGTAGTTGCACACTAGGGAGCAGCTTTCATTCGATTTTGTTTGTAAGCAACACAAGGAATGTCTCATTTCTTACTGTGAAGCAGTGTTAATGTTGTTAAACCTTGTAAATAAATTCGTTAAAGAGGAATAAGAATCCGTTATATAGATTTTATATATTTAAATTTTTTAGCAGCTCCAAATTGCCGCCCCTAGCAAAGTGCCGCCAGGGGCCTATGCCCCCCTTGCCCCCCCCCCCCCCCTCGCTACGCCACTGCTCTGAGGGGTTGGCTATACCACGCAAAAATATATAGTATCGATACCACGCTCAAACCATATTGCTCGCTTGGTATTACCGTGGTATACCTTGACAGACATGTGGTTCATCTCGATACCATGCTATCGAAACCATGTGCGTCACAGGCATAAGGCATTAGCCCATCTCACGATTTTAATCTCTTTCTTGAATTTTTTAATAAGATCTCAGTAAAAGTAAGTAAATGCGTTAATGCTTACGTAGTCCTGTAGGAATTACAAATCAACTATGATCAATTTCGTAGACATTTTCAAAGAAATAGTACCTACCTGATCGTCTTACTATATACAACTTTGTCCATTATCAAAATTCTTCTTTGATTATATTTATAAATTCTCGACTTAGTAAATTTCTAGATATCCTGTATCCTTTCATAGAAACAGGTTTTTAAATACATTTATCGAACCTAAGGGAATTTGCATTTGAGTAACGAATCGGCAGGAAGAGTCAGATTATAGTCAATGTTGACGTCGATGCAAGTCCTTCAATCTCCAAAACCTGCAGTTGACATTTGTTTGCAGATGACTCCCAACTATATACCCATGTCCATTGCCCATCAGTGGACGTTTTCCAACACTCAAATGCTAACTTTATTTTATAGCCATAAGCCATAAGCTCGAAACGCGAAAACTAAATTCTTTTTGTTAAGTGATGCTATATAACAATCCACATCATTCTTCATAATTTATACAACAAAAAAATAAGTTTGAATTTTTTTTTTCATAAAACCTGCTGACTTACCATCCATTTCTATCAACAGCTTAATGTACTTTTTCTGTTTCCTGAGTGGAACTTGTGTTCAACTAGTAGGTGTACTTTATTTTGTTTCACTGGCATAATTACGGCTAGTTCTGGGGAAATTAATTAAGTAGGTACAACTATGATGATTATTTTATAATGAAGTATACCACTAATTGCAGCTGAAGTACCTACTTATTTTCTTATGTTTTTTTTTTTATTTTGTTATCACCCCATAAAGTCTTAAGATTGTATATGCAGAAAATTGCAGGATACAAGAGTAACTCACCTGGAGTGTCTGAGTGGATTATTTCAGTGGAATTTTTTTTTTAATTATGTTCTATCTGAAGTTGCAGAGTTCAAGAAAAAAAAAGAAAAAAAGAATTAAGTTCATTATATCTTTCTCCGTTTCCTGTCGACATTTTTTTTATGTTTGCTTGTATACACCCTGCAATGCGCGTGGACTCTAATTAAGTTTCTTTAAATTAAATTCCAAGGATGGCGGCATTTTCTTGAATTAGTTTGTTTGATGCAGTTTTTTTCCTTGCCCCCTGATGAGAGATGAAATGGAATTGGAAAACCGTATAAGAAGTTGTTGCATCAGAAGGAAATTAAGTTTCTTAATGTTATGATTGCGGCCATGATAATAAATATCCTTGACAAGGGAATTCGAAATAGGTGTCGAAAAAAAAAAATTATGTGGAATAGGTAGATAGTTGAGCTGAGCAGGTCAGTAGCAATTTGAATAAAATTTTACGAGAACTTTCACAAGTTGGCGTTAGTCGATCCACAAGACATTTTAGCTATTCTCAAACTGCTTAGTCTAGACCTCTTTACACAATTGATTGCAGGCATAAGTGCCACAAGAAATAGCCAATCACAAACTCTACGAGAAGGGTCTTGCGAAAATACGTTTTCCTTAACTTCGCATCATCTATTGGAACTTTACTTACATTTTATTCCGATTCACCTATAGGTCCGGTAAGTATTTGGTCTCAAAACATAGCCCAAGTGTTAATCCTGGAAAGAAGGGGAAAAGCAAAACTAAGATTTAACCACATTTTGCCATACTAAGATTTAACAAGACCTTTCTCGAGCACCTATCCCAGGAAATAATAATGGACAGTTCGTCTTGTCCTGATGCGGAAAAAACCATCAAGACTATAGCCACTCGTAGCTTCTCATATCAAAAAATGTTATGTAAACAACAAGGAATTGATTAATTGTTCCTGCATTTGCTATACCTACCGTGCACTTACACTGTGAGGTATCAACTATTCCGATTGATTGATGGCACTTTAGATTGATGTCAAGATTTATTGCAATTAATTAACATTCCTGAAATTGCATTGTCATTCAAATCTAATTGTGATATGAATGTTAACTGGATACAACCGCAAGATATCGCTACCACACTCAAGTGCTAAGTTACACGAATTAATTACTCATAGTTGTTAGAACGTACATACATAAATTAAAGGGTCATATAGTTTCGCAAACTCAATTTCCGACAAACAAGTGGATATAGTCACCTTAAATTGGTTTGATAATAATGACATTCGAAATAACGACTCTTACGATATAACCAAAAACGAAACGGGAAAGGTGCAATACAATTACATACATGGATAATGTATAAGCATTACAGTTCAGGATCAGGATAACGAAAACGTGTAATGTACTGAGTCCTAACACGGAAACAAAGGACAAGACGTTCTGAGTGCTAGAGTCTAGACTCGACTGGGAATTGCCAACATTTAATTTTACGCTTTGGAAATTTTCAATTCCTTTATCGCCTGGCTGAATTCGATAGGAGGGTAGGTACATTGATGGGAATTAGCTTCACAAATTTTACACCGCAGACCTTTTTTTTTGTGACCTCGTGCTCTGCTTTGCGAAGAACACGTGCACTCAAATATGAATTGAGTTCCGATTCGTAGCGGGTTTGAGAAATGGTCCGAATTGAGTTATCTTCTTGGGTAGAGGGCGCTAGGAATGGTGAATTGTTCTTGAAAGAATTGCAGGAGTTTCTTTTTATGCGACTTTTCAGAGAATTGCGAAACTCTTTAGACATGTTTTTTTTCTTAAAATCACGAAAAATAATATTACCTTTGTGGCATCATCGGCGAAGGGCCTTAGTAGCGTGGGGCATGCTACCACATGCTCTTAGGATAGGGGGGATTCTTGGTACTTCAGCCCTGAACGAGTGCTATGTTGTTTCATGTCTCAGAAAGATATCTGTTGATGTAAGGAAGAGTAGGTATAGCTGCCAATGGTTTCTAATTGGTATTATTTGGCTGTAAATGCTCGCTTGAGTGTGCCCACCCAAATCGTAGAAATGAAATTTTTTAGCTTAGCTTACTTATGTTTATTTCTTTATTTGTTTATTTATTATAGTCTACCATTTTACAATATTTACAGACTATATAATTACATGATTTTTAAAAACAAAAAAAAAACTCTTGGAAATAAGAGAAAAATATATTTAATACAATAACAAAAATATTTAATAAAAATAAAATGAAAAATAGTTATATATATTATACATATACAATAATATTAAAAACACTAAAAAAAACTCTTCAAGTGAAGACAAAAAAAAAATGTTTAAAATTTATAGAAAAAAAAAAAGAAATAAAAAAACTTCCACCTAGTGTGCAAGAAAAAAATACAATCAATTACCCTAAGGAAAAAACTTGTGTTTTTAATACTTACATTCGTAAAATTCTAAGCAAAATTTAAAAAAAAACCGGTCAAGTGCGAGTGTCACTCGCGCACCGAAGGTTCCGTATTTGGCTAAAGTCCAACACATCAGATATTATTTGAAATCTATATCATTCAATCTTTCCCCTCTTCATGAATTCATCACAATTTAGTTTAATTTAATCACTTAATATTTTTACTCTCAAAAATTACTCGCACATGAATCTCATTTTCTAATTATTACCTAGTACCCAACCCACGCCAATTTTCCATTCTGTATGCGATCTGTCCTAATTAAAAACTATTGACTAAAAATACTATTATTACTTTTATTTTGTTCTGTACTCCCCAAAAAAATGTATTATACTCCCCAACGAAATTAGCAAGCGGGAACCCTGTGACTCTCTTCTGTCTTTGATGGGGTCAATTGTGCACAACTGCGTAGTAGAGATTAAAACTTATGAGAGCAACGTATTTTACATGGTAAAATTATCTTTTTTGAAAATATCTTGTAAACTATTAACTTTTCGGCAAAACAGTACTCAGCACATATATAGATAAGAACATGATCTACAAAAAAGGAATTTATGTATTTTTTTGTGAATCAAGAAATAAACCGTTTTTTGGGCGAATGAAAATATTTTTTTCACCAGATTACTAATTATTCCAAAACCAATCGATGTATTCCTTCCATTGGTATTTGTCGTTTAACTAGAGGTTATGCCGGATGTTGTGTGTAAATTTTAGCCTCCTATGTCAATCGGTTCGTGAGATAGACGTGGTAACAAAATTGGCTTAGTGGGTTCGGACAGACAGACAGACAGACGGAGAGACATCCGAGCGAAACTAATAAGGTTACGTTTTTTCCCTTTGGGTACGGAACCTTAAAAACCCTATGAGCAATAAACAATTCATTTAACCTTTTTTAATAAAAACAATTCTGTTGATCGAAATATCAATACTCGAACAAACGGTTCTGCATATTGAATTAAACTCCAAATGTACCTTGTTAAAGGCTCTGTCCTTCCATAGCTTGTCGAATGATCAGGTTCATAAAACAAGTGTTACGGATGTCAGAAATTGCATTACAAATATTCATACCAATTACATGAAAAAAAAAAAAACTCCACCTTATCGACCTATTACAAATCCCTTTTAATATTTTTTGAACGTACCCGAGAAAAAATTCCCTAAATATGAAACAGAACAGGAAATAAAGGAAGAGAGAAGAAAAAAAAAAAGTTCTGTGGGTGGCAACCGCTCGATCTTCTCGGCGGGTTGGGTCTTTTCAATTTTGGCGGTAAAACCGAGCGATCGTGCTATCATAAAAGCTAATCCCTGGGCTTCAGCAATAAAAGTAACAAGCGTGTTTCCTATTTTGTTAAAACTGCATACATCCCCACAATGCAAGCGATAATCGCTAAATAAAGAAAAAAAAATAAGCATAGGTAAGATCGCTAACATACTTGACTCGAAACATCTTCACAAGAAATTATTTATACAGATAAAACGGACACACGTGCTGAAATTTCCGATACACACTTGGGCATACTAATTAATGGCATCGGCCTTTACGATATTTTAGAACAAAAATTTAAAGATCAGTGTAAGATCAGGTAAGGAATTTATCATATTTTGATACGCTAATATTTACTGGAAATATTTTTAGCCTAGGTACCACGCAATTATTTCCTGGCGGAGTCTATTGATCGTGCCCTAATACTCCGCCAACGTTTTAATTGCTTCGGTCCGTCAAACGTACGACGGCAACTCTTTTCCTAGAAAAAAAGAAAAAAAAAAACGGAAAGCGACAAGTGTTTATATATGCTCGTATCAAATACCATCCAGTGATACAAGTGCATCCGAAAACCCCCACGGGAAGCACTCCAACCACTCACACTTGCAAGTTTCTCTCCCACATAAAACACCCGCTGGGAATCGATCCTAACCGATCTTGAAACAGAAAAAAAAAAAAAAAAAAAAGAGAGAAACCCCAACTCATTGCCACATATCAACATCAAGCCACCGTGTATACTTACGCTGGAAGGATACCGTACAGCGAATCGATGGTGCTGGGCTAGCTGACAGTTGCGGTCAGTTTAGACAAAATCGGCGATTCGTCAACACGCTTGATCGTCATCATTGTGCTTTCGGCACATACAGTAATTCGGGGTACCGTCTAGTGTGGGATTAGTTTTTTTGGGGTGTGCAGGCCGAGAATTGAGCTCTAGTGTATAATTTTGTTATGGGTAGTGTAGTGCCGATTTACTTATGATATATTCAGTGGCCATTTCATTGTTTTGTTTTGCATATCACCTATTAATATTAAACTGTGTATATGAAAATAGCGATCCATTAGATGTAAGTGATAAAATCAGTGACATAACCGACGCTACGTAAAAAGATATTTAAATGACCGAGAGATCCACAAAGGGACATAAACATACATCGTCCAGGCTGTGCGCACATCCAGAACGAGAATCAACAATATTCCGCGGAAAACAAAGTAAGTTTAAAATGTTATAATTTTCGTAGTCCTGATGCTATCATGAAATTTCACTAACTTATTATTGTACTGTTTATATTTATACTATACTTGCGTGAACCCTAAATCATATAACTCGTAAATATTCAAATCTAAACATAAATACAGATAACGAAATAAGCTAATATTACAAACATTGCCTAATCAGTCTTACCGTTGATCAAGTGAAATATTAAATCCTATAATATAATTACTTACACTACCTAAATCATGCACACCTCCATACATTGAAATAAATTAACATTTACTACGCACATGCATACATTAACTATAATTTTTGTTAACTAAATACTTAATGAATTCCTACGATAACTTAAGATTATATTGCACCAATAAAACTATTTGAATTATGATATATTATTTAACATAATGACAGCCTAAGTCTTTTCCTGCAATGGGGGTTGATTAGGGTATAGACCTCTCACTTTTGCGCTAATCCCCAGCAAGTCCAATCATGGGACAATTATCAAAGCACGGGTACCTATAATTGTCAAGGTGATTCACTACAGGTGAAGGGGTGGGTAAAGTGTATCCCTGGTGACAGTCCATCAGTCATCAAAAAGGGAAGTAGTAATTATGTCAAGAGTTCAACAGTACGTCCGTCCGTTTTACACCTGTCATACTGTCCGTCGATACCCGGTGTTTAAAAACTTGGCATGAACTAATTTTTTTTGTTTACGATGTGCGTATTTACCTAAGATACAAGGACCCTCCCATATCCGGCGAGCTCAGCCGTGCTTAGCCACAAGCATGCCAAGAAGCGTATCCTTAGGCAATTACCAACCAGGACAAATCTTAATTTGCCCAAAACGATCGTAACACAAGCCATGCTCACGTAAAGGTATTCCCGGAACGTAATAAGAGAGATTATACAGTAGCGATGTCTTTTACAAACGTTATGTCCTGAATAAATCTTCTCGTTTCCAGGGACTTTATGTTTATTATCCGACATCTTTCTTCATAACTGGGCATTTCTACCGACCCATTAAAATGACGAAGGCAATATCTTGAAAAAGACTTTTGTATACGTTCAATCCGATTTATATGCACCTGATATGCTGGTGACCAAATTATAGAACAGTATTCTTAAATAGATCTTACTAAAGAACAATGCAAGGTTTTAAGAGTTTGTATGTCTGAAAAATCCTTGCTGTTCCTTTTAATAAATCCAAGAAGGGAGTTCGCTCTGGATATTGTTCTGTCTATGTGTTTATTGAAATTTTATTTTGAATCAAACGTAACGCCCAAGTCTTTAATTTCCTCGGATCTAGTTATTACGTGCCCAGCTATGGAGTAACCATAGAGTATAGGTACGGTGACCATACGTCCCGTATTTCCCGGGACAGTCCCGTATTTCAATAGCCTGTCCCTGGTTTTTATTTTAGAAATACGGGACATACAAATGCCCCGTATTTCTATTTTAGTCCCGTATTTGTCCCGTATGTTCATAAATTTATTTTTTTTTTGTAATGTTTTATTATCTATTTTACAAAATTAACCATTTCAAGATCACTAATAAAGTGCAAATAGCCCCATAATAATCACAAGGGAATCTACTACAATAATAGTACATCTATTTCTACCATATTTGCATACCCGCTGAACTGAATTTGTAAAATAATTCTTGTTATTTTTGGTCATTTGTGTGCTGTTATGTATTTTTGTTTGTCCCGGGTTTCGCTCTTGAAAATATGGTCACCGTAAGTATAGGCAACCTAATATGAAAAAATTACGAAACCTTACATAATTTCCCCAAGTTCAGTTGAAAATTATTACAATTACACCAATTGGGTCTATGTCAACCTGAAGCTTATGGCAATCGGCTACAGATTTAACTCTTGTTGGCTTAATTTTATACGAATTTAGAATATTTTTACTTCCAGGGTCAGCGATCATTGCTAACAAACTAATGTTTTTATTCGCAGTAAAAATAGATAAAACAAATCGGTTCCATCCATCCAGCATAAATGATGATCCTCACAGCATCTCGGATGCATAAAGCTTTTTAGAGTACATGGAGAGAACGGCTCCATAATTGAAAAATGGTTTTGGGTAGCTTAAGGTACCGCCAAATTGGCTGTCGCTAGTATCATCCTGTACTCGAGTACCGAGAGGACCCGGCTTAACCAATTTGATTCCTTCGCAGTCTGAGATTACCGAGTAAAGATTAAGTTGTTTTTCAAGATCTTGTTTTGGTGCGGATTTAAGTGAGCGCGATATACCCAGACAATAATTCCGCGTTACATGCGTGTATAGATTTCGGTTTTAACAGCCTTCCACCAAATGAATCATAATGGGAGTATGGGCCTAAATACCGCTGTAAACAGCCAGTGCCTTATCAGTATCTATGGTTGCAATCTTCATTTCTTCCTAAAAGCTGGATTTAATATTCGGTAAATAATAGGATTCCGTAGCTTCCTGTTTGGTGATGTATTTATATCATAACTTCATCTTAAAGGACATATATGATTAAACAAAAAAACCATTAAGTTCATAGCTAGTCCCCATGAAACTATCTCTTTAAGTGTGACGTTACTATAACGCTGAGATAAATTCAAACCATTAAAGCGCTTTATCCGAAAATGTTCAGACCTTGTGAGTGAGATTGGATTACTATTTGAAAAGAGGTTTGTTAAAAGGCTAAGATTTTTACAAATGTTCTTATGGGATACTTATGTTTATGTCAATGTAGTTGTACAGCAGTAATAGGAAGTAAGAGTGCGGTTGGTAAGTAGGTATTCCTTCTTGAAAATATATATTATATTTTCACTAAACATTGCAGAGGTTCAGAAGGACCTTTCAAACTCTGTTTTAAAATTTTGCTTCTAACTGTCATCTGTTTGGGACCAAAACCTGTGCCTCTTAGTCACTTATGACGACTGTCCTCTGTTCGGGGGTTTTAGAGTAAAAGTGTGACGCTATTGCGTCACGATCTTTCAAACAAATTGCGTTAATACATGACTACAACTTTTCCGTTCAACAAATATTACTAAAACAGTCATCGCTAATAAAAATTACTCGTTGTTAATAAAATGTCCTTATATCCCCCAGGACCCCGAAAAACCACCCACAACGTAAAAAAATGAATACTTAATCTGAGTAAAATAATTAATTCATTGATTTCCTCGAACCACTAAAAACCCAAACAATTTCAGTTGTAAATGGGAGTCGGGGGACAACCCAGAACCCAACCTCCTTTTGTAAAAGCATCAGTTTTACAAAATACCAAAATATGCAAATTTTCGAAATTAATTACTTGCCATTAATTTCACATGTGCTAACATTTACCCCCTCCGCATGTAGCACTTAATCACGGGGAAAAAGCCTCGCGATGCTTCCTAGAAAATAATGCCACTTGCCAGTTGCCACCCACATCATTTCCATTTGAATACCATTTTATTGACAATTACATTCATTGGGGGGAAATACCGTGAAAAAAGTAAAGTAAATCGCATTAGGTTCGGTTTTAGCACGTTCCATGACGGCGAAAAGAGATTTATAAGTTACCCCTTACTTACTAAAATTCTAAGCAAAATTTAAAAAAAAACCGGTCAAGTGCGAGTGTCACTCGCGCACCGAAGGTTCCGTATTTGGCTAAAGTCCAACACATCAGATATTATTTGAAATCTATATCATTCAATCTTTCCCCTCTTCATGAATTCATCACAATTTAGTTTAATTTAATCACTTAATATTTTTACTCTCAAAAATTACTCGCACATGAATCTCATTTTCTAATTATTACCTAGTACCCAACCCACGCCAATTTTCCATTCTGTATGCGATCTGTCCTAATTAAAAACTATTGACTAAAAATACTATTATTACTTTTATTTTGTTCTGTACTCCCCAAAAAAATGTATTATACTCCCCAACGAAATTAGCAAGCGGGAACCCTGTGACTCTCTTCTGTCTTTGATGGGGTCAATTGTGCACAACTGCGTAGTAGAGATTAAAACTTATGAGAGCAACGTATTTTACATGGTAAAATTATCTTTTTTGAAAATATCTTGTAAACTATTAACTTTTCGGCAAAACAGTACTCAGCACATATATAGATAAGAACATGATCTACAAAAAAGGAATTTATGTATTTTTTTGTGAATCAAGAAATAAACCGTTTTTTGGGCGAATGAAAATATTTTTTTCACCAGATTACTAATTATTCCAAAACCAATCGATGTATTCCTTCCATTGGTATTTGTCGTTTAACTAGAGGTTATGCCGGATGTTGTGTGTAAATTTTAGCCTCCTATGTCAATCGGTTCGTGAGATAGACGTGGTAACAAAATTGGCTTAGTGGGTTCGGACAGACAGACAGACAGACGGAGAGACATCCGAGCGAAACTAATAAGGTTACGTTTTTTCCCTTTGGGTACGGAACCATAAAAACCCTATGAGCAATAAACAATTCATTTAACCTTTTTTAATAAAAACAATTCTGTTGATCGAAATATCAATACTCGAACAAACGGTTCTGCATATTGAATTAAACTCCAAATGTACCTTGTTAAAGGCTCTGTCCTTCCATAGCTTGTCGAATGATCAGGTTCATAAAACAAGTGTTACGGATGTCAGAAATTGCATTACAAATATTCATACCAATTACATGAAAAAAAAAAAAACTCCACCTTATCGACCTATTACAAATCCCTTTTAATATTTTTTGAACGTACCCGAGAAAAAATTCCCTAAATATGAAACAGAACAGGAAATAAAGGAAGAGAGAAGAAAAAAAAAAAGTTCTGTGGGTGGCAACCGCTCGATCTTCTCGGCGGGTTGGGTCTTTTCAATTTTGGCGGTAAAACCGAGCGATCGTGCTATCATAAAAGCTAATCCCTGGGCTTCAGCAATAAAAGTAACAAGCGTGTTTCCTATTTTGTTAAAACTGCATACATCCCCACAATGCAAGCGATAATCGCTAAATAAAGAAAAAAAAATAAGCATAGGTAAGATCGCTAACATACTTGACTCGAAACATCTTCACAAGAAATTATTTATACAGATAAAACGGACACACGTGCTGAAATTTCCGATACACACTTGGGCATACTAATTAATGGCATCGGCCTTTACGATATTTTAGAACAAAAATTTAAAGATCAGTGTAAGATCAGGTAAGGAATTTATCATATTTTGATACGCTAATATTTACTGGAAATATTTATAGCCTAGGTACCACGCAATTATTTCCTGGCGGAGTCTATTGATCGTGCCCTAATACTCCGCCAACGTTTTAATTGCTTCGGTCCGTCAAACGTACGACGGCAACTCTTTTCCTAGAAAAAAAGAAAAAAAAAAACGGAAAGCGACAAGTGTTTATATATGCTCGTATCAAATACCATCCAGTGATACAAGTGCATCCGAAAACCCCCACGGGAAGCACTCCAACCACTCACACTTGCAAGTTTCTCTCCCACATAAAACACCCGCTGGGAATCGATCCTAACCGATCTTGAAACAGAAAAAAAAAAAAAAAAAAAAGAGAGAAACCCCAACTCATTGCCACATATCAACATCAAGCCACCGTGTATACTTACGCTGGAAGGATACCGTACAGCGAATCGATGGTGCTGGGCTAGCTGACAGTTGCGGTCAGTTTAGACAAAATCGGCGATTCGTCAACACGCTTGATCGTCATCATTGTGCTTTCGGCACATACAGTAATTCGGGGTACCGTCTAGTGTGGGATTAGTTTTTTTGGGGTGTGCAGGCCGAGAATTGAGCTCTAGTGTATAATTTTGTTATGGGTAGTGTAGTGCCGATTTACTTATGATATATTCAGTGGCCATTTCATTGTTTTGTTTTGCATATCACCTATTAATATTAAACTGTGTATATGAAAATAGCGATCCATTAGATGTAAGTGATAAAATCAGTGACATAACCGACGCTACGTAAAAAGATATTTAAATGACCGAGAGATCCACAAAGGGACATAAACATACATCGTCCAGGCTGTGCGCACATCCAGAACGAGAATCAACAATATTCCGCGGAAAACAAAGTAAGTTTAAAATGTTATAATTTTCGTAGTCCTGATGCTATCATGAAATTTCACTAACTTATTATTGTACTGTTTATATTTATACTATACTTGCGTGAACCCTAAATCATATAACTCGTAAATATTCAAATCTAAACATAAATACAGATAACGAAATAAGCTAATATTACAAACATTGCCTAATCAGTCTTACCGTTGATCAAGTGAAATATTAAATCCTATAATATAATTACTTACACTACCTAAATCATGCACACCTCCATACATTGAAATAAATTAACATTTACTACGCACATGCATACATTAACTATAATTTTTGTTAACTAAATACTTAATGAATTCCTACGATAACTTAAGATTATATTGCACCAATAAAACTATTTGAATTATGATATATTATTTAACATAATGACAGCCTAAGTCTTTTCCTGCAATGGGGGTTGATTAGGGTATAGACCTCTCACTTTTGCGCTAATCCCCAGCAAGTCCAATCATGGGACAATTATCAAAGCACGGGTACCTATAATTGTCAAGGTGATTCACTACAGGTGAAGGGGTGGGTAAAGTGTATCCCTGGTGACAGTCCATCAGTCATCAAAAAGGGAAGTAGTAATTATGTCAAGAGTTCAACAGTACGTCCGTCCGTTTTACACCTGTCATACTGTCCGTCGATACCCGGTGTTTAAAAACTTGGCATGAACTAATTTTTTTTGTTTACGATGTGCGTATTTACCTAAGATACAAGGACCCTCCCATATCCGGCGAGCTCAGCCGTGCTTAGCCACAAGCATGCCAAGAAGCGTATCCTTAGGCAATTACCAACCAGGACAAATCTTAATTTGCCCAAAACGATCGTAACACAAGCCATGCTCACGTAAAGGTATTCCCGGAACGTAATAAGAGAGATTATACAGTAGCGATGTCTTTTACAAACGTTATGTCCTGAATAAATCTTCTCGTTTCCAGGGACTTTATGTTTATTATCCGACATCTTTCTTCATAACTGGGCATTTCTACCGACCCATTAAAATGACGAAGGCAATATCTTGAAAAAGACTTTTGTATACGTTCAATCCGATTTATATGCACCTGATATGCTGGTGACCAAATTATAGAACAGTATTCTTAAATAGATCTTACTAAAGAACAATGCAAGGTTTTAAGAGTTTGTATGTCTGAAAAATCCTTGCTGTTCCTTTTAATAAATCCAAGAAGGGAGTTCGCTCTGGATATTGTTCTGTCTATGTGTTTATTGAAATTTTATTTTGAATCAAACGTAACGCCCAAGTCTTTAATTTCCTCGGATCTAGTTATTACGTGCCCAGCTATGGAGTAACCATAGAGTATAGGTACGGTGACCATACGTCCCGTATTTCCCGGGACAGTCCCGTATTTCAATAGCCTGTCCCTGGTTTTTATTTTAGAAATACGGGACATACAAATGCCCCGTATTTCTATTTTAGTCCCGTATTTGTCCCGTATGTTCATAAATTTATTTTTTTTTTGTAATGTTTTATTATCTATTTTACAAAATTAACCATTTCAAGATCACTAATAAAGTGCAAATAGCCCCATAATAATCACAAGGGAATCTACTACAATAATAGTACATCTATTTCTACCATATTTGCATACCCGCTGAACTGAATTTGTAAAATAATTCTTGTTATTTTTGGTCATTTGTGTGCTGTTATGTATTTTTGTTTGTCCCGGGTTTCGCTCTTGAAAATATGGTCACCGTAAGTATAGGCAACCTAATATGAAAAAATTACGAAACCTTACATAATTTCCCCAAGTTCAGTTGAAAATTATTACAATTACACCAATTGGGTCTATGTCAACCTGAAGCTTATGGCAATCGGCTACAGATTTAACTCTTGTTGGCTTAATTTTATACGAATTTAGAATATTTTTACTTCCAGGGTCAGCGATCATTGCTAACAAACTAATGTTTTTATTCGCAGTAAAAATAGATAAAACAAATCGGTTCCATCCATCCAGCATAAATGATGATCCTCACAGCATCTCGGATGCATAAAGCTTTTTAGAGTACATGGAGAGAACGGCTCCATAATTGAAAAATGGTTTTGGGTAGCTTAAGGTACCGCCAAATTGGCTGTCGCTAGTATCATCCTGTACTCGAGTACCGAGAGGACCCGGCTTAACCAATTTGATTCCTTCGCAGTCTGAGATTACCGAGTAAAGATTAAGTTGTTTTTCAAGATCTTGTTTTGGTGCGGATTTAAGTGAGCGCGATATACCCAGACAATAATTCCGCGTTACATGCGTGTATAGATTTCGGTTTTAACAGCCTTCCACCAAATGAATCATAATGGGAGTATGGGCCTAAATACCGCTGTAAACAGCCAGTGCCTTATCAGTATCTATGGTTGCAATCTTCATTTCTTCCTAAAAGCTGGATTTAATATTCGGTAAATAATAGGATTCCGTAGCTTCCTGTTTGGTGATGTATTTATATCATAACTTCATCTTAAAGGACATATATGATTAAACAAAAAAACCATTAAGTTCATAGCTAGTCCCCATGAAACTATCTCTTTAAGTGTGACGTTACTATAACGCTGAGATAAATTCAAACCATTAAAGCGCTTTATCCGAAAATGTTCAGACCTTGTGAGTGAGATTGGATTACTATTTGAAAAGAGGTTTGTTAAAAGGCTAAGATTTTTACAAATGTTCTTATGGGATACTTATGTTTATGTCAATGTAGTTGTACAGCAGTAATAGGAAGTAAGAGTGCGGTTGGTAAGTAGGTATTCCTTCTTGAAAATATATATTATATTTTCACTAAACATTGCAGAGGTTCAGAAGGACCTTTCAAACTCTGTTTTAAAATTTTGCTTCTAACTGTCATCTGTTTGGGACCAAAACCTGTGCCTCTTAGTCACTTATGACGACTGTCCTCTGTTCGGGGGTTTTAGAGTAAAAGTGTGACGCTATTGCGTCACGATCTTTCAAACAAATTGCGTTAATACATGACTACAACTTTTCCGTTCAACAAATATTACTAAAACAGTCATCGCTAATAAAAATTACTCGTTGTTAATAAAATGTCCTTATATCCCCCAGGACCCCGAAAAACCACCCACAACGTAAAAAAATGAATACTTAATCTGAGTAAAATAATTAATTCATTGATTTCCTCGAACCACTAAAAACCCAAACAATTTCAGTTGTAAATGGGAGTCGGGGGACAACCCAGAACCCAACCTCCTTTTGTAAAAGCATCAGTTTTACAAAATACCAAAATATGCAAATTTTCGAAATTAATTACTTGCCATTAATTTCACATGTGCTAACATTTACCCCCTCCGCATGTAGCACTTAATCACGGGGAAAAAGCCTCGCGATGCTTCCTAGAAAATAATGCCACTTGCCAGTTGCCACCCACATCATTTCCATTTGAATACCATTTTATTGACAATTACATTCATTGGGGGGAAATACCGTGAAAAAAGTAAAGTAAATCGCATTAGGTTCGGTTTTAGCACGTTCCATGACGGCGAAAAGAGATTTATAAGTTACCCCTTACTTAATGGGCGAAGGGCGATGTTTTAATGAAGAACACTATGTAAACCTGATTTAAGTGAGAATACCTATTTGCACTGCCCAATATACATTAATTATTGTTTAAAAAGATTTTACTTTATAAACCTGATATATATATGGTGTGGTGGGCCCTAACGAAGATCCTGTACGGAACTTGAAACACCCGAGAGTAATATTTTCATGAGAAAACTTCTTCCCCAAGCAATAGGAGGGTATTCTTTTCAATTCCTTAAGTATTTATATGACATATGTACTTGAACGATTTTCATTATTAACACGGAAAAAAACCAGACCCATTAAAGCACTATTGAAAATTATTCGTTAAATGCCTGTGAAACTTTTGTTTGAATATGTATAAACGACAAAATTAAAAAAAAAAAAAACATTTCTATAGCAAAACGTGATAAATCTGTTCCATGTACAAAATAAAATTTACCCCTTCTACCATAAAACGGCGCAGCTTTTGTTTATTTCCATATTTTGCACAGAACTTTATTTTGCGACGTGAATTGCACTCGAAAACTTTGCACTACTACATAAAACAAAAAAAAATGCTTCCAAAATTCACAAATTTATTCCGTCTGCTCTTGCCTTGGGATATTTTCTCTTTTTTTGCGAATGATTGGGCGGTATACTCTTGACTGTGCAAATACCCATGAATTTAAATGCGAGCTATAAATAATTAGTCAAATACTGTGGCATTATCCCTAAGAGGGAACACCAACTTCAGCCATAACGTGGGGTGACAAAAAAGATCACTTCCGCTAAATTGTGCAGGGGGTCAAACATATATTATTATTAATGAATAATGATACTCGACAATGATTTATTACTTGAACCTATTAGCTTACATGATTTACATTAAAACAAAATTTTCATTGATGAGTTAAGTCTCATTTTGTTTTTTATAAGAAAACTAGAATTAATTGCACTGGGTATTTACCAAATACAAGAACAAAATTTAGATTTAGATGCGTGAGTAATGTGGGGTAATATCAGATTAACAAACAATTATTGATTTGATTGAAAAAAGTAAAAAGTTACTATAAACAAAAAGAAATATGTATATGATTTCCATGCTTCCTTTTATGAAAAAGTTTGTTCGGCACAGCAAATCATGCATGAGCTGCACCATTGTAATACGAATATAAATTCCACGACTAGTGAAAATCATGAGATTCTTTGAAATTTATTTCGTCAACAAAGTTACGCCCGCACAAGTCATACCGGCTTTTGGGAAATAAAACCAAAAAAATTCACATAGGTACAGCAGAGCTTTGCCCGGAACGCTTCTCCAGAAGTAATGGATTTCGAGGAAGTTCTGCTTAAGTCATTAAAATCGCTGAAGCCTTAACGTTGTTGGTATGGATACCAATACCTGTCACTTTTGCATGAGCTCCGTGAAATGTTTTGGAACATTTGCAGCAGCTGTAAACACCTGCAAGTGAGTAAAAATGAATTGAAAGATTTATGCAACAACTTTGATACGATATTGGACTGTTATGTTTATCGACGGCAATAAGTGTGATTGAATAAGATTTTTACTCAGGAATTCATTACGAAGTTGGTCATTTTACGATCCTTCGGGGTTAAGCTGCCATTCCAACTGCAACACATTGAGTTTTATTGTATGGTAAAGTTATTAAAAACAAGTTGAGTGCACTTACATTGTGCATGGTAAGCGCTGTTGGGAGGACTCAGTTTTAATACCTGTAGGGTTGGAGTTATTGCGGATATTTTATTGCAAAGTAACGATGCTGAAATGTTAATATCAGGAGAGCCAAGTGGAGATTTGTAGTTTGGTTGTGAATCAAGTTGTAATTGAGTCGTGGACCCTGCGAAAGTAGTTTTAAATTTGGCTGTAAACATTCGATGCTGGAAAATCGAAATAAATAGACCATAACAATTACCAAATGCATCTAATTCTAGGAGTAGACAATGTGTCGTCTTATGCTTCCAGTAGCACCCTAATAGACCTTGCTCTTTATATACCGAATTAAAGCCCTCTTTATAAAATAAGCAAAAAAAGGGAAGTGGTGGACAACAGTTGTAACTAATATTGATCGCTTAAACCGTCACATACTTGGTTTTTCTCTAATTTTAACTTTCAGTCTATAATATGCAGTTACACCTACCTATAGTGTCTTTCCCCCGCTCCTTAATATAATCGTTTTGGCAGATGTTTAGTTTTTGGCAGCAAGAACAATTTTTTCTATCGAACAGGTATAGCTAGTTAAATGTATTGAGCTTAGTAGCGAGTTGAAATAATTTTAATCGAAAACATAATTCGACATATTCGCATCCGACTATAAGTCAAGTGTATGTTTCATCAGTTTCGTCTGCGTCAATAGTTTGTTATTCTTTATGACTTGCGTGTTGCTTTGGTATGTTGCAATGTGTGTTCTCGCCTTTTTTAGAACGTTAAGAACGGTGTTCACTAAAAGCAGCTGACTTTCAGTATAGTGCAATCAGTTTAACTAAAATTTGTATTTAAGCCATAGGTACCGTATCCCGTGGGTGGAAAACTAAAATTTCTCCGCCCTTTTCAGAGTTAAAAAAACAATTTTAACATCATACACCCAAGAGCTTAATGTTAGACTGTATAATTATATTTATAATGGATCTGAGTATACACCTCACATTACGATAAACAAAATATACTTCTCATGCCATTACCATACCACGTTGTGTATCTACTTTGCATATTCTTTCCAATTTAATTAAGTAAACACGCAATCCACATACCAATTTGCAACATGACCGCCTTCTTATTTTCTATTCAACTATCTGACTTTCCACGTACTTGCTGACTTCTTTGTCGGTTTATCCTTGCACAATATTTAATTAAGTTATGTAGTCCTAGAATTTTCGTGACGATGGTTTCGCCTTGGCTATATGCAGTAGATGAAAACATTCATGAGAGATATTTCTGTTGTACAACTACCGCAGAGTGGAAATGGTACTCGTACTCGTATTTAGCGTCGATTTTATCAATTAGGTGAATATATGGTAATGAAAGAAAGAGTTCTCTGATTGTGTGATAATAAATTGAAGTACATATATCTGGTATATGGTTTTTCTTTTTAGAATACCTTCTCATAAAGGAGCAGTGGGTCAGTGCTTAGTGTGTTGAAATACTCAGCAAGAGGTCCCGTGTTCGATCGTCGGAAAACACACAAATTACATATTTAGGGTTCTTCCACTGCGCCAATTCCAGCGAACGTCTGATGACAAATATCCGAGAGTATAAATGCCTTGAAAGAGCCGGGTTTGATAGGTACATTTGTACCATTTTCCTACCTTTTTCAAACGTGGTGTTTGCATTGAAAAACATTTATATTGGCAATGGTCACAATTTGTACTAAAAACTGTTTTTTTTATTGATGTCAAATTAACATGTTTAGGGAATAGTGACACTGACAGCTATTACCGAAATCAGCCTGGAACAGGGCAAGGACGCGATTAAAAAGTAGAACTTATGTCGTTTTCCATTGGGACCAAAAAACAAATTTTTTTTTGTGGATTCGGAGAACTTTTTGCAGATCTCGATATTTTTTTCAGATCTACACACACTCTCACAACCAACATACTTCGCACAGCTGTTTTACGTCATTTTAAGAAGTTTGCTTTCAAGACAAATGGGCGAAGTTTCGTGAAAACCAAAATAACGAAATACATTAATGGCCATGGATATGATTTAGGTGGAAATATTATCTTCATAGTTTTCCTCGTCATCTGAAGACTATGAATCACCAAAAATACTCCATTTGTATGTGCAATAGGGGAAACATTTTTCAAGTCGATATACGTTTGTGATTTTTGCAATTTGAATTGCTGATATTGCTGTCAAATAACGCACTAATCCATTTACAAAAGCAGATCAATTTCGTTGCATCTTGCATGTTCCATTTGCCGCGTAAAATCTGAGATCTGAAAAAGATTTCTGGTGGTCCCAATGGAAAACGACATTAATTTTGTTTACTAGTTTTAAAAATTATAGTTCAAATTTTGTTTTTTTTGTTTTTTTGTTGAATAATGTCAAGTGCTATTTTTCAAATATATTTTATGAAACAAAATAATTTATGTAGGTAGCTACCTGATTATTTTTATGAATAAATGCAATTAAGAACAATGTGATATAGACTTTGGTTTTAATTATTAAATACTATTTTGTCATATTAGGTAGAATTTTCTTGTCGAATTATGTAACAATTAATAACACTGATTTAGACTCGACAGACAAATTTTAATTCTCTTCAATTACTCCCAACATTGAAAATCTCCCACACAACGAAAGATTGTAGGAAGCTAGACCTAGAGTCCCTACGGACCTGTTCTAGTACCCGTCTTGGACTGGATCTATAAATCATTTAGCTTTGAGCCGTTTATTTACTAGTCGCCAACATGTCTAAGATGAAGATTGCTTTGTAGTGTGTTTCCAGTGGAAAATTCTCATTCGCATCGCATAAAAAATAAGTCTTAACTTTCAATCCCTTCAGCTATTATTCCGTCGGTATTCTTCGATACTTGGATGGCCGTCATGTCACAGCTGCACGCCTTCAATACCTTACGTTTCATACGATCTACCTAGATACCCATTCATTGACCCTACTTCATAAAATAAATATTCTCCGAGGTCAATTGTGGTTTCTTTTCAAAAGACAAATCCCCTAATCAGCCCAAAAACCTACTTAAGAAGTGCAAATATTGCCCACTATATGCCATTCAAACTGAATTATTATGGGCGCTAACAAATCACTTACGTAGGAGTTCCTCATTTAGATCGGCTCCCATTGATACCAAATTTACCGCCAGTCAAGTGTGTGTGCTACAGGCACTTCCATATATTTCAGCATACCTATTCATTCATCGGTTTCATCACGTTGGAGTCCCGGCCTAAGATAAATATACCATTCACAAATATTCACATTTTAAGTAGCAATATCATTGCCTGGATTGTTATGCACAACCATAACTTTCTGGCAGCCACGACGCATATTTGATTTCCCAAAGCTATCTAATTCGAAATCATTGAATCACTAAATCATGAAGTAAGGCGTTCAAATCAGATCCTTCGCCCACATAAATATTTTGTATTCACAAAACAAGGCAACACACAGTGAAAAAAAAACACCCGAGGCAGTGAAACAATATTATTAATTTGCTCTGCACACAATGTAGATATTCCGTGTTTATCGTAAGCCAAAGAGCCGATTAAACATACATGCGGAGGTGTATAATCTGTTTTAGATTGTACAGCACGAGTGACTAAATCTACTGAAAGTGAAAAGTATCCTCACAGCATAACATTGAGAACCCATTAATATTGACTTGACGTTGACCATCTGATCTTTTAATGTCCCGCCCTACTTCGATAGCCTACTTAGATGTATAGGAACATCATTGAAAAGCTTTCCACACACAACTGGTTACTGGTGATATCTGTTTCAAGGATTATCATTGCTTATACTGAATACAAAATACTGTCAATGACCAGGCATCAAATTCCTTCTCAACATTGTTTGACTACTTACGTATCAACTATTCCAAACTCATTTTTTATAAATGGTTATGATGAATAACCAGAATTATAGGAAGTGATGGCAGAGAATACTACTCTCATGGTACACCGACTGATACCAATGGATGATGAAAAGAAAATGACGCGCAGTATTGCATGTAGCAGAGGCAAACATTTTCATGGGAATGTCATAGTCGATGCTTTGCACTGCTGCATGACATGACTGACACATACTCGTACATGCACGCAGATGACACAGTAAAGTGATACACAACACTGAATATATTCCTTTATTGGTTTAGGATGCCTTTCATGGTGTCCTTATTTAGCCGAAATTGCATGTTGACATTGTGCTAACTCAAACATGGTGTGCCTTGTCTTCGCTTCAATGGATTACATAATATGCAATGCTGTTTTAGGTTTTTTGGGGCTGTAAGATCTAAAGCTATGAACCTTTTTCCACATGAGTTATCCTCATGAGCAGTAATTCGGTTTAAATGCATCCCTTATAAGTAGGATAATAAGCTTGGAATTAAGACTCCCTGCTGGGTAGTAAATGAAGGGAAGTCAGATTCGAGAGCTATTGAGGAAATATTTTTTTTTTTAAAATATCTTTCATAACTACCAAAGCAGAGGATCCACACAGACCGTGGAAGTGACAACATGATGTGGTAATCGATTTTAGGCACGTATAATGCATATTCAAAGTATACCGAAGGGTTTACAGAGAGCGTCTGAATGAGAGACTCTTGAATGAAAAATGGAAGATATGTTTAATTTCAACCAAAATTGATGTTTAAGGTTATGTAGGTGAGGTTACCATGACTGCATACCCAGATTTTTAATAAAATTTCGAATAATGGTACTTTTAAAATTTCGACATATCTCGAAAACGGTTCATACGATTGTAACAAAAATAATTTTTAAGGTAATGTGGTAATTTATAACTTTATACCAAGCTAACTTTTTCTCTATATTATTGGACAACGGATTTTCGAAAATAGTTATTATTTAAAAAAATAGCTGTGCTGATTTCACCTGAAAACAGCAATAGGGATTTTCATCAGAATGCAAACTGAGAGCCAAATTTATGTTTCCAAAACTATTGTGTCCTTAATTTTCAATTCGAATCATCAAAAACGCTAATTTTAAAAACTGCCCATAGCTCGAAAACCCCATCTTCGATTTTGATAGCACTTTAAAAACAAAGTAGTGATTATGTACACCCCAGCAGTTAAATAGCTAAGCAATAGTATTTTTCAAACCAAACATAGCAATATTTTGTACTGTTTTGTCTACATAATTTTACGATTTTGATCAATATAGGTATTTAGGGTAGTAAAATAATACTAATTAAGATCCCTTACTTAGTTTTTTGTTGAAAAATTTAAATAAAACAGTAGTTATTTGATTATTTCTCAAAAATAGCTACATAAATCATGATCTATATATTTTCAAAAATGCAAAAAAAAAAACGCAAACTTTCTTCTTAGCAAATATTACCCACTTCGTTTGTTTTTTTAACCATATTTAATATACACCTTTAAATAGTTCCAACCACTTGGAGCTTTACACATTCAGAAACTCGCAATTCAGTTATAAACCGCTAATGCAAATTCAAAAACAAATCTTTACAATTGTTAGAATTGTGAAAATAACACCTGTAATTTATAACTAAAAAAAACATCGACACCTGCTGAGAAATAATAATATTCATTCATTCATTTTAATTAATCGAAGTCAGTCCTAAAAAATAAATAATAAAGCAAATGAATACAAAATAATATTTTATTTAGCTGAGGACAATTCTTTAAAATTTCAGAAGTGGAATCTGAATAGTACCTACAACAGAAGCGGTCATATAAAAAGAATCAAATCATATTTAAACGCTAACGGATTATATCCAATATTTCCTTAATTACAGAAGCGATTGTTCATATCCTTGAAAAAAACATCCGGTATCAACTCTATTAGCATGCAAAGATCACAAGAGGTATTGAGAACACCTGCACCAGAAGTGTCTACAGCAACTCTATCGAGGGTTTCAAAAAAAAAATCAAAACATCGTCATAATAAAAGAAAAAATTCATCCGAAAGTAGTGATGCAGTATCAATTCAAAGACGAAGACGATCAAGAAGAAGTCATCATAGGAATAAGAAAAACAAACGCCAATCATCAACAGAGTCTGAAGAATCGTCTTCCTCAAACCAAAGGGGCAGGAATAGAAATACTAACTCTGATTCATCGACGGTAACTCAATTACTTAGTCTTTTGCAAGGTAAAGGTGAGTATGTTGGCTCCCTTCACGGATCCCAAAATGTTATTCCAGAGTTTGATCCACAATCCAAAACGCAAACCATGAAGGATTGGCTAGCGAAAATTAATGAAACTGCTGTCGTATACGGTTGGTCTGAACGACATACTATATACTATGCTTTACCAAAACTTTCAGGTTTAGCAAAGCGATGGTACGAGGGTTTGACGAGTGTCAGTTTCAACTGGAAAGAATGGCAAGAAAAACTACTTAAAGCTTTTCCATGTCAGCATAAATACGGTGAACTACTCAGTGAAATGCTTATCCGTCGGAGTCGTAGAGGCGAATCTCTCGAAGAATATTACTATGAAAAAATGACTCTTATAAATAGATGTGAGATCAAAGAAAAAAATGCAGTTGATTGTCTTACTCATGGCATTTTTGATATGAACATACGAATGAATGCTCAAGGAGTCTGCTTTAATGAACCAGAGGAACTTTTGAACTATTTTCGAAACATTTCATCGAGGACCATGGACTTAATTTCTAAAAACCGATTTTCAAATAATTTGGCTAGTAAGTATGGGAACTATACTCAAACGAAGTCTGATCAGTTGAATGTTTCGGTAAAAAATCAAGTGAAATGTTTCAATTGCGACGAAGTAGGACACATTGTTTCCTCTTGTACAAAACTAGTTGTTAAATGCAAAAAGTGTAGACGATTTGGGCATAGCGAAAACAACTGTCATGTGGAAACAGTGAATACTGACAAAACAGTGTTCCCAAGCACTTCAAAATTACCACACTCTATTTACAATATTTTTACTACGAGGGACAGTAACAAGAAATATTTTAAGTCGGTTACAGTAAATCGGTGCGTTGTTAACGGCTATATCGATTTCGGCAGCGAGTGTACTCTGCTGAGTGACGAACTAATGACAAAATTGAACCTAACATCAACGGACGAAAATTTACCCACATTAAAAGGTTTCGGTTGTGGTTTGTAAAGATATCGGTTAGTTCAAAGTTACATTCCAATTGAAATAACAAAATTCATGTTGAAATCTTGGCCAATGTGGCACCTCTATCGCAAACAGCTGACAAATATCGGAGAGTAGGTACAACTGTCCTGTCACACCCTTACATTTCAGGTAGCGATTCTTGGCATCGAAGTGCGGGTCTCTTTTTGAATGATTTGCTCTTCTATATGTCCCTAACGGCCGAATGCTAAGAAAAACAGACGCAAACGTCTATAAGCTGTAGAAATATGTGCGACAAAAAAAAAAAACAAGATACATCGTCACAACAATGCACAAGCCTTTCAGTTTCAGCTTCCTAGTTCGACTCTATAAAGAAAATTTTTAAAGCTAATTGTCAGAGACCAAGCCTTTCCGCATGAGTTTAAAGCGATCAGACCTACTTAAAAAAATGTGTGCTTGTCACTTCGAATGCCATGAAATAATCTTCAATATTGACAGTAAAAACAGACAGAAAAAACTGTTCGTTCACTTACAAAAGGTTCAAACAAAAAGGACATCTTCATTTTTTAGCTTCCTTCCCACTATCCCATTGTCGATCATTAATCTTGCAATACTTGGAAGCAGATAAATTCAATCACAGAAATTCATTTCGCCCTCCTTTCAACTGTTTCGAAGAAATGCAATGCATCCGAAATCTCGTGCGCTTGTCAGAGGATTAGTCTTAATCCCAAGGTATCTGCAAGTGAGCACAGAAATCTGCTCATCCGCTTTATCAATTCCACTCTGCGGAGTGTTTTTCATCAGAAAGAAGAAGTTTTTCTTTTCACCACTCCTGCAAGGCACAAATCAATTCTCTATCGGAAGTTCCTTTAGTTCGTTGCAGCGGGAAATTGTTCAAGCGAATCGATTTCACTAAGATGTGGTGGCGCACCAACAAAATACTTCAATGTAATAATTCAGATATTGAGCAGTTATCCGTTGGCAAATGATAAGTTTCTCCTCACCAACGAAAGGGTTTACTTTCGGAGTTTTTTTCGCTGCAAAGGCGGTATTGACCCGAGGAGGCGATCTCGCTCTTCCTAAAAATTCCACTAAGCAACGGGTGCTTGACAAACGCCTGCCACGTATTTATTGCTCACTCCCCGTTGGCAATGCAAATGACTGGAAATTAATTGTGCTCTATTAAACGCTTATTTAAACTAATTAACGAACACAATTAAACATAATTGAAATTTGATTAGCGCTACGCACCGCACACACCGCTGTCTGTTATAAATTCATGAACGATTACATTCCACCAATTACACATTCAATTGCATTCATTAGCAATTCAATTTTCCCCGAAAAGTTTACACACCAAAAAATAAGTATTTTTAATTATTGAAAACTTTGGAAATACTCCCTACCTACGGCACTTGTTGGAAAGTTCCACTCATTGACCAACATTACCTGCCATAGCAACGGCTTTGCATACTACCGCTCTAACCTGTCCAGTTTGAAACATAAATTGAAATTTAATTTCCTCTGTACAATTGAATCAGGATTAGACTCTGCTTTGGCAGAAGGAAAGCCAATTTAGCATTCGGGTAAGTACCCATTTCCTTCGACTTCAGGTGTTGCCTGGGATGGCAATAAGATTTTACAACATGGTTGGGAAAATATGTTTGTCTCTCTGCAGCGCTCATCCTATATTTGTCAGGGGAGGGGGAGGGTGAAGAACCAAATGCGATAATAAAGCTGTTGAATCTATTGTATGCCCCAAATGACATAAGTTGGCACATTCTTATGCAAATAGGATCAGATTGTGTTATCCCCACCTAAGGTTTGTGTAATACCCCGCAACCGATGAAGCTTTGTTTCGTTTATTATGCGACTGACTATTCCAAAAGGTGTGGATTTTTATGGCTTAGACGATTTGTATGGCTGATAAAAAAAACTGTTATGAATGTGATACTTCGTGCAAGTTGTGTGGAGCAAATTTAAACTTGTCGTTGTATTTGGGAATACCATAGAAAACTAAGTACCTAATTTGGATAGTCAAATCCTTTTTATTTAATGTTATGTGAATGGGCAGCTATATAGAGTTATATTTTTTTTTTTTGTTTATATAATTAATTTATTTAACAATAAAGTTGTAATAATAATCATTATACAAAAACTCAATAGACTTTTAATTGTACAAGCCCAACTCGTGTCTGTCGCGAACAAAAAAACGTAATTTCCCAGTTGTCCGACATGCACTAACAATCTATCCACTTACTTGTAAATAAAACACTGTTAATGCTTGATCAATATGGACGTGATTTCAATCGTACCCATAAATCATCGTGCGATTTTTGAGCCAACTGAAAATGTTTTCTCAGCCAATTACTCAATTAACGTTAAATGAAAAATGTAATGCATATAATTATTCATCTTACTTGATTCTCTTGGTGTTGGCTTTTAAACCGGAAAAATATTATTTTATTAATTTGAAGCAAATGAAAAAAATGCAAACGCCTGGAGTACCGCATGGATTCAACTTTTGTGTTTTAATTGATCCGCGCTTTATCAATCAAAATTTCTCTTTGGTTGCACAGCAAAAAGTAATAAAATTAAAAACACTTTGTATGGAATATATGAAACTGATTACAGATTCGAGTAAATAGTATATCCTCTCTGCAATTAATTTTTATTTTCAATGACTTTATCTTGTTCGGCATGCATTTTGTACTACCTTTGGTATATACGTATAGTGCAAATTAATGACGTTGCACTTAGGGTTTTTTTTATAGTTAGTTACAGCACAGTCTGAGTGTATCCAATCCGTGAATGGAGATTATTGGATACAGAGATTTAATTAAATTGGCTTTCTATTGAATTTAAGCAATATGCATATGTCTAGATCTAGATGTAGGTTCCGTACTCCATATCCTCCGTCCTATGTTTCATTTACAAAGTGTAATAATTATGTTCGCAAGCGAGTGCTTGATTTATCTCCTCATGGACAGGACTATGGACAGGCTGTAAGGTAAGGTTCCTTGCAAAAATTGCAATTGATGAAATTATCTAGTCTAGGTGTCTGAGCTTCTGAAGTTCGAACTTTCATCCATTGAAACTGATATTACGTCTAGGGTAAAAAATGGGTATGATACTGGTACAAGAATCGGTTACTAAGATCAGCATGCGGTTTACGACTTAAGGAGTAAAAGTGCTCTGTACGCCTGGCAATTGTTGCTACAATTCCATCAACTCCTTGCACATCCCGACTGATGAGTGTTCATCACGGAGTTATGGACATTGATAAAAAGTGTAGAGACACTGCACCATACGTTTTGTTTGGTCCTGAAGTGAAAATAGAGTCTGGTGCGAAAATATTGAAATTTTGCATTCAGCAATTCTATTTGCAATACTTATTAATCAATATTTAACTGGCTTTTATAAATGACCTTAAATTTAATTTCGAAACGTTTATTGTCTGTTCACATTTTCCTTTGAATAGAAATTTTCGTATCTTCCGCAGACAGGAAGTGAACCGCTCACGTCAAAGTCAATTGGCCATTCAAATTATTTGTTTGTGCTACACATCCTTTGAGTGAACCTAAAATTATTTTGATGCACCAAATTGCTCGAATATCCTTATGAGGAATTTCGTTTATTTATTGTCTGCCGATGTTTGCCAATCAGCTTATATTCAATAATGGTTTTGGAATTTCATCAAAGTCTGCATCCATATTATGCAGTATCAATAGGGGAATGCACGACAGATTCTAAATGGATCAATTGACATTGCTCTACATGGTAAAAATTCCTGAACAATAATAATACATTTTTCCAGTGCGCACGTAGGAATTTATTCTATTAATTTTCGGCTTAAGAGAGTTCCATAAATTATTATCAGAGCTAATAGCACTAATCCACAAACAATGGACCTACCTAGGGCTGCCATATGTACACCTTCTTCGTCTTAAAAATGGATTTTTCCATAAAAGTTAGCAATAAAAAAGGGCTGCAGAAAAGTCACACTTTTTCATACATTTTTCAATAAAAAAAACATCTTCCACTTTGGTTGCTTCTCTGCTTTTAATGTTCCGATATACAAAGCCATAGTGAAGTCATTTATATGAAGTGTTATACACTTCCACATCCTAATACATTTATTTAAAGAATTTATTAAATACAATATTTGAAAAGTCAAGCTGAAAATTAAGAGCATTTTAATGTTCGGTAAAATATTTGTTTTTCCAAAAGATAAAGTGCCCCCTATTCTCTTTTTTTGAATACGGTAACCCTACCTGGAAATATGAAAATCAGTATTGTTTAAAAATATTCAACTATGCTACTAAAGCACATAATTTAAAATCGCTAACCCCCTCTTGTTCGAAACAGATATAGTTGCTCCTGACTGAAATTTGATATTTCCCGATAAGATCCAAACATGTGGATAAAATTACCCGACAGGCACATGCAGCAATTAAATTGTTACATCGCAAAATTGAAATATGACATACAATAGGTAGATCACACCCGACGACGACGTAAATTCATTCGTAAAATGTTCACACACTTGAATAAAGGTAACCCGGTAATATGTACGCAATCTATTTGTCGGCTGTTATAGCATAGTTCATTATAATGTTGCTACGGATATTGGCAGATGGTACTACGTATGCTCGTAGGAACTAGGGAATATCGATTTATTTGGAAAAGTGGATGGACTTGTGCTCTATGTTGAAGCAGAAGCAGATATCGTTATCTTCGATGGCGGTATATAGAATGGATTTTATGGGAGGGTACCGACCTGCTATTATTAGGAGATACGATTAAATGCCTTTGCGTTAAGAATGAGCAAAGTATCAGCAAAAAATGATATACCTATGTACAATGAATTTAATATACCATTGGGATGACTTTAAAAGGTAGTTTCAAGGTTTCCACTTCGAAAGACCTCAATTTCGATGTGATGTTACGAAGTTGCTTAATTTTAATTTAATTTCAATTGCTTAATACAAGCGTATAAAAAGTAACAATCAAGTAAACTTGTATATAAGATACAATTATTGACGGTACAAACGATTATTTAAATATACCTAACAATTTTTATTAAATACAACAATTCATAGGTTAAAAGGTAATGAGGTATTAATGCTTAGGGTAAATTGTGAAGCGCATTCTTGTTAAAGGCTCGTGTTGGCCATAGTCAGTATCGTGATGGGGAAGGCGGAAAAAGGGAATTGATCGTAAACGAAGAGGATTAGTGTTTAAAGACATCTGATGCAGTAGATGTGGGCAATCTATAGTATAGCAATTCCAGATAGTAACTGATGAATAAAAATAATATCAGCGCTATCGCGACGAGTCCTAAGATCCTGTAAATTGAGCAACATCAGGCGATTCTCGTAGGGAGGTAAATTGTTAGGGTCATCCCAGTAAAGTCCACGTAAGGCAAAACGAACGAGTCTACGTTGGATATGGATTGCTTAGAAGCTCGACTTGGGATCGGGTCAACATCAACAATAACTTTAAATTGTCATTTTTGAGAGTATACATGTAAAACGAGATAGAATCGATTTCTCATATTTCAGGCCCCAAAAAATAACTCAATATACCGAGTAGTAAAACCCAGCCTTTCGAAACTTGATTTGGATCGCTACCTCGTTACAGAACAAAATACTGATAATGCGCACACCTCCACAAAGGAATATTGTGCAACGTTGAAAAGCGATTATATTATTGAGATGTGCTACAATCGCCTAAGATTGGTGCTCATTCTATTTCTCTTATACCAACCAAATGGCTTTTTTAAAGCTCATGAAAAACACATTCGTCGCACAAAAACTGTTGCATAATCAATTCTGCAAAACAGAAAATCTGCTTTAGCTTGAACGACAGAAGGTAAAAAAATTCAGTTCTACGTCCAACGTCAGATGGCTGATAGATTTTATGAATATTCATGAGAAATCCGTTCAACGTCAGTGCACCTACAGAATTCATCACACATCATCAGCGTTTTAAGGCTTCCAATACCTCATCGTCGTGTTTTTTATTTATACCAATTTTTCCATTGCAAAACCCCTAACGATATTGTCATTTCTTTCTTGTCTGTTTGTTTATTTATAGAAAACAGCAGCGATTACAATTGAAATCATGTTTATTCAACGAAACGTGTCAAAAGTGGTATACCTCTTCGAAGCACACTGATACTGACAGTAATTTCAATTTAATCAGGTCCTCAGATTAAGGTCCTTCGGACCTTGATTGAATTATTTCGACAAAACAGCAGTCGATAGTATAAAATCCCATATGGTACGATTGGCACTGAAACTGCTGAGTAACTGAGGCGGCATTGCCTTCAAAGATTTCCCTTGTCATTGTAATAAAATCACGGAACATCCTTGGTTGATTGGGTTTTCAGTTTAGCTTGTCATAGTACTCACATTTTCCCACATATATCAAAGGTCGTAAAATTCTACTAAAAATGTGATGATTTACTGAAAATGAAATTCACCCAAGGGGTTGGGGGTGGTTATAGAAATGACATCAAAATACTCTTAAAGACAATGATATCTTGGGGTATACATACGGTGACCATACGTCCCGTATTTCCCGGGACAGTCCCGTATTTCAATAGCCTGTCCCTGGTTTTTATTTTAGAAATACGGGACATACAAATGTCCCGTATTTATATTTTAGTCCCGTATTTGTCCCGTATGTACATAATTTTTTTTTTTTGTAATATTTTTTTATCTATTTTACAAAATTAACCATTTCATGATCACTAACAAAGTGCAAATAGCCCCTTAGCCTTAATAATCACAAGGGAAAATACTACAAGAATTATACATCTATTACTACCATGTTTGCAAACCCGCTGAACAGAATTTGTAAAATAATTTAATACGATTTTTTTTGTTCTTTTTGGTCATTTGTGTGCTGTTATATATTTTTGTGTGTCCCGGGTTTCGCTCTTGAAAATATGGTCACCGTAATACACATGAGGAATTTTATGTCATCGCAAATTATGTGTGCGACGGGTGTGGACAATTTTAAAACTCTCCTATGCCATGGCAATAAAATGGATGGACGTGGAGACTATAGCGATAGCCCTTTAAAATCGGAGAGCTTCATTCATGCAACTACATGATATTGGTTCATAAAGTTATTATTTATTTTTATTTACATATATTATTTTCTGAATTAAGGAATGGGCTATCGGTGGGAAATACTATATATCGCCTTTATTTAATTATATATGCTATTTTATAAGGAGAGTTTCATTCATACAACTACATGATATTGGCTCATTAAGTTATTATTTATTTTTATTTATATTATTTTCTGAATTAAGGAATGGGCTATCGGTGGGAAATACTATATATCGCCTTTATTTTATTATATATGCTATTTTATAAGGATTATTCAAAGTCATAGTTTCCTTAAGCAAGTACACACATTTTGGAAAAAATCGTAGAGGAAAAAATATTTTTTTTTAAAAGAAGAATGCTCTTGTTACTTGTTGAGATACCCTGAAGTGAACAAGAGGTAACTTGTAATAAAAGGAGTTTAATTTTAAATATATGTTTATTTATACATATTTAACAAATTTTCACGAAACTGTAAGTTGAATGAAGCTTCGAAGACATGAAAAATAACATTCTTTAGATAGCCACACACCAAATTTAAGATAAAATTCCCGATTACGTTTTGGAGTTTTCAATTCAAGGGAAATACATACGATTACGACAGTTCCTTTTAAGGTCCGCAAGAATACCAAAAGGATGAAATATGTGATACATACCTTTTGAGGAATCCTGCAGATCAATGTATTTTCCACTCAAATGTAATATCGAACTGTATCGGTAGTACCTACCGCCACCCATTTAAAAAGTATTAGAATACTAATCGTCTTTCACTGGGTGAATGGATTTCCATGTGCGTGAAAGTCCTATTTACGATAGACCTTCAATCAAAGTTGTTACTATTTATTGATTTTTAGAACATTTTTTTGTTTTTTTACGCTTATTGTTCAACTTCGAACCGACGTAGATAATTAATTTCTTAAAATCTTTGCATATGACTGGACCTTTTAATAAAAGAGAATTTACCAAATGCGGTTACGACTTTCTAAAACTACTAAGGATTTTGTAAAATACGAATAGCTAAGATGCCGGTTTAGATCTCCGTGATTTTAATTTGTGTGCTAAAAATCACCTTGTGAACTACAATTTAAATCCTTGTAAGGTCTCTGTTAACAAGATTTTGACTAGATTGAAAAATTAAAGTCAATTCGTGCGATGGCCACCTGATGGTCGATGTCAAAGGGCATTCATCAACAGGTGTTCCTATGCAACATTTGCTCCGATTTACTGCAACATGTCAAGCCCCATTATGTGCCAACAATTATAATTGCTTAAAAAATCTGTAAAGCACTTTAAATTTAATATTTATACTGCGTTCCCCATTTCGTTATGAAAATTAAAACATAATGGCCCATAAAAATGGATACTCTTACCGACTTTAATACACAATTCAAAAAATTAAAATGAATGCCATATAAGTACAGGTATATAACAATAAATTCACATGAACTGAATTTTAAGTTTACACAGCCTCACGCGGTCTGGTAATGACAACGAGAATTCAAATACAAAATTAACAAACTTTTTACTTCCGAGCTGAGATGGATAACAAATTTCGCTCAGTCAATTTTCAATGGCAGCATAGTCAGCACCTAATTGCCGAGAGCTGGTTTAACAATTGGGGTTGTCATTGTTCTGTTCAATCTTCAGTAGAGCTCTAGTAACTTCGAATTTATTCAAACTGTGATGACTCAAGTAAACACGCTGTTTTTTAACTTAGATAAGAATGTCATTTATTATTTGATGTAGCACGAAGAAGTTAACATGTGATTGGTGATTTATGCTGGAGAGGATACATTTAATGTAAGAACTGCTTAAGCTTATAGCTAAAAGCTTTCCAGCTGAATAAATTAAGGCTTAGCGCCACATATCACACAAACGAATATCAAACATAAGATATTTTCTGAAATGATGAATAAAATGTTAAGAGCTATAGATGTGTAGTGTAGTGTACGTGTGCTTGCTAAAACACCCACCGCTAGTTAGAACCGTAGCATTGTTTATTAATTTACTTGGATTCGAACGATGATTGAATTAGGAAAACTTAAAAATTAGAAGACGGGTAGTCTTCTGGGAAAATATAAACAACCAAATTTATTTTTTTTATTTCAATTGCAATTTCTATTCGAGATGTTAGCTTAATTCTTGTACGGTTTGTTTAAAATTTGGATATTTTATATTGACGTTTTAAGGTTGCCTTATACAACCTGCACTATTTTGTATAGAGGTAAAAATTACAGGTACGGAGTCATCTCCGTAACAACTCAACCGAGTCCAAAAGAAATGATGTCTTTTTTGTAAAGCTACACTATTCCGCTTAATGATAAATGCTAGGTTTTACAAAGCCTGAAAGTGCGAACAAAATGAAAAATTCATCAGCACGCTCTCAGCGTCACAGCGAATACGTTAATAAATATTTTGCATGGGGTAAGTAGGAGAATAAAGTCCGTGTGTTGCGGTGTGTTGCGTGTTAGCGGTGTGTTGCTACCGTTTACTGCATCGGTACAACGACACACATTAAGAGCAATCTAGAATGATCTGTTACTTTAAGATCATGTGCAGTACCATTAAACATATTCTTTTTTTTTTTTTTGAGTAGGAACGCATAAAAATATGATCAATGCAAGTTATAATCGAATCAGTTATGCGGGTTGGTTCATTAATAAAACTTTATCGACCATTTGACGCCATAAGAATCAGATAATTTTTAGGTTCTCTATTAGATTTATTTAAAATATCAATATTTATTTCTTCAATTACTATAACGTTCTTTCAGAGCATCGCTTAATTCACCAATGAAAATTCCTGTACAAAATACTTCCAGTCTATATTATACACAGCATCAAATAACTCTCATTCCTTAAATAAAAAGACAATTTCATAACATCAGCACTAAGAAAATTAAGCTTTATACGATCGAGTACATAACCATTCTTCGTATAAACTGATACACCTCCAGCTGAGTATGATTCATTACAATTCTTTCTCACAAAGTCAAATCTCACTCAAAACAATAACAACAGGCAAATTTACTAATGACTCGGGAGTCGAGATGTGCTATCAGTGCTGAAAATTGTTTTCTAGTGCTACGATGCTACGAATGTTTTGATGTAAGCAAACAATATCATCACGGCTAAGAGAATTGATTGGGTATTCACTTGTGTTAGGGACTAAACAAGAAACAGAATTACACAACTTATTAAAATCTGCAGCACAAGTAATTCTTACTAAGTTCTCCCCATCCTTGTTCCACTGTTCCATTTTTAGTCCATACGTACATTTTTCCTCCCTTCTGCGATAAAGCAGCATTAAACAGTTGACGTGTTTGGTACGTTAAACAATCATTTAAGTACATATCCTCCGGTCCCCCATGAGCGTTTCTGTTGACCTTGAGTATTTTTGTTGTGAGTTGCGTTTTTGCATTAATTTGACAAACAGAATAAATTCTTCTTTGTATGATTACTGCTAGTATTTGGTGTATTTTTTACCTTTTGGTTAAGCTTTTTATGTACCTAGCAGTGATGCCATTCTGGCATTTAGCATCTAGCATTTTCGAAAACTAGAAAGCATTTTTTTAAAACAAAAAAATGCCAAATGCTTTTCTAGCATTTTCGAAAACTAGAAAGCATTTTTTAAAACAGAAAAATGCCAAATAATGCTTTTCTAGCATTTTTTGTATTTTTAGATTTTTGCCTTTTTTTACTGGTATTAGTGTCGTTAATTCAGATATGGAAGGCGTGAATCGAAGGATTTGTATCTTATCTAAATTGAAAGCTAGTGTTTTTTGTAAGTATCGTTTCCATTTTAACTGATCTGTGTTTTGTCTTGAAGATGTTGTGTTTCGTCATATTGTGTGAAGTGATTTAACTTGTTGAAAAGTTTATTGTTTATTTGGTTTAACATTGATAATGAAAAGATAAATATGATTTTTTCGACATATCTTTCAAAATACATCGAATGAATCTGATAATGATTCCCTTGAAGTTTATGAAGAACAAGGAAATACCCAAGACTTTAATTTTTGAGTAGGTACCTACCATACAAATATAGAATTTTAAAAATTGGTACTATTGATATTTTGTTTGTTCTGTATGTTCTGAAGACTGATACTCTAATAATAAATAAAATTCGTTATTGTTAATTACATGTTTTATTTTTTTTAACTGGAATCATTTTCTCAGTATACTTCATGGTAGTTTAGTTTTTCGACTTCATTTTTGTCCTTCAGTTTTATAATATTAAAGTCGAAAGTCCCTCTAACTCTCAGTACTCGGCGCATATATTATCCACTTAGGGAGCTTCCACACCGCATGGAACAAAACGACCTAGATAAACAAATCTGTTTTTCTGTTTGTTTTTTAGAGTTATACCCACATTTTAATACGCGCGCCCACATTGAATAAGAACAACAAAACGAGAAAAGCAGTTTTGTTTGTCTGTTCCATCCGGTGTGGAAGCATACTTAATGAGTGATTTCGATTCCATACAGAGGTACGCAGGCATTTAGATGATTGTGTAGTATAAAAGACAGCTAATTATCTATAATTATTTTTTAAAAAAGCTGATGAAAACAAATTTTGTTTTGTCTAGATTTTTTTTTTTTTTTGTTGGCTTCATACATTCTAGCATTTTTTATTTTGTAGTCTAGCATTTTCCATTTTGAAATTCTGGCAACACTGGTACGTAGAGAGCTGCTGAATTTCCAGCTCGCATTCATTATTTTTAATTCGATGTTCCTCTATTTGCTCCCTTTGAATCCGATTTATCTCTAGTATTTCCACGTAAATCAAATCCAGTGTAACATTGGGCTTCGGTGGAGCGAAATTTTGATAAAGAGGGCTAGAAACGCATATTGGTGCTTCCCCTGATAGCGATTCTCGTCTGTTTTTTGCAGCACATGCATTGCAATGCCAGAGTTTATTTTCATTCTTCATGTACTCGATGTCGGCAGGCATGACATTAACGCAGGCTGCACGGGCAAGGCCGTTGCAGTCCCTACACCCCATCTTTAGTTGAGTACGCTCCACTTCTTTTCCACATGTTTTACACGACATTGTGAATATAAATAAGGAGTTAATGCTACAAAGAGACGAAAAATTACTTTTTATTGTTCCCGACGCGTTTGTGCCCCACGACAAACAACTGAGAACTGAGAAAACACTCTTGTATGACCTAAGTACCTAAGTCACAAAAAAAATTGGCTATTCCATATTTCATCGTTTCTCATCATTTCCAAAAAGTCCTCAGGATATTTGCGACGATTACAACACATAGTGAGGACTATACCAATTGTCTTGCATTTCATCATCACAACAAAAGTTTACACATTTTTATGTGTACCAAATTATAAGTAAATGTCCCTAAATGAATTCCCACGAGTACTGCTTTGTTACAAACGACTCAAATTGACAAACCTAACTCTGTGTTCAACTATATAAATACAGGCGAAGCAAAAATAAAGAAACGAAACAATGTTTTGCATCATACCGATTCATATGAAAGTACAAAAAATATTAAGACGTTGATGTTGTCGCAAAACAAAAGTAAGTGTTATTCGAGAAATATGAGCATGAGAAATGTTCAACAACAAAAAAACTCCAAGAATGCGACAAAATCTTGACGCGCTTTGAGTCATTTTTATTCTTAAGTATACGAATGCAGTGTTCCTGATCGCTGCTTATTCGATAGGATTATTATGTTGACCGATATATTATATTTCCATGTAGGTACACTGCAAAGCAACCTAACACGGTAGATATCCTATTAAATTGCACACCCCCCTTCTTAAAACTGCACATGTTGAGCATAATGTTCCCTCATTCCTTGACAAAGATAAGCACCACTCACTCTATGAGCAATCGATACCACCTGTAATACCAACGAAAAGTTCCCAGGAGCTTTTGCTATTAGACTGCACAAATAAGCCCCTTCACTCGTCTTGCCACCTCCCCGACAAAGTATACATGAGTTTAAATTTCATACTGTCAGTTAAAATTGAAATTTCCCTCTGACTAAACTATTGCGACGTCTAGCCCTAATCTCGTATACGTGTCGTTTGGGTTACATTTCGAATAAACGAATATACGTGTATGCTGTAAACCGAGAACATCAGACTGACAGGTGAAGGAATAATCTGCGAAAGTGTCATCTCTGGGGTTCATATGCTCAAATTCAATATAGCTTTTTATGCGCACCACAAAAAATAAAAACAAATACCTCCATGCTCCATCGTATATAGGTATACGTATACGCGATGCCGGCACAAAGAATGCACTATAGTTACAATGCTTTGTGGATGCAAGGACGCTGCGAAGCGAAACGAGGATTTTATGCTTTTCGAGTGTCACTCGAAGGAATTTCATTAATAGTTATGAGGGGAAAGGTACCCATAAAGAAACCCAATTTAGACAACCACTTACTATTCACGGAACGAAATTTTCATGGTTACTGCAAGTGGCCATCATAAAGCCAGCAAACTCTGTGCTGGAAGTTCAAGGCGAAATTGTGCGTCTTCCAACAGACTCATATTTTTAAAATCAAATTATGTATACGGTATGATATTGAAATACCTTTGAACCCTCAAAAGTGTAGCATCGATTGCAAAGCAATAAATCAATCAATCGATCTATTTTTGGCTTTAAATGATATTCGCCTCACTTGTTGGTGTAATGGGGTTGATACATGATACTCCTACGAAAGACAATATATAGCTAATCGAACAGGTTGCTGGGAATAAACATTATCCGCCACCCAGAGTCCTTGTCGATAAATGTTTGTCTGACATTTGAAGAGGCAAATTGAATCACTTCAAGGACGTGAGCGTCACTTCCACTCAACGGAATTGGAATATGTTTGTTTTTCCATTATCCCAAAGGGCTTAAGTCCAGACACTGGCATCGGTTATGTAAGTAAAACGATTAAGTGCCAACGCTTAAAGAAAGTTTGCAGGTGAATTGTAATCAATCGATTTTCTTCCGTCTGAATGGGATGTAGGTAGAAAGCAATACGGAGGTAGTTTCTAGATTAAATTTAAGTATAAATTTAAGGAAGTGTTGAATTTTGAGTGGATTTGTTACAATTTCTAAGGATTGCTAAAAAAACATTGTTACTAACATGGAGCGGCATTTATTTTTCTTTCAAATGATTGGAATGTTGTCGTAAGAAGCGAATGCCCATAATACCATGTTCCCACCAACGTGATTTAGCTAAATCCACTTGATTTAGCTAAATCATCTCATAAATTACGTGATTTACCATACATTTTCGTGATTACTAATTACGTGATTTAGACGTGTTTAATTTTTAATTACGTATCTGTCATCGCAAATCCACACAAAATAAAATCGAACATACCTGTTATTACTTCAGCACTTTATTCAGCAAACAAAAAAAAATGAACAAACAAACAACAAAAAACAAAACTGTCAAAAAAATTATTTTGCAATTCAATAGTTTTCTAATTTTCTCGGTTTTTCGGCGAGTTTATAATATTTTTAAAAAATTGAATGCGATCAAAAATTGTTTTAATTCTTAAGGTATGGGATCAAAACCAAAACAACAAAAAAAAGGACTGTATGGACCGAAGTGGACGAACTGTTCCTCCTGGAGCTTTGGGAAGAAAAGTTCCAGGAATTGCGGGGAAGCAGGAAAAATAATCACGTTTACAAGGAAATGGCGAATTCCTTTCAAAGCAGGAATTGTTTGTTTTCCCCCGATGAGATCCGTGTTAAAATACAAATTTTTTGTATGCGATATTCATATTTATTGTATCGTACTTCTAGAAAGGAAAAACAGCTAATCGGTCCATCGGGAGGTTCGCCGGCGGAATGGAAGCTGTTCCACAGAGTGCATGCTATCCTTCTCCAGTTGAGGATTCATAACCTGGAGGTTATAGTTGAAGACAGCATTGCAACAGGTAAACAAAAACAAGTGATTTGATAGATACACATATTAGTGCAAATTGTCATTTTTTATTTTTATATCTAGATTACAGTTCAACTGAAGTTTCGTTGTCGGACATTCCACCACCATCACTTCGCATGTCGCCCACGTCTTCAGCCTCTGACATGTGGGAATCACTTGATGATCCAGAGACGCCTGTTGCATCCACTTCGAGAGCTGCAATGATACGGAAGAGGAAATCTATTAATCCTTATGTAGCTGAGTTCCGTGCATCGGAAAAACGTATAAGAAATCAAATAAAGGAAATTGAAAAGTCGGATCAGGAACTGATCCAAATAGAGAGAGAGCGGAATGAAATTCTGAAAAGATTTGTTAGGTCCTCCGATAAGTTTCAAAAAGATTTAATTGAAGTTTTGAAAAAAAAAAAATAAAAAGAAACAAATAAAGTTGAATGAAAAAAATGTGTTCTTACCCAAGTATCTTGTTATCGCATTTCGGATATTAACTGCTGTTGGATTGTGTAAGGCAGGGGGTAATTTGGGTGTTGTTTTCTCCCGGTAGCAGAAGTGGCACGCTGGTGGTCGCACGGCGACAGCTCGTCGGAATGGGGGGGGGATCTTACTGCCACGTACCTACCTACAAATGAATCGTGCCAGGTTATCATAGATTAAAAGAATCTATGTATTGTTTTCTATGCGCGCCTAAAAAAAGAGAAGTATTGGCATCCGTGTATTGGATGACCAGTTCGTTGAGAAGGGAAAAGAAAACAGAAAGAAGAAAAAGAAAAGTTTGAAGTTTGAGAGAGTTGGTGTCAGATGTTGGTGACACTTTAGGAAGGTGTTCGTTGGTGTTAGAAACGAACACGCAACCAGTAGGCTAACCCACCCTAATGCATGACCGAAGTCAAACTCCTTGACTATCAAAATGCCTAAATGTTAATTTTGATAGTCCCAAATGAAACTCTCTATCTATCTACATAGATGCTCACATTTAGGTACTCATTGAATATCGCTCACGCTTATCATCCTTTTATCGCCATTGGAATCAATTAATCCATGATAACAAAAGAGTTGATTTTCAAATTCATTATAATTTGTTTATTCTTGTTTGCATGGGATAGAGTTATGGATAATTCAACATCAAGAGAGATGTTACAAAAGTTTTAAGAGAGGATCTATTTCTTATATGTATATATGTGCTAACAAGCACGTGCGTTAGCAAAACAAACTAGATTTCTTGTATTATCGAATCGAGATATATGGATAACGTAGGTATTAGGTTCAAAATATTCATAGGTTAAGTATCATTTATGTATAGGTAAAATAGAGTATAGCTTAGCCAAAAGTAGTTAGTAATAATTTTAGCAAATTTAAATCAAGTCGGTGATCTTAGGTAACTTTTAGTTCAGGTGATCAAATCTCTTATTATAGGTAGGTACTTAAATATATTGAAATTAGTGAATTTTGAATGGTGAATATTTACTATCAACTTACTTTGTGCAGAAGGCACTCGTATCATATGATAACTAATTAATTGTTTAATGATTCACTTTGTATCTTAATTAAATGCATGAACAAAAAAAAAAAATGCCAAATGACTTACGGTTTTACGGTTGCTGTAATTCGCTTTAATTGTTATACAACCTTTTATCGATGTTTGATGAATGAAGATGTCTTTTACTGTTGTTGCCTGCAGAGTCGTTGTGCGCACATCGGTTCTGTGGTTTTCGTTGCTTTATGTACTGTTGGAAAATTTTTAAGTTATGATAGGATCAATATAAAAAAAAATCGTTTGGCGCTTCTTACCTCGAATTCATGCGTTATATATACTACCTATTTTTTTTTTTTATATTTTATACAAACTATTTGGGACAACTGTTAAGTTTTGTCATTTAAAATTCACTAATCAAAGATTTGATATAAAGTTGGGATGTCTGGGAGAGCTCTCTTCTGTCTTTCCATGCAGGAAGTGTACAGGTAAAGCTGACTTCAGTTTAAAAGCGGTGTGGGTGAAAATCCGGGATGATTGAGATGATGGAATGGTCGTGTTTCAACCAGGTGTTTTGGAGTAACGCAGGTGTTCCTGGGTCAATTAATGGCGTTGGTGCAGCGTTCTCAGGTGCTCTTGGGGCAATGTGGCGTCTTTAGTACTTGATGCACTGAAATTATGGAGCTCACATGCGGTGACGGCGACCATTTATATTTTTTTTTGTTGCAGACGGAGGATTGCTCCGATTGGTTGTGGCTTTAACTTAATGTTTTGCTGATTTAATGAGTATCCTCGTGTTTATCGTTTTCACAAAGGTGAAACTTCGTGCTCGGAAGTTTTAATCCGCCTATTTGGATGCAAAGGAATGGTTTAATGCCGTGTTCACTTGTGAGACAAATTAAAATAACTCTTACCTTCGATTATTGTAACGAAAACTTAATTGTGCAATAAAATCAATTTGTCCAAGCTCGCTTAATTAACATATATATGCTGTTTGCGAGGATGCTTGGCGAATTGAAATGCAAACGTGGCAATCAAAGGCGGAATTATAAAAAGGTGCCTATGCTGATGGCTATATATATACAGTAGAAATCGGTTATAACAATACCTGATATAGCGATGAACCGGATATAACAATATGTTTTCAAAGTCCCGGCAAAACTACGTTTAACTCAAGGTAATTTGCTATCGGTTATAACGATTCCGGATATAACGATGAAATCGGTTATAGCGATGAAAATTTATCATATTTTAGTCTAAAAACTGTTTATAGCGATGGTAAAAAACGTGTTCTTACATGCCTACTGCCTGTTATTTTCATTCTGCTTCTAAATATGTACATATCGATATTTTGTATGCACTGCACATACTATACATACATACATACATAGTTATAAAAAAAATTTTAAATTTCCTGTAGCCACTGCAGTGACTGGTCTGTACATGTAATTTCATGGCATGCCCTGTTCGATTTCCATATCTCCGAAGGATATTCATTTTTCTTTGAAATTTTCTTTACTCAACTAAATGTGCAAAACAAACACAAATTACTGATTTCTTTCCTCAACAATTTTCTTGAGCATTTGAAGCAATTTTTTTAGTAAAGTTTCCTTTTTTCATTATTTTCATTGTACCGGATATAACGATGAATCGGTTATAACGATGAAATTCCGTGGTCCCTTCGATATCGTTATAACCGATTTCTACTGTATTTTTAAACACTGAAAAAAGGGGATTTAATGGTAACACTATTAAAATGTATTAACCACGCGGCTTACCAGTGATTTTCTATGCGAAATTCGCGCACTATCACTTTCCAGTGCAGTTGCCAAAAAGAAAAAGACCGCCCACTCGGGTTACACAACCTATATACCAATGGCTTAGGCGCGCGTTGAGGTAGATAAAGTGTGGTGTAAAGATAAGGCTGACTTTTGCACAGCGGCTTAAGTCATTACCATCAGTGCACGAAAAATAATGCATTCCACGTCAAACACGACGTCAACAGTATTTCAAAAAAACGATGTGGAATTATTACAAGGGGATTGCTACAATGTCATGCATTTTGTATCAATCCAGGGGTATCAAAAGACATGAAAAAACAAGTACATGTAATAATTGCTCATATCATACTCGACCCATGACCCTGATTATGCATAAAGATCAGAATGGTACTTCTTATTTTCGTATGTCCTTAGCATGATAAACACCTTTTAGCTTGCCATGTATGTCTTCGATTTCATACATCGATCTACCAACCTGTTTTACAATCCTACCTTTAAGGAATTTAGGACATAATTTGGAACTTATTTTCTTTGAGGCATTACTTAGGATAAAGTTCCTGTAATAAACTTCATCTCCAGATTTATGATGTCTAACTGCACACCTCAAGTTATATGACTTCTCATTACGCAATGACGCTTTCTTTAAATTCTCCCTTACCTTTTCGCGTATTAGGAGTAATCGGTTTGAATTGGGAAGATAATCAATTTCATTATCTTGTAAAGCATTCAGTTCTCTAGCAATTTTATATTGGCTTGCATGAGTGATCATATTGTGACCAAACAGGACAAAATATGGAGACATGCCTGTAGATTGATGTGTGGCAGTACATAGGGCTTGCTGGATCTCAGATATGTGACTGTCCCATTCGCGTTGATCCTTATCAATATACGTCCGTATGGCTGACAGTATGGACCTATTGACTATTTCCGAAGAGTTGGCTTGGGGAGAGTATATTGCATTTCTTATCTGGGATGTTTCATATTTATTTAAAAATTTTTCGAATTCCTTTGATACAAATTGCTTCCCATTATCGCTGTGAACGGTTTCTGGTAATCCAAACTTGTGGAAGATTTCTTTCTCCAAGAACTCTATCACAGTTTTCGAGGTTGCGACTCGCATAGGCTTTAGAAAGACGAATTTGGAAAACTCATCTAGGACTACAAAGAGAAATAGATTACCCTTCTTTGACCGGACGTATGGTCCCAAAAAAATCCACGTACATTTTTTGAAAGGGTCGATCTATCTCCTGCTTTAGCCCCATTGGTGGTCTTAAAATTTGATTTGGTGCTTTATTTTGCTTGCACTCTTCGCACTTACGGATAAAGTCTCTCACTTCCGTCGTCATGTTGGGCCAATAAAAGTGTTGACGAATCCTATCTAGTGTCTTCCTGATACCTCCATGTGAACAGCTAGGGGGTATATGTGCTTTTCGGATAACACCATTGGTCAGACTTGCTGGTATCCATAAGCTCCACTGATGTTCATCGGATATCGAGTGAAAATCTAAAGGACACATCCGTTTATACACTTTTTGGTTCTCAATTTTAAGGTCTGGCAAATTCTTCTGATTTTTTAACACTCTTGACAAGAGGTCGAGATAATCATTTGACTTGAATTCCGGTGAATCTAAATCGAGTATGGTGTGTTCATTTAAGTTCAAACAGATCGGCTCAAGGTATACGCGAGAGAGTACATCGGGCACAGTGTTTTGTGATCCCTTGCGATGCTCTATATTGAAGGAAAATCCTTGTAACTTCAGAGACCAACGAGCCAAACGTCCGCTTAGGTCCTTAAGTCCCATCAGCCATTTAAGACTGGCGTGGTCTGTTACAATAGTGAAGGACATGCCTTCAATATAGGGCCTAAACTTCGCAACTGCTCGAACTGCTGCGTAACATTCTTGCTCCGTCACGCTATATTTTCTCTGACAGGCATTGAGCTTCTCTGAAAAGAACGCGATAGGCTTTTCGTTTTCTTCTTCGTCGTATTGGTACAAAACGCCACCAATACCGACTGACGATGCGTCACATTGAATTATAAAAGGCTTTGAAAATTCTGGATTGCTTAAAAGCGGAGCCGAGATCAAAGCGTTTTTCAAGGCATTAAATGAACTAACGGCCTCCGATGACATTGAAAAGGACTTCGCTTTTTTGAGGGTGTCGGTCAAAGGTGTAGCAATGGATGCGAAATTCCTGATAAATCTGCGATACCATCCACAGAGGCCTAAAAATCTCCGCACTTGTTTCTGGGTTACAGGAACGGGAAAATCTTGTATCGCAGATACTTTATAAGGATCCGGCTTCACGTGACCTTGACCGACGATATACCCCAAATAGCGAAGTTCTTTAAAACAAAAGTTCGATTTGCTGACATTAATCGTTAAATTTGCCTGTCTTAGGCATTTGGCAACTTCTTTTAATGTTGAGATATGTTGTTCAAAGGTAGGAGAGATTATTAAAAGATCGTCGAGGTACACAAACACACTTTCTCTAAGTGCACCAGGGACCACCTTATCCATTAGCCGACACATCCTTTGGGCTGCGTTACACAGTCCAAAGGGCATGACGGTGAACTGGTAAAGTGGCCTCCCTGGCACAGTGAATATTAAGCTCCTTTACTATCTCCATGCAACCACATCCTAGACAGGATATCGATGCACCACTATCTAACAAGCCTCTAAATTCTTTCTTGTTAATCGAAATATTTGCATACGGTCGTGTATCTAAATTATCTTCAAAAAGCGATTCGTTAATCAGCTGTCGGTACAGCTTTCCCTTTCGGTGACGGTTTCTTGATTTTAATAATTTACGCGGTATGTTATATCTAGGTGTTAATTCGTCTAGATTGAAAATTCTTTTCCGAATAGCATTATACTCAAGTAGCCTTTGATGATAGGGTTTCATGTGCTGTGGAATTTTGTGTAGTTTATTGTCTATTTCGGACGAACTACTAGAAGTGGACATTGGTAAAAGTATTTTGGTATCTGGAAAATTTATTTCATTGAAAAGATCGGTATTGGTAGATGCATCTGTTTTCATTGCTCCGGACTGGTTTGAGTCGAACGGGACCTTCCGGAAAAGTTCTCGTTCGTCTTTCGGTTTTCCTTCGATGTGTTACATTCAGGACAGTCTAGCACTGTGACATTGTCTGTACCACAACGATAGCAAAACAGGTTAGAGACAGGAGTGCGACATTCAGCGAAAACATGCCCCGATTTTTTGCAATTGAAACAAATTGTATTGGTATTCATGAATTTGTCTGGGGTATGAGAAAAATTTGAACGATGATTGTTCTTAACTGCTGAAATGTTAGCAAATGGCTCTGACATATTTTCATTATCAGTATCTTCACTCGAGTAGTGAATTTCATGTACCGCTCTTGCATTATTGAACCGAGGTTGTGAACCATATCTGGATAATAGCATCTTTTCGGTACGCCTACATTCCTCTCGGAGCTGTTCTATGGTATTAATTTGCATGGGGTATATAAAGTTCATTAATCTAGTGCTTATATTGTTACGTATTATTCTGATAAGATCATGGTCTGACATTGGCTCTCTCAGTTGGCTTCTGAAGTGAATGATGGATTTATAAAATTCATCGAAAGGTTCGCTAGGCATTTGTCGTCGATCCATTAATTGCCTTAAAATTTCAAAATCATTTTCGTACCCTTTGAATTGTTTCAGCAAGGCCGAACGCAACATTGCCCAATCACCTCTAGGATTAGTTCTGAGATACTGCCAGTACCAATCTTGTGCTGATCCAGCGAGCAGATGATGAAAGTTTCGAATGATTTCATTCCAAGGGCAATTATAGTTGCTTTTGAGGATTTCAACGCGAAAGACGAAATCTTCAATAGTCATTCCCTTACTGGTGTCGTCATACCTAATGCCCCAACGATCTAAATCAAATCGTCTGTTCGAAGATCGATGACTTTCGTTGTTTGAAAAGTGTCTGCCTGGGTTTACATATTCATTACTAACTTGCGCTACACCTGCAGTTTCTCTCTGTCTTGGTCCAGCAAATCGAGAGCTTGCAGACAAGTTGACTGAGTTAGCTGACAAACTTTCTGACTGATTCTGAGGTGTGTGTCTCATCTCTTGTTGCACATTATTTTGCGCAAGATTACCATTTAAATTGGGTTGAGCATTGTGACTTAGAATGTCTCTCACGCTGCTCTCTACATTTTCTTTTATCAAATTAGGAAGATTCCGAAAAAGAGAATTCTGAAGATCTAATAAACTTGCATCAACTACGCTCTTAATGTGCGAGTGAAGGAAGCTGTTCGTAGGAGGTGGAATATGTTCTGTCGTTCGAGCATTACTCTCAACACCATTAGATCTTGGCAAACGGTTATCAGAGTCTGCCTCTCCGAAACCAGCTGATGCTGATGCATTTTGAAAAGTTGACATTAATGGAACGGCTGACATAGCAGTGGTAGTTGTAGTCGTTGACATGACGTAACTAACGGGAGCAGTTGTACACAAAACATGTGTTGATGCTGCAACACTAGCTGTCGTGGTGGTTCCTATACTTATTAATCGCGCTTGGTTAAAGCTTTCATTCATACTTTTATTTGTTTGTATGTCATTGCTGAATGACTGAAAGTTTCTTGAAAGGTTTATGTTATCTCTCTGGGGAGAGTGACGAACAGGTTCACTGTTTCTAAAAGAGTGTGAAACAGCTGAGTTGCCCTTTCTTCCTCGAGTCATCATACCTATACCAGAATTGTTTAAATCTCTGTTTGAATTACGCTTCGGAATTGCTCCGGCGTTATGGCTTTTGTTTACATTCATTATTTTGATTTTTGTTTACGAATGAATGATAAAGGGAGTAAAAATATTTATTGTTGTTTTGGTAGGGATAAAATTGTATCAATGGTTTGGCGATATATGGGTGATAATTGTTTACAAAAACAATGAGTGTGTTATGTGAGTGTAGAATTCAAAAAGAAAGGAAAATAAGAAAAAAAAAGGCGGCAATAGACTGATTAAAACTGTATACTAAGAAAGCATTTTGAAGGCATATATCTATCGCAACTTATAATTTCGTCTATAAAAGCTCTAGTGAAATAAGGACTTATAGATTAACTTCGTTCAAAATAGTTTTCATGGAATGTCGACTCTATAATATTTCTCATAGGGTAACTACATTATCTGTACTAATGTACTAAACAAATGTGACTCCTACAGTACTCCTGAATTATGGTCTGACATTAATAGGTTTGTTAAAGTTAGAAAAAATGTTGTTTGATGTTTTTATTTTGCAGCCAATTACAGGATCAAACATATCTGTAATCGCAACGAGATAAGAGGTGATAACAGCTGCTAGTGAAAAGTCGTCATTGACATTTCATTGCCTAAGCTTTGGAACATTCGAAAATTCCAAACTTATGAATGGCAAGTGTTTGTCAAGGCTGACACTCGTCGCTCCACGTTCTTGGGCGCCAATTTGTAAGGCAGGGGGTAATTTGGGTGTTGTTTTCTCCCGGTAGCAGAAGTGGCACGCTGGTGGTCGCACGGCGACAGCTCGTCGGAATGGGGGGGGATCTTACTGCCACGTACCTACCTACAAATGAATCGTGCCAGGTTATCATAGATTAAAAGAATCTATGTATTGTTTTCTATGCGCGCCTAAAAAAAGAGAAGTATTGGCATCCGTGTATTGGATGACCAGTTCGTTGAGAAGGGAAAAGAAAACAGAAAGAAGAAAAAGAAAAGTTTGAAGTTTGAGAGAGTTGGTGTCAGATGTTGGTGACACTTTAGGAAGGTGTTCGTTGGTGTTAGAAACGAACACGCAACCAGTAGGCTAACCCACCCTAATGCATGACCGAAGTCAAACTCCTTGACTATCAAAATGCCTAAATGTTAATTTTGATAGTCCCAAATGAAACTCTCTATCTATCTACATAGATGCTCACATTTAGGTAAGGTACTCATTGAATATCGCTCACGCTTATCATCCTTTTATCGCCATTGGAATCAATTAATCCATGATAACAAAAGAGTTGATTTTCAAATTCATTATAATTTGTTTATTCTTGTTTGCATGGGATAGAGTTATGGATAATTCAACATCAAGAGAGATGTTACAAAAGTTTTAAGAGAGGATCTATTTCTTATATGTATATATGTGCTAACAAGCACGTGCGTTAGCAAAACAAACTAGATTTCTTGTATTATCGAATCGAGATATATGGATAACGTAGGTATTAGGTTCAAAATATTCATAGGTTAAGTATCATTTATGTATAGGTAAAATAGAGTATAGCTTAGCCAAAAGTAGTTAGTAATAATTTTAGCAAATTTAAATCAAGTCGGTGATCTTAGGTAACTTTTAGTTCAGGTGATCAAATCTCTTATTATAGGTAGGTACTTAAATATATTGAAATTAGTGAATTTTGAATGGTGAATATTTACTATCAACTTACTTTGTGCAGAAGGCACTCGTATCATATGATAACTAATTAATTGTTTAATGATTCACTTTGTATCTTAATTAAATGCATGAACAAAAAAAAAATGCCAAATGACTTACGGTTTTACGGTTGCTGTAATTCGCTTTAATTGTTATACAACCTTTTATCGATGTTTGATGAATGAAGATGTCTTTTACTGTTGTTGCCTGCAGAGTCGTTGTGCGCACATCGGTTCTGTGGTTTTCGTTGCTTTATGTACTGTTGGAAAATTTTTAAGTTATGATAGGATCAATATAAAAAAAAATCGTTTGGCGCTTCTTACCTCGAATTCATGCGTTATATATACTACCTATTTTTTTTTTTTTATATTTTATACAAACTATTTGGGACAACTGTTAAGTTTTGTCATTTAAAATTCACTAATCAAAGATTTGATATAAAGTTGGGATGTCTGGGAGAGCTCTCTTCTGTCTTTCCATGCAGGAAGTGTACAGGTAAAGCTGACTTCAGTTTAAAAGCGGTGTGGGTGAAAATCCGGGATGATTGAGATGATGGAATGGTCGTGTTTCAACCAGGTGTTTTGGAGTAACGCAGGTGTTCCTGGGTCAATTAATGGCGTTGGTGCAGCGTTCTCAGGTGCTCCTGGGGCAATGTGGCGTCTTTAGTACTTGATGCACTGAAATTATGGAGCTCACATGCGGTGACGGCGACCATTTATATTTTTTTTGTTGCAGACGGAGGATTGCTCCGATTGGTTGTGGCTTTAACTTAATGTTTTGCTGATTTAATGAGTATCCTCGTGTTTATCGTTTTCACAAAGGTGAAACTTCGTGCTCGGAAGTTTTAATCCGCCTATTTGGATGCAAAGGAATGGTTTAATGCCGTGTTCACTTGTGAGACAAATTAAAATAACTCTTACCTTCGATTATTGTAACGAAAAATTAATTGTGCAATAAAATCAATTTGTCCAAGCTCGCTTAATTAACATATATATGCTGTTTGCGAGGATGCTTGGCGAATTGAAATGCAAACGTGGCAATCAAAGGCGGAATTATAAAAAGGTGCCTATGCTGATGGCTATATATATATTTTTAAACACTGAAAAAAGGGGATTTAATGGTAACACTATTAAAATGTATTAACCACGCGGCTTACCAGTGATTTTCTATGCGAAATTCGCGCACTATCACTTTCCAGTGCAGTTGCCAAAAAGAAAAAGACCGCCCACTCGGGTTACACAACCTATATACCAATGGCTTAGGCGCGCGTTGAGGTAGATAAAGTGTGGTGTAAAGATAAGGCTGACTTTTGCACAGCGGCTTAAGTCATTACCATCAGTGCACGAAAAATAATGCATTCCACGTCAAACACGACGTCAACAGTATTTCAAAAAAACGATGTGGAATTATTACAAGGGGATTGCTACAATTGTTGTCGCTGATAGTTGATGTATGTTCCGGCTGCTCTCTGAGTCTCATCGTGGTTCCATGTCCATCTACATTCTGCATCCATTGAATATTAATGTCGTCGTTGTGAACGTTTAAAAAGTTGTGAAGTACACAACAAGACTTTATTATTAAGGATGTGTTGTCAATGTGGTTTTCCAATCCTTTCCCAATTCTTCGAAACCTCGCCTTCAAATGACCAAAGGCGTTTTCTACCACCCTTCTACATTTGGATAGGGCGTAGTTAAAGTTTTTGTGTTCTGCCGGTGCAACAGCATTAAACGGATATGGCTTCATTACTCTATCCGAAAACCTAAAAGCAGAATCTCCAATCAACAAAACCGGAACGTCTACACCACATATTCTTTTTGACATCCTTTGAAGAATGGGATTTTGGTGTTGCAACTTCAAGGATGAATTTTCAAAAATTTAATAATCTTTATTTATTATTAGCTTTGAAAGCTATTATCTACATCCATTCTTACATTATTTACATAACTGTTGTTCTATATATTAGATTTTACAAATTCCACAACACCTTTTTTAAAAGCTTTTAAATTATGTAATTCCTTAACATTTTCTGGCAATTCGTTATACAATTTGAAACCTTTATAAATGAGAGAGTTCTGTGCTCTTGCTTTCAAAAAATTTGGTAACCTTAAATCATTCATATTTCTTAGTCTGTAAGGCTGAACTTCTCGTATATATCGAACATATTTTGTTAAATATTTGGGCATTGTATTGTTTTTTATCTTAAACACAAAAATTAACATATTCATTACGACTCTTTGTTTAACAGATAACCATCTCAACATATTTAACATAGAAACGATTGACGTATACCTATTACACTTTAAGATATTTCTCATTGCTTTATTTTGCAACATTTGTAACCTAACTAATTGACTTTCATTACACAAAAACAAAACAGTTGAACAATACTCAAAATGAGGCTTTACAATAACATTATAAATTTTTATTGCGGTTGTAATCGTTATCTGATTCCTTATTCTTTTCATAAATCCAATTTTTTTTGCAATTTTCTTACACAGGTACTCAACATTTTTTTGAAAGTCTAGCTTAGAGTCAATTATTATACCAAGATATTTAATATCCTCAACTTTTTCAATGATTTCATTTTCTATAGTAAGATTAACATTAAAATAAGATCTGTTATTTAGTATCATACATTTAGTTTTATTAACATTTACTTTTAGTCTGTTTTGGCAAAGCCACTTATGTAAACTATTTATATCTTCTTGAATTTTCTGATGGCAGTCTTCAACATCGTCTCCCTCGATGAAAAGCAGGGCATCGTCCGCAAAAAGAGCAAGTTGACAATGCTTCAGCACTCGCTCCATATCATTAATATAAATGAGGAATAAGATTACACCCAGAACTGATCCTTGAGGTACACCAAGTTCCACTTCTTTCGATTTCGATAGAATACCGTTAACTTTTACTTTCTGACTGCGATTAAGCAAATAAGATTCGAACCATTTCAGTTCTTTTCCGATGACACCATATTTTTTTAACTTTTGTAGAAGAATGCTTCTGTCAATAGTTTCGAAAGCTCTCCTTAAATCTATGAAAACACTGTATATGATTTTTTTTTTAGATATGCACTCCTTCCAGTTTGCCAACACAAAGTTCAATGCACTTTCACATGAGTGCCCTTTTCTAAAACCGGATTGGGCTTCTATTATAAAATCGTGCCCTTCAAAGTAATCTTCTATTTGTTGAAACACTATTTTCTCGAAAACTTTTTCATATAATGGTAGAGAATTAACCGGTCGAAACTCATTGCAGTTTTTTGTGTTAACAACTTTAGCGACAGGAGTTACAGTAGACTCCTTCCATGATTCCGGGAAAATACCCTCGGCAAATGATTTGTTTATAATATTTTTTAACACTGGACCTATCATTTCAAGGTTGTCCAAAAATATTTTAGGGCACAACATATTAGAGTCTCTTTTGTTTTTCATTTTTTTAAGCACTGACCGTATATCTTGGGTAGTAATATCACAGAAGGTGAATTTATGGCTTGTTTCATTTACTAAATTAACGAACGCTTTAAAGGGGATAGATTCATTTATATCAACTATACTGTCCACGAAAAACTTATTAAATTTGTCCACAATTAGCTTACTATCATTTATCACTTCATTGTTAAAATCAACACACGATATCACACCTACTTCTTTTTTTAAAACTAGTTTTTTTAAATTTCGCCACATCTCCTTTTGATTTGTTGATCCATCGACTGTCAATTGAAGAAATCGATTTTTTGCTTTTTCGATTTCTTGCGAATACCTATTTCTTGCTACCCTGTATTCATTCCAGTCCTCTAACAAATTTCCTAAAACTGCTTTTGCATGCTTGTTGATTTTGTCTTGTTTCAAGTTGCGTAGATATCCATTGAACCATTTGTTTTCGTTATGTCTTTGTTTCCTATTCACAACAAATTTAGCAGTGGTAGCATTCAATTCTCTAACGAAAATATTGCACATTATATTGATATCGTCCATACAGTTTATTGCACTAATTTCACTTTGTTGGAGCTCATTTTTATATATGTTTTTTTTATATTTAAGCACTTGAACCTTTTTGTCTCTTTCAATCGCTATTTTCTTTTTGGTACTTAACACTATAGAAATCGTTTCGTGGTCGCTTATTTTCAAGTCCGGTTCTATTTTAACATTAAACGATTTGTTATTTGTAACAACATAGTCCAATAAACTTCTAGTGTCCTTAGTTATTCTAGTTGGTTCACTTACCATTTGGAAACAAGCGTTATCTTTTATAATTCTTCCCATTTTTTTCCTGTATGTTTCTGACGTACATAGCCAATTAATATTGACATCACCAACCACAATTATATCACCTTTTTTATCACATATCTCATCCATCATAAGTTTAAAATCGTCACAAAAAATTCTTTTAGATGCACTAGGTGACCTATATATACCCACAATAACACAGTCATAGTTACAAAACCGAACATTAACTTTCAAACACCATAAGTCCAAGTCTCTTTTGTATTCACTAACATCAATCACATTAATTTCTTCTTTAACATATATTATTACACCACCCGTATGACTAGATTCACTATTGCACCGTATTACTCTGTATTTATTTAAATTTATTTCAAAATCTTCTACTTCTTTTATAATATGAGTTTCAGAGAGCACAATAATATCGAAGTTGCTATTAGCAATTGTCACTTCAAGATCAGAGAAATTGTTTTTTAAGCCACATATATTTAAATAGACAAGTTTTGGAGCGGCTGATTGCTAATAAGCAATTCGGCTTTTTTCGGTCTCCATTTTTTTCTTAAAAACTTCACAAACATTGCTTCGACAATCATGGTTAACATTTAAACTCATACCTAATTTCTTATTCACTATATCACAATTATTGCACTTGAGTATATTATTATCACAGTTTCTTGCGTCATGGTTTTCACCGCATTTGGCGCAGACAATATCATTCAAACATTTATTTGCTATATGGTTATATCCCCAGCATTTATAGCATCTTTTAACTGACACATAATCGTAAACAATACATTTATCCCAACCTATATTTATTTTACCAATCTTTATCATTTCTTTATATTCAATGTTATCAAGCTCAATAATTGCTTTATAAAATTGTTTGCCATTTTTGTTTACACTGAAAAATTTAATGCACTTAAGACAGCCCTTTATTTTGTTTTGTTTTTTTATTGCTTTTGCTAAATCTTCCTTCTCCCACTCAATATTTATTCCACACACTAACAAACATGGCTTTTTTAAGTCAGGCACAAACACATCGTAGTTTTCACTCATTTTCTCTTTAGCTTCCTTCTCTACAACATTTCTAGATTCACTATCTTCGCAATGGATTACTACTACACCATACCTTTTCTCCACAAAACTATTAACTTGTACAGACAAGGCAGTGGGGTCGATATTTTCTTTAATTTTTTCTTTTGTTTTTGTATTATCTTGCCCTTGTTTGGGCCTAATGATCAACGGCTGATGAATCGTTGCATCGTCCTGGGCTACCGACATTGATGTATAGAAATCTGTATCTGGATTTGATAAATCATAATGAAAATCGTATTTTAATAACATAATGCTTACCGATAACCGATAATCAACTGCAGCGAATAGTACAGTAGAATACCAACCCTTATAGTTATAGTAATCTACAGCGTCTTCTGATCTGGGGCTTACCTCGATATGACAGCCATCTTAAAAATCATTGAAATAACATTATTATTAGCTTCATTTTAGTATTCCATTTTACTTACCGATAGCTCCGAAGCACTGAGGGAAGCCCAACTTGTTGAACCCATTAACATTTTCTTCTATCGTTTCTTCAGTAAGTGGGTAAGCAGTTATATACTTTGGACGCAGCACATTCCATACTTCCTGGGAAAAGCTTTTCAAAATGGTGCAAACTGTTGCTCTTCCTACTCCGAAAAGATTTGCGATGCTTCGGTACTCAGCTGAAGATCCAACAGCGTACAGTGCGATTGCAACCCTCTTTCTCAAGGGAATTGCCCTACGGTAATTCGTGTCTTGTTTTTCCATCCCTCTCAGTTCATGGCATAATATGTTAAAATTTGCCAGGGACATACGGAAGTTTTCTTTGAAAAATGCATCATCATTTTCCGGTACATCTTTTTCCCAGAAAGATCTTGAGCGTATCTGCAAATAACGCCTTCAGGCTCGTAAGTTCATTACGTGCAAATTTAAACTAAACTCACCTTAGTCCAGACTCTTCTCGGTTTTTTGCATGCAAGCATTTTGTGCGATATGACCAAGTGATTATGTAGGAGATCCATTAGTTTCAGAATTTTTTTTTTGTGTTTTTTGCGGAGAACATTTCTTCTAGCGGAAATTGCAGATAGTAAAATGCTAAAATCATTTTTGGCTTTTTCCTGATTGATGGAAATGATTTCCAAAGCCTTTAAACTCATTTTAACTTTTAGTTTATTGTAAATAATTTTCTTTTTGCACTTTTGTAGCTACTTTATTGGAAGTTGGACACCTAATGTCAAAGTTGACGTAAACGTCAAACTAAAACACGAAAAGTTCGGTGGAGACGCCTTTCGTGATTTATAAATCACATGAGCTAAATCACGTTGGTGGGAACATGATGTAAGACTGGCATTCAAGTGTAGAATGACAATCTCAATTCAACTGTTGGACGATGCAAAGCAAAACAAAATCCGTTTCGATAAGATTTTTCAATGCGTCGGCCGGAATGAGAAGCTGGTGTAATCTCCTTAGAAACTGGAAAAAAGTCACATTATCTTTTTACCTACCGGAACAGAACAGGTGAGAGAAAATACTTCTTGTAAATTATTTTGCACCCACCAACAGCTTACTCTCTGTGGTGAAACAAATTTTTGTTTAAAAATAAAATCCAAATCGCAAAACGATTACCCTCATCAGCACATTATTTCAATAACGCCAGCACGGTCAGCTTTAACAAGATAACTTTACAATTAAACGTGGTTAAAGGGTATCCAGAGACGATAACTCGTCAAAGATAAAATCCTCAAAAGTACGTGCTGTTCATTGATGTCACGAAGTTTCTTGCACCTGATAAACTTTTATCCGTCCGTCGCGTCGACGGATTAAGTGCAAAAAATAGAAATATATTTAATGAAGTTGAATTGAGTTGGGTGTGACGTAGGTAAAGTTCTGACTCGACTTAGAATCGATATACTATTCAGATTTGTTATTAGAATTAAATGAATCAAACGCAAAATGTTACGTATACGCCACACTGTGTGCGAGATCAGTTGTCCGTGCGAAGAGCTTTAATATTAAAGTTTATTTAGCAAGCTTAACACAAACAAAGATTCGGTGTTCTACTACACTTTTGAGTGCATCCCTAGAAGCCAGGACAAAGTCGTTTACAATTTCTGTTATTTCTGTGCAAACAAACAAGAAGCAGGTGTCGAGTACCCGGTTCACGAAAACTGCATAACTTGGCACTAGCTCTGTTGTGGCAAGATCCCGGATATAAGTCTTTGTCACTATGTGTGCAGGTACTCTTGCAACAAATCCCTTTGAACATGGCCACAAGCAGTGTATCAAATATGTAGTCTGGTGGCGGCGGCGGCGTCGTCGTCAGAAACGTAAATGATGTTTGCATGAATCCGCTCGCCGAAAATGAAAAATAAAAAAAAATACGAAGAAAAATCATTTTCACGACTTATGTGCGCTCCTTGATTGTTTTGTAAGCGAAGCATGTTGCATGCGGATGTGTTTTAGAAAGGAAAGTTACGATTTGTATTGTGTCGAGTGGTTTTGCAACTGTAAAGTCAGAATTGGTTGTGCGGAAGTGCTTTGAATAGAATGTGGGTAGTTGGAAGCGAAAGGGTTTTGTTAGTTTCGAATTATTGCTTGGAAATGAGGTTGGAATGAAAAGATATTAGCTTATGCTGAGGTTTACTTTGATGTTCAATATTTGAAGTTATTTTCTTCCGGTAAAACTATTTGCTGTAGCGAATTGAATAGAATGGAAAAACGATTTATGCCTACCTTTGCTTAGTTCTATTTTATTTTCTAGTACGTCGTGTTTCAGAAATAAGGCTGGCAAAGGAAAAGGCGTTGACATGTACCTCATCGGGGTAATAAGATTGACTTTATAAGTGAATTTTGAGTATAAAGTAGGATTATAGATTGCGTTTAAGATAATTGTGGTTTTTAGACAGAGAAATTTTAAGCTATTTCCTAATTGTTTTTTTTTTCTTTGCACAACTTCCTAGATGAATCTATATCTATCTATATATATGAAATACAATGTTTGTATGTTTGTCCTCTATAGACTCTAAAACTATTTAACCGATTTGGCCCAAACCAATTTTATTTGAAAGGCTATAGTCTAAATTAGGTTTTCGGATATATATATTTCAAGGGGGCATGGCCCCTCCCACATAAATTGAATAACATCATATATCTTGACTATTGTGATAGCAAGAATTTTGAAACATTGCAGTATATCCCATATGTTAATGATTTGAATAATCAGGAAAAAATGGGCGGGATCAGACCAGTGGGAGTGGCAGCTCCCATGCAAAGTAAATTCATATATCTGCAGTACTATAATAGCCATAGTCTTAGAAATTTGTGCACGTTGATTATTTGTTAATGTGAATAGTCATAGGAAAATTAGGCGAGATCATTCGAGTGGACGTGGCAGCTCCCATACAAACTGAATATTTAGCTCATATACACAACAAGCTGTTAACTATATAAAGGAAAAATAGAAGGAAAATGAGAAAAAACAAAGAAAATGAAAAAGTTTAATGTTAGAATATCATAAAGTCACTTAATTTGAATTAACTGTCACATGTAAGCTCCGTCAGTTTTGTAAGACAGATCTATATTAGAAGTTTCAAATGTCAGAGACCTCTAAAGCAAATATCATATTTTATCAGGTTTTTTTTTAATTATCTAAGAGAAATTGTTAAGTCAAAGCAAATATTCTCACAAGTAATTACGCATTTAATTAACTACCTAGTTCTTAAAATATTAACAACCCTATATCTGTGTCATCAAGCTAGAATTTATCAGCCCACTGATTGTTCTCAATTTTATTTTCGATCTGAATGAAAAGTCTAGGGTCTAGGCTCTACCCGATTATATTCTCCTATCAGCTTATTGAATTAAGTTGTTTGTATTTAGACGATTCCATTGGATTTCATTTATGAAGATTTAATTTCTAAATATGACCTGGTATGTCACCGCGGTCCTAGGTAGATGAGAGATGTGTATCAAAATTCAAGCATTTCCCACTTTTAATGGAAAATGCCATTTACCTTTACCCATTTACCTTGTTTATCTAATCGAGTTAAGTCAACAATCCGTCTGTCGAGAGTAAAAGCAGTAAAACCAACTTGACCTGAATTGCAAAGCATAACGACGTCAACTTTCAGGAGCAGATGCTAAAACACTGCGCTAAGGAAAAAACAACAGAGCAGCTAGGACAATGCTTTCAAAATAGTTTTGATGCCATAGATGAAAAGGACAACGTTGATGTGCACAATATAAATAATGGAAGATAAGCTCCCTTTGAAGTACATATTCCATTATTACAGAGGAGCATACAAAGAGTGATTTCTGCCTGTTGAAATTTACAGCCAAAGTAGGTGAAATTAAATTTCATTTGAAATACCTTAACAGAGCTTCCTTAGCCTTTAATAACTTAAATATTGCCAAATTAAGCGTACATTTACAATTAACTTACAGTAGATGGCAGTTGACTTTTCTCAGCTTGAATGGTTTTCATGAACTAGGTCGCCTCCATTTACCATTTGTAAGGAAATATAAATTTAAATAACTCTTACCTACTCTAAATTACAGTTTCTCTCCTCCGGGTAACTGTGCGACATAACATCAAAATGTGACATCATCCTCCAGAGTATTTTCTATGTCGAATTTCGCTGAATTTTCTACCAGTTTGCGTTCAAATTACTCATTTCCGTTTAAAAGTCTCATTAGGGACCGTAAGACGAGGACACATAACGAAGGAAAACTCAACCAAATGTGATTTCGGATTAAATGTACTAGTATGTGAAAACATTCCCCTCCAAGTCGCAGTTGAATGCCCCGCGAGAACTGTTGACTTCGTGGTGTGTCTAATGTTATTGCACGACACGACGTGCATGGTACTTTTACTGGCTGAAGCGGTTTGGTATTTCAGGAGACAGATACGGGCTCAAAAATGCCAGCCAGATGTAATTATTGCTTAGATTATTTCATACAGAATGATGCCTCCACGTTGGGCTAAGTCAATTTGTTTGAATGCGTGTACCTAAGGCAAAATAAAAATATGAAAATGAAATATAGTACCTGAAGTGCAGAAATTAAGGGTTTCGTTGGTGGTATGAGTGGAAGCGAACTACATTCTATGGGGAATACGAACGGTCCCATTGAGAAGCTGCCACAGAACTGTATACTTCTCAGGTTTCCAGAAGGCAATCCTGAGACTTCACAGTAGCATAGCAAACAAACCACTGGCTGTCACAGTCACCGACCAAATTGATAGTTTAAAAAATAAAAATAAATCGCTTCTGAAGCGGTTATTATTATTGGTCAGGCTAAAGACTTTTTTAGAAGTTTTGACGAAAAGATCTTGGGTTAGGCCTATAATGACGCAGCCAAAAAAAATAATTACCAATAATACTCGACAGTTCTAGTAAGCATCCGCTTTCGTCCCCACTGTGAAAAATTCACTGACTGTAGAGATGGATTAAACTTTTAAAAATAAATATATTTATCCATTGAGTAGTACTTGTAAAATAAATAAAGTGCACGCCTGGGTCGAACGAAACTTTCTCGTTAAGAATATCCATATGGACATAGAATCCCTTTTTTTCTGAGTATTTTTAGCAGTTCATTTACTACGATGGACCATAGCAGGGGGATAGAACACCACTCTGGGGCCGATTATAAGTTATTGTTCGAGATGTAAGCATTGCTTCGTTTTTAAAGTTTTATAGAAATCAAAGATGAGGTTTTGGAGATATGAGCAGTTTTTAAAATTAGCGTTTTCGGTGCTTCGAATTGAAAATTGAGGACACAATAGCTTTGAAAACATCTATTTGCATTTTGGTCAAAATCGTTATCGCAGTTTTCCGGTAAACTGAAAAAAAAAAATAGATTTAAAAAAAAAATCCTTTTTCAAAAATCCATTGTACGGTACCTAATATAGAGAAAAACGGAGTTTGCTATTAAGTTATAAATGATCACATTACCTTAGAAATTAAGTTTTTTTTTTTCGTATGGACCGTTTTCGAGATATTTGTCGAAATTTCAAAAGTACCGTTGTTCGAATTTTTAGCCAAAAACTGGGTACGCAGTCATGGTAACCTCACCTACTTAAGCTTAAATAGGTAGGTACGAACATTTTATATGGGAAGTAGGTACCATTAATAGTGAGGTTACCTTGCAAAAAAGAAACACCTCCCGAACTGTAAGTCCAAAAACTCCAAATCCGAGCTTTGAACGTAATCCGGGAAGCCGTTTATGCTGTAGATCTGTGGAAGGACGGATAGACGGACAGACCGACTACACTTGCGCGTAAGCATCTTCATCTTCATTTCCTCGGATCAATACTCTTTTTGTTTAGTTCTTTTTCCGTTCTTTCTGCCTTTAGCTTCAAGAAGGGCTATAGAGTCAAGAACAGCTAAAAGTTGTATAGTTGAACAGTTTACAAAGATCTTCACACATCCACTATTCTCCCTTTGAAGAGCAAAAGAACTCCCCTACACATCGCGCTCATTAGGTACGTCCTCGCCATCTTTCAACTTTCAATATCTGGTAATCACAAAAGCCTTAAAATCGTAAAATCACCATCACCTTAAGTCCCCAGCTGTAAATCACTGTTCTTCCATCAACATTTAATGCGCATGCATTTAGGTGACATCATTTTTTTTACGTTTATGTGCTCATTACCTTTACCTATTTAATCCCTTGTTCATTACACGATTACCTTCGTTTCACGATCAACAACAAATATAAAAACTTTTTTTTTTGTTTTATTATTATTTATTCGTATTGCTATTTCACTGGGACCTGAGATCCTTGAAATGAAAAAGCTACGAGGGAAATTGTGGAAATTGTTTTGACTTAGGTCGTATCTCTTTTTGCGAGTTAAAGTGTGTCATGATATGGTAATAGCGCTTAAATGAATTACCATTTGCGCACACAAGGAGTATGATTATGTTGGAATGTTTATCTGTGTGTGCAAGCATTTTTTTATTCTCGCTGCGGAAAAAGTTTAAAATGTTTCACTCTTCCGTTTGTAGTATTTTCTTGAATTGCGTACTTGGTGCTTAGCTTATTTCGTATTATGAATGTTTTCCAACGTCCGCAAGATTACGTTAGGGAAATGGAATGGACGATGACTTTCTCGAAGAGTGTTCTGTGCAGTTTTACATGATGCTTGGTTCGCGTGATGGGGGGTTTTTCATCCTTGTTTCTTATGGTACGAAATGTGCGACTATCGGAGCGATTGCAGTTTAGTTATTTCAGCTGGAAATATACGAATGAAGTTTAAGAATGTTTTTTTTTTTTTGTAGAGAATGGGGAAGAGAAAATTGTCTAAGTGGATGCAATGTTAAATGTTGCATTTCATTAGCTTTACAAGCACGATGTGAAAAGATTGGAAACATTATATTAAGTGGCTAAGAGATTTTAAACAAATATAAATTAGATCGTGTTCTGGTTTTATTTGCCGCTTAGTTTACTGTTCCCCAATAGCGATGCCGGATCGGTCTTGACGGTGAATTATTTTTTTTTAAAGTTATAAGACTTTAGAAGTTTATATAGCTAGCGATTAGCATGTTTTTGGAAGAGGGGCTTGGCATTATTTCAAGCAAATTCGAAATACAATATGACCCTTTTTTCAAATCAAAAATTTGATATCTTCGAAATTTAGAAATCGCCAACAACTTGAAGTCGATTCTGAGCTGATGCTCAACCCAGTTATAAAGCTTTCCGCCAGAGGAATAGACATTCTTATGCCCACCTTCAGATCACTTGTGCTCTTGGGTTATTGGTCAGGCTATAAGCCTCAAACTGAAAGCGAAGTATTAAATTACATTGGCAGGTGTAAGGTGGAGTTCCGAGGAAGGTTGAGCTTCTTCGCGATTGCTCAGCTACCCTTGCAGTTAAATCATGCTCTAAAGTGGCCTAGTTTATCCAAAGCTAAAGTGAAATGTATTCAGTGTAATTCCCATCATATCTATTCTCATATCAGTCCGCTACAGTCCCGTCTTCACCTCCAAATGCTACTTGAGCAATGCAAAGACATACATTATCTACTCGGATAAGCTATTTGGCAAATTATTGATAATGTCTATCTATTTATTAATTTTTTATTATTTGTTTTCTCTTTTTAAATTTCAATTTCTTTTTAATAAATACATAATTATGTAATTAGATCAATAAATAAATTTAATTAAAATTCTTAAATAAATCTAAAGGCTTTCAAAAATTTATAAGACCCTTGTCTTACATTGTAAGCGATTTTGAAATAAATACATAAATAAAATAGGCAAATAAGCGACAATATCACTGTCCTTTCACCATAGTAACGTAGTGACATAAAAGGTGACCAAATAGCCGATGCGTTGCATTAGAATTCGTTATTGTCTTTCTGTACTTTCTCATATTTTATTGGTAAAACATAGAGCACAATTTTGATACATTTCCTGACAACAAAATTGAAGCCTTCAACCTAATCAATACTACTTGTATGAAGACGTTAAGACCTTTTTCAAATTTCGACACCTCAGTATTGTAGTGATACATTTGCATTTTTGTCATTTTTGAGTTAGGAATGTTTTCTAAGAGGCAAAAAGCAGATCTTTCTTTTGGTTAAGTTAAATTAAATCTCAATTACTGCCAAAGATATCGGTGTTACAAATGATGTAAATGCACTTTTGGGAATTAATGTTCAGTATTGGTATGCCACATAAGCCTTTGTATGTGAAGGTCACTTTTCTGAAATTCCTTAAATATTTTAAATGACCTATGCATTCAATTGAACTAAAATTATGATTCATTTGAAAACACGAATTCAGTGCTTAAATGGTCTAAACATACAATAATTCTTCCTCAAAAGGCTTCATAAATGCACAATATTTTTTCAGTGTTTAAATGACACATACAAACCCAGCTCGCAGTCAAAGTAAGCCTTAAAAATGATTTCAATGCATAAGTGATACATATAATACAGTCGGCTTCATAAATGCTGTATAGACGGTTACTGTTTAATTTATGTTTGGTTTTTCTGCATTATAATTATTTAATAATGTATTTTCTTAAAGTATTATATGAATTAAAAGCTAAATACAATACATATTTTGTTTTATTTTGTTCCTTTCCTAACCTCTGAAGGCACTAAATTGATTTTCCAAAAAGCTGAAATATTGGATTGTTGAATCCCAGTTATAAACAAACGTATTAATATATTAGAGAACTATATTTCTTTGAAACAATAACCTGCCTTGCTTTTTTGCATAGAAACATTAGTTTAACAATAAAAATGTCAAGAAAAATAAAAAAAAACAGTTGTTAAAAAAATGCTTTGATTTAAACCTTTTAATTAAAATATGCCACATACGAATTAAAAAATCACATTTGGTTAAAGCAGGTTGGTCAAAAAGCCCTTCGTACCGTACAAATACATACGCTTTATTTAAAAAAAAAATCATGCCACATATGCAATTTCCTTTACTTCAACTTGAGATTACAAAAAGAACCAATTTCCCAAATGAAAAAAGAACTGAAGCGTAAGTAGAACTCAATAGCCACTAAATTAATAAATTTGTTTAATGGTTTTCTTACTGAAGGTTTTTATTTTATTCGTATTCAAACTTCAAATGTCGTTTTCTTGAATCTAGGTTTTTGTCGTTTAGATCACTCCAATACTGAGGTGACGATTTGGGTCATTGACTAATTGCCAATCCCACTCTTTCAAGCTGGGAACTCTACTGAAATCTCACAGTCGTTTAGTTTTAAGAACACAACACTGAAGGGGACATTTCTCATATGTCCATAGTATTGTCAAGACTAAGCGAATTGTTGCTGACGACGTGCCCAAAAGGACCGACATACAATTTCTTCATATAACTACATTTTTTTTCCAACTTACGAACATGGATCTGAGTACTCCCGTTGAATTATTGTAAACTAACAATGAAAACCAGATCCATTGAGGCAACACCTTTATGCACCTCTCCCTGTTAATATAGGCTAAGGGCTCTGTATATAAATGTTCAAAAGTTAATCTCCTTTCCCAATCTGATTTTGAGTAAATGACATGGAACACAATGCTGCCTGCCATCATGTGAGCAATTATAAACAGGATATAAGAAGTCGTTATCGAGAAGTTATATCACCCTATCTTACCTTCGCACAACCATGATGAGTAGGTCTAGGTATGTAAAGTATGTATCTTCTTAGTGCGGTTTAGTGATTTTCGTGTTAGCTTGCCCTTATTTAAATGACATCTTGGCCGCCGGTTTATCGTTACTCGTTATGGTTTGTGAACCACAATCGGAAAGCACTCGGTTATATACCACAATAGGTATTTCTGGTCCATAACTTCTATGCTCCACACCAACACTGAAGGATTAAGAACCATATTGAGGTCGAGAGCGACTCATTGTGGAGGTAGGTCTCTTAAAATATTGATGTGATGTGGTATGTGGCATCATCGTTCCGGATTACTATTATGGAAAATGAGGATCGAAACTACCCATTTCTCAGTCTCAGAAATGGTTCTTCTTTTGTTAAGTTAGTTAGTTAGTTTTTCAGAATAGGTTTTCCCCTGGAATTTTTAATTTTTACAAAGGGCTTGCAATGGCAAGATTATTCAATACACTCACGTAAGAAATTGCAAATCAAAAACACTTAAGGGGTAAACAAGAAATTTTGAATCAAACTGAATTTGCAAGAGGATTGTTATGAAAATCGTTATCCTTTGGGTGAAAACACATAATTAAATCCGTCCTAGGCAAAACCTAAAACTATAAGTAGAATTAGCGTGTAGGTATGTCACATTTATAAATGCTGACGGGAACAGATGGATAACACGTTCGAACTTGATTGTATGTGGGTGGGACAGTTGTATTTAATTTTGACCTTTGACATTTTAAATTGATTTAGAGTGAATTCCTTGTGACAAGTATATGTATTACATTCAAACAAAATTATACTTTCAAAAATATTAGTGATCCAAAAAAAAATAGTTTTGCATAGCTGGCTGGAATATTGTAAAAACATCAATTCTTCATTCCTTAATATCACACTATGTCCATCTCACGACTGAACTGTCGGACTTTCCCTTGAGGTTGCACAATGTATGCGTGATTTTCGACATAAGCGTCAAATAGAATTCTTCGGACCGCCATGACAAAACCTTTTCCCTTCAGTTAGTGAGAGAACGAATTCACCGATTGAAATGTACCCCTAGACTAGTCTGGCAGTGGCTTAGATTTCGTGGCAAAAACAAAAATAAAAAGTTCGACAACCTTTTAGAGAGCTTTTCACTCATTTTAGTTGAGAGAGAATGAACAAATAAAGTTGCAAAGCATTCCACACGGTCATTTGGAAGCTGGAAACAGAGCGAGGACAATGAATGCCTAGAACTGGATGTGAATTCCCCCTTCATGTAGAAATGAACATAAATGTCCGGGAAATTTTCATCTCAGACAATTTCCCCTGCATACGTATGATCCCAATATTCTACCCCTAATGGGGTAGTGTGGTATAGCTGATTCCAATTTTTTAATATTTTTGTATACCTACATAGAGAAGCCAGACAGTAACTTGCTGCTTAACAAGGAAACACCAAGCGACGCAATAAGTAGATTGAACTGTGTGCTGAAGCAGAGGCTCGCACCAGTAGTCGAATGAAAAACAGCCAACAGTAAGGACAGGCAGATAAATAATCAATGGTCGGGTGGGTCATAATCAGAGCTATACATACGCTTACAGTGTTTCAAAGCTGGCATCGAAATAGGGAAGACACATAAAAAAAAATGTTTTCACTGAAAAAACGTTTCACTTAGGTAGGCTATTAACGAATATCAACCTAGCTTCAGTTGGCTTCACCTCCACAAAGAAAAGGGATTTTTAAACCAACGTGAACTTTGCCAATGGAAGCTATACATGAAAGGTATATCACCCTCAATGACTACCAAAAGAACCAAATCGGTATTGGGGATACCTATTCACAAGTCCCACGGACTGGGAAGCAAAGCATTGGAGTAAAAGTAATGTTAGGGGAATCAAGCGATTGTTTAGTTCTGCGGGATCTTCTGCAGTCCTGCAGTGAAGTGTTTATTGCGTTCATAAAGTCAGAGCTGCAGCCAGAGTAACAGCTTCCAGATATTCCGGTGATGTGTGACTTCAGTGCATTTGTACGTGCACGTAAAATGAAATGGGGCCGACCAGAATTGTATATTATAAGACCTTACTTCCTACGAGCCGTCAAGGTCTTCCCTACAATCTGTTGACAAATTTCGTTGTGATAACCTTGCTTTTTAAAAGGCTGTGATGTTCGATGCTTACGGAGTTCGCCCGAAGTTCTCTATCAGAAAGAAAACAAAACGTTAACGGACTTACTAGAGGGAAGTACATCTCAAGGCATTTTCTTTACTGCGGAGAATTTACAAATTTGCTGCCACCTCGGTAAAAAAAAACATTGTAGAAGCCTAGCATACAAATTCGGATGTGCAGCTAGACATGCTTAAAATGTTGCCAATCGAAAAAGGGGAGGAGGGATCATTTTGAAAGCTTATGGAAAAAAGAAACCTTTTCTACGCTTTTCGGCTTTATGAAAATAAGTTGAAGAACAAAATGGTCATATGTGTCTCCATAGGAAAGTTTTAAGATTCTACGATAAGGACATTCTGAAACTCTCTCGAGAGTTGCATTCACTTGTATTTATCAGACACCGGGGGATTGTGTGGTGGCCTTTGCCACCATTTATATTCCTGGACATGTTTGGTCTCATCTACACACAAATTCCCCGCAAATGTGTGCCGACATCCGACATATTCTGACCACCGCGGTACCTACCGGATCGCCCCTTAGTTTTCAAATAACCATTAAAGCGAAAAGCTCACCAAAACTTTGTCGTTTTCACCTAGAGCATATATTATATGAAAATTGATGTAACAGGCAATTCGTTCCGCTTTTCCCAAAGATACTAAACTTTTCTTTTCACACAGTTTTTCAGTGCTTTTGAGTGACGAAACTATTTTCCCTTATACGTCGACAAAGTTTATCATCACCTGTTCAAAAAGTTTATTTTTCTCAGCAAAAATTACTTCCCAGGCAGACATGTCTTCATCGCTTTTTCGTAACAACTTAATTTTTGTTGTTGCACTTCCATAGCCAATTTAATAGTGTTTAATCTGCATGTACAACTTCGATGTGGAATAAAATTTCCATTTTAATTTGTAAGAAGGAGATAAGCTATGAACTTTTTTTCTTCCTAAGCAACCGCTTAGAATCCATTTTCCACCCCATCAGAAATAACCATCAATCAGTTTTAAAAGTTTTGTGTGTTCCCCTCCTGCATATGTGAGGAGGTGTTTTTTTTTTCTTTTGATTTTTGTTAAAGCCTGCCTAAATATTTAATACTAACGCTGCCTACATAAATCTCTTAGGGAAAATCGACGGAACAATAAAACATTTGAATGTTCATGTGCACTTATGCGAAAGGAATTCGCTAAGTACTTCTAGCTGATGAATATTCGAGTGGCGCGTATTGTTTGTGATGGGGAAAGTATTCTAGGTGCAACTTTTGAACTTTTTGTATTTTAAATGTTAAGCCCTCGAACTGATTGAAATGGCATTTTTATAAAGCAACATATGTGAATAGAGGAAATTTGCATGGATCATTGATATGTGCACATTTTAGTCCGGGGGTGGCGCAGGATTTGTGGCAATGTTGTCGCATTTGGTTGACTGTTAAAAGCCTCTGATAGCATATTGAATAATAACAATTAATATTTTTTTGTTATTTGCGTGTAGACTATATTGATGGCTGCACGAACGATACCCTGTTTCCGGATTCCGGATCGCTATATAAATCCTACAATTTTCCATTACGGCGGTTAATGGTTTGAACATGGAAAAATGTGTAACCTATACACCAGTGGAATGTTATCAGATTTATGAGCGGAAAATGGAGCTGATGTTCGGCTATGAGTTATTTTGTGTTAGTTGCAATGGAAAATGTGATACAAATTCGATTTTGTTTAACATGAAGGATTTTACATGTTCGGTGATAGAATAACCGGATTAAAAAATAGTCTGCCAGACTAGATTGCTTGAGTGGTTACTGATTTTGACAATGTTCGTCTACCATATACCTATATTTTAAGAATCTTCATTGACTGTTGATAGTTTTTCGGGAAAATAAATAGATGCGAGCTTGACTTCGCATTACTTGGGCAAACTTACTCATCACCCTATATAACATCCGGAATACGAAAACGCTTCTTTCGAAAATTATATACATTTTGTAAGCGGAACCAGTATTTTTCCTTTCTTCTTTTATCCCTGCCCAATTTCCTACCAAGTCACATTTCGTTGGTCTCCCCTTATCGAAAACACTATCCGTAAAAGTCCACTACCTCGAGAGAGATATAACCGCAACCATACGTCGCAATATCCCCCGATCGAAAGAGTGTAGGTGGTTCGCTTGGTTCGAGAGTTCGGTCGGTCGGTGGTTGTCGAGTGTGCAGTGTGCGGGTTGTAGTAGCTTGCAACCAAATCTGTTCTGCGGCCTCACCTACTTATTATCGTCCTACAGAGTGGCTTGGTGACGTCAAGGTTGATATACAAAAATAAAAAATACCCAACCTACCTAACGTAACAAAACAAATAAAAAATAATAAATAATAGTTGGCGCAACAGGTCTGTAGGGACACTGGGCCTAGCTTCTCGCAACCATTCGCTTTATGTGAGTTTTTAATTTTTTGGAACGAATGGAAGGGATCTACAATTTTATGCCGATTCCAAACGGCCGATTAAGAAGCTCTTTCAAGACAGTTATACTTTTGGATGTTTGTCAGACGTTCGCGAGATGTGGCGCAGTGAAAAAATCCTAAGTTGGAATTTGGGTTTTTGCGGGATTCGAACCTGGGACCCCTCGCTTAGTAGTCCAACACACTAACCACTAAGAAACTGCGCCTACATAACTAACTAATTGGCAGTCGGAGGCTGCGCATATTTTTGTGAGATTGTACGAAGAAATATTCAACAACATTTTTGGCAACGCATTTAAAATTCGAATTAAGTATGTTCAATTGTTCCACAGTAGCTTTGCCTTACTATAGCAAGACAATTAACGCTGAGCAACTTTCGGGAACTATCCTTACAGCGTTGATAACTATATACTTATTCGAAATAAGTACATCGCGCATGTTGTGCGACGAGAATAATAGAATGTGATCAGATAGTGCATTTTCGTAGGGGAACAGACCTACGGTTATATGTGACCTATTTTCCTTAATAAGGTCTATAAATGGCTTTCTGTCTCTGTCAAACTGATTCTTCCATTCCCCTTAAAAATCAATCGGCACGTTAGCCTTAAGCCACCATTTAAAGCTCAAAATTATAAGGAGAGAGAATCAAACAACCAATAGAAAAAAAAACTGCATCAAATTGTAACAAAAGAGAACAATCTAATTGATCTCGATTCTTTGAAGCAACTCTTAGTCAGGGAATTTCATTGTTATACTCAATAGACACAGTTTCCAAAAATAACTTTAAAACAATTTAAATCGCGACATGGGGCCATGTCAAGCCATCATGAGTTTCTCCGAATCGGACAATTGCCAGCTAGCATATATCCCTGTCCATGTCCATTGCTTGACTCGAAAAACAATCAATATATCTGCAGGCACAGACCGCCCCTTTTTAAAGCATTTCCCTTGTCATTACAACAGTGCTTCATTTTTTCAACCGTCACACTAACAAAACTGTTTAAACTATTGCAACGTTCACATTCACTGACGTACTTTTTATTGACGTTGACGTTACAGTTTTTACTGTCGGCTTTCATTAATATTTACGAATTCAATTCGCAGCACCAACATTAATTCATTTAACCAAGGGTAGTTATTAAAAATTGTGTTTCCCATTCAACGGTTGTGCGAAAAAGCTTTCGCGATCCAAATTGCATACCACACTTATACGAAGGCACGCTCCCAGGTGTGAAAACTCCGGTTTTTTTTTGTTCCCCCCATCACAAGCGAAGTTAATTGAATTCCTTTTTGCAGGCGGGGCTTTATATTTTGTTGTATTACAATGCCTACACGGATATTTCCATTACCAAAGGCAGAAAGCGGTGAGAATGAATATTTATGCGATTTTATTAGTCCAAACGCAGCCATCTTTTATTTGTGTTTGGCGCTGATGAACAAAAACAAAATTGAATGGATAATGTTGAAATCCTAGCACGTGTACTCGTATCTTTTGTTGCAGTATTTGTGTTGCAATATTTTTTTTCCGGCTTTATCCAATCGCTTACTGTAATTCTACCATTTGCATAATATGCGGTTAGGCTTGAGGCATTTTTTCCAGTTGCTGAACTCTGATTCCTGCTAACTCTGAGTCTATAAAGAGCAAATAATTATACCACTATTTGTACTCCATATTATTTAACTCAACCGATTGGTTATGTGAGCCCGAAAATTAATTATCGAGAGACAAAACAAAATTGTGAGCGGCCGGAATGCTAAAAAACGTAATCCAGACACGGAAATTTCACAATTTCATAATCAATATAATTTGTACCTACGAAAAACCAAACCCATTATATCTAATCGTTGCAAGGCCCTAGGCTATAGTTGTGGATTCAATGAACGAAATTTCTTAATTATTTATTAGCATTCTTTGCCTGGTTTTATAAATAATACACAACAACAAATCGTGATGTATTCAATTACCCTAATGATAGTATAAGTATCTTCCTGTTTTAATTCGTAACCTAAAGCAATTGGTATACCCGCAAATAATAACTTACAAAAGGACCATCAGAAAATTGTTCACCATCAAGATATAAAATTGTTGTTAGCAATAAATTATTTATATCTGATAAGGATTTGACTGCCTTTGGTAGAAAATCGGCAAAGCCACTAGAAGACCCTCATCAAAATACAATTATTATTTAATTCGATATCGATGAAATTTTACATAAATCGTGGCAGATTTCAAATGGATTATGTATACCTGGCCTATCCGCACAGTCTTGGAGGGAATAGCACCGAGCAGGTTATTAGTAAATCGTAGATTGAACTGCCAGTTGTTAGGTATCTATTTTGCTGCTATGGAAAGATGGAGAAAGATGAAATTGTTATTTTGAGTTATGCGGATGTAATTATGTATATTGAAATTATTTTAAGTCATCCTAATGAACTTTTGACAGTTTTCGAAACAAACAAAAAATACGCTCTGCATTTGCAGGTTAGCTTAGTTTTTAGTTTCCTTAAGTGTTTGCTATTTTTGATCGTTAAAAAAATCGGTTAGAATTAACTAAGTCCCTGTTCAGTGTACAGGGCTTATAACTAACAATTACAATTACAAGTCTTTGTTAAAAACTACATCGATAAAAATATACTGCAAACAATTTTAAAAAAAAATCGCACTGTATCAATTGCTTCCATCCATGTTTCTGGATTAATATCAACTAGTTTCTTTAATTCAAAAGAGTTAGTTTGTCATTTACGACTGAGAAAATTTGGAGGAAATTGATTAATCCGTTATTTTTAAACGATTTTCCTTATAAGTTGACCTAAGCCACATAGTCTTTTGTGATAATTTTACAACCCCACTCAACCTAATCTAACCTAAAACTCAATAGGAGCTATATTAACAGTATTACTTGGTTGTTTTGAGCCAAAAGTTGGTTGGTTTTAAGTGAATAAGTGAAATATCTGCGTGTCCAAATAATTCGGCTCTAATATTATTTCTCCCAGAAGCCACCATACAGAAATACTGTTTTCCACTTCTTACCAACTCCTAACACCAACGCAGGCAGAAACAAAAATTTAAAAAAATAAAACCTCAAAGCGAAGACATTCTACTGCAATTCACAATTTATGAACAAAACCACCGACGCCTTGCCATTCAGTCTCCTCAAAAATGTCAAAGCGATCCACCCCCTTGTCACCCATCATCCGAAGGAATTCGAATGTCTCAGTACACTACATACAGCAATGCGCTCTGTGTCGGCAAGTTCTCACATTTTATGTTCGCTTGACAGTAAAATTGATAAATGCAACTAGCATGACTCCTAAGTGAAACATGACATATATCGTTCATACACCAGGCTGATGGCACAGCCTCTCAACACAACTGCTGTCTACTGTCTGTCTCCGTCTGTCCCATGCTTTATTCGAACTGGCACACATGCTCCATATGGTGACTAAGGAGCTGAAAACGCTGAACAGAATGAGCTTCGTACCAATTCCAATTCTCATATTACACTCGTCGACAATTGTGCTTATGGTTGTACGCTTAACATCAAACGCACATTATCGGCGAAGTGAATTCCTCACGTATAAATAGTTCGCCTCCTTGGGGGAGAGTAAGTAAGCCGAATGGATATTAATTCTCGATATCCTACTTTCAGGATATAGCTTTAATGGAAATTTATTAGTGTCACGCAACCAATCTGGTATTGAGGACGTCTTGACATTTCGATTGACATAAATACTGTGTGGCTTAGGGGAGTAGTTTGGCTTAATTACTACTGAACCGATAGACATTTTGTGTGGATGGAAATCAATTGGGTCGACGAATATTGGATTTGAAATTTCAGAAATTTTGTAACTCAACTATACTCCAGTCCTTGTATTATAGTTAAATTAGGTCGACCAAACCAAAAGTCTCCTTTTCAGGAATAAGGTAAGAGATGAAGTTACTCAGCAGCGTTTATTCTAAATCCTATACAGAGATCGTAGGGTGGCTGATGAATATTGCTACATTAAGAAACTCAAATAACTTTTTTTCAGTGTATGGAAGTCATTTTTCTTTTAGAGCCCGACAATGCAGCGTGATGAAACTGCACACTACACTGTGACACGAAGTGGATGCAATTCAGTCTCTGTGGTATCTGTGGGTTGGAAGCACTCCACATTCGACAATTTTGATTGTTTATGTTGCCGTTTAAATCGAAATGGGCCTCGTCAGACATAAAAAGACAGTTCAACATGTTTCCGACCTATTCCACTATTTGAAGCATTTTCGAATTGGCAAGTCTGCTGAGTTCTGTTTGTTGGCCATTTGAATTTTATACGGGAATAAGTCCAAATCATTGTGCATAAATATATGTACAAATATAAGCTTCTTGTCGAAACTCTTGGATTGTTTTGTATGGCAACAGCTACAGCAGCGATTGTTTCCTCCGTCCGAACTGAAGGGTTTCGATGGAGGTCTTCTTTCGACTGTCTCATGCTCAGCAAAATTGTTAACAAGTCCATTATTGTCCTTCTGCTCGGAGGTTTGCGCTCTTTGAACCGAAACTACGGACTCCAGTGCATGATAGCGGCGGACAATCCAAATTCTTGTTTCAGTGTCCCAGTTATCCAATTTTTGTTAAATCTAAAAATCAATCTGCAAAATAAAAATAAAAATTACACAGATTCATTGAATAGAAAAAAGTTATAAAATGTTTTTTTTTGGTAGCGGCTTTCATCAGCCACCCGGTATATTAAAACGGAAAAGGCATCCTCCACCAACCTACAAAGATTCAGCGCCTCTTAACTGGCAAAGTTTTGAGATGGAGCCATCTTTAGACGAATTCCAGTCTAAGGCTTAAGGTTTTTGTTTTACTGCGTCCCCTCACGTCTGACAAACATCTGTGACTTTGTCAAAAAATTGTAGATCCCTTTCATTCGCCCCAAAAAAAAAACTGACACAGAACGAAGGGTTGTGAGAAGGTCCCAGGGTCCCTACGGACATGTTGCGCCAACAATTTATTTATTTATTTTATTTATTGAGTCTAAGTGAAAGATTAAGTGACTCACGAGCTAGGGAAATATTTCGAGGACTGGTCGGATGGTAGTCGGTAATTTCCAGTTGCCTCCGTCGAAATGGAGCAGTACATATGGAAGAGCCTCGTCGCTTCGTAGATGAAGACCATTTCCGATAGGCTAGAATAGGTTAGTGCCTCTGATCTTTATAAACCCATTGAATGGATTCGCCGAATACAATACTTTGCTTTCTTTTCACATCCACAGATTGAAGTCCATGTAAGAGGCACTACAGGTCTGACTTGCACCAGCCACCCCCTGTATTCCTCGGAAAATCACAAACAAAGCCAATAGCAATAAGCAATAATTTAACAATTTCACCAATAGCCATGAGTACTATTTCACTGTAGTCCTAATCCAGACATACGACAAGTGTTCCTTGGGCCACATCATTCTATCTACGGCACAAAAGGCAGAAGAGGATAAAAGTCATTTCCATAAGCAGTGTGAATTTACATTGTGTGCATGAAAAATATTTCACCAATCCCTCTCTATACACATTCAATACCATATGATTTCGTCCTGGACTATATAGACGCCTTTGTAAATTGTTTTCCAGTCTCCTTTGTACTCGGAGGACACTCTGTACAGATAAAAAAACGACCACAAGTCGACCACACATCGTGAGCGAAATCTCTCCCCGCCTAACACAGCTGGTGTTCGTAAAAGTTGTGCCATAGCTAAAGAGCACAAAAGAAGGATTTGAAAACGACTGACAGATATTATATGGGTGCAGTGTTGTTAGTCACACCGTGAAAGGGATTGCATGACCCTTTGGGCATGGTACGCCACACATACTGTGACCGTGTTTAGAACTAGCACCTACTTTGGGTCGACTTACGGGCGCGTAACATTTGCTGTGGTTACCACATTTGTGCGGTTTGGTAGGAGAACTTTTATCAATAAGTTAGTAAGTCCCCAGCTGAAAAATAGCAACCACTCTTGTGAAACATGCACTCACGATACATAGTTCAGAATATAATATTTAGTTGAAAAGGTTGAGGATTATTTTCAATTATCGTGGTAAATCTACTTAAGGGGTTAGGATCTTAGTTCCGAATCTGAGTTTTTTTTAATCTTTCACATCACCTGAAGCCGGATGTACTTAAAACTCTAAGATGATCCCGAGAAGAGGATACACCCGAAGCAAATGCAATCCAAAAATCGTCTTGGCATTTTTTTTCCCCATTGAGTAAGGTTGAAAGGATCAGCGTTGGTGTGTGGCAAAAAGAAGATGAGACACATTATAGGACGTAACGGAAAAGGAAGTAAGTAATTTCTGTCTGAGTCGACGTGTCCTATTTGCATTTCACTGCAGAGCATGTGGTTTTGAAAAATGGTTTCTGTGATATCGAGTTGAGCTACTTTGAAAGGATGATTGCAAAAGAAACCTGCGGTTTCTGTATGAGCAGTACGGAAATGGCACACGGTTTTTTCATGAGATTATATACTGGAATCGAAGGACTTCCCTATGAACCTGTGGATGCAGCAATTGGCATTGCATATTATATCCAATGAAAAAGGTAATGTTCCTGGGATAATCTGCAATCGCATTTGTACGTTATCACTATCCTTTACTTCTTGAGCCCAATCATGCGGCTTAGGAATACAAATATTAAATCAATTGTGTGGGATGGTTCGGCGTCTTACATCCTGTTGGGAGAAAGTGTTATGGTCGCATATACGATTAAAAAATCGTGTGGTAGGCTCTTATACAGTAAAAGGCGGAAATATAGAGAGAGTGGTATACATATATTGCTATTTCACATTTTAAATACAGTTCAAACAAGTCTTGGAACGGAAGGACCCCAAAACAAGTAATAAGCTCAATAATAGGTATGAGTAATACCCGTAAGAGTGGGAAACATGAGATGGGTTCAGACGCGACATCGATATACGAATCCAAAAAATGTAATACAGGCAATAAAGCAGCTTAGCTTACAATCACTCTGACTCCGACTCTGGTTCCAGCAAACACTTCCTACTTGATTCAAAACATCAGTCATTAGAAGCAACTTTACTGTGCGTTATCTACTTAGGAGCTACCTACTTATAACGGGTGATTTTTTAGCTGGTTTGGTTTTGGCAATACTGGTTTTGACAGCTGACGTGTGTTCAGTACCTTGTGTCACTGTCAAACAGCTTCAGTTTGGTTTGCAATTTAACCATGGATCGTCTTACAAATAAACAACGCTTGCAAATTATTGAATTTTACTATCAAAATTCGTGCTCGGTTCGAAATGTTCATTTTCGCTTTTTGAAGCGAATATAGCTTTTTTACGGACGGTCGGTGGGTCACGCATATAAATTATTCAAAAAGATGGGGAGTAAACCGAAAAAAATCGTCACCGTAGCGTTAACTTCCCCCTCCATGGCGCACTTGGAAGATGAAAACTCTAGAACGGCTCCACCGATTTGGATGATTTTTGTTTTGTGTTGTTCGTCTTGATTCAGGGATGGTTTAGGAAAAAGTCGAAAAATTCTTAAATATATGTGTGTAGAGAGCGAAAGAGGAACAGAGAGAGTAATCTAAACTAACTGGCACTATGAAAAATTAAAATGAATTTTAAATAGGCCGCCACGTAACACGGGCCAATACTTTACGTCCAATGGTTCGCTTCTTTCGGCCGTCCCACGACAGCTCGATTTTTTTGACTTCATCTTCAATCGTTTCTATTTTAAGATCCCTATGCAGATCAGCGTGTCTAATGTACCACGGTGAATTACTATATTCCTTAGAACTTTTTTATCGAAAAATTGTGTTCAGCGATGAGGCTCATTTTTGGTTGAATGGGTAGGTACGTAAATAAGCAAAATTGCCGCATTTGGAGTGAAGATCAGCCAGAAGCATTGCAACAGCTACCAATGCATCCCGAAAAAGCCACTGTTTGGTGCGGTTTATGGGCCGGCGGCATTATTGGGCCATATTTCTTCAAAGATGATGCGAATCGCAGCGTTACTGTCAATGGTGAACGCTACCGAGCGATGATAACAAACTTTTTTTTGTCCGAAATGGAAGTTCTTGACTTGCATGATATGTGGTTTCAACAAGACGGTGCCACATGCCACACAGCACGCGAAACAATGGCGCAATTGCGAGGCGAGTTTGGTGAACAGTTAATTTCACGTTTCGGGCCGGTCAATTGGCCGCCTAGAACGTGCGATTTGACACCATTAGATTATTTTTTGTGGGGGTATGTCAAGGCTAATGTGTATAGGGACAAGCCCGCTTCGATTGACGCACTGGAAGCCAACATCCATGCATTCATTCGTGAGATACCGGCCGATATGTGTGAAAGAGTATGCCAAAATTGGACTCAGCGGATGGGCTACCTGAGACGCAGCCGCGGTCAACATTTGCATGAAATTATCGAATTTTTTGTGTTTTTTTTTTTTTTAAAGTTCTAAACCTCTTAAAAAATCACCCGTTACTACACAAGATGTGCATCAATCGATCTTCCGCCCAAAAATTCCAATAATCGTTTCATCAGTAATTTTGATCACTTTCGTTTGACCTATGCAAAGCTGTTGAATAAAAACTGGTGGACATTTTTTTGGAAGCTAGTAAAGTGTTCTATACTGACCTCAAAGAACAGCAACAATCCGGGCACTTTAGACAAGCTTCAAAAGCCCTTAATAATTGCAAAATTATATCAGGCGATGGTCTGCTAGTGGCTTGAATAGCATAAGAGATATTCCTTAAAATTTCCAAAAAGCAAACTTACATTGAAAAGTGCTGCACGCTATATTTTCTGGCAGTTTTAAAAAGGCGCAGCAGTTAGTCCAACCTGCATAAGTGCACTATATTTGCACAAACAATTTTGCGAACTGCAAAAGTCTTTGCCTAGCCTGATACATGCACTGAGATCTAAGGTAAAAACACCTTGCATTAACTTGTGTCGGAAATTGTCAAGTTTCTACATCGGAGCTCTTAAAAGTACTGACATCATAAAATGTTGAATACTCGTAATATGCTGCAGCAATTTCTTAGAAAAGATAAACTTTCTCAGTTGTAATTCAAATTATTTCTTCATGCGTATACAAAGAGCACAACTGTCTATAAGAAAAAGACCTCTGTACAACAATATCCAAATTTTTATCTTATGTCCAGAATTGATGTCCTTTTAACTTAAATGAAGAAAAAATAAAAACATATTCCTACATTAGAATTGAATACAGAACGCGTGAGGCGACAATCATTCCTGTGCTTATTGAGCATCGGGCTATTTCGTATCTCTATGGGTATCTGTTAAAACATTAAAACAAAACCAAATCAAGAAAAACATCGGATGAAATATTTAAATGTAACTACCCTCTCCGTGCAATGTAATTCGAACGCTCATCTTACCCTCTGACCCAATTCGTAAAGGAGAAAGTTTAAATTTATAATTTTAATACACACTTCCCGAAGACGATGCTGGCAGAGAAAGCGTTTCGGTTACGCGTGAACAGAGAATGAAAATATTCTCTGATTGAATTTCGCGAATAACTGCTACGAGAGTTTTGTTTAATTCAAAGTCGTTGGAGAAAAGTTTCCCCACCCCGCATGTAAATGTGTGAAAATTAAAAAGAAGATTTCCTTTTATATGTGAAGCTTATAATCCTCGCACGATATAACGTTTTCTCTGTACTTCTACCAAACAAAGATAAGACTACGCTGGTAATGTGCTCTTCTTAGTTTTTATATTAAAAAAAAAAAAAATTTAATCGTCGTCGCTCGTTCTATATAGGACCGGAGAAGAAAAAGATTTCTTTATTTTCGTAATCGTCAAGGATTTGCTTTGCTTTTGCTGCTCGCAGTCTCATCATGGCGAAATTGTGGGCAGGAGTAGGTGGATATACACTGTGTTGTACATGTGAAGCGGGCGCAGTAGACTTGATCGCTTTATTATCGCCTTTTCGATTTGAAAAGTTACTTGAAGTGCTCTTTGTAATGCTCGCACGAAATATTGGTAAACTTAACTTCTTATTTATATTTAACTTGTGCAGTGGGAACGAGGTGTTTTCTTCAATCAGGCATCAGGGGTCCCACCAATGTTATTCATTGGAACATGCAGAATGAACAATTGTTGGATAAAATAATGGAAGCTCTGAAAATATTGTAGACATTATGTTAAAATTTTGCAAGCCCAATTGTAGTCTCATTTTGCAGTAGGTAAACTGTGCAATAGATAGGGAAATCCTGTAAGCCCAAAAACTCCAAATCAGAGGTTTAAACGTAATCCGGGAACCCGTTTAGGCTGTAGGCCTGTGGAAGGACGGACAGATGGACAGACCGGACAAAATTTTGCGACCCACTTTTTTGAGTTCCTCTATCATCGTTATATCAGAATTGATTAATATCTCGAGTTCGAAATTTTGTAGGAAAACAATATCTTTCTCTTACTGCGTAATGGAGAAATCTAAAAACGGGACTCCTCAGTCCTCAGAGTATTTTCCAATCACAATTTCTGACAATTACGCAATCACAAAATATAATCGCACGCCAATTAGTGGTAGCTATTACTTCGAGCTTTAGAAACCTTAATTCCATGTCCCTTTTGATTCAAAATACCACCCCTAAGACACTAATAACCACTCCCACTAAATCACTCCCTTCTTTGCTACCTCAAATTGACACGATACTCTGCTTATTTATGGCGGGGTAAATGTTGTAGGCACCGTTTGCTTGATGGTTTAATGATGGAGTTGGATTTGGTAAATTTCTGTGGTTGTTTCTCGGTTTGTTGCTGTTGTTGTCTGTGGCAAAGTTATCCGGAGAAATTAAATAGCAAGGACGAGTTGACGAAGTTTGGTGGCTTAGGGTTTTGAACAGATTTTCGCTAAAAATCAAGGAGATTTTAATTTTACTTACGTATATCATTTCCAGAACCGCAAAAATGTTACCGCCTTTTGCAATATTTTTAACGTGAATACTACACAAAAGGCACATGATGTAGAAGAGATTCACTTTTATATCTTCTTGCAGGCGACAGCTGTCAGTGGCAGGAGGAAATCAAAATATTAAAAGGGAATAATAAATCACAGCGGCTTAACTGTTTCTGCCAATCCACCGTGATGTACGCAATAATTGACTGATGAAACTGATACCATATCCTGTATACAGCTAAAGGGTCCCTTGGCCATTTGCTTTCATTTTTTATTTAACAAATTTTATGAGTTTTTCACTACAGCTCGTGCCAGACATGGTTTGACGGACTTGTTTTTTTTTTTATTAATTTTCTCACCATTAATCAAAGTATGACATTTCACATCCAACTGATGGCGGGGCAAATGAAAAGCTCTTTACGGAGAAAAAATAGCATTATCTACTTTTAATTTGAAATGGGATTATATGTGGAAATTAAACGGATATGCAGATGTTGCTAACATATTTATTGTTCCTGTACGCAATCGACAGCAGAAGTCAACAGCTCTTTTAAAATTACGCTTGAGTCAAACACAAAAAGCATTTTTAGATCGGCTATTATACTGATTGTAGAATTACTGATTGTAGAAAAACGCCCTCCCACACATTTAAAACCCTCTAGTCTAGTATGAATCAACTCAAGTTCGCTCAAGCGTTAAATGCAAATTACCTCATACTCATAATCACAATACGGAATGTAATTCACACCCCAAATGTAGGTATTCACCTTGCACTTCGATGGTATTTATAGCATACACCTTCCGCCTTAAGGACATGCCATCAATCATTTCCATATAATACATTGTTATGGCCGTATTATGGCATTTTCTTCGCATATTGTGTACAAGGAAAATTGTCGTCACATCCTGAACTGAACAATGAATACACACATGTAGAGAGCGTCCCTAATGACAACAGTAACTAGGTGATGATAGGACACTGAACACTGAAGTGTCTTGTAGTCGCAAACTATTAGCAGGATGTTGCAACATGTTGAATAAATCGCTCATAAATATTCATTAAACGTGACAACTAGTGATCAGTTCGATGCACAGTAAATCCGTTTTTTCCGGCTTTCTTGTTGTAGAATCATTCCGAATGGCGGCATGTAATTAATGAATCGTCTGTCTGGCATTCCATAAATCAATTTCCAAGCTGGCATCTGTGAATTGCGTAATGTAATTGAATGGTAACGTGCATTTAATAGGAGTTCTAAATGCTTTTGCCACTAAAATGGAATGTTTTTAAAACGTTTAGCGGAGTCCCTTATTGAGGGTTACAATTAAAAGAGACACGTATGCTTTGGGTGCAGCTGCCTTGCAAAAATGCATGAGCAAGGATAGTTGGGAAGAGCGAAGACCCACAAGTCGTTTCATAAGCTAAAGAGCTTAAAAATCATGTGGCCACAAACTTTGAACGGACTGCTAGGGACGGTAAACTACCGCTGACTTGATATTGATGTGTTCGTGTACCGTAGTTGATCTTGGTGGACTTTTAGGATTTTTTTAGACAAAAATACACTTATGGTGTTTGTTCTACTCTTGTTTACCACATTCGACCCTTGGCCTTCTCCCTGTGAATACCGGCTTTCTCGGTTTAGCTTGACACGGGACCTAACATTACCATACAACACAAAGATGACAGAAATGGCATTTTAATTGAGTAGACAACCTCATGTAAACTACTTTTCCATCTCTGTATATACAGATGTTCTAGTGTACGAGAAATAGGTTCGCCATTGGTCCTATCTATACCCAGTCCCTAGGTCTAGGATCAGTATAGCAGAAGTCATTGATCATTTGTGAGGTAGGTATGAAACAAAAGTTGTACATTTCACCCAAAAATGGTGTTTCCTATGAAGTCAATATTCCAAATATGGCTTGCAAGGCGTCTATAATACGTCTTCGGTGGGAAGGTTGGTAAACCAAGTCGGATTTCATTTCAGTTGAACTATAGAAAGTTCATATAAGTTAGCTTTAAATGCAGTTTTATGGAGAATGGAGCTGAGAATATCTGACAAAAGAACCTATTAACCTTCACTTTTGTATAAGACGCGTCTGTGTACTTACATTTATAGTGCATTCACTACTCCGGCAGGATTCACTATACTGGGCACTTTGTAGTTAGTAATGTCTGCTACCGTACAAAATCTAAACGTAAGTACAAAGATGTTCTTCAGAGTCGCCCGCACCTCTTCCCAACATTTTTTTTATAAATTATGACTTTTGTGACGGCGCAAAATTGTGTAGCGAGCTTCAACCTTTCAATTTTAAGAGCAAATTCTCTGTCACAAATTCCTGCGAAGTGGTTGATGTGATTAAAAATTGTTGCGCCAGAAAATAGTGTACAGAAATAATACGGAAATATCTGGCTACCATTTGCTGCTGAAAAGTGTCATCATAACACAACATTACCATTATCACAACACATTTTTCTATACCGTCTTCAAGTTGACCTCGTCCTTAAGAGCTCTTCGGGTAAATCACTGCCTTTATCGCAGTTTTTCTTAAATCCCGGATTAATAATAAAAGTACACAGGAAAAAATAAACGACTCTTAAATGAATCATAATCGGCTTTGCACCACTGTTATCACTTTTTTTTGCAGATTTCCACTTACAGCAGACGCCTATTCCCATAAGCACCTGGGATTTGATTCGCAATAAAACGCAATGATAAATGACTCGATCGAGATTTTATTGCTGATTTTTATTATTATTGTCAGATTGAAGAGATTGACCGGGGCAGGAAGAAATACCGTATCTCGGTTTATTATTGTTTTATACGAGTGTGCCAGTTTTAAGATTCCATCGATCCGTTTCCACTTTGGATTCTGATGGGTTTTGTTACGTTTGGCTTGTATCCCATATGCGCCATCATTAGGTCATAAAGTTTATCTTTCACTTTGTACTTCAATTGTTGTTACGAATTGAATTGTAAATGCACGAATTGAATTATAAATTAATTGGGACAACTGTTAACTTGTTGTTGGGTGATTTTGAAAGTTATTTGAAAATGCAATTAGAATCGTATTGAAATGTTTTTGCACAAAAGTTTGACCACTAAGCCTTGAACTGGGCTAAGTGTTGTTTTCCAACTGTACAGTGCAATAGTTGCATTTCCATAAATTCAGTTGCGCACGTAGATGTACGAGATACAAACTACTTTCCAAACAATATGTGCTCTGAGCGGTACCAACTGCAAGCAAGGCAACAATGAGAAGGAGATTTTTTCATCTGTCGAAGGTTGTGCATGTGCACTTTTGAACTTGAATTCAAAAATGTGTACCTATTTTCATGTCAAACGGACGAATTCTTCAATTTATTTTAGAAACGGGAAGTGTAGAAGGCGGTTTTGGACCAAAGGCTAAAGTAAAAAACCCAGGTCCACTAGTCCAACATCGAATACCAAGTCTCCTCAGGTTTGAAATAATTAGGTTCTTTAGTTGCAAGCAACTTGTTTTTTATAAAGAACATGTTAGAAAATTGTTTGAGTATTATAGGCCTATGTGGAGTTCGGCCATAAAATATAATAACTATAAAAACAGGATGCCCTACTACTGCATACCTACTTCCATGCTAATTTTTTTTCGAAATGCGTCATACGAGAGTCTTAGACAGACAGAAGATGGACAGAAGGTACACTTGGTAAAAGCGACGTCAAGGCTTTTCCGAAACTCCTTTGTACAGTAAACAGGACACTCAAACTCTGTCTACATATCTATTAAGGAAGGCACAGAAAGTAAAAGTTCTAGCCGTATGTAAAATGATCTTCCGGTTGTTACAAATTTAAAATCTTTCAGAAATTTGCAGTAGAGGAAAGACGCCTTAGGTGCGAACGCAAATGGAAGGGGACCTCAACCAACTTGGAGTACGCAACTTCCAAGCACTGGGAGATGGCATGGCAAGAATCGTGCAACAACTTATCAGCAAAATTTGGTTAAATCAAAGTAGATATGGAATCCCATCAATGTGTGGAATATACTGTGAACTGCGCCAACTACAGTGGAATACGTCTCATGAATGTCATGTATTAGAATATAACTTGTCGACTTCAGGGCCTAAAACCCTTAGCCAGTAATTTCATCGGCCCACATCAGTCTTGTATAATGGAAAGTCAACTTCTTATCATCCACCAAGAAATTTTTTTTAGATAACACGAACGACCCACAGTCCAGATTGATACACATCATGTCTTTATTGAATTGAAAATCGCCTACGATAGGATATGAATGAAACAAATGAAACAAAGCTACAACAAGTTTTTGATTACGATGGAGAAACCTTTCGAGCTATATTGCTCTATCAAGTGTTTCCTTGGAGATAATTTTTGAAACAAATATACGAAAATTATCAGAGAAAAAGTTTCCCAAAAGTTTCTTGAACAGAATACTTATTCATGGAGCTGAAATAAAGAAAATAGTAGGGAGAACGCCATATGTGCTGATAAGTGTCCATGAAAATAGAGGCGGCGCAAATGCCACAGATAGGTCTGGTTGTTAATGAGGACAAGCCGTCATTGAGCATATCATCGCAATAACGTTGAGAGACATTTACCGTGGTGCTCATGATCACCATGGACCTTAGTCCAAAGACCTTAGTCGAAAAGTTTAGGTTTTCAAAAGATATGGCAGAGGAGGTGAAGCCATGGTTAAACATTTCTCTGTGAATTGCAGATGAATCATCCAGCCTTGAACTTCAGAATTCAATCATACTCTTCACAGCACAAAGAAAAATAAAATAAAAGGAAGTGTAACACTAAATATTTTGGAGGTCACAATATGCAATTTCGCTACAGTGCGTTTGAAAAATCTAGCCTGAACACTAAAAGTGTCTTCTTTCTACTTAAAACCTTCAACTTTGTTCAAGTCATGATAAGGAAAAAACTGCATATAAATTATCAGTGATATTCGCAGAAAAAGAGCCCTTTCACGGAACTAATACGTAGAATGGTTTACATTGAAACTGTCCGGGTATAACGAATAATATATCCTCCAACCCTTTACAACACAATCACATTAAACGATAAAAATTAACTTCGCTTAAAGCAACATTGCTTAAATTCAATTTCATCACCACATCATACATTGGACCACTCATCCTTAAAAATTCCTCTACCAATTGTCCACAGTCGTCTCTTCTCTGTCCGACCACCAATTGTCCTGAAATCGCATTAAATAGAGAAATGATGTGCAAATTGTTATTTTACATGGAATTTTCCAAAGGACTCTGGCTCAGGCCCGGACTCACCCTCATCACTTGAATGCTAATGCTGTGTTATTTTGAAAGCTTTTTCAAATAAATCACGCTTACGTCCCCGTTAGATAAGCAATGAGATTTTTGCCGTACAACAGATTGGTATACCACGCAGTCGGTACTTTCAACATCTACTATGACCAGGATAATGAATGTACATTTGTTCGTTGATGGTCATTACAGGGATGGCATTAGTTTACATTTTTATTAGGTGATTAGTTTCTACGATTGTCTTAAAAGTAGGACCGTCATTTGTATGTACAAGGTCGTATTAAATATAATGGAAATTGTTTAATATCGTCCTTTCTAAACGTGGATTTAAAATATAAATAAAAGTCAAAATCCACCCCAAGTCGTGCATTTAGTGTCGTTAGCTATAATATAGGTTACACGTTACGGCTCAACCTAATTGCGCGCACAAATATTCAGCTCCTTCGTTTCATAAAAAGAATAACAAAACTTTCACAAGAAACTTGTTCACTCTTTGCTCGGCTGCAGTTTGTCTTTGCCCATTGCCCGCAAAAAAGAAAGCCGATTTCACAAAAACTTCCAAGCTATTCCTCCTTCTTATTGCATTCGGCAAAACTTTGTCTTACTTAATTAAATGTTGTTTGTGAAATGGCAGAAAATAGAGCAGTGATCCTAAAAAAAAATGTTTTCGAAAGTAATACAAAAAGAGCATTCGTAAGACTTGGATAAGCAGAGGAGAAAAGAAATATGCAGCACAACATCATGTACCATTTGCGTTTAAGAAAACACTCCGCCAAATTGGCAGGATATTTAAAGCAGCCGTGGGATTATTTACACAAAATCTGGAGTTTATAAAAGGTCTGCAGTACGCCTTAAGAATCCCATATCTTGTGCTCAGCATACATTTTCTAATTCATAGGTACAACAGACTTGACGTGCAAAATTTAAAAGCTCATGCAGTGATTTTCACTCCTGAAACCGTTCCATTGGCACAAGAAATACTAAGCATTATTTTTTTACGTAAAAAACCATCACCGAAACCAAGGAAAGGCTAGATACATCTGCACCATCAATTTCAATGGTTAAAAAGTATAGTTTACTGAGTTCCGTTGTACCAGCACAAATGACGTCGAACTTTCAGGGCGCCCCAAAGAGGTCGTTCGAATGATATTGGACGATCTGAGAATTAAAATTCGTAAGATGGATGAGGCATCATTGAAACAAATGCCTATTTTAATAGTTTTGAGAAAACCTATTATTCATAGGGAATAAAAATAATTGGAAAAACGCTGGGTTAAGTATCGAGCTAAAAGGAGATTATGTTGAGAAATAAAAAAATTGTTGGCCAAAATAAAATATGCATTATCCCACAAGTCACCAACCTATCAACATTTCAAAAAGTGTGTCTGCAATTTTTCACTTGCTTAAAACAATCGTTACTAAAAAGAATACACTTTTTTTAACAAAAACTTGTAAAATGAATTTCAAGATGTACCTTTGTTTTGAAGTAATTGCAAAATGATTTTTGCTGAACAAATGTAGTGTAAACGCATTTCAAAAAAATTGTCTTAAATAGCTAGGACTTAGATGTTTTTGAATTTTTTTTGTAAATGTAACAAACGATAGCGGAGTTTTCTAGTCTGACCATAATCTCAGTCTAAATTCACTTCTGTTTTGTTTAACACTGACAGAATCTTATACAATTTCTTCCAAGGCCCAAAGAGTATTTTCCAAATTTCAAAATTTCTTCACTATTCAGCTATGAAAAGGGTATTTTAAAAAAAATCATATGTACTGCTTGTATATTGAAATCGCTTCCTAGATTGTGCTAACACATCAATCACTACCCTCTCAACATGGATCAGGGGGTCAATGTTAAACAACGAACAATATTCCTTTTTAATTCTGAAGTCGAAACTGGGAGAGCCTGGGTTATGTCCACAGCCAATTTTTTGCATTTTACTTAAATATGTATCCAATCAGAACACATCCCAATCACAGGCAGCGTTGTTATGTGATCGTATTTATCGTAAAAGTGACGATTTCCGAAGGGTAATACGACGTTCCGATTTTTGTTCATTTTCGACCTAATTTCGACGATTTCGTAAATATTTTAACGATTTTTTCCGATATTATACAAACATAAATACGATGGGTAGACCGAAATACGAGTCGATAGATAAGATCCAACCAGTTTCAGAAACAGAGCCTAAGAACAAATTTCAAAGTATGTGACTTTACATTGCCAACACATACCTTTGCAATTAGCAAGCATCCATTATCGAACGTACTCCAGTGTTTTTGCGTTGCGCCCTAGTTATAGCCATACGTAAAACGGAACAGTACAAATTTTTGTTTGTTATTTTTGACCTTTTAAACCTAATGGTTTAACAAAATCTTGGCCCTAAAATGTTGCTTAGAATAATTCAAAATGTTAGTTTACCATATAATTTTCAAATTTTCTACGAAAAACTTTTCCAATCAATTTCACAAAAAAAAGAACAAAACATTCCACTGAAACATTTTATTTCTTTATGTTCCATCCCTGAGATTTTCTTTTTTCTTATGTAATCCAATCAGTGTTAGTTATTTTGTTGTAATTGTTTTCGAAGAGAAACATGTGTCTGACAGATTTTACTCCTAGTTATAGTTATATTTTTTTGCTTTTTTAGAGCAGTTAATCCTAATGGTTCAATTCTGTTTATCTTAAAATGTTGCTAATGAATTATTAATTTAGTTTATCAAAAAAAAAATAAACAAATTATGTTAGATTTTTATGCTATGTTTCCACCGGAGATTATCTGCGAGATTTAGCAAAATTTCCGTAAATCCCGCATAAATCTCGGGATTTATCATACAAAAGTTACTCTCATAAAAAAGAGATTTGGATTTAATCTCCTAAACTGACCAGATTTACATGTAGAGTCCGGTTTGTGAACACACTCTCTACAGCTCGGAATGTCAAAAATACCAAGCAAACAGAGCTTTATTTGACATTGTGTCATAAAAAAAACATATCCGAATTTTTTTTCTGTAATTTTGCGATTTCTTCTAAAAATGGAACAATCAAACCTTTCAGTATATTTTGTAGAATCAAATTTTAGCTAATAATATTTAAAGCTTTCCGGAACTCATGTTTTATCAATTTAAACTTTTTATTTTTTTCCTATTATCACAATTTTGGGTTGTTCGATTTGGAAGAAGTTGACAACATCTGGTGAAACGTCAAGTTAATCTTGTTTTTTTTTGGTGGAAACACCTCAGGATTTATTTGTAATCTCTTGACCTAAATCTCGCGATTAGTGTCCGGTGGAAACGTAGCATTAGGAATAGTAATTACCTATTATTAACTATTAATTATACATTTTTACGTACAAAAAACTTTTTCCTATCTACTTTAAAGCCACAACAAAGAACCAGATCATTCCACTGTAATATTTCATTTCCCAAATTAGAATTTGTTGTAATTAATTTCGTAACAAACATTTTTCTGACAGAATTATATGCTTTTCACATCGAGCCCAAAAGCGGGTTTTCGCCAAAACACGAAACGACTTCCAATCGTTGGGTTGTTGGAACAAACACACCTTTTGCAATATTCAGCAAAATGGCTGGCTGAACAAATGTTAGGTTTGTTTGACGTGGCTAGCACTAGTACCCACTAGTGCGCACTGAGAAGTGTCAGCTGATTTTCCCGCCTACCCAAAAACCTGCAACACCCTGAAAATTCGGCTATCATATCGAACGCAAAATATGCTGCCCTGAAGTCTGGCAGTTTTTGAATTTGAAAAATACTTATGTTTTGGTGAACGAAGTACGAAGATATTAACACTTTATTCTGTTTATTGTTAAAAATGAGTGAACTCAATTCTGATCTTGTGCTTGCCATAATGCAAACAAGTTGATAAAACTGTTTGCAATATATGCGATGCACTAAAAAATGTAATCAGCTTTGATTCCAGAATTTTTTCATTCCATTTATCTATAAAATAAGGTTTTAGTCCATAAACGTTGTTGTATTCAAACAATTCCCTTTTGAATATCAAATTTATTGTATATATCTTTATTACGATATTCAAATAAACGAATAACAGCAAGCGAAATGACAGCAAATGCTTGCACCGAAATTTAACGACTAGTGTCTCACAGCTGACAACTTTTTTCGGTTGCATTTTACGTGTGACTAAAGCTATAACGAAGGCCTTCAATGCTAACTTGTAATATGTTTTCTCGAGATTTTTAAATACCCTTTGGTTGCTTTAATTTTTAACATTGCAGATTGGTTGATAAATAAAATTGGTTAGAAGCATTTACTTTCCTTAAGGGACATAAATTCTTAAGCCGCTTATCATAGGAAGGTAGGTAGGGAAATAACCAATAACTTGTTTAAGGGTGTAAACCCCTAAGAAGGTATAATTAATAATATTGGTAAATACTTTTAAGGCTAAATTTGCCTAAAACATAGGAGTAGTTACTAAACTAATAATGGAGATTTAAGTTCAAACTGTCCGATTTCTCACGAGCAGAACAAAATAACATTCAAACTATGACCTCTACGCTCTTAGGCGGCTCTCCCACTGAGGCAACAAGCAACAAGCAACTGGCAATAGGAAACATGCGATATTATCGCTAACAGTTATTTTACATTGAATCAAATTAGACGTCTCACATTAAAGCAACTCAATATCGGTCGAACGAAAAATGTTGCTGATTGCGGCAACATTATTGCTGGCGATACACAGCGCATGTTGAAAAGCGATATATATCGCATCGTAGTATTAACATTTGCGAGTAGTGAAATGACGGGACGCTAGAAACTTCTGCGCATTGTTACGAGGTTTTAATTAATTTTGGAAAATATGTCGGACGATCCAATTTTTAATACAAAAGAGTTTCAAAAGTTTTGGGGCTCATTCTATAACAATTTTGAAATTGGGTGGGGTGTGCTCTAAGTTCCTATGTGCAAATATTTCCACCATGATTTATTAAATTCTTAAATTATTTTTTCTTAAATTCCACCACATTAGCAAAATCGTATAATCGGAGTCGTCGGATGACATGACAGCTAGAAATTTCTGGCAACACTGTTGCTTCAATGTGAGAATAGGTTAAAATAAAAGTTGCTCATTGCTTATTGCTTATTGCTAGTTGCTTATTGCTTATTGCTTATTGCTTGTTGTCTCAGTGGGAGAGCCGCCTTATACGCATTTTTTGTACCCGTACAATTGCAAAATACGACAGATACGATTTGAACCGAGAAAATATACGATTCTCAAAAAATATCCATAACAACACTGATCACAGGTCCAATCACAGCGTAAATCGCAGCAAACATAACTTGAAAAGCAAGAACTTGCGATCCGTGACACTAGCGTGGTTATACCTATAGCACAGATAAGTAATATACCTATAGAACATTATGAGAACGCTCACAAGAGAGTCAAAGTCATATGTACCACCATAAGTACTCGATAAATACTCCTAGGAATACATGACAAGCTCATTATTTTACCACGACGTACAAACCATTCATCATCAGAATAAAAATATGCCCCTGGAATGGTCATTAGAAAATGGTATCCTCGCGACAAAAAGACATTTCGTTGTCCCTTCTTTCAGTTGCCAATGACAGTACCAGTGCCATAGCCAGGGAATTTATCTTCAATTCGGAACAGTTTTCCTACCATTCTAGTGACTAGTAAATTTAACGACTCCTGCGTACACTCCTGCCACTGTTGCAATAACGATGCAACTTTTATGCCCAAAGATGCAATAAAAGAACAAAAAAAAAAGCTCCCCCACACAAGTGAAAGTCCGTCTCATAAAGCAGATAAAAGGACTTTTGCTGATGGACTTAACAAAGTTATGGTTACATTTGTGGTTCGCTGAATTTTACAGCACATATGCGAATTATGTGTGTGCGTGTTTGCTTTGGTCCTCGCTTTTCAGCAAGTGGTGGCAATTTCATTTGTGACTTGTGCTGCATCCTTGAACTCTTTTTGTTTTATTTTTCTGCTTACAATTTTGGCTTTGTGCCGTGATATGTATGCGCTTGGGCGTAAAAATAATTTATGTTGCGTTAAAGCATCCGACTTTGTGGCAGAATTTATGGGGGATTTCTTATTCACTGACAGTGTCGGATGTAAATGGAAACAGAAAGTGAAACACACAGTATACATATGTATTTGCATGGAAATGAAATATGAACGTGTGTGATATGTTGTCTTTTTGAAATAAACATGCTTTCATTTGTTGCCGTGGTAGGTAATAAATATTTATTTTTCGGTAAGCTGCGTAGGGGGACGGGGAATATCAATGAAAAAAGGTAATATAAATTCAGGCCAGTCGGATTAGCGGGATTATGAAGAGAAAAAAAGATAAGCGTGCACTTAAAATATTCAAATTGGGATTCTTTTCATTAAGTCCAGTTGAATTTTGATTGCCCACCAAACGGAGGTAGGTATTTTACGATCGAGGTAGGGATGGTGGATATTATGCTTCGCTGAATTTCGCTAATGGAAGGAACGTAATGAAGTTTACTTTTATTGCTTATGTGTGCTGGTTTACAGCATTTCCAAGAAAATATATTATGACAAGTGCTGAACATAATTTGTAATCTGTGGGTATCCAACAATTTATATAAATTTTTTGGTTGAATACTCAATTATACGCGATTGCCGAACCTTTGAACTTTAGTTACTAAAGTGGTGCCATTGTGGACACGGTGTACGTATGCCTCTAAGGAGGAAGAGGTTCCATTCCAGTTATGTGTGCGAAGCGGAAGGCATGTTTTTCGTTTACTGCTGAGTGATTCTTACATTCATTTGCACAATAAAATTCTTACTGTTCGTAGCATTAATTTTTGAAGCATAAAGCATCTATACACTGAAGACTGGAGTAGTCTGTTCCGCCCTAGCTCCCAACAGGTCTAGCTTCTGTTTGATCAATAGGCTATACCTATCATAACTGATTTTTATGAAAGCCTTAAGCTTTTTATACAATATTTTATTTCACTGACGTTTGTCATCAAAAATCTCCACACTATTGTACAAAAACAAAAGTATAAATGTCACATATTTTTCTGTACATCATTTAATTCGCTAACAGTTTCTGATTTTCTTTTACTTTATCCGTTGTTTCTTGAAATAAAGTTATTCACGTCAATTCTGAGATTCTACTTACTTACATTTTTATACTGCTTTCGGCCAGAAATTTCCGCTCGAATAGAATTTGACATATATAACTCGATACGATCGAAACTGGGAACACGGGGAGAAATGAACAAAAAATTAATCTCTATGAAAATCGAAAGTAGGAATGCCAGTTTGAGGAAGTCGAATAGTTTTCTATTCGATTCGGATCTCAGAATAGAGGTCATTATCACAGCGGGAAGTTTCTATCTATTGTGCACATTTCGACTTTATGAACTTTTTCACAAGGTTTTAGACAAAACAACCTCCACCAAAGATAAATACTCGCAGAAGTTCATCCGGCTGCTATTACATTTCACCCACATTTATCTCAAAAGGCAAAAATAGAAGGGTCCTTTTACACCCGTCAGTGACAAAAACAAAAAAAACATCAAGCATACACTTACAACTCTTCCTGTTCACAAAGATACATTTTTTTGCTTCGCCATTAAAGCGACAATTTACGACAAAGTAAATATACCTACACTAAAAGCATATCCCATCAAGGATAACCATTTGAAACTCAAAATTTAATTTGTTCCCCCGGATGGCTCCCAGTGTCACACACTTATCACCAAGCTATACCAGTCACCTTTGTCACTGTGAGTCTCCTCGAGCAAGTGACAAAGCAAATATATGCTGATTTTTCTGTCTCAACTTGTGCGACGAGTAAAACGACGGTGCTTAGAAAAAAGGTCCATGGTACCTACCCTCTACACAACACCAAGCCTGCCTCTATAAATTTATTTCAAAAGCGATGATGTAATTTCAGATTTATTTCGCTCGGCAAACATTTCTAGAACCTTTTTGCACAGTTTAAGTTGTATACGGTATTACCTTGTGAACTTATGTATATGCGAGCACTATGCTCTAGGTCTGAAAGAATTGTGTATGCGCAACACTGTAACATGTGCGAGTACGTTTACGTACGAAGGCAATCAACTCAACTACTACCTATAGTAGTATTTTTGGCATACGAGTTTGTTGTTGTGTCGAAATCAAGTTACAAGAGATAAGAAATTGAGTGCCTTGTTGGAATGAAAGACAAGAGCTAATGACTGACTTGAGTTAATTGCATGTGCTTAAAGAATTATTTCTCCTTAAGGTTTAGGAAGTGCCGTGCCTTTGCCTCGAAGGAGTTTATCTTACAGAAACATTGATACATAATATGAGTAATAAACTTTGGGTTTGTGTTGCAGGTCATAATGCGGGTTGGAGTGGTTCTTGGTTATTGGTCTTTATGGGATGGCCCCCGGATTTATTCACATTTTCTCAGTGAGTTATCGCCTGCGGCAGAAGAGCCTGTTTAAATAATGGATTTTATTAAATTGTTCGTAGGAGCGTTAAGTGCGAACAATGAAGGGCGACGAAAGGAGAGTTTTAATTGATAAATTCGCAGGGAACAATATTTTGTCCGATTATTTGTTTGTCATGACAAGGAAAGGTTTCTTAAGTGCTGGAGGTGGAAAAGTAAAAGGAGCAGCACTTTATAATGGATTAAGGCCCATTTTATTCACTCGAAGTTGAACACAACTCGGGGAGTTTTCCATATAAAATGGGCCTAAATAAACAATGGCCAGAAACCGCGTGAAAGCTAAGTACATACTTAGAGACACAGAGGCCAACATTTTACTATAAAAAGATAAATTGTTATTTTATTTTGAGGTGAATAAGACTCAGTTATGTACGCTTACTTTGCCCTTATGAATACAACGTATTGGGTAATGGATGTGTGCTACATGAAGAAGGTATTGTTTAGCATCGCATAATGAATTTTGCAAATTAATGGAACCACAACTAATAAATATGTATGTTAGGGTGCGCCTTATTGTAAGAAAAAAAAAAAAGTTTGAATTCTGACCGTCCCAACCCGTCATTTTGTTCCTTTTGATAAAAAACAATGTTTCTGAAAGTTTTATAGAAATCGGATAATATATAGAGGTCGCTACCGATAACCAAATATTACAGAGGGCTCCATTAAATAATGGATTAATAGAAATAGTTATAAAAAAATATGCAACTAAAGTTTGGTTTACAAATTCGATTTTATTTAGTAGAAAACATAAATACATGCACAAGATACAGTAAAATGAACAAACAAAATAAACTTAAATTATTGCTTCACTTCAGCAATGTTGTTTTTTTCCTGTTAGGATATTTATTTCTGTAGTCTTTAAATACCAGTAACAGAAACTGCTTCTGTTCTTCGTTGTTATTGTGTAGCTTGTTGTACTCATCCATAAGCATTATTCTTCGCTCAGCGATGTCGTTGAGCACTCTCATGTTGCGTATACTCCATACTTTACTTCATTGTAGGCCTTGTCCTCGGGCGAATCATCCACATCTTCAGTTAAGTGCTCCGAAGAAAGTCCTGTGAAATAAATAACCGGCGGGTATTTGAGCTTACGAAATCCTCCAACCCTTTTGACTGAATATTGTCAATGTCTACAGCGCAAACCATCTTTCTTTTTGTTTTATTGGAGACTCCATCATCGAAAAATCCAAAAGCCACAAGTTCTTCCGACAAGTACCAAAGGTGTCCAAGGAACTATTAAAGAGCAACCTTTCAAATAATTTCATTTATTTTCTTTTAGTTTTCAAGGTTTTTGAGCAGTTCAAGATCATTTCGTGGAGCTGACGTACAATCGGGGGCAGTCATCCAGACCCTAACATAGAGTCTCACAACAAATAGGCAAATGTCAAAAAATTCCATGTTCTTCTCTCTTTGTCAACTTGAACTGACTCCGGAACATCCATATCTTAAGGGAGTAGATAGCTTTAGACATCCATCTAGCACGACGTAGTCCAGACAGAGCCTTAAATGATGTTTTTTTTTTTCTGAGGAACTCCTCCTAAGAAAATAATTGTGTGTTCCAGAAGTTTCCTGTAGTCACGGGCTTTATTCCAAATTTCTATAACATTTTTCGTAGTCGAACGAGGTGCTTCTTTAATGTTTTGTTTTAAATTTTATTTTGTAATGGAAGAACAATGAAGAATTTCCTTCCTTGAAGGCAATATTCTTTCACTAAGACATGATGTTATTTGTCCAATCAACCAAATTTCGGTCTTCTTTCTAGTGGTTACGTTAGCTGATTTTAAAAACCCTCCTTGATCAGAGCTATAACTAGCTGCGGCCATATCCATGTTCACTGTTCAATTCACTTTTTTAATTTAATTAAGCACAAAAACAGAATAGAGATGGTACAGTATGCGGCACATCGCAATAGACTGTAAAATTATATTCAATACAAAGCGTTGTAGGGGTAATATAACGCGCTAAAACATATTTTTTATTCTTATTTTAGCTCGACAGACATTTAAAACTGAAATAACAAAAAATTGGCTTGCCTTTTGAACCAAAAGCCTTTCGACTTATTCAGTGTATTTTCAAAGCCCGGTAGCGACCCTTACATTTTATCCGATTTGAATAATTTTTATTTTCTATTTTTTTTCTCAAGAGATGAAAACAATTGACCGGTTGGGAAACGGTAATTTCAAAAGTTTGAAAATAAGGCGCACCTTAAGTATGTACAAAAATCTATACCAAGATTTTCACAATCTTTCGAAATTGTTTTTTTTTTTTTTTTTTGTTTACGCTGGGAGGTGGTAACTTAGTATTGAATAGTTCCGTCATTTTTGAGTTGATGTAATTGAGGAGCCTAAGTTTATGTCTATTAGCTACTTTTTTGACTTCATCTTCAATCGTTTCTATTTTTAGATCCCTATGCAGATCAGCGTGTCTAATGTACCACGGTGCATTTACTATATTCCTTAGAACTTTGTTTTGAAATGTTTGTATTTTCTGTAGATTTGTTTTGCATGGAGACCGTAGGTCCACACTGGTTTCAGAATTTGCTTATAAAGCAGTAGTTTATTGTAATTTGACAAACAAAAGTATTTCCCTATAAGCTAATACATTTTACTATATCGCATATTTAGTTCTTCTCTTTTTTTTTTCTTTACATGTGCTTTCCAGCGCAGTTTTGCGTCCAGTGTCATGCCTAAATATTTGGCTGTGTTTGCGTAGTCTACCTACTTCTTTATTATTTATGAATATTGGTATGTGCTGAACATTTCTATTCGTTTAATTTATATGGACCGACTTTGGGTCATTTAGTTTAATTTGCCATTTTTTGGTCCATTTTGATGTACTTATAGATCACTGCCATCTGTAGTCGCCTCAGTGGTTTCGTCGCACAATTCGGCAAGTCGCCGATAAATAAGAGATGCAATATAAGACCTAGCACGCTGCCTTGCGGTACACCAGCTTCTATTTCTCTTAAGAGTAGTCATTTCCTTGTTTAATTCTAAAGAATCTTTGTAATATATAGGACTCTAACATTTGTCGGGTGAAAACTGTCGGATGCTAGTCAGACCTTCGTGAGAAGTGGCGCTGTGAAAACCCCTTAACATGTAATTTGTGTTTTCCGAGGATCGAAACTGGAAGCACCACTATATGAATTATAATCACGGAGACCTAAGTATATACTTTGATATTTTCAATACGAATATCATCTGTGACAAAAAAGGATACATGTAGGAATATATTTACGTAAGATCACCTTTCATTGGTCCCTATTTAGGAAAAATTCATTTGGAAGAAAAATCCCAAAGAAACAGTATTTAAGTTTATTGTGTTTAGAAAACCAAAACAATTGCCTAATTTGACCTTAATTGTACAATTTCCAGATGAGCTCCAGCTATTAATTTAGATTAGGACCACTTAAAAAGTAAAACCCCAAACTAATTGCTTGGAACATCACGAAAACCCAGAAACTCATCAAATAACGAGCAGACAAATACATGACTCGATTATCTCAAATTGACAATTATTTGTAGCTCATACACATAATATAACGGCAGGAGGGCATATACCGGAGTCCCAGTCTCCCAGTGGTCAAACAGTGGCAGAGAAAGAGAACAAGGACGAGACTGACAAACAACAGACAACAACGGGCCGTCACCATGGCATACGATGTATATTACATCCTTACTCTTCAATCCTCACAAAAGAAAAGAAATTACTGCGAGGATGGACATGGAGGTAGGTAATTGGAATTTCAATTGTCTTAGAAACCTAGGAAATGAATATACAGCATATATGTTATTGCGCTTGTGTCTTTGGGTACCTAACCTTTAGTAATGTGTTGTAAAAATTAAAAGGCAAAGCCGGGCATGGGTAAAAGAAAAGTTATGTCTTTCGGTTTTCACTCCGTACTTAGCTTAAGCTCAGCTGTGCGTTTGTTTATTATTTTAACAATGGAACATGGAAGATTGGTGTTTTATGTTTGCACTTGACGTTTATAGAATTGAGGCTTTTTCATGGAAAGTAGTTCAACAAACTCTGAAAGATTTAAGTAGAGATTGCGAAGGTGGTTCTTAAGGAGGTTTGCACATATGATGTCATCAACTTGGTCTCGTTGCATTCTTTCGACTAACCAAATGAGAATGTGCGCATGAGGCAAGCCTCTTTTTAGCCATTCAATCATAGAGTATAACCAAAGACACTAACCACACCTATCAACTTGGTTGGTAAATGGTAAGCCTTTTCCTTTCACTCCCCATACCTAACCCTATTCACTAATGACCAGAATACCACAATTGTTACACGCTCATTTTTCGTAACAACCCCTACGTGCAAACTCAAAATGCTCCACAACTCCTGTTGCTTGTCATCATTGTCCACGTCCCCCCTACATTTCAACTTACTCACACATACTTATTCAACATACATATATGTCAAACAAAAATGATGGATTCAAAAACCATGACATAAAAAAAGGATCTACTCCATTTCATGAAGTTACTTAATGTAACATAGTAAACATAAACAAACTTATTGGTAATATTTAAAAAAAAAAATGTTGACAACAACAATTTGCTTGGAAAATAAATAAAATAATTGACAACAACAATTGCTTTGAAAATATAATTTTTTTTTGTATTTGAAGTGTCGCTACTCGATTTCTATCCAGTTTATTTTTTTCAAAGTGCTTTTCCCCATGAAAAACGAAATGTGTGCCTTCAACGTCACCTGTTGAGAATTTTCCAACTTTTCTTTTTTCATAAACCATCCCTGATTCAAGACGAATAAAACACACCAAAAATCATTGAAATCGGTTGAGCCGTTCGTGAGTTATAAAGTCACAACGCACTTGCAACAATTTTATATACATAGGCTAAATTTTTCGAACTCACAATGGCGAAATTTCCCATACAAAATTGCATATTGTGACACCTAGAAAATATGGTTTTTAAGTCTTGCAAAAACACAAGTTTGTACAAATGTATGCGCGAAAGTGAGAAATATTGCATTCTGGTTTATTATTTATAAACATATATGAAAATATACCTATATAATTCTGTACATGAACTTATTTCTTCCAATGTTCTTTTGGTTAAATGCTTTTTTCTACTTTATCTTCTTTAACCACCAGTGCTTGCTTTTTCATTGGTTTTGCTTAGTAAAAAATATATCCGATTTACTTTTAGGAACTTTCCTTTTAGAGTTGTCACAAATAGAATTCACTTAAGTTTGGACCGCTTATACCCTGAGCATCTACTTTTGCAAACAAACCTCAGTATTACCATAAGCGAAAATTTATGCGAAAGCGCAACTACAAACACTTGGTCAGATTCAAGAACTCAGGTTAGCTTTTGGCTGCAACAAAACCCCCACCAAACTCTTCGAAAAGGTATAGTTTCATTAAAAAAAAGAGAATCTCTAATGAATCTATGGATGGTGTAAAAATAATATAATAATAATTTTTACTGTCACTATTCAGCAGAACTTCTCGAGAAATAACAGGCAGTAAGTGCGATATACAATTTTTAATGTAAGTTGTTTTGTTGCTTGTCAAAGACGTTCCAAGAGGTCCTTTAGATCATCAGTAAGATCCGATGTCAATCATCAATCTACGACACAAATACAAGCTTAAATCAATCGTGAAGTACTAGAAAACAAAGGAAGGCGTATTATAAAAAGTACTGTGTTGCAAATTTAATTTGCAAATTATGTATTGTTTTTTCCTGGAATAAAAATTATGAAATTTTAGTTTGCGATGTTAACAACTGTAATAGATGGTTGTCGCACTAGAAAATGTGGAGGTCTAATTGTTAATTGGCACCGTTTCACTAATGCTGTAAACTTTTACCAAAGCTAGCAGCCAATCGTCGGCATTAGTGTTTCATAGTTAGTTAGGCCGAATGATTTATATATGGACCTGCTCAGCCTATCACTAAGTTAAGGCTCCAGATTCCAAAGGTAAATTTTTCTTAACAAAAAAATTGCAACGAAATGTTAAACCATATCGATCTGTTCACCTTTGTCACTATTGCAGACAACTACTGGCAATAAAATTAGAACGTTAAGATAGGAAACGAACATTTTACGTCCCCCAACAACTTCACTTCAATTTAATTTACTTTTTAAGTGAACAAAAGGTAAACGATAAAATTTATGAGGCACCTAAATTCTTTGCCTCGCTGCAAGCACCGTTTCCGAATTGCGACCATTAAATATTTTCAAAACAATGATCAAACAAAAATATAACAAAATAATGGTCAAACAGAAAGGGGTTTTCCTGTTCGACTGTAGTGGAAGGGAGCTCCATTTCACTTGAAAGAAATTTGGAAATCATTTTTCTTATCCCTATATTTGGTAGGATTTGTATTTTATTATTAAAAAAAGGTCAGGTTTGAATGGTATCCTAATGAAATAAGAACAACGCGGCATGAGGGGATTTAATGATGTGTGCTTTTGATTTGTGTTTATTGTTAGTCTTGGACCTGGTCTTTCGGCCAGATAGCTTTTCCACAAACGTCACAAATATAAGTAAGTAGGTACATATTTATTTTCGGAAATTGTTCCTTTCCAAGGAAAAACCTTTATTTTTTGTGTGAAGTTCAAACGAATTTTCCGTTATAAAATAATTATGCAAATACATATTCCTATACATCAATAGGCATGTTACTCGTGCATTGGTTGCCATATACCTAAGTAGATTTCTTTCGAAATCCCCATGTTTGCTTTTGTATCCTGTTTGTATTTGGTCGGAGGAATTGCGTTTTTTTTTTTAATATTAAAATACCACACATCATGTCAATTATGCGTAGGCGTGGAGATTTATCTTTCACTAGCTTGAAGGCAGGGAATGCTTTTTATTAGGAAAACATGTCAACCATAAGGGCAGGGACATGCCCGGTATGACTGCATTGTTAGGGTATGTATACCAATTTAATTTTGGAGGCGAAATTCATTTTGCTTCGGAGTAAACAATGTCCTGTTTGACGGGGATTTGGAAACAATATAAAGTGACTGCACAGGAAACGCGAAATATTGTGGTACATAAACTTTTTTTTTGCCATTAGTCATAAAGTCTCCAGAGTTTACGCTATTAGTAATGACAATAACTGAGAGAAAATTGCTCGAAACTAGTTGTGGCGAAAAATATAAGGAGAGCGACCTGGTAGACAGTACCCTTAAATTTTTCGGTAGCTCATATTTTAAATCGAATGGAGGTAGATACTGCTTACCATGTTGTTCATGGCCATGCAAAAACATGTGGTTACTAACTGGGATTGAGCTAGAAAAAAGCGAGACCACTTGCACTCAGAAAAAAATACTATAATATCTACTAATAGGAAAAGCCATCCTATCAATGCTTTTTTACAATTAAAATTGTTCAATGGTGTTTATCCGATAATAATTTAAAAACTATAATAGTAATGGTACGGTTTTCCTTATTATTTATTTATGTGTTCACCTTTTTTGATTCAATATTTTATCTTATTATTTAATAAAAGTATGCACTTTTGTTTCCGAAAGCTTTTAATAGGAAAAAACAACTAGTTATCGAAAGTAAATACCACTTAAAATGAATAGAAATTACGATAAAAACAATTACAACATACTATTATTTCTATAGTATTTAACTTCTTAAATTAAAAGTGTTTACTATTACCATAAAAGGACTGTACTGTTAAAATAATAATCCAATACTACTTTTTCCATGTGGCCCCTATTTATGTAAAGTTGCGTATCCTTTTGGAACTAATGGTATTTACTGTAACTGTGCTATTACTGTACTGTTACAACAATAACCCAATACTGCTGTTTCAATGGGGCCCCTAATTATGTAAAGTTGCGTATCCTTAGCAGTAGTTACGCCTTAGTAGTAGTTACGCCATCTTTAAACGATGCAAATTAACAAAATAGAATGTTTATATAAAATGAAAACAACTCTTAAAATTTTCTCTGGAATGCACCAATGCGAAGAAATTTTAAACTTATTTTCTTTTCCTACTTCCAATAAAACAGTGACTGAAATATTAAGTATGTAATCTAAAATTTTGTATTTTGGCGACATTTTTCGAACTTCTCCAACCTAAGTGTGTAGCTATACATATTGTGGTGTTTTTGAAATTATTCATCAGTTTTTTTTATGCATATTGCTTTAGGTAAGTGCATTTTGGAGCGTTCTAAACTGTATATTTTTTTAATTTTTTTTTGTTTTAACTTTTTTCGGGACGTTTTTCGTTGCAATTTAAAACGATTTTTTGTGTATGTTTTGTGATTTTTTAACTTTCTCCATTACGTAGTAAGAGAAAGATATTGGTTTCGTACAAAATTTCGAACTCGAGATTTTAATCAATTCTGATATTTTGATGATAGAGGAACTCAAAAAAGTGGGTCACAAAATTCTGTCCGGTCTGTCCGTCTGTCCGTCCTTCCACAGGCCTACAGCCTAAACGGCTTCCCGGATTACGTTCAAACCTCGGATTTGGAGTTTTTGGGCTTACAGCTCGGGAGGTGTTTTTTTTTTTTTAAGGTAACCTCAATATTAATGGTACTTCCCATATAAAATTTTCGTACCAGTTTGATTTGATCGAAAACGGCTCCAACGATTTCAACCAAAATTGATATTTAAGCTTAAGTGGGTGAGGTTACTACGACTGCGTACTCAGTTTTTGGCTAAAAATTCGAACAACGGTACTTTTGAATTTTCGAAATATCTTGAAAACGGTCCACCTATACGATTGTAACAAAAATTCATTTTTAAGGTAATGTGGTCCATTAGAACAACAGCAAACTCAGTTTTTCTCATTATTATCGTACAAAGGATTTTTGAAAATTGTATTTTTTTAAAAATGTTCTTTTGTTTAATTTACCTGAAAACGGCAAAATCGATTCTGGCCAAAATGCAGACTTAAAGTCAAATCAATGTTTTCAAAACTATTGTGTCCTTAATTTTCAATTCGAAGCACCGAAAACGCTAATTTTAAAAACTGCTCATATCTCGAAAACCCCATCGTTGATTTCGATAAAACTACGAAGCAATGCTTACATACCGAACAATAACTTATAATCGGTTTTCACCTACATATTTACGCAATAGTATTTTTCAAATTGAACATTGCAATATTTGGTACTGTTTTGTCTGGCAAATTTTACAAAAACCGCTCTAAAGATTTTGACCAATATACATATAAAAGATAATATAAGTATTATTAATAAGATCCCGTACTTTCTTGTTCTCAAAAAAATTCGAAGATGTGAGTTTTTTTTAAATTATTTATCAAAAAATACTACAGAATTCACGATCTATGTATTTTCACATATATCTACGGTATGTTTTTGTAATAGGTTTAATGCCCCATATCTTGTGAGTTGTAAGACCTTATAAAATAGTACAGTAGCCGCTTATAGCCCTCTAGCCAGAACTTGCGACAATTACCTGTTACTGATAGCTTAAACTTTTAAAAACTTATATTGTTATTTTATATAACTGCCATTTGAGATAGATATCCAATTTTTTGTTTTCTTTAATCTAGTAGGTATCGAGAAAGTTTCGTTCGACCCAGTCGTGCACTTTATTTCTTTTGTTTTTGGTGGCGTTTCTTTTTATCAAGGGCAGCTTTTTTAAGTTTAATATCATAGATCGGAAACTAGTTTTTTTATAGGGAAAGTTTTACAAAGAACTGTTTTTATTTATTTATTAGGTATATCGTAATTGAAGTAGTGGTTCGTCAATCTCAGTTTTAATGTTAACTCACCCGCGACATGTCTCCCTTACATCCGAACGTACATTTCTTGTTACGCCTATAGAATTCCCTTCCGCGTTTTATAAGAGAAATAGACGAATTATCGAGATGGAGGAATAAAATTTAACTTTTCTTTTCCCAGTAATGTAAAGATACATCTACCTATAAAGTTTATCGACTTTCTCCAATGTTTCCTAATGTTCTAATCGATTTTCCGTCTTTTTATTTTTTTTATTTTTAGTTTATATAATGTTTACTGAAATTTTTGATAAAAGCTCAAGTAAATTATTTTTTTTATAATAAATCTTTGAAACCCTAGCTCCCATAATGCTAAATCTTAGCAAATCACTAAATTATAAGACAACATGTCTTAATGTGATTTTTGCATTTCTGGAATAAATAAATAAAATAATATAAAATGTACTTTCACCCTCCTATTAGCTGCTTTCAGAGTATCTGTATCAAATTCAGTCTAAAATTAAAAAGTATGACTTAAAACCACAGTTTAGCTTTAGAGAATACAACCGATCAAACTTTCTGAAAAATGTGTCTATTAAATTTTGCTAGCAACTCATTTTTATGAAACGACTAAGAATAATTCGGTATCTAAAGTTGATCGCAGACCTACATAAAACTGTTGCCCCAGTCCACATATTGCGAGGGTAAAATTGAAAAATTCTAAGTTTTGCAATTCCTGTCCTACGTTTTTGAATTAGCATCGATTTGACATAAAGGAAGCTGTTCCAAATTAATTGTTTCCTACTTAACAAGAGTCCCCACTCATGGACGGGAATTCTAATAAATGAACAACGGACTTCGGACTAGACATAGACACACAGCGTCTGGGTATACAGTTACTCAATCATTATTTATGTATAAATCTTACGATAACAAATGTGTAACCGACTCTCACGAAACCAATATTTTTCCCTTTGCAGAAGCAATAAATACAAATAGTCCTACATGAACAAAAAAAGAATACGACTGCCTGTGCCGCATGATACATATTATGTAGATTCGCTGCTCAACAACACAAGTTAGGAAGGCATATTCACCATAAAAATAAGCTCCCCCGCTGATTTACTATTTTACTGCATGAAAAATAAAGCAAAACAACAGGACAACACTAACCAGCAGCACCAGCAGCAGACAACTTGTTATTGTTGAGTTAAATTTCAATTGCCATTGTGCTTGGATCCCTTAATGCGTTGTTGTTTTCCAATTTTTATATCGCACGAGAATGCTGATTGAAGGATATTTCATTTTTGGAACAGTTGGAGGTAATGTTCAATGGAAAGTTTTGCCATTTCCAATGGTGTCCCGTGTCCCTCTGGAACAATTGTCGATTTATTACCGTTTTTTGTTAAACAACTTGGTCTAACTTTGTGGGCGAAATTTATGTTTGATTTTCGCTCCAATGTGATGACTTGTTTTCGTAGACTCTGACAGTCGTGCATACATTGTCTGGGAAGTTTTAAGAACCATTAGACACAAAACACGAATTAATTGTCCCATCAGATGTTTGTAAATTACTTATTAGAGTCTGTTAGAAATGTATGTTGCTAAATAGTGGAATACCTGGTGATTTGACCAATAATTCTTACAAATGTCAAGAGTAGTTCGTTTAATTGTCTGATGACGGATTATTCAAAAGGACAAAAGTCACCCATCAATTGAATTAAGTTGTATGTTCCATACATTGCACGTCAGTGTGGCACAAATAAATTTCCAAGAATGCAATATAATTTCTGTTTTCCACCAACCAATTTATGTAAACCTCTATCCCGAACAGTGATCTGGAATGAAATTGAAATGTCAATCACAAGGTTTTGAGAGAACAATCAATCAACAGCAAAACAAGAAGAAAAATCAACCAAACCTTGAGTAGTAACACGAACTGGCCAAGAAAAATTATATATGAACCCCCTGCCCTACCCCACAATCTGTAACATTAATAAATCCTCTTGGATGCTGCTTCCCAGATCAGTACGTATACTCGGTGCAGACATGTCTCGTATGCACTCACTGCTCAATAAACCTTTCGATAAGGTGCTGTGGGTTTTTTGTTCGATTCGTGTAGGTATATCTCTTCATTGTGAACGTGCTGTTTTGCATAGGAATCCTTTTTAAATGCAAAATTTACTACCGTGCTACAATCCACTTAGGTGTGGTATATAAATGTGGGCAAAAGTTGCGGCACAGTATGAAAGTGTTTCAGCGTTGCGCGATTAGAGGTCTGCAAGTGGCCGCTGCAGACAAGGATATATTTGCATAGGTAGCCGAGTTTGCAATGATTCTTTTGTTATTACTCTGGGGACTTAACAAATTTATCAAAGCCACTGTAGTACTATGTAGACTAAGGCTTTACACTGATTGATATAGTATGGATTTACAAAGCTTGCCTAAAAGTCTGTTAGACTTTATTTATTTATCTTTCAATATCAAATTACATATAATTGAATTGTTAGTAATCGGTAAGATTTTATATCCGTAGATGAATAAAATTACATTAAATTAAAATGTAGTGGCCCAGTGAGCAAAGGCGAAAACAATCAAATAAGTGAATGAAAGGATCTATTTTTTTTTCTTTTTCCTACACACAAGCTTTCTAACATCGAAAATCACAAGAAAAAGTAAATTTTCCAAAGGCAATAATTTACAAGTCACCCTCTCACACTTTAGATTGCCCGATAAGGCAGGAGCTAGGGCCCTATTTAAATTTGAAAATTTTTGTCAACACTTTAGGGATTTTCCATTTCTGAAAATTTAACTTATTTTTAAAATTTATTGACGCTGTTAATGATGTACTGCGTTTAATTGCCGTGATATTATTAATAAATTTCGAGACCTCAACTTGCCTGGTGATTTACTTGAACTCGCAATCACAATTGAAGGTGAGTTTTTAATTGCACGTAGGTATGGCTGTGCAGTGTATACGATACCCATTTGTAGATCCTTTGATGAAATCAGCCTCGATTTCTAAGGAAATATATTTTATTTGAATGGGAGAAAGGAAAGCTCTTACAATGTGCTTTCTTCTTTTTATTTTTTTTATTTTCTGTTCTATATCACTGCTGATGCATTGGAATAGACAATTTACTTTACGGAAATGGAAAGCATTTTATTAAAGATCGGTATTTATTGGACTGTTTCGACAATTAACTCTTTTTAAGATTCAAACAGTTTTGTAGGGAACAGATTAGTCTTGCATGCAGCCAGCGGATTTCTACGCTACTAGTGCTTTCACAGAAAAATAAATAACAATTGCGCCTTAAATGGCGGATAGAAATTTACTTGGTGTAGTACATCTTCGATGGGTTTTAGACTTAGTTAAAAACACAATGAGGCTAGAAACCCAGAGTGGTGTGGGATCCTGACGGCAATAAAAACAACATCGAAATCATGACCGATTTTAAACAAGATCGAGAAAAGATTTTAGTTTCAATTTTAAGTTTTATATGAGAAGGAATTCTAATTAAAATGCGAGTTCTCGTGTTTATTTAAAATAATGAATTCGTGTGGCTTAGTTCTTTTTAATCTACAAGAAATCGTACATTTAATCGTCTTCTATCACAAGATTAATATGTATCTCCAGAATCTTATTGTGATTTTGATAATTCTAATTACTTCCATTATAAGGTCAATCGGCAAATCTTGACGCAAGTCATTATTTTTATGTATCATACGACAACTACTTAGGATTACCCGAATTACTTTGTTTTAGAATGCTTGTAGTCTTTGTATTGTATATTGTATTTTTTTTTAGTTTTCTTTGTACAACAACTATACTATTCTATTTTCTTGTGATATATCACTACATTTGTAATGTATTAGGACTATAAGGACGTTGGGATTTGAAAATGACAGGAGACAGTATGAGGAAGTAACAGTTGGATAGGATGTGATAGAGAAGGAGGGAGTGTTGGGTGCGAGGAGCGGTGCATGCTGGCCCCCTGCAACCCCCCGGCTTGGAGTTTCTGTTTAGGGGTGGGAGTAGTTGCGAGTTTGGGTGTATGCAAAGGTCAATTAGTTAGCTATACTACGTATAAATAATTTGATTTGGTTTTCCAGTTAGAATTTGGTGGTGATGTTATTGCCCACTTCAAGGTGAAGTTATTGCCCGTGAAGTTATTTTCCTGCACCAAGTTAATGTACTATCATATGCTGCCTGTTGTATATCGGCAACAAATTCTTCCATATGCCTTATTGTAGCCAGTTGAGATCTAATGTTAATAAATCTTAGTTCGAGTTAATTCTGGAAATTTACACCAGTTCGTTCTTTTGTTGGTAGGTCTTTTATTATTAATCTGTTACTGACAAGCCGTTGAACGTTGCGATTCCTGGCGTTTGATCCGACGACAAATAATAGCTGCTTTCAACTTTCAATTCTTTTGTTAATGATTCCTTTGAAGTGAATGAGGTCTGCTTTTTTCGCTCGGTTGGATGGCCAATAAAAAGGCGATCCAGCCGAAAAAAAATTCGATTAATATGTATCGGTTTTGTAAAGCTTTCAGCCTTTTGTGGTTTTAATCTTGACCCATGCCATAGTAGGTGTGTTTTGCATTGAAATCATTTATGCAATGTGCATAAAACTCCTATGTTAAATTGCTTGCTTTTAGTCGAAATTTTTACTGTCGCTACTTAGCTACATTGTTTATTTATTTTAAAACCGACATTATACTTTAAAGAAATTCGGGGTCATCATTATATAGACATTTTAAAGAAGATTCGTATATTTCTAATAGATTAAGGATTTTTCATCAAAGATCTTCCGAAGCTTGAAATCAGATTGAACCAGAAAGTTTCTAAATATGCATTAAGAGGATTCAATAGACTTTGTATCGACGAGACGATACTGAAACAGATTCTTTGTAATTGTCTTTCGAATGCGGTAATTCAGTCCCTTAAACTAATCCATCGAAACAAAAGTCGAAAGATTACAAAAACCGAATTTAAGTTGTATTTTGATTATGAAAGTATTTACACTAAAACATGCTTAACACGATGGCACCAATAACTCAAAATCGTCCTAACTCGAGTTAAGCGGTTATGGTTTGTGGCCACAGTAAATAAGGTAACCAATCGTAAAAGATTGTTTGGGACAATTTAGGTTTGTCCAGACAATCATACTGACGATTTGGGTGTGCCCAGCCCACTCTTAATCTTCTGTTGTTTAAATTTTGTAAAGAACTATTAAAAAAACATCTGATCAAGTATTGACTTGTTTGAATATAATTCTTCTTGTCCTCTTCGCATCAAATTGTATTACATACTATTATATTATATCTGTTTATTACAATTCATAAAATATAACAATCCACGAACATAGCCAAGCGACAAGAGCAAAATCCACCACCACCGAAAAACAAAAACATCCATAACAAGATTTTCGTCTCAACTTTCACAGTGTCGACATCATTAATACGTCCGCTTACAGTGATAATTTTAACGTTGCTGAGAAACAGAAAAACAAAAAGAGAATATCCTTTCATAACCTTAAACTTTTGCATCAACAATGGCAAAGTCGTAATTAATTGCCTCACCAGTAGCAACCCTAAACCGCTCTCAAGCATCTTACCACCATGGCACCACAATAATGGCACAAACAGCAGCGCCATCATCACACCTGATTCCGCAGCAAGGATAATTAATTACAATCCACTAAGAGCTCATGATGAACATGATTGCATACCAAATAAATCCCGGTATCATGCCAACAAATCGACGGTTCATAATTCACTAAAATTTCCCAGCATAAATATAGCAAGTAGCAACCCCTCCTATGCTCCTTCCTCCTTCCTGTGGATTTTTGGGTTTCAGGTGAGAGCTGAGAGGAGTCCTCTAAAGATGCATAGGGTAACTATCTACTGTGTGGAGGATTAGTCATTAATTTTTTGTCATAGATTGGTGATTGATGAAGTCGATTAAAGGAAAAAAGTGTGTGTGGCATTAGAAAATTAAGTGTTGAGCATTTACTACCGAATGGACACTCGGTACGATTGACTATTAAATTGAAGGACTTTGGGAATATGCATATTTGAACCTCAAAAGACCAACTTTGTTTTTTTTTTGAGTTATTTAGTAAAGTGATGTGTGCATTGAACTGATTAAACTGGCGGATTTAGAATGAATAAGTTTATGAACGATGCGTGGATGACAAATGAACAGATAACTTGCGTTCACTGATTGGAAAAAAACTGATTGATTTATGAGTCTAATCTCTAATGAAACCGGTTTGCGAGCGTATGGTTCGAACAGTGAATAATGAGTGACCAATCTTTTCATATATAGATCTTACGAATGAATTCATTCTTCATCGATGAATAAATGAATGGCCTGATGAACAAGTTGATTAAAAAATAACTACGACCGATGGATGAACCACGAATGAACTGCATTCATCAGATGATGGAAGAAGTAATAAACTGATTAAAATGACTTGGAGAGCAGCCAGCGGGGAAAAAACTTCACGCTCAATAACTTCACTCGGGAAATAACTTTACCTCGAGCAGGAAATAATTTCACTTTATATGTATGTAAAGTTATTTCCTAATAAAAGCGGGCAATGATGCACAGCTTAGAACAGGTAAAAAGATGGATTAAACCGAGTGAAAAGAGTGAGCTCATGATAATACTTATGAACGGTGAGTGAATAACAATTGTTCAACGATGACCTGCATTCAACCAATTCGCGATGATGGGTGCGTCTATGAAGCCAATGAACAAATGGTTGTTATAAGCGACAGCTAATTGACGAATGATTTTTTTACTAACGGCCGTCACAAAAACTATATTGTGAATAAGTACATGATGGTACCGAAGCACATAAAAAGAGAGTTTCAAGAAATTCTTCCATGAATTCGATGATGTTCACTTCTCTTTGCTTATAAATAACAAACCTCCAAGTGCCTACCCTATTTGGCCACTTATAAAAAATAAACACAAAGTCACAACGATTACCAGCAAAAAATCCCCTTTTGTCATGGTTGAATCAGTTTATATTTCACGGTTTCTGCAGTGATACACCTCAGAAGCCACCGTCGCCGACGTCCTGCAGTTCCTAATGCACTCCAAATTTGTTTGGCAATGACAAATGAAGCCACTTTAAGTTGCAAAAAGAAAGAGCGCAATTTGCGAATATGTTGAAATATTTCTTTTTCGTGCACTTCCATAACTGACTCCTAACTGACAAGTGGATTTATTTGTGGCATTTCATTTTGACGATAAAGTTCTTCACTGTTGGAAAATAAGATTTTCCATTGCGAATTGGTTGATAATTTGGCTTTTTCAGATTTTTTTCTTCACACAAAAGTAGTTCAAAGTTTTCGAGGAGATGATGTTCGTGGAAAACTGAAAGATAAATTCATGCAAATAATTGGAAAGTCAATGGTGACATGATGATGTTCTTGACATATTTTGGGATCTTCCTTGAATACGTTTTTAAGGTTTATCATAGATTTCGCATCTTTTGTTACTGATGGTGTTCTGCATGAAGGATATTTATATGACAACATCAACCCTTTTCATACCGTTTTGTGCGGACAAATAATAAGTTTTGTATACCCCTGAAGTGTCGTCAGCTTAATCACAACATTTCTCTTCCACGAATTCCAATTACAATGGGGTTTCGTCCTGAATTCAATTACTCTGATTGTGATGATGTTCTTAAAATAATTGCTTGCCATTTGTTAACAAACATAGCAGCCAGTATACTCACAGTGAACTGCATTACTCATTTAAATCCTGGCAGTTAGTATAATGTCCTAAAGGGACATTATTTTATCACGCTAAAACAAAAGACTGAAAGGGTAATATAAATCATCGCAGTAAATGGTATAGCTACAGATGGTGTTGAGAGATTGAATAGCTAGGTACCGGTTAAACGAAGCATTGTCGAGGTATTCATATTATTGTGTGTCATGATGGTATTATACGCTTTTGTTTGAGTTGATTATACTCTACAATAAGGATGGAAATTGTGTAAAAAAATAAAATACAAAAATTAAACACAACCAACAAGGACTCAGAACATGTGGTCTGTCATCGGCAGATCTAATGCTATTACTACAACTACTGGACTAACTGCTGAATGAGACGTCTCAGGTTCTATTCACAAAGAAAAACATAGATCACATCTTAAATTTTGTTTTCAACTGAGCGTTTGCAATTAAATTCGCACACTTAGGCAAAATGTTTAAATAAGCTATAATATATAAAATTTTGGCGCAACAGGTCCGTATGGACCCTAGGCCTAGCTTCTCGCAACCATTCGCTTTGTGTGAGTTTTCATTTTTGGAACGAATGGAAGGGATCTACAATTTTATGCCGATTCCAAACGGCTAATTGAGAAGCTCTTTCATGACAGTTATACTTTCGGATGTTTGTCAGACGTTCGCGAGAGGTGGCGCAGTGAAAAAACTCTGAGTTGGAAATTGGGTTTTTGCGGGATTCGAACCTGAACCCCTCGCTTAGTAGTCCAACACACTAACCACTAAGCCTCTGCGCCTACGTTTAAATAAGCTATAAGCACTTTTAAGTAATGCTTGCCGTTTCACAGCTTTGCTTTAAGAGCGGAAGTGGCCAATGATCTAACTAAACCGTTCTCAATTCTAATTGCCTCTTTATCAATGTTTTGGGCCGTGGTCAAAGTGTAATAATATTTTTAGCTTTTAGGACTTTAATATTGTCACTTTCTTTGCATATACCGATTAAACTTCAATTTTCAACCCCATTAAACAATTAAACAAAACTTTATTTACGACCAAATGACAAGTCGAAGTCCAAACTCCTTCAAGTACTGTCAAAACCCTCAATAGGTACTCAACCGAAAAAAAGACATCAAAACATTTCATTTAAAAAAGTTCCTACACAAAAAACTACTTTAGAACAATTTTCCAAAAAAAAAAAATATGTATTTCCCCCCGTGATGTGCAAGTTGAAGTGAAAAGATATAAGAGTCCTTGCAGTGAAATGCCGCATAGTGCCGTTTAGTTTAGTTAAAGTGGGCACTGACGAGAAGTTTCCTACGTCTGACCCAGTTCACCCGGACTTCACTTGAACTTAATTAACTTTGACTCGCCTCACCCGGAAAAAGTTTCAGTCGACATTCAACCGGTATATACACACTGTTGCGAGTTTTTCGGGTCCAAGGACTCGCAGTAACTATAACGAACGGGGGCGAATAATTGAAATATTTTGGCGGAGTTAAGTAGATGTAATAGATGTTCTCTCCTCATCACCCTTACTCTCGTCTCTCTCTCTGCAATCGGATTGCTTCTAACCCGAAAACGGTGGTGTTGAGAAAATAATTATATAACCTGTTTACTGTAGGGATGAGATTACTTTGAAAAGGTAAAAGGGTTTGAAGACTGCTGCTTTCAGTGGTGATCATGATGGTAGTTGCTTTTGTTTCATAGTAGTTGGTCGGGCACGGGCACTTCGGAACACAATCAACCTTTGAGGCTTTGTGTGCTTTTGTTGGGGGCGGATAGTGGAATGGCTTTGGTGAGATTGGATCCACAGCCGAGGTTATTGTGTTTTGGTGGAGGGTAAATTCCTGAAGGACACCAAGAAATGCAAATAATTTATCTATAAAGTCAGACTCCTATTACGTGCTCTGGATATTCGCCAAACATCGCATCTGCTCTAGGTTTGCAAATATTTATTCAATATATTGAAATAAATTGAGCAACGAAACAGCTCAACGGAAAGGATCCCCCCGGCGAGACAAAATCAAACGAAACAAGGAAGCAATATTCAAAATAAAGCCCAATCCCCAAAACCCAATATCCATTTTTTTTCTCCTATTATTGTGGTAGACAAAATCGAAAAAGTCCTCCAGCTTTTTCTTTCAAATCAAAAACAAACAGAACAGTGATGTACTTTTCAAATTCAGAATACAGTACCCTACGGTGATAGTTGTCCAAGAATTACAACAATACTCGTATTTGCATAGATAGAAACTCCAAGAAAGAAGGGGGATACGTTATGTCAATGGAAGAATCGCTGGCGAATTTCAAAGGCACTCCCCTGTGCTTGTCGAAGGAATTATCGCTGCCGAATGCCGATGGAATAAACGTGGAGTTGATCTCCTACTTTAAATATAAAAAAAATATCTGCTGAGAAAATAAAATTGATGTTTTATTTAAAATTTGAAAATAAAATTTATGTTTTATTTTCCATTCTATACTAAAAAAAAAAAACGTCTAAAATATGTACTAAAGTATAGACAATGGCTTCAAGAGAGTGCCTTTATCACCACGCCAACGACCAACGAGCAGTAGTTGTGCTTGAGGTTATTCGTATACATGACTTTTTTCGACTGTAAAAGGTTAGACAAGAAGCAGGGGCGAAGTGGGCTTTTCCCCACAATCTTGGATCACTTCTTCGTACACGCCACCGACGATGCTGTGTTGAAATCTTCGGATGCAGGTTATTAGAATTGTATACACATTTTTTTATTGCTCGATTTTGTTTTGTATGTGTATAAAATATCTAATGTAAAGAGACCTCCAAGTGAAAACTTCAATTAAGTTTGGACTTAGGTATACGTATAATATCAGATTTTAAGCTTAGCTGGAAGAAACATGGCTTATATCCGAGTCCGACGCAATATCTAAATAGTATGGAGAGGCAACTTTATCATCTTAGTCTCTATTGTCGTCATCATGTCATCATAACAACTGATTGTAGGTACTCCACTATTTCATACAAAAGCTATATTATAGGTTATCACTTTAAAAATCTGAACCTTACATTTTTTACATTTATTTATGCTTTGATATGAAATAACATGTTATTATCATTATACAAATACGTGAACATCTAAAGTTTCTGTACCGTCAAATACCATAACATTGACCAGTTTTGAACTTTGACGTTGAATTTGACAGCTCTGTTTCTAGATATCCACAACTTTCGGCTCTCAGATTATGGGAACTATCGTTCTGTATCATAAAACCAAGGATTTATCAAATTTTGTCGATTAATTTTTGATTTATATAGCAAAAAGTGTGTGGTCAATGTTAGGGCAACAAGTTCCTAACATTGACCAGCGAAGAAAATGTACCAGCAATTTCTTTATAAAAAATGTTGAGCTACTCCCCTTAACTTTTGTTTTGCTATACAAACTGTAGTTTCAGTACAAGAGACAAAAGTTTGCACCACTTAGGACCATTTGAAAAGTTACCGCTAAAACTTACATGCATTTAATATTTCACTTCAGCATAACATATGACATCTAGTGACAAATAGCTTAATATTAAAAACAAGACTTTATGTTTAGAAACATTTTTCTGTTTTTGGTCAATATTAAGGGCCCGGTCATTGTTAGGGTATTTGACGGTACACTTTTTAGGGACTTATTTTGAAATGAGGAGAAGGAAATTTATATCATTCGAAAGGTACTGTGTCATAAATATGCACAAACAAAAAATCGTTGGTATTTGCTGGTAAAATGAAGTTAGAAATTTGCATACAAAATGCTTATCTATCAGTTAAATGAACGCATTTTAGGGCCGATTTTTCAATAGTCAGATAAATCGCCTGATTGCTAACTTACCATTGAATTTATTTCACTTTCTAGAACTAGATAACTGTGTGAGTGAGGCAGATTGATTGACGATATTCTGTGTTAAGGCATAGAAGATAGTCATGTTCAAAGCTTGACGTTAATCATTTACCATTTTAGTTTCAGTGCCAAACATTTTTTTAAAACGCTGATATTTGCTTAAAAGCGGGAGAGCTGTTAATTTAACCTCTTCAGAAACGCGAGTGTTCAAGTTTCAAAAGACTGTGGAGAAAAAGAAAACCGATTCTCTCACAAACAAGGAAAAATATGCTGCATGGAATAAAATTGCCGGTTTATTTAATACTGCTAGTGGTGTGTCTTCAAAAATAAAGCTAAAATATTAAAGCATTAAAAAAAAATACAAAAACCTTTCTGTTTTGTTGATTCTTATCATGGAAAATACGTACTGGCAACGGCAAGTATCTTTTTGGAGCCTGAATCTTCGTTTCAAATCTGCATTTTCCCATTGTGCATAATGGTAAGGTATTTTTTTCACTACTCTTTATTTTCTTGTTGGTTTGAAGTAATTGTTTGCTTATTCCTCTTCTTCAATAATAATATCGTCAATAATGCCGAAAAATTTCATTTCTAGAATATGAACGATGAACATATCTCCCCAAACAAAACTTTGTAAAATAAAATTTTCGCCTACTTTAACAGATTTGTATTTTATGAATAGCTGCTATTCGACTATTGAAAAATGGATTTATGTCTTATCTGATAGTTAACCCCTGATTGGCTATCTGACTATTGAAAAATCGACCCTTAGTGACATTTAATTTGTCGCCGCTGTATTGCCATAGTGTCTATACAAATATGTATCATCTTTAGCCTAGTATCCTGCTCGCGCTAAATTTTATCTCCCATACAAAAATGTCTACAAAGATAAAATTTAGCGTGGCTGTTTAGCAAAGCAGTATCCTGTTCGCACACTAAATTCTTAACTTCATATAAATGGGCCGATGAAAAGTCTCCACTCATTTAGCTCGCGAAATAAATGCCCGGTACCTACATTAAATCGAAGATAAATTTTCACATAAGAAACAGAGAAAAAAGTTTGGTGTGTGTTTGCTATGAATTTTGGAGGAAAACAGAGAATATTTGAACAGAGGTGAGACTAGTGACGATAAAATTTAGCGCGAGCAGGATACTAAGAACTAAGCTTTACATTAGAACCTATTTTCGAAGGAATACAATTTACCTACCCCTAAAAGTAAGCGATACCATGTGCTTAATTTTAATTCAGGGGCATGTAGTAGGTATCTGCGAGGTTGACAACGGTTGGTTTCAATGATTTTACTATGGAAAAGAACATTTCTCGACGTAAATTGTTTGCTCTAAATTTTCATGACATTAAAATATTAATCATGATCAAAATTGTTTTCAAATGGGTGTATTTTTTCGATATCTATAGATGTGACTTTTTCGATTATTAAAAGAAAACACCATAATTATCGAAAATATTGTGGTCCGTTTTTTTTGTATTACATAATAAAATTTAGGGTCGATTTTCGACCACCAGCGAAACTGCTTATTGGGCAGACCACACCGCATATGGAACCACAAAGCGAAACAGAAAAACATGTTTAGTTTCCGATAGCTTTATGCAGCCTTATGAAAATTAAACAATTTTTTTCAAAATTGTGTTTGTTTAGGTAGCTCCTGGATACGATGCGTAAAGCCCCGCCCTTATAGCAAAAATCGCATCACAGGCCTTTGAAGCCCTCTTTCAACGAATCAAACAGATGTTTAAATATTCATACTTTTTCTGTCGACAAAAATACACCCTACACTTGCTTTGGGTCACAAAAAGGCTCCGAAAAGCACCATCTCCTGTGCTAAGTTCGAGTATAGCCGTAGGATAAATTTCACCACATCTTTATGCCCTTTTGAACCAGAAAGAAATACACTATTAAAATCAGGTGGTTTTTATATCCCTTTTCGTGATAGCCTAAGGCTACTTTATTGTCGGAAAATTCGCTCAACGACGTTTAGCGACCAATGTGGATTTATTTATGCGCACCGAGGCGCAAAGCTGTTGTTATTCTCATCAGCTCTGTGGTCCTTAATCTCTCCAGGGATAAGCACTAGTAACAATCGCAAACGTGCGAGCCGTATCAACCGTATACATGTGGATGTGTTGTGCGAAGATGCCTTTCTTTGATTATCGTTAGGACGTTTGGAGATTTTTGGTTAATTTGTTCTTTTTTTGTTTTCTTTTTTTGTGCTGTCTATTTTAAATGTTGTTGATTTGTTGGCAAGCATATTATTTTGGCTGGATATACTCCTGAGCATAGCCACTCTAATGCGGGATGGGAAAACTGTTTCCAGCTTACAAGAGTTTTTCTCTTTTTTCGTTGTTCGTCTTTAGTGGTGTGGGCAACATTGCATATCCTTTCGATATGAGGATAATGTTCTTCTTACAGAGGTACATGTGCATGTAAAGGATATCCAAATTTGTGTGCCATAGTTTCAAGTGGATGCATTTGCATATATGTAGGATATTTTGCAAAGTGTATGCTTTGATAGAAATTTAAGGGCACAGTAAGCTTATGTTGACCGGCTGGCTACTATTTGGTTGCTTATTTATTGCAAATTGAAGTTTCATTGACGTCTTTGTTTGATATTTTTCTAAAAAGCTCTCATTGAGTTTAGATTAAGGTTGTTAGGTATCAGCAAAACAGAAGGGAGACAGCGATGAGATCGTTGCAAGCATTTCTTGTCGATTACGTTCCAAGTAAGTTGATTTTGGCATGTGTCGTTCATGCAAAGATTGAGATGAGCGTTTTTTTAGGTGATGGTCTTCAGCCTCATTCACAGCAGAAATTAAATATGACTCTATGTAAGTCGCCTCAATAAATGTTGCATCCAACATGATTTCAACTTCTGCGGTTTTTTCGGGGATCTGTGGAAGTGCGAGCCAGTAAGCGCCATTCGATTTTTTAACAAGTTTCCGTTTCAGGTTTTTGTAGGATATTCTATGCGATGTTGGACTTGCGTTAAGGTTAAGGTATGAGGTTAAGGGAACGCGATCAGTAGCTACACAGTTATGTCTGTTTTGCATCAGGCTAATGACTACACTGCTTGTGTCATTGTCCATCGACAACATCGAAAATTCGACGTTTCGACTTGACTTCACATAAATCAAAGCGAGAGTATACAACTCACTTGTACCTACTACCTAAGCGCGTTTGCCGGTTTCCCGCTCAAAATGTCATTACAAATATTTACCCACTTACTAACTTACATGATATGGCAGTCCATTTACCTATACACTCCTCAGTCAACTACCTCCACTTGTGCACCCCATAGTTGAGGTCCTCTTTCTCAGCTAGACCTGCAAACTAACGCCTACGCATTACAAACTGATAAACCCTTCTTTATAGCCCTAATATCGATTTCTAAGCACTCGTTCTCTGTGCCAAAACTACCCAGTTATCCCCAACTAGAAACCGGACTATAGAAAAGACAAAATCACACAATTGTGTGTTTTCCTTTATCAATAAGACCAACAACGGATACTGTTTGCCATAGTGAGTGCGGCCTCCCCCTCCATTCCCATAGACAGTACCTACCTATTTGTGTCCTAATTGAACACATCAAATGGTTATCACAAGCAAAATCAATACCATACCGACCCAAACAGCCAACAGCCAAAGTCCAGTCTCTCCCTCCCCCGACCGACGCACGTTTCCAATTACATATTCAGATTTTCTGGTAAATTCGATGGCCCAAAACACGAAACCAATGAATAACTAAACAACACATTCTTGATTATGGTTAAGGACCTATCTATATAACTGGCAGTGGCAGCAACATTCTCGATGAGTCAGTCAGTGTATACGTTTACGTGGCCGAAAGTTTCAATTACGTCAACCCGACACGGAAGGAGTACAGACTGAGCACAAGGCGCTTACGACTTGTAGTTGTACTTGTAGTGCTGAATTTGACATTTTCAACTTGTGCTTGTTTGTTATCAGATATAGCCTCCGAGTAAATTCAAATTACCTCATTGTAATCCTTTTCCGATGCAAATATTGAAAGTTCCGATGCCTGATGAGGCATGTTCATTGTAGCGCCCCTCTGCACCCAACACAACGTGTAAGCGTTAGAATGTTGCTCGCAATACCATACATATTGTTTACAAGGACTAGCATGCGTGTGTGTGATCAAAACCCTAGAGGGAAACTTTCGAAATTAAATAACGGAGCAAGTTTTTAACGATGCACCCGACAACAAGTTTTGGCACGCACCCTGTGGCGGAACTTTCGATGTGTTAAGTTTTGTGAAAACGGATTTTTTAATGATCGCGATTGGAGACTCCTCCTTGGGAGGCGTTTTCTTTGCTGCTGCAATCGGACCTGGATATGGGAATTGAAATAGGAGCAACTTTCACAGCTAAGTTAATAGCTGGAGTTGTGGAAGTTTTGAAATTGGAAACCGTTTGAGGCAAGTTTGCATCTCAAGCAATTGTAGGATTGCCAGTCACTAGTCTGAGCTCTTGTTAAAATCCAGATAAAAGCGCTAAGCTAATTAAATTTCTCCATGAAAACTGAAAAGTTTTCCGCAGCAGGTACCCGAACCTTTCACTAAAATCAACAAACTTTCCATCAACTCCAAGTCTTCGCAATCCCCTTCTTTAAAACGTGTAAATTAAATTAATTGAAATGAAATGAAGGTCAATACTCTGTTCCCCTTGATTTCATTATTTCCATCAAAAGTGAGCAATCAAATCGTCCTTCAAAGGAGACCAATGTTAATTACGAAAGGGTGGGACTGGGAATGTATCTAGGTAACACCATCCACCCGGAATGAGTAGAGAAGAACTAAAACAGTTACAGTGCCCCTTAGTAACTTCACTTAAGAAATTAAATTGGCTGCTTCCATTGAAAAAGGAAAAATTTGGAAAAGGGAAAAATGTGTGTTTTCTCGATAAATAGGGTTCAATCGAATAGAGAGGGTGCGGCAACTTTTTAACGAATAGGTACTACACAAACAACCTTCACAATCAGATTTGAATATTAAGCACAGTTTGGGTGGAAGCGTTTGGACTAATAAAACATCCTGCTCATCGATGGTGCCCACAGTTAATAATTCAATTAGAGATAAAAACTGAATTTCCTAAATAAAATTCAAATACTATTCAAAGTGCACAAAAGTGTTCGTAACACAGCAAAAACCGCTCTCCGTGGCAAATGTATGAACGCTTGGGGAAATAAAGTGTGGGCGCATTTTATTGGAATATAAAAATAAAACTACTTTTACGTGATGTTATCATTGTTGTTGTTAAAATGTGTTATCGCTTACTCTAGACTCTTGGTTGTTTGCGGAATGTGAATGTTGGAATACGGTTGTTGTTATTTTTTTTTACAATAATTGGAAAATCGTTTGTTTGGGTTATTAAATATGACCTCCTACTGCTACTGGCACGAGAGGGTAGCAATCGTCACGTAAGTGGGGCCGTTAATTCAACTAAATGCTGTTGCCGATGACAGAGCACAGGTCTGTGTCTGTTGGTCATCTTTGTTTCTGTATCACAACTGCATATACCTACCAATAATCTTCGTGTGCATGGTGAAAGTTCAATTTAATGTTCAGCTAATAGTCACTGCGCCTTACCAATAAACATTTTTAGTTTCTACTTTAAATTTAAGTAGTTCACAGTGGCTATATTTTCCATACAAAAGTCGCAATTCTGATGGCGGAAATGGCATTTTAATTGAGTAGACTACCTACCTACCTCATGTGAGCATCCGTAAATTTATAGTCGAGACTAACATTGGTTATTAGTACGGCGCTCTCTCTTATAAGCTATAAAAATAATGTTGTTTTAGGTATAGGTACTTCAGACTTAATTTAATTAAATACTTAGAGTCTTGAAATTGTATATAACTCCATTCAGGTACCTACAACAAACATAAAACAATTGAAATTGAAACCCTTATTATCTTCTATCTAGCATTACATAAATTTGGTGCCTACCTCCTTCATCATTCCAGATTGCCCAAATGATAAAAGAGTTTTATCAACCCCAACCAATCAACGAAGTAATAAAATTAGAATTAAATAGAAAAATTTACCTAATAGACAAAAAAAAGCTCAGTAAACAAAACTCCAGGGGCAATAAATTTTGTGTAAGGTGCGAATCGGCGCTAAGTCCAGACATCATCCAAAACTCGACAACTTTATACCTAATAGGTAAATAAAAAAAATTCAACCACCCCGAATATTTGACCCAGAATCAGGCCCTAAGGAAACGGTTCACAGGTTCTCAGATCATCCCAGATTGAGATTAAAAAATTTAAACAGAGAAAACAAGCACTTAATCAAACAGATTGATTGTTGTTCTTTAGTTTGCTTGAGATAGGATATTTGTTTTAATTCGTGCAACAAAAACAAACAAAAATGGAACCAATCTTCAAAATATGATATTTCTGTCGGTCTAGCGGTGGGAATCTTAACATTTACATGGACTAAAGTGAAAAAACGGGGACGTTCAATAAAAGTTAGAAAAAAAAAAATCCAGATTAACGTAGGTAGGTACACTAGTCGGCATAAGTATTTTGACAAAATAAAAATAGTGAATTTTTGCGTTTAACTTTTGAACGGCTTTGTAAAGAATTCCTCCTAATTTTATTCTTTTTATATGTAACTAAATCAAACTTAAAAAATAAAAAAAAAAAAATTTTCATAGCAACGTAAAAAGATATATAAATTAATTTGTAATTTCATGTGTTGGCATAAGTATTTTGACAAGAATATAAAACTAAGAAAACATTGTTTAAACTTAACAAAAGTAAAGAAATGAAGACTAAGTTAGTAAAATTTATATCCTCCTTTGGCTTCAATAACTTTTGGAAGGCGCCTTGGTACCGAATCCACTAAATTTTGGAGAATCTCTGGAGATATCTCTTCCCAAAGAGAAGTGATCTCAGAAATTGTCTCCTCCCTTGTTTTATTTAACGAAACTGTTCTTTTGCGTTTCAAAAAATACCAGACGTTTTCTATAATATTTAAAGCCGGACTTTGAAGTGGCCAGTCCAAAGTGTTAACCCCAACATCTTTCAAAAATGTAGAAATCTTTCGCGCTTTGTAGCACGGGGCGTTATCCTGTTGCAGGATAAATGATTCCCCAATAAGCCTTTCTCCAGAAGTAAAGGCGTTATAATTTAGGATCATGAAATAATATTGGTTTTGGTTCATCGAGCCGGTGATAGGAACCAAGTCAACCATCAGCCCATTATACGCCACACATCCCCAGAACATGACAGAGCCTCCGCCATGGCTCACTTTTTGACAAACGGGTCGTTTCTTTTGCCCAACTACCTTTGGCAATCTTACAAAAAATTTGTTTTTTTTGAAGAGTTATACTCAAAGGATCTTTTATCTGTCCATAAAACGCTTCTCCAAAACTCCTTTGGCTTGTGCAGATGTTCCTTTGCGAAGGCCAGTCTTTAAAGCTTGTTTGCCTTCGATATACCTATATGGCACGTCCTTAGCTTTAATTGTCTTAAAATCTCCTTCCTTCAAACGTCGTCGGACAGTGCTCTCACTGATTTGGTTCTTGGCCGGCAAATTCCGTTGATCTGCAGCAGATTGCGGCTTCAGAAAAATGTTTTTCTTAAATTCCCGTAGAAGGACTCGGTCTTGAGTGGGCGTTGTTTTGCGCTTAGCTCCTGATCTCGTTAAGTTACTTATCGTCATGTTTTTTAAACTTATTAATTTGATAGTGCACAGTTTGACGCGACACATTAAACTCTTTTACAATCCGCGATACCTACCAATAATCATTTTTAGTGTCCAGGCTAAGTTTTTCGAACTCACAATGGCGAAATTTTCCATACAAAATTGCATATTGTGGCCTAGGAAATATTTAGTGTGAAGGTTAAAAATGATTATTGGTAAGGCCCAATGTCTTTTACTGCCGTTCCAGCGTTATACTTTGCTACCATCGAAGATCTGTGCCTTGATTTTGTGCGGTTTTTGAGGCGATGTCGCTAGGGAACGGCCCGAATCGGATTTGAATGTGTGAGTGAGCCGCGCGCTGTGACCAACGTGACCGTTGTGCAATAATTTGGCACTTTTTTCGAGGATCCTGATACAATTTGTTGCTACTGTATCCCTTTTTTTAGTTTGAAAAGGAACTTTGCAATTTTTAGAAACACTGTGATTTTCAAATGAATTTTAGTAAAATATAACGCTGCTGTTTATCAGAACACGATTATAGTGTTACGAGAGCCAACAATTGTTAAATATTGTGCGAAAATTCTTAAATTTCAGAGAATCTTTACAAATGAAACTTTTTTCTTACACCGCTCTTTTTTTTTTTGCTACTTTTCAGAATTTTGCAACAATCTCCCGGATTGTTAGAGAAAGGTTATAAATTTTAGTTTTAGTTTTACAATACAATATAGACTGTAAATACTCGTAGATCATTCCCACACAACTTTTCTTTTATAAATTGAACCAAATCACTTTACCATTAGATGTCGTTAAGATTGTTCCGCTTGTGAGCTAGACACTACTTCTATGAAACGTTAGATGCACGTTTTCAAATAAATTTTGATATGAAAACCTTTTAGCTTTGATTTTTATTTATAAATATATAAAATTTAATTGAATATTATTCATAAATTATACATATCAACTCATTTTTATATCTACATACTTTTAAGATCGCGTTCAATTTAGTTTTAAAAAGTCCCTAAAAAAGGGGCGATGAAAGAAAAATGTGCCTTTTTCTGATGCTACTACGTAAATTTAGTATTTTCTCCCAATATTTAGTAAGTATTAGCCGGCTTTACGCTATGATGGGGAACCGCGTTATATTTTAAACGTATTCATTTTGAAATCACAGTTTTTGAAAAAAATTTTAAAGTACTATTCACATGAGCGCGAGTTGCGAACAAATGAATTTAAATGTATTAATGAATTGAAAATTGATTTTTATACTAGCTCAATTTACAATTATTACAGCAATTGAAAATTCTTGCAGCGAACTGTCCCACTTTATTCACAATCCACATAAAAAATTCGCGGATCCACAAACCCACGAATGAAAAAATTCTATCGAAGTTAACGTTGAACAATGATCGAAGTGATTGAAGTGTCAAAAATATTCGCTTGTTCGCTGTTCGTTCGCAATTGGCTCTCATGTGCATAGTCCTTAAATGTGAATTTTCCAACTAATAAAAAGGAACAAAGGAATAGCAAATTGTATTAGTGTCCTCGAAAAAGGTACCAAATTGTCGCACAACGGTCACGCTGTTCTCATCCGACATCCTTCTCGCTACAGAAAAAGGTTGCGTGTGGGAAAGCTCGCCTGGAATATTCAGGAACAAAGCGATATAAGAACAGGAAATATTGGAAGTTGTCAGTTCGCGACATCACTCACACATTTATAGAATCCGCCCATACGTGAACCCTTTCCGACACCGCCATTGCGGAAAAAAACCGCACAAAATCAAGGCACTGGTAACGAAACTTAACTCTGTCTTTTTACCTATGGTTTATAACACATTTTAATCAACAGGTATGTGTTTTTTTATCTGCGTTTATGATCAATTAAAGTTAAATACAAAAGTTGTTTGGCTTTAACGTGCTCAAAAGTGCGAACATATTTACTCAAAGGTTCCGTCAAAATAGTAGGTACTTATGCCGCGCAAAAATTTGATGTCTCCATGAATTGTCATCAGCAGAAAGAGAATGGAAAAGGTAAACGGTATACAAAATTTGGCATGCATAGAGCTAAAAATAGATACCTTCTTTTGCGCATCATTTTCGCCCCGTTATTTAACGATACTAAGCTAAGCTTCATTCAATAGCCAGAAAATGGTTTCGTCAAAATGCTTATGCCGACTAGTGTAGGTAAGTTTTAAGAAATTTACTTACGGAACACGTAGGTGAGTTTTACTGGTGAATCGGGCCGAACCACTCAAACACTAGTTTGATGGTAGCAGGTAAACCCTAAAAGGACCATGAGCACGATTTGCCAATAGGCGAAATGCGAACAAATAAATTTCATTGTATTTTTGAGCACAATATCTATTTAATTAATCTAAGATATAATCTGCAATAAAACTGCCACTCAATTGATTTAAATAGCTCAATTTGCAATTACAACAATTTTTCGGCTTATTGAAAACTCTGAAAGATGCGGATAGTGATGCGAATGATTACTGTCATGTGCGGAGTTGAGATGAAGATGGAGTTAAGGTCGCCAGTTGGGGAGTACAAAACAACAATTAAGAATTTCATAGCCAATCGTTATTCAAATGGGACGGTCGAGGTTGTCACTTTGTTAGCCTATATCGGCCATGTTGTTTTGGTTATATAATATTAAAATTTCATTCACTTTGACTGATGACAAAACACCTGTGAGAAGTAGCGGAGGACATTATAATGTTATTTATTTTATATCAAACAAAATAAAAGAATTTACAGCTTGGATTCTACTTTCACATCGACCATTCTGGCAATACTTATAGTTATATAGAATATAATTTCCAAGAGTTTATTTGACGCCAAAAGCAACAAAACCGAATGCGAAATCAATTTTAATGGAACCAGAAAGTAGAATTTGTTTTGCAATGGAGAAAAAATGAAAAGGTAAATCTGAAAACAAAAATGTGTATGTACATACTACTATTGTACTACTTTCGGCAGCGCTGATAACAGACCCGAAACGCTAACCTTCCGCAGTGCCATCTATGAGCCACTTCGTCTTACATTCGCTTTGCCAGTATTTTACTCGCTGCCCTCCCTGTTCAATATTCACCACACAAACGTCAATCGCCCAGCCAGTAAAATAAAAAAAATCTAAACTCGCTTGAGTTTTCGCCCAGACCAGTGACAGACGACAGAGTGACAGACACAGAGCGCCGCTTCGGGTGAACCAGTCACAAACGAAATCGTTTTTTTTTTATCATTTTCTCTACCGCGTCCTCCGAACGAATAATAAAAAAAAAATACTTGCAATTCTTTCAATCACCTTCATAAGCAATATGAATATATTCTTCACATAAAAAAAATTAAGAAAATCTCTTTCCAATTTTTGGTGTGTGAAAATATTTGATTAAATCAATCGAATTATTCGTCGAGCACAAAAAATCGATTTCAATGCGTGCCGGGTGGTGAAAAGGTGAAACAAAAATTAAAAATCTCAATATCTTGGAAAAAAAAAAACGCGCGGTGCGGCCCTCATCAATTGCAAAGAATTGTAATTTTTAAATTAAATTTCAAGTTTAATTGAGCAAAATTTAATTGCAGTGTTCTGTGACAAGTTGGTGAAAAGTTCGCGTGGGGAAAATATCATCGAAAATATATGCCTGCAACTAACAGCAACAACAACTAGTAAAGGTGAAAAAGAAGAGGAATTTGCACGGCGAAAAAAAAACAATTTCACTGTCAAAAAAGGTTCGTAGAAAAAAAAAAGAACTTGTCAGGTGACTTTTTTTTATGGATTTGTGTTTAAATTCATCTTAAAATGGGTACGGGAATAATGGCAATCTGAGCTGTGGCGAATCTTTCTTCTAAATAATATCATGGGTGTGGCGATGGCGCCGGCGGTGGGGTATGGGGTTCTAATTTTCATGTTCGCTCCACTTCCCTTTTTCTCCTTCTCATCCGCTCTGCATTTGATTTATATAAATGTTTTGTTTCCTTGCGGGGGCGATGGCATTGCGGTCGGCATAGGTACCTAACCACAAAAATGTAGTTTACCTATAAGTCGATGTAAATGGGGATGTACGGAAAAAACAAGCAACTCGCGGTTACTAACTTAACCCCCCAGCCATTTTCTGGTTAGCAGGTGTGCCTTCTTACCTGGCAACAGGAAGGGGTGATATGGCGTTTCTTGACCCAATTTATGAGGGAAATAGGTGTTTTCACCATCGATGGGAGAGGAGAGGTCGATATGCGCAACATGACTAATGAAAGAGGTAGTGCTGGGGCTGGGGCAATGGCAGAGACTTCTTTGTTTACCACCTACTCCCTACCGCATTGTCAATGAATGTTTATTAATTTGCTTGCCTAGCATTTGGAGGTCAAAATGAGGGGTGGCTGGAAATATGGGTCAGTGTGTATGTTTGCAGTCCACTGAAGTGTGGGGTAAGCTTAATGTGTTTGCTTTACCGAAACATGTGTAGACAGCAGGTTGGTATGTGCAGGAATTCGCCACAAAATAAGCTGACTAAATTGAAAATAACGAAATTTGAAACAGTTGGCAAAGGATCGGATGAGGTTTGGTGCATGAGGCTTAAACCCCTCGCCAAATGTAGCGCTTATCTGTTTTACTAAGCCCGTTTGCTGACACTAAACATAGCGATATTATTTCCACTCTTAAAAACGTATACCATAAGGTAGTTAAGTACCTAGAACTTAAAGCACTGAGTAGTATCAGCAAACGGGCCTAAGTCGTTCTGTCTTTTATTTGTTTTTTTTTTTTTTCTTTTTATCACTGACTTACTTACCTAATTACAGCTCAGGTATAATTTTCGACGCATCTTGTGATATGAAGAACGCTTTGTACGAACTGCGGTTATCTATCAATACAAACTTGAAGTACTGAGCTGGTTTCCAAACGCCCATTGGATGTAGGACTAAATCCTCACTAAGTTCTCCAAGGCCCAAAATGTCTTATAGGCAATATTGTCCTCTGCAGCTGCGATGTTCTCGTCGCTTCGTTCTTTTCCTTGTCTTTTTGGTGTCTTATTGACATATAAAGTGAACTCAAAACAAACCGCGTGCGGTCTGTGAGATTGCCAACGCTTTCAATACGAGCTGTCTTTCCCCGACTTTAGTGTGTTTTTAATTCAGTGTCATTTACACTGCCTTATCTCGACTTTCAAGAGATTGTTACTCATTTTGAGGCGCCAAGCATTTACCTTTCTTCTGATGTTTGACAAGACTTCAGGTTACGCACGCAGTTCAGGTTGGAGTCGACAAATAATAAACCAATTGCTTAAAAGAAGACAAAACTTAACAAATGGTACATCTCGATATGTACCTTCTCCTTGTGTGGGTGCTTAGTTTCGTGCTGTTCTTCATTTTCATTTGCGCCATTTACTGTACACCTGCTCGCTAGCTACAGTCGCTTTATAGTAATTGAGTTTTCTGCTCCTAGAGCTATCAATTCGAAACTTTGTTGCACAGTTGATAATTGAATTCCCTCAGCTTAAAATGTTGCGATTTTCTAATTGGATTTCAGCTTACTCTCTTGCAGTTAATTGCGATTCATTTAAATTGTTTCACTCTGGAGAACACAATATGTATATCGCCGACAAAGTAGGCAATCTTCAACAGTATGAATTCTGATTCTACTTGTTGTAGGGTATGTATATGTGGTTTGTCATACTTATCTCAGCACCCGAGGAACATCAGTTACAATGCTTCGACATTCATTGTGATGCGGCTATTATTTGTTTATTCGGCGGGGTTTTCATTTCTTAATTCACTTAGGCCTTACTAAAAAATATTTTTTTTACCTTCGTCGCATTGTAGGTTATAGATCGTTTTAAATTGCATCATTGTGCGTTCGTCGAACCTGGACATATAAATAATGTAAAAACTTCAGCAGTTCGTTGACATTTATGTGGTTCTTTGTAACAATTATCTTTCTTCAACAGCATGCAAACAGTCAGCTACGAAAACATAACAAACAACATTGCATATCGCAGCCGGTAATCATTTAGGCACACCCACTCAGTTCCCTTCCCCAGCATTGCGTCAACAGACGCACAGCACTTCGAGATAAGTGTGCGCTATAAATAGATCATTCTTGGCTCGATTTGAGAAAAAAATAAATAAAAAAAAACCTTGACCAAGGCAAAGGCATGCGTATACCAACAGTGAAACGCAAGCAAGTTCCATGCACCCGACCGACAGCGCGTCTCGCCGACCTTGTGCACAACCGCAGTGATAAGTTTGTAGAACAAGAAAGAAACAAAACAGAGCAGGCGTCACCAGTTTACCACACCATCGAACTGTTGAATGAAGTAAGTACACACCGTGGGGAAGATCTCTATCGCATTTTGTATTCACGGTGATTACTTAGAAGACGGGACAAGGGACCACAGAATAATTGCATTATTCGGGTTGAAAAAAACACACACATGTACCCGGAGGAACAAAGCCCGTTGGACTCCAATTTATTGTCTTATTTTTATTATTGCACTTTCCTGCAACCGTTAAGCCACTTAAAGGGAAATTGTTTGTGTTGAGCTTCCTGCTACACAATCTGGATTGTTTTCTGATGAATTGGACTCGATGAGATGAACCATACGATTGGAAGTGGCTACAAAGTTTATAAGCGCCAAGAGTGTTTATATGGCAAGATACAAATTGGGGCCTCGCATTCGCCATGCTGGCGGCCTTTTTTCCGTTGAATTGTTTATGTTGAGTGGCTTTCTTTTGTATATATAATAGACCGGAATTAGACGATTCCATCTAAATGTAGGTTCCATCATCACTCGTTCTAAATATAGACGTTTTTTAAAGAGTCAATGTCCTAAAAAGTACATAATTCCCATAAACCAGAGGAAATGAAGCTACTCATCGGCAACTTTTCAGTTTTGCATATTGGTGACTAACTGAAACATCATTATTATCTTAACTCTCCATGATAACGCCTGATTTCGCTTAATTTCCTATGAACACTTAACTAAGTCAATAGATAACATTTTTTATTCATTTGTCACTTAATCAGGTAAAAGGCCTTCTGCAAGTTTCATGTAACCCTTCGCCAGCCAGTGATAAATTCTGAATAGGTATATATAATCTCTGTGGGTATTCTATTAACTTTGGTAAAAGTATTGCACAGCAGTTCCGTCAAATTTTTGTATGCTAACTGACTTCTGCTATCCATATAACGTCTATTTATTAATAACAAGGTTGAACATCAACAGGTGCCAGCCGCACTTCCTTGAAATGTCCACTAAAAATCTCACGCGTCATCAGTGCTGTCTTCTGAATTTTAAAATATAAATACTATCACATGGTAGGTACACATAGTTTCCACATGAAAACCGCCAGGTCCCAAATGAATTTTATATTTAGTCTGCTATTTGCTTGATCCTCCCACGTGTCGGCGGAGACCGCCCGCCCTCGCACAGTAAAAAAACTACTCATCGTGCAGCATGTAGTTGAGCTGTACAGTGGCGGCCCTAATGCACAGACACAATCAATCAGTTCGCTAATTAAATGTGACATCTGACACAAGAACGACACACTCTTTGTAGGGGCGCAGTGCTATCTTACTTGCCGTTCGCCACCCTGTTCGAATTTTATCAAGTGGCCCGGCTGTTTGTAAGCAATGTTTACCCGTGTAATTGGCAGCGAAGCACTAAACTTAGAAAAATTCCCCCTGGCTGCGGTCAGTTCGTGTAACCGCACATTTGACACTTTTCGCAAGGGAGAGCAAAAATGTAGGTAGAAACATATTTCTCAAGAAAACGGAAAAAAACATAAGTCTTACATAAGGCGACACTGAATAAGCGTTTTAATTTTGTTTTTAGCCGATGCTGTCACCGGTGCGCGCATAAGCAAGTAGTGACGTTTGCGCCTTCCGTGGTTTAGGTTGTTTGATTATTTTATTTTTATTTGTAATAAGAAGGGACTAATGCGACAGATAAAGTAAGACTGACACAACATGTGCAGAGTGAAATAGGTGTGCGATGTTTGATTTGAAGTTCAAGGACCGCAACAGACAGTTGGGTTTGGTTAAACGTAGAACTAATATGATCTAAAGCGTTTATTGGGAACATTCTGAATTTTTAATATCAATTTGCAAAGAGGAATGTGCCTGGAATTATCTCGTCATGATAGGCAGAATTTGAGGCATTCACAGTGGTGGGATCTTGAGACATATCAATAAAAATATACACGTATCTACCTACGACACAATGGGAAGGATTTCTGAAATGACAAATGCACAGGGCCTGTCAATATGTGCAAATATGTTTAATAGACCTCCTTGGTTACCGATAAATATTTTGTTTTTTTTTTTAAATAGTGAAAAATATGGACAATTTACAGATCAGGCGTGGATGTTGAAAATGTTTATTCACAAGGAATTAGGTTTTTAGTGTAGTAATTCTGTTCTCAAATTAAAAAGGCTTTATCTCTTCAGAAATATACAATCGGCCTTACTAATAATCAATCACTAATGTCGACAACTAGTTAGATGTCAGCTTTAGTAAAAATGTACAGCTTTTGTGAAATAGTACCAATAAAGAATTAGACCTCCACATTTACTAGTCCTACAACTCTCTTAGAATCTATTACATTTGTTGTCATTGCAGAATTCAAATTTCATAATTTGTTTTCATGAAAAACAAGGTCAATGGTCTCTTTCACAAGGAGGATTTTATTCTAAAAGAAGGAATACATAAATTGCAATTAAATTTGCCCAACACATATCTTTCCAATGCTCTTTGAGACTTAGTATAAGCGAAAAACAAAACACAAAATAGAAAATGCACAAAATATCCGCTGATCTGTCAAATATCATATGCAAATCAGTAATGCCATATCGTTCGATCGGACACAATTTTCAGTACTTTTATGGTACGCTTTCCCATGTTTTCTAATACTACCTCGCGATTTCTTTATGAGTGCATTTGTGTCGTAATAAAATCCCTTTCAAATTATTCAATAAACAAAGCACAGTTTATTTGAACGGTTTCATTTATTCGTAGGCTGACGATGCAAATCAAAACTTATTAGTGGTCTAAACATCACAATTGCATCGTTAGCAAGAGAATATTTTTGAAAATAGAAATAATATCTGGCTCATTCATTTCAGAATGAATAACAATCGCACGTAGGAAGCGTGTTAAGAACTTATTTAACCTATAAAAAATTGTATGGCTTATATATTACTTAATTAGGGAAACTTAGAAACCGACAAAAGTTGAAAAAACTGAAAAATATAAAACGCACATTTTTATGTACACATATTCTCGTAGGTACTACCTGTTAGGCTGTACTTGCCCCCCCAGAAGTTAATAAACTTGTTATTTTGCATGTATTTTGCTGAGTTCTGATAATTCTATTTTTATAACTATATTTTCCGCGAAGGGAACCTTTTCACGCCAACCATTGTCTCATTAGAGATCCTCATTCTCGGTAAACAAACTCCTTTTGCAAAGAGTTTGAAAATGGTTTGGTTGCAACAAAATATCTACCTGTGTCGCCTAAGGTAGGTACTGAGAATTGTTGCAAAAAGGTACCTACAAGCCGTCCAAACTTTGGTAAGAAGATATTTTATTCTGTTTGCGACGACTGTCAAGAAAGTCTTGGAATTATCCCAAACTTATATAAAATTTATTTTTTATTAAGCAACTAACTAGGAAAACCAATCAAAAAGCAACAGAAAGAAAAACACAGAAGTATATGCTTCACGTGTTTAGAAATAAAACAAAAACGCAATATTTTTCAATATTTTGCATACATTTGTACAAATTTGTGAGTGATAGACTTAAAAACCATTTGCATTGTTGTATTACAACGAATAAAATTTGAAAGCATTTACAATTTACTAAAATTAATTAATAATTGTAAACGCTCAGGCTGAACAACATCGTATTAAATTCTCTCCTATTTCGAAATTTAATACCGCGATTTTGGATGGTTGGGCAACACTTGTCTTCAAAATGACATAAGGGAGGATTTATTTAGCTAATGTCCGAGATAAACATGGCTTTCTCAACACTAACATTTAACCCTACAGTTAGCGATAGTCTGGCAACTATATTTGTTTATTGGTAAAGGGATTTTGGAAAGTGTGGAGTCTTTTCGTAAAGTGCCAGACTAAAGTTGATTATTGGTAAGGCCGAATAAGTTTTATTTAAGATTGTATTCCGGTTTGGTTTGATTAACCTCTTAGATGGAAAACGTAATTCAGAGTGAGGTTAAACAACCATGGGGCGAAAGCAATAAACATCAGAAAAACGTCATTCGGTGGGTTGCCATCGTTCAACAGAGTTGGTGATGCAAAACTAGCGGACCCACCGAACTTCGTCTCGCCCAAATTTAACGCCTTGAGATAAACTCCAGAGTGATAATAAAACACAGATAGTTAAAATTTCAATGTGATTTATTTATATGATAAACAATGTTTTTCGATTTGTTTTCCGGCGCAAAAACAAACAACGAAGACTGTTCGCCAACATGTACTTGTACAGCTGACCGTGCGAAAAACAGGAAAGTTCAAGAGTAATCCCACAGACTTCCAAAGATTGGCCTTGAGATTTATTGACTGTCATCGCAAAAGCCTATCGAACAAGGAACTGAATCCGCTTAAATTAGAATGGAAGATCAGTTGGAATAATTCGTTGAATTTGCCCTTGATGATCGTCGCTTGAATTACATTGTTCATCCGTTTCTTGACCGACAACCGCGTACCCTTGCAAAATTTCGGATGATTCAGATTCCGCAACACGGTTATGATCGATCCCACCTTCAGCTGTAAATTATGCGGCGGAGTTCCTGACACATCAAGCGTGTTAAAAAATTCCGTCGGATAGTTGGTCTCTTCATCCTCGTCGGTCCAGCTATTTACGGATTTGTACGAATGCAGTTCTCCAACGATTTCACATTGAATAATGAAATTCAAGCTGTCGACGCACGTCCTTACTCTTCGCTGCTGGTAGGTATTACCCGTTCACTAATCCAATCGAGATTTTTATAATTTTGTGCAATGCCTTCGACGATGTGAACTCACAAAAATTTGCCCGGATCAATATCAATCCAGTCGAACCATCAACAGGAATTTGGTTATTGCCAAGCGCCAGCAGTTGTCTCGAGAATTCAGCAGACGGTCGTTCTGCAATGCGACTCTCATGTTCGTGGTCGATTTCAACATCTTGGCATGACTCCAAAAAGGCGACGACTTCAGGCATGCATTAAGTTCATCGGCAGAAGTAGATTTCGGGTTGATGGGAAGCGTTTGACGAAAATCTCCGGAGAACAATATCATAGCTCCACCGAATCGCCTCGAATCACCTCATAAGTCTTTCATCGTTAGGTGAACGGCCTCCAAAGTTCATATATGCGCCATCGTGCATTCATCTCAAATAATTTGGTCAATGCCAGACGATTATTATTATTATTTGAGAGGGGTTATTGTACTGCGACCTTTTGGTCTATTGTACCCCCTGCTTACGCCTTAGAGTGCCAGGGATGCACCACGCATTTGAGATCATGACCGAATTGATCCCAGAATCAACGAAATGACGAATGTCTTGCCTGTCCCACCTGGAGCATGAAGAAATGAAATGCCTCCCGTTCCATCGCCAACAACCTTCATCAGCGAATCGTTTCTTCTACTCGCCATTATTACTTCTACACCCAAAATGCACGCAAAACGTCGCAATGAATTCCACAATTAGCCGAAATTTTCCAAAAAGAAAATTATACTTTTTCGCGTTTTTCCGGAATTTTCTGACTTTTCCACTAAGAGTTTTCTATAATTCTGTACAAAAATAAGATCAATTTTCGATTTTTCCAATTTCCCGAATTTTTCGGATAGTTTTTCCAAAATTTTCTTTCGTAAGAACCTTCTCCTGGCAATAACGAATAACTGAACAATTTTTTAACCAAATCGGCCCAGCCGTTCTCAATTGATGAATAACCATACATTTTTTACACCATTTTTATATATATAGTTAAATAAGAACCCCTCCTGATAATGAAAAACGCCCCTGTAGTGGTGGCCTATCAACAATGGCAATTACTGTGATTTGTTTCTAGTCATTACGAATTAATGACAGCTAAATTGATGTGTACACACGTCCATCTGTCATTTCTTTCGATAACTACTCTAGTAACGAAAAATCAGTTTATCCCTTACTCCGAATAATTGACGCAAACAATTTACAAGAAATTATGGGCTTCTTAAGAATTGATGGAACAAACTAACGAACACACCCGCATTGGTATAGCTACTACTACTGACATTCTGTGCACACTGCAGTTGGTCTTCCCCCAACACAAGAAAAACAATAATTGCTTACGCAAGAGTGTCCCATTATCACAGCACGCATCAATGGAAATATTCCATAAATTATCATGACCTCTATCCGTTGTTGTTGGTGCTTGATGAGCCCTTATCACAGCTGAACAATAAAACAAAACTACTCTACGACCTACGAGTACTATATCTGTTAATTTCGCTTGATATCGGATAATTATAGTCAGGCTCAAATAGTAATGTATATTAAGCCAAAGTTGTATGAAGGACAAATGCACTCGAACCGTTATAGTACATTTGGACTAAAAGCGGTCTAGTTTGACTATGAGCACATGACTTAAGTTCATTATTTCTAAAAGATATTCACTTAGCGATAAGATAAGTAAGCGAAGACGTGTATAAAAATGGATTGCTTCTGGTATTTGTATTACTATAGGCTGGTTGTTCCTGGAACAGTATCATATCGGAGACGCAAAGTTTTATTCACTATATCGGAGATCTGATGGATTGGTCCGAATATGGAAAAATGGTTTTGTAATTCAATGGTGGTGATTGAATATAGTAGATATCTATTGTGTTTTAATTATAATTATTATAATTAAAATTATTTCGAAAACCGTTTATCTTATTCGAGATCAGTATCTATACTGTCGAGGCTCACTGGGCTTGACAACATGCCGAAGTTGAAAATGAACAAGAGAAATGAATAAGAACATTCGTAAAAGTGCACTGATGTGAAGTCTGCACACTGGTTGCATAATCGATACTTACTGGTTGAAAAAATAGGCGAAAGGTCGTGTTACTGTCAAAGGCCAACCTTGTCGGGCAATGATGAGCGATTTTTAGTTTCGAAAACGTGATCGACAGATAATAGGTGGATCCCGCAGGATAGAATCATTGACTAACTGCAGACATAATTCAGCGACAACAATTGGCAACCAAAATAGAGCTATTGGTCGGGCTACACTTGTTGTATGTTTATAAACCTCATAGTGTCCCAAAATCAAACAGTTATTTGCATAAAACATAATATCCCGATTGTGAACAATTCCAGCCAAAGTAATTAAAAACATAGCAACAGAACCTGCAAGGATACTAACTAAGCTAGTGTTCAGGGTCACAAACTTCTCGCTGCTAGACCTTTCGCATACAACCGACTCCCAAGTACCAATACTGTTTAATTTAATGTGCAATAACATTGCTACCCAGCATGCCCGACGTTCCGTTTTTTCCCCACTTTTTTACCCATTTCAATTCATTGAAGTAAAGACGCATTTTTAATAACGGGTGATTTTTTAGCTGGTTTGGTTTTGGCAACACTGGTTTTGACAGCTGACGTGTGTTTAGTACCTTGTGTCACTGTCAAACAGCTTCAGTTTGGTTTGCAATTTAACCATGGATCGTCTTACAAATGAACAACGCTTGCAAATTATTGAATTTTACTATCAAAATTCGTGCTCGGTTCGAAATGTTCATCGCGCGCTGCTTATCGAAAAATTGTGTTCAGCGATGAGGCTCATTTTTGGTTGAATGGGTACGTAAATAAGCAAAATTGCCGCATTTGGAGTGAAGATCAGCCAGAAGCATTGCAACAGCTACCAATGCATCCCGAAAAAGCCACTGTTTGGTGCGGTTTATGGGCCGGCGGCATTATTGGGCCATATTTCTTCAAAGATGATGCGAATCGCAGCGTTACTGTCAATGTTGAACGCTACCGAGCGATGATAACAAACTTTTTTTTGCCCGAAATGGAAGTTCTTGACTTGCATGATATGTGGTTTCAACAAGACGGTGCCACATGCCACACAGCACGCGAAACAATGGCGCAATTGCGAGGCGAGTTTGGTGAACAGTTAATTTCACGTTTCGGGCCGGTCAATTGGCCGCCTAGATCGTGCGATTTGACACCATTAGATTATTTTTTGTGGGGGTATGTCAAGGCTAATGTGTATAGGGACAAGCCCGCTTCGATTGACGCACTGGAAGCCAACATCCATGCATTCATTCGTGAGATACCGGCCGATATGTGTGAAAGAGTATGCCAAAATTGGACTCAGCGGATGGGCCACCTGAGACGCAGCCGCGGTCAACATTTGCATGAAATTATCTTTAAACATTAAATTGCAAGGTTGAAACTATCGATTCAAATAAATATTTCATTCATTTTTTCGAATTTTTTGTGTTTTTTTTTTTAAAAAAGTTCTAAACCTCTGAAAAAATCACCCGTTATAATAAAAATTTGTTTTCTTTTATCAAGCCATTTTTGTAAGAAGGTAATACAAAAATAAAAAAAAACAAATAATATTCAAAGTCTTGTAGTTTAAACAAATACAAAATAAGTTAAATTAAAAGCAAACATTGCAGGTAGGTTGAATAGATTTAAAAGGCATAGATAATTCACAAACAACGAGGCAGGTTGGAAGTAAATTGTAGTTTTAAAATGCAAATAAATACAAAAAAAATTATAAATAAAACAATATTTCAGGTACTTCAGTTATAAATTATATTTATACAAGTTATTAAATATCGATACACTAATCGTCATTGGACTGGTACATATTTTTGTTGTGCAAAACCAAGCATTTTTTATCGATGCAAAGATCAATGCAACTTTTTTATCATTTTGGCAGCATAATTCCGCAAAGTGTTTCAGTTTCGAGCTAAATCGCTTAGATTCTATAAACGCGGTGATGTTTTTATGTTCGGGAGATATTTGAAAGTCAGCTACACGAGTTTTAGTTTTAAATTATGCAAAATTAATAAACATGCATGAATTTCCGTTTTTCCCCATTGAGTCAAAAATTCCCCAAAATGGGGAAAATCCCCACATCTGGCATCGCTGCTTGCAGGCAATCGGAAAACATAGCGCCGACTTGAACCAACCGTTTGACAAGGTCTGCTATATGGAGCATATAAAGCAAGTTAGTCTCTTATAAATTACCACAATAACTCTGCGTAAACTCGGGAGTTCCTCAAGGTTCTTTACTCAGGCCAATTCTATTTCTTCTCGATAAAAATTATCTGACTCGACAAATAATAATATTTATGGATTCACCAACAGTATTAATTTAACAAATCTCTACGACTCGTACTGACTTATCAACACACAAACTCGTATACGGAAAATATTTTTCAGTTTGGAGTGGGAGCCTTATTCTGTTACGACAAAGTTTAAAGCATCTCTGTCACAGATGTCGTTTTAAAATAAACTCTGGACGCGGCGTCTTTCGAGCGGAACTAATCACAACTCATTCAGACAAAAGTCACTCATAGCTATCAGGGAAAAGTAGGTCTAGGTATATATTCGTCGACCACCAGGCGCTATATAATAGCGCGATTGCAAATGACTTTCTGAAACACGGCACTGCCAGAAATAAATCGATAAATTTAACCCAAACTATGTTCCAAAGCATGGCTTGGGTATCCAGCCATAGATAAATAGAGGGAAATGAAACCACGTCATCTAAATACTACAATAAGACAATAAGTAAAGGAACGCGACGATACCGTTTTCCATACATCACTCTTTTAATTATTAGGCTTTATTTTTGTCGTACCGAATGCGGCGGTATTTTCAAACCGTTTTTTTATGAAGTGTTTACCAAATAAAACTTGAATTGCCGTATGTGAATTCTCACATCTATTGTTTTGTCACTCACTATTTAATTTTAATAAACAATGAAGAAACTTGTTCAGTATCATAGATGGGTCGAGGGAAACAACAAACGATTTCGAATCGAGTAAATTTGTAGGTCGATTGCATCGAATCGGGTTATCCGAGTGTATACCACTTTTATAGAAAATTCTACCTTGACACGGGCAGACACAATTAACCTGTTGGCGATGATTCATCAGAATTTTTGACTCGATATCTGATTCTAGCTAAAACTAGACATTGCAACTTATAGCCAAGACGTTCCTTGACGACCTCTCAGGTTGCTCAGACCTAAAGATCAACAGACCCATTAAATACCTCAACTCCACATTTTTGATTTTGGTCTTTGCCCCTTCTTCTACTTAGGGCTCGTGAGTCATGGAAAGTGGTCTCAAACAAGAGCCCAAGCTTTTTATTTCGTTGGACAGCAAAACGGGAACCATCCACTTTAACCACCCACCCCATAGACAACCGCAACAAAGTGAACAAAGATCGTATTTAAGTAGCTCATCGCTTAAAAAAAAAAAAAACTGCATTTATCTTGCTTTACTGTTGTTTCGAATGTGTATGCGCATACCGGTGCATATACGATTACTAACAAAAACTTCCCGCAATATGAAACAATGGCCGAATGCGATATGCATGTGTATTCTTATTGTGTATATTTAATAAAACTGATTCAAAATGTGTCTCACCTGAGTGCTTTTGCAGTGTTTAAATAAAACAATACCAAGAAACAAAAGTGTAAATAGTAGATAATAATTACCAGGAGGGTCGTATACGTAAAAATATACTACACCTCACTCTCGCACATACTGATGAGCTTGTGGGGTTTTCTCCGTTCTCTAATCATATGATCTATGATTTTTTTTTATTACGATTTAATTAATACCTTAGATTAGTGAGTAACGACTGCAAAATAAAGTTGTTAATGGCATGCACTCTTAACACGAATCTTCAATTAAAACTAGTTTTAATCTCAATCAAGTGGACTGTAATAGGAAACACACACAGATAAATACCCCACTTTGGCTAATACAATTGTCATTGATCTAGCTCTATCTGTATGTGGAGTTGTATATTTATAATTGGAGTGACAACTGCAGGTAGTCTTGTATAATGGCTATTTAGTAAAGGGTAGTGATGGGGGTTTTTTAGTTAAAAACCTATCCAAACTGAGATAAAAGAGTAAAGTGTTTTTGTTTTGTACTAGCTCCAATCTCGTCCTGTATTAATAAACACAAAGTTCAATGAAACGAAATCCGTCCCACTTGAATGATGCATTTGTGAAGGAAATTAATTCAACTTATCAGTACACGTTGAAACAATCGGCTCTTTGTTTGGAAATGTTTATAATATCATAAAATGTCAATAAGCCAAGTCATAGTCGGTACTCATTCGTCATTCCCTGTGGCCCAATGTGTGTTGCAAGAAGTAAATATTCAGCAGTGGATGTGTGAAATACCATTCAAAGGTTTTACTACTTTTCGCAAGCCTAAGCAATAAATAGAGAGATTTGCAGGACGTGCCAGGAGTGGACTTCTGTAAACACAACCGAAAATCACTGACATAAACTGCTAACTTTTGTCAAGTTTCTAATCATTTTTCCTGTTACGAATATGACAATCAGAGAAGCAACTAAATGACATGTTTCTTTAGTGTGTTACTTATCCAAGCCCACTACAGTGTCTTATCTCAATATTTAATAGGTTCTCAGTCGTTTTAAGGAACAATTCCCGTTATGGGAGTTTATTTTACTGAAGCACGTTTAACCTGCTAAAAGGGGCTCTTAACCTACCCTAATGTATTCTATAGTTGTGCGCAAATGGAGCATTCGTTCGCAAAACGCTTCTTGGTTTCCGACTCAAAGGAGAAACTGAATCATAATTTAGCTTGTCTTTATTCTTGAAAATCCTCCAAGCCGATAAGTTTCTGTCATTTTTGCCATCCAGTTTGTCCTAAAATTCTGAGACCGATAACCGTGATTTTGTTGTCTTCGGTAGCGATAAACAAGCCCTTGGTAGGTAATATTTAAATGGCATTTCTCGGTGCCGTGAAATAAGGACAAGCGAAATAAGGCCAAATTGTCAGATTGGTGTTATTGCGCTTTCAAACTATGAAATCTGTATGGGGGACATGCTGCCCCCCTGCAACCCCCCTGCTTGGGTTTATTGTTGGATTACGGGGTGGGTGCAAGTTTGGTCTTATTACTCAAATTTTGTTGGCATTATTGCACTTTGTCGGAGTGAAATAAGGCCAACTGTTGAAATATGGCCTTATTTCACTTTTGTAAAGTGAAAAAAGGCCAAATTTTCAGATTTGGCCTTATTTCGCTTGGCCTTATTTCACGGCACCGCTTCTTCAACTTTTTCAAATGGAAGGTTCGTAACAGTCATTATGAGCAATCTATCCACCTCCTTCAGCTATAACTCTGCACATGGTGGAGGTTTAGTTTATCTAGCAAAGCTTTATTTTTATATTCATTATTTATACGTTATTGAGTAACCTACTAAACGTTATTGTTGCAGATTAGAAATAGATAAGAAAATGGCAATTAAGTTACTCATTGAGGCCATTCGTGTTCAGGTCGATGATAGACACATAAACATTATCTACTATTCAATTTCAGTTGACTCATCTTTCATTGCAGACTACGCAGCGTCTTGTTTCGTTAGGGGATTTGCTGGAATGTGTCATAAAAATCTTTGTGTTTTGTTGTTGCTACCATTTTCATTCGCAAAAAAAAAATTATAATTTAGCACAAAACGCTCCCATCAAACGAGGGACACAGTCCGATTAAAGTTATTGACACTTACCCACGCTGCAGTCCTTAAACCGGCCGTGAAATAAATGTCCACCGATCGATAACTAATGTCCTTTAGATTCCACAAAGAACCCCAAAGTAGCGAATCCACATGTGCCATAAAGAAACTGAATGTAGAACAAACGACCACATTCAATCGATTGAAATGGCTGAGACGAAAATATGAGCCAAAAACAAACGAAGTTACAACAAAGAGCTAGTGCACCAGGGCCCCTTTGTCCATGACTTACTGTAGGTGTTGGTGTATGTTTTTTTTATGTCTTCCATGACATTGTACATCGATTTTCCCTGCAGCCACTGCCACGCGTATAAAACGGTAGAGCTCCTTTTCTGGCTTGGTAACACAGTATTCCCATTTCCGTCGTGTTGCTGAAGAATGAGGTGTATGGGTAGGTTGTAGGTATATTGTACACGACAGGTGAATATGACATGAGGTAAAATATCACCTTTGGCCATCGCGCTGTTTGCTTACTGTAATTGTCACTTCTAATGATTGTTTATGAGGTTAGGAAATGACTCGGTTACTGAGAAGAATTATTATGCGATTGGAAAAATCCCAGCCAACTAATTAAGTTGTAATCTGTACATGATTTTATTGGTATTAATTTATGGCCTATTTTGTTTATGGCTTATTTATTTATGGTGATACTAAAAATCATTCTTAGTGTGCAGGCATGATTTTACGAACTCACAATAGCAAAATTTTTTTCGTATAAAATTAGGTCAGAATGCAACCTGCAAAATATTTAGTGCGGAGGTTAGAAATAACGATTATAATTAAGAGCCAATGTTATTGAATTCACTGCGTTAAAAAAATTACCAGGGCTTTGTTCAGATTGTTGTCTCATAGCTTTGCGGAACAAAGTTAAAGCTAAGCTGCATAGTAGTATATTTTTTTAATTGTTCCTAAATTATCTTGAAGCGTCACACTTTGTTTTATAAAGTTGTGAACTATTGTAAACATTTGACAATTGAAAGAAAAAAAATCTCTATCGTCCCCATCACGAGCTGCGAACAAAAAATTTAAACACCAATAAAACTTAAAAAGTTCACAAGCTCACAATTTTTACTATAACAAACAAATATTTCTGATAAATATTAAATTAAATTAAATGTAGTCTAGTTGCAGTCCATATCACCCACAAAACTAAGGCCCATTTTCTGATACTACTCATAGCTAACGCTCGTATCTATCCTCTTTTTAAGGGGATTATCCCCTTTTTCAAAGTCAAAAAAAACTATCCCCTGAAAATTTCCAAAATCCCTTTTTTATCCTATAAACTCCTCTTTTTACCATAGCAGATTTTTAGCGATATATCGTCATATACTGTAAGCGAACCGACCTACCACGCCATTGTGAATTCAACTTTTGCAGGCTGTCTTTTCTGGTGGTTTTATTTTACTTGTGAATTTGTAAAAAAAAAACAACATAAAATGCCGAAAACAACAAAAGGCAAATGCATACTAAACGCCAAACTTTCTGAAAGATATTCTACAAATTTCTGAAAACAAAGCCAAAGCTTTGTTCAATCGCTGTATTAGACAAAATATAAAAAGAAAACCAAAAGTGGAGAAATTGTTGCTATCGAAAACTATTCAGATGCGAATGACGACGATGGCGATGACGGCACATTGGTTGTTTGAACAGATATGTAGTTAAAAAATAATAATAGTTTATTGAACACAATTTACATTAATTTTTTGTGTTGATATTATGGTTAAGTCTCATCATTTTCAGTGAGAAAACAAGTTAAAAACATATCCCCTATATATCCTCTTTTTTGATATGCGATATCCCTTAAAATCCCAAAATTTCGGGCATTTATCCCCTTTTCTGTCCGCAAAAAGATACGAGCGTTACTCATAGCGATTTATGCTCCACTTAAAATATTATGTGACAGTTTATGACAAGGAAAAAGTAGTCCATATGGTATTTAAATAGAACTTAAATCGCTATGAGTAGTATCAGCAAACGGGCCTAAGTGTTTTACTGCAAGTCGCAGAAGGCGAGGCCTAGCAATTCACATTACTGTCACCATTTGACTGAAACTGTTTACCTACTGTGTACACAGTTGTCTACAAATCGCCGAAAACCACTATGCCCCACAGATACCCATCTCAACACCTGTTAAGCGTTATTTTTCTTTTTTTAACGATACCGGCAGGAATGTGACAGAGGTATAACAACTACTTATAACCATTCACATGGCCAAGTGATATTTACTCTTTGCAAATATTTGTGACCCACATTCAGTTTTCAGTACATCACCGGATTTAATCTGGAACTGTGCGGGAACCCTCGTTTGCAAGACAAGAAAAAGCAGTTCAAATTTGTTATCTTTCAGAAACAATTTGAACAGAAGACATGTCGAAATACATTCAATTTGCAAAACCACTTGCAGAAAGAAAATTTTGATTTGGATACGAAATATAGTTTCGCAGACAGCATATTTTTTTTTTGTTTAAATAGTTTGACCTTGAGTCAATAAAAATTCCATTTAAATTCTATGCACCATAGAACATAGGCAGCGGAAGAGTAAATCGAATTTGAAAATCAGAGGCAAATTATATGATATGTATATGTATAGTGGAATAAAATTCCCCCGACAATGGAGAATGGAAATTAAAAAGATACACTGTTCGATAACAAATTTAGCAATTAGACTAGGGTTGCCATTCGTCCCGATACGTCGGGACGACATGTCACCGTTACTAACAGCAGTGTCCCGACGTCCCGATGAGCTGTAAAATGTCCCGACTCATTTTAGTTCCAATACGACTTACTGCGAGAACACAATACGAAATCGCAGCATTAGGTTCAGGTATTTCAGCAACATTTCAACTAAAACGCTGCGAGAGCGAATTTGAGTCGAGTCAAACCAACTCAACTCGACACAGATAATATTTACATACATACAACATACATGAAGTTGAAACCTAGCTCAACCGCCAACCCTGCATGTAAACGTCCACACTTCTTTTGTTTTTTTGTTTTGATATGTTAAAAAGTCGAGTGTCATTCCAATTCCATCGTCACGTCAGTCGGCGTCGTCCGAGACAGTTAGCTTGCCGTTAGCTATTGTTTTGTACGTTTAAGTTTCATCGATTAATGTTTTATTTAAATTCGGAATTGATATACATTTAAAGCATTCCCGGCCATAACGCAACTGTAGAGCGCGTATTTTCGTTGATGTCCGCTCAGTGGACAGACGAAAGGAACCGCTTGGGACTTGGGAGTCGACACGGTGGAAGCTATTCTACAATGTAAATTTAATTTTAACTTGAGCTGTGAAGAATTTTATAAATTCGTTAAAGGGAATAAACAATTTTTGTCGCAGGTAAAATCGTCTGAAAAATATAAGAAATAAGAAATATTGTATTCGGTACGTATGTAAATTGTAACGAATAAATAAATAAATAGTTATGTAAATAAATGATTCCCAAGTTGCGCACCCATTTTTGCTTGAATACTTTTAAAAAATCAAAGTTCACCAAAATGTCCCGACAAGGTTTCGGGAAAATTTGGCAACCCTAAATTAGACACATGATCTACGTGTCAGTGTGTTGTATATTTATATACGGTTGAAGGTTGTAGGTAATCGCTGACCATTTTGAATTTCTCGTGATTTCAGTTGGTAACAGTGATGTACTATTACATATATATTTTTACGAGAGTAGTTTTAGAGAAAACTTTGGCGTTGCTGCAAGCAAGATATAACCGAAGATGCATGAAGAACGGATTTGAATGCCTACGTTTTATGAGATGCAGCCCTTGATGAGTCTTTTCTTGTGTAGGGCTCACTTAACCACCTTTCGCCCGCAACTCTTTTAATTGATAAAAGTGGGACATCGAAAATGAATTATAGAAAGAACGAGTAGAATTTTGAATGTTCCTCTCATTTTGTTTCGAAAAAAACTGTCAATTGCCTTTTTAAAAGTGTCGCATTCAAAATTTCAAAACTATTACCGGACACTTTTAAAAAAACTAACAGTAACAGAAGAATCCATTCCACTTAAGAAGAGCTGAAGAGGTCTAAGCTAATGAGAATGGTTATCGGAAATCAATGCTGTTCACTAACCGATCATTCACCTCGGTCTCATCGCCTAAGTCTGAACTAAAAAAAATGCCGGAGTTTTTAAACCACTTTAAGATCGAAATTGGCGATCTAATCCAAGCAATTTTATTCCCATGATAGCGAATCAGAAATTAAAAAAAAGTCTTTAAAATCATAAATAAATTCACACTAGGCCTAGCTCGATTCTGTGTGGCTTTTCGAAGGATGATATGAGCTGAACTGCTTGCTGCCACTTGCACCACGCATAAGTCTTTCAGTTCAGCAATGAAAGGTTGTCGAACTTTTTTTTCGAAACTTCTTGTGGCTATCTCCCCTTAAAATGCGACAATTCTTCCTTGAGATACCCATCGGGCAGAAAAATATTGTTGCTGCCACCCTGTGGTTCATTAAGCAGGCCATAGCGACACCTACTCGCGAACCAACTATTATTTAAGTTCGACGTAAAACGTCAAAACCGAAACCACATGTAAAATTTGAAAGACATTTTTTGGTTCTTTTGGTATTCGGCCACTGAAAATAAAACTTAAATTTTTTAAAGCACTTTGCTATTAAAAGGAGTTTTTTTCTTATTTTTCTATTTTCGTCAGCAGGAAATACGCTGCTAAAGCGGTAACGAATATCTCATTGCAAAAGATTATTTTATTAAAACTTGACAGTTTGTCACGCTTAAAATAAGGAACGTCTATCTACTAAATGAGTAACACCCTCTATTATTAGTGTAACTTCTATCGACATAGTGCTGAATCGCTGTCGCAAATGCAATACAGTTTTTCATAGCCCGTTCAGCATTTCCACGTACATACGGCTGTTGATTGTTTCGGATGCTCAAGCGGCAACATTGAAAGCATCAACTGCGATTGCAACGTTCGAAAAAATGTAGCCTGGACTGTGGAGCTGTGGACATTCATAGCGAATCTAAGTCTGAGCTCAGTGATAAATGCAAGTAAATACATACTTGGATGATGATGCATTTCTTTACGAATGTTGTCGTCAATTTCCATTTATGTTGCTACCACTCAGAAAAAAAAAAATCCTTCAAGGAAGACTGATAAATTGTAAACGAATGTATACTTTTACAGAAACACAAGCTATGTGGCTATGAAATTTTTAACATTACACGCTGACATGCACTACATTCATTCTGTTAAACTTAAAAAAAAAAAAGGAAAGCTTTATCCTTTTTAACTTTCTCCATTACGTATAGGTAGTAAGAGAAAGATATTGTTTTCGTATTGAACTCGAGATATGCATGTCGATTACAGAATCCGCAAAAATTTATTCCCGGGGAACTCACTCGATCCACACTCCATTCACATCCGCGATAAATATAATTATCAAATCCGCCGGAAGAACAACATTGCCGATTCACAACACTTCCTTATCATTTTCGAACTTTCTTATCGATGCTGTCAGTTTTTGACTGAGAAGGGTTTACCACGATATCTCAAAAAAAAATCTCGAATGTAAAAATTTCGAATTAAAAAAATCTCGAAAAAAAAATTTAGAAAGCTTAATCTCGAATTAATATTAATTTTTGAGACAATGGTAATTTGCGCAAATTATGAAATGTGTATGCAACCACCCTGCTTGGGTTTACTGTTGGATTACGGGGTGGGTGCGAGGTTTTTTACTTATATTTTTTGTTGAATTTTCAAATTGTTGGGTGGGTCATAAGGCCAAAAATCTCGAATTTGCTTTTTATTTTCGAGATTTTTTCAAGATATAGTCTTTCGAGATTTTTGTACATTCGAGATGTTTGCATTCGAGATTAAAAAAAAAAAAATTCGAGATTTTTGTCTTTCGAGATTACGTCATGATCCCGACTGAGAATCAGGTATGTGGACGCTAAATATCCTGGTTCGAGTCACGACTCGCTTGTTTGGGGAAATTGTGGTTCAAATCATTACCTATGCGATAATGGCGACAGAAATTCCTGCAATAAATCTAGCGATTTTTTGGTCAAATTTTTCGCAATATCCGACTCTCTTTTCATTGCCTCCACCATCTTCTCAAATTGTGCACGAGTTGTTGTTATTTTTCTGCTTAAAAATGAAAAATATATTCAAAAACTTAAATGTGTATGAATTAATTATGAATTTCCATTTTTGTTTACGTTGGCGTCCGCAATGACTGCGTATTTAAAACGTTAAAAGTTATATGGAGTTCGGATGGGCTGCGTATTTCATAATCCCAAAAAATCAAACAGCGTTACCGACATTCATGCACTATTTTTTTTTTTGCAAGGTAACCTCAATATTAATGGCACTACCCGTATAAAATGTTCGTACCAGTTTGATTTGATCGAAAACGGCTGTAACGATTTCAACCAAAATTGGTATTTAAGCTTAAGTAGGTGCGGTTACCATAATTGCGTACCCAGTTTTTGGTTAAAAATTCGAACAACGGTACATTTGAAATTTCGACATATCTCGAAAACGAGAAAGTTTCGTGCGACCCAGTCCCACTCGTGCACTTTATTTCAATTGGTTTCTTTTGAGATGATAGGTTTCACTTTCTCATGCTTTATCTAATCATAATACTGCATTATTGTTAAGTTATTCTTGGATAAATATTACATCACCGTCATCATTGCAAGCATCGTCGCAATTAGATGCATTCGTCTATGAAATTTACCTTGCTCTGTGCATTCACCATGATACAACTCGACGGACTGTTTCATTTATGTATACGAATTAAATGCGCTAAATTCTGGCAACTGTAACTGTTGCAAAGAAAAAAAAAAAAAAAAACAAATAAACACACGAATTCTATGGAGTTTTGTAGCCGTTCCTCTCCTTTTATAGCTGAAATTCGCAACGGAGAGATAGAGTTTATATATGTACGCATCACGCTATACAAAATGAAAAAGAAAGAAAAAGTGAAAAGACGTTTTCAAAAAGCATGTGTGCCCGCAAATTGAAAGTTCATTCAACTTGACCGTACCGTTTATCGTCGGTGATGATGATGATAATGAAGTTGCCGCCACTTCAGGTGTTTGCTAGTTTGATGTGACCTAAGTATCTGCTTAACATATCGCATTCAAATGGAAGTTATTCAGAGGTCAACTGCATGGGTATATACGGTGTTGTTAACTATAGCTTGTTGATTGGCAGTGTTTATCGATTTTTTTTTTTCTGATCTAAAGCGAATAAATACCTATACTCTTTTCGATTGGGGAACATGTGACGTATCTTTAGACTTTAATATAGCTCAGTTAAAAATATAGATAACGTCATTAGCCTTGCGTGTCGAAACTGATTTTCTGTGAACTAAAATTTTTCAATGCTCAGTGTAATGTGCCAGTAATCTAGTCGTAGAAATTTGGTTCTTTCTTGTTTATATATGGACGTTGGGCGAACTAGGAATTACTTAGAAATTGGTGTATGGTTATTTGCTTTTGGTGCGGAATCGGTGCGGTTATCGGTGTAGATAAGACGATTCAAGTGGTGTGTTGCTAAGGATTTTCTTTTTAGAAACTGTTGTCTCAGCTATGACTTAAAATTGCCTTTTCCGTTGATATAAAGTTGCACGTGCTAACCATCGACACGCACCTATTTATCTGAAATACAAATCTTTCAAGTTATACGTGGAATGTCATATTTCAATACCTTTTCAGTCATGGCATGGTATATCAGATTCAGAACTGCCAACGTGTTTATTTACTTTGAATTGCAATATTCCTCAGAAATGTATCCAATAAAGTTGTGCGCAATGTCCATAAAAATCACCTGAATGTATCGCAGTGTTGTCACATTCAGTTTTGTGTGTAAGTGTCCCCACCTTTGTCATCAGCCGAAATAGCATGTCATGTATTATCAACTGATTTAAATGCAATTCTCAAGTATTCACTCAATTCGTTATCCATGACAAATAATAATTCGACGTTACATTTTCTTATTGTTCAAATATAGATAGCGACCCATAGATAAATATGATAACTGTAATAGCTGTCATTTAGAAATTAAACAAGCCAAGGCGAAATTTCTCGGAATCGTATGGCTCATTTCTGTTAATTTTTTTTTCAATTAGCTGAACTAGCAACCTATACGATTTCGAGCAACTCATTTGTCATTGTGCTTTTGTTTGAGATAAATGCAACCCAATCACAACAAAATGAATGATCTCATCTTTATCTTAATTGTAGTAACTAAAAACTGGACTTCCTCTGCACTGATTTCCTGCAATGCAAAGTCTCGTTACTGTCAAGTATCACATTATAAAAATAGCTATTCCGCAATGTTGACTCCTTCAAAGAATAAGAAAACAAAGAAAATTGCCTCATTAATATTTGCACTTACCCACTCGCGTTCTTAATGAAGAATCAGCCGGCTTTGCTTATCATGGTAAACACAGGGAGCAAAATTACGCTATTGCGGTCGATGGTTCAAAGTGTATTTACATACAGTCTGTAATAGTAGGAGATCTCAGCAATAAAGATAGATAAACTGAAATTATCTTATCGCATTCAAATATTTGCTTCGTTACGTGTGAATCTAGTTTATTCTTCCGTTGGATTTTAATTACTCTGATGAGGTGAAAATAATTAGTGTGCATAGCTTTCATGCAGTGAAACATACGGTGTTCCCGACTAAGTAAAATGCTCCAATTTTGACACTTAGTTGGATCATATAGTCCCATATACGTGATACAGCAAATTGTCCGAATGTACACGTGCGATGCCACTTTGAACACAATTTGCTTTGTAATTTAGTCAAATCGAATTAAAAATTCATTGGTACTTTGGAAAAGTTTTCCCAATATTCCAAAAATAAACTGATCTTTGAAACTTAAGCTACACGTTGAACAGATTTTAAAATGATTTCTGCAGTGTATGAGACACTTAAGAGGTGATCAAGATTAAGTTGCATAATTTTTCAGTGCTTAAATTTTAATTGACAATTGCTAACAAGATTAAAGGTTTGTTCCTTTATTTTTGTAGTAAAAATGGAAAAGACTGTTAAAATGGAAGCGGCGGGATAGATTCTATCACAAAGAGAGACACTTACGAAAAAGTTAGGGAACGCTTTTGTAGTAATCTATGGGAAATACCACTTTTTTGAATATTTGAATTATTTATGATAAACTCGGGGACTTTGCTAGTTTACTAAGAAAATTAGTTACATCATCTAAGTAGCAAAGAAAGTGATCTGAAATTAATCTCCTTGACGAATCCGAGTATGTGGAAGAGTTTGACTGATTGAACTACATTTAAACATTCCAGAAGAGGAAAAAGCGACACTGCATTAAGAATTACGTGGTGAAGATTACTCCCTGCTTCAGAGAATTTCGTTGCCACTTCAGGAGAACATTCTATTTTATTTTCCCGCCTGTTGATATACCATTTTAATACCATTTATTCCAAATAGGGCAACAAATTTCAAATCAGCTGTTATTGTAAGGTGACTGACAGCCTTTCCAACTCTTACACCAAGAAATTTGTTGAGTAAAAATTCGAAAGATTCTCAGTGGAGGCAGTGTTGCCGCTGAGGAAAAAAAAAATTGTCGCTAGACCATAACCTAAAATTAAAATCCGCTAGAAATGTTAGTTTCTGAATTGCGAAAATCAATTTGAATGTAAGTTCGTAAAAATATGTGTTTATTTTTAAAATAAATTGTTAATTCTTAAATTATTAATCAAATTAAATACTGAATTAAAAAAAAATCAACCAATAAATTCAAGATAACAAAAAAATAGTGTGAAGTTTTTTTTTTTAAACTGGTATTACGGAACTTACGAGGGGAGTTCAATATATTCGCGGTATCGACATAAAGGAAAACACGAATTAAATTAAAAGTATTTTTATTTTTCAATATAATCTTCTATTAATTACATGAATGCATTTATTACATCTTGAGATTAACTTTTCTATACCATAGGCTGGATGTTGAATTTTTTCGAAACCACAATCCCGTACAACAGCCTTAGAGATCCATGCCGTGTGCACCGGAGCATTGTGAGCGATGTGAGCATTCGAGGCACCCATCTTGCACTGACTTTGTAAAAATTTAGACATTCATGAAAAATGGTGTGTACGGTACCAATAGAAAGGTTAATCTTCATAGCTATCGTTTTAACCTTTACTCGGGCATCCTCAAGTACAAGTTTCTCGACTTGTGTAATGTTTTCTCCGGTGCAGCCAGTTAGTGGGCAGCTTGAGGGAAGGTCGTCTTCAATGCTCTCCCTGTCCGTTTGAAATAAACTTGACCACTTTTGAACAGTTGACAACGAAGGTGCAGAATCTCGAAAAACAGCCACCATCTCTTCGTGAATTTTTGTTTTACTTTTTCCTTGTTAAGTAAGAAATTTTATCACAGCGCGGTTCTCAATTTTAGTGATCATCGCGACACCAGCCATTTCACCTTCGTTCAACGCAAAATACAAAGCAAACTTATAATCACAGCCAAATGAAATTTTACAGTAAAACACTTGAAACCCTAAAATCACGAAATAATTTTTTAAAATCTTTGTATCCCCCCTATACCGCGAATATATTGAACTCCCCTCGTACGCATCTATCTTTCCGTATTTCTAGACTGTAAGGTATAAACGGAGAATATTCTTCCTGAACAGCTTAATTCCAAAGCTTGCTCATAGAAAATGAGTTCGAAATAGCATATATGATTGTACCATAAGATTTGCACTGTCAAATCAATTACATTGAGAAAGCCTCATCATGAAGGTACGTAACCTCATGTTGATTATTATTATGTGTCTGAAACTCTAAAACAACAACGAAGCAACATCATGCCCTGCTATACTGTTATCAACATCCTCCGAGCTTTAACTATAAGTTATCAATCAGAAACGTGAATAGCAAAGTCTAAGAACTGACTCACTCTCAAGATTTCTATATTATATGTGATTCTTTAGACTTTTATTTAAAGTCAGGCGCACTATCGCGATTCAAGATTGTGCGACATGTGCCTTGGAACTGTTTGAATTTTTTTTTGTTTTCATTTCATAAGCACCATGATTCATAAGTTGAAAATATCATTCGCAATGAACTAAATTTGATTGTATATAATAAATAAAGATTTCTACATCAATCAATTTTTCTCCTGATAATAAAAACTGCGGGTCTGTACGATATCATGTTACTATAGAGTATAGAGAGTGTGAATCGTAATAAATCATCCAGGAAACAAAGTTTATAATTTTAAGTGTGATAGTGTGATAACGTAAGTTGCGGCTATTTTTGGCGTCATTTTCCGATGACGATGTTAGAGTTGTTCAGTTGCGGCTTATGAATTCGATTTTTTTCAATCGCAATTTTCTTCAGATAGCTATCGATCCCCAGATGAACAGTCAACAATCAGGGATACCTTAGAGTACTTGTAGTCATATATAAAAACAAAACCTTGAATGTTTTCTCTCCAAAAATTAAAAAAAAAACATTCCGTGAGCAACATTCTTAGTACGTTGCAACATCGTCATAATTTTTGCAAAAAAATATATATTTATTGATCAATAATCATGTCGACGGTTATTCAACTCAAGTGCCAAAGCCAAGAGATAAGATTCAATTTAATGATCTGAATTCGTGCAATAAATTCGTCATAAAAGTGAACCCACGTTGTCTATATCTACGAATGCGCCATGCCACCTATACTCTTGGACAATGAGTTTCAATTAAAATTCAATAAACCGCCCTTAACTTTATAATGAGTATCAATGAACATTGGATAATTGGGTTAAAGTCGAATCACTACAGCTCTTTATGAGGCTGCCTTATGGCCAGGCAGTCTAAATTACTTAGATTAAGGGCGCAGAAATGTGATACTGCGGAATAGGTGTAGGTAGGTAGGTTGTAGGTATTTCCAATAATTCGTAAGTCGCATGTTAGGTACGTTGAATTATAATAATTAAGTAGGCAGCCTCAAATAGATGTTTACCCATTGAACTAAGGCATTTCTTTGCCATGGTTTTAATACTCAAAATTAAGAGGTCATCTTACACTTGCGGAAATTGTAAAACTAATAGGCTGTATTTTTTTTAGAAAAATATCGACCAAATTGAAGGTGAATTTCCGTGGGTGATTTCCCGCATGTATTTTGTTGTAAAAAACGGTAATCACATATAGCTTCATAATAATAAAAGAAAATTCTTTGCTTATTAATAGGCTACACCGATTGTTTACTATTTTTTCACTTCCTCTGGAGGATCCGCTCTCACAAAAAAGAAAACTGCTTCTGTGAGGTTTCAGTCATAACTTCTTCGACGGAAAATATTTGATTAACCGTGCATAGGTAGGAAACTTTTGTTGGATGAAATGGTAAAGCAAGATACCCTATTGGTCTAAGCACGTCACCTTTTATGACTTCCACATAACTCATCTCATGCGATTAGATAAGATTCTAGATTGATAGCTGTTTTGTTCAGTTTTCAGTTTCTTTTATTTATCATTAACCAAATGTGACATGCCCATCATGAGACCCAATTTCATCACATCACTTGTGAGTTATAACCTCAACTACCGCAAATGGGAACTAACAGGAGTAGCATTTCATTACGAATAACTACAAAGACTAAAGGTTCCCCTTCTTCTATATTAGATCATCGACAAATGAAATTGCTGAAATGTGTATTTATATGTTTCCTCTTCTTATTTATTTATACTAAATTGTTTTCTCTATTTGTTTATTTACAGAAATGCTGTGAAACATATTTGCATCGAGGAGCACTCGTATAATTGCTCTCAACTGAACCGTCGTCCACTGAGTCATTTTGTAGTTGGCGCTTCAATTCGTCACATGTCCCAAAATTGGCCACCGCCCAGCACCGAGACGACACTTCGTGTGCTGTTGTTAATGTCACTAGTGCTGCTGCGATCAAGGACTAGAATCTCACGGTCGTTGGATCTGCACTTTTAAACAAAATATAAAATAAAAAACCTACGAGATTATTTAGCTAAAAACGGACAAAAAAAAACGTACAGCTAAGGGCAGAATATATACTATTAAAAACTGAACTTAAACTTAAAAACGTCCACAACTTTTTAGATTTAGGAAACAAAATAACAAACAAACAAAACAGCAACAAATCGAACAAGCACAAACTGTATAAACACAACAACAGAACAAGTATTTCATAGAAATAGAAAACAAACTATAAAATAAAAATGAATTCGAATACCCGTCACCTGCTGCACTGCACACTGCTCATTTTTGTGATAATCTTCTTCGAGATATTCTCTGGCGGGATCAAAGTCAACGAGAACTCGTTCACACTGGTCGATCCCTGGACTGAATATGGCCAGATACCAACGATACTTTTGTACGTACTGCGTTTCCTCACCTTCCTCACACTGCCGCAGGTGCTATTCAACTTTTGCGGTCTGGTCTTCTATAATGCCTTCCCCGAGAAGGTGGTGCTAAAGGGGAGTCCCCTGCTCGCCCCCTTCATCTGTATAAGGGTGGTGACGCGCGGTGACTTTGCAGATTTAGTAAAGACCAACGTGCTGAGGAATATGAATATCTGTCTCGATACAGGACTGGAGAATTTCCTCATCGAGGTGGTCACCGATAAGGCCGTTAATTTGGCAAAGCACCGACGAATTCGGGAGATTGTCGTACCAAAGGCCTACAAAACAAAAACTGGTGCTCTGTTCAAGTCACGTGCACTGCAATATTGCCTAGAGGATAATGTGAATGTACTGAACGATAACGATTGGATTGTCCATCTGGATGAGGAGACGCTGTTGACGGAGAATTCGGTGCGGGGCATCATAAATTTTGTACTAGATGGAAAGCATCCCTTCGGACAGGGTTTGATAACATATGCCAATGAGAATGTTGTCAACTGGCTGACCACATTGGCGGATAGCTTTCGTGTCAGCGATGATATGGGCAAGTTGAGGCTGCAGTTTAAGTTGTTTCACAAGCCGCTGTTCAGCTGGAAGGGAAGCTATGTCGTGACGCAGGTTAGTACAAATAAATTTTGAAATTTTCTAGACACTTTCATTTCATTTCATTTATTCAATCTACGATTTATAATCCACAGATTTCGAAAACATTTCATAATTCATAAATGTATATGTATATTGATATGCATATAGTCTGAGACTGAAAGAATGATAGATATGTTATGTAGTCGAATTTTAGAACTTATTTTCTTTATAAGTCAGAGAAGATGTCGTCCCACTTGCCCTTATAGGACGAAACAAGAGGCAACAAGGGCATTTAACGATATGATCTATGATGGCGCTGAATAGCTTTTGTTAAAACCGTCGAAATATTAAATTTATATTAACAAACCTACTGAAATTTAAATAGTTTTCCTCACTTGAGAACGGGAATCTTGGCAAAACATATATTCACAAGTTCCTGATTTTAATGTAATTAAACTTCTCATAAGGTTCGTTCGGGTACTTTTTTGCAAATGTTAACTTGTTAAAAATTTTATAAGAAACTGTGCGAATGCGACCACGCAGGTACTGAGAAATTTGAAAAAAAAAATAGAGAGAAATCAATTTCCCCTCTTAATTTTTTTTTTTGTAATTTTCTACTCTCCGAATTTTGACTTACTGAAAAATGAAAACTAATGTCGTTTTCCATTGGTTTCACTCGGAGATCCACTCATTCTGTAGTCCAATGGAACAAGAAAACTGCTTCTGATTGAATCCACAAGAGTATTGGTGAAATGCCAAAAAATAATCTACGGCAGCTGTCAGTCGACTTGTATAAAATACACGAACTACACTTGTGTGAGTGCTTCTTGAGTGGATTCTGACTTCAAATCCAGAAGCGAAATTCTCTCCTCAGAATCACCAGAAGAGTATTTTTTGTGCCAATGGAACGGTTTCAGAAGTGATTTTTTCGATTCCGGACTCTCCCGGACGCTTCTTTTTGCCCAATGGAAAACGACATAAGTGCAAACTGAAGAAGTTGTAATTGAGTGTTCTCCTAAGTTTAAAAGGTATTTAGCCTATAAACATTTTAAATTCAAACTCATTTCTCTCTCGATTATTGAGACTAGATATTTTTCACTTTTCTGTGCTAAAAGTGCTTGAACGAACCTATAGATAGTTCTTTCATCTATTCTCCTTGATAGAAAGTTCGGGACCACGTCTTGTATAATGCTAGGTCAATCCGTTTGACAATTAATGTGAAATGTGTTTGAAAGCTTGTAAAATGACATCAAACAGAGTAATCTTTGTGCTGGTTATAAACATTATATTCCGATAGTTACAAACCGATTTCACCTGGGTTCAGACCCTTACTACTTTGGCTGAATATGCTGAAAATTTGACTTTTTGGGTGCAGGACACATTGTTTGGGGCTCGATATAGCATTTGAAAATGAGCTCAAGCGTCGACCAAAATTACAGTAAAGCATAAACTCCAGAAGAGTTGATTGCTCTGACATCTGTTGGCGAAAGAATTAACTACCTGTGAAAAATAAGATAGGTTTCTGTCATGAATGACATTGTGTTTTTTTACTCCTGTCGATTGACTAAAAAATGTGCACATATAAAGCTTAGGTCTATTCGCGTACTTTCCCGAGCTGAGCACTAAACATCTGTCAAACTAAAAAAATTGAGCGTAATTCTCTCAGAGAGCGAAAAATTGACTCCAAAGTACGTGTATAGATTTCTAGCTACTTCGAGCCACTTACATCTTTGTTTCCTGGATCTTGTCACGACAGTTGGGTTTTCAAAAATTCGTTTATTTAATATTTACCATTTTGCAACAAATTAAATGTTCTAGGAGAACATTGGACCACCACCGTATTTTCTTTATTTTCGCACATTTTATTTCAGCGCATGACGTTTGACGGATTTTGAATTTATGTGAACTTTGTGGATTTGACATATTTATCAGTACTAACCCGTTGAAATTGTCCGAGCTGTTTCGAGCCAAGAGAGGAACTGCTCGTTACTCGTTATTTTGCTAATTTTCTCTTTTTCTGTCATTTTTGATGAGTACGTGGATAGACTTTGTGCGATTGCGATCGATTTATACCGATTGCGTTCGATTCAAACCGCGTACGCGAACGAACCTCTTATGTTGGTCCTCTCTTTTCTGTCAGTTTTGTATGAAACTTTAATTTCAATCTACGATGCTTTTGTGTAGGTATAAATGAATGGGACGTCAAAGAGCCATAGAACCCGAATTCATGGCAACGGTTCAAATAATTTGTGAAACAATCGACTCTGAAAGTCTTTGCACGTATAAGTTCTTGGTATATTTAAAAAAAAAGTTATAGACCAAATCTTAAGAAAGATGAGGAAGACACCACTGAAAGACATAAATATTTCTCTACGCAACTTTTTAAGAAAACATTACACACATAGTTTGGGCTTTATGAATACATTATATGTAAAATTGTAAAAACGGCCCAATTCGCAGCAAAGACCTAAACAACGTAGCAATTTGTTTACGCAACTTATTCGCCTAATGTCATACACACAAAGATATACAACTACGCCAGACAACCATAGTCATAAAACTCAGAATATGTCCCTCAAAAGCGAATTGCCAGAAAAAGAAGTATTTTCCCAAGTTGGTGTTCCAGCATAATTTAAACCAACCAAATGATCCACCACGTAATATCCCTGAAATGATTCTCCGAAAATTCACAAAAGCGAGATGTTAGACAATTAAAAAGGAAAAATAAAACAAGACCGACCCCGTCCCGCACAAGTAAAAATTAAACTCTTCCACACAATGAATGACGTTCTACATTATTATAAATTAACCTATAGACATCACCAGGCAATGTCCATAGCTCATCGGGTCAAAAGCTTAATTTTCATGTCATAGTGAAGAGATGTATATAAAAAGTACAGAATAAAAACACTCCCCGACAGTTGGACAGATGAATGACTCTACGTTTGCAACTCTTTCATGTTTTATATTTGTTTATCAGCTATAGTGAGTAGTAAATTAGCGGGTTCCCCTTTCCAGTTTTGTTTATTATAGTATTATATTATACTAAGCAATTTTAAGTGGAAATAAAGTATGCATTGACACAGTCAACAAAATTAAAATTAAGTAAGGTCATAGCAAACCGAAACAATTATCAAAAGTCATGCATTCAAATATGCGCTCTGGTAGGACAGTGGGTTTTTTTTTTTTTTAACTGCCTGCCAGTGGTGGTAAGTAGTCATAAGAACTTTTTGTGTTACTTCTCTGTCTGACGCTATTAAACAGTTTGAATGCGTAGTAATATTTATTTATATTTCTTTTGTAACACTCAATACTTGACATTTTCATCAGGAACATGTTTTACGACAAAATGTGAACCAAATGTTAGGTCTCTCAACAGTTTTCCGTTTGTGATTAATTTTTGTGCGAGGGATTCTATATCGCATTGATTCCGAAAACTAATTCATACACTTGTGTCCTTCTGATATAGTGAAAAAATAGTGGTAACGCCCTTAATTTGCTTTACAGACCTTTGAATTCTACAATGTTAATATATTTAGACTTTTAGAGAATTTATCTGATTGACAGATCATTCCTAAAATTGTATGGTAACTTGTGTGTCACGAGTCGGCGAAACGATCTAAAAATGGGAAAGCTAGTGCGAAAAACAGATTAAGGCTAGGCGGGCATCATATGCATTTTGCATCGCACAAATATTCAATCGCAGGGCACATGAACTCATAATTTTTTTTTGGAAACAAGCGGAAGTTACATCTAGCGATCGCTTATAAATTTATGTCGTTTTCACTTGTCCGGAATCGAAAAAAAATCACCTGGCACAAAAAAATACTCTTCTGGTGATGGGATGTGAGAATTTCGCTTCTCGATTTGAGGTCAGAATCCAGTCAAGAAGCGCTCACACAAGTGTAGTTTATGTATTTTATACAAGCATTTCATGCATACGTTTGTGGATTCTTGTTCCATATTGGATTGCGGAATGAGTGGATCCCCGAGTGAAACCAATGGAAAACGACATTAGTATGCTCGCCTAGACTAACGCAACAATAATGATCAGTTTTTGAGTCTGAGTGCTTTGACGGATTACATTGAAGAAACTACGCAGGTTCACATATAAGATCGTGGGCCCCAGCATTTTACATGGCTATAACGCGACGAACCTCAGCAGTCATTTGAAACAGATTAAACACACACCGACAGCGGCTTTATATCAACTTGTAAAATTATGTTTTGTCAGACAGACTTGTACTTGTAAAAGTTAACTTGCACAACAACTTCGGCTATGTACAACGTCGATTACAAAAATGTCAAAAACTATTAGTCCTAAAAAGTGAGCTAATGTCTGTCAAAGTTGTTTGTAATGAGTCAATCTTCTTGTCCGATTTAAACGTATAATCTCCTCGAATGCGAAGACGAATTTGTAGATCCCTTCCGTTCGTTCCAAAAAATAAAAATGAAAAACTCACAAAACCCACAGCTAGATTTGGGTGACTTTCGTTTTGACAGCATGATGCCACGGAGACGGACTCCATTTAGAAGTAAAATTCAAAACTAAAGGATCATTCACATGAGAGCGACCAACTACCTACGAACGAACGAATATTCGCAACTTTGGACAGTCCATTCACATGATACATTTAATTTGGTCGCAGATATCCGCGAATCCAATGACATTCGCCGTCATTTGTGTCTGTGATATTTCGAGTTTGAGGTTAAGTTCGAACGAATGTTTTATTCGCTAGTTTGTGGAACGCGAATTGAATGATGTGGATTGTGAATAAACTTTGACAATTCGCGCCAAGGGTGTATTCGTTCGCGGCAAAAAGTTTGTAATTTGAAATTTCGTTATTCAAACTGTTTGTTAACAAGTTTTCTTAATACATTTTGATGGGATAATTAATTATCCTCCACTTGGAATAGTGAAATATATAATTTTCTGTTCATAAGTGCATCAAAAGTGGTTTCTTCGCATTTCAGCAATTCGTTCGCTCGCTCTCATGTGAATAGTCTTTTAGTAGATGTTAATAAATTTGAGGCAAAGGAATTTATCATTTATTTTTTCACAGATCATCCTAACTGACTAGGATAAAGTGACATTGGTGCGGCTGTATTTTTGAAAGGCACTTAGGCCCATTTTATTCACTCGAAGTTGTGTTCAACTATTCGTCATCATTATTTTCAAGTCCGCCCTGTCTGGATGATGAGTGTTCAACTTCGAGTGAATAAAATGGGCCTTAGAGTCTGCGAATAGACTAGACACTCCTCGGAACGGACCGGTACATGCTCTGAGATCGTTTAGTAAGGACGCATGCCCCAACTAAACATTGAAGGCTTTCCAAATCATCCAGACAGGGCGGACTTGAAAATAATGATGACGAATAGTTTAAGTTTCCTATTTCAACTTAATTTACAAAATCGTAAAAAAATATAATATTTTGACATGAAATCAACTTCAAACTCATTGACGTATGCAGGTCCTTCAAGCAGGGCTCCAGACCAGCAACACACCAACAGTTCTTTAAAACCGACTTCAACTATTTCGGGAGAGGAACAACATGTGTTCGATTGGCTTATGATTTTTGATTGCTAATTGGTGTCAGATCGGGGATCGAAAATTCTGTCAGTATACAGAGGACAGAAACCCTGAGTACGCTCAGAAATCTTGAAATGAAGATGAATTCAACTCTTTGGGCTTTAAGTCTATTGGACTTATATAGATGCATAATAGGATTGCACTGGATTAACCTAGTTTTTGCTACTGTAAGACTGGATTGAAATCGCACCTACTATACGAGTTCTAGACTTTTTTAAGTATCTGAACTTAAAACCATGTTCGTCCCACAGCAATTAGAATCTTTTACGTACCCACATGATCCTATCAGTTGAACAAAAACGACGCCCAATAAAGTATCTGTCTGTTTAAATATGACCATCAGTTTGATTAAAGTACCAATGCGACAAGCGATACAGAATGTACATACCCTTACTGCACTTGGCAAGCTGCCTGCTATCAAATGAGTCCAGCACTCGAGCAGTTCACAAGCGCTCCGTATAAGTGAAGATAACCAGTCGGTAAACTGTATCAACGCCTATTTAATTAACTCGTGTAACCCACCATATGGGATATCTAAAATATATACCGAATTGGTTCCCCAATCGCTATTGAATGATTTTGAATATACATACTTATAGGGCGTTGATATCGGCCACTGTACTCTGCCTTGGTTCACAATTTTAAAAACGCAAAATACAGAAACAGATAAAGTACACAACTCAGATTTCGAACAAAGATGATTTTTCTTTCACAGATAAACAGAAACATAAGAATCATTGCCATTCAATTTATATACATTTTTTTGTCGTTTAGCACCTGTGGTTGTTGTGTGTCTTTCTCATTTCGAGACAGTGCACAGACAAATATTTGTGAAAGTGATGTGATTAGTCTTTAAAAGCCGCAGACATTTATAATTTCGGCAATACCATGTTTGGCAATATTGTTTACAAAATCCATATAATTTGATCTCCAAATTTGTGAGCATATGAGTCTCCAATTCTGCTAATCAAAAAGTCATGCATGGCATACTGGTAAATATACAAACTGTGTACTGCTGTGTACTCAGTCAGTCAGTTGGTTGTTTTTTTTTTTTTGCATTTAAAATCAAGGTACATAATTACCTACCAATTTATGATATTTAGATGACTGGAAATTTTGTTTGAAGGGACTTTGTCATTCGAGTTGAATTTTTGGATAAGGTGGATGCAACAAGTCTAAAAAACATTAATAAGATTTTGAAAGCGTTGACATTCGACTGCGGTGAACATTTGAAATTGAGTTTCAAAAACTACCAATCCTCTTGTGATTGGCGTAGTTTGTTTGAAAAATGTAAAAACTGTATTCCTACTGTAGCAATTTAGAAAGGGAGAGAGATATGTGTCAAAGGGGTAGTCGATGGGAAAGGGTAATATTGCGGCATTCTGTTGTGCGATCTGGAAGGAAGCAGACGTGGTATAAGAAAGTCCTTACGAAAATTTAATTGAAGTGTTTGTGGTAGTAATTATTTCTATACTACCATGTTTCTGCTACTAACTATCATATTCCAAAAAAAAACTAAAGCATCGTATGAACCATGACTGTTAAATGGAATCTCCTCCCAAGGCTGAGTAGTAGCATTATTTGCTTAACATACTTAGGTTTCGCTACCGGCCGGAGTGGACCTGGGTCTGAAACAAAATTTCTTTCCAATTAGAGCGATCTTTGCCTAACTAACCGTATTTATTCCCATGAAGAATTTATATAGGTGTAGCTTTGAAAAACCTCCTCAATCCATAAGAGTAGAAGGTACAGTCGATCATTCGATCATAAGGCCTCAGTGTGCTATTATTCTTATGACTACTCTTCCAAACTCAAATATCGCAATTGTTCGTCCAGAATCACCTACTTTGATATTTAACTTTTCGAAGAGTGACTGACTCACACTACCCACGTTGAACCCAAGTTCGACAACCCCATGAACGACAAAGGCAGAGGAAATTGGCATCACACTGAGTCAGTTTGACGTACTACTCAAAAAACAAACATTATTGGCCTTTCCTAGAGACGAAGTCATCAAAAGATTTAATTCCCAAAAGAACTTTGTTACTAAGCTCAGCAATAAGAAAAACTGGAGAAGAACTGAATCCACAGTTCACAGACTGAGCAATCACACAACAATGTGGTACAAGATGGGTCAAGAACTGATGAGGGAACTGGGGTGCGAGTATTTGGGACTGCAACCAAATATTCTGAGCCAATGGGCAAAAGTACCAGCATCTTTCGGGCTGAAATCTATGCCATAGACAGGTGTGTCCAAGTTAACCTCGACAGAAACAAAGTCAACTGTGATATAGCTATAATGTCAGACAGCCAAGCTGCTATTGTGGCACTTAATTACTACATCACGCATTGGAAGCTAATCTTTGCCCCAAATGGATACAAAACGTAACCAAGCCAATGAGGAAGAAAAGGACGAGATAAAAACCAAAGCAGTCGCTGTTTAAGCGATTGGAAATTGCACACGGATAAAAAATTACATTTTTTTCGAACGATTAGAATGTCAAAATACGATCAACAAATGAACTTTCGATTCATAGGATGAACTTTTTATCTGTTCTAATCGGCCCTAGCGAGGTATCCGTCGGAACGGAAAATTCTCCGATTTTATACGATTCGGAGGATTTTTGCTGCGAGGTATTTTTCGGAACAACTGTTCGGAGAATTGTTCCGACATTTTGCAACGCATATCGGCGAATTACGTTGTAGTGCGATGAAGTGCATTTTCTTGTTTAATTTTTGACAGCTAGGCTCCGATATCCTCCGAGAGAAATTGGTTGCGGAATTTGTTTACGATACCCTCCGAGTACAATGAGTCGCGGAATTTATTCACGATTTGCGGTAAAGTGTTAAATAAATTAATAATAAACAATATAGCAACGAATTTGTTTGTATTTATTGACTAAATTTGTGTTTCCAGTGCAAAATCTAACCAAAAACCAAGCACCAAACAATACGAGGATGTGAAGTCAATGCGTCATCGCATTTCAATTATATTTTCCGAAAACGGATACCTCGAATGCGATTTGCTGTTCCGACAGAGTATGCGCTGCGGAGAATTTTCCGTTCCGACGGATACCTCGCTAGGGCCGAATGTCAAAATACAGATTCTTCGAATTCGAGACACTTTCGAAAGAAATCGAATCTCAAAATAAGCGTGAATAACCCCTCTCACATAATAATAATAATATTTAACTTTTCGAAGAGTGACTGACTCATACTACCCACGTTGAACCCAAGTTCGACAACCCCATGAACGACAAAGGCAGAGGAAAGTGCATCACACTGAGACAGTTTGACGTACTACTCAAAAAACAACAGTAATAGAGGGGAATGAAATGGCCGACTCCATAGAGAAAGAAAACAGGGCAAAAACCTGGCATAACACTCATGGCATGAGGCAGGCCAAGAAACTTCTGGGACAATACAACCGGAAAAGATTCCAAGCTTGCATGAACAAAAATAACCTACGTATCCTAACGGGGCCCTGTGGACTCAAAGAACAACTCAGGAAACTGGGTATATGTGAAGAAGGTCACTGCAGATTCTGCGGTGAGTCCAGTGAAATTCCAGAACACTTGCTGGGATCATGTGGGGCACTGACCCACAAAAGACTAAGATACTTGGGCAAGTACCAACTATCTGATTGGGAAATACTGTCACTGGAGCCAGCTCTCATCCTTAGATTCTTAAAGGAAACAGGACTGGAGATAGCGCTATAGGACGGATTTCTTCCGCCAAGGAGAAAGAAGAGTACTAAAACCTCTAAAATTATTTCGAAGGGAACTCTTTTGAGGGAATAAACCACTCGGTGGCGTAAGCAGGGGTTGCAATACACCAAAAGGTCACACTACAATCATGCCTATTTTGAGATTCGAACGAATAAAATTCATTATCGAGAATGTCATCAAATGAATTCAAGTGATTTCAACTTTCGAAATCAGCTGTCTAATGTCATTTGACATTTCTATTTGTATACAAAACTCATATTTTGTCCGCAAAATTCGTTGAAAGTGAAAATAAAACATTAAAAACATTTCAATTGTTCCAAGTACGTTTAATCTTCTTAATATTTTCATTTGTTTACAGATTTGTAAGGAATTTTCGCCTCAACAAAAATCCATTTAAATATATCTCAATGCTAACGACAACCTTAAGATTTGTCGCAGAAGGTGGCTACCAATTTCGAGTAGGGAAAGATGCAAATGTGAAATTGTCTCAATCATCCTTATCAAAGTGCATACAAATTGTAACAAACGCATTTGAAGCTAATCTTTGCCCTAAATGGATACAAAACGTATCCAAGCCAATGAGGAAGAAAAGGACGAGATAAAAACCAAAGCAGTCGCAGTTTAAGCGATAGGAAATCGCACACGGATAAAAAATTACATTTTTTTCGAACGATTAGAATGTCAAAATACGATCAACATTCGAATGACAAATGAAATTTCGATTGACAGGATGAACTTTTTATCTGTTCGAATGTCAGAATACAGGGGCCTAACTCTGTAATTCGATTCTAAAGTTAAATCGTTCGAATTCGGAAAATACGTACTTTGTTATTTGAAAATCGAAAATTAAAATCCGAATTTCATTTATTTTGATACCTTTGCTCGAAAATCGGAAATCTCGTACTTTACAACTCTATTTTCGTTGATAAAAACATTCGAATTTCAAAAATTTCATTCGATATCTAATAACCATTCGGAAAAGTTTTGCTGAAAGGTATAAGTAATACGTTTTGATAAGATGCTATAAATTAATTGAAGAAAAGATAATAAATATTAATATGATGATATTATTATTTATTTTAAAGGGAAACCACGAATAAAAATATTAATACAAAATATCTTTCCTCATTCGTCATATTAAAATTATGTTGTATTCGTTTTTTTTTTTTTGCTCTCAGAGCAATTTTTATGTTCGTTTCGCGTTCACTTTCGCGAATCTAGATATTTTCTCAGATTTGCTTCAGAGTACCTAACCATACAAGTGCGTTTGAGTTTGACAACTGGTGGAGTTTGTTTACGCTTTAGTGAATTTTTCCTACAGCAAAGAAAGGCATTGCATAGGGTGAATCTATTTTTATAAATTATTTATGTATAAATATGTAGAAATCAATCGGAATGGAAATTTCGAATTTTTTAATACAAAATTTAACCAGTGAATGGAAATCGCTTAGAAAAGTGACAAAGACTACACATATTCAAATCGCACGAATATCAACAGCAAATCTGAAGAAGAAGAAGTTTTGACACAGCTGTTTTTCGATAGCTTACAGACTTCAGAAATAACCAGTAAATCGATCTTGTCCTATTTGGTGCTGGTATCCACCTTGTGCAAGAAATTTAAAGGTTGCTTTCTCTCAGATCATCAACAGCACAAGTTGTTCAAAACATACATAAATGCATCTTTTGAAAGGCGATCATTTTTTTTAAACTAGAACAAATATTTAGTATATGTAAATAAATGATTTCGTCATTCAATTTTGCGTTTTATAACGGGTGATTTTTTAGCTGGTTTGGTTTTGGCAACACTGGTTTTGACAGCTGACGTGTGTTTAGTACCTTGTGTCACTGTCAAACAGCTTCAGTTTGGTCTGCAATTTAACCATGGATCGTCTTACAAATGAACAACGCTTGGAAATTATTGAATTTTACTATCAAAATTCGTGCTCGGTTCGAAATGTTCATCGCGCGCTGCTTCCATTTTATGATCGGCATTCTCGACCTTCTGAGCAGTCTATTCGGAAGATTGTGACCAAATTTACTTTGTTGGACATTAAACCACCAACACGTTTACGTACTGTGCGTAGTGAAGAAAATATTGCGGCCGTATCAGTGTGACAGAAGACCGCGAAATGTCGATTCGGCGCCGTTCCCAGCAGTTAGGCCTTTGTTACAGCACTACGTGGAAAATTTTGCGGAAGGATTTGGGCGTACAGCCTTTTAAGATACAGCTGGTGCAAGAACTAAAGCCAGCCGACCTACCACAACGCCGAATTTTTGGTGAATGGGCTCTTGGAAAGCTGGCCGAGGATCCGCTTTTTTATCGAAAAATTGTGTTCAGCAATGAGGCTCATTTTTGGTTGAATGGGTACGTAAATAAGCAAAATTGCCGCATATGGAGTGAAGATCAGCCAGAAGCATTGCAACAGCTACCAATGCATCCCGAAAAAGCCACTGTTTGGTGCGGTTTATGGGCGGCATTATTGGGCCATATTTCTTCAAAGATGATGCGAATCGCAGCGTTACTGTCAATGGTGAACGCTACCGAGCGATGATAACAAACTTTTTTTTGCCCGAAATGGAAGTTCTTGACTTGCATGATATGTGGTTTCAACAAGACGGTGCCACATGCCACACAGCACGCGAAACAATGGCGCAATTGCGAGGCGAGTTTGGTGAACAGTTAATTTCACGTTTCGGGCCGGTCAATTGGCCGCCTAGATCGTGCGATTTGACACCATTAGATTATTTTTTGTGGGGGTATGTCAAGGCATAGGGACAAGCCCGCTTCGATTGACGCACTGGAAGCCAACATCCATGCATTCATTCGTGAGATACCGGCCGATATGTGTGAAAGAGTATGCCAAAATTGGACTCAGCGGATGGGCTACCTGAGACGCAGCCGCGGTCAACATTTGCATGAAATTATCTTTAAACATTAAATTGCAAGGTTCGAACTATCGATTCAAATAAATATTTCATTCATTTTTTGTGTTTTTTTTTTTAAAAAGTTCTAAACCTCTTAAAAAATCACCCGTTAGCATTACCTTTTACTTGATAAACCCATTATGTTAGAATTGTCTCTAAGTATCTTTCTTTGAATTCTTTCTTCAGCACAAATTTCTTCATCCAGCCACAATGCTACTGCATTGCGAAATTCAATCAATCAATCATTCGAATTCGAGACACTTTCGAAAGAAATCGAATCTCAAAATAAGCGTAACCTCTCACATAATAATAATAATATTTAACTTTTCGAAGAGTGACTGACTCACACTACACACGTTGAGCCCAAGTTCGACAACTTCATGAACGACAAAGGCTTTGCTGTTTTTTTTTATTTGAAACTGGTAAAAGGAAATCAGCATGAATTGGATCACTTTTATTATTGCTCATTTGTTTAGAATTTAGATGATTACAAAAAAAATAAAAGCTGATTACTTGCCATTAACTGTCAGGAAGGCGGAATAATTTATTCTTGTCCATCATTCCATCGCTGCACCTACCTTAACCGGTTGCAAATGCAAACGACTTGTTATGCGTATATCAGATGAGCTGTCCTTGTGAAGTTCACAAATACGATCGCATAAATGCAATATTTTTCGAAATATTTACCTCTCGTTTCGAATAAGTATTTGTTTATCTGTAATTTAAATTTTTATTTCTTATCGTATAAATGTACCTACCGTGAACATGACCGCAGTGTTCATACCCGTCTCGTGAATTATGTATTCAAAACCACAGCACAATGTCCATGTGCTTTGAAATCATACTAAACATGCAGTGCATTTATAATTTAAATTTAGAGTCAGATTGTGTTAACACATCAAAGAGGAAAGAGCACTTTATTTCGAAGAATCATGCAGCTGTCCAATGAATACACGTTTTAAAATAAAGCGAAGAAATTACTCTCTGTGGGGTTTCCCGGAAATGTTGATACTTTTTAGCAGCGGCAAATCGATTTCGTTCTTTGTTACTTTCCATTGGGCAAAAAGAAGCATCTAGAATCACAAACATCACTCACGTCCATCGGTGCAAGAAACACTATTCTAAGAGGATAACGATATCTTACGAAATAAAACATTGTGCGGTCTTCTGTGCTACAAAAACTTTCTATATTACAATTTATTGTACAGAAGGCGGTGCTGTTCCCTGTATTATCTTATCAAATAGAATTAAAAAAAACACACTCCCTCACTGCACAAACGACATTACAATTTCTTTCTCTCTCTTCCAGGTTGGCGCTGAACGTGACGTCTCCTTCGACAACGGCATCGACGGCTCCGTAGCGGAAGATTGCTTCTTTGCGATGCGCGCTTTTTCCCAGGGCTACACTTTCAACTTTATCGAAGGCGAGATGTACGAGAAATCCCCCTTCACACTGTTGGACTTTCTGCAACAACGGAAACGCTGGCTCCAGGGCATCCTCCTGGTTGTGCACTCGAAAATCATCCCACTCAAGCACAAACTTCTTCTAGGCATCAGCGTCTACTCATGGGTAACAATGCCCTTGTCCACGTCAAACATCATATTTGCCGGGCTCTATCCGATTCCCTGCCCGAATTTGGTTGATTTTGTGTGCGCCTTCATTGCAGCCGTTAACATTTACATGTACATTTTTGGCGTTATCAAATCGTTTTCACTTTATCGCTTCGGACTGCTGCGATTCCTGGCGTGTGTTATGGGTGCAGTATGCACCATCCCGGTAAATATCGTGATAGAGAATATCGCTGTCATTTGGGGTCTACTCGGCAAGAAACATAAGTTCTATGTTGTGCAAAAAGACATCCGAGTGCTGGAGTGTTAGATGTGGGCTCAAGTCCTCACCTCCTTATGCCCCCCTCTCCTTTGCATAACGCCTGCGGTATTCACTTAGCTTGTAAAGATTTATTTTCTAAAAATATTATTAGGTTTTTGTACATTTTATTAGTGTTTCAATATAGAAGTTACTATTTAATATACATTTGTATAATATGTTTGTGTTTATTTTTTCGTTTCTCTTTTCTCCACTTAATCATTGTAAAATATTTTTGTTTGTTAACTTTTTTGCATAAAATGAAAAGGAATAAAAAAGAATCAAAAGCAATTGCCAGTGAAACCAAACAAAAAAAAAAGACTTGTCCATCTTCGCACTCATTTATTTAGAAACCACACCACATTAAGCCGGTTGAGTTGAACTGCTGAAGCTTTGGGTGCCTCTGAATACTTACCGCTTATTGATTAGAACGCTCTACATACTTAAAACAAAAAACCTCATACCCACCATGCACACTCCCAACATCAAATTTTTAACTCTTCACCACTAACATTTAATGCGGCATTTCATAGTCAAACTTCCACCCCTTACGCTTCACTTAACAAAACTGTATTCAACATTAAGACTTAAAGAATAAATAAATTTAAATAAAAAACCCTAATTGTAATAATTTATTCAACACAAAATGCTATTTATAAAAGAAATGTTTGACATAAAATCAATTGAAAACAGTTTTTTGCAATCAAATAAAATAAAAAATTAAAGTTGTATCCTAGAATAAGTATTTTAATTAATGTTTAAATCTAAATTGAAAGGCAAATGTTACAAAATAAAAGAAACTTTAGTTTTTTTTTGTCAGAGGAAATGTGAATGCACCAAATACTATTTATTAAGAACCTTAAGTTTAACTAATTTGTTTTTTTTTTTTTTTTTTTGTTTTTGTAAATTTATATGTTTAAATACCTAGCTGTAATTGAATAGAATTTATTGAACAGAATGTAATCTTAGGTTTTTTTTTGTCGTTAAGCAATGGAAAGAACAAGGATGTACATTTTATCTTTTGATAAAACAAAAACAAATGTAAAATAAAACAAAATCATTATTTCGAAAATACTATAGGAGAACTGTGCTTGTGTTTGTTTTTCTTTTGGCATTTAGTTTACAGGTCAGTGATTTTTTCCCATGAGTAACGCTGAAACTGTTCTACTTTTTGTTTCATGGGCCCGTTACGAACTTTTTGGTCGAGGGTTTGGTACAACATTTTCTTCATATTCTTTTGAGATGGACCAGACATGTGAAAAATGCCAAAACCAGTTGCTTTTTGCTGCAAAAGCACTTAGCTTTTATTTATGAGTTTATTTGCCAAAAACATTGTTATAAAATGCAATCAAGTTTAAGAAATGTTTCCGCTACTGCCAACCTTATTTGTATTACAACCTTACTGAAGTTTAAATAAAGTGCACGACTGGGTCGAACGAAACTTTCTCGATACTAGACAAAAGAAAACAAAATCCTCTTTTGGATATTCATCTCATATGGCAGAGTTACATAAAATAACAATATAAGTTTTTAAAGGTTAAAGCTCTCAGTAACTGGCATTGTCGCAAGCGTCTACTGTACTATTTTATAAGGTCTTACTCCTCACTCGATTTTTGAGTACAGGACAAGCGTACCTAGTAGCAGTTTCTGTTTTTGACCTAAGGATATGTTTTTCGTTTTGATTGGAATATGATTTATGTTTTCAATTATTGGAAGTATTGCTCGTGACAGACCCATATTTTTAGATAGATTGTGTAATTCAGGCATTTGTGAATTTGCATTAGTAGTTATAAATTGACGACGCTCGTGAGTGCGGTGCAAATGAAGATTTTGTACTATTATCCAGACATATCTAACAGTTGCAAATATTGCAATGTTTAGTTGGAAAAATACTATTGCGTAACTATTAAACTGAAAACTGACTGTATGATATTGTTCCGGATATAAGAAATACTTCGTTTTTGACATTTTATCGAAATCGAAGATGGGGTTTTCGAGATATGAGCAGTTTCTAAAATTAGCGTTTTCGGTGTTTCGAATTGAAAATTAAGGACACAATAGTTTTGAAAACATCAATTTGACTCTAAGTTTGCATTTTGGTCAAAATCGTTAATGTCGTTTTCCGGTAAACTGAAGAAAACTAAATTTTAAAAAATTCTTTCAAAAATCCATTGTTCGATAATATTGAGAAAAACTGAGGTTACTATTAAGTTATAAAAGAAGACATTACCTTAGAAATTAATTTTTATTACAATCGTATAGACCGTTTTCGAGATATTTCGAAATTTCAAAAATTCCGTTGTTCGAATTTTTAGCCAAAAACTGGGTACGCAGTCATGGTAACCTTACCTACTGAAGCTTAAATATCAATTTTGGTTGAAATCGTTAGAGCCGTTTTCGATCAAATCAAACTGGTACAAAAATTTTGTATGGGAAGTACCATTAATATTGAGGTTACCTTCCAAAAAAAAAAACACCTCCCGAACTGTAAGCTCAAAAACTCTAAATCCGAGATTTGAACGTAATCCGGTAAGCCGTTTAGGCTGTAGGCCCGTGGAAGGACGGACAGACGGACAGACCGGACAGAATTTTGTGACCCACTTTTTTGAGTTTCTCTATCATCGTAATATCAGAATTGATTAAAATCTCGAGTTCGAAATTTTGTACGAAACCAATATCTTTCTCTTACTACGTAATGGAGAAAGTTAAAAACATACGTGTTGCCGGGGTATTAAAAATGCAGTGCGAACTGGTTTTGTAATTTGTGATTACATTAGAACAAGCTGTTGCTTTGAAAAATAACGATTTTCTAATTTGTATGTAATAAACATTTTTAGTTTCGACTCTAAATTTAAGTAGTTTACAGTGGCTATTATTTTCCATACAAATTTCGCAATTGTGAGCTTCCGTAAATTTAAAGTCGAAACTAAAAATGTTTATTGCTAAGGCCCATAATAGTGGGTATGCAAAAATTTCAAACAACAAAAGAACGTTATTTCTCGGAAATGTTAACAACAAAATATGTGAGCATTTGTTTTCCACGAGCTAAATCCGAACCAGCGGTATTTTATTTGTGCGAAATATATGTATTTCATTGTTACTAGCAACAACAGAAAATTGTTGGCCAGCTTTCGGATTTAGCGCACGAAAACCTACAAGTCTCCTAACATATACCACAACTTGTGATGCCCGGTATTGAAGTAAGATGGTTGTGAAGCATTTGTTCGATCATTTCTATTGACTGCATTGAAATGATCGACTTGCTTTACATCCCCTTGTTTGAGGTTTTCGACCATATTTACAACAGTTGTTGCGAAGTCGGTCGCCTAGGTAGGGTATTATGTTTATGTCTGACTAAGAGATAAATATGAAATAAAAGTTTAAATACTCACGATTATGGTGGCAGCTGATGGTTGGTGTAAGTGTTTGGGGTTTTCAACGTTACTATATGGCTGTTGGATATTTGGTTGTGCCCTCCAACTCCAGCCAGATTTGATTAAGTCTGGAATTATTGTTGCACCATTTCCAATAAGCCATGGCATTTTCGTGGTGCTGAAGTCACTTTTGTACGGTCCTTGGTTCATCCTTCTTGATTTTATTTGGCTTTTTCTGCAAGTTTTCTATTTTTCGGTTTTGAACGCTCGTATTTTTTTTTTTTTTTTTTCGTTTTGATTTCTAATATTTTTTTTGTTGATAGAAGTCAAGTGAGGGTCTGCTGTTTTTTTTTTACTAGAGGGAAGTGTTTGTTTAAGAATTTATAAAGTAAATTGGAGTAGAGAACCGAAGGCAACTGAAAAATACAAATAACGTTGAATTTTTTCGGATAGGACTCGAATCTCGTCACACTCACACATGTCACACATAATATAACATTCGACAGAAGGATGCGTTAGACTGAAACTTGTGGGATATCGCATGTAGCCGATTACTTCCTGCGCGCTGTGCCTTAATTAGCTCGTTGAAATAGTTTATAGTCCGTTACAAAGCATATAAAACATTCCTTGTTCGAAGAATTAAGACCGTTTTTTCTCGCTCAAGCGTTAAGCGATTCATACCTTCCTATGGACGCGTGTAAGAATGATTCAAAGAGAAAGAGTTTTCCAAGCTAATTGTGTCAACTAACCACATACTAAAATGAAGGACGGCCAATCCTTTTCCCATGGAATCCGTACATCTTCTTGAAGTCCCTTGAATAATCAGCAAGGTTCCAGAATCCAAATGGAAACTGGAATCGAAATTTACTCGTTCGATTTCGAAAATTTTTATTTAAATAATAGTGAAATGTCGAACACAAAAATCTATTTTCGATTGAAATGTGCAACCTAGCTAAAATATGGTTGGCCCGTTTACAACAACACTAATAGACTGCAGACGCACCTTAGCCCGAAGCAACTCGTCTGTCTCTATAAAGCTCAGCTGGGGTGCAACTGGGTCATCTTTTTTCGTGTATACCTACTCATTATCATGGCAAATGATCTTCCTGTTTACAAATAAGACGCCAACGACTAAGCCAAATAAAAGTCCTTTAATACCATAATGTCGATCTTATATTTATTTACTAAAACCTAACTGTCCACACAATACTTGAATGATGTGCAATACTATCCATGCAAACGTTAATTTATTCATTTGACCTCCAGAGTTCGCTGGAACAGAGCCAACGCCGTCGCCTTAATCTTCTCGTTAACGGGCCGTCGGAAGTCGCACTCCTGCCTCGGTAGTCCGCACAATTGACGGCGCAGTTTCAAGTCGTATCTAGCGCTAAGTGCGCGACTGTTCGGTCCACAAGCGCCGACAATCAAATTGCGTCGTTCCGCTCGCCGTGTTCTCTCCCCGACCTGGACACACGCGATCGCATGTATGCGATTCAAATCAAAGTTATCGCCTTCAGCCGAGTCATCTGCTAATTGCAGTTTAACAGTTTTGCTGTCTTCCTCATCGACTGCCTCCATAGTAGCGTCTTCGGTCAGCTCACTCTTGATTTCCAATTTGATTTTCTTTACTTCGCCCAGTTCTTCGTCCAGTTTCTCTTTGGCTTCCCTAAGCAACCGCTTGCCAAACTCCTCGCCAGCCATTTTCATCGAGATTCCCACATCGAGAATAATGCGGTGTGGTTGCCACTTCTGCTTGGCGGTTGTCTGTTCAGATGGTGGAGACAAGGGTATTTTGGCTTCCTTAATTAAAGAAGCCCAATCAACACCCAAAGCATCTCCAACCCCCTTGACGCGAGAGTCCTCCTCTAATTCACCGTCGGAAATCTCCTCAAAGTCGAGTAAGTCATCCTCGGCGGCTTCAGGTTTGGAGTCATCAGTGGCGCTGTCCTTCACTGGACTCCCTGAGGGGACGGTGTCTGTTGCAAGGTCACCGACATTCTCTCCGGATGCTGCTTCCGGTGCAGCCTTGGTTTCTTCTATCTTATCGAGGATATCATCATCGCTGTCGGAAATCTCACTGAGATCATCGGGCACTGCTTCCGGATCCACTGGTTGGTCTTCAGCAGCCGCTGGAGTAGAGATTTCTTCCTTTTTCTCGGGAATTGTTTCGGGTTCCTCTGCTTTTTCGTCAGTACTGGTCACTTCAGTTGGTTCGCTTGGAGCAACTTCTGAAATATTCTCGACCGATTCCTCGATTTCTGGAGCTTTTGACGGCTCACTCTCCGGCTCTGTTGGAACTTCTGGTTCTTCAAATGCTGGAAGTTCGCTCGCAATGGTGGGTTCCTCTTTAGGAACAGGCTCTTCTGTCTCAACAGCCCGAGGATGTTCCTCAATTGCATCCATAATTGCATCTGGTGGAGGTATCGGTGGCAAGGCCAACAGCGAAGGAATGGCAGAACCGCCGGGCGTCGTTGGCATTGGACCAAGCTTCTTTTTGAGATTTGGGTTGGTATAGGTCATCTGCCGCTTTGAGGGAAATTGCCGAGTGGGCGGGTGATAGCCACTGTGGATGGCCATCAGCGGCGGAGGGTGCTGACGAAATTTCTGCCGGTCGTGCAGGAATTCTAGTTGCCCGTGAGGTCCACCGTGGCGATAGTTAGAGCCCTTGCGGTGCGTGGTAGACGGTTCAACTGCGGATGAATGACCGCTTCGCCATTCTTGCGGTGGCCAGCGACCGGAACGACCGGGAGACTGCGCGCGGTCCAAAGCACGTTCACGCTCGCGTTTTTCACGAGCTTCTTCCCAAAGCTGGCGCGAAGCACCTCCAAATTCCTCCGCATCCCAATCAGGTTCGGATGGGGGACGATTTGGTTTGGCGCTGCGTCCCCAGTTCTTTTCGTCCCAACGTTCTTCTGCGGGCCAGTCTTCTCCACCCCGACGGACAGGATAGAGTTTCTCAATTTCGCGCTCCTTAATCAGCTCAAGCTCCCTGGGATCCCAGCTGCGATCGCGACGACGTTCCTCCTCGGCGTAGGCACGTGCATATGCAGCCCTGAAAGAAAATTATGAAATAATATATCGGGACTGTGTATATTAGCATTACCTCTCTTCCTCGGAGTACAAGTCTCTTTCATCGCGATAGTGGCCGGGACTTAGGACATCTCTCCTTCTAACCATCAAATACTCTCGCTCCCTCCTTTCGTCTCTTTCCAGTACCGGACCGCGATGGTGCTCAGCAGCCAAATATTCGCGCTCCCTCTCATATGCTGGATCCCTAACTCGACTGGCATGACCATGGCGAACTCTTCCTTCTTCCTCTATTGATCTCTCACGGCTATCATAACCTCGAGCGACAGCTATAGCAATTTCCCTCTCCGCTGGGCGTGGAATCAAACGGTCTCCGCGCTCACCCACATAATCCTTTTCCTTTTCTCGTCGCAGTTTCTCACGAGCTAGTCTTTCTCGTTCCCGCTGTCTCTCCTGACATCTGGCAAGCGCTTCCTCGCGTTCCTTCTGACGTTCGGCTTCTCGCTCCGCTCGTTCTCTATCTCTTCGCTCGCGTTCCCTTGAGTCGTCATGTCTCATTTTCAATTCCCGCTTCCTTTCAGGTGTACGTTCCCGCGTTCTCGTCTGAATTATAATTTTCTCCCTCGGCGATAACTGATGCCGTATGACTGGTGGAACTGGGGATTTCCTGGCCCTCAATTTAGCTTCCAGCTTTGCCAAAGTCCTCGGGGACCGACTGCGAATGCGTTCTCTTTCCCTAGCGCGAAGTTTCTCCCTTTCAGCTGCGTGACGTAGCCTTTCCTTACTTGTCGCCCGTATGTGTTTCTTCTCGCCGGGGACTTTTATTTTACTTGGACTTGCGGAACCCACTCCACGACGAACAACGTTTGAGGTCAGACCTCGTTTCTTTGCAGCTTTGGCTTCGCGTAGTTTCCTCTTCAAGTGATTACGCTTTGCTTCCAATTTCTTTTGGTGGCACGAATGCGCTTTCTCACGCTTGCGGCGTTCATCTCCAGAGGAGCTACTATCGCGACCTTTCTTCTTGCGATGGGCTGCTTTCTTTTCCGAGCTCGAAGAAGAATATGAGCCACTGCTGGAACCAGAATCAGAATCGGAACTGCTCGAGCTGTCTGAACTAGAAGCGGCCGCAGCAGCCCGGGCTTTTTTGTACCGCCGAAGAGCTTCTTTGGATTTTTTATCCATTTCAGTAAGTGGCTAATGAAACAAAAAACACAATGATTATGGTTTAATAATATTAATTTCTTTTATCGATGCGAAATTAGTTTTAACTCAACTGACTATTTTACCAATTTTTTGACATCAAAGCAAAAATATTGATCTGTCAATTGTCAAATCAACAACTTCATATTATTGATCGCTGCGCTACGTGAGTAAAATGTGAAACTATAGAATATTAAGGTTGTCATTACATTTGATTCGGATTATTTCAAAATTCTCGTGACTAATCGATAGTGAAACGATTGTTTAGTTTCGTGTGTGAAAATCGATATAAAATTCAAAAAGCTGACAAGAAACAAATTAAAAATCTGTCTTTAAATTCTATTGCAAAGAAAAATAATCTGTGAAACTAAAAAAAAGATCGGTGGTTGTCAATTGGATTAGATGTTAAAGATGAAAGTGGCTCAAAGTAGCTCGAAGTCTATCCACGTACTTACTTTGGGGTATTTTTTCAGGTCTCTGAGAGAGTAGATATCTCATAATTTATTGGAATTTCAGATGTTTCCTTAAGAGAATAATAAGTGTTTCCCACTTATAAAATTGTTTTTTCATTGAATATAGTGCAATACTGTTAATAATAATAATTTTTGGCGCAACAGGTCCGTAGGGACCATAGGCCTAGCTTCTCACAACCATTCGTTTTGTGTGAGATTTCATTTTTGGAACGAATGGAAGGGATCTACAATTTTATGCCGATTCCAAACGGCTAATTGAGAAGCTCTTTCGAGACAGTTATACATTATACTCTCGGATGTTTGTCAGACGTTCGCGAGAGGTGGCGCAGTGAAAAAAACCCAGAGTTGGATATTGGGTTTTTGCGGGATTCGAACCTGGACCCCTCGCTTAGTAGTCCAACACACTAACCACTAAGCCACTGCGCCTACAGTACAATAATGTTAGGTGTACAAATATTTGGTGGCATGGATGACCTTTTCCATAAGCAGGGTGCTTCAAGAATATTTTTCTACCCAGTTTCAAGCAATACCAGCAGATGATCTTTGAAAATATGTGTAATTTCCATGCACTGTTAATTATTTAAATTTGACGACTGTCCTGTCTATTTTACAAATCAGTGCCTTGATTTTGTGCGGTTTTTTCCGCAATGGCGGTGTCGGAAAGGGTTCACATATAGCCGGATTCTATAAATGTGTGAGTGATGTCGCGAACTGACAACTTCCAATTTTTCCTGTTCTTATATCGCTTTGTTCCTGCAAATTCCAGGCGAGCTTTCCCACACGCGACCGTTTTAGGTAGCGAGAAGGATGTCGGATGAGAAGAAATGACAACAGCGTGACCGTTGCGCGACAATTTGGTACCTTTTTCGAGGACACTAATACAATTTGTTGTTCCTTTGTTCCTTTTTATTATTTGGAAAATTCACATTTTAGGACTATTCGCATGAGAGCCAATGGCGAACGAACTACGAACAAGCGAATTTTTTTACACTTCAATCACTTCAATCATTGTTTAATGTTAAATGCGATAGAATTTTTTCATTCGTGGGTTTGTGGATCCGCGAATGTTTTATGTGGATTGTGAATAAAGTGTGACAATTCGCTGCAAGAATTTTCAATTGCTGTAATAATTGTAAATTGAGATATTTAAATCGATTGAGAGTCCGATTTTTTTTTAGATTAGACTTAAGATTAATTTAATATAAGGCTTTGGTGGTAAAGTATAGGTACAAATCAATTTTCAATTCATAAATACAATTAAATTCATTTCTTCGCAATTCGCGCTCATGTGAATAGTACTTAAAAAAGTTTTCAAAAACTGTGATTTCAAAATGAATATGTTTAAAAAAAATAACGCGTAAATAGTGTAAAGCCGGCTAATACTTGTTAAATATTGGGAGAAAATACTGAATTTATGTAACAGCGTCAGAAAAAGGTACACAAAACTAAATTGAAAGAGATCTTAAAAGTAGATATAAAAATGAGTTGATATAATTTATAAACAAAATTCAATTAAATTTTTATATATTTATAAATAAAAATCAAAGTTAAAAGGTTTTCATTTTAAAATTTGTCATTTGAAAACGAATTGCATCTAAAGTACTGTCTAACTTACCCGCAGAACAACCTTAAAGACATCTAATTCTAATGTGATTTGGTTGTTTTGGGTTTATTTATGAAAGAAACGTTGTGAGAGAGCGATCTTTTTACAGTCTATATTGTATTGTGAAACTAAAACCAAAATTTATAACCTTTCTCTAACAATCCGGGAGATCGTTGCGAAATTGTGAAAAGCAACAAAAAAAAGAGGAGTGAAAGAAAAAAGTCTCATACTCTGCAATTTAAGAATTTTCGCACAATATTTAACAATTGTTGGCTCTCCTAACACTATAATCGTTATATTTTATAGAAATTCATTTGGAAATCACAGCGTTTCTAAAATTCCCAAAGTGAATTTTCATACTAAAAAAAGGGAAAAAGTAGCAACAAATAGTATGAGGGTTCTCGAAAAAGTGCCAAATTATTGCACTAACTACGGCCACGTTGGTCACAGCGCGGCTCACTCACACACTCAAATCCGATTCGGAACGTTCCCTAGCGACATCGCCTCAAAAACCGCACAAAATCAAGGCACAGGTACTATTTGCCAAATTGAAAACTATTAAAATTGTCATGAACAAAATACGAACCATTTTTTTTTTTTTTTTTTTTTTTTTTTTTTTGTGTTTTTGGAAGTTTGCTGGAAGGGAAAATCATCGAAAGTCATTCAAGAACTATAGTAGGTATGCGAGAGATGCTTCGACAATATGGAAGGCCTTTCAGCCGATCTAAAACACCTCCCGAGAGCAATGACTTTTGCCAACCGAATCTGAATGTGCCTAGCCATTCGACTAATCGAAAGATCCCTCGTTTGTAGAATTTCTGAACTTTTTTGTTAGAAAATGTATTGACTTAGCTAATTTTTATAGATCAACATGTTTTATCTCCTGATTACACTGCCTGTATTTATAAATTTGGTTGTTTCTAAGCTAACGTGGTTGAGAAGCGTTGTGCATTTAAGGAACTTGTTCGACTTCGTTCTATACTGATTCAATATCTAGATCAGCGTTGTGCATTGAATATGGCTTTGTTCCTTTGTAATATTTTTGAAAGACCTTAATTTTTTAGAAATACGTTTGGAGCGGTCATACCCACAACTGGTGACCGTAGGTCCATACTGGTTGCAGAATTTGGTTTTATAGCAATAACTTATTGTTATTGTGGTCGATCACGGATGAATGTCTTCCCATAGGTCAATACATTTTACTGTTGGTATCACATGATTCACAAAAAGTGAAGTTTCCAATTTGTTTCTTCCAGCTGTTTTCTTGAACTGCCTCAAAACAATTTTTTTTTGAGCTCAGTCACCCTGCATAAATTTCTCCAGCAAAATATTTCACTCTCTATTTCACAGCATTTTTTGGAGAGCAGTGAAAATTTCACTTCACTCGATCAGCGTACCAGCCTTTAGCCTTAAGGGTCAGTCTATGATTTTGTAGGTTTGTGTGTATAATTTTGACTGCACGACACGGAGACATCGGCTCCATTCTGCTTCGGCTTTAACATTTTTTCGCAAAATAAAAATATTAAGCACATAGGTACCTATTTTAATGTGTCTCGGATTTGATTTCCCTAGATCGGTCACGTGAAATTTTTTTAACATTTCTCCATTACGTAGTAAGACAAAGATATTGATTTCGTACAAAATTTTGCACTCGAGATTTTAATCAATTCTGATATTACGATGATAGAGGAACTCAAAAAAGTGGGTCACAAAATACTGTCCGGTCTGTCCGTCCTTCCACAGGCCTACAGCCTAAACGGCTTCCCGGATTACGTTCAAACCTCGGATTTGGAGTTTTTGGGCTTACAGTTCGGGAGGTGTTTTTTTGTTTGCAAGGTAACCTCAATATTAATGGTACTTCCCATACAACATTTTCGTACCAGTTTGATTTGATCGAAAACGGCTCAAACGATTTCAACCAAAATTTATATTTAAGCTTAAGTAGGTGAGGTTACCATGGCTGCGTACCCTGTTTTTGGCTAAAAATTCGAACAACGGTACTTTTGAAATTTCGACATATCTCGAAAACGGTCTATACGATTTTAGCAAAAATATATTTCTAAGGTTATGTGGTCATTTATAACTTAATAGCAAGCTCAGTTTTTCTCTATATTATCTTATCGTACAATGGATTTATGTAAATAGTATTTTTTTTCAAAATATAGTTTTGTCTAGTTAACTTAAAACGGCAATAACGATTTGGACCAAAATGCAAAATAGAGTCAAATGGATGTTTTCAAAACTATTATGTCCTTAATTTTCAATTCGAAGCACCGAAAACGCTAATTTTAAAAACTTCTCATATCTCGAAAACCCCATCTTCGATTTCGATATCCGGAACAATATAATACAGTCGGTTTTCGGCTCAGGCAATAGTATTTTTCCAACTAAACAGCAATATTTGCAACTGTTATGTAGGTATGTCTGGATAATTTTACAAAAATAAAAACTTCATTTGCACCGCACTCACGAGCATCGGGATATTCAATTTATAACTAGAACTACTAATGCAAATTCACAAATGCCTGAATTATTACATAATCTATCTAAAGATATCGGTCTATCACGAGCAATACTTTATTTTTATTTATTTATTCAAGAAATGCAAAAATCACATTAAGACATGTTGTCTTATAATTTAGTGATTTGCTAATATTTAACATTATGAAAGCTAGGGTTTCAAAGATTTATAATAAAAAGAAAAAAAAAAAAGAATTAATTTCAAGTGCTTTAAACAAAAATTGCAGTAATTGTTATAACATATATAAACTAAGAAATAATAAAAAAGAAATAATAAAAAGAAAAAGAAAAGAAAAAGAAAAAGAAAGAGTCGATAAACTTAATAGGTAGCAGGTATCTTTACATTACTGGGAAAAGAAAAGTTTAATTTTATTCCTCAATCTCGATAAGTCGTCTATTTCTCTAATAGAACGAGGAAGGGAATTCCAAAGGCGGATTGAGTAAACAAAAAATTGACGTTCGGATGTAAGGGAGGCATGTCGCGGGTGAGTTAGCATCCGCGATCTTTGCGAAGATGCAATGGTGATCATTTCATATAAGTATTGCGGTTGATGGTTTAAGAGGATATTTGAAAGCAAGATTAGGGCCCGATACTTAAGAAAGTTTTCAAAGGTCATGTTAAGCAGACTTTTAGTAAAATTGGATACCCTGTCGTATCTACGTAGTCCAAAAATATAGCGTATTATGCTATTAAACGCTACATTCAGCCTTCTTTTGCTTACAGAGTCGCAATGTGAATATATTTCACAACCGTAGATCAAGGTGGGTACAACCAACGTTTTCGCCAGCAGCGTACGTACTCTTATGGGAGTGTAGGATTGTGTTGCCCAGAGAGTTTGAAGAATACCATATGTTCTGCCCACAACTATATTAATATGGTTATTCCATGTAAGGGTGCGATTAAACACCATTCCGAGATTTTTAGCAGTTTCAACATACGTGACTAGACTGTTCTGCAGGGTAATAGGAGGAAAGTATGAGAGGTCGACTATTTTCTTAGATATAACGAGGCACTTCGATTTTAAAGGGTTTAAAATAAGACCATTTTGCTGCGACCAATTGGCGATGACATCGAGGTCTTCGTTAACACAGCTTACACCGTGTTCAATGAGACCGAGTGGGCAACTGAGATACATTTGCACGTCGTCTGCATACATGTGGATAGTAGAGTGTTCAGCTATGGAGGGTAGTTCATTAACGTAAAGGGAAAACAAAAAAGGCCCCAAAATTGAACCTTGTGGAACTCCTCTTGAAGTTGGAAGGAAATCAGACAGGTTATTGTTAAGTTGGACAGCCTGTGATCGGTCTGTTAGATAAGATGATAGGAGCTTCACGGCACAAGATGAGAAACAGAAGTTATGATGGAGTTTTTTACATAAAATTGAGTGGTCGACCATATCGAACGCCTTGGAAAAATCTAAAAGGACTAGAAAATTAATGCAATCATTGTCCAAAGCTTGTCGCATATCTTCAGTGACTTTTAATAAAGCGGTTGTACAGCTATGGCCTTTTCGAAACCCAGATTGCCTAGATGTTAATAAATTTGAAGAAGCGAGATAACATGTCATTTGATTTTGCAGGATTCGCTCAAAAACTTTTGAAAGGAAAGGTAAGATCGCAATGGGTCTAAATTCGTCACCCTTTGAGTTTTTTGCGACGGGTAATATCTTAGCTACTTTCCACCGCTCCGGATATACTCCTGTTGTTAATATATTATTAAAAATGTACGTTATATAGGGTAACACGATTGGTAATATCAGCTTAAGAAATATTGGGTGCATCTCATCTAGTCCAACAGCATTTGACTTAATCGAGAGTAAACTTGCTACCACTTCAGTACTATCAACTGTTCTAAATGCGAACGTTGAATTTGGAGTGGAATTGGTTGTAAGAGCGACTGTGGAAGTAGCGGGGTCTGATGGGGGTGCGGACAGGGAAACAAATTTTTTGTTGATTGCATTGCAGTCCATACTGTCGGCACAACTGTTTCGACATTTTGCGACTCCTATTTGGCGAAGATTTTTCCAGAGATCTCGTCCACTGAGTGAAGGATTTAATCGATTCGCATATAATTGGCGTTTAGCATTCCGTATTGCCATTACGACTTGGTTTCGAAGTGAGCGGAAAATGTGAAGGTGTTCTTGTAGGCGGAAATGTTTCCAGCGAGTATACGCGTTGTCGCGCTCAAATATAAGCGAACGGATATGACGCGAGAACCACGGCTTTATAAGGGGTGTGCAGTTTCTTGTTAGCAGTGGAACATGCCTTTCAAAAAGCCTGAAGACACACTCACTAAAGAAATTAACTTGCTCATTGGTTGAGCGCAAGTAATAGATTGCATTCCAGCTAATGCTTCTGGTATGTTCTTCCAATAGAGCACTGTCAATGAGTCTAAAATTCCTGTATTGGATATTTTGAACTACTGGGATTACTTTATAGTCAAAAGTCATGTATATAAGATCATGCTTTGAGAAGGCCGCTGCCGACAGTTGATCATAAAGCATTACTTTTTGCAGATTGCTAACCCAAAATAAGTCCAGCAAAGTTGGAAGATAGTTTGAGAAGTGTGTTGGGTTAATGGAATACTTCCAATAATTGAAAACTTAAATCATACCTACCTACTCCAATCAAAATTAAAAACATATCCTTAGGTCAAAAACAGAGACTGCTACTAGGTACGCTTGTCCTGTACTCAAAAATCAAGTGAAATCAAGTGATATAAAAAATTCTGAACAAAAAATCGATCAACAACTTTAAGGTGGGTACATTATACGAATCGTATAGGTAGGTACAGACTTTGCACAATTTTCAGTAATGCCGCTAAAATATGTGAGAGCGAAATTCAAAAAACGTAAAACTATTGAAAAGAGACACACCGAAAACACTTTCCTTTTGAAAAAAACAAAACAGAAGTAAGTATGCTGAAAATCATAATAAACAATAATACCTACACTACATTTTCGATGGAACGACTCAACTGGCGCATTTGTTTACCACACATGACACATTCGACGTTATGGCCAATAAAAATGCACATTAATCCATTTAGCCATGAAATAAAAATAGTAGCACTATAAATGCCATCATTTTAAAAGAAGCTGCATAATTTATTATCATTATAGTACCTACCTATCAAAGTCAATTTGCAAAGAAATCTATTGCCTTAAGGATCCTAGGCCAACAGTAAATACTTTTCACAGACATTTGTATAGGTACTAAATAGGATGAAAATAAATGCTTCAGGAATAATTTAATTTTCTCACAAAGTCGTTATAATAGTTATAGAAAATGATTCACGTGTTTGATCTTTTAATGAAAATTGAAATGAATCTACAATTCCATATGACCAAAGAGCAAAAAGATAATTATAATGACGACACCAACTGATTATAGAAATTAAGCGAGTTACATTAATAATCTATATAATGTGGATGTTTTTATTACCCACTAAATATATACCTATACTAATCATCTGCTTTGGTCTTTGCGCTTCACGGAAAATTAGGTATTTAATTTACGGAATCTTTCAATTAATTGGTTGATCTCTACATTCTACAAGATTACCTACATATTTATGCCGACTCTTAACATATTTTAGTAAAAAGGTTGTATAGGCTCTTAGTTAATGTGTTTATACAAATTAGCCACGAAAAACATTTTTCAAAAAACAATTAACCAAATTTCTTTCAATCATTCTTGTTTTAGAATTTAGAATCATCTGAGATCATCTGTCAAATTGAAGTGCAGACAAGGGATGAACGCGAACCGTAAACCATTTCATGTTCCATTGGCCGCAAAAAAAAAACACTTTTTTTCAGAGTCAGAATAGTTTTGCGAATCTCGATATCTGAGCCATATTCACACCTACTTACACTAACACAAAAACATTTGTCTTTTGTCAAACTTTAAAGTGTGCTATTAATTTACGAAGGCAAGTCTGTGAAAATTAAAGAAAAATTCTATGGGGTATGGTCAAAACGACACAAGTCCTAAATCTAAGTTTTGAGATAAAGGCGTTTAAAAGTTCAACAATTTCTCCTTAATCCAGTTTTACGCGTTAAAGTAATATTGCGATGCAATAATAATATGAATTACTTGATGTTCAACAATCAATTACTAAAATTTAAAAAAATGTAACAAAAAAACGTTTTAATGGAGTTATGTTGTTTTGACCAAACGATATTTTGACTTTTTTCCAACGTGTCCAGATTGAAAATAATTTTAGCAACACGTTCTATTCAAAAAATCAAAGGCCTTTGTTTAAGTTTAGCAACGGAAAACAGGGATAATAATTAAACGAAAGAATAAAATAGAAATGTTTAATGTAATAAAGTCAAGTATCTACTTTTTTGATATGTATAAGTAGAAATATTCCTCCTCAGAGCAATCATTTAGATCAGGGTCCGCATCATCCATCCTATTTTTGCACTTTAAGTTTTTATAAAAATCATGAAAGGTTGTTGGAATCAAAGGTAGAAGCGAAATAATATCAATTTTCTTTTCCTCCGATATAAGTGGTGCAGGAACATTTTGCAAACCAAAAGAAAGTGAACTTTTGCCTCTTCTTCTAAAGTTAACACATCGAAATTCAAATCAAAAATTTATGCTCAGCCATCTCAATGCCGATTTCGGGTGTTTGCATGGTTAACAAAAACATTGCAGCAACAATAATTCATATACCATAAACGTATGAGAACAAAGCAACAGTTGAGTAACATGTTATTTTGACCTGGTTATTATTTGAAAAATTTAAAGGTTGCTCGGTCAAAACAGCACTGATGTGGACTTATGTCATTTCGACCAAACACAATTTTAAAAATACTTGTAATGTGTGTTTAGGACCACTCAATAACTTTTTATTCGATTTACTGAAACTTATGCTGTTAAGACCAAACGAAAATAGATTTTTTTTTGAACAGTTCTGCATACTTATCTAAATTTCACAAAAAATGGACTTATGTCTTTTTGACCAAACACCATAGAATTTACATTTGACCGCCGCAATGGATATCAAAATAAATTGAGTGGATTTTCATAAGCATAAATTACAATTTAAGAACAGCACTTTTAAAACACGCACTACTATAAATGCGAAGGAAGAAAAATCTCGTATTATGTTCCATTGGACACGAAAGATCTAAAATCTGAGAGCAAAATCCGAAAATCTCAATGGAAAACGACATAGGTAAGTAATGTGTGTCGTAAGTTAATTTATTTTGTTGTTACAAATTGTTTTAATGTCCGTTCGTTTAGGTACTTTCAGCTTAGAAAAATGAAAAATGAAAAATGTCAAATCTCTCTCAATTTTACGTTTGCAAAAACGTACCTAACCCAACGAACCTACTATAATACTAATAATTCCTCAAACGTTTGATTCACGTAAATAATTCGATACACTTTGAATAGCAACATGGTAAACCGAAACCAAAATGCTGTGCAAAAGTCATATGATTTTTAGTTGGGTAGGTAACCCAATTGTTTTTCCACAAATGCTACAATTTATAATTAATAGAAATTACCAAATTTCTAACATATACACATACCTACATATTTCATTTCACGCTTAACATCAAGTGATCTGCCTTTAATTGCTCACACTTTTCAAACCTAATTCATCTGTTGAAAAATGTATGACGCCAATTAAAGGCTACATTCCGTGAATTCCAATTTCCAATACACTGAAACCACCCCCGCTCGCTGCAGCTTACACCGAACAAAAATTACGACGAAGAAAAATGTAGAATTTTATGTTTAAAAAAAAAACCGTATGAACGATGCATTTGATTTGCAAATTTAGATTCGCTCTACAAGACTTACAAGAAAGTCGGCAAAATGTTGAAATACATACATCCGACTTCCATTCAGGCGAGACAAGTTTTCTGGCAGTCAGATTAGAATAAATCTATCAGTGATATTTCACGGTGATTATTTTGATAAATTATGGGTTTCGCAGTCACTGATCTGTCAGATGACCGGCTGGCTCTGCCATCATCATCTCTGCCCACAAAAAAAAAAAATCGTCCGACAGGTTCTGCTGCTGCCACACAAAATGCAACGCCATGCCAATGCTTTGCTAATTAAAAAGAAATTCAAAACTTTTTTTCTTCCAAATTCGCGAAAATCCTCGCGGTTGTGTGAACTACAATGTTTTTGAATTTCAAAGTACGAAATGTTGATTCACACGGATGTGGTTCTTGTAACTCTGACAGCTCGGCAATCAGCCGTAGCTATCGTGTCCCGTGTCGAACCACTTTTGGCGGATAAATAATATTTATTTTTTCTCTATAATTCGCAAAAATGCTTTTGTTGTAATTTCCATATCTAGTTCATCTGGCAGATAATCCTAATTATTCGCTGTCAGCATGAGCTATTTTATCGAAAGGAAAAACTTGCTTGATGTCAATATTGGTTTTGGCTATGCCATGACTGCGCAGATGGTGCGAAGGAGACCTCCTTCAAGTAAATGTGAGATTTAGAGCATACAACATGTGTGTAAGTGGAATCATCATTTTGTTGAAAGCTACAAAAATAAAAACATAATTTATTCATGAGATTTCTAGAATTTTCTTAATTAAGATTTTTGTTCTATGCGTGTGTTGTTTGGGGGGAAATATTTGCTTAGGGGTTTATTACAGCAAAACGGAGCATTTTATGACACATCAAGCGAATAGTATGACAGCTGCTGCTAAAAAATCAAATAAACATTGGGGACGTTCGGATTCCTAGTCTGACAGCTGAATGACTAGATGTATTTCGGTTTTTATCGGCCCAGAGTGGTCACGTGAATAGTTTTCGCAGTTGACGTTTATGGAGGGGAAGCCGACAAATCTAGTCAGGAAAATCTAGTCAGTTGACAATTCGAAGAGTCAAATTTAAAATAAACAGAGTGGCTGCTGTAGAATTGTGAAGAGTCGAAAAAAGGGCCGGTTAGAGAAAAATGTGTCATTTCTAAAGCTACTCAGCAAATTTAGGATTTTCGCACAATATTTAACAACCATTAGTTCGCATAGCACTATAGGTACCGTGCTACATTCTAAATCTACTTGTTTGAAAATAACGATTTTTGAAAAATTTATAAAGGGTCTTTTCCAAATAAAAAAATGCAAAATCAAACAAAGGCAACGCTGACCGCGAGAATACAAAAAATAATTCAAGTTGCTTAGTCAAAGCGTTCGGATTCCTACCCTAGTCCCGACAAATCTATAGTTGACGTTTTACATGAACTAGGTATCCGAACGTTCCCATTCTGTTGTCTGCGAATTTAATTTGTTTTTAACAACAGAAAATCTGCTGTAGGACAATAATTACGTTTTCAATTGAATTAAATCATAGAAAAATGCCGAATCGTCATGAAGGAAAGATGAATGCCTTTAAAAACATGTTTTATATAGGTAACATCACTGTTAACTAACGGTAATTCATTCGAACACATTAGCCAAATTTTGTCAAACTTCGTTCTTTTACGAAAAAGTTGGACCGAAGGGAGCCAAAAAGAGATATCAAAACATTTCCCCTTAATAAGAAACCTGCAAATATTAATCCAAAAATGGATGTCAAATCGTTCAAATTCAAATTTGTAACAGACTTTTAATAGTTTGTGCTTGTCTAGCATTAAAATAGATATATAAGGAGCAAAAGAACAGACCTCTAGTCAAATATATATACGAAAGTCAAACAGATTTATTGATAATTTCTGTCATATTTGACTGTTTTGTCGATATGTTTGTAATAAAGAGCACCTACCCACATTCCTGTTCCTGACATTGTCCAGTGTCAAAATACAAGAAAAAGACCTAGTGACCTGACAGCTAAACGAATTGTAGGATAACAAAGCTGATTGTATTGCGGAATGAAACGCAAATTGAACGTATATTTGTAAAAGTTTTACATTCTGAGACATTTGTTCAATAAAACACGCCCATTGTTTTTTAATCTAGCCCGATAAATTTTCCTCGATATTTTATGACTAAAATAAGAATACCCTTTGAGAAAATCAAGACTTTTTTGTTTGAGTTGAAAATATAGCACTAAACAAAAATCATGTATAGTAGTTATTTGCCAAAAATTGGTATCTTGACAAAAATGCTTTTTAAAGCGCACAAAAATCAATGTCGCTGTTATTATTTTTGCCAAGCCTTGTCTTTTAGCTTTATTAATGTATATGCCATCTCAAAGGATTATTTTCTTCAACTTAATGCGAAAGCTCTGACTTTTATTTTCAATAAATACCATATCATTTGAGTGGCGGCAATAATTTCACAAGATTCATGTGATCGTTTAAAAAACAATTCGTAGTACGAGTATTATTAAAATCCAAGGAATCTATGAAAATATCAGTCTATGAATATGTGCTCAGAAAATTTAAATTTTTATAAATGTTAGTAGGTAGGAACGAATTTTATTAAACCTATTTTTTATTTTTTAAATGGTTCATAAGCGTTTAGCGTTGATCTTCTGTTATAATTTTCTATTTATTTTGATAATCTATGTTCAGTTTTCCTTATTTTTATAGTTTATTTGTGGGCACTCGAAGTTTGTTGTTATGATTCATGTGAATAGAAAAGTGCGTGGGGTTTTCCCACCTGCTTCTTTCATCTACGTGGGTGACAAAGTCTAAGATTATAAAGTTTCTGTTCTATGCTGTTATATAGGTATATGTATTTTCTTATTCCGTTTGTTATTATTTTGCGTCGGCAGGAATTATAATTAATTACTAAAAGGCTTTGCAAATAAACACATATGATATTTTCTGACAATATATTAATTAATTTTTAATCCTAAGTCCCCAACGATTTTTACGAGTAAATCAAAATGTTATTAGCGAATAAATGTGTTTAGAGCTTTACCATAGTTTTCCTTAAAAATAAGTAAATATTATAATTAATTGTTCAGAATATTTTTAACCAAATAATGATGACTGCAAGATGAGCCATAGAAGCAACTTAAATTGTGAACTTCTGTTCAAAGAAAAAGTTTTGGGTTTACTTTATTTTTGTGTTTTACACAAACAAATTTTTATAAAAAAAATTCCGCAAGTACAGAAGCTGTTATTGGAGTGAAAAGTATACACTATGACTGACTACATGCATGCATGATAGCTAAGTTGTATTACTGACTCTTTTTTTTGGTCAATTTATAAAAAAGTATTATATAGTCTTAAATATTTAGCCTTTCGATATGAAATCCCATTTTTCATTTCGCGTAATCATTCTATCCAATTCACCATCTCGAATACATTCATTCATTCATTACCGACTCTAGTTTTTTATTTCTTGAAGTTAGATTTGAACAATTAGTTTGAAAAAGAAAATCAAAAAAGCCTGTTGATTTTCGTTTTCTTTTATTCGGCCCTAGCGAGGTATCCGTCGGAACAGAAAATTCTCCGATTTTATACGATTCGGAGGATTTTTGCTGCGAGGTATTCTTAGGAACAACTGTTCGGAGAATTGTTCCGACATTTTGCAACGCATATCGGCGAATTACGTTGAAGTGCGATGAAGTGCATTTTCTTGTTTAATTTTTGACAGCTAGGCTCCGATATCCGTGAAATTTGTGTTTCCAGTGCAAAATCTAGCGAAAAACCAAGCACCAAACAATACGAGGATGTGAAGTCAATGCGTCATCGCATTTCAATTATATTTTCCGAAAACGGATACCTCAAATGCGATTTGCTGTTCCGACAGAGTATGCGCTGCGGAGAATTTTCCGTTCCGACGGATACCTCGCTAGGGCCGATTATCATATTTACCTCAACAATTCAAAATATGGTACATTGTAACAAGCTCAACCAAACAGCTGAGGTGTTTTTTTTTTTTTTTTAAATAGAACTCGCTCATTGAAAATTAATGGCACTGAAATCAGTTACCGTTAGCTAATCGAAGACTTTTCGTAAATCTGCATGTCCTAAGAGCTCAATGAGCTCTTCAATTGATGTAAAAAAAAAACTGAGCCTGACGTGCTTCAAAATGTTCTCGAATAGATGTTAAAGAAGGTATATGAGAGCTCGTAGGCGCAGTGGCTTAGTGGTTAGTGTGTTGGACTACTAAGCGAGGGGTCCAGGTTCGAATCCCGCAAAACCCAAATTCCAACTCAGGGTTTTTTTCACTGCGCCACTTCTCGCGAACGTCTGACAAACATCCGAGAGTTTAACTGTCTTGAAAGAGCTTCTCAATTAGCCGTTTGGAATCGGCAAAAAACTGTAGATCCCTTCCATTAGTTCCAAGAATTAAATCTCACACAAAACGAATGGTTGTGAGAAGCTAGAGGCTTAGGGTCCCTACGGACCTGTTTCGCCAAAAATTATTATATGAGAGCTCAGCACCTTTTCTAAATCCTAGGGCTCGGTATCGGAGTTCTCCATCGTCGTGCTTTATATATAGCTTCATGACATAGGTGCTCTCAATACATCCCGTCCTATGCGGTTGATTGAAAACTAATTTGAAGACCTACCTTTCCAATTCCTTACCTCGACTTAAGTCAGAAGCTCGTTCGGGACAAGCAGCCTTTTGGCGGCTTTTAAATGTTTTAGAGAAGTGTTACATTAGGAAGTTAACTTAAGATACAATTTTGTGTTTTGGCGATTAACCAGTCCAAAAATCTTACCAGTGCGGCTGACTGTATATGGTTGATGAGACCTTAACCTTTAAATTTCGCGAAACGCTTCAAATGAAATTTATTTGCTCTCCAGAAGAACCAGCCAAATAGTGACATCAGTGGATTCCAAATCAAAATGAGTACGTCCACTCAACTGCAAAAAAAATAAATGTTTCCCCAGGCACTTTTACTTTCCATATGGAACTCGTTCCACCAATATTGCTGAACAATTTATGCACCCCCACATCCGCTCGTACAAAAGCCAATTGCACTTAAAACTGATTTCGATTGAGTTGCAAGTTCACCATGCCTTTGATCTCGACCAACCGCACATTCGTACATTCCCCTTGCATCACGCTAAGGCAAGCACAATGCCACGGCCTCCATTCCAAAAGCACACCCAGAATAATTTTTATTTTTACACCACTGATCTGGTGACCATAAAACCGTCATCCCTCATTGTAATGCCATCGCTAATAAATCATAGCCTCAGCCACGACACCTACAATGAATAATTGCACAAACCCAGTTCGCCCCAAACACGCGTTCTTGCACTCCAATTTTAAGAACAATTTTCTTGTCCACTTTACTGGCGCCTCCCTGTCCCGCCAGCCAACATGATAGCCCCCAGGTCGTCGATCGCCGACTTCATGTCTGAAGCATGTTAATTATCGCCCCATCATCAGCCTCTATATACACATAAAAGCGAGCGAGGAAGGGGACGTGGACGACAACGAAACGCAGCGCCACGCAAAAAGAGATGCAATCTCGAAGAATCATCCAACGACCGGAACTGTCGCCCGGATGGGTGCACTCGCGCAGCCAATTCCAACCAAGCGCTAACGACCGACAAATCCCCTCCCCACTTGACACGATCTCTCGCAGAGAACATTCTTAAAATTGTACAAAAATTGTAACGCCAAGCGTCGAACAAGTGATGGTTTGAAAAAAGTAAAAGCACATAACTTGCTGTGTACCGGAACGTGGTGCGGGTAAATGTAGTCGCTGGCGCGGGTTCAAAAATTTGGTGGACATTAATTGCCCACCACCGCGAAACCACTAATACCACCTACCGCGATACACGATCGATGCGTGCCGTCGCCACCCCCCCACAGCACAGCTAGTGCTTTTAAATATGAGCTACACTGGACAACGGACGACAGTTCTCTGGGAGACGTTAAACCGATCGTTTTGAAAAATTATCTCAAGATCTTAATAGAAGGAATTGTGTTTTTCGGTTTTATTTGAGACATAATGATTTGCCCTAAGCGATTGTTTGAGCTGGTTCAGCTTCATGTGGCTCCGTTCAATGATAAAGATCCTTGCTGGAATATCCGTGTTTCGATGATCGCGGGTCGCGGGTTGTTCGCTACTCGTAATTTAAAGCGAGGTGATGTTATCTTTCGTGAGAATCCACTTTTGATTGGGCCCGCTGCTCCGTGCCAAGATTCCCTGAATATGTGCACGATCTGTTACAAGATCCTCGACGAAACAAAGTTTATGTGCCGCAAGGGATGCGGGTTGCCCGTGTGCGGAGCGTGTACTAAAAAGAAGCAGCACGCCGCTGAGTGTGAGCTGTTCAGGTCGTGGGAACCCAACGAGCCCCACATTGCGAATTCCTTAGTTATTCGGTTGCTGTGCGTAGCACGCGCATTGCTTTTGACCAAGGAGCAACAGGACTTGATTTATAGCCTGCAGGCGAATTTGGATAATAACCACCGAACAGAGGTACGAATGGCTGCAAAGTGCTTCAGAAAGTTCCCGACAGACAAGAGGATTATCGAAATTATAAATCGTTCGGTGGCAGTGGTCAAGACGAATGGGTTTGATCCAGCCAAATTGGATAAGGGCACTGATAATCAGGAATTCCCACATCGTGCACTTTTTCCATTGTTTGGCGTTTTGAATCATGACTGTGTCCCGAACATCACGTATTCATTTGACGCCAAGACAAACGTTATGACAGTTAAGGCGGCAGTGGATATACCCGAGGGGAGAGAATTGACGACGACCTATACCCGGCTCTTCTTCAACAATAACACTAGGCATCTGTACTTAAAGCTGAAGAAACAGTTTACTTGCAAGTGTACTCGATGTTCTGATCCAACGGTGAGTTGTTGCTAATTTTCCGTGAATTGTGATTCAAAAGGCAAGGGAAAATCCTGTCAACGATTTTTGATGTGGTTAGTATTAAGTTGATAGAATTGTGAGATTGACAATCGCTATTTAAGCCGTTTTCGAAAGGTTGAAAACGCAGATTTTCGATTAGTACAAAATTTGTAAAAAAAAAAATATATTTTATCGGTAATTCAAACGACCCTTCCGTACAAAACTCTAAGTACATCCTTTGTGTGTTGAATACAAAGACTGAAATCATATTGATCGATAGTCTAGAATGAGGCTACCTACAATTTAAATCACTGTCAATTTTTCCTTATTTGATATATTTATAATTTTTGTTTTAGAAACAATAATTAAAATAAAATTTCAAAAAATAATTTAAGTCCACCACTTTGAATTTACTCCTTTTGGATCGCAAATATGACAATATTTTCTTGCACAATATTAAAAAAATAAAATAACTATAAACACCAAAGACAAAAATGCGTTGATTTGTAAAATCGTCTAAGCTATCTATTATTAATTGACTATTATTTGTCATCTATTTTTTAAATCGAATGTCTCATTTTTGGTGGACAAACAAGTTGATATGACGAATTGTTGACAAACATATTTTGTAGTAGGCAACAACGACATATATGAAATGAGCAAATATTTATTAAGCTGATAAAAATTGGCCGCAAAAACATCTATCCCGACATATTAATAGGATTTATTGCGGAGGAGAGCTCTTATTTATTATGTGAGAATTTGTCAAAATGTTTTTTTATTTTTGTTTTTTTGATTAAAATTATTTAAAATCTTTTTAGTTTGTTTCGCTGAACGCGAATACCAGAGTTGGGTGATTTACTTGGTGGCCAATAATTTGGTGCTAACTTATTAGGATTTTCGTTAAGCACTATCTCAGTTTTAATCGAGGGGGAAGTAATCAATATTTTTGAGTAGTCCTTGACTACAGATTTTCTACTTGTGATTGCATGCGAATTCGATTGAATACACTGTGATGCACTGTGATTCACCATGAATACGCACAGAAAAGTTCCTTGAATACACCTGATTACTTCCCCCTCGGTTTTAATTTAAATTTTGATTGAGAGAATTTGTGGGTGTAGACTGTAGAGGCATATTATATTATCTTATATTACATTTGACTGGAAAAGGAGTTGCTAATACTTCAGTAGGTAGTACATAATAGGTACTGAGAGTGTAGGCAAGTAGTTTGAGAAATGTGTGCCACAGATCTGCATGGAGGTCACTTCGCCGTCGGCACTTTTGAACAGAAAAACGGTTTCTTCGCTACCTTACTCAATTTTGTTGCGTGGTTATTATTAAAATAAATAATTATTACTGAGCCTTCCATACAGATTAGAGTTGAATTTATTAACATGTAAAGTGTAGAAACAAAGCGGTCTCCCAATATTTACCCACTCGAACAAGATGTGAATGGTTTCACATTTTAAAAAAATTGCAGGTCAACCGCATCGAATTTTCTTGAACATTTGTACGTAATTGGATGTAGTAAGTTTGCTCGATAAAATTTGTAAGCCCCAAAGAGGTGGGAAATGAAGACATTTTGACGATGAAATCTTCTAAACGACCAGTTTTCGATGAGAATAAGAAAATTGGGGCAGTGGAGTGGGATACAATTTTTAAGGTCTTAGAGCAAATTACAGTCTTACTGCTGAATTCATTTTCATTTCCAATGCAGTCTTTTAAGAGTTATTAACAAACAAGGAAAAATTGTAAAATGGAGTTTGCTGATCTTTATGTGGCGCTAATTACCTCGGACGTACTAAAGCGTTTCTAGGTAGATAGATAACGGGTGATTTTTTAAGAGGTTTAAAACTTTAAAAAAAAAAAAAAACACAAAAAATTCGAAAAAATGAATGAAATATTTATTTGAGTCTATGGTTTGAACCTTCCAATTTAATGTTTAAAGATAATTTCATGCAAATGTTGACCGCGGCTGCGTCACAGGTAGCCCATCCGCTGAGTCCAATTTTGGCATACTCTTTCACACATATCGGCCGGTATCTCACGAATGAATGCATGGATGTTGGCTTCCAGTGCGTCAATCGAAGCGGGATTGTCCCTATACACATTAGCCTTGACATACCCCCACAAAAAATAATCTAATGGTGTCAAATCGCACGATCTAGGCGGCCAATTGACCGGCCCGAAACGTGAAATTAACTGTTCACCAAACTCGCCTCGCAATTGCGCCATTGTTTCGCGTGCTGTGTGGCATGTGGCACCGTCTTGTTGAAACCACATATCATGCAAGTCAAGAACTTCCATTTCGGGCAAAAAAAAGTTTGTTATCATCGCTCGGTAGCGTTCACCATTGACAGTAACGCTGCGATTCGCATCATCTTTGAAGAAATATGGCCCAATAATGCCGCCGGCCCATAAACCGCACCAAACAGTGGCTTTTTCGGGATGCATTGGTAGCTGTTGCAATGTTTCTGGCTGATCTTCACTCCAAATGCGGCAATTTTGCTTATTTACGTACCCATTCAACCAAAAATGAGCCTCATCGCTGAACACAATTTTTCGATAAAAAAGTGAAAATGAACATTTCGAACCGAGCACGAATTTTGATAGTAAAATTCAATAATTTGCAAGCGTTGTTCATTTGTAAGACGATCCATGGTTAAATTGCAAACCAAACTGAAGCTGTTTGACAGTGACACAAGGTACTAAACACACGTCAGCTGTCAAAACCAGTGTTGCCAAAACCAAACCAGCTAAAAAATCACCCTTTATATAAGATTTTATTTAAACAATTCAATAAAATTAACAAATTAATTACGTCGGACTTACTTAAGCGTTTCTATATCATTTATTGTTAATAGGTATAACAGTTTTGATGAAATATAAACCGAAATAATTAAGGAGACCCTAAAAACGCAAGCTCATGTATAAAATTGAATTGAAGCATTTGAGCCGTTCTCAAGATACATTATTATTTATTATTATTTTCGAAATTGAAATTTTATGTGTGATATCTGCACCACTTTAAAAATACTCACCCAAACCCAATCCAAGTGGATTTCTAAAGGACCCAGTCCATAGAATACGCAACGAATGCGAATGAATAAAGCAAATGGCATATAACGTGGATCAAATTTAAGTCTCTATTTCATCGTATTCCGTTTCCAATACAGGGAAACTAAATATTTTAGACGTCAGCTCACAGGTGTCTTTCATTGGGAAACGGACTGTCAGTAATCGTGTATCGCTCGCTTTGCTTCTGATGTCCTTTCCAATTTTTTTTTAGTCTACGTTTGAACTGGTGTCGATCGCGTCATTCGGGAATGTGAAATACTTGACCCAATTGCTTTTCTTTCAAATCGACTTAATTCCATGTATGTAAAGCTCGGTAAGGGATGTGACGATTCAGCCCCTGATGATTAGGTAAGACGGTAATAATAAGTCAAAAAGTTCATATTTTAATTTCAAGAAATAAACAAAACCAAAATGTTTACCCACCTTGTTTGAAGTAAGATTTATGCCTTTCGCACATTATAATTCAATTCAATTCAATTTATTTTCGTTTAGAATTTACAATTTGTTATGGCACAATTTACATAGTTTAAATACAGAGATATGAGAAATTCATGTCTTTCTACTGGAAAAAGTTTACAACTAATAAATAAAATTGGAAAAAAGTTTCTTTTGAGGAAAAATAACGACTAAAAAACCTCAACCCTCACTAGAGTTTATTGCACCCTTATTATAAAGTTAAGAGAAAATATATTTGCCTGGTCTTAGAAGATCAATACAATAAGTGCATTGTCAAAATGTGATTCCTTCGGAAATATAAGTCCTTGTATTTTTTTTATTTTTTTACCAAGGAACTTGATTTTATTGGGCAGCCATTAAATAGTCGTGACACGAAGTTGATCCATTTGTCGCTTTCGAATGTATCTATATTTTATTTTTTTGAAAACAAGATTGAGGTTTGCACCTCACCACCACATCAGAAAAAAATGCTCAAAAAATGCGCCTGTCCACTTCAAATGTTCTATGAAAACCAGAAGTTCTAGATCTTACCGCCCAAAATGCTAACGTCAGAATTCAGCTTTAATTTTTATGATAATATTTTTGCAGTCCGTAAAAGTCAAATAATAACAAATTAAACAAATCTTGTATTAATCACCTATAATAAACTCGCAACAATTCTCAAAAGTTTGCATCCGAATATTATAGTACAAAAAGAATATTTACCTATCTATCTTTGAGCACAATAATTTTATTTTGAATTATTGCTTGCCACAAATATAAAACCTTTTATTTATTTTTACAGGAACATGGCTCCTTCATTTCAGCCCTGTATTGCCGCAACACTGAATGCACCGGCTTGGTTGTACCCGAAACCAAAGGTCTCCCGCATCCCGATTGGAATTGTTTGAAATGCAAACAAAAGTCCACGCACACACAAATGGTTAAGAGTCAGGACTTTGCGTCTGGTGCCCTAAATGCCAAACTCAATGCAGTTGAATTAAAGGCCATCATCGAGTACATCAATGATAAGTGCGACAGCTTCATCCCTCCCTCCAATTACATTGTAATCGATGCCAAACTACAAGTCATAACGAAACTGCGCGAATCAAAGGACCAATACACCGATGAGGAATACAAAAACAAAGAGCGCTACTGCAGCGACCTCTTAAGAATTCTAGACAAATTGGGGGTGGGCGACTGTCCGATGCGGACATATTTAGAGACCGAAAAATTAAATTAATTTAATTTAGATATTCTATTATTACACAAAAAAAAAAAAAACATATTTAAAGACACAAATACACTTTCGGTTCAGTATACGTGAATATTATTATTCAGCAAAAAAAAAAACAAAAACACATTGATACTCATGTAGTAATTTGAAAAAAAAAAAAAAAAAAAAATCTCCACAGGCATCTGTTTATTTACTAACACAAATTTCGAGTAAGAAAAATGTATTTTTGACTAGAATAAAAATGTTAGTTTTAAAAATATATTTCAAACGGTTTATTTTTAGTTTAAGCCGAGAACCGTTTGGTGGGCGCTAATTAATCACGCCGGTGACATATTTCCGTGTGCCTGAAAGACCATTGTTCGGCGAATAAAAAAACAAACACTTTGACAGAATAGAAATGTTTTGACTTGGTTGATGACACTTTTCAATTGTCCGTGTGATGATATGGATTGACATGTGTGACTGACTGCATTGGCGCCGGCGGCGGCCGTTGAAGATGGGGGTGATATCTGAGAGAATTTCTTTTTCTTTTTTGTAAACAAGTCCAATGAATTTTCGTTGTTTTCTTTTCTGGCAGAGTTTGTTTGGAATATTAAGACCACATCGTTTATGATCCAGAAACTATTTGGTACAATCTGGTGACAGACCATTATTGAGGTGTGAGTAGTCGTGCAAAGAAGTGTAGTCAAAGATGTTTGGACGGAGATCAGAAATTCGAATTCGCTTGCCAACGCTATTATTTTTGATCGCTTGGTAATAATAAAGAAATAAATAAAAGAATTTTTTGAATCAAATTTTGTGTTGAATTAAGAAATTAGAAATGGTTTGGGAACGGTGAGTCAGTATAGTATGGCGAATAGGTATATAAATTAGGATTAATATAAACAGGCAGTGGGAGTGACATTGTTTCGTTCTTGTTTTGCATCTCAGCCCATCTAATCCATGGGAATGTAATCATATATGTGTTGGTAAAAGCCGCTGGTAACAGACGAAACGTCGAAGCAGCTTCTTCAGAATGAGGTCATTCACGAAGGCGTGTATTTATAATTAAGTGAGACACTTTATATTGGAAACCAAAATTGAAAAGTAAAAGACAAGCAAACAGAAGACAGGAATTTTATTAATTTGAGGTGGGTTGCTGGCGAATTTTTTCGGACTTGACCCTCTACCTACTATTGGGACAGAACTTTTTATTAAAAATCTATTATGATTTATGCACGTTGTATCGTGCGCTAGGAAGTTTGCATATAATATTCCGGTATATGCATTCGTATAAGCGTAATCTAGATTCAGGATGACCGCTGTTAACTTCCTTCCCTGTGCGGTTTTCCGATTTAAAATCGATTCGTCCAGCGTCTTACATTATGAGACGACATGTCGATGAACGACATCCAATTCCGAGGAACGAAAATCGAACGAATAGATTGGTTTGTTGGGTACCTATAATAGGAATAAATGATTTTCTTTTACACAAAAAATAAATAAAGGCTTTAATTTGAACAAAAAATAACGTTTTAAGCAAAATTATACAATTCTTAAGCAAAAGTATTGTTCGGCCGCCGACGTTCCAATCCGAAAAAGAACTCCTCGACTTGTCATTATTCCTGTCCCAAGTCACCTCGCCATTCCCACAGGCTCAGCTGATTCAGCACTTTATACCATGCTATTGTCTTCACCATCCATGCCAGCAAGTAGCCGGCACCGGACACCCCAGCGATGATACACGCGATTTGTCTGGGCGTGATTTACACGAATTATTTTTTGCTTCTCCGTGTCCAGTGCACTAGTTTTTTATAATGAAAATAATTGGGTCATATTCGACTGCCCGTATAGTTTTGACTTGTGACAGTGACAGTGACATTCTTCCAGCAAGACGACGCGACGCTAAGGAATTCCTCTGATCGTTTGCTGATGACGATGGCGACAACGATGACCTGGGCAGGGACTGATTATAGTTAACAAGACAAAAGATAAAAGGCTACAAATTAAATTTAGCTTTATTAATGCGGTTGCCATTCCTACATAGTAGAGAGTTTCAGAGAATGAGAACCTTTTGGATTACAGATTAGGTATAGTAATAAACCCTGCTCTTTCTGCGCAGCTCTATATTTCAAAAAGTATGGACAATTTTGAGAAGAGAATCGAAACTTCCACCTTAGAAGCTACTATCCAAGTTTAGAATAAAGTCCAAAAATACGCCTGTCTTTATAAAATAAATTCCAATTTACAATAAATATTTCTACACAGATATATTTTTGGACTAGGTACCTAAATGAGAAACACTCTCTTAAGAACATACCTTTTTTTAAATGACAGTAAAAGTTTGCAATTTTTTTAATTTTTTTTATTCTCACCTTTACTATAATAAAACTGTAACTTTTTCGGACTGTAAGGTGTTTGTTCGGAATAGATTAAAAAAGTTCCTATTACACGAAATTGATTCCGGTTTCCACAGTAACATTGAAAATCGACGAGATTAGCTTAAAGGATATGTTTTACCATTATCCGCTATCCGGAAGCGGATATCTAAGCTGGTTTCTAAGAAAAGTTGTGATTCTCGAATGCCTACTAGCTCCTAGCATTTAAATGACTCATCCAAAAGAAATAGGATTTAACATAAAGTTCAATTATGTACAAAGATTTTAAGATATAAATTATCTCTGTACGTTTTCTTGAAGTTAGTTAAGCTATAAATTTTATACAATTGAAAAATGATGCACAGCGAAGTTAGTTCGAATGATTTCAGTTCTGTTCAACATAAATTAAAATACCTTTAGGGTTTGTTCAAAGTTAATTTACTTATACATTCTACTTTAATACTTTTAACACTTTACCCAGAGATGACAGAGTAATTTGCGTGAGGTAACTACACCACTACACGTAGTGATTACGCGTAGTGAATTAAGTAAAGCTTCATGACTGATTTGTTTCATTTATACTAACTACATGTGATGCACGTTCTATCGTTCTATGTACCTACTAAGAAAAAGTTAAATTTCAATAGAAAATAAAGTGAAAAAGATTTGGAATTTTTTTCAGTTTATCAGTTTGACGGTTGGATATGACAACACTAACTACATTTTGACAGTTAGCGCTACGTTAACTACTTTACTACCTCAGTTACGTACCAGACGAAACAAAAATGCAGTAATAAATATAAAAATGTAAATTAAATTGGTATTGAAATTAACAAAAAAGTTGAAAATTAGGTACGAGAGAAATAGCTATAAAAAATATTTAAAGGAGAAGAAACACCTAATGTTCTCTTCCGAGTTAGGTAGGTATCTACCTATAGGACTTTTTATGAATTTCAAATAAATTGCATTTTTTCGTTTTATAATTGCATATATATTTATTTTTAATACAATCACAAAAAACAATACTAACTACCTATCTATTTTTGCTTAAATGGCCATTTTCGTTCAAATTCAATTTGCATACATTTTTTGTTTTTTTAGTTGTGAGAGTTTGTTTACAGTCCGTTGAAACTGTTCAAAATGATTACGCACAATTTACCAAACACACATAAATGTGATTTTAACAATATGAACCAGCTGTCCAAATAACTCGAGTTTTGAGTAGGTATAGATAACGTTTCTTAGACACTTGAAAAATCGAAAAGGCAAACTTGCGCACATCCGATATCCCCTACGGCCTACGCCCTACCCTCCATAGATATCTCTGACCTTCTATAATTTTGTTCTTAAATCTGCAAAATAATTACGTGCTTGAGTTCCTATTTAAGTCAAAGATAATCAGGTGTCTGATAAAAATGTACCAACCAATTTGCTGTCGTTACGAAAACCAAAGACTGCGAGCTTATTTTCATTCACTTACAAGTCTAAATGAAGGAGTGAATGAAACGAAATTTTCTTCATGGGTATCTACCTATACTACAAATTACTCATTTAATTATAATATTCTATGTACTTTCCGCATGAATTGGATTTTATTCAGCGAGTTGTAAAATTTATTTCAAACACTTTTATAAGATGGCGGGTGTTGCAAATTTTTACATTTTTCTTTTATTTGCTTTTTAGTGTCTAAAATGCTTGTGGGTTTTGGCAGCTCATTTGCTTTTGGCGGGATTAACAGATTTGACAATCAGAAATAAAATAATTTCGTATTACACAGATGAATTGCTATGTAGGTATATAAAACATAATAGGTACAATGGTACATCCTACATTTTGCCAAAACGGAAGTTGTGTAGATAAATGTGTATTTGATCACATACTTTTGGGATAAGACATTAATTTTGTAATTTATATTAAAACCTGATCTTGTGTGTGTTGCATATTTTCAGTTGCTAAAACCAGTTGATATTTAAATGAAAATTCGACTGCCACAATATTATGCTGTTCAAACTGCACCATTTACGTTTGCGTTCATTGGGATTTTTAAAATTAAAAGATTTACCGTTTGGAGTCGCAGATGAGTGAAAATATAAAAGGCGAAACTCCATTTCAGTTATTTTGCAACTGTCCAGGTTTTTACAACAATAGCACTTTAAAAACAGAATATTACAATAAAATGTTTATGCAGGTAGGTGGAAGGGCTTTCAACGAAACGTGAACTCACCTGGTTGGCAATGTCAAAGTGACTCTTTGAAGCTACTCGTAATTTGGTGGTTTAGCATTGTTCTATGTTAAAACTCTTGATAGTTACACATGTACCTTGTCTTATTTTTCTCTTTCTCTCTACAGTTTCTAAAGAACATTGTAAATCGTTTATTGGACTTCTGCTTAGTTTGTTGGAGTAATCATGAATCTATTTATCGGATACACTTTCATCCGACTAATAGAATGGTTGCTCAATTGGTCAGCATTTTCGACAGCTTGCAAAAGTTATTTTTACGAATTCTCAGGCTCGACTCGTGGGCCACCCTGTAATGTTCCCTAGTTCGTTTTTGAAGGCCTCAGTTGTACGGAATTTGTATAATTTGCAAGCTCCTTTTACGTTTTCGTATAACTTTTAAAACTCGTTAATATGCTACGCAAGGTGTTTAATATATAATATATAATAAGCCGCGCTTTTCGTGTGTCCTGCAGTTTTTTCAGAGCATTTCTTGTAAATTTTTTTTCACACTTTTCAATCATTTTTTAGTTATTAAAAGTACCCCTAGTTTTGTGCTTCATTTCCAAAAAGTTGATTATATACACTTATTTAAAATTGTTTGCTTTTTCGAATACAAAAACACCCAAAGAATTCTGTTTTGGAGATTGACCCTGCCGAAGACTGATTTCTTGTTTCAAAGCAAAAAAAGTGTTATTTGTCTGTCTGCAGCCTCTATTTACTATGTAGGTATGTGGGTTGACTTTTAATTTTTTTTTAGAAATTTATACTAAAAACTCTTTCAACTAAAGACGATTTTACGAAATTTATCACCACTGCCTGCGGATCAGTTGTGGCTTCTTTTCAGCGCTGCTAATATTATCAAAAAGAATGTCTGCTCTTATGTAGCCTGCACCTTTATTTATTTATTTATTTTATGAAGATATTTGAAGGCTTACACAGTAAGATATAATAATCTTTTAAAATACTTAGTGATAAGCTGAGTATTTGATTTACAAAAAAACAAAATATGTAGGTACGTAAAAATTAAAAAATATAAGAATACTAGCGGACCCGGCGAACTTCGTGTCGCCCCAATTTAACGCCTTCATCTAAACTTCAAAATGATAATAAAACACAGATAGTTGAAACTTCAATGTGATTTATTTTGGAATCGAAATCAGTAGAGAGCGATATGATAACCAATGTTTTTCGGTTTATTTTCCATTGCAAAAAGAGACATCGGTGCCAAGACGGGAACAGGCAAACGTATAGCTGACCGTGCGAAAAACAGGGAAATTCTAGATTAATCCCACAGACTTCCAACGATTGGTCTAGCGATATATTGCTTGTCATCGCAAAAGCTAATCGAACGAAGATCAATTGGAATAATCTGAATATGCCCTTGATGATCGTCGCTTGAATCACATTGTTTCCGTTTCTTGATGGACAGCCTTGGCCAAGCGCCAGCAGTTGTCTCGAGAATTCAGCAGCCGATGGTTCGTTCTGCAATGCGACTCTCATGTTCGTGCTTGATTTCAACTTCTTGACATGCCACAAAGGCGACGATTTCAGGCACGCATTAAGTTCATCAGCAGCAGTCGATTTTGAGATGATGGGAAGCTTTTGACGAAAATCTCCGGATAGCAATATCATAGCCCCAACAAATCGTCTCAAATCACCTCGTAAATCCTTCATCGTTAGATCAACTGCCTCCAAAGCTCGTTTATGCGCCATCGTGTATTCATCCCCCTTAATGATTTTGCATTCTCGCATCAATTTCGCTGTCGCCGAATTATTGGATTGTCAACCGTGAGAAGATTCATCGGCAGCTCGACCGCCTTCCAATAATGTTGCAGCAATGCCATAGGATGCAACAGCCAACGCATTGGAGATCTTGACCGAATTGTTCCCAGAAGCAACGAAATGACGAATGTCTCGCCTGTCCCACCGGGAGCGTCGAGAAAGTAAATGAAGTAAATCTTCTACCCGGCATTCAACAGTGGCATTATTTATCTCGTTAACTTCTTCACCCAAAATGCCCGCAAAACGTCACTCTAAACGAAATATTTGCAACTTTAACAGCCAAGAAGAAAACTAACCACACCTATCAACTTGGTTGGTAAGCCTTCTCCCTTCTCGTTCCACACCGGTACCGAAGGTGTTATGGTACCTTTGAGCTGCCCTCCCCATAACCCTACTCACGAACGAGCAGAGTATACCACGATTTTTACTCGCTCATTTTTCGTAACAACCCCTACGTGAAAACTCAAAACACTCAACAACTCCTGTTGCCTGTCATCATTGTCCACGTCATCTCAACCCTAAATTTCAACTTGCTCACACATGCTAATGCAAGGATCCTGAAAATACTTGACAAACAAAAATGATGGATTCATCAAACCATCAAACAAATCAAAGTATCTACTTCATTTCAAAAAGTTACTTAATGTAACATAGTAAACATAAACAAACTTATTAGGTAGGGTAAGGTCGGGAGGTTTTGACACGTTAAGGAACATTTGGAAATATCTTATAATCCAAATACAATTTCAAATTTTCAAAATTTACATATGATACAATATCATTTTAGCAATATAAAAGCATTAATGATTAATCGATATAAATACTTTTAACAGAGTTGTAAGGTTTTTTCCAGAACTTTACAAAGTGTCAATTCCTCCTACCATGAAGGAGGATTTGCCATCTACCTAAGGAGGTATATTTTGAACTGAATTGAGCATTAATTTGTTGAACTTCCTGGTTTTTTTTAGTTTGAATATTTAAGTGGTACGTTTAATAAACAATTTTTGGGACAGCACTGCTTATCGACTCAGTTTTGTTTTGAATATCTTTAATGGCATTCTCAACACTTGTTTCACCGATGTTGCGCTGGGGATTTTTTTTCTTATAAATATTTGGCATTTTTACATTCTAAAAAAGAGTAGGAAGTTGTTTTACCACACAATATTTTATCTTGGCTCAAAAGGAGGATTTGACACTTTGTCAATTTCTCCTTCATCAAAAATGTCAAATCCTCCTTTTTTAATAATTTTGGGACTAATACAAAAAAAACTTTCGTAATGGTTCTCAGGATAAACTATTGTTTATTAATGATTTTAAAACAAATAATGGTGCACTATATAGCACTTTCAATGTCAAAAGCTACATAATTAAAATATTACAGTTGGATTGCTTACCATAAAAGTTAGATAAAATGGACACAAAAATAAAAAAGACGTCCACTTGGCTTATCTTCTAAACCACAGTGATTGTTTATTTATCACTCAAACCAATCGTTACTAACTTCGTTTTCTCATCATTTAAAGTGCTGTCAGGGTTTCAGTTCTTCAGAAAAGTGCTGATGTCAGTTCCTCCTGCCTGTCAAATCCTCCCGACCTTACCCTACCTATATTTAAAAAAAAATAAATTTCAAAATTTTTGACAAAAACAATTTGCTTGGAAAATAATTGACAACAACAATTTATTGCTTTTAAAATTAATTTTTTTTTTTTTTGTATTTGAAACTACTCGATTCTATCAAGTTTATATTTTTTTCAAAGTGCATTTCCCCATGAAAAACGAAATGTGCGCCTACAACGCCACCTGTTGAGAATTTTTCGACTTTTCTTTTTTCATTAACCATCCATGATTCAAGACGAACAAAACAAAACAAAAATCAGCCGAATCGGTCGAGCCGTTTTCATATTATGTCGTGACAACGGAAAACGGGTTTCATTTTTATATATATAGATTGTGACTGTCAAATAATTAGCAATAAATTAAAATTGCGACTATAATTTGAGATTTATACTATCCTATCTCTCAAGTTGGATCGAACTGCACATGGTGTGTGAATTTTATTATAATCGGTTAAGTGGTTTAGGAGTCCATTGATGACAAACATTGTGACACGAGATTTATATAAATATTAAGATAGACGACCGATTCAAATTTACAAATAATAAGAATTTGTTACATGAAAGCTATATATAAAACAAGTTACAACAAATTACAAAAAAAAAAAAATTACAAAAGTTCTAAATTTACAAGGAACAAGGAAAATTAACTGGCAGACACGAAAGATCTAAGTTCAGTTGAAAATCTCTTTTTCAATCCAATTTCTATGATTTGGCGCGGTAGGGAGTTCCAGAGTCTAAACGTTAAACAAGAAAAGCGCGGATATAAAATGTTTCTAGTCCTGATGGGTGCACAAAACGTTAATCGGTTATATAATAATGACGTTATGTATCTGCAGGCACGTTTAAAAATGGTATTCACAAGAAGCTGTCAAAATATCTAGTTTCCATAGCAGAAATCTTCAGTTGGGAAACTTATGCTTGGACCCATCTATCACCCTTCCTATTGTAAAGCATATTTATCTTCTTATACAGTTAGCGACATAAAATTCTTTTCAAACGCTGCAACCAAATATTTCCACTCTCACCAAGTGTTCAGATTTTCGTTCCCCAACTGTTACCGACGATTGGCGCATGCACCTATTCAGGTGATTCCTCAAATTGATTAGGTACCATGCACAGATAGCCATCCAATAAATCGGGTGAATTCATAAGATCAGAATCTTTCATCTCTCTCATATGCCAGCCATTGGCACTCTTTCACCTATGCTCCATCTATTTACGTATGTAAACCATATAAACATCCCCCCACCGCCATCAATTAATGTTTTTTAAACTCTGCCGAGCTGATAGCAGAGAGAAAATCCCAAAGGCGAAAAAAAATCGGAAAAAAAAGAATCTCGTAGAACAGTTGCCGCTGAAAATTCGTTTCGATTAGTCGTGGTCCGGTCGCGATAAAGTCCCCATTCGAACCAATTTTTTTTTAAATAATGACGTCTATACCGGCGGAAACACTAGCCCGACTTATCGATGTCCACTTGGGTGAACTCAAGGACGCCGATCCCTATTTTAAGGTCGACAACTCGACTGTAGCCGGTCGCGGCATTATCGCTGCACGTGATATCCAATCGGGGGAATTGGTTTTCCGTGAGCGTGCTCTCATAATTGGTCCCACTGCCCGGAAAGGAACCCCACTCAATACGTGTGTTATATGCTATAGGCTGCTGGACGATAAAGATTTTCTCTGCAAGAAAGGGTGCACCCTGCCGACGTGTGCCACTTGCTCCGATGCAGAACAACACAAGATAGAGTGCAACCTATTCCAGAGGTGGCAACCGATTGATGGGAGTCGTGTTAATCCGGTGACATTGCGCATTCTGACAGCAGTGAGGAGTTTCTTTCTGGCCAAGGATCAGAGGGAACTTCTCAATTCAATGCAGGCCAACGCCGACCGGTATTATCGCGTCGAAATCGAACGCGCCGCCGAAGGCTTCAAGAACTTCCCCAAGGACCAGAAAGTTCTGGACTACATCTACCGAACGGTCAGTGTTTTAAATACGAACGCCTTTGAGGCTCGCAACATGGTTGATGGCCATGAGATTCTTCTTCGCGGTTTGTTTCCTCTCGCTGGAATCATGAATCACGAGTGCACCCCGAATGCGTGTCATTACTTTGAGAACGGAAATGTGATTAATATTAAGGCGGCCAGGTTCATCCCGAAGGGCACCGAGATCACAACTACGTACACTAAAATCATGTGGAGTAATCTGTCGCGTCGGGTGTTCCTGAAGATGACCAAACATTTCGTCTGTGAATGTCCCCGCTGCAAGGATCCAGCTGTAAGTAGTTCAAACTGTGCTTTTTTATTCAAAATCCAAAAACACACATTTGGGTTGACTGAGCAATATCAAATTATACTGTCGTGTGATTGAAAATAGAAAATGCCCGAGCGAGAAATATATCTATTTGGTGTTACCTCACGAAAAGTTCCATGATTTATTTTTGGAAATACTATTTCTCAGGAGGCGTTTGGCCGTTTGATAGAGAAGTGTGTTATGGATACTATGAGTGGGAAAGCTTGCAGGGGAAGTGGTAAACATTCCACGATCGTTTTCGGGTTTTTGACTTCAACCCTTTGCAATTTGTATTTATGTTGCTGCATTTACTAGCATAATACAGTGAGGAGCATGAGTCTTGTAGTCTTCTGTTTAAAAGTGAATTAAATTTTCTGGGAAATAAAACACATAGGTAGTCGGAAATTATTGTACGATATTTGTGGACACATAATTTTCATTGCATTTTCTACTGTTTTTCAAACACTGTCAGTAAATTTTTTATGTAGGTGATTTTAGTTTTTAATGCTTCATTAAAATTTTAATAAATACAGGTCAACCAAACACACTGCGGGCCATTGATCAAGCTACAGGCTCTCAAGAATCTGTTTACTTTATGATGTCTTTCGTTTCTTGGACAAACAATTGTGTAGAAACGGTTACTTAATAGCCGTCACATTTAATTTGGTATGCGATACTTAGGAACATTGCTGAAATTATATTGAATTAAAAACCAAATGGATGGGTAACTGCCTGTAACAGGAGGTGTTCTCAAGCTAGATTTTCGATACATTATACTTACCATTTTACCCGAAATTCTGACAAACTTCCTGGAAAGGAAAGAATTTAATTACTGATTGTGTGTCAAAATGCAGCGGGCGTAGAACAAAAACTTGGCCAGCACACTCATACTGTGGAATGTGGTAAGATGCGTCAATGGAGTGATGCAACGTTCAGATATGTATGTTAAGAACCTCAGAACTGGTAGGATTAAAAACAACACAAATAATTCAAAAGAAAAAATAAAATAAAAGACTGCGTTTTCATGATGCCACTTCGGAAGAAACAAAAGGTATATTTATATTTAAAACTTTCGATAGATTGTATAAGTCTATGTTATCGAATCCAGATCTTAAGCGTGGATCCAGTTTTAAAAAAATCAATTTGTATAAATGGCAGTATTTTTCTTCCTGTAGGTATATCTATCTACAGAATCAAAAAATATGAAGGAATAGCGGAATAGCTCTTTTCAATACCATTTTGACTGTAAATTGTTTACTTTGAACGTCGAAAAAGTACTTAGGACCAAACCAAAATAAGATAAATCCCCTAAACTATTATCAAAGTCTCATTCGCCGCTGTCATGATTGTCCAAAATATATCTTCTGCCAATCGTGGGAAAAATTTGTTAACTTATTTAGCGGCGGTATTGGTTATGCTCACTGCCTCTGATTTGAGGCCACTAGTGTGGTATAACTCTACTGCGGTAGTTCTTTAAGAAAAACGAATAATATAAGATTTTCTCCACTACATCTACAGCAAAAATATATTTATTTCTGGTATAACGATGTATTTGGGAAGGCGAGTCTCAAAAGATATTCCAGGATTTGGTTGTGGCTACCTTTTGATAAATAAGCCCATATTCCGTTGTTGCTAGTTCATAGCTAACACACCTCTTTGAATGCGATTTCAGTAAAATAAATCTTCCCTCTTCTATAAGAACGGATTTTGGGGAAAATAAAAACAATTAAGAATATCAATACCTAACTCTAATATTCCGCTTATAACCGAACCCCACTTTGTCGCGCATCTGAGCCCACCTACTGTTGAAAACCTTGAATAGGATTAGAAAAGAAAAGGAGTGAAATGTGCATGACATGTTTAGTTTATAGTTGTAAGTAAAATTTTATTGACTGAAATCGGTCATATGAGCAGCTATTTCAGTTGACGCTTATAGAGGGGTAGTCGACGAATCCAGTCAAGAAATTCGTGACTGTGGGTGACGTAGCAAAAGTGATGTTCACGACCATTCAGGCTATATCTTATCCATACCAATCTAGTCGACTTACGATTACTAGATTCTTGAATAAGCCCATTATAAATATAATCGTGCGATTGAACGAAAAATGATATTCTATATGCATGTGTTCATTCGAACTGCGTTTGAGTTTGCATTATATTGGATTGGAGCTTGGGTAAGCAATTTATAGTTTATACCTAAGAAGCAGTCAAGCAGTCAGTTTACTCCATATTTTGATTGTGGGAGTAACATGGGGAATGCCACCATGAAGAATGGGAAAAAGGCAAAATGTAAGGTCTGTGATGGGGAATTTCGTATTGCCGTTACCAAATTGATTTCATTTACTTTTTTTTATTCGAGAAAACTAATTTTTTAAATTTCTGTTAGCATTTGTTTGTTTTTTCCAACGGAACTAAGCGTTGGATTTTTTTCTCTCTTCTTTTTAGTTGAAAGTGTGTGGTGTTTTTACACACTATGGCGGTGACCTTTTTCGTCGACCCTGGGCTCGTCACCGCCCGTTGATATTTTGTTGAATTAGTTTCCGGACTCAAGTGTTGTTTCTTTACCTTATCATTTTGGATAGGCTTAATATAATATAATATAATTTTTGGCGCAACAGGTCCGTAGGGACCCTAGGCCTAGCTTCTCGCAACCATTCATTTTGTGTGAGTTTTCATTTTTGGAACGAATGGAAGGGATCTACAATTTTATGCCGGTTCCAAACGGGCCGATTGAGAAGCTCTTTCATGACAGTTATACTCTCGGATGTTTGTCAGACGTTCGCGAGAGGTGGCGCAGTGAAAAACCTTGAGGTGGAAATTGGGTTTTTGCGGGATTCGAACCTGAACCCCACGCTTAGTAGTCCAACATACTAACCACTAATCCACTGCGCCTACTAGGCTTACATATCAGAATTTAAATTATTAAACGAAGGCTGTGAAGTACTAAAACTTTTCAGAACATTTAAGGACTGTGAACCTTAATTTATGTCAAAATTTGTCACCCACTATTATATCTTACATAATTATAAATAGGCAACGGCAAAGGCAATAATTAAGAACCACTTTCACTGCCTTAAACACAACATATTCGGTCGATATTTAATTTTTTGGTTGGGAAGATTGTACAGAGATGCAATGCTATGTGTAATTTGTTTTCAATATGTTTTGTATTTATAAGATGGGACAGGTAGAATTCACACAATTAGGCGAACTCTTTTATTCTTGTTGGATTATACAAATTTGTTCCATTATTTAAAAAATAATTTAAGATTGAACGCAAAGATCTATCATGAACTTGAAGTGGGAGAAATAAATAAAACTTACATTTTCAGCATTAAAAAGAGGTAACCGTTTTTGGAACCGTGACGGTCATTGACAGACTTTGGTTCGCTCTACAAAGATTTCTAGACGAAATTGAAGACTGATGGGTAACTTAGCTTAGAGTCTATCGAACTATTTTGCCTCCAAGCACGGCATGCCAAACAAAGCTATCTAAGTTGACTTTAAAACTCGTCAAAATGCTAGCTCTCGATTTGGAATTCTGGTGTGAGGATTTGGACGATATGGTTGATTTTTGTGTCATAGAATCACATCACAGTAACACAGAAATGTTTCATACGGTAGAGTACCATTTGAAGCTAATTTTCACCAATGACATGCCCCACTTAAAGCGCCTTTGACTGTTTCTCTACATTAGCACACCACACGGTCGACATCCGAGGTGTCTTTCAGTTCTGAAATTAAACGATGACTTGAGTGAGTACTATGCAGCTCGATATAGGGAAGATTGTTGACATTATGTTGCAGGTCTAATTCAATTATTCATTCTCATACCTATGGCTGTTCTTCTTTAAGGTCACTTCCTCAAACAGACCATGAGGTCTTCCCCGCCCCTTCATCGGAATCACTTTCACTTTCTGACCTGAATATTAATTTTCTCTTCGATACTTCTAGGTGCACTACACGCTGGGTGCTTGCGTTTTCCACACAAGTACCCCATCTCCCCGATGGCAAACAGCGCCGCCGTCGTAATGCAATCCATCTCCTCTTTCGCCAACGTGTATGTGTTTGGTTTCGCATGAATGCAACGTGCAACACAGTGAACCGTCTAAAATTACCCAACAACAACAAAACATGAAATCACAAACCAGCATTGCACTATGCAGCTAAATGACAAATCGAACTAAACCCCCTCCCGGCACCGGGCATTGGCATCCCCAGCCCCATCAAGCGTGGCATAAATTAATGTTCTTAAGCTTTCGCCATCGGCGCGCCGCATGCCACATGAAGAAATGAAAATAATGACCAGACACCAGAGTATCCCTTCAGGCCAGTCGACGGTGTAAATTCAATTCGATTGGTCGCGGTTTGCTGACAATAATTGGCAGGATTGACAGTTTGCTTGCGAAATGTCCGCAAAGAAATTAGCCCGACTAGTCGACATCCATCTGGGAGATCTCAAAGCAGAGGAGCCCAACTGGAAGGTCGACTGGTCACCTGTAGCCGGTCGCGGAGTGTTCGCCTTGCGTGACATCGAACAGGGTGAATTGTTGTTTCGCGAGCGTGCAGTTGTTCTGGGTCCGACGGCGAGAAAAGGATCAGCCTTGAATACGTGTGTTGTGTGCTATAAACTGCTTGACGTGAGCGATTTTCTATGTCCCAAGGGCTGTACTCTGCCGGTGTGTGAGAAGTGCTACATCTCAGAGCAACACAGACCGGAATGTGAGCTGTTTTGTGAATGGCAGCCCATCGACGTGGGCGGTGTTAGCCCGATGACATTGAGGATACTCACTGCAGTGCGGAGTTTCTTTGTCAGCAAGGATCACAAAGATCTCATTTTTGCTATGCAATCAAACGTTGACCGGGGATACCGCAATGAAATCACCAGAGCGGCGGAGGGTTTTAAAAATTTCCCTACCGACAAGAAAGTCCTTGACACTCTGCTCAAAGCGGTCGGGGTTTTGAACACAAATGCTTTTGAGGCACCGAAAAAGGTTAATGGCTATGAAATTCTGTTACGTGGACTCTTCCCCTTGACAGCAGTCATGAATCACGAGTGCACCCCGAATGCGTGTCATTATTTCGAGGATGGCAATCTGGCTGTTGTCAGGGCGGCAAAATTCATCCCAAAAGGTGGTGAAATAACTACGACGTACACGAAAATACTGTGGAGCAACCTGATGCGGAGAATGTTCCTCAAGATGACAAAGCACTTTATTTGCGAGTGTCCACGGTGTAAGGATCCGACTGTGAGTGCATGTTTCTCTTGGTATTATTTTTTTTTGTGGGGAGGTTGTGCGCCAATTTGAATTTATTGCAGTAGGTTTTTTTTTTTTTGATGTAGGTATATACGCCAATGCAGAGGGTAATTCAATTTATGCAAAGGGTGAAGGGGGAGCACGATGAGTGCATTAGTGGCGATTGATGGTTTTATGCCGAATGGTGATGTCACGAAAGCATAATAGTGAGCACGTTTTAGTAGACACTTTACCGCGGCTTCAAGTTCATCGTCTATTAGAACTGTGTCAGTGCTTCTTCAGTTTTCACACAAGAGGTGAAATTAATACTACAGCAGTTTTCTTAAAGAAAAAATAAACGACTAGAACACAGTCGGTATTTGAATCCTCTTGAAACAAATCAATTTGTAAGGGCTTAAGGTGACGTATCCCAAGTGATATAGGTTTCAACACTTGGTTGCCAGTTGTGCAGCTGGTTTCTTTTTACTTATGACGGGATCATTAATGCAAGACAACATCGTGCATGTTTTGTCTTTCGTTTATGTCAGCTGGTACGTACATAAATTACAAAAGAACATAAAAAATGTTTCCCAAATGTACTAGTATTTTATTTTCTTCTAAATATGACTTAAAGACCATCCTGCTCGTCGTTCATCTGGAGTGAATAGCAAGATTTGTTCAGCTCAATAATGGTAGAGGTTTACTTTCACAAAGCATCTATATCTACCATTTAAACTAATCATCTATATCTCTATTTGTACCATTGGCACATCGCCAGCCTAAGGAAGAAAATGAATGGGTGACAAATCATCTCTGTTGTTACACTATGAAAGACTAGGATAGTTATACAAAACCTTTTTCGTTAAGCTCTGCGTTTTGCTCAATACTGACCTGTTTCTGTCCCCAAGATAATATGCCGCAAACTAAATTATGGTAGATGCATAAGGCAATGAAAAGCGTAATAAACTGCCCAAAAGATGCTAAAAAGGGATGATAATAATGAAACCTTTTCTGAAGTTAAGGAGCGTAAATATTGTCAGCTTTTGTTTGTTTCTTAATTTTTCAGCTTGGAGTATTTGATTTTTTGAGGCTAAAAATATTTTAAATGTTACCTTGAAAGCTGTTTCTCCATTTATTTTTCTACTTGCCTGGTTTGTTTTAATAAGTACCTAAGTTAATAACAAGTATTTGCTAATCAAAAAAGTTTTGAAAAAGGCTGGGTCCTAATTGTACAAGTTATTGGGCAAATAATGTGTGCAATACATATAGCGATACTCGATAGCATCTAGCGGTTTCTATGTATATTATTCATGACGGATTACCTCACCTCTGATTATCAAATGATTACAAAATCATCGCTGTCAATCTGTCGCGATATCAAAGGTTATTTTTTATGCACATGTCACTGGTGGTCGTTTGATATAATATACATATTGACAAAAATGGATTGCGGTAATATCGTGAATAGTTGAAACATCAAAACAAAATCAACTTTAACAAAAACATACACAAAAAAAAAGATGCTTAAAAAAATAGCACAAAATTAAAACGAAACAGGACTTGATGTCAATCGGGTGGCCATTTTTTTTTTTTGTTCCACATTTTTGGTGCCCATTCGTTACACAGCGTTCACATCGTAGTGCATTTTAAAAGCCGTTTTGTCAATAATGTAGCACGAATCCATCTCATGATATTTACCTAAGAAAAATAACTACAACGTGTTTTTGGACCTTTCTTAAAAGAGATTTTGTAGGTAACTTCAAGCTTTTATTGTATATTTTAAGAAAATACGCTTCCTTTTCGTCATTTTAATACTTTTAATTTCGAAGTCATACTGAAACAAAATAGGAAATTTAACACAGTTTAGGGAGAAGATTTATTTTTTATGTTGTGGGGAAAAGGATATTTCATTGTTAACATAATTTTTAATATGTAATTGGTACGTGAAATACATACTTGCACAATAATATATTCAAGTATACATTTTCTAAACTCAACAAAATATTAGTTTTTTCGTTTATAAATTTAACTATGTAGATATGTCTTTGGCTATTTCTGGTAAATTCTATAGAAATCCTGTGTTGATCGCCTTTTATTTGTGTGAAAGACTCTAACCAGTAGGAATCACTTCTTGTGTTTTAAAAACAAATAGACTTCACTTGTTTTTGTTAATTTATAACATAGGGAATTTAATGAAAATATCAGTGTACATTTTGAAATACATAGAAGTTTTAAAATTCGCAAAGGAATATATCCATAGAAAACGAAATACAGCATGCGAATGCTAACAATAACAAACCAATTTGGATTCTTACGCTCGATTGAATACACAAAATCTGATCAAATCGCAGAATCGAATTAAACACCACATTATATTGTCTTTTTGTATTCTCGTATTCTTACGAATTCACTCTCCGATATTAATATGTATTTTTTTAAATCTGAAAATCATTTTCATTTTTACTGTAGGTAGCTAAGCAACATCATTTACACATCACTGTTCACTGTTATTGAACCACTGAATTTCCAATTATATGTTAATTTTCTACAAATGACGCTAAATAAATTGAGTTGAAAACACCCACCAATCGTATTAGAAATTTATCCAATGTCCTGTAATATATTTTTTTAAATTCACTCTTTCTTTAGTTGGAACTTGGGTATAACGTCCATGTTACTAATCTATTTTTGGAACAGCGCCTCAAGGTAGTGACCTCTATTGTAAAAAATATTATTCATATAAAGAAAATGAATGGATGAACATTTTTTGGCGCCGAAAATGGATAGAGAACAAGTAAAGCTGTCTAAAAAAAAAATACTCAACATTTATTCTTTCTCCATTTATTGTTATGAATTCATTTACAAATTGTTTGTTTTTGAAAAATTGACACCCGGCTGCCATTGGGGACGTTCGGATATCTAGTTTATGTAAAACGTCAACTAAATTTGTCGGGACTAAGAATCTGAACGCGTTGACTAATCAACTTGAATTATTTTTGTATTCTCCGGGTCGGCGTTGCCTTTGTTTGATTTTTCCCTTTTTGTTTTCGAAAAGGCCTTTCTAAATTTTCCAGAGTAGCTTTAGAAATGACACCTATTTCTCTCACCGACTCTTCGGAATTCTGCAGAGGCCACTCTGTTTATTTTACATTTTTAAATTTGACTCTGGGCCAATAAAAACTGAAAAAGTAAGCTGTTAGGCTTACTAAACTAGGAATCCGAACGTCCCCATTAATAACACATCTATTTACTGTCATCCAAAATTTTGAGGCGAAAATCGGATTTATGTACTCGGAAGTTGACCATCTAGTTTCTATAGTCATTGGGACAAGGTTTATTGAAAAGTTAAATAAATTGTTACATAAATTGCATAAGATCACAATGCCTTCATTCGTAGTCTTTATCAAAACACTGTAGGTACTTACTTTTTGACAACTTGGCATAGGTGACAAAAAAAAAATACGTCCAGGTGCCTCATGTCTTCGGCCATTTGGGAATTTTCTGAAAAAATAAAGAAATAACTACATAACACATTGTCGCTGTTGATTACATTGATATGCACTGCACATCGCATAGGTACTATCTCTTTCGTTCTGCTCAATAAGAGTCAAGTGAGTGCACACTTTCGTACTTTCCTGGGACAAGCACTAAGAATCTAACAAACTCAAAAAATTAAGCAAAGCTCTCATGGATCTGAAAATCTACTCCAAGATACGTGGATAGACTTCGAGTAACTTTAAACCACTTGGCATCTGTAGGCTTCAGCCCCTCACTACTTCTCCTAGTCTGTACTGCACATAAATATATCGACACCACAAAATACTTCATTTGGTCAACATCAAGCAATTTAAGTGACGCTATTAAAAAGGCTATCTTCAAATGTCGAGCGATACACATCTCTCCTATAGTAAAGGCGCATACGCTGTCCACTTTTTCGATCGTGCCTGTATTTCCCCCTCTACCTCTCTATGTGTAGGTACAGTTCTAACTCAAGGGTCAATATTTTTGCATTTAAAAGTAGTTTAATTGAAAGGAAAAGGAAACTATTGCCCTTACCAATAATCACAAGTTTGTTCACACTTAATTTCCGATTTCGTTGTCGCAATAGCTTTAGCTAGACGCATCCGCTCATTGGCTCATTCACACTAATTAGCATAACATTATTCGGATTCTAAAAATAATCGATTGTTAGGGGAATCCGAAATAAGTCCGTCAAATAAATTCTTTTTCGTCGTATTATTTCGGTCTGCTGGCTTATTCGAGTGATTAAGACAAATGCACATTTTAGCATAGGTATAAGCGTGAGGCATTCTCACCGCTTCACCTTAATTGATTATTTATTCTTTGGAAAGTTAACTCTGTTGTCTGTTTAACCATTTAATTTAGTTGACAAACAGTCACCAATGCTGAATACATAAATCCAATTACCAGAGCAGGGGTATTGATTTAATACATACGCACTTACCTATGTTGGTTGTTGGGTTTCATAATTTCTAAGTTCGCTTCTACCTGATAATCGATATGACATCAACGTGACATCTTGGCGGTGGTTGCATTTTTGGTTTATTTTTTTTTTTTAATTTTTCCTACAATTAATTAATTTTTATTTTCACTTTCAGGAAAATGAAACATATTTGGCGGCGCTGTATTGCCGCGAGCCCAATTGCAAGGGGATTGCCATTCCCGTGCACACTACCAGCCTGCAGCCCGATTGGAGATGTTGCAAATGTGAAGTCGTCTCCGATCATGCTAAAATGGGCAAGTATCAGGATTTTGCCCTCAACACGATTCACAATAAAATCAATAGTTGCTCCGTCCGCGACATGATACACTTCATTGATAACATCTGCCCAAGGTTTTGTCCGTCATCGAACTACGTGCTAGTCGAAGCGAAACTCAACGTCATTTGGCGAATGCAACGCAGCAACGAGGAGTACACCGAAGAAGACTACCTCGCGAGAGATCAATACTGCAAGGATGTAATCGTAATCCTTGACAAATTGAATGCCGGAGATTGCACTCTGCGGAAGCTAATTACAAACGAAATCAAGTGAGCGCATGTAGTCTGTGCGTTGTCTATCTAATCAATTATGTGGGGGAAAAGATTCATGTTGTGCGTTGGCTCTATTTTTGTGTGTGTATGTGCTTGTCAATAATTTTATTACATAATATAAATGACTAAACAAAGTAAATGTTAAGTACTTTTCATTGTTACTAAACAACATGAAAAGCCAACTATTCGGCAACTCATTTTATCACCTCCTGTCACATTTCATTGAATAATTGAATCATGCAGATGCGACGCGAGGTGACTTTTGTGTACATGTTGAATAAGCTTCTTATTATGGGCCTTGTGAACCTGCTCATCTGATATTAGGTTCCCTAAGTTTTAAAATTGTTCTTTATATAATGTATCTAAAAACATTTTAAGTATGGTGACTTGTTGTAGAAATATAGGTAGATACCTATCTACCCTAAAAGTTTATCAATAAGAAATGGATAAATTTAACTTACATATTGTTTCTAATTCTTTGTCAGATCTTTCAGATGTTCATTGATTCATCCTGTTGGTGACGCAGTGTTTGTCATTGTGTACAATATTCTCTTGTTTTCAGCTTTATTTTTAAAATTATTGTTTTTTTCTTCTCGTTTAAAGCCATATACCCGATTTTAGCCAACAGATCGATAGGAAATATTACATTTCGATGGACTTTTGAGTGTTGGAAATTGTGTAGATACAACTTTTATATTTGGAGGCCTTTCCGGAGATCCGAATGTTTCTAAAAGAAATCGAAAATGTCGATGACAGAAGTACAAAAATAAAAAGCAGAAACCAAATCTGTGTTTGTTTTATTTATTTGAACAGAATTTTTTTTCGAAATGCAACCAGGAAAGTAAGTTGTGGAGCTTCGAGATGTTCACATAAAACAACAAAATCTAAAGTTTGTATGGGTGTTGCCCACGTATCATCTAAAAACTATTTACAGAATATGTATGAAATTCTCGGTGGAGCATAGGTCTTAGGATGGAGCAGCACTTAGTTTTTATTTCATAGGAATTGGCCAATTTATCCAATTTATCCGTATAACAATAATCATCCGGGCGATGTAGTTCTTTAAATTTTGATGACCATAATAGGTTATGTTCTACACGATTTTATTTTTGACCATCATTACATTTTGGAATTTCAACTTGATTAGTCTCAGAAATTCGTAAATTTTAGACTTAGTTTGCTAGCTTTGGAGGTCAATCGTTTCGACGATAATCGTCTGAAAAGTTGTAATGGTCCCGACTATTTTTATTGCCTTTTGAATTAGAGTAATATTTCTGCGCATATTTCTGTGGTCCAAAGGCGAAGCCACAGCTTGTTCTAAATATAAGTTTTATTTTCTTCTCCTCGATATTTGATCTGAAGCAAATATGTTGTAGTCTGTGGGAAATATTGCCAGATAAGACCACGTAGGGTCGCATAACCTCGTAGTTTCATCTTCACAAAATGTTTAGATAAAAGATTTATTAACAGTCTTTTTGTAGTCACTTTTTTGGGGATATTTTACTTTCGGTTATAAGATAAAACACCTGAAAGCCTTAGGAAGCACAGTACGTACCTAATATAATAGTAGACTAAAAAAAACTGCATTTTTCTGTATGAAATGCTTTGCAAGAGAGCCAGAGGAAAAATAACGGTGCTTTTTGTAATATTTTTTTTTCATTTCTTTTAACAACATCATAGACAAATAGTTAAATAATAGATTCATGTACGTTATGTGGAAATAATGAGCGACATAAATTTGAAAAATCGTGTACCTATTCAGTTGGAACGGAGTGTATTAAGACAACCATGTGTATTCTCCGCTTTTGAATATAAATTTTCGGTAAAACTGAAAAAAAAAAAATGCACAAAATCTTTCATTCTTCCTCAAGCAATCTACATTGTTCATTTTTCACAGATATTTTAAGCAAAAGCACACTTATTCCTGAAAAAAATTACTATCAATACGTAACGAAAAATTTCAAATTTAACGGACAAAAAATCTATGAACGCGGACAGAAACCTTGCCGGCAGCGGAAGTGGCATATGCAAGGTGTGAGGGTGTTGCTGAGCCGGAATTTTTGAAGTAACATGACATTATGTCAATACGAATTTCTATGTAACAATACCAACGCACTTAGCATTTGCCATCTTATATAAATATAACTTGTAGGCAAGTAACGGAAAATCGGCCGAAGTTGGGGGTTGGTCGCCATTGTTTCATCGAATTATACGTTGGTAAGTACAAATTTAAAGTAGAATTTTTGCATTAGTATTACGAGTATTTAGTACAAGTATTTTCATCAAAAGCAACTAACTAACCTGCAATTTTTTTTTGTTCTTAGTTCAACCATAAATATTACTGAACTCTTAACCAATTTCATTTATAATAAATTTCGCCTACAGAGCAAGTGCATTCCTTCCACAAAATTTAATGCATTCTTTGACGATAATTAAAATATTATTTTCAATATCTTTTTCAAACTTGTCTATATTTGTTCACTCAAATTCTTCTTCAAAATTTTCCACCTAAAACGACCAATAAAAACATTTTAATTAGCTAACCTAACACTTCCTTTTCAAGTACACAACCAATTAAACAAAAATAGTACCAATAGTACACACATTGTTGTGTTTTGTTTTGCAGGACATCATTTTAATTGATATAACCCCACTCATGGCGCTGGCTTTCAGATAAAATTAAATTAAATCTCTCTCTCTCACCAAAATGATAAAGAAACAATTAAAATTATTCTTTCTATTGTCTTGTGGCCGTGAGATAACTTGCAGAATTTCTCGTAAATTAGGTGCAAGTGTGGCACGTAGTTCTGTCCAATTATTGACGGACCAGACACGTCGAGCTCCTTGACTCATTTGAATGAAAACGCGTGAGCTGAAAGAAATATACCTACACTAAAACTCGTGCATCTTATACAAGTTTTAATAATCAGATTTCAAAATTAGCAACGTGCTGTTCTAACAGGTTGTTGTTTTTTTTTAATTACACTGTTAATTGCATTGCTACGTAGATGTGTACCTACATCAATGGTTTGAGAGGCATGTTCATTATAATGAGCAGTGTGTTTGGCATTGGCACTTTGCTGCTTAAATTGGTCCTTGAACTTCAATTTGAAATGAATAAAACTGAACAGAAATAGACAATTTTTGTCTGTTTCTACAATTATATCGAGTGAACTTGGGAATGTTGTCAAAGCTGGTAATTTGTAAGAAGAGAACTACACAGTTTATAGAAATGCAGACCGCAAACTCAAATTTTACATTCCATAGAACACGAGACAGCGTTACCGTGAACATGGAATATTTTCAAATAAATAAGAACGCATTTCAACTGACGCACAAATTAAATGGCTTGTCGTACTTGAATCGCATTTATGTTACTCTGATTATGCATACAGTTCAAGACTATCGACTGCATTTGCTGTTCTTTGTTGGGTATTGGAACTGTTTTTGTTTTTGTTTTTAGACCTATTCTACAGAGCATGCTTATGCAAATTTGGTTTCCACCATTACATCAGTTTTAACAATTTCCATCAGAATTGCAATGCAAATCTATGCAGACAAAAATACTGCACTCATGTGATTAAACATTGTAAAATGTTAATCTATACAACAAAAACAATCTTATTGACCACTGTATTTAACTCAAGCCATATATGAAAGTTGTCTTCATTCTTCAAGTAGAAATGCGTCGACTTTAATCAAGTGCTTTGTGGATTTTTGTGTTAAACGCAGCTTGTTGATTGGATTCTAGTTCTAGTCGAATTGTATTGTTATTTTGACTGTGATCACGGTGTGTTGGTTGTTAGTTATCAAGAAAATGATTGCCGAATTTTACGAAGGTTGTGAAATCTTCATGACCGGCGGCTCCGGTAATAATCATAACGACTGTGTTTCCGTTTTTCCAAGTGTTAATTTCGTGTACCTTTCTAGGTGTTGTTGGAAAATCTGCCATAGAGAAGCTTTTCCGATCATGCAATGTGAAAAAGATCTACATACTTCTGCGATCTAAAAAAGGTGTTGGTGTCGCAGAGCGTTTGAAGGATATAAAAAATTCCAGAGTGAGTGATAAGCGAATCAGTTTTGTTTTCAAAAAAACGAGCAGAAAGAAAGAAAGAAAAGTTAACAATTAAATGAAAAAAGCGTGCTACGAGTTCTGTATAGTGTTTTTTTTTTTCGTTTCCGTTGTTTTGATTATAAATAATTAATTTAAAATGAAAACGTTTGCTCTTTGAAAAATTAGGATGGAAGTAGGCATTTCATATGCAAACCTACTGTTAGTGAAGCACTGTCAATTTAGGAAATGGGATTTGTAATATTGGAGAGCGGTTTGCTACATCTTAAATTTTTACTGAAAAGCAATCTTTCATTTCTGTGTAACTAGCACTTTAAATATTGCGGATACAAGCTTCCAAAATTAGTGGAGTGTCCCCAATTCAATCGGAACAATATATTGATTTAATTAAAGTTTGAAACTATTACGAGCAAATGGCTACCATGACTATTGTTTACAGAGCTTTGCCTTCATCCTAAATAACCCAAAGAATCTTGCAATATTTTCCCGCAAAAAGAAAGAAATTATTGTCCAATCCCATGACCTCTTAGACTAATATTGACAGGTCCTACTAATGCGACTAATTTTGGTCTAAAAATGTTAAAGTAAAGGGTAAGCACCATCTTTTTGACACCATATCGCTACTGAATTGCATCAAATTATAATAAAGCATATCCCATTGTGCCATTGTCAATTTAAGCAAGTAATTTTCAAAGAGAAAGTTACGGCCATCCAAATGCCTTCTTAATTTGCCTACTTATTTCGTTATAGATTTTCAAAGTCCTCAAGGAGCTCAAGCCAAATGAATTGGATAAACTGGTTGCCGTATCCGGTGACACGGCACTTGATGGTCTGGGAATTTCCAGCCAAGATAAAGAGTCCATGAAAAATGTATCAATAGTCGTCCATTCAGCGGCGACAACACGTTTCGACGAACCGTTGAAAACAGCAATACGCCTCAACCTCAAGTCGACGCTGGAAGCCTTAAAATTAGCGGAAGGCTTCAGCAATTTGAAAATATTCATACACGTTTCGACATTTTTCAGTTACCCCTATCTGAAGTTTGTTGAGGGTAAGGTAAATTTCCCACACGAGTCTTTGAATTAAATACAGACGAATTTAGCTCTTAGGTATATCCAGGTTTATTCGACTGGAGAACAGCTCTCAAAATACTAGACAATGACCAAATTGATTCGGATGTAGACATAATTACTGACAAGTGAGTACACAGATGTACGTATAGTGCCTTTTTATAACAACCTTCTTGCAGGGTGATAAACGGCTTCCCAAACACGTACTTATTTACAAAGCATTTGGCGGAGCAGCTGGTCAATGAATATCGCCTGAAGCTACCGGTTGGTATCTATAGGCCATCCATTGGTAAGTTGTGTATCCGCTTCTGAGCTGAGGCTAAAAATAAGTCGAAAATTCTAGTAACTGGAGCTATATATGAGCCGGAGCGTGGCTTCACCGAATCACAGACGGGATTCATGGGCTTGGTTCTTGTTTGGGGCACAGGTTTGTATTGGTAACTGACATTTGTATGTAACTTATTTGGTCCGCTTTAAGGCCTCATCCAAACAATCAAATGCCGCGGTGATATTCAGATAGATTTGACACCACTAGACTTCGGCACAAATGTTTTTCTCGTGTCTACTGCTCGTGCAGGCCGACTATCCCGAGAGAAGTATACCAAAGTGTATGGAACATTTTTACCATTCTAGCCTAACCCAACTCTCCATTTCAGGTTTGAAGAGGCAACGCCAGTGACAATGTTTTCGTCACGGGGCTACATCAAGTACAGCTTGGGCGAACAAGCGGCAATTCTAGAAGACGGAGTTGCCGAATTCCCATTTGTGAAGTCAATTTGGAAACCTAACCTCTTTATGACCAAATCTCGAATACTCTATGTATTTCTGGTAAGTTCACGAATTCGCAAACAATTTTCCGAAGCTTCAATGGCTAGTCTTTTAGACCGTTACCTTGCAACTCCTGCCCTCACTAATAATGGACGGACTATTGAAATTGTTCGGTATAAAACCATTTATGATGCAAGTCCAGCGGAAGATCTTCATCACTTTGAAAGTTTTGGATTTCTTCATGAACAATGAGTACAACAGTGATGGCATAACAAACATGGCCGAGCTGATGGCAATGGCAAGAGGGTGAGTGTTTATGTTACCTACAAATAAGGAGAGAATATAAATATTGCTTCGACTTTTAGAACACCGTTTAGTCTGGATGAGATACCTCTTTGCTGTAACACAGATCGAGAGGCTTATAAAACAATTTCAGCACTCCCCTATGGATGCCGAAAGTTTTTAATGAACGAAGATGACTCTACTCTGGAATGGAGTAGAAAGGTGCTGCTATGGTGAGAAGGGTGTAAACGAGAGTGATCACAGGAATTATTCTGCATTTGTTTTTGTGTTTTTTTTAGCAAAAATATCGTGTACAATCTGCTGCGGGGCTATGTGCTGTTTGCTGTTGGAAAAGCTGTGTTGCGAGTGGCTATGACGCACTTTGGACAATGAACCTCGTCATGACAAATGAATATTAAAGGTCGAACCGCACGGGCAACTTCCAGGGGAATTCATTCTGTTTGATCGGGCGTTCGTTCCTCTTATTAAAAATTCCTATTCCTACCAACGTAAATCTATTATAGCAAAATAAGCGACATATTATTCTGAATAAATTTTTTTTAATTTTTACTCACGAAAAATTAATGTAAGCGGAAGAAAAGGTCAGCTAACACGCATGAACAGACTCCGCAACTTTTTATGATGGAGGCAGCGTTGCCGTTTAGGGACTAAGGTCCATTTTATTCACTCGAAGTTGAACAGAACTTGGGGAGTTTTCCGTATATGGAACTTGGGGAGTTGTGTTCAACTTCGAGTGAATAAAATGTGCCTAAATGGTCTTTTTTTGAGCCTCAAGATCCGTGTCCCACAATTTTTTTAAAAATTATCAAAATAGCTCAATTTTTAGTGTAAGGTTTTAGTTTTTATTGAACAATAATACAACAATATGTTGGTCGCAGTGGCTTAGTGGTTAGTGTGTTGGACTACTAAGCGAGGGGTCCAGGTTCGAATCCCGCAAAAACCCAAATTCCAACTCAGGGTTTTTTTCACTGCGCCACCTCTCGCGAACGTCTGACAAACATCCGAGAGTATAACTGTTATGTAAGAGCTTCTCCACACGCAGAAATTTTAACCTTAACCGAGTGGAATTTTTGCTCCGTTAAAAAGAAATGTGTTAAAATCAACTAAGTCTCTGTAGAAAATGAACGAGTATTTGTTGTTGAAAACTAGCGAGTTTAAAAGGTTAAATCATACGGTTAAAAATAACATACTTAATCAGTTGGTATCAACCATGTTACTTTGTTGTTATTAGTTAGTGTTAGTGTTATTGTTATTTACGACCTAGAAAATTTGGAGAGGAAATCGATAAATCGGTTCTTTTTAACCGAGTTTCGTTAAACAAGTTGACTAGGTTATTTTTAATCCACTAACTCTGTAAGAGCTATATTAACAGTATATCACTTGGTAGTTTTTAACCGAAAGTTGGTTCATTTTAAATAAGTGATTTTTCTGCGTGCATCGGCCGTTTAGAATATGGCACTTAAGAGAACAAAGATATTATTAACGATCGCACAACTCTCTTGTGTTAAAGAGTGCAACACTAAGAATTCTAGGATTTGGTGCCTAAGGTCCATAGATGATACTACTCAAAGTCAGCTAATTTTTTATTTAAGATAAGTGGAATTAATTACCTACAATAAAACTTAGAAAATGAATATAGACGAATTCTTCTAAGCAATCCCAAAACGAACAAATGGGAGCTTAATTTAAATGGAATTAGTAAAGAAGGACAGTGAAAACCCAGCGAATAAAACCATACACTATGATTACTTTATTACAGTTAATAAACCAGACTGTTGCCAAAATGTTGCTTCGGCTGTGATATGAATCCAAGTGGACGAGCGGTTTTCTTCCGACCCGCAAAGCACCGCTGACAGAGAGAATGTTGATATGTAAAATTCAGAAGCAATTTATAAACAACGGATGTTTAAGAAACATATAGGTACTTTACGGCCTATTCTCATACCTAATAAATGCACGGAAAAATTTCGTAAGAATCGGTGGAGCCGTTTCGGAGGAGTGCGACCACAAACACCGTGACACGAGATTTTTATACATTAGATAATATTAATATCATATTATTGAATCAACAAATGGACTTTAGAAAATTTGTACCTCTGAGGTCTTATGAGTTTCGTTCGATTCCTTCAACAGTTTTGTTAACTTATCTTGTCTTGAACCCTTTTTGAAAAACAAAGCTTTCGTTTCGTTTTTTCATTTAACAAATGTATTTCTCCCGTATTTTCCCGTACAGATAAACTAGTTTAGTACCGGTTAAAAAACTTGATACGGGTTTATCGTCAACTTTACATGCTATCGTAGGCGATCAGATATTTCAAGCATTTTCCAAAATTTACCAAAGATTTTTTTTTTTTTGTCAAGTTTACTATTGTTGTCCTTAAACTAAATCCAAATACTGGCCTCAGTTTATTGACTGTTTTACCGATAAGATCTCTATTTTATATATTTAGAAGACATATTTCTCTTCATACCTACACGCAGAATTTTTAACCTTAACCTAATGGAATTTATGCTCGGTTAAAAAAATGGGTTAAGTCTCTGTAGAAAATAAACGAGTAGGTATTTGTTGTTGAAAACTAGCGAGTTAAAAAGGTTAAATGCATACTGTTAAAAATAACACACTTTATCAGTTGGTATCAACCATGTTACTCTGTTGTTATTAGTTAGTTTGTTATTTACGTCCGAGAAACTTTGGAAAGGAAATTGATAAATCGGTTATTTTTAACCGAGTTTCGTTAAATCAGTAAGACCTATATTAACAGTATCAATTGGTAGTTTTTAACCGAAAGTTGGTTGATTTTAAATAAATCATTTTTCTGCGTGATAGTTGGAATATCTTCTTTGTGTGTTAAAAAATGTGAAAATGAAAATAGGCTGCCTTAGCAATACGTAAAACGAGAGCGTAAAAACGTTCTTTTGCTTTTTTAGACCACTTAATCCTTATATTTGAACTCAATCTTGCTTTTAAAATGTTGCTTATGAATTATTATAAACTTAGTTTATTAAAAAAAAGTAAACAAATAATCATTAAAGTTTCTAGAAAAATAATTCGTTCGTTTTTCCGTGCAAAAAACTTTTTCCCATCTCTCAGTCAATTCCACAACAAAAAGCGAAATCATTCCCCTGAAATATTTTATTTCTTAACTGTTCCATCTATCAGGAATTATTTTTCTAATCGAATCCAATCAGTGGTGGTTGATTTGTTGTAATTGTTTTCGTAGGGAAACATTTTTTTGACAGAAATTTCGCTATGACCGCATAAACAAAAATAATAAATCATTTTCATACTGGCTATAACTAGGGCCTTATTTCTTTTGTAGCCCAAATTCGTATTATTTGAAATTTTTAAATAATCGGCCCTAGCGAGGTATCCGTCGGAACGGAAAATTCTCCGATTTTATACGATTCGGAGGATTTTTGCTACGAGGTATTTTTCGGAACAACTATTCGGAGAATTGTTCCGACATTTTGCAACGCATATCGGCGAATTACGTTGAAGTGCGATGAAGTGCTTTTTTTGTTTAATTTTTGACAGCTAGGCTCCGATATCCTCCGAGAGAAATTGGTTGCGGAATTTGTTTACGATATCCTCCGAGTACAATGAGTCGCGGAATTTATTCACGATTTGCGGTAAAGTGTTAAATAAATTAATAATAAACAATATAGCAACGAATTTGTTTGTATTTATTGAATAAATTTGTGTTTCCAGTGCAAAATCTAGCGAAAAAACAAACACCAAATAATACGACGATGTGAAGTCAATGCGTCATCGCATTTCAATTATATTTTCCGAGAACGGATACCTCGATTGCGATTTGCTGTTCCGACAGAGTATGCGCTGCGGAGAATTTTCCGTTCCGACGGATACCTCGCTAGGGCCGAATAACTACTCGCAAAGGAATTTTTTTTTTAAATAAAACAGAACCGACCTTGAAACACTGCTCGAATTTGGAAACCAAAAATAAAAACATGACGGCATGAGATTAGTTCAATAGGTATGTCATTCGTTTTAGTGGTAGTATTTGCATTGTGCTGTTGTTGTTGATATACACATCGTAGTTAGCTATATCCAAACTAGCCAAAGCACCGCAAAGCACGAAAGAATTTATGTAAAACGTACTTTTCATACCCGTTCAAACAAATAATTGAATGATAAGGCTTGCCAATTTCACGCAGTGTGAATCTGAAAATCGTCTTAATATTTTGTTTATTTATGATTGAAGCCAAATTTTTGTTGGATAACTACAAGAACAGTGTGTACTCGATGTAAATACATTTCTAGAGAAATATATACCGTTAGCATAGTTCGATAGCCGTGAGAATCTCCGCAGTCCAAAGACATGGCAAACAATGCTATTGAAGGCAACTGTTAACCTACTTTCAAAAATATAGCAACATTTATAATATATCGCACAGCCATTAGTCAGGATAGGCACCACTAAAGTTTTGGCAAGCAGTGCTCGAGTTTGCAATGGGGTGAAAGACCTGAAAGCACAAAGAGTACGAAGCATAGCATGTCCTTCCTATACGACTTTGTTAGTGCGGCTATCCCAAGATATGCTACGATTAAACCTAAAGCCAAGATTTTAAGCAGAACTATTCAATAGAGACGCGATTAAGTTCCACTGAAGGAAAATATGACAAATTCGGGAAAAGAATTAAATATTGCTCTGTCATTTAGCAGGATCTTTGACCTGCAGCAGCTGAATGTCGCAGCCGAAAAGTAAACACTCACTAACTTCCTTTGCGCCTGTCTAGCACTAGCTAGCGATTTATCGGGAAACCCTTCTTCGCCTCCCTTGAGGAGTTATCGAAAAATAGTATTAGGGAACTCGATCTAAGCTCTCCTATTCGACAATCTCAAACAACCAGGTCAAATGAGTTGTGGTAACAAAACGGCACATAGTGCTACTTGCGGTTTTAAAAAAACCGTCACAACTTTACCTATACCTACCTTGACCTGAGCCGACTTACCCATGGCCATGTGTGTTTTGTCACATGCAGTTATTCATGTTACGCATTGAGGTGACCTCATGCTCAAATCTAATTGTTTCAAATTAGTACAAGGGTGTAATACACACAAGAGCTCCAATTTCATACCACAGTTGTATTTCTCTGGGTTAATCTTAAAAATCGAAGCTGACAACAAAATCCTTTGTATGAATACCTACCATTACCCTATAAAAGTATAGATACATTTCAAACCCTTACCTCTTTGCAAGTGCTCATGTATGACCGTCAAAAATATTTTGTTTGTTGTTCTCTGAATTGATTGAGCTTTAAAATTTATGTAAGAAGTACAAGTCGGTGACTTGTTTGTTTCTTCTCCAATTCCGCATTAGCTATTGACTATGAAGGTACCTATTTTGTGTAGACATTATGTTCCTACAACTGCGACTTAAAGTACGGACAAACTTTGTGATTTGCTGATACAAAAAATTAGACAAACTCTTGTGCCGTATCCATATACGGTTTTAATTTGTTAGTTATGCTGATGAGGCTCCTCGCACTTGACTTATGCCCACTGTAAAGAGGCGGGAATACGAGGACAGTATGAGTTTGCTTAAAACAAATGATGACCCCTTTGACATGATTAAGTCATTTAAATAACAACTCGCTTTTATTTTGGCAAGTATTTGTTCGACAAATTAATATATATTACCCTTTGTCATAAGGCTTTCTAGTCCAGTTGTGAATAGGGAGTTGTCGTTGCCGGTGCATATATATAGCGTGGATAAGTTTTTCTTTTATGTACATCGACAATGATTGCGCAGTTTTATGAAAACCGTGAAATTTTCATAACCGGTGGTTCTGGTATATTTTGTTAAGATAAAACATTTCGGGCTATCCAATTCGGTATACAAAGAGCGCGATACTAATAATCATTCTTAGTCTTCAGGCAATATGTCGAAATTATTCACCCATTGTGGCTACAAAATACTGAGTGAAAACGTTAAAAATGATTATTCGTAAGGCCCAGCGAAAACAAGACATAAAGTTTTTTTGATTAAAAACTTTAAAAAATTTCAAAAATTTAACTGTGAAAGTTTTGACAAGGCCAAACGTGTATGCAAGTTGGATATCTCCTAATTCCTTACCAAGAGACTGTGCGTATTGATGTTGAAAGTGCCTTTTAATATGTATGTCCTTTTTGATAGGTGTTGTCGGAAAAGCTGTTATTGAGAAGCTTCTAAGATCGTGCAATGTGAAGAAGATCTATATTCTCCTTAGAAGCAAAAAAGGAGTGAATACCCAAGGCCGTTTAGTGGATTTAAAAAATTCAAGGGTGAGCTTTATAATGTAAATATAATAGTAAATAAATACATATTTTTTTAGTAATAAATTAAATTTAATGTTTCTTAAGTTACAAAAAATTATTTCTTAGTAAATCCATATTAGACGAAAGAACGACTGACGTTTAAATGGTGCAGGACAATAAATCCCCCTTCTTATTTTTGAATGGGTAGTACTAAGTTCCCACCTTACATGGGAACTAAGTTCACTTCACGAAAGTGGTTTTATTTCCCACTAGGTGGGAACTAAGCCGATCAGTGGACTTAATTCCCGGGGACTTTTTTCCCTGCACCACCGGCTTAAATGGCTTCTTATAGATTCGTGAATCTGAACATCCAAAGTTTCCTTACGCACTATTAAAGTATTTATAACAAAATTAGTTCAAAAGAAACTTATATCCTTTGGAAGTTACTGGTGACATTCAATTTGTTGTTAGCATATTGCCATAAATATATATGTATCATATTATTTAAGAACTTATTTTTAAGGAATTTCAATTAAACTAACAAGTTTTTAGCGAGGATACAAAAACGTGCAGAAAGGATGATAAATAACAAAAATTTTAAAGTAACTCAAAAATATCAAATAGCTATGATAATACCAATTCCTTGTTATCTGGTTATAGTTCGGTGTTTGTTTCGACTTTTATCTAAGCCTTGATGTCTTGTAGCAATATTCGGCGTTTGCGACTGCATTAGAATATTAAATTTTTCCCCATCACAGTTTTTTCTATTAGCCCTTTAAGAACTTACACTGACTCAGCTAACCATCTCTAAGAAAACAGACGGCTTTGTATAGACTCTGGCAATTCAAAACTTTGAAGTGGCTCTTCTAAGCTACTACTAACCCAGAAACCTAATTCGAAAACGCATTAATTAAGGTACCTCGCTTATAATAGACACATGCGCATGATTTTAATGAAATTCCTATTAAGCGGGGACCCTGAATTTACAAATTATTCAATTTAGTTACATGTATTTTCGTTTATTAATGCAGAAAATATTAAAAATAAAATAAAATATTCATAAATAAAAGAAACAAACAAAATAACTAAAATAAAACGCATTTACGAAAATTCATGTTCGTTTGTGAAATTTCATTGGGGGAAAAATAAAAACAATCGAATGTGCTTATAAAAGGATGAAATAAAACAAAAAATAGAATGGTTTGTTTTCCTGTTTCTATTTGATAATAAGAGGGGGTTGCCTAAAACCATACTTATAAAGCAAATACAATTCCATAGGATGTCGTTTGTGAATCCCAAACACTGAAAATTTTTTAGCTTTTTAAATGGTTTTGCTATAAAAAGGGTTACATATTTATATCGGGATAGAACTGTATGTACATCGCTTGAATTTTATTTTTGTAGATCTTCAAAGTTCTCAAGGAACGTAAGCCAAACGAATTGAACAAATTGGTTGCAATTTCTGGAAACACCAGCTCAGAGGGTCTTGGAATATCCGCCAAAGACAGAGAGAAGATCGCGAATGTCTCCGTATTCATCCATTCTGCGGCATCGACACGTTTCGACGAATCTCTCAAGGCTGCGATCCGTTTGAATGTCCTCTCCACCCTGGAGGCACTTAAAATCGCCGAGACAATGAAGAATTTGAAAATGTTTACTCATGTGTCGACATATTTCAGTAACCCGTACGTGAAATTCGTTGAGGACAAGGTAAGTTGCATGCGGACATTACCCAATGATTCGAAGAGTTGTATGTATTTCACAGATATACCCTGCGCTTTTTGACTGGCGAACAGCGATAAAAATACTTGACTCGGATGATAATGATCAAGTTCTGGAAAGCATTCAAAATAAGTTCGTATATCTAAACACATCTTTCATCCTGCATAAATATTTTTTTTAATTTCCATCTAGAGTTATAAAGGACTTTCCGAACACTTACATTTTTACAAAACACCTTGCGGAGCAACTGGTAAACGATTATCGGTTCAAGCTTCCGGTGGCCATCTTCAAGCCATCCATTGGTAAGTAAATTTGTCTTGGGTAACGAAAATATATGTAAAAGTATCCTTAGTCATAGGATCTTTGGAGGAACCGGAGCCCGGTTTCACAGAAACAATGACTGGCATAATGGGCGTGATTGTCGTCTGGGGCACAGGTAAATGAAGAAAACAACACAACATCAACAACAAGTTAAGCTGCTTATGATTTGTTTGTCAGGTCTTTTACAAGGATTTTATATTAACGATGTTAACAACTTCCTGGACATAACCCCACTGGATCTGGGTGCCAAGACCCTGCTGATGTTTACCGCGCTCAAGAGTCGTCTACAAAGAGAAGAGTTAGCTTACAATTGCATCCATCGAATATTTGTGTCATTTTTGTGTCTATCCCCAGGTTTATAGAGGCAACGCCTGTTGCGAAATTCTCCTCGAAATCCATTACCAACTATTCACTTGGGAAGCAGTGTCAGATTCTAACAAAATCCGTTCACACAAGTCCATTAGAGAAGTCCTTCTGGATACCAAATGTGACAGTAACATCGTCTTCCCTTCTATTTTGGCTAATTGTAAGATAGTCTCAGCTCTCTCGTGTTGAATAAACTACTTTTGTAACTTCTGTTTTCGGCAGCTCGTTTTCATGCAAATCCTCCCAGCTATTCTGGTCGATGTTCTGTTGACAATATTCGGCAAGAAACCATTTATGATGAAAATTCAACGAAAGATGTTCGTCACTAGAAGTGCTGTGGACTTTTTCATATCAACCGACTACCAGAGTGACGGCATAACTGACTTTGAAGAGATGGTCAAAATTGGAGAAGGGTAGGAGTTGGAAATTGTGACGGCACTAGAAGAGTTGTATGATATAAATATTTTTTTTTCAGTACGGAATTCAATTTGAACGCCGTTAATGAGTATGGCAAGAATTTGCAAGAAATTGAAAATGCCCTCATTATCCTCACACGGGGGGTTCGAAAATTTATTATGAATGAGCCAGACTCGAGTATTGAACAGTGCAAACGAATATTGAAAGTGTAAGACTTAGTACTGCTGATTGACACTTGTGTTTAATTTATTTACTTGTTTGCAGGAAACAAATAGCTTACAACGTTATACGAATTTTTTTTGCTCTTATCGTTGTTGGAGCGATCTGTCGCGTAATTATGGCTCGTGCTCTGTGAGCAAACAAATTTCAAAATTTTTTTACATTGTAGTATATACATGTATGTAGTATTTATGTAATGATATTATATTATTATATTAAAAAGGAAATTCGAGGCAGGGTTTTTTCTTATAATTTTGTGTTTAAAAATGTGATGGACTAAAAATTCCTGCATGACAGTGATTTTCCGAAGTTGGTTTTTTTGTAAGTAGCTATCTCAGAGGTTTCTTCCACGTTTGAAACTTAGTAAAATTATTTTTCTTTTCCAAAAAGTAAGTAAATGTTTTATGGGCAATAAATTTGAAAAGCCTTCTGACTTCCACGTTCGCGGAGTTCCTAGAGGAGATCCACTATCTAATTCTCAACACGCATCGCGGCTTTCACTCGATATAGTCGCACTGAATTTACTTCTTCCAATCCTACCACAAGAGAACAGTGTATATATATCGCAGACATTATTTCCAAAATTTAGTCAAAGTCTGCTCATTAATTGTGAAAACTCGTAATAAATTTGTAGAAATAATATAGGCCCATAGTAGGTTTGTTCCTTTACTTTTGTAGTAAGAATTGTAAAGAGTGTAAAAATGGCAGTGGTGGGGATAAATCCTCTCACAGAGGGAAACACTTACAAAAGAGTAAAGAAACGCTTTCGTAGTTATTTATGAAAATGACAGATACACAATTCAAAATTACAAAAAAAAAGTGCTTAAAGTGGAGTTGGATGGTTATTATTTATTAACAACAATCTGACCCATGAACTTCGTTCTGCCCAAGTTCGTTAATATATACCTAACAAAAATAATAATTCCGAGAACGCACAAATGCACATGTTACATTATGAAATTCAGTCAATTCAAATTCTTTATTTAAAAGTTATACTAAATACAGTGGCCCTTGGAAATAGAAACAAAAAATATTCAATTCTAAAGTCCACTACTTGTGCTAGTGGCCTCTAAATTAAAACTAGCGTATCATTGAAATCAAACAAATTTAATGAAAGTCAACTTTTGCTAGCTATTGCGACTCAATTTTGTTGATTCACCAGAGGCGAGCTTCAACCTTCAAGTTGTCGTTGATGTGAACTAAATAAAGAAAAATTATTTTGATTTGTTTAATTTGACAAATGCCACTTTATAGATTTGACTTAGTCAGCGTTGACTTCAACCTAACTATTTCCCAACTTAAAGTCAAATTTATTGGTTTATTTCTTCTAATTTATACTAAGAGTTAATTTTTGCCCAAAAGTGGTATCTAATATATTTTATTGCTAAGGGCCAATAACTGAAGTATAGCAATGTCGATGTGTTTCAATCAAACCGCAAATATGGAACGCTTTTTCACTAAAGTGCTTTACAATACGTAGGGAGAAAGCGGAAGGTTTGCTCACACGTGAGCACGCCGCATTCAATTGACCATGTGAGAAACATTGGATTTCAAGATTGTTGCCACAAATATCCAGCAATTATTCTTGTAACTTATAATTTGTCGTTTGCTATTGCAAATCGTTCTGAATAAGCAGAGCCCCGCGAAATGAGAATGTTGGCCTTTGAATTTTTTCCTCATTTGCTTAGAGAATCTTCACTATCAATTCAAACGGTATACGTTACAAAGTTTCACTGTATTGAAGTTTCGGGTGTTTTCCTTGTTTGAGGCGGTCTTCTAAGATTTTATTGACATGCATTAAAATTACAAAAAAAATTTCAACAAATAAACTGCCAATATAAAATTGATTCCAACTTATTGAAAATTCCCTTTGTACATGTACATTTGTTATATTCTTGACACGAACCCTGTCCCATATAACATCCTAAGCTCCTATATCTTTGTGAAACGTCCGTACATTCAGTCAATAAAAAAGGAGTCTTCTTTCTCTCATGGTATAAATTTGAAAAATGTTATATTATCAACATTTTTTTCTTTATATTTAAAAAGATAAAAACAGCTCTAAATTTCATCTTAAATATAGTATATTTTTATATTTTCTATCTTAAAAAAATATACCTAGAATACAACAGAAAAGGAAAATTAACACTTTAAGGTATCTCATTCATTCTAATAGAAAATAGAGTATCTTGAACAATTACAAATATTATATTAACAAAATCTAACAAGAGTAGAGTACTTTAACTAACAGGAAATTGCACAGCATACAGTAGCGTATATACAACATACGTTTCAATTCATATCTCACAATGGTATTTCTTTAAAGCCATAGAAAAATATAATATTTGTTACATGCGTCAGCATTCAAAAATCTCCCATTAAAATTTCATAAATTTTCCATTAAATTTGTAACAATTTCTTATAGTATCTCAGTGCATTTTCTCTTCTAATTATGTTTGTAGCTTTGTTTCTGTATACTTTTCTCCCCTATATAGACTAGGTAAAAATATTTTAACAATTTTTATAAAAATAAAATAAATTTACTTAGGCATGTAAAAAATAAAATAAAAACATAAACATAAACAATACTTGTAAACTTGAAAATACAAAAAAAAAAAATAATAATCTTGTTTGTTACGTAAAAAAAAAAACATTATAGAAACTATATACTACGACGCCATGATGTTTCCATTCTGTTTCTGTTGATGTTGTTGGCTGTCCCTGCGCGCATAATACCTTTGTAGTGGTGGAATGGTAAAAAGTATCAGTCCACTAATGGCGATCATAATACCAGCTATTACGAACGCTGGTCCATATGATCCCGTTACATCATAGAAGAATCCTAAAGGCGAAACAAAATCATCAGTCGGAATATTATGAGATATTCAACGACTTACCTCCGATTGGGGGTCCCACCAGTGAAGCAACTCCCTGGAAGAGCAGCAGCAACCCAAAGGCATTTGTTAATTTGTCCAAACCAAGTAAGTCGACCAAAATGACAGAAGTCAAGCCGACATAGGCACCGATTGTGAAACCGAAAACGGTAGCGTATATCGCCAGGCTTAGGAAGTCCGTGCAGAAAATGCACAGTGTGGTAGCTGGAGAAGATTAAAGTTGTAACAATGTCAAAATGCAGTGCTTAGACTCACCAATTCCGCACGTAGTAAGACAGACATTGTATACTAGCAACCGATTAACCCATGGCTTGTCGGAGATGTAGCCAAGGATTATCCTGCCGACTGTGTTCGCAACACCTATTGTTGCAAGCAGGTAGCTAGACTGCTGTTTGTCTAATCCAAGAGTTTCAGCTTGGGCTGCTATGTATACGTAAGGCATATTGAAACCGATACTGGTGCAGAAATTCGAGAAGGTAAATATGATGAAGATGACATCCTTGAACAGCGAGAAGTTCATCATCTCCGAGAGGGTGTCGCGGGTTTCCTTCGAGCATGATACACAGCCGCACAGTTTTTCGACTTCCTGAAATGAAAATAATTATAGAGGAGAACATTTAAATAAAAGCCTGTGGGTATGCAATGGTTTTTAATTAACACGATGGATATCGGATAGAACAAGGCAATCTTCTTTTACAGTAGCGGTATAGTCTTTTCAAATCTTCTTATAAAAAAAATAAGTTTTGAATAAATTGCAACCATTTAAGTAGGTTGTGAGAAGTTTTATAAGTCAGAATCACATTCAGGGAAAAAAAAGAATATAAGAAAATACAAGGAGCTTTTCTTTTAAAAGATTTTTAAAGCCAAACATGGAAAGTTGTGATTCGTATGAAATGCCTGAGTTATTAACGACATATGTGAGTTGCACCATAAATTCTTATAGCTCTGTGGGGGTGGGCGTGTGGGACTCTTCTAGAACTAGAAAGTGAGCCCACTAAGTTGTAATAGGAGCCCAACGAAAAGTGAAACGTAATTAATGCTGCATATACACGGTCACACATTCCTATCACGGAAAATTAAAGGGACGCTAAATACTAAATAACAGTGTGACTGAGAGGGACAGCATCACCTAACACGAAAAAAAACGTGACACGTATTTAGGTCGGCTATCTTGTTTACGTGATAGGAATTATAGGAAAGCTCCGCATGTTGATATTTATATTCCACAATTCCACATTCCTATAAAACAATATGGCTTCCGGAAATGATGAACGGACAATTAATTTTTTTTTTTTTCGTGTAACTGATTGATGAACTGTTGGTTTAATTTACTGAAAATATTTACCACTCTCATTTCAAGTGTTTCAAATCTGAAATAGAAATGTTTTCAAGCAATTGCAGAAACAATAAACACTTTAACTATCCAATTATCGTCTAAAGTGGCCACCGCAAGTCTAGACAAGAAGATTGTAGCTGCTTTAATCCGGATTTGTTGTCAAAATTATTTTACCAATATTAAATATTGACAGGCAGCAATTCCAGTATGGAGCGGACTTGTGATATTTCGTTTGTGCGTGTTATTCACACGAAAGGTTAATTGTGGAATTTAATGATTATTGCCTTGTTTTCCTCCATTTACTAACTTGGCTGTTTTGGAAACTGTTTTGAGACCGGAAGTCATAGTTTAGCAAACTTACCTGGGTTGAGTCGTCATGAATGCTGTGCTTCAATGATCCATACCGATTGACAGTACCTGAGAGGTCATTCCTTGAGCGGTATTCGGGGATGTTAAGAAGGGAACCCTGTGGTTAAAAACAAAATCCTGATTAGTCACTGCAAGCTTGAGGTTATACAAATATTTGAACAAACCTGATACAGGATATCCTGCCGATACATGGTGCCGCTCACTGACTTTTCCTTTGACTCCTTCAGCTGGTGGTGACTGTCGCCGCCGGCAATGTGCGGTTGGCTAGCTGCAGTTCTGATAATATTGTCATTGCTATTGATCTTCGGATTGGACTGCTTCTGGGTGTGACCATTCTGGTGGTTTGTCTAAAGGGATTGCATTTTCAAGCCATAACGTCTAACACCATCATCAATCACCAACTTACATTGAACTCTTGGGCGAAGCTATGGCCGACACTGTATGACCGTGACAGTGCATTATCACTGCGTGGAGTCTGTAGAAACTGATCCGATTGTTTTGACTTGAGTGGCGCCAGTTCAGCCATGGTGGCGGTTCCATTGCGAATTGACTTCTTTCGTGGCGGTGGTGATTCCAGTGGTCGAAACATTGCACCGAATATGATGCAATTCAGGACAACACCCGAAATGATGAGCATAGCTCCCCGCCAACCGAAGTTCTTAATCAGGCTCTCTGTGAGCGGGGAGAAGACTGTTGTACCAAACCCAGAGCCGCAGACAGCGATTCCCGTTGCCAAGGATCGATATTTCTCAAAGTACATCGTCACACTGACAATGGCCGGCAGGTATATCAGACCAAAGCCTAAGCCTGTGCCAATGCCAATGGTAAAGATTAGTGTCAGCACATTCTGGGCGAACATACTGAGGAAGATGCAAATTGCCGCTAGTATCGATCCGGCTATGGTCACCGCTCGACAGCCGTACCGATTGACGAATGATGACGAAATTGGTCCTGTAAGAAAGTAAAGAAGATGAGGAAGACCGAACAAAATTCGAACCACATTTACTAAGAGGCGAAACGCGATTTTGTATGTGGCGGCAAAACTCGGCAATAATTATAAGATGAAGCGAAAAATTGTGGCGGCCTCTCAAAAAAAGTTCCAAATTCCAACTTTAGTCGCACAACGGTCACGCTGGCAATAGGGCAAACCAAATTTGCTATAACAAAATATATTAGCAAGTCTTTTGATGTATTCATTGCGAAATTGACATCGTTCCATATTTAAACTTCGGTATTTATTTCTTTACTCAAAATGATTTAGATAACACTCAAACTTCACGGTTATTCCCGTCAACATCCTTGAGCCGGCACATCGCAAGAACAATTTCTCGCAGTCTTCGTATTCATCAGTATACTGCCTATCTTGATGCCACCCATTTAATAATATACACAAACACATTGTCACTGTATCAACAGCCCACCTTCGTTTCCTATGTTCTCCCACCGAACTGGGTCAAGAGCTTGCTGTTTTCCCTAACTGAATACACCTACACCTACATACATCATACTGTATCTATATAGACACATTAGACGCAGATTGAATTCCATATATATATACCTATATACCTAACACCATTTTCAATTAAACTTCGCTAAAAAGGACTTCGTTTTCACGCTGACACAACTCGAGATGGTGTATTTGTTTTTCGCTGAAACATTATGGTACCAAGAAGGCACGGCTTCGCACTTACCTGACGCCAACGTAACACCGACTAAAATCGAAACAATCCAAGCTGTGTAACCCTTGCCTTCGTTGAAGTATTCAAGGAACTCGACGTAGAACATCCCAAAAGAGTACGTCATTCCATCGGCTGTAATGATAAAAAATCGGAAACTTAATTTTGTTTTGGAAATACGTATATACATTTTAGATGGGTTATATGGTGGTTGATTTTTTGACAATTGGAATTTTACTTTCATTTGTATCGAAGTTTGAAAGAACTCATTTGAAGCGGGAAAAACATGGTAGCTTAACGTGGAAGTAATAAAATTTATCGGACATGGAGCTTCTCTTTTTTACTACTTTCGTCAACTGTCATAAACATAGGCGCTTGTATATATAATATGTATATAATATAATAATGTTGACGCATTGGTTAATATGCTGCACTACTAGGCGAGGGCTCTGAGCTCTGATCCTTGGGAATACACAAATGCATGCTGCAAAAACTCAGTTCAAAATGTAAGTTAAATATACTTTCACAACCCTTGCAAGTCTTCTTTTCGGGGGTCAACATACCAACAATCAGAAATTAATTTATCTCAACCACGCTTTCTCTTTGTAAACTTTTTTTCTTTTTGAGACGTAACGTCCTGTCTCTTTGTGAACTTCCAAACATAGTGCCTTGATATTTCAGAGTAAATGATCTGCTTTGCCCCATCTATATCCTAACTAAAAGTATTGCAACCGCCGGCCGCCTTGGATTTAATTGGGCTCCCCTGGTAACTGTTTTTCGTATGTAATTACCCCATACCTAAGCGAACAAATTGGTTTATTTCCCACTAAAAAGCAGTAGGCTCACAATCAATAAGCCTGTCAGCCTCTGACATAATCAAGCAATCAAACGATCACCTCCAGGCAAATCTCAACGACCACTAATTGAATTGTCCAAAAAAACAAAACTACCCCCAATCTATCTGACTTTGTGCGCTGTTATTGATAAATCAATTTCTAATGCTCGTGACAGTTTCTAGAACTAATATCTCGTCACCAAAATTATGAAGGTAACCCATTGGTTCAGTCTATTCCAGTCCGATAAATATAATAGGTCATATTGCTGTCTGCGGCGCAGTTTAATTGTAACATTGTGTGGCGCTTGATTTGTCAATCTAATTCAAATTCTATCTGCGTAAAACGTCAGTCAAAAGTTTATCAAAATTTGAATACAATTAATTAAGTTTAATGATTAACATGGTTGGAGGCTACAGAACCAATGCGATGCAATGCAGGTCAATGAATTCCGATAAGCAGGGACCGTTTCTATGGCAGACATAAGTGATGCACTTCTAAGCCGTTCTTTGTTTTGTACAATAGATTGTGGCAATCGAACCAAGGTCATGGAGGGATATAAAAATAGAAATTAGCTTAAGGGGCTTTTGGCTTTGACATCATGAGCATACTGCATACTCCATGTATGGTGTTTCTGACAAAGCCTACAATGGCGCATATATGTCATATTTTTTATATTTTTTGTTGCATTATCAGTGGTTGACAAGTGTGTGCGAAAAACTATTTACTAGCGAATAAACTATTAATTAGTTTCAATAATTAAATGAACAAAGTCGACTTAAGAGGGCCACATCGAGCCGCCGACACGGCATTACGTTTTCCTTGCACTGCGACGATAAGCCGTTGACCGTTGGCTAACGCCATATTAAGTGAGTTCGAATAATAAAGTTTCTCTGTTCTGAGTCACAGCGAGATGTTGCTGCTGAATGCGGCATATTTGTGCTGCTTGACAGTTCGTGATAATAAAGCGGAAGCACAAGTCGCGGCTTATTCAATTGAAGTCAGTTGTAAATTGAATTCACTGGATTTATCAAAAGCTTCAGATAGAAAATGTGTTCTTAATGATAAAAATTAGCAGTATCCATGTTTTTTTTTTTTTATGACCCGAATGGCGTGGGTTCGAAAATCATTAAATAATAGTCACCGAGCTTAGAAAGAGTATCCGGTAAAATCTTGTTGTATGTATTTACGTGATACCGAATAGACCTGTAGCGATCAGCCAATAGATGCAGCTTGTGGAACGATACTCCAAAGCAATTAATAGATGTCGTAAAAAGCGAAGGAAAGGAAAAGAGAACCATGTTTTATTCTAGAAATATTGGCGCAAAATTATAGTCGGATAAAGCCCACTTTATGATTATTTAAGTAGGTACGTGACAATGTCCGTAATAGTATTTTTCTAATTATAGTCGACAAAATACCCACTTTATAGTTATAACCTGGTATTAAATTTAAAACCACCAAAAGTACATTTTATCCCTCTCTCTCTGTCATTTCTATTGACAAATTTTAATTTCTAATATTTTTTTTGGAAACTTTTTAAGCAAATGTTCCCAGGATATTTATATTTTTTTATATTTCGAAATGTTTAAATATGTTGGGCTTCTAAAAAAAAAACCGAGGAAATCCTTTTTAAAATTTTGATTAGGAAGATTGCCTACTCGCTACAGATTCAATAAAAAAACTGTTCACTGTTCCTGCATTGTTAATTTTTTTCTCTTTTGTTGTCATTTCATTGAAATTCGCTTAAAGAGAACTCCCCAAACTGTGTTTAGTTTCTCAAACTGAACATTTTTGGGTCTGTTTGACAAAAATGTGCGTCGCGCCCGCTCTAAGGTTGGTACTAGTTGTAGGCATGTTATAAAGCGTTTATAGTTTACTAAAAAATTAGGCATGGGCTTTGGAGTTAGAGTGGTGCTAGTTAGTATCTACTAATCTCTCATAATACACGAATTTTGCGCCATTAGTACAACGCTCCCAAATGTAGTTTTTGTCTTTGTGAGAGAGCCGGACAAGTACAGAGGAGATGGAGCATGAAAAAATCGTTCGAAAATACGCCAAGCTTTGTTGCATGCCTGCCTATGAGACAGTGTCCTGTGATGACACCTATTGTAGCACTGATATGCTTCCTATCAAAGGAGATCGAGTATCTAGAATGTTTTAGATCCAGCTTCGGCCAGATCTGTTTTTTCGCTATACATGTCAGCCGGTTGTCCACCTAAGATTTGTTCTGTTGCAGCTTTATTATGAGTTCACAATTATAGCGATCGGAATACCATTGGAATCCGTAAATGGAAGCATAGGTAGTGTAGTTCCGTGTTTGGCGAGTTTATCAGCCTTGCAATTACCTGGAGTGTCCCTGTACCCCGGCACCCAGCAGAGGTGAATGAAAACTCACGATTAAAGAAATACGTAAATAATTGGCGCAACAGATCCGTAAGGACTAGCTATTCACAACCATTAGTTTTGTGTAAGTTTATAATTTTTGAGGTGAATGGAGAAGATATATGCAACTTTACGGCGAGCTTAAACTTCTATTATTGAGAAGCTTTTCTTGACAGTTTTTTAGACGTTCACGATTGGTGGCGCGATGGGAAAAACCTTAGGTAATGTGTTTTCCGGGCTTAGTAGACCAACACCAGCTAATGATAATAAAAATAAAGAAAAAAATGGAGAGATAATAAAATCAGAGTTTGAAAATCTAGCCGCAAAATACGAGGCCTCTTGGACGATTACTTGACCAACGATATCCCATTATACGATGAACCTACCAAGCTGCATAATCAACAGAAGAAATATGTAGATGACGCTGTTTCGTGCTTATGATTCCGCCACAAGTGCTTTTCTTTTAGAATTCTCAAATCCGTCACAATAGGGAAAAAGCAACTTCATCGCAGATGTAGAAATTGATGTCTATATTTTCTTTCAAAGCAAAGCTCCGAATGGCGCAATCTTATAAGTTGTTATTAATTGCGTTTCACCGCCTTAGCTCTCAATAATATACATTAATTATTATCATATTATCTGAGAAAGCTTCCCCAATCAGCTGATGGGATGCGGTACTAAATTGTAGGCCCTTCCAATTGACGCAAAGGAAACGGTCCTACAAAAACCTTTTGAACTTCTCTGTTGGCTACAATCAGCCACAGCTGTTTCAATATGAAAATCTGTCCATAAATCAAGACAACTTATTTTGATCTACCTGTGAGGTATGCATATTAAAAAGTTGGGACGCTGATGATGACTTATAGTATTGACCAGAGAGGACAGCTCCTGAGCTTTTTTACCAGCTTAGAAATATGTAAACAAGTTACATATACCTAGCTAATTGACAATCGGAGACTACTTACACTGACTAACAAAAATATTCGTAGCCTCCGGCAGCCAAATAGTTAGGTATACTTAGTCTAGGTGCTTGGGCTACAAGGAGTCACGAGGGAAACAAATTACCCTCCTTCTGTTTCCAGTCGGGTAAAAGCAACGCGGCACATCATCTTATTATAATTAGCGCAACTGGTTATACCTATACCTATACGTCATATGCATATACCTATAGAGTTATTTCATTGATTGAACTTCGAACTGTGTTATTGTGGTGTTGTTTACTAACAACTCAAGTGATGGCATTTCTTAATTCTGCGATTGATTGCGACAATCTGTTTCCAGTATATTGCATTACTTTGTAAATATTCAATGCAATCTGTATTTAACCTTGATCGTGATTCTGCTTAATATAATTAAAATCTGAACAACGTATTGACATTTCTGGAAGACATTTCTAGAAGCAAATCTTATTCAGTTAATGACTAATATTCTTTAAACCACTTAACACTAAGCTTATAATCTGTTAATAGCAATATAAGGTTTCGAAAAAGTTAGAGGGGATCGGAAGGAACAAAAGTTTTATCGCTGATGTGTAACAGTTGTCTGAGAAATGTTCGATGGGGTTACAACTTACAATTTTAGTGAATATTTTTGATTTCAAATTTAATTTGTGGAAAACTTTGTTTAAATATTTATAACATGAAGGTAAATTAACAGTTGTGCGATAATTTTTAGATATTTTTTCGAGGTAAGAATCTGGCTCATTCTTGTTTTTTTAGATTTTGCGAGCGCTGTTTACTTCTGGTCAGATGGAGAGTGACGTGCTAATTAGTAATTTTTAACTTTGTAAACTTCAATACGACATTGAAATTAATATACTTTATATATAATATAATTTTTGGCGCAACAGGTCCGTAGGGACCCTAGGCCTAGCTTCTCGCAACGATTCGTTTTGTGTGAGTTTTTAATTTTTTTGGAACGAATGGAAGGGATCTACAATTTTATGCCGATTCCAAACGGCTAATTGAAAAGCTCTTTCATGACAGTTATACTCTCGGATGTTTGTCAGACGTTAGCGAGAAAAAACCCTGAGTTGGAAATTGGGTTTTTGCGGGATTCGAACCTGAATTAATATACTTAAAAACTGTTTTAAGCATGAAAAGTTTTCCACAACGACCAAAGACGAAAAGTACAATAACGTAGGACTCATTTTTTCTTAGCTATGAACAGGTGCGTGAAATATAGTGTCTCGGTATAATTTTGGACAATAAATTAAAATCTAAAAACCACATAGACTACATAACTGTGGTGTGGAATGTATCGTGTAACCTAAAATGGTGAAGTGAAAACAACCCCTTAGTCACCAAACAAGTTCCACCCAAGTGTCACTTCCAATTGGAGACTGGAACCTGTCAAGTAAATGTATTTCACCACTGAGCTAGTTCTAGAACCCATTAGAATTAGCTAGAAAGTTCTCGTCAGATGGCGGAGCAGGTATAAAAGGACAGCTTTTAGAAGAGGGCGGGACAGTTGATTTATAACAGTGATTGGTTAAAGTTCGAGATAGTAATAGTTTGTGAAGATAAATAAGTGAAAAGTAATAGAGTAAATTAAGTGATTGGTTTGAAACGTTGAAGAATTGTTTAAGTAATAGTGTTCTGGTACTTAATAAGTGAAATATTAGAATAGTCGATAAAAGTGTAATAAAAGTGAATTTTATTAGAGAAGTTAAACGGAATAGTGTTTTATCTTTACGAATCCCAGCCAGAATGTAACATTGGTGTCAGAAGTGGGATAAAACTTATTCTGTGCTAAGTGTCTAAGTGTAGTTAAAAAAAAAAAAAAAAAAAAAAAAAATTTGTGATTTTTTTTGAAATTACAAGAGACAAACAAAATGGGTCGTGTATTGCTACATCTAAGCATACCCCAATTGAAAAGTGAACTAGAAAAGCGGAATCTCTCCACAGCTGGAGGGAAAAGTGACCTCATACTTCGTCTGCAGGAAGCTGTCCAAAACGAGGGAGAAGATCCAAAAACCATGCTATTCGACGTGTCAGAAGAACAAGTAAGTACAGGCGTTGACATTAGCTCTATGATGGAATTACTTCTTGCGAAGATGGAAGAACAGAAATATTCTATGGAATCTAAGTTCGCAGAACAGAAAAATTCTATGGAATCTAAGTTCGCAGAACAAAAGAATTCTCTAGAACAACAGAAAAATTCTATGGAATTGAAGTTCGAAGAGCAGAAGAATTCCATGGAATTGAAGTTCGCAGAACAGAAGAATTCTCTAGAAGAACAGAAAAATTCTCTTGAAGAACAGACAAATTCCATTGTCGCCGCACAAAAAGATGCAGTGGAAGAATTTAAGAATGTTCTAGATGTAAAAATCGACGCGATTGATGAAAAATTAAACGAGCATGAAACAAAGTTTGAGGAAATTAACAAAACGTTTCAAAAACACGAGACAAACATCGAGAACATAGCTAAAGAGCTCGGAACAAACATCAAGAATATAACTAAAGAGCTCGAAATAGTCAAGAAACAGAAGGCTCGGGAATATTCTGCTGACTGCCCAAGAAAGAAGGAGATGCAGCCACCCGTTTTTGATGGTCAAACATCATGGCCGATTTATCGGAGACAGTTCGAAGCAGCTGCAACGACCAATGGATGGAACGACGAGGATAAGTCGATTGCATTAACGCTCGCATTACGAGGTACAGCTGCAGAATTGCTTCAAACTATCTCCGAAGAAAAACAACGCGACTACGAGACTTTGGTGAAGGCTATTGAGATGCGATTTGGTGACGACCACATGCAGCAAGTGTATAGAGTACAACTGCGCAGTAGAATCCAGAAGAGGGGAGAAACACTTCAGCAGTTGCAAGCTGATATTGAACGGCTTGCGCACTTGTCTTATCCCAATGCCGGCGAAGATGTCATCAATGAAATGGCTATTGAGGCATTTACACAAGCCATAGAGGACAGACAACTGCAGATGGCTCTACGAATGGCTGGAAAGAGAACTCTTCCTGAGGCACTGGCATTCGCCTTAGCCATGAAAGCTGCTGACCAAGCATCTCAAGGATTTCACCGCGTGAGAGAAATGACATCTGTTGAATGTTCGTGCCAGAGAACAGAAGTAGTAGACCGTAACAGTTCTCGAAGGGGACCGATCCGTTGCTGGAACTGCAACAAAATTGGACATCTACAACGACAGTGCAGAGCCGAACGTAAACAGGGCAGTTGTCCACATTGCAGAGCTAGGAACGAGGAGGCGTTTGAGCGTTCGACGGATGGAACATCACAAAGCCATCAGTCGGGAAACGAGTAAGAACCAACTTCGCGGGGCAGAAGCTGGTTTCTGGAATCGACGCCCCCAGGACCACAATTCAGGTTTCCCAGACCAAACGATGTAATAGGAGCCTGACAGTGGAAGCCCATATCGGCCAGAAAAAGTATGTGGCTACAATCGATACAGGTGCCACCGCTTCCATAATCAGAAGGGACATCGTTCGCCAATCATGGCTGCACAACACCAGCAGCTACTGTCTGAAAACAGCAACTGGAGCAACAGCAAAGGTGTATGGTGAGGTACTCTTGAAGATAAACCTTGCAGGAATAGTCTTCTCCCATGCATTCTTAGTGGCTGATATATGTGACGATTGCATCATCGGAATCGACTTCATGAAGACGCATGACATAGTACTCGACATCGGTTTGCAAGTTATAAAGTACAAGAACGTCGAGATACCGATGGTTTACGGGAACGAGAACGTCGCAGCTCTACGGACAGTTGTAAGTGAGGACGAAATATTACCACCTTCGTCAGAGACAGTTATTTGGACAAAGCTGGAAGGTGACCCTGGGAGCCACCGATTCTACCTAGTCGAGCCAGATCCAGAACATTTTTATCAGCGCTATATTGTCGGAAAGATGCTGGTTGAACCTAAAAACAACTTGGTTCCCGTTCGTGTCCTCAATGTGGAACACAAAAGCGTGAAATTAAAGCAAGGAGAAGTGATTGGAAAGTGCGTACCGATTACTGCGGTCACAAAGTTGTCCAATGCAAGTCCTGTGAAACCGGTTAGACCTACGGAGATATCGGAAATGAAAAAGAATATACTCGGAGAGTGCGAGCTGGATCAGGAGCAGCGGTCCATGGCAGGGAGTCTAATCAATGAGTTTGCTGATATATTTGCTTCACAGAACGGCGAGTATGGCCGAACACATCTCGTACAACACCGAATCGACACCGGAGATGCGAGACCGATTCGTCAGCCTCCCCGACGACTACCATTGGCTAAGCAGACGGAGGTTGCAGAAATGGTGTCGACGATGGAAAAGGAAGGACTGATTGAAAGCTCAAAAAGTCCGTGGGCATCGCCGGTCGTCCTGGTCAAGAAGAAAGACGGAAGTACGAGATTCTGCGTGGACTATCGTCAACTCAACAACGTCACCAAGAAGGATAGCTACCCCCTGCCGAGAATTGACGACACCCTGGACACACTATCCGGAGCCAAATGGTTTTCGACTCTTGATCTGAAGAGTGGCTACTGGCAAGTGCAGATCCATCCAGAAGACCGCGAGAAAACGGCATTCACAGCAGGAAACGGGCTTTGGCAGTTTACAGTAATGCCATTTGGACTGTGCAATGCTCCAGCAACCTTTGAGCGTCTAATGGAGCGCGTTTTGCTGGGACTAACGTGGAAAACCTGTTTGGTCTACCTGGACGATGTCATCGTAGTAGGAAAAACATTTAACGAACATCGAGATAACCTTAAGGAGGTGTTCCAAAGGCTACGAAGTGCGCAACTAAAACTTAACCCGAAGAAGTGTTCCTTATTTAGACCAGAAGTGAAGTACCTCGGGCACATCATCTCTTCCAAAGGAGTCAAGACTGATCCGGAGAAGGTCGATGCAGTGAAAAACTGGCCGGTACCCAAAGACAAACATCAACTGAGAAGCTTCCTGGGACTTGCGACCTATTACAGACGATTTGTAAAGGACTTTGCCAGGATCGCAAAGAGCTTGCATCAACTGACAGAAAAAGGCAAACAATTCAAATGGTCAGGTGAGTGCGAAAAGAGCTTCAAGGAACTTAAACAACAGTTGTGCAACGCCCCCATACTAGCGTACCCCACCCCTGGGAAAACATTTATTGTGGATGCAGACGCTAGTAATGTGGGAATTGGAGCCGTCCTTTCCCAGGTGCACGATGGCCAAGAGAAAGTAGTTTCCTACTTCAGCAAAGTTCTCTCAAAGCCAGAAAGGAACTACTGTGTTACCAGGCGCGAACTCCTTGCTTTGGTATTGGCGACAAAACATTTCCATAAGTACCTTTATGGGCGGAAATTCATCCTCCGCACAGATCATGCATCTTTAAAGTGGCTGCTGCACTTTAAGAATCCTGAAGGCCAAGTCGCAAGGTGGATCGAACGGCTGCAGATGTACGACTACGAAATACAACACCGAAAGGGAAGTCTTCACTCTAATGCAGACGCTCTCTCCCGTCGACCGTGCAAAGCAAATTGCAAACATTGCTTACGACACGAGGAAAAAGATGTCGCGTCCGTTCAAAGGGTGAGAGCTATGCCCATTGGTGGCTGGAGTGCGCGGGAAATACGGGAGGCTCAAAGGAAAGATCCGGATATCGAACCGATTATCGCCTGGAAGGAGCATGAGGGAAAACCAGACTGGCAGGAGATATCAAATAGGAGCCCCGAGCTGAAGGCATACTGGGCGCAGTGGGACTCCCTTCACGTACAAGACGGCATTCTAAAAAGAAGATGGGAAAGCCCGGATGGAAAGTCGTTCGTAATGCAGCTTGTTGTACCCAGGTCAAAGGTTATGGAAGTGCTCAGGGAATTGCATGATGGAGTGTCTGGAGGCCACTTGGGAATCAATAAAACGCTCGAAAAAGTGCGGGAACGCTTTTACTGGGTTCATTCAAGGGAGGACGTTGAAACTTGGTGCAGGAAATGCGTTACCTGTGCGGCCAGCAAAGGTCCGAGACTGAAAGTCCGTGGCAAAATGCATCAATACAATGTTGGAGCCCCTTTCGAAAGGATAGCAGTTGATATTGCGGGACCGTTTCCTGAAACAAACAATGGAAATCGTTACATCCTCGTTGTTATGGACTATTTCAGTAAGTGGCCTGAAGCATTTGCTATCCCAAATCAAGAAGCTAAAACCGTGGTGGAGCAAATCGTCAATAACTGGGTAAGCAGATTCGGTGTACCAATGGAACTGCATTCAGACCAAGGACGGAACTTCGAGTCGAAGATTTTCCAAGGAGTGTGCCAGTTACTCGGGATTCACAAGACAAGGACAACCCCGCTTCATCCACAATCAGATGGGATGGTGGAGCGCTTCAACAGGACACTGAATGAACACCTCTCTAAGGTCGTTGGCGAAGACCAGAGAGACTGGGATAAGCAGATTCCCATGTTTTTATTGGCTTATCGAGGAGCAGTGCATAACACCACAGGACATACTCCATCTGAAATCTTATTTGGTCGAACAGTCCGCCTACCTAGCGAGTTGATGTTTGGATATCCATGTGAAGAGCCCAAGAATGAGGAGGACTACGTTACAGACCTCAGGGATATCATCAGGGACGTGCATCGAGACACTAGGGATAAGATTAAGATAGCCAGTGACCGCATGAAAACGAGGTACGATACCAAAACGACAACTAAAGGATTCCAGGAAGGAGATCTGGTATGGCTATATAACCCTCATCGAAGGAAAGGGTTATCGCCTAAGTTGCAACAAGACTGGGAAGGGCCCTATACAATCGTAAAGCGCATCAACGACGTTGTCTATCGCATCCAACGAGGAAGAGGCAAGCTGAAAGTCGTTCATGTGGATCGTCTTCATCGTTATAATGGTGAAAATGTTAACGAGTTTGTTCGGGACGAACAAGTTTAAGAGGGGGACATTGTGGTGTGGAATGTATCGTGTAACCTAAAATGGTGAAGTGAAAACAACCCCTTAGTCACCAAACAAGTTCCACCCAAGTGTCACTTCCAATTGGAGACTGGAACCTGTCAAGTAAATGTATTTCACCACTGAGCTAGTTCTAGAACCCATTAGAATTAGCTAGAAAGTTCTCGTCAGATGGCGGAGCAGGTATAAAAGGACAGCTTTTAGAAGAGGGCGGGACAGTTGATTTATAACAGTGATTGGTTAAAGTTCGAGATAGTAATAGTTTGTGAAGATAAATAAGTGAAAAGTAATAGAGTAAATTAAGTGATTGGTTTGAAACGTTGAAGAATTGTTTAAGTAATAGTGTTCTGGTACTTAATAAGTGAAATATTAGAATAGTCGATAAAAGTGTAATAAAAGTGAATTTTATTAGAGAAGTTAAACGGAATAGTGTTTTATCTTTACGAATCCCAGCCAGAATGTAACATAACGAACAAAATTTCCGAAAAACTCGGTTTCGTAAGAAGGATTCAAAATAACATAACAACAATGTGTGCGATTAACATATACAACACCATCGTAAAACCTCATTTTGAGTTCTGCTCTACAATCGTATTCATGGGGAATGTTGTAAGCTTAAGACGACTTCAAATATTACAAATTAAATGCAATCGGTATACGCCAATTCAATAGATGTTATCGTGTCTGCGATGGATGAATATCAATATCAACCAACGGATTCACTTCAACGCCCTTATCTTTGTATATAAGATGAAAAACGGCCTATTGCCAAATTATCTTTCATAAAATCAACAGTATGTTCAGGATGTCCAGCCTTATAATTTGAGGTCAAATTCAGATTTTCATTTGCAATTTTATAGAGACGTAAGAACTACAAATATAATTATGCACAAACGACTTAAACTATTTAAATGAACTACCAAATGAAATTAATAAATGTTTTTAAACCACATTTTATCCAATATTTTGTAATTTGAGTATGAACTTTTATAAATTGTAAATTGAACTTAATAGTTATATTTACTAAATAAATACATACATACATACATACATTTCTATAAGTCATAAGTATATTAAGAACCTTCAAGGTAAGTCCATCGCATATTGAACGGAACGTATAGTTACCGTTAGTATCCGCATACATCGCAATTACATCTTGACCTCAAAAAGAAGCAGCTGCTGCCAATATAGTCTTACATAAATTACAATAAACTAATGGTTAAAAAATAAATAAAAAAATTAAATACTTTCAGCTAGCGGAATCTAGGAATGTTGACTGAAAATAAAAGTCAAGACATACCGCAAAGTTAATAATACTTTGGCACATACTTGATTTTGAACTCTTTTATTGGGCATTCGTCTGCTTTAGTTGGCAATACTTTGACCAGTTAGGTCTTGAATAACTCGGTTCTAATAATTCTGATATTTTGAACCTAGTATTGCATCTTAAAAATGCTGTAAAAAATGTATTTGAATTTCGACTACCCCTCTAATTGCATTTCATTTCATCTCTTAAAGACTTGATCTACAATTTAATAAAACCGCATAAACCACCACCGGCCTTGATGTCGGAAATCAATAAACCTCACCCTTGTGTCTCAGTATAGTAGATCAATCTTTGATTCTCAATCACATCAAACGCAGCACAAGTAATTTAGCAAAGTGGCCAACAGCCCACTCTATTGAATTGTACGCCATCGATTTTTTTTTTCCTATTCCCTGAAAGTGCAAGTGATGCCTCAGAAACCTCAATCTATAGTTGCATCAGCTCTATCTTGTATTGTATGAAAAAAAAAAATATTTTCCTCCCCCTTTTCAACAGTGAATCGCTATGGAGCTGTCTACTTGTGGGTACCTATATCTTCTGGGAAATGACCCGATAATTAAATGCTTCCTGTTGGCGCAAAACATTTTCCATTACCAGGAAATCAAATGCAGTGTTACCATGGCTCTTAACAATAACACTAACTCTATCTATATGGATGTGAAAATACGTCGATAATCGCTGCGCAGATAGCAACTAGGTTTATGATTCTCTTGACTTATATAGAAAATACCGCAGTTGAAGATAAAAAATATCTATTACAATGCCAGCGTGGTCAATTGAGTGCTAATAAATTTATTATACCACAATTCGATTGCTATCAACTATAACCCGTCTAAGACCAAACGTCAATGCGTATAAAGGAAATCAAATTCTTCGTCTTTCACCCTGTTCTTGGGTTGCTAGTTTCTGTCAGATAAAGTTATACCTATATTTGGGACTGGCAAAACAAGTAATCGCTTGTAATTCCCATGGGGGATTACCTACATTAGCACGTGCTCTTGTGATTTGCTAATAGCTGCCTTTGGTTGTCATGACAGTAATTAGCTACGTGGATGAATTTTAAGTAACATGTGTCGGAGGGATTGGAGGTGTGTTCGGTGAATCGTTTAAATAGGTGCACGTGCAACAATAACAAAATGTCATTGAATTGACTGTTGTTTACGCCTGCAAGGCGGTATATTAACAGGTTCATGGGGGATCTATGAATAATCATGATTTATTGCTATCACGTGAAAATACGCAGTGACTTGCAGATTTTGTTAGTCAGGCAGAAACAGACTGTTTTGTTCAATAGTGTTGTACCTCTGTTGTAGTTGCAGTTGCAGGGTTTTTTTTTTTTATATAGTGCATCAGGGTGAATCATCTCTATGATGGGGCAAGTTGTTGCGAGATGCTAGCAGATGACGTATTTTGTACAATAGTTAATGGGTATGATAAGAATCTTGACAATGGAAGTAGGTAAGTACATGCGAGTCAATAAATCAATTGATGATGATTTTCAAACAAAGTGGGGGCTAAGAAAATGTTCAGTTAGTAATTTTTTTAAATTGCGCTACTTGTGACTTGGTTAATTAAGCCTGCTAGATCTTAGCTAGTTGCAAAAAATTGTGTATACCTACCTATAGTTTTTGAGCTTATGAACGATCTGAAGAGACATAGTACAACTCAACAGAAAGTGTAAAGAAATTACACTATAGCTGAGTCAAATCAATCAAACTGCTGTGTTTAGGTATTACGGATAAAAACATCTAAGAAAGAAACAAATTATAGGGGCGAATGATCGGATGCTTTACCATAAATAAAGTTTTACAAAACAGAGTAGGTACCTTTTAAAACTATCGCTCGAATAAGACTTTGAAGGAATTCCACAAAGGCTTGCTTTATTACAGACATCAAGCATGGCGCTATTGTGAGACCTCGAAAAAGTAAAAATAATATAAATCAATCCTAATCAATAGGTCAATATGATCACCGTAATTATAGGTCACATGAGCTCTTTTTATAACTAACACGAGCTTGTGACCCTAAAAAAACTTACATTGAGTGTTAAAAATAAATATTGCGCTTCATGAATCAAAGTATTTACAATATAGATCTTGTTTTGTATTGTAAAATTCGACAGATTTTCGACGTATCTTTTCAGGCAAACAGAAAATACAAGCCTCTTCGAAAGAAGCTAACTATAAACATTATACATTATGTATATCAAACAAATTCATTTCTACCAGAGGGTGCGGACTTGTGGAGACATTGATTAGGTTATAAGCCATCAACGCACTAGAATAACTTCCGTCCAAAAAATTCTCTTCTTATCATCAGGGAATTTTCGTGCATGAAGATAAAAAAATGCATAAATGCATTCTTTTGAAGAACAATTTGACAGCTGACAGATAGGAACATAATTTATATCTGCCAGGTTGCAGAAAAGTGATCACAAGTTTTGCAAAATATATTTCGGAAGTCGTTGTTCTGTTTACCAACCTAACCGTCCACCACGCTCAAATTTACGGCGGCATAATCGATCTTCCGAGTCTTTTATTCGAAATAGCATCAATCGTGCAAACCTCGGTCACTCTATCATTGATAAAACAAGTTCACCAGAGATGACACAGATAGATAAAAATGTTACCAAAAAAATTGTTTTAACTGATGAGTCGACTCAACGTCACTGACATTATTTTAGCTGTACCCTGTACCCAAACACTTGATGGAATATTTTGAGAAAATATTTTCCTTATCTTCCAAGATACAGCAAGTGCAATAAAATTTACGTCGTATGCTCGGTGAATGAAAACAATATTGCTTTTGATCCTCATTTGCAAAGAAAAATTCTCCGATGAACTAATTTAGCAGAATTCCCTACTTAAAGACTATACCTACTCACTATACAAGTTCACCCATTTCGCGAGTCTATGGGTTTATCGACAGATCTTGCTCCTTACATATTTTATAAAATCAAATAAAATAAAATCACCGAAAGCTCTTTTTCGGCTCATTCTCTTCCACACCTACTATGCTATGGCTACAGTGTAACAGTCTGCAGAATTAATTTTTTTTTACTAAGAATGATGTTCGCATCAGTGTTCCCAGACTTTAGACACTGTTTTCGCTTTCCTTTATGAGCTAAAGCATTAGTTTTCCCATAAATTCGAAAAAAAAAACTCATCTTTACCTTTTTTAATTGTACTTTTAAGCAGTTTAAGTTTCACAGAGATTTTTGATTTTATTTCACTTTCTTAAGCTTGTCTCTCGTTTTCTCATTTTTTTTTTATAAAAGCGCCAAAATTGGAATTTTTCCCCTCAATCTGGTATCACTGGCGAACCATGCTCAGAAATGCTCCTTAAAAGCATATCGTCGCCGAATAGTCAAAACCTCGTTTCTACAATTTGCAAGGTTTTCATTAGACTCAAAAAATTTGCTAAATCTTAAACCATTTGCTTTAAAAATATGATTTATTTTTTAATACAAAATAAATTAGAAACAGATTCAAAGGTAAATCTAGACAGGACAAGTTTAACAAATCTCATATTTCTGATAACTTTAATTTAAAACTGATAAAAATGCAGATACGGGGTTTTGACAGTGAAACTCTCTTTCATGAGACTGAGGTAGCCAACGTTTCGCCTATATACCGAAGGTAAGATTAACCTTAAAGAATTGTGAGAAAATTTGTCTTTTACAGATAATACTTAAAAAAATATACGTTGACCAACAAGGCTGCAGTGTTTTACGGTCTAGACTCCAGACTCTAGGTTTTCTTTCTTTATAAGTGTACAATATAAGAAGTGGGAATGATTTTAAAACAGACTTACCATTTTATTTGAGATTTTATTTTGAACCAGTTTTGGGTCTTTCAGGCGTGTTACCACGCATGTTCTACTTTGGAAGTTAATCGCCTCTTTATTATTTCTATTTGTATAGATACCTAGACCTACCATTTGCGGCTCTCACACTCAATCAACCTTAACAGATTTTCCTTGGAGCATGCAATAACTATTTTACTTTAATAAAATATTTACAATTGAAAAAAGACTATAAGAGAGTTCTGGCACGAGGTCGTTATAAATAAATAAGTAATACATATTTATACTTACTAATAATGTGAATCATAAACGATCCGAAGACCACCATCCATCCCCAGCCGCCATCTGGCGGTACCGGCATCGCCAGTGACTCCTCATCAGCGTCGCATTTTGTTGAATTGCCATTGCAGTTTGATTCCTTCCTACGGACTGGAGCACCGTGTGCCATTTTATTCTATGCTCAGACACCTTTTGCCTTCCACAGAACTATCTATCACTCCCGCACGTGATAATAGGAAAATAAATAAACGAAATCCCAAAATTGGGCGATAAACACAAATAAAAAAAAAAAAATTAATGGAAAATAAAAACTCGTCGATTACATCGAGAAGAGTACGTTTGATTAGAATGCGATTTCGAAATTCTTTTCCTTATAACCAGTCCCGTATTCACTTTGAGTATTTATTTATTTTTTTCCCGAATATTATTTAAATTTTTTTTTCAATTTATTCTCGAACGCTTCTCATTGCTAATTGTAGTTGCTGATATGAAATCGGGGGAAGATATGAATGTTTGATATGTATCTGAAAATAATAAAGAGAAGAAAAAAAATTAAGTCTGGTTACAATTTGAAACCGCTGGATGGCGATGCTGATAAATCATGACAAATTTATTGAGATTGATGATGAAGTGTATAATAGAAATCAACTCGATGTTGGTTAACTTTTCGGCGGAATTCTTCAATACATGACAATGTAAACAATTAATTAAATTATTGATCAGGACAGTACCGATCGATACTGATTGGTAGAATTAAATTAATCAATTGTGTTGGTCATTAAGTTTACAAATATAAACGGTTTGCTGTTGGTTTTGTTTTATATTATTTTTCCGGCGACTTTATTGATGGAACGTCAGCAGCAGTAGTTAGACTATAATTTGATGAACACAAATAAGGGCTCAAAATGTCGTCCATTAATAAGATCAAAAGGCATTCGGATCGTGGATCGAATGAACAATCATAAACAATTAAAATTGACAAAATGAACTCAATATCCCATCGATCAGTCTACTCTCGAGTCCATACTTGCCAAAAGCTTCGATTTGGTCTACAAAAAAAAAAAAAAAAAAAAAACCACGACTGTCTATATAGCATGAAACTTTTACACTGACATCTTGAATTTTATCTAATAAACAGTGAGCTGTCGAAAAAGCGTTTCTTTTACTTTTACTGAGACAACTGTTCAATAAAACTTACTAAAAAATACAAGTCATCTTGTTATGCTCCTAATCCTAAGCAATCGTTTAATTTTTAAGCTATTTATTTAGATGCAAATTGGCTAGTTCCATATTCCAAAACTGTTGCTGTAATTGATTTTAACTTTCTAGTCAAGGAAAAAATTGCAATGCGTAGAAAAAATTCAAAATGACTTAGGTGCATAGGACTTCGATTTCTTTACATGTTAAAAAATATTAGTATACCCTTCCTCTGCTGAAAATATAGATAAAAAGTCCGAAAAACCCATCCGCCTAAGTTTTGAAAAAAATTCTCAAAAGCACAAGGACAATTATGCTCCCGAATGTTTGTGATAGATTGTTGCTAAGCCTAGACACTCTCCCTCGGCAAAATTTATAACATAAACTTGTTTTTTCTTGTATTAATTTTGCACAACCTATATGGCTAAGCCCATAAGTCTCTAACAGCAATTAGCATTATCTTAGACATGAAGTGAAAGCGTCATTGACTATTTGCCTAACACAAATATTTAGATCCGTTATTAGCTTTAGAAAATTTTTTGTCTGATAAACAGATAAACAAAAACTGCACATAAAATTTTTTGTTGACAAATTTCGTAAAGGATAACAATTTAAGCGAAATAAACCGAGTTACCAAAACATTTATGACCTGTTATAAGACTGAGAGGTCATCATCATAACTCTGAAAACGAAATTGGTCGGGCACAAAAAATCTTATCTTTTATTTATATAAGTGACTGTACTAATCATTTAAATATTAAATGCTGCATGCGATTGTTGATGTGTAGGTACTGCTAAGGTCATTAAACCGATCTCCTTTGTTTTAAGTTATGACGAAGCCTTTGTAGCGAGTTGTTATCTATTAAATATTGGCTGAGACGATTTATATAAATTTTAGAGTAGGTATTGGGAAAATGGTTGTGAACCTGAATTCCGTAAAGAAGTCATACATAGGCACACGATTTATACTAGATGTTCGTAAGCCCCTATTTTGAGCTTGTTATTTCTGTGATAACGAGACGAGCGCCTTTCTAAATTGTTATCGTAAAATCTGTGCAAAGTGTGGGCGGACTTGTACAATGGTACGTGGTGCATAATACTCAAAAAAAATGTATATCTTCTGATTTTCCCTTATATGCTTTTCACACTGTTCACTTGTAAATATATATTAAAATTGTACTAGAACTGATATGTAAGTCGCTCATTTCTGATATGTTAATTCACATACAGATATCGCTTTTTTCGTTCAATTTTGTAAAGGCGGAACTGACTCTGCCTTAGTTATTTTAATGAGAGTTTCTTCCTTCTTATATCAACCTTCTTCAAGGTAAGACGTATTAGCCGAATAAAATTCAGATATCCCTAACCCTTCCATAACTTGTTTTTTTCCGAAAACATCCTCCCCGAGGCGCAGTGGCTTAGTGGTTAGTGTGTTGGACTACTAAGCGAGGGGCTCAGGTTCGAATCCCGCGAAAACCCAAATTCCAACTTAGGGTTTTTTTCCGCTGCGCCACCTCTCGCGAACGTCTGACAAACATCCGAGAGTATAACTGTCTTGAAAAAGCTTCTCAATTAGCCGTTTGGAATCGGCATAAAATTGTAGATCCCTTCCATTCGTTCCAAAAATGAAAACTCACACAAAACGAATGGTTGTGAGAAGCTAGGCCCAGGGTCCCTACGACCTGTAGCGCCAACTATTTATTTTTTTTTTTCCTCCCCGAGGAACTACAACCAGCGAAAACGAGTCTACCTACCCACAGACAATCATTTGGTCCAGACGAGCCAGATATCTGGATTTTAACCACAAATTTGGATTTAACCCTAAAAGATCCCAATATCTTTTTTATAAATCACATCGACGATAAATACGAAGCCGTACGTCAAAACGCACCTTTGATATCGACGTGATAGTCATCTTTTTTATTGCATGGCAACTTCTCCCTTCTTGCCCGCTCATTACCAAAACCATCTTCAATCAACTCAGCACAACTCGCAATTTGGCGCGCCGCATTCAGCAGAGAGACCCAATCATCCGCTCTTCTAATCAACAATCACTACACCACCAACACCATCTAAAAATTAGACAACGGCCCCGAAAAGAAAAAAAACTGCACCTGTACCGAAAGCTGCACTCGACATTAATCACCAACAACATTGCTAATGAAAGAGGAATTACCGCTTGCTTATCATACGAAGTCAAACAACCGGAGACAACGCCAGTCAATTTAAAGTGTGTCAGGTACGTGAATTGTTTCTTTGATCAGTGATAATTTTAGTATCATAATATATTAGAACACGGGCGTGAAATCCTTTTAATCGCGTTAGAAATATTAAAAAAAAAAAAAAAAAAAAAGTGTTGTGTAGTGAGGTTGGTAGCAAATAGTAGAAAGGCGGCACAATTGTTTTAAAACAAAGGATACTTGGTGACACGTGCCCAATTGGTTCGGGGTGAGTTTTCGTTGAATAGTTACCAATTAGATTCAATTCCACTTTGCTAATATCCGTTACTTTCTCAAAATGATTGGCTTGGATGATTTTGTTATCGCCACCGATCAATTAATTGAATTTCGAAAGAACATTCCAGAAACACCTATTGTTGACCAAACCCCAAACTCTTTGCAAATTGCAAAATCAGAATTAAAAGCATTGTGGGCTGAAATCAAAAAATCATACACCTTTTGTTTACAAGCAAATGATAGGCCGGATAAAGACGACTTAGAAGCCATAAAAGGCAAATATCGGTCGTCTTCGACTACCTTTATAACTTGCCTGAGTGAAGTTATTGATACAATTCGAAAATTAGATATCATTCAATCTGAATGCAATAATTCTCCCATAAAAAATATTGAGAAAACTGCAGTGGGCACCAACGATTCCGGGTCGTGGATCAACGTTCCGCCATTAGACACGGAAACGTTTCATGGGGATTACCTATCATGGCCTTCATTCAGGGATATGTTTACGGCGATATATGTAAATCACCCCAAGCTGTGTGCAGTACAAAAATTGTTCCACCTGCGCTCCAAAACAAAAGGTGAGGCACACAATATTGTCTGCAAGTTCCCACTCACAGATGAGAATTTCGACCTATCTTGGACTGCTTTATCGGACCAATACGAAAACAAGCGTATTTTGATCAATAACCAACTTAAAACTCTTTTTAATTTGCCGACTATTAATGGCGAATCAGGGAAAAGTATTAAAGCCCTTCAGAGTGGAATAAATGATTGCTTATCTATTCTGAAAGCCTATAAAGTGGAAACCAAATCTTGGGATCCTATATTAGTGTTTTTGTGCTCAAATCGTCTTCCAGAAAAGACACTATCCTTTTGGGAGCAATCAATTAAAAAACCGCGTGAGCTTCCTGATTGGTCAGAAATGGATTCATTTTTGACCAACCAGTATCAGATTTTAGAAACAGTGTCGGATATTAAAGATTCTAACCCAAAAGAACTAAGAGCCAAATTACATTCGTCTTCTAAGACCAAACCACAGCATCGATCATTTCATACACAAGCCAGTAAGTTTATATGCAAGTTGTGCAAATCCTCCCATCCTCTGCGAATATGCTCTAAATTTTTGCAACTTTCAATTCCCGATAGGATTTCGAAAGTGAATTCTCTCGGATACTGCAAAAATTGTCTTGCATCAACTCACTTAGACACCGACTGTCGTAGTATTCATACTTGTATTCACTGCCGACAGCGTCACCACTCGCTGTTGCACCTGCCAACTCAAACTCAAGCTCCTCTGGCATCATCTTTGTTCGAGGTTCCAAGCCAAGGTACCTCACAGCAGATTCCTCATGAACAAGTACAGTCCACTGAACGAATTAGTTCCCAGCCAGTCCAGTCATATTTCACTCAAAATAATAAACGGGTTCTTCTCGCTACAGCTCTCATAGAGGTACATTTTCTGGGGAGTAAGTTTACTTTACGTGCACTTCTTGATCCCGGATCAGAAGCTAGCTTCATCTCGGAAGATATTCAACGGAGATTACGTCTTCCGGTAAAATCTATACAAGCCAATATCTCAGGCATCAGTGCTACTGTGACGGCAACGTCGTCCAAGATGTGCTCATTGATGTTAGGATCCAAACATAGTTCGTTTACGGTTCTCGCCAACGCCATCGTATTAAAACGCCTTACGGATTACCTCCCATCTTGCACCATAAACCCTCAGGAACTTTCGGGTGAATTAGATCTTAAACTAGCCGATCCATTCTTTTACGAAAGTTCAACAATTGATTTTGTGTTAGGAGCTGACCTATATCCTTCTGTCCTCTTGGAGGGTGTCAAACCTAATATATTCAACTCTTTGGTGGCTCAAAATACTGTCTTCGGATGGGTTCTCTCAGGTCCTCTACTGCGCGACCGAGTAAACTCTTTCTCCACCAGGTTATCATACTTTAGTGAAGTGTCCATTAATGACCAGATAGCTAAGTTCTGGGAGATTGAAGAGTTGAACGACTTCAAACCACTCACACCGGAAGAGGAATTTTGCGAAAATCTCTATGCAGAAACCACTACTCGTGATAAAAATGGAAGGTATATTGTACGACTTCCATTTAAAACTCCTTTACCTATACTTGGTGCCTCTAGAGAGATAGCGCTCAAACAGCTATCACGAAGGGAGAGATCTCTATCGAAATATCCGGACCTCCAATCCAAATATCATGAGGTACTGCAGGAGTATAATACTCTGAAGCATACGAGAGTTGTTTCTTCAAAGGAAGTCATACGAAATCAACAAATAGCTTCATACTATTTACCGCATCATGCGGTAATTAAACCAGAAAGCACCACCACAAAAGTGAGAGTGGTATTTAACGCGTCAAGTCCATCAAGCACCGGTGTTAGCCTGAATGATCTGCTATATCCGGGTCCGGTCTTGCAGGCCGACATGATGACCCTTATTTTGAGGTGGCGGCTTTACCAATTTGCCTTTAATGCGGACATTGAGAAAATGTACCGGCAAATAAAGGTCCACTTAGATAACACTCCTTACCAACGAATAATCCGAAAGTTACCGAATGGCGAATGTCAAGACGAAGAGATAGTTGTGTTGGTTTTTGGCGTTAACTGCTCCCCATATCTAGCTATTCGGACTTTGAAGCAACTGGCATATGACATTCGACCCAGTTTGCCTTTAGCAGCGAGTATCTTAGAAGAGGAGGTTTATATGGATGATATTTTTGCAGGTGCACATGACCAAAGCTCGGCGTTGCAGGCACAGAAAGAACTGATGCTCGCCCTAAGCTCCGCGGGTTTTTGTCTAAGAAAGTGGACCTCAAACTCCATTGACCTTCTTAACGGACTTCCGGAGTCCTATTTATACGATAAGGATTTCCTTAAATTTGAGAACACCAGTATAACTAAAACCTTAGGCATTCAATGGAATGCTAAGCTGGATTCATTCAACTTCTTTTCTCAAATCGAGAGTCGAGATCATCAGCTGACAAAACGTGCTGTTCTATCAGTAATCGCACGTCTCTTTGATCCTGCAGGTTGGTTATCGCCAATTTTAATCACCGCAAAAATGATTATGCAGCAAATCTGGCGTGATGGGACGTCTTGGGACATGCCACTTATGCCCCTAACGTGTCATCGCTGGAAATTATTTTTTGCTGCTTTGCCTGCCATTAATACAATTCAAGTCCCCCGTTGGGTTGACTTCACTCCTAATGCGTCGATCCAGGTACATGGATTTTGCGATGCGTCGGAAAAGGCTTACGCAGCCGCATTGTATCTGCGGGTTCAGCATAATTCCGACTGCTGGTCCTCTCACCTGTTATGCGCCAAAAGTAAAGTAGCGCCAGTAAAACAAATTTCTTTGCCAAGATTAGAACTATGTGGAGCTGTGCTTCTTTCAAAGCTTACAAGTTACGTTCTTCCGAAACTGAAACTAGCGGATAGCGACATTTTTCTCTGGACGGACAGCACTATTGTTCTAGCGTGGCTTAGCAAGCCACCAGTTACGTGGAAGACATTTGTGGGAAACCGAGTGGCAACGGTTCAAGCAACTTTCGCCATATCAAGGTGGAATCATGTGTGTTCAGCAGATAACCCTGCCGATCTTGCAACCAGAGGTATGTCCCCGGTAGATATCCGAAACCAAAGCTTATGGTGGAAAGGGCCTGACTGGCTTCAACAACATCAATCATCATGGCCTCAAGAACGATTTCACAGACAAGAAGAAACCTGTATTGAGCAAAGAACAATTAAAGTGAATTTCGCTACTCTAACTCCTAATATTGAAATCATCGTCAATCGATTTTCATCCTGGCCGAAAGCTCTTCATGTAATATGTTACCTACTACGCTTCCTCTACCGAACCTGTCCTCGGTACAAAGGAAAAGCACGTTTTGCGTCCTTAATTACAACTCAAACGGAAGTATCGATTGCAAAAAAACTCCTCATTCGGCAAACACAACTGTACCATTTTCCCAAGGAGTACCTATGCCTATCTCATGGTACACCTATTTCAAAGAAAAGTGGTCTGCTTAGCCTTAACCCAATACTTGACTCTGAGGGAATTATTCGTGTTAATGGAAGATTAGCATACTCTACACTGCCTTACTGCGAAAAATTTCCAATCATAGTTCCGTATCAATCCCGGATCTCAGAACTTCTGGTGAAATTTAGTCACAATATAACATTGCATGGTGGAAACCAGCTTGTTGCTCGGTTCATTCGATGTGAATTCTGGATTCCACGCGTTAAGAATTTGATTAAGAAATCTATTCGTCTCTGCCGCGTATGCACAGTGCAAAAGCGACAACTTCGAACTCAAATTATGGCGGCTTTACCGCCTGAACGTACAACCATTTCCTTACCATTTACCCACACGGGTCTTGATTTCGCTGGACCGTTTGCAATTACGAATTTCGCAGGGCGAGGCTGTAGAACTTCCAAGGGCTATGTGTGTGTTTTTGTGTGCTTTGCCACAAAGGCTATCCACTTGGAAGCCACAAGTAATCTTACCACATCAGCATTTCTCGCTGCGCTGAGCAGATTCGTTGCCAGACGGGGACTTCCTATAGCGCTATATTCCGATAATGGGACAAACTTTGTTGGCGCCAGTAGAACTGTCTCCCAAGAGTTTAAAGTCTTCCTAAAATCACTGTCAGCAAGTGTAGCAGAAAATTACAAAGATCACAATCTGGAATGGAAGTTTCTTCCCCCCGGCGCTCCCCACATGGGTGGGCTCTGGGAAGCTGCCGTCAAAAGCTTTAAGATACATTTTCGAAAAATATCGGGCAACCAAAAGTTTACCTTCGAAGAGTTTTGCACACTTTTAGCTAGGATTGAGGCTTGTTTAAACTCTCGACCCATATCTCCCCAGTCGGACAATTCAAATGACCTTCCCCCTTTAACGCCTGGTCATTTCCTCCGAGGTGGTCCCCTTCTTGCTATTCCTGAGCCTGATCTTTGCGAAAAATCGTTAAGCTTTATGAAGCGATGGGAAAGAGTCAAGTTGCTACATCAGCAGTTCTGTCGACGATGGAAGCAGGAATATCTCGTGGAACTTCAAAAGCGGTATAAATGGAAATATCCTCAAAGGGACATTAGTGTTGGTGATTTGGTTGTTATCAAAGACGAATGCCTGCCTCCAAATGAGTGGTGCATGGGACGTGTCATTAAGGTCTATCCAGGGTTCGATAACAGAGTCCGTGTTGCAGATATCAAAACCAAAAATGGTGTTTTCAAAAGGCCAATCGTCAAACTATGCGTTTTGCCTGCTACCTAACCTATTTATTCAAATTTTTGTTTACTACGCTACAAAAATTTAAAATTTCAACTTAAATTCGTTTTCTATAATAATAGATTCTATCCATTTTTTTTTTTTCCATTAAATATCACACTGAGCAAATTTACAATTCATGTAACCTGACTTGGCGTGAACTAGTATTACAACTTATATTATGCAACAACATTTAATATTTCTTACATTAATTTTAGATTTATTTACTTTTCAAACGAAGTGAGTGGTTCCCCTCCGATAAAAAATGGATCCCCCACATTCTTCGATTTATTTCAAACGACTGTACTATTACTGTATCTTAAGGTAAAATGAATTAGCTCTTATATCTTGCACCGATCGCTGCAAGGCGGCCGGTAATGTTCACTTGTAAATATATATTAAAATTGTACTAGAACTGATATGTAAGTCGCTCATTTCTGATATGTTAATTCACATACAGATATCGCTTTTTTCGTTCAATTTTGTAAAGGCGGAACTGACTCTGCCTTAGTTATTTTAATGAGAGTTTCTTCCTTCTTATATCAACCTTCTTCAAGGTAAGACGTATTAGCCGAATAAAATTCAGATATCCCTAACCCTTCCATAACTTGTTTTTTTCCGAAAACATCCTCCCCGAGGAACTACAACCAGCGAAAACGAGTCTACCTACCCACAGACAATCACACACCAAGCCCAAAACCGGGTTTTCGCCAAAAGACACGAAAACTTTATCAAAAACAGAAGTTTTCCCATACATATTTCAGTTTTCAAAACGAGTCGTTTGCACTCGTTTTCCGCGAAAGCACCACGAAAACGACTTCCAATTGTTGGATTGTTGAAACAAACACACCTCTTGCAATATTCAGCAAATTCAGCAAAATGGCTGAACGAAAAATGTCACAACTTACAATCATTTTCCAAAATTAATTAATGGGTTTATATATATTGTTTTTAAATGCACTAAACTCATTTTACTCATTAACGCGATCGAAATTTGTAACCACAAAAGTTTGCACCGAAGTTTAACGACTAGTGTGATTGAAATGTCAAATGAAAACGCGGATGGATATTGCTGGGGACCATCATCAAGAATATCGATAGCACTATTTCACAAGTGGTGAAGAAGTTAGGCTATCCGGTCCCAAAAACTCATATTTAATCTTGTAGTCATACACGAGTGATAACGTCCAAATCAAAGTAGTTCCATTCAAAATAAGCTGTCAGTTGTAAATTCGCACAGTCCCCTTCACAAGAAGTAGGTTGTCCAACCCTTCAACTATTCAATGGAGCACTCCAATTTACAATTTACAAGAGCCACCAGAACTGTTGCCATAATTGCTTAATTTAAGAGTGTGACCTCCGATAACTTTTTTTTGTGGAACTTGGATCGAATTCATCCAAATGCTACTAGTCTTGCTTCCAAGTGTTATCGAAGCATCAACATTAAGCAAGAAGTAATTTTCATTCAACGATACCTTCGCGTCCTGCCAACAAGTTTGCTGCGCATTTTGCTCTCTACAGATCTGTTGTGAGTTCAAGCAAGTTGCAGTGTATTTCCGGGACTCTCACTACACCTCCGCGTCAGCTAAGCCTGCTCATTATAACGATAACCTTTCGTCCGATAATCGCCAAATTAAATAGTTTCACGCAGAAAAATCACTTATTTAAAATCAACCAACTTTCGGTTAAAAACTACCAAGTGGTACTGTTAATATAGCTCTTACAGAGTTAGTGGATTTTTATAAATAACCGAGTCAACTTGTTTAACGAAACTCGGTTAAAAATAACCGATTTATCGATTTCCTCTCCAAATTTTCTCGGTCGTAAATAACAAAATATCTAATAACAACAGAGTAACATGGTTGATACCAACTGATAAAGTGTGTTATTTTTAACAGTATGATATAACCTTTTTAACTCGCTAGTTTTCAACAACAAATACTCGTTTATTTTCTACAGAGACTTAGTTAATATTAACCCATTTTTTTTTAACCGAGTAAAAATTCCACTCGGTTAAGGTTAAACTTTCTGCGTGTAGGTAAATACTCTCAAGATATAAATGTCAAAGTCAATGCTAATGCATTAAGCACACTATCAATATTTACATATATGTATGTCTTTTCATTAGAACTTCAGTAATAATTACATTGTTGGTAAACATTTCACTTGGTAAATATAATTTAATTTGACACTTGTTTTTTTGGTCCAGCGATTTACACAGTTGCAGGCGCAGTGGCTTAGTGGTTAGTGTGTTGGACTACTAAGCGAGGGGCTCAGGTTCGAATCCCACGAAAACCCAAATTCCAACTTAGGGTTTTTTTCCGCTGCGCCGCCTCTTGCGAACGTCTGACAAACATCCGAGAGTATAACTGTCATGAAAGAGCTTCTCAATTAGCCGTTTGGAATCGGCATAAAATTGTAGATCCCTTCCATTCGTTCCATAAAATGAAAACTCACACAAAACGAATGGTTGTGAGAAGCTAGGCCTAGGGTCCCTACGACCTGTAGCGCCAACTATTTATTTTTTTTTTTTTATTTGATTTACACAGTTGCAGACACTCTCTCCGACATTACCACTTGGTAAACAATTAAATTTCGGAAACTTGTTTTGAATTATGTAATTGTAAGCAACTTTATCCAATACTGATCTTCTCATTTGTTATCCTGGAATCGGCCGTGTCAATAATAATGTCATAACGAAAAGATAATTTTTATCGATGCGATACGGTTGGATATGGGTCAATGTGCCAAGAACACACGAGTGTGTATACAGTATACTGATACACATTTTGTCCGCCCATTGTTGCACCCGTTGATATTCCTGATGTACGACTATGTGTTTATAATTATTATTACCGTATACACAAGGTCGGTGAAAATATTTTTCCAACAGATTACAATATTGTTTTTATCCACCCTAGCTACTTTGGGCTGGGGAACATGACTATTTCCCGATATTCGCTCAAGACAAAGTGTAGCGGCAGACTACGATTTATAAGAATGACAAAATACGTAGTGCAGTACAGCTGACAAAGGCGCGTGCAATGGCGTACTACAAACACTGAGCCTTGTTATCGCTTACGCTTTGTTTGGGTATTTGGTTATTTGCCTCAGAACACTAAGACTTACTATCTAGAAATTTACAATGAATATAATTTGTTTTCTTGTTTTATTACCAAAGAGTCCACTTGGATAAACTGTGCATCTAGATGCCGATGGGATTAGGAACAAGCGCTGAATATTTACTTACATATGCCTAATGTCAATTCGAGATGATGTCCTTGGGATTGTTTTGTGGGGGTGGGAGTGCCAATGCCTGTTGCATTTAAATAAGATTTCCATTCTTGCGTTATTGTTGTAACGAAGGCGGAACTTAAAATGCAAAGTGCATTGCGCGTTCGACACTGTCATTCACAATGAATAAATATAAATACAAAGTAGCTTTTAAGGGGTCAATGAGGCCGGAAGTTATTTTGTTCACATCGTGAGCTATTAAAACAATTGCTTAAAAAGCTAGTTAAAAATAAGATTCTCTTTGATGGCGAAAAGTTTAAGGGAGCTTCTTCGTACGCAGATGAGTTTTATTGGATGCGCGAAGTAAGCGCAATCTGGAAGTCCAATTTACGACTAGACAAATGTGTCCTAATTTTATATTCACGGCAATGTAAAGTGGCAAAAGTGCCTTACCAATAAAAAATTTTAGTTTCGACTCTAAACTTTAGCTGTTCAACGTTACTATATTTTCCATACAAATTTTAAATTGTGAGCTTCCGTAAATTTAAAGTTAATAGTCGAGACTATAAAATTTTGTATTAGGACGGCTCAAAGAGACTACAAATCAGCTGCTAGCAGTATAAACTAGTTTTCACTGGACAAGTGCTGCCAATTCGAAAAACAAACCACTGAAATAAACACTTTGTAAGCAGTGACGACCAAGTGTTGAAAACGTTGTCAGTTGAAAGTTGGATGTTTCGCAGCTCTTCACTGGATGAGTTAGATAAATAAGTAAGACTTAGTAACGCATATTTTACAAAAACTGTCACCCCACTTCCAACCGTTGACGAATTTATTCCATAAAATTTTCATAAAACAATTTCTAGAGAAAAACACTGTAGACATTCAAGAACCCCTCCATTCCTGTTAGTCCAGTCATATGCACGACACAGAACCTCAGAGCGATGCGTCTCCTTTTACAACCCGCATTAATGTACCGCTTCCATCCAAAACCTCCAATCAGTCGAAAATGTGGACAACAACAAAACTGTGCACTAAGCACGTACAGTTTACATCTTGCTGGCATTTTTTCATTGGAATTTCGTTTCCAATGACACGCTAGTTATCGCCCCACACAGAGAGCGCCGACAATAAGTCGACTTACAAAAGGTAAATGCGGCTATAGCTGACGGTTTTTGTACGAGACTATCCGTCAAGAGACAAGAATAAGGGTCAAAAAAGCTTTCAACTGACAGTCATCCGAAAATGTAATATTTTGTCTGACTTTTGTTGCTTTTTTAAAAGATCAAGGCCATTCTGATTGTGACACTATCATTCTACGACTGAGTTCATTCATTAAGAAGACTATACTGATAAGGAGCTCATCCCCGCAAAATACTTGTTCAAAGCATATTATGTAGTAGTGGGAATTGTTAATGGAAATGGTAGATATAGTGACGTCTGAACTTAATATGTACCGATATATTTTTTTTTTTCAGTTTAATTATGTGCCGCACCCCCATAGGGTGGAATGGATTTGTTTAGAGATGGCACCTCAATTAAAAATACGGTTTGATCAACATTACACTTTTGAATGCGATATTTTTTTGCTGTTGCTAATGTAAAACATGACACATATCTTTAACTTATGGTTGGAGATTCCACCAAATGAAACATCATGAGCTTAATACCCTTATCCTTAATATCACGATCGTTAGGTACTACAAGCAATCACCTAAGAGTAGACTACGGTGCTTAGGTACAACGACCTGTCACAAAACTGAGAAAACCGTCAATTGATAGGATGATCAGGCAATATATCCAAACAGGTCTCCAAAAGTATATTTTCGCTACACGTCACTCTCCTCTAAATAGTTTAAACCACATAGTAAGCTATAAAATGCATCTTTATAGATAGCACAGCTACTTTCTATGGTTTCTTTTTTATTTGGGCATGTTGCGAATTTTATATTGATCTGTGTAGATAACGTTTTCTGAAAAAAAAAAACGACAAATCAAAAAGAGGTCAGGGCTTACGTTAAAAATATTTTACCTACAGTGGAGACGTTCATATCATTTTAATCACTTTTTTGTTAAAACAGCTGATGTGGTCCATAGAATTAAACATTTGGCTGGGACTTAAAATTCACTATTTAAAGAGAACTTTGCCTAAGCCTGTATGAATGACTCTTGATAAGAAAATATGGATCAGAAGTTGCACATTGACCATGCAGTGTGTCGCAGTGGGAATTATAATATAAATACGCAGCTGATAAAGGCCACCAACTTCATGGAACTATTACTTAGCAGTCACACTGATTAAAATCCTATAAATAGCGTGTAAACAATGATCGCTAGCATTCAAGTGAAAACATAATGCAAGTCGTATTTGCAGAAAACGATTGGTTCTTGACTTCAAATCTTGGTAATTGCCCCAATTGTGGGCTTAAAAAGCGTATTATTTTCAAATGCCAATACCTATTTAAGCCGAAGATAAGCGATTGGTCTATTTACCGCGCCATTGTTTATATGTTGCAGTAAGCACTTGTATGTCTTCGGTGCATTCCCAATTTTATTTTCTATTTGACATGCCTAATGTGTTCGAGAGATAACCTAAATTCCAGAGTTGCATTCGGTGTAACTAAATAATGCAATTTCATTGAACTACAATTTTTATTCAGATAAAACCTGGGGTCAGATTCTGTAAGACGAAACTTTCGAACGTTTTCGTGTGCACGAAAAAATTACTTGAAAAATTTGCAAATCATTCGTCCGCACGAAAACGTTTCGCCTTACAGAATCTAACCTCTGATTTCAAACGTCAACGTTCGATTGTAGAGTTTTTTCCTAAATTCAACATCGAATCAAATAAAGTAATCAATTAGCAGCAGAGATTGTGTAAGAAGAAATGATTGGAAATGCTACTGAGCTAAGTGAATCATTTCTATAGCGTGCGCAAAAAGTGATAGTAATTAAGATTGTTGGTACCTTGCTTTTCAAAATTCAAGCGTTTGAAATAAAACATAGAACTAGGTACGTCTATCATGTGAATATTGAAGCAATGTCTTCAAGGTAAATAACTTTTGTTACCCTGTAAAGCAGGAACAGCTTCTTTGAGCAGGAAAATCCTTCCTACTCAAAGGTAGGACATTTTTAGTATTCTACTACACAATGCAGCTCGTCAAGTCAATCAGTCGTATATTGAGTTAAAATAACAGTTCATATACCTGACTATCACTTGTCTAGCGCTTAGCGTGTTTGCACAGTGAAAAGTAAAATCGTGTTCACACTTCAATTCTGCACTTCATCGCGTTTGACAAAATTTATTCAAAATGTTTTTCAGCACATACATTTTCTAATTTTTATATTTATATGGAAAACTTCCCAAGTTGTGTTCAACTTCGAGTGAATAAAATGGGCCTAAGGCGTTTCCAAGTTCCCTAAAAACAGCTTTGGATTCACAAACCTCAACCGCAGTAAGTATACCATTACAAGGTTCTCTGCACTTTTGTTAGAACCTCACTCGTTTTCACTTTTTGCAACCGTTTTAAAACAACCAGATAATAACTGTCTACAATTTATTGAACAGGTTCACATAAAAAAAACTCCACCATTCTATAACAACCAATAAAATTCATGATAAGACAGTTAGTAACTATGTGCTCATTAAAAAATGTGATAAAAGATAATCGGTACTTGACGCCCATCTTTTACAATCACTTACATTTTTTAATGGCCATTGTATAATGTCGTGTAGTCTCGTCATTTATTCAATATTATAGTAGCTAGTTCCTATATCATATGACTGAAGGCATTTTAACAATGCTTGGGATTTATTGCCAATCACTTACACCTATACTAATAATTACCTACTATACAGTTTTGCAAATCCTTATCAATTTCTTATAAACAGTTACCACCTAGAAATATGTGAAGGATATCAGTAGATGATTATAGTTTATAGCTAGAGCGATCAGCGATGGCGATTATAGCTAGAAGTAGAGCATGCCCAATCAAATCGCGCATTTTATTGTGTTCAAAATATAATTGTATAACAGGTGCCTTTAATCAGCTAGTCCAAGGAAATAAGCAATTGGAGTGAACATTACCGTAGCCTAAGGTGTTCACCCAAAAGAGTTCTATCGACAGTATATAATTAGGCAAGTGCGTAAAAAAAAGATCTTGTCTCCTTCCTAGTGATAGCTTTTGCTGGCAAATCGTCAGGGTTAACAGGGTTAGGGAATTATGTATTTTGACGGCACAAATGCGGAGCCCCATTATTATAAAAAGTCGTCCTTTCATTGCGCAACAACACTGGTGATACATTTTACGAAACAGTTTGCACTGCAAGCAATATACATGCTTCAAAATATTTTATAACTAAACACTGACCTGAAAGCTGAAAGTAGCATAAAAGACCTGAAAAACAAAGAACGTAAAACTGCTTGATACAAATCTTTCGTGAATTATAGACTTCGTAATTGTCTTAACATTTTTAACGTTTTCGTAACAGGCCACTCACGGGATGAAATATATTTAGGAGTACATGCAGAGCAGGTGTTAGAAAAAGCTTTATTGTTTTGAATTAAACTTAAGTGAGGATTTAGAACAGAATGTTTTCTATATCATACTGAAATAATCGACGCATGGAAATTGCTTATTTTTAAAATTTTTTTGACCAAAAACTTTGGTTAATTTAACATGACTGCTCTTTAATAGATGGCCCAGCTCAGCTATTCACTTTAAGCATGTATACTGGGATTTTGCTTCCGTCAATTTTTTTTAAATATTGATTTTTATGACAAAAAAGTCTGACCAGAATTCTGAAAAAAAAAAATTGTGCATACATTTTCTATTTAGTCATTTCCGTTTGCTTAAATTGGGAAAAGCTATCCTCTCTCGAAACTACATTTAAGAATATGTCTATATGAACTTTAGAAAAAGGACCGTTAAGTAAAAATAGTATTTAGAAAAATACAGTTTCCGTTGATAAACGCCTCTAAACATAGAATATTATTTTGTTTAAAATTTCTTGGTTGAATTTAAGTGTTCAAAACACTCCACCAGTCAAGCTAAAAAACACTATGCCCTTTTAAAAAAATAAAATCTTGTCTTAGATAATATGTATATTCTTTTGTAGGTAAAATTAAAATGGTGTAAAATTTGAAGTTAACGAAATTCATTAATATTATGTAATTAAATACATCGTTTACATTTAGTAAGTAATGTGGAATTGTCTACAATTTTAACTTTTGGTAGATCAGTAATTAAATTTTTCGCATTTAAAAATGTCGGACCCCCAACAGAGTCACTATCTATGAAAAATGAACGCACGATCACTCTTCAGTTGGTTATCTCTAGGTTCTTTTAATCACTCAAAAATTGGCGACTTCAAAACCGAACAAGATATAGCAAATACTGTGTAATCGCTTGTTTACACCAGTCGCGCCTTGGTGTCATATAAACAAACTGAATAAAATGTTAAGGGCGTTTTGTTGTTCGGTTATACATATTATCAAAACAAAATTGCGGGTAAATGCAAAATAATCGGCTCCCAGCAACTGATCAGAAGCTAAGAAGTTAGTGGGTCTGTCAACGGAAAGGAATGAAGATTGCTTTAAGGATGTTAGTAAAAGTACTGGATACAGCAATTATTTGCAACAAAATTCTGCGGAAATAACCGTCTGATAAATGTCGCTTTGATCACATCAGTAGAGGCAAACATTTCCAAGCATAACGATTCGATTGCGGTTCTTTATTTCTTTTGACAGGAAGTGTGCAACAAATATTCTTATCAATATGCATAATATGAATATCATTTTCAATGTTTGAAACAGAGAAGAAAAGATATTGTCAAGTGAGAGTGCTTCAGAGCGAAGAGTGTGTGCTATCAGTCAGTTCCTTCCCTGTTCAAAATGTGTCTCTCATGTACAGAGTATTTCGGAAGCTCTTTGTATATCAATCGTGAGTTTTATTGGAGTGCACACTTCAGTTGCTGCACTAGTGTGAAGGAAAGTACATGGACTTTGCCTAAAATAAATTCCCAAGAAAGTAGCACATTAAGAATACTTTGAAGGCACTGTGAAGTAGGAAATAGATTTTAAGTCTGACATGAAAGTGTAGTTTAAGCGCAGGTTTGGGTGGTACCTCTGTTAAATTCATTCTAAAATAAACTGGCTCTGACCATCTTTAAACCATTTATGGCGATGGTTTCGTTTGTTTCCGGCTTGGTAAAGAGATAGCGAATGGTCTACCAAAGTCTAAGTGTAAGTCTAAGAATAAGTGCGCAAGCCTAACTAAAATCTTGGAAGTTTTGCGATGAATGTTCTGGTTCAGGCTAAAGCTTATTGACATTTCCAAAATGTTGATGTGTGGACTTTTCTCTACTTTAAGAAGTCAGAGTATTTCCAAAAAAACATAGGGGGAAAGCGGGAGACTTGAACATATGGGAGACTTGAGCCACTCTCAATAATTTGCTCAAATTCCATTAAAATCCAACAAGTGTAAGTGTATGCGATGCAGACAGTGACGAGCTAATTGCACACAAAAATAATTCTAAATCATCAGCTGTCTCTGGTTGGTGGAAGAGAAAAGGTGTTTTGCAATGCCAATAGTAAAAAAAAATTTTTTTTCTTTTTTCTCTATAAAATTGATCTGTAAAGCGTTAAATAAATCAATTTGATGTTACCTAACAATATTGATATTCTACATTGTAAATATTAGTATGATACCATTCTAGTTTGTGTATAACAAAAATTATGAATATAAATTTGTTAAAAAATGCGAACGGGAGACTTGAGACAGTTTCTAAAGGGAGAGTTGATCAGTGGCTCAAATCTCCATTTGCTCTGATGAAATGTTATGTAAGTTTTTTAAAGCCTTGTATTTAATTTTAATAATAAAAAAAATAATTTAATTAAAAAGCTCAAAGAAATAAACCTTGTAATAGGTTATTTAAGTTATTGATTTATTTTCGTTATGTTTCTGAAGTTTAGTTTTTGTTTACCTTTTTTTACTTTGTATATGCTAAGAAACTGAAGTACCTAAACCACTAAAACAATAAAAATAAATTATAATCACATTGGAAGTGGATAAATTATTCGTTTTATTGTTTTTCTCGTAGGATTTGAGTATGTTCAACTCTCCCCGAAGGGGTGTTCAAGTCTCCCGGTGGTGCGGGAGACTTGAGCCGAAAATCTGTTTTCAAACATTTGGCATTTGCCACAAATTTCTTGCGTTTATTATAAGTTTAAGAGACCGTTCTTAAAATAGATAAATGTAGCTATAAAAAAATCCATTTAACAGGTGGCTGTGATTGATAAACAAATTTTTATTAATGATCTAACAAAAAGTGGCTCAAGTCTCCCGCTTTCCCCCTACTAGTCCAATCATTTTCGTTGTTCTTCTTCAAACTCACCACACACCAGATCGAAGTTGTTTAGTATTCGACAAGTTCCACTGAATTTAGCTGAAGCTCTAAAAGGTGTACGAGGGTGAATAGCCACAATTAAAATCATACCCGTAAACGGTGCAAGAAAACGTCCTTCCAAAAAAACTCGCCTATGAGGCTAACATCGATTTAGAGTTTAGACCTTTGATTGCAATGGGCAACGGTTGCATAACAATGAATCAATATTTTTAATCTTATCGCCACAGATTTATTTTCAGAACAACAGAAAGCTTAACAAAACACGATTAGGTGCTAAATCTTGATCTCAATCGATATTGATTTATAAATATGTATTTTGACCTATTTGCTGATAATGTTAAGCATGTTGAAATAGCACTGCAAATGAATGCGATAAGAAACTTGACAATAGGTATCCGAATGGAAAAATAATTAGCGGACGTGGTGGTAGAAATGTTGCTGATTGCTTTCCTGTTCAATTTGATTTAAAATAGCTGACAGAATGTCAGAAATTACACCGAAGTCCATGAACAGCTTGAAATAAAACCGCAAGGCTTGGTAACTCATCCACGGATAAGACAGGCACTTACATTTCACACATCTCTTCTATAAGGGATCTGAACTTTGGGACAATTCATCCACAAAGAACTGATCTAAATTTAATTATTGCATAGTGATATTTTTGAAAGTTTAATAGGGTGCCGTGAAATAACGCCGAGAGAAATAACGCCGAATTGGAAAACTCGGCGTTATTGCGCTTTCACAAAGTGAAATAATGCCGAATTTCAGAATTTGGCATTATTTCACATTAACAAAGTGAAATAACGCCGAACATTGTTTGTGAAATGGAATCATGGGGGATCATGACGTAATCTCGAATGACAAAAATCTCGAAGGCTAAAAATCTCAATTTGAAAATTCAACAAAAAATATAAGTAGAAAACCTCGCACCCACGCCCACCCCGTAATCCAACAGTAAACCCAAGCAGGGGGGTTGCAGGGGGGCAGCATGCCCCCCCATACACATTTCATAATTTGCCCAAATTACCATTGTCTCAAAAATTAATATTAATTTAAGAATGTATTTATAAAAGCAAAGTGAAATAAGGCCGACTTGGCTTTATTTCACTTTAGCAAAGTGAAATAAGACCGAACATTTAAATTCGGTGTTATTTCGCTTTCACTAAGTGAAATAACGCCGAATTTTAGAATTCGGCGTTATTTCGCTCGGCGTTATTTCACGGCACCGTTTAAAAGTACATCATCCTGTAAAGCCTTTGGTGCTAGGGAATCAAGTTTGAAAACTATAAAACTATGATAAATTATCCGAGAAGAAAATGTGGCCTATAGTTCGGTTGTCTCTTAGAAGCAGACAAGTTTTATGCGACAATGGATAAGTTTTATGAAGGTGATCTATATACGACGAGTCAATGCGGTTTTTTGAAAGAGGGAGAATGAGTGCTTTTTCTAGTGCGGGAGACGAGGTGTGCCAACTGACAGTGGCTAGCTTATAAATTCTAGCGTGTTGTTCTGCCAGGGTCTGGAGAAGTAGCTTCCACGATGAGCTATATCAGCTGTTAGGCGATATAGACATAGACAAACATTTCAGAATCGCTCGTCTTAGATGACTTAAGACATGTCAAGATAAATAAAATGTATAACTGATGAGCACAAATGCTCCGCTCGAAGAATCTTCAGCTATAAAAATGGGGGGAAGAGGGGCACATTTGAAAAAGGACCTCAACCAGCTTGGAGGCTGCAACCGGAGTAGTTAGCTAAGAACCGGTCTAACTGGAGGGGATTCTAAAAGTGGGGGGCCTAGGTTCACGCCGAAATGTAGCAAAACCAAAGAAGACAAATTTTTGCTTAAGGGCAGATGTCAACCGAAGTATTGAAACATCTGATGGTGTGGAATAAATAAACGTTGCCTTTGGCATTTTACCTCTGGCTTTTCTTCTTCAATCTGAAACCAAGAAAGGCTCGCAAATGCCATACAAATATTTTGCAGAGCAGATCTACGAAAATGGGTTATAAATTTAACTAAACTTATTTACGCGTTTAAAATTAGACTGATTTAGTCTAAAATTCTGCCGAGCAAATTGACAGCACAGCAGGAAAGTCCTCTCTGCAACCACTACCTTCATCAGGCACTACTCAGAACGACGAATCCAATAAAATTGTATGAGGCCACTCACTTTTTGGTAGTAACTCCAAGTACAATCCGTTTCTAGTCGCAGTTTTAAATAAAATTGATCACTCAAAAAATTGTACCATTTAAAATTATCACTCAAATCGCTAGGACAGCCATATTTTCTAGGTAGCAGAGGCAGTCAAATACAATACATGTTTGTAGGTAAGCTATAAAATTTAAATGCTGAATTGTTCCTTTCTATCAACAGACAGTCTTAAACAGTTGAATAGATGCCCTTAAATAAAACCAGCACTGAATCAAATATTTGCGTCAACATCCACTCAAACCATTCGCTAAATGGTTTATAAAACAACATCTTCGCGCCAGAATCTATAAGCAAACCGGCATTTGAACGGATTTCTTAACACTACTCCAAAGTCCCAACCACTGGGCTCACGCCGCATACAAAACTGATGAAATATTTAAGAACATTTACACTTACTTTATGTTCTTCTAAAAATATCCCAGTCGCTCCAATTAAGTTCTCTTCATCGAAACGGAGTTCAAAAATTATCCCGAAATAGATGCATGCACAGACAAAAATATATGGACCAGTATAAGCTATAGACAAACGTTACTACAAACCTTGAATGCATACACCGCTGCAATGTGAAAAGGCGCCAACGTAAAAATACAATCGTTGTCTTAAATATCTCTTAAATATTCTTCGTTCACTGCACTATTTTTGACAAAGCAAAAAACAAAAATATATTTATAGCACAAATATGCAAAAAAAAAAAATAAAAATTTCCCGAGATAAAATCAATTTGTTTATACACGACGAATTTTTAAACAAAAAAATATTTAATCCTTTACAAACGCGACCAAAAAAAAAACCTAATAAATGCGTTTAACTCTGTCAAAGAAGCCCGTCAAAATGATTACTAGGCACGCAACAATAATTGCCACTATTGCAAATTTTTCCCTTTTTTTTGTTGTTATACACACGTTAAGCACGTTTTATAATCATCGGAAGTCAAATCAACCGCTGAACGTCTGGCAAGATCAATCGCAAAGTAAGAACTAAACAACACAAAATGCGGGAAAATACAACAAAATCCATGTAGCTCAACATACGATTGATGTTCGCTTTTGCTTTATAAAACCGTATGCACAAAGAAAAACCGAACGACACCAAGCACAATATTCTTATCACTATTCACGAGTATAAGCTGTAGGCAGCCGCAGAACACTCCGATGCCACTCTAACTCTAGTACTAGAATATAGATAGCACCGCCAGGAATTAACTCAAATTATCTGTGAACATGTATCTGCCCGATGGCAACATGCTGATGGGGTAGCAAACACACCTGTTTCAGGGAGCTATTTTTATTTACGAATCCCAAAAAATATATTATGTTCTGTTTATACAACAAAGTCGGGCTGGTTTTTGTATCTAAACTTGTTGAGTAGATCCGATCTTTTGGGGTATTTGGACGACCACCCCACCCAACCGTTATCTGGAACACCTTTGATCTTTGAGTGGATTGCTGACGAAGCGCAGATAAATCCATCGCTAGTCTCTTGTTGAGCGGAAAGTTTTATTTTTTTCGCAGAGTATGCTGGAGGGTATTTTCGGTCTGATAAAAATGAATGAACTGATAACAAGTGAATATTGCTTTTGTTTTGTTTATTTTTAGTTCGCACGTTGTTCGCATTGTCTTTGTGCTTCATTGTGGTGGTCGTAATGCGTACCCATGCAATGTACGTGTACGTATCTCTGCGGTGGAAATTTGTAGATAAATCAGCGTTATTGCAAACAAACATTGATTTCGAGTTTGCTATGTCAATTTGTTGTCTACATCAGCTATCACATGGGGCGGTATGATGAGATTAGGATTTGTTTGTTAGCACTTTTGGACGTTATTTGTGTTCATACAGTCGCGAGAGAGAGGCGCTAACTTTGAATGGATGCTAAGAATACAAGTAAACATAGGCGATGGGTGGTTGGAGATGGAGATGGAGATAGTTGATTGATTGAGCGTAAACATCGCTGTGACGTACGCACTGTAACATAAAACTTTCAAATTAGCATGACAAGTCCAATAACACTTTTGTGTCGGGTCGACTGCACATTTTTCGTTATTTTTTGTGTCGTTGAAAGTGGAGCGAACTTCGTAATTGAGAAGTAAAACAACAACAAAAAATGCAACGATCGTCAATTTTTGGACAAGCCATGGTTAGGTATATACATTTTTCGTTGCAATATTTTCAGTTGTTTGTTGAGTCTTGCGGAATAAATTTTATTTTACTCGAGACAATGGCCGATCAGTTGAGGGAGTTTTTCAGAGAACGTGAGATTTTTGTTACCGGCGGGTCAGGTGATTCGTGTGATTGGAAATGTGAAGCAAATTGTGTAATTTATGTGAGTTTTAAGGTTTCCTTGGGAAAGGATTGATTGAGAAAATTCTACACTCGTTCAATGTGAAGAGGATATATTTGCTTATGCGGGAGAAGAAGGGAGAGTTGCCGGCAAAGCGTCTAGAGGAATTAAAAAGTGATAAGGTAAAGGTTGTTTCATAGTTTGCTGTCCGTGGGCATTTAAAAACTAAGAACTTTAACCCTTTCGACCCCAGCGTTGCCTGAGAGCAATTTCTGTTGTTCAAGGGTTAATAAAAATTGTTTCTTTTGTTTTTTTCGTTTGATTCTTAATGATAACGGTTGTTTTATGTGTCTGCCCAACATTTGTGCAAATAAAAACACATTTGAATATCATTTAGCTAATTTATGTTCAATAGACTGCACGTGCGTCGTCGAAAATACTTTTGTGAAATTTGGTAGAGGTATTAAAGTCAGTGACTAATTTTAATGTAGAAAAAAAACTAAAATTCTGTAAATGAAATAGTTTTCAGCAAAGATCAAACTGAACGTTGTAAAAGTTGAATTTTGTTAGTTTTGAATAGTTATCAAGTGAGTGATTTTTAAAATAGTAATGTTGCTTGTGGGCAACCTTGGGCAATTGTGGTGATCAATATATTTGCGCTTAGATATGAGACCGCAAGAGCAAGGTCTGTCAAAGGGGTCGATTGGGATCGATAATGTCCAAATGCCTTATGTGTAAGGTCCATCTTTGCTGTAATACCAATAAAAACAGTTTTTTGTCCATACCATTGCCCAACGTTGCTCAAAAGCAACTTGTTCGAATAGTGTTTGAAAACGTGCACGCAGAAATTTTAACTTTAACCGAGTTGAATTTTTGCTCGGTTAAAAAAATGTGTTAAAGTCAACTAAGTCTCTGTAGAAAACAAACGAGTATTTGTTGTTGAAAACTAGCGAGTTAAAAAGGGTTATATATACTGTTAAAAGTAACACACTTTATCAGTTGGTATCAACCATGTTACTCTGTTGTTATTAGATATTTTGTTATTTACGACAGAGAAAATTTGGAGAGGAAATTGATAAATCGATTATTTTTAAGTTTCGTTAAACAAGTTGACTCGGTTATTTTTAATCCACTAACTCTGTAAGAGCTATATTAACAGTATCACTTGGTAGTTTTTAACCGAAAGTTGGTTGATTTTAAATAAGTGATTTTTCTGCGTGTGATTGCAAATATTTGAAAAATCTAACAACGGCAAGTTCAAAGAAAGTAAAAAAAAACTTTAATGAACCGAGTCCAAAATCCTTGAAAAAAACGGTTCCGAAATCGCCCCCAAAATCTTTCGAAAAACGCTCCAAATTGCTCAAAATGCGTAGAAAAACTCCGAAAAGAAAATATATTTTTTTAAGTGTTGGGCTGCTAAATCACGCACCCCCTGTGGGTCTACATTTATTGGAAGTTGGTAAGGCTAGCACAGAGCAAGTAAAGTGTTTAAAATGATTGTTCTCTTTAAAAACTTTCAGTGCAGAAATATCTTTAAGTATCACTTCAACGTACATCCTCACTTTAGGACAAGACTGATCAACTAAATATCCCAATTGTAGATATTCGACGTGCTGCGAAAAGTCAAGCCGGACGAGTTGCAAAAACTCGTCCCCATCGCCGGAGATATTTCTCAACTGGACCTCGCCTTATCGTCCGATTCCACTGAACTGCTTCAAAATGTCTCCATCGTGCTGCATTCGGCAGCCACTATTCGCTTCGATGAACCACTGAAAACGGCAATACTAATCAATGTACGTGGCACTCGGGAAGTCCTTCGCCTTGCTGGAAATCTGCCAAAGTTACAAATTTTCCTGCACATTTCCACCCTGTTCAGCAACTGCAACCGAAAGTACATAGACGAGAAGGTGAGTAGGAACTACATTTGCGAGTGTTTGCTGTCGTTAAAAAAATGAAACACTAGATTTACCCATCTCCGGCGGACTGGAGGAGCTGCATTAAAATTGCAGAACACTCGAACGAGGACTGCCTGCGTTTACTTTCGAATAAGTAATGATGAGAGGAGTAGACCGTATATCCAAGTAGGTAAATGTTATTCGTTGCAGATTTACCCAAGGTTTCCCCAATACGTACACCTTCACGAAGGCCCTGTCCGAGCATGTGGTCAATGATTTTCGACAAACAGTCCCGATTGTCATTATCCGACCGTCAATTGGTAGGTGTAGCTGCACTTCTTGTATGCAATTTTTTTACCTCTCACTTGCTTTTAGTGTTGTGTGCCCTCTTCGACCCCGTTCCGGGATACACCGACAACATGGCCGGTTCGACGTCTATTGCCGTCGCTGGCGGAGCAGGTAAGTGCCAGGGAAATTTATTTTTAACCAGTACACCCACTGATTACATTTACCCAAGGGCTTCTGAGGACTCTGCTGTGTGATCCCGATATGACGCCTAACCAAATCCCCCTAGATCTGGTGACCAGAATCACAATTCTTTCTGTTTGGAAGGCAGCCAGCTACCAGCAAAACAGGTAAACCAAGCCATCACAAAAATTTATCAACTTATCGAACAACTCCTTTTTCAGGCTGCCCTTCATTTGCAATGTCTCTGGAGAGATTTTCCCCGAGTTCAGCATCCGGTCACAGCTGACGATTTTGGGAGACATCTGGAGCCACATTCCGTACGGAAAGATGTTCTGGAAGCCATCCGTCCATCCGACATCCTGTGAGGCCTACTACCACATGCGGGTAAGTAAAAAGACTTGTGTATATCCTGACTTTCATATTTGGTACCTATATTGGGCAGTTCTTTTTTACTCAATTGATTCCGGCGGTTATGGGCGACACATGCTTGCGTTTGGGAGGACACAAACCAGTGTTGGTAAAGTTCCAAAGAACCATATTCAGTGCGATCAAGTTTTTTCAGTTCTTCTTGGCGAGTTCATTCAAGTCTGGGATCTCCAATATGGTCATGCTTATGGAGGAGTCGGAGAAATTGTGAGTTGGTATCAAGATGGTTGAGAGTTTTTTTTGTTAAGTGTGCCCTGCTTGTAGTAACGGATTTGAGACACAGACAGAGTTCATCCGTGATCCTGTGGAGTATGCAAAAACAGTTGCGATGAGCTGCCGTCGATTCATATTGAAGGAGGACGATTTGGATTTGCCAAGGGCTAGGCGGCTGTATAAGTGGTAAGGCTGTGGAAAGTATTTCAGATGTTCTTAGTTTGGTTATCCTCTTTCTCTTTCGTTGAAGGTTGTGGCTCGCGGATATGGCATTGAAGGCAGTTCTGTTTTTTGCTTTGATTTTCGTCCTTCTCAGGACAGTTTGTTAGGAAAAACGCATGTACAGATATTGCCAGCAAAATATATAAAGCTTTAAAATAACGACTTTAAGTTCTTGAAAATTGGTCGGTTAAATCCAAGGTATACGCGAAAGTATTAATATCACCGGAAAGAGGTCGGTGTCTCTTCTATAGAAAAATGTTTACAACACCAACGGGTGTCCGATGATAAAGGTATTGAACGGTGCAATCATAGACGTTTAGCATAGGTCCTCTGCTGCATGATGATCTTAAGGATAAATCCCAAATTTTAAATTAATTTTAGTGAAGGGTGTCCTTTAACTATAGTTCATAACTCCCAAAAACCGTTCGAAAAGAGTAGAAAGAAGCCTTAAAAATCGAGTTCAAAAACGGGCCGAAAAACTCGTCATAAAACGGGTTGAAGAACACTTCGAAAAACGAGAGTAAAAACCTACTCAGCAATATCCGAACCTGTTTAATGGGAAAGGGCTAAGTCACAGCTCAAGCTTACTCTACTTTAAGCACCTTGAAATGGCAACATGAGATAAGTGTACAGATCGTATGTTAGATCGTTGAATGACAAGTGACTGTTATAATGATTAACTTAGACCAGCATAATGGGTCCGCTGTGCCACTTTAAGCACATGGACCACGGTTCAAAAAATAAATTCTTATAGTCAGATCTATATATGTTTTGCGCTTTACTGATCTTTTAAGAATTGTAATCTCCAGATAACATAGTTCATCAAAGAAGTAGGCAGCTATCTTGAAGCCCTTAAACCTGGAGCTTTTGACTACCAAAGTCACCTAGTAGGTACCTACGTGACGAATAAATTTGTTCTCCTGGACCCGCCTTTAAAATCCTCCAAATAACTGTCCTAATATATTTACCGACGCTTAAATTCGGTCATAGGTTATGTTGGTTAGGTAGAGTGGGGTTGTGAGTTCGTCACAAAAGACCAGGCACCATAGCGGGCAAATCGCCATCCCCATAATCCGGTCATAAGTTTTGAAGACTTTTTTCTCACAATTCGCAATTGATCTCTAATATTCTTGCAAAGTTTCATTATCGGTCACAAAAAGCTTTTAACAGCTCTCTATAATACAACTCAGACATATATTTTAAATAGGCCACATCGCTACCATACCAAACATGACACGCCCACAAAACAACACAAAGTCTGTTTTATTTTGAAGGAAATATCTTGGATGTCGGAAAAGTACTTTATGAGGTAACACACTTAAGCTTAGGATTATAGAGGTGTATTTTCTTTCATTTGAGATTATCCAAGATTTTTAAATTTACCCGAATATATAAGACGAAATGTCTTCTCCTTCTTTTCCGAAACATAGACTAACCAAAGACGCACTTAAACTTACTAGAATCGTCAATGAAGTCTATATGTTCAAGCACCTTGCCGTAAGCGAGAGGAGGCGTACCTACATCCTACAATATTCATAAAAACTTAAAAACGGTTACAATTTCAACGCTTTAAGTAAATTTCTCACTTCTTAGACTTGAGACTGAAAATTACTCTCATTCCTGTAAAAGGAAAATTGAATGGAGTCCATAAAGTCAATCCAAAACACGCTCTATAAACTGAACTAATCTTTTATAGTTAGTTTCAGCTGATTTGAAAATCCTCAGTGAAATGCAGTGACTCTGTTTTTTTATTAAAGCGATATACAAACAACACGTAATCAAACACATCTCAGGAATCAGGATACACCCTCACGTGGGCAAACTATTCTGTGTGTATTGCTGGCAGCACGTGGTTAAGCAGAGGCGAAACTTTATCCCCAAAGAACAATATCCATAACTCTGCTCTGTTGGTATAATGAATACAGCAGCATATCGGATGACATACTTATACTCATATTGACGTCCTTTCGTTCGGTGTTTGATATCGGACATCGACAGTCGCCACAAGTGTGGGCAGGGCAGTGCGTAAAGCCGCACAAAATACATTTCAAATTTCATTCGTCGTGTAGTTAGAATTTTGAAATGAAATCAACCACTACCACTGTTCATTGAATTTATAAAAACATGGTGAGATGTCGCAAGTAATAATGTATGGTGTTGAAATTTTATCGCATAATATTTGGAAGCATAATTCGATATCCAGCAAGGACTTGCCGTGATTAACACAATTTGGGAAGTATTTTGGTTATTTTTGCCGTAAGCCTACTAAAAGGCAGATGGTGATGAAAAGGCAAACCTAATGTAAGAGGTACGCTTTTATCGTCCAAAGCAGTCAGAACAACGTTGACATAAATCCAGTACCGGTAGGCAAAAGTGTAATTTGAGAGAGAGGCACAAAAGGTCAGACTATCTATCTATCTATACTTTAAAACGAGACAGTTACTAATCAACTTTTTGGATGTCGCAAGCGTTATGGATTATGGTCTATGGGAAGTTGATCTTCCCTATATCTTTCAGTGGCAAAATACGTATTGGCAGTTAGCACTAGCACTTAAAGCGGCGTATCTATCTATATGGTCTTTTCGTTAAGCTGAAAATCCGAGCTCACGACTGTTTTACTCACAAGGTAGTCGCACGTTTGCCTTGTCTTAATTATTTACTTATTTTGTAATTTTTAAGCAGGGATTCGGTAGGTACCTTAGAAAAGTCACTAAATGACTATAGATAATCAAATCAAAATTAAACTTCGGAGCCCTTTTCGGAAGCAGGCGAGTATAGAATAGAGCCAACTATTTGGACATCTGAAAGGCGTCTGGTATGAAGTCTTACATCTTACTTGGGAAGTTACCTCCTTAGGAATAACTACAACAACTCTGCGGATGGAAGAAAAACTTTATTTTTGGTAAATCGATTCAAGTACCTAGTAGTATTTGGGTTATCATCGGCTTTCTTTCCCAAGGAGTAATTATTGCTGATCTGTATTTTTTGCTAAATGTCTGAACTATTGACCAAACTTATGGACTTTGGAACAAGACAATAAAAAAAATTGTTAAAAAATCAGTGATTATAAATACAGATTGAGTGCCAAACAAAATTGTTTATTAGCAGCGTGTTTAACTTCGATCTCAAAAAGTAAAGTAAAGTAGGATTTTTAGCATGCAATTACAACAACTATTGCGAGTCTCGAAGTGCCAAGTATAGCGTAGTTTTTGTAATTTGCGTGCGGAAAATCCTACTGTTCTTTGCTTTGCTGAGATCGAAGCTTAAAAAAACAGGCCTATTGTTTCATGGCCCCGACTTGCTCAGTAAATCATAGTACAGTCGTTAAAAAAGCACATGTGGAACAAGTCAAGTACAAAATTGAAAGTTACATATTATAGAGTTATTTCTATTCGTATGTTCAATATTCGCATAAACATAATTTAAGCCTTTGGTTATATATATTTCAATGAACCCGACCCACAAATTCAGTCATTAGGATTTGGCATAAAGTCACAGGTTTAAATTGTTACAAAAATGAGACTCACTCAAGCAAGTGACAACGAGAAGCTAGAAGCCTAAGGGTCAATGAAAACAATTTTCAAACTAGATATCTATTTTATGTTACTATACCCAAAATGATGAAGAGTTCCATTCGAAGTACTGATTCGATTACAAATACTCTACAAACCTCTTTTTAGAGAGTACAACCGATAGCATCTGTTGGTCTCTCAAAAAAAAATGCATTTTATCTTTATGACAACAAATAGAGAAAAATGTCCAAAATCACCTTTTAGAGATCAAAAGTGCAGGCCTTGACATAGCAATACCGAAACCAAAATCCTTGCGAAGAAGCTACTGAATGCAAACACAATTCTCAAGAGTGTGTATAAATGGTAAATTTAAACCATAAATCGCATTCCATTCGTGAATACACACTGTGCCCAACCGGCTTTGTTATCTTTACACCTTAACATGCTTAACACACACAACAGCAGCTCATGCACTGCATTGTTCTGTTACATTATTACCCTTGTATTCGCCTTTCCGTTGCAAAACACTTCTTCTTACCCAATTAACATTTCATCACTGTTAAAACACATGCTCTTACCTATTTGCTATGGGTCACGGTCATTCACCGATCGATTGTTGCAGTCGGTTGCGGTTTAATTGCACCAAAATGTTCTTTTCTTTTGTTGCAAACACTTCGGACTGATATACAACACGTGTTGTATTTAGCCTTTTAAGAAAACAAGAACGATTTGTGGTTGCGTTAAATTTTACAAAATTTTCGCGCCAAAAACTTTATAAAATATTAAGCGGCCACCGGCTGAAGAGCTCCTCGCTAGGACTCCCCTACTCGGGGGAAATCTAAGTGGACACTGAACAACCGATTTGATGGCACATCACGTGGAAGCACTAGATTCGTGTCGCAGGATGTTGTCGCAAACACCTGATGAATACACTGACTAAGACGATGACGAATATTTATGTTTTTTTAACAGCATTGTTGTTGAGACTTGAGAGTGAGAGTATTGCATTCGTTGTTTTTTGAATGCGCATGAATATTGAGAAAAAGTTTCGGAAAGTTTTCGAAATAGAACGGTGTTATATCTACTTCAAGAAGTCGTGTAAAAATAAGGTTTGTGTATAGGCTATTGCGAAATTTAAGTATTTATTTCAGGAAAGGAACCGGATGTAGGCTAGGTACCTACAGCGACTGGAAATGAGTATTTCAAGTAAATGAACTAAAAGTTGTGAGGTCGTCATAATTTCCTCAATTGGTTTATTGTTGAGAATGCTAAAACATTCACAGGGCATATTTTTTAGTGTCCAGGGTTAATTTTACGAGCTCACAATGGCGAAATTGTTCATATAAAAATATCCATTGTACACATTGGCGTATTCTATAACGAAATTTGAAGCTAACATTACCCCGTAGCTTCGGTTAGCTTATTTGCTGTTAGGTACTCAGAAGAGGGTACTGTCATCATTGCTGTGCAAATAATTATTAGAGGTTGCTTTCCACTATGAGAGATCGCTCTAAAACCCTAAAAAAAAAAACTTGTAAAAATGCAAACTGATACCACTAACAATTCGTGAGTTGTTGTATTTTTAAGAACTATTAATATAAACTATATGCAATTTTCTTGTCGTACGGGTTACAGAATTCTTTCTCTGAATTTAAATTCACATATTAATATTTGTCTTTTATTTGGTCCACATTTCTTAAAAATCCCTTTCGAAAGAATTCTGTAATCGATACAAGAAAATTGCATTACTTTATATTATACTTCTTAAAAATGCAGAAACTCACGAATTGTGTCCCTTCAACTGGACAAACAGGTCGTTGTTTCGCATTTTACGGTGGAACGTGCTAACGCAGTTTGTGTAAGTATCTTGTTTTTAGTAAACCCAAGTGTAATTCATTTAAAAAAGGGAAAGGGTACGCACGAAACTTTCTCGTTTAGTGAGAGTCTGACTGACTTTCAGAGTATTCAGCAAATCGAAAATTGAAGACACAATTTTTTTGAAAACATCCATTTGACTGTAGGTTTGCATTTTGCTCAAAATCGTTATCTTCGTTTTCCGGTAAACTAAAAAAAAACTAATTTAAAAAAAATACTTTTTTCAAAAATCCATTGTACGATAATATAGAGAAAAACTGAGTTCGCATTATAAATGACCACATTACCCTAAAAATAAATTTTTGTTACAATCGTATACCGTTTTCGAGATATGTCTAAATTTCAAAAGTATACCGTTTTCGAATTTTTAGCCAAAAACTCGGTACGGTCATGATAACCTCACCTACTTAAGCTTAAATATCGATTTCGGTTGAAATCGTTAGAGCCGTTTTCGATCAAATGAAACTGGTTCGAAAATTGTATATGAGAAGTACCATTGATATTGAGGTTACCTTGCAAAAAAAAAACCTCAGGAACTGCAAGCCCAAAAACTCCAAATCCGAGGTTTAAACGTAATCCGGGAAGCCGTTTACGCTGTAGGCCTGTGCAAGGACGGAAAGACGGACAGACCGGACAGAATTTTGGGACCCAATTTTTTGAGTTCCTCTATCATCGTAATATCAGAATTGATTAATATCTCGAGTTCTAAATTTTTTACAAAAACAATATATGTACCTATCTTTCTCTTACTACGTAATGGAGAAAGTTAAAAAACTGAATGCAAACGATTAACCAAAAACTTCCATAGAAAAATGAATATTGTAAATAACAAAATATTTGAGGTGAAGGTGAATAACGATTATTCGTAAGGTCCAGTGTGTTCAAAAGGCGTTTTTCAAAATAAAGACCTTTTACAAGTAAAAAAATCTTTCTCTTGTAATTTGCGATGTTGAAATTTCACAGAAACCATAATAAATTAATTCACACTTGCGTGATTTTAATCAGCAAACCTACATTTATGTATACTCTTTGTAGTCACAGTTAACTAAATTCTTACTTTTTATTCAATCTTCTTTAATCCTTTTTAAGGCTGCAGTCTTTCAGCATATCGCATCAGATTCAAAAGCTGACGATTACCTTTATTACCATCGATTAGCTCTATTCACTCACAACCTTGAGCGTGAACATCTTACAATTCAGAACATGCTTTCGCCTACCGCATCATCATAAATGCATGTATAATAGGCAATTTAGAGAAATCCTTTCGATTCATCTTCGGCTTATTTCCCATATCCATTCAAAGGCATCAAACATTTCCACATCGTTTGACACGAGACTTTTCATCTGAATTTCAATCGTCTATTGTCGTTGGTTTATGAACCAAGGAAAGCTATATATCTATTCCGTGAAGCAGATATCCTTGAACGTCCTCCATTACTTCCCATCATCGGAGTGAACGTATATGTCAATGTGTGCGTATACCGTGAATATCGCATATTCGATTCACTTTTCTTCTCCGTTCAACCGCAGACAATAAAAGTACATTTCAGTTAAAAAGGATGTATTGAGGGATTACCTTGTTTTATCTTTATTACTATGGCGTAGTACTTAAAGAGTGACACTGGCGTGACATATTAGTGCAGGCATTCAGTGAAAACCACATTCTGTTAGGGGGCTCTAAGAGAGACCTTTCTCGTTCATTCCATTCGTTTAGATATTTTGCCGAACATTAGTGCATTAACTATAGTTAAGTGTTTGAACTTTTTTTGTTCAAACTTTATGCTCTATAGTTGAGTGTGCTGGGGTAACGCTTTCGCTGAGACATGCGCTCACTGAATATACCTTGCTCATTTCGCTGAACAACAAACTGTTTTAAAGTTGTCATGTATTTGAGGGTAGTTGTAGTGACTTCAGTAAGGGTATCTGCATCTTTTAAGCAAGTAATTCAAAGCAACAATTTTTTAAATGGAAACATTGCTATCTTTCATGAATTTTTAAGGCACCCTTTTGCTTCCTCTGGGTTGTCACATTTTGTTCTATATACCTTTAATTTAGATATAAATAATTGGTGATTCTTCAATCAAAATGTTGTTGCAACGTCAACAATTTCACAATTGAAACAAAGGTATTACTTGCGATTCTTAGATGAACTCGCCTGCGAGCTAAATCCTTCTCCTGAGGATTGCAAACGAGCAAAATCGAGTCGTTATTTAGTGGGTTGCTGGTCTACTACATGCAAGGACGCTTTCGCTTCATCGGGATATTTCAGAACGGTTCCATAACAAAAGTACCTAATTCAATACTAAAATTCGGTAACCAAAACAATTTTTATAAAAATAAGGCACAATGTCCCAAAATTAAGCCTCTTGCGCTTAAGTCTTTGTCGTAAGTGGAACGGGTCACCCAACCCAGATTTATGAATTTTTCCATTTTTCGGGATTTTTTTTTTAGATCTTACGTATTTAAGCTGTACTTATTAGAAATATGCATTTTTCAAGCGCCCAACAAACTTCCATTTGCTATTTATGTATATATTATATTCGTACGTATATGAATGTGTACAAATTTCAAACAATCTTTCAACTAAATTAGCAATATCTGGTAGTCTCAGATTTTACACGTTTCTTTTTTCTTCTTCTTATTTAACAGAAATTGATTTTACATTCAAATATCGCCTGAAAGGGTTTTTAAATACATTTTTGTGGGAAAAACATGCTCCCCATTAAATATTCCACAAATTCTAAGTAAATCAAAAGCAATATATTGTAGGAGGACAGATAATGTAATGAGCTTCAGACAATCTATGAGTGACATCTCTTCTGATTACAAATTGTAATCATCTAAAGATAAAACCATTGAAGTCCCTTAGAATGGACAGGGACACTTAAAATTGGAAATCCCATTTTGCTTCTTGACTTATCCGCATCTCTTTTGTTGTTAAACATACATAAAGTTGCCTACAGCCAGTCCATATAAAACAAGTCAACTGCCTTTGCCTTTAGTAAAAATCAATTTATTTAGGGTGTGCCATCTGGCGGCATTTTTAAGCGTGTGTCATGAGTCATTCCAGTGGAAACTAGTCCCAGTCTTTCATATTTTCCTGTTTTCGAGTAGTGTATATACCTACCACACCAAATTACGTAGTACAATTTCGCAACGAATGTGTATCCATATCCATCAGTTATCAACTACTCCTCAGACGCAGATAAATTATGTAAAATATGCGTCTGCAGCTGATGTTCTCAAAAAAAAAAAAAAAATCAATAGGGAATATACGAGTTACATTAGGGAAGCCTCAAACTGTCATTACACACATCATACAAGCACATTGCGCCATATACATCACACTTGGGGAGTCATTTGCATATATTTTCACTTTATGAAATTTCCATAATTTTTTTCAATTTCTTACCCAGGAGGTGGTGAAGCAAAGGATTTGGTATAGGAATAAAACGCCCTCCTTGGAAGGAAGCGTGCATCTATTAGTGCTGGTTTTTGCGATGAGTTCATGCGGAGTTATATGTTTAAATGGAGCTCACATTTCGCCACATGGTTCCTGCGACAATTGTTAATATAGTAGAAAGACAAGCGTTGACGTTGAAATTCTATGTAAAAAAAGAGGGTTTCTCTGAATCTCAATTTTACATTACCCTTGGGGGGAGGTTTCACGTAAAGCTGGACGTTTGCTCGGAAGAAAAATATGGAATTTCTTAAAAAGTTTCAAGCCAAAATATAAACAATGTTCATCTATTTTTAAAATAACTGCAATGGCCTGAAATATTTCGTTTTTCTTATAAATTCTTCTAGAGAAGTAGCAAAAATATACCTAGGTACTCATCTTAAATACTCCTCCTTACACAATTCAAAATAAAAAAAAATAAAACCTGAATGGTAACTAAAAGACAAAGTAAGGCTAGCAACTTCACAAAAAGCATGATGCAGACGACCGACGTTTGTTGGTACACTTTCCATTGTACAGAAAAGTTTTGCAATCTCTTTTTCATAAAAATGCGTCAGCATTGTTACCTACATAAAAGACTGCCAATAAACGACTGTGCGTCAGTGCATTTATCGCACCCATTCTGTGTGCCTCTTCAAGTCGCATTATTTCTATGGCGTTTTTGTATTCCCTGAGCTCCTAAGCAAATAAACAGTTTGAATAATGCTTTTTTAAGATGAAGATGAAAAAGCTATGAAAATGGAAGCGAAGGAGGAAAACTTCATTGAATAGGGAAACATGATGCGCACAGAACAAAATGGCTTTTTGAATGAGAACCCCAATTAGCTTGGGGAAATTTCTGTGTTACTCTACGGAGAGTCCTTTGCGCCCTTGAGGGGTTAACTGGTTGCATCTATAGTAAGACTTTGTTCACCTAGTTTCGCTTCCTTTCGTGTTCAAATAGAATTAAATAAGCCGTGTATATAAAAATGCATGCACACCCATCTCTGGATGCAGATGCAGTAAACTGGCATACATTTTGCTTTCAACAAAATGCCAACTCCACTGTCTGAAAGTAATATTTTTCCGGCAGATTCGGTTTTTTTTTTTCTTCCTTCTCACAGTTAGATAGCCTGCGTTTTTGGTTTTGCATCTCATCCACTTGAGAGTAATCCAATTGTGATGCCGCATGCACTTGTGCTATATTGTAGTGGCGCGTGATAGATATTGCACCATAACATAGAAAAAAATAAGTGAATAAGCATGAGTTGAAGTGCAGTCTGTTGAAATGTTTTGATAAAGCCACTTTAGCATTTCCTCAAAGTTGGCAATTTCTCAAGGAGCTATTTAGCTAATTTTATACTCAATTTCGCTAGGAGTGGGGATGACCGATAGCAATGCAAATGCAAAGCGTAGCAAGTGTCTTTTTGAAATGGTAAAAGAGTTCATAATGCTTCAATAGGAGACATGAAGAACTGTTATCTTACAATCTGCGATTTGTTGATATATTTAAAGGAATAAACCAAGCTTATGGCTCACATGACCTATGAAAGCTCTGCTGAAATAAAAAATAATAACATCCGGTTCCGGAGCGACACAAGCAAACAACGCCGTTTTTCTGTTTAAAGTCAATCCGAGGACGAAAATTCATCGGAAAGATAAATTCACATGATCTGTGATTAGCTTTATGCGGTGAACAACTACATTTATACAAAGCGCAATCCGATTAAGCGACACGTCACACGTCTTAACTAGAACGTCACAATGCATATTGCATATGCCCAACATTTCGAAGTAATAAAGGAGTTCTCCAACATGGGCTTGGTCGATCTGATTTCGCAACGAAAGGAACGAAAAAATTCAACGAAGTAAGCACTTCCGAAAATCCACTGAAGAAGGTAATCCTATAAAAGAAATTAATTTTTCTGAGCTTAATCTTTCATGTTAATGTTAATCTTGGATTCACTCGAAGTCGCGTCGGCCGGCGTGTGTACTTGCCCGAGAAGTTTCACCTTCCGCCTAAGGGTATACCAATATTTTTCCTGTAATGGTTTGTTGATGAGAAAAAATATAGGCGGTCATAGAGAAGTTAGTGTGTACAAGATATTTTTGAATCGAAATGGGTGCACAATTCAGGGCGCCAACAATTTTAATTATTATTACCATATAATTAAGGATTGAGAGTCTTATGTCGTTTTCCATTGGTTTCACTCGGGGATCCACTCATTCTGTAGTCCAATGGAACAAGAAAACTGCTTCTGATTGAATCCACAAGAGTATTGTTGAAATGCCAAAAAATAATCTACGGCAGCCGTCAGTTGACTTGTATAAAATATACAAACTACACTTGTGTGAGTGCTTCTTGAGTGGATTCTGATCTGACTTCAAATCCAGAAGCAAAATTCTCTCCTCAGAAATAATTTTTTGTGCGAATGGAACGGTTTCAGAAGTGATTTTTTTTTGATCCCGGACTATCCCGGACGCTTCTTTTTGCCCAATGGAAAACGACATTATTAGCTGGGGAGAGACTCACTGCCGACTGTATTTCACTGAAGGTACCATCTCTAAATATCGACTGGTATATTGGCCAAGAATTTTCGATAAGATCAAGATTTCGTAAGATGAGATTTATCCTCTTTGATGGCAAAATGGTGAAAAAACTGGACACAGAAACAACTGCCTCGATTCTGTGTCATCATTCTCATCATCAGTCATCCTCTACATGGGAAAATATAAACAATATCCTGCGACATACTTGTATTTTTAGAAATTCCTTCACGTGCACGGTTCGCATTTGTTTACATGAACATTTTGAAATTTGTTTTCAAATCGAACCACATGGTGTTGTGGTTCCCTCGCTTCCTTCTTGGTTCAACAAAAGGCCATTGACGGCACTGCTGGCGCAATTTCGACATTCTATCGATATCAACTACAAAATAGTGCATCCCATGAGAGTTTATATGGCAGGAGAATTGATATTGAATAGTTTTCTATGGCAGTAGGTATGCTCTTTAACACCTGTTGTAGGGAAAATGCAACACTGCTCTGTACTTCCGTGCAATTATTTTGCCATTTAAATTGCACAGTCGAGTGCACTTGCAGCAGATTCGATTCGAAATTTCACGTTCGACGGTGGATGGACTGAACATAGTCGAGTTATTTGTATTCTCCTTAGAGAGGTGGAATTTAATTCCTGATATACTGGACGGTGTTCCAATTGCATTTGCATTAAAATTTGGAGCCGGGTGGTATCGAAAAATTACTCTAGGGATGTGCAAATAAGTTCAGCAAGAAGATCTGAAAAGTGTTCCACATGTGCACAATTGCACAGGCATTAGGCAACTGCCCAATACGGTCAGTTGTCGTATGTTACAAAGTTCCACAACGTCGTCCTACCATTTTCGTCCCTTTATTCCTAACTGCCAAGCCCATGCTATTCTTATACGCATCTTAAGCATTGGAAGCGAGCCCACCAACCTTCAATGATTTTTTGTGGGCAAACTTAAAAATCATCATGTATCGTAATCAGGACAAAACCAATCGAATAAAGTAGTACGTTCACATACACAATTCTCTTTTTGAAAGCAATTTGGTCTCAATCTTCAATTTTCCAAAGCAAACTTTTACGACTAACTTTCCGTTGTCACAGGCTTCAACCCAATGCGGAGAAGGTTGCCAATAAACTTGTTGAGAGGCGAATACTGCCAAACAACATACCTAATTAAACTTTACTAAATACTGAAAAATATCGACTGATTTGATTACATCCTAACGGCATAGGCCAAGGAGTTGAATAAACAATGAAAGGATAGAGAATTTATTATATCAATAAATAGAGGGGAATTTGTTGAATGAGTGTTTCAACAAAATGATCTAGTTCAAAAATATGTTCAATCGATTTCATGAAACTTCCCTCCAGATGCAGACATGGCTGCACTTCTCTCAGGTACATTTATATTTTATACCCGAAACATGCATCACAGAAATGTAGCCACATATGTAGGTAACATCTTACGGTAATGTCTTTATCAAAATGAATTATGAAATCTGCCAAATACATAGGTCGACTTATTTGCTTTGAAGTTAGTCGAGAACGAGAGGGGAAAGCAACCTTTTGAGACGTTGTAACTTTATGCGACTCAACATATTGATCTTTTCCGGTGAAGGAAAAAGAAATTCCTTCAATGGTAATTTATTTTAAATGGGACGTAAAATACTTCGTGCAATGTGTATAACAGCTCATGGCAAATCCTATTAGGTTAACCAAAGAAAACCTCATAAGGGAGTCTTACAACTGTGGGGAGAAATAAAGCGAAAATAAATGAAATTGGGAAATTTTTGTTTGGAAACATCTAGGAATTTCAAAAATTCAATTGTGGTTTAACATTTGTGCTTAATCTTATGGGGGAAGTATAGGTTTAGTGAACCTGGTGTATTCAGAAAGACTTGGGTTACTGGGTTATGTTTCTGTTGTTAAGTTAAACAAAGTTATAAATTGTACCTACCTACAAGTAAAGATGACACCTTCTAGTGGTTTAAAGTTCTATAGTTATAAGAAAGAAAACACATCGCCCAAAATTTTGTTGCAATTTTTTTCCATCCAATTGGATATATAAAATTCAGAAATTCATATTCCATTTGGTCCAAATTTCATAAAAATCGCTTTTGAAATAGGCCGTAAGCAGTTCAAACAAAAACGTGGAAAAAAATAACGCGCCATTGATATTGGAATATTGAAGCTCTCACTGACTTAATGATCTCAGGTGATGGGTCGAGAAACTCGAGACCGTCCATTTGCGGTCAACGACAGGGTTCAACAGGGCTACATTAACGTGGTTCCGGAAGACGAGCTCGGTTTCGATCACAGAACATCCTACCGAAAATTAGGCGTCGACGGTAAACGCAGGTCTTTCACTGTTCCAAAATGTATAATGGCGACCGAACTGGAAGGAGACAAAACTTAAGAACCACGCCTGTCAACTGAACTACAGACAGCCCCCACCCTAGAGTCCGAAATCTGAATGGCAGTTTTTAAAAAAGAGGTGTGCTGCAGCAGATTTCTCATACCTATAGAAATCCAGAGTTCACATCAGGCAGGTAACAGACATTTTTATCTGAGCTACATTATTTAATAAAATTGCTTGTCTCTTTGTCTGTGAACTTTAATTTGTTTCACTGTTAAATTACTCAGCCAATACCTACAATTTTGTTGACCATAACAAAGGACTTAATGGAGCAATATTTAATGTCTAAATAAATAGTTGTCGTAGATCTTTAAGGAAACCTATGCCAGCTTCTACACGCATTTTTACTGTGTGAGTTAAAAAAAAAGTTCTCGCTATAGGTCCCTAGGCCTAGCTTCTCACAAACATTCGTTTTGCGGGACCTACAATAACTAAAACTTTTCCGGAGATCAAACCTCCTCAGTAGTCCCCAGCACTAACCGCTGAGCTCACGCTCAAAGCAACCAAAGCTTGAAAAAAAATTTCGACATGTTGCATCTTCGGCGGACTTAATGGTATAACTGCACAAGAAACTAGCAAGCGATTCTTCGCTTTTAGTCCCCTCCTTTGAATTTTTTTTCTAAGGCATAGCACTGAAAAGCTTATTCGCACTCAAGAGCTTTTTTGTACAATACCAGACAATATCTTAACAAAATTGTCGTTCCCCTTTAGACTCCTCCTTATAGTCCCAAAGTCTCTATATTTTGAGTGGGGCCGTTTTTGCCTCGTTGAAATCATTCCAACTTTGACTTTTCAATTGTTGTGAGTCATTGTACGAAAACACCTCGAAAGTATTTATATTGTAGTCCCTCACTGAGAGTACAATAATTATCCCAATTGTTAAAATCTAACTGAATACTTCAGATCCCCTTCCCTGCATGATCGACAAACAGAGAGGAAATCGGCTTAACTCAACTTTCGTCCGAACAAAATAGCACAGAAACCTAGCTTCACAGAGAAGGAGACCAACGAATGTTTTAAAACAATCCCCCTTCAAGTGGAAAAACTGAAACAATTCCTCCCACAATGATACTTGTCCTAAGGCGTTGTTATAAATTTAAATTTATTCAAATTATTTGGAAAACTCTTACAAGAGTAATCTGGTGTGTTTTTGCAATTAGAAACCCTGTTCAACCAATGAACCCCAGTGGAGAGACACCGCAAATACCTATAACCAAAAGGATTTTTATTATGGAAACGTTTTTCGTGATATTACGCAAGGAATGGTTGTTTCTGGGAAACGATCAAAATGTTGTTCGACTTCGGTAAGTCCTTATCGAACATAGATAGCTATGCCACCCTCGAAAGAGATTTCATCTTCAATTTTGAGTGAATCGTTGTGAAGCTTTTTTTGTTGTTTATGGAAACAGATTTGTTGAAGCGCCATTGTTTTCAAGCGACGACGAACAAACAAAAAAAGAGTTTCCACAGCCTAGTAAAGAAATCTGGTCGAGACCTATTCAATTTATTTTTCTTCTCCCTATTGTCGCGTATTGCTTGTTTTTTTCCCACCCTATAACAATAAACTTTATGCCACGAATGCGAATGGCATTCTTGGTGTCCTTGTGTACTGAAACCGAGTTTATACAACACCATTGGCGTTTCGTTTCCTCTAGCCAGTTGCAGCTGCATCTCCTGTCCAGGATTTTTAATTAATTTTTCCAATTTTAAAGAGATTTGCAAAACACCATCTGAAAAAGTGAAATAGAAAATAATAAAGTTACTTATGCAACTGGATGGTGGATACAAAAATGGCTTTTAGTGCAACGTGGTTCCTTGTTTATTGCAAGCATTTGCAGTGTTTGTACTTTTTTTTCGCTCGTTGTCACAGGGAATGGTGACAAGATAATTCCTTGTGGGGTGGAAATGAAACGTGTTGCCCTCGTTCGTACTTATGGTTGGAATTGTATTTGAGTTTCGGATTCAGTTTTGTACTTTTGGTGGAGATTGTGGTTGACACTTTTGCTGTGCGGGAGTTTCAGACAAGTAGGGACTATACAATTAAAATTCTTGTAATAAAATGGTCTAAACAAATAAATAAGAGGACACAATATCAGAAGGAATGAATGATACTTCAACCGCCATAGCTGATGGGTGCCCATAGTAAGCACTAGAGCTTGGAAAATGTACCTCTCTATCCAACCTCTGTCAGGAGACAGGCAAAGCTTCTCCTCACGTAGGTACCAATATTTAGTGTCAGCCCGAGATTTAGAAGTCTTATTTCCAATATTTTCTTGCCAATTGTAATATCCGTGGACGGAGTGAAATATGTCCTACAAATTTTTATTGGGAAATTTCGCTTAAATTTTTTACCAATTGAGTCATTGCACGTCGCTAGTCGGAGGGCGAAAAATATAATTACACTACACCAAAAAATAATCGAATCACTCTTTTTTTTTGTCGATCTTGAAATGACAAAATTTAGCGTAAATCAAATGATAGCACAATTGTGTAGTATCGGCACTGTGCGATACTTGACTATGAAATAACATAAAACATGGAAAACTCTGTCACACTAAAAAATGTAAAATATGTACGAAAATAAATACGGGATACTAAACTTCACATCAATCGGTTGTTTAATATTGGTTCTCAACAAATTGTTTTACGAATTGTGAGCTAAAATAGTGGAAACTCCTCATATGTGCCTAGAGTAATAATAATAATAATAGTTGGCGCAACAGGTCTGTAGGGACCCAGGGCCTAGCTTCTCGCAACCATTCGTTTTGTGTGAGTTTTTAATTTTTGGAACGAATGGAAGGGATCTACAATTTTATGCCGGTTCCAAACGGGCCGATTGAGAAGCTCTTTCATGACAGTTATACTCTCGGATGTTTGTCAGACGTTCGCGAGAGGTGGCGCAGCGAAAAAAACCCTGAGTTGGAATTTGCGTTTTTGCGTGATTCGAACCTGAACCTTTCGCATAGTAGTCCAACACACTAACCACTAGGCCACTGCGACCACATGTGCCTAGAGTGCCATACCATTTATTGCTACACCCTTCTGGCATTTAGCTTGGCCCATGTATGGGTGTTTATATGACGCTAAGAATAGAATAATTTTCTGAATTCTACTTTTGTAGAACAAATTTTTGAATGGGAGCTAATATTTTGTGTGAGCAAGATACTGTCCTTAAGTTAAACCCTCTTAATACAAGAACTAGAATATTTGAACAAGTGACTTTTACTATGTCAAAGAAATAAGAATCGATATGCCAACTGGGCCCTCACTTCTTAATAAAAACTGTACACAATGACATATCAGAAGACGAAAAATCTTGACTAATTCGTCGTCGAAAACCTTTCGAAATCACTTTAGTTTGACTTGTTTTAACTAAAAGCTCTTCACAGTGCATATGCATAGTTATAATCACTTATTTATTTATATCTTTATTTGTTCATTTATATAGGTATAGGTAGGTACGTATTATTGGCATTATTTATGTAATTATTTTGAGCTTATTTGTTTGTATAGTGCTAAATAATAAAAGCTTTTCAAAAAATGTCTCTCAACTCTCTCATACCTACTTTTCAGTGCTTCTATATCGTGAGATTTATCCCTTTTTGTGGGATTTTCGATTTCTGCAAAGCCATTGGATAAAGCCGTAAAGGGAAACAGCACGAAATCGTGGGATTCCTTGGAATCTGACAAAAAACATTCAAACTGTAATTTTTTTTCAGCAATTTCATCAACACAATTATATTTTACTACGAAAAGGTGTCCATAAAAAATTGCTTATGTAATGCTGCATCTTCACGGTCACACATTCCTATCACGGAAAATTAAAGGGACGCTAAATACTAATCGGCTGTGCGACTGAAAGGGACAGTATCACCTAACACGCAAAAAAACGTGAAACGTATTTAGGCCGGCCATCTTGTTTACGTGATAGGAATTATAGGAAATCCCACATTCCAATAAATCAATATGGCTTCCGGAAATGATGAACGGACGATTATTATTTATTTTTTCGTGTAACTGATCGCTGAATTGTTGGTTTAATTTACTGAAACTAATTACCACTCTCATTTCACGTGTTTTAAATCAGAAATAGAAATGTTTTCAAGCAATTGCAGAAATGTTGGTGAGCTATAATTATGGGTAGAACATCCATGACACTTTAGGCGTCTGCTTTGTGATCTCTTTCTTACGCCTTTAATAGCGCATTGACTGCGGATAAACGTGCGCGTGCGTGATGGTATAAATGCAGTTTAAATTGTCTTTCATGAAAATTATTTAGTAAGACAAAAAATTGCTTAAAGGTTAATCTGATATTATTTTTTCCGGGTAATACCAATTTTACTTTAAAAACTCGAATTTTTCGCAAAAAAGTAACGAGGGGTTTCTAAGGGAATTTAGGTAGGTACTGTGAAATGGAAAAAATGGGAAAAATTACTACGCTTCGTGGGATAAAAGAAGAGAGAGTCCTAATAACACTGCTACTTTTATTTGTTTATTTTAAATAGGTTCTCATATGTCATATCTCATTGTGCTCTCGGTCTCGAACTCTGTTCGCATTTCGCATAACCAGTGTTGCCACTAAAAAAAAGTGAATCCGGTCAAATCTGACCGAATGACCGATTTATATTTTTTCAAATCCGGTCAAAAAATCCGGTCATAAGTTAAAATAAGAATTTTTGACCAGAAGTTCGGTCAAAAAAAAGGATATAGCAATATTTTTACTAAAAATAGAAAACAAAAATTAGCTAATATTATGTAGGTATGTTGTTTATTTATTTTTCCAAACTAATCTGAAACCTAATAAAAAAAAAAATAACAGGTCGTTGAAATGGTTTGCATCACAACAGAAAAATGAACTTCAATCTAATTCAGTCCCCAAAATATTGTTAAGTACCTACATATTAATAGAAAAAAATTTTAATTTTTTTGCAAATTATTAAAAAATTCACTATCTTTAGCTATCGGAATCGCTTGAATTATAATTTTTATATAGGTACTTCGTTTGTCCCTATTTTTCTTATGATGTTGCCATTAATAAGGGTGAATTGCAGAAAAGCAAAGCAATGTCTCTAATCCATATTTTTATTTTATTCACAACATACTGTTTTCTTAACGGAATTGTGAGCGTGTTCCTTAAGTATGACCAAATTTCATTCAAATTATAGAAATATGTCTTTAGGTTTAATCAAAGAACAATATTATTTTTCCTGTCAAAAAAGGGTTTTCCGGTTAAAAATTGTCTTCGTTCCTGTTAAAAATCGGTTAGACCGGATTTCAAAATTTTCTCCGGTCAGAGTAAAGAGATTTCGGTCAGATATGACCGGAATCCGGTCAGAATGGCAACACTGCGCATAACGTAACGACTAACTTGAACGACAGATACAGAAATAGAGAAATGAGCGATTGTTAAAGGGTTAAAGCACATTTTGCGGTATTTACTATTTACTGTGTGTGTGATTCTCTATCTACGCTACAAGAAGAGTGTGCGTGCGTACTGCATTTGTGTGATATCGATGTCATAGAAAGTAAGAAACATTTGAATGACTCATTAACTTTGATATAATTTAGTGCCATTTTAATAAGCAGGGGGATTCTTGCAGATTAGGTATCAATAATTTTATGATACACCAGGTCAGATAATGTCCCATAGGTAACATGAAAATAGCTATACTTATCTATCTACAAAAAGGAAAACAAAGAAATATAACACGCTCTAAAAGAATGTTTTTTTTTTTCGGTACCTAGAATTTTAAAAGAAAGAACGACAAGTTCTCCAATATTCTTACTGAGCATTGCACGATTTTAGGTAGGTATTAAGCGATCTAATATTTTCCTGGTCTTGAATATACAAGGTTTATCCATTTCAGTCATAATCCATGCTGATATAGGTAATTTGGTATAACCCATTTTGTCAGACCTCTAATGCAGCAAAAAGCAAGCATCCTAATAGTGCACACCCATCTAGCTTTGGGTTGGGGAGAACGGTAATAGAGTTCTGTTTAGGGTTAACTTCACTTCTTGACAAGTGCTAAACTAAAAGTGGGCTCTCATCCATTTTCGACACTTGCTTTTTCCTGTTACAAATAATCAAAAAAATTAACTAACTGCGGCATACACTGAACACTGAATTATGCACAGGGAAAATTGGGACTTAGGTCATTAAAAATCACCTGTTAATGATATGTCAATAATAGCCTAGAGTTCAGGTACATAATTGTGTTTTTTTTTTCTTATATCAGCAGCTAAAACTTTTGAAGAATTTGAATCGAAACTGGAATACATCCAATAATGTGAATCTTCATTATGAACATTTCACAATATTTCAAATTCAGAAGAACATAAGTGGTGAATAAAATAATTTAATCACACTATCAAAAGAAGCGGCAAAATAAGAAAGACAACGACATTTCCATTGCCAGCTACATAACCATTCGCTTGGCGCCGCCAGTTTGTTAGAAAACCAATTTTCGTTGCTAATGGTTTGATATACAAGGTGGGCCATATGAGATCACCCTATTGGAAGATGCTCTTATTTTTGCAAATGCAAGGATGTAGAATATACAAGTGATCAAGCCATGGAGCGATACACTCCCCAAGAACGCGGAATAATCGTGTCTATAGATTTTTCGACCAAAATCATAATGAGCGATGAGGCTCATTTCCACCTCAGCGGGTACGGGAACAGGCTTAACTATCGCTTCGGGGGCACCGAAAATCCACGACACGATTGCGAGAATCTGTCGCGCGAAGTGATGAAAAATGCCATAAAACCAGCCCGTATGGCAATCAATTGTGACGGCGCCCATCATCTTCTCGACTTGACCAATAAAATTCTAAAGGTTCAAAAATAAACATAATTAAAAAACAGGATTAGAAAAAAATGAGAGCCAAACAACATCGGATGACTTCTTTTAGCCCACCTTGTACATATTATAGTTTATAGCTCATCTAGCTACCTATTATCACAAATGACGTCACTTAAAGCTTTTCATTCACCACCTAACCAGAACCACACCAACTCAACTCTATTTCACAATACAACACATTACAACGGCACTTAGATTATGATTTAGCGGCAAATAAATGACATTTCGCAATGAGTAGAAATTCTATTCCTATAAAAGCAGTGACCATCTTACTGTACGGCAGTCTCCACCGAGCACTCAGTCGTATCGTATCGCATTCAATCGCAGGCATTCGCCAACACCTTGGCTTTGTATAGTGAACTATGGACCACAGTGATATTTATATATAACTAAATTCAAATCTAAAATTTAAACATGTTGTGGAAAACTTGACGACGGACCAACTAAACAACTCGATAATATCTATCAGTTTCGCAGCCTATTTTGCACCGCCATCGCCAGCCAAAGGTAGTTTCACCAATTATTGTAATGCCCGCTTTGGAGGACCAAGTAACCAGGATGCCGAACTCGCACCATCAGCGGTTACCTACCAAGAAGTCAAACCAATCGACGAGGCAGATCCAATGCGTGGAATGTCTGTGCTTACGTTCGAATTGCGGCAAAGTGTTCAAATAGAGCTTAAGCCCTGGAACAAGGCTATCGAAATAATCCGCTGTCGGTTTTCTTCAACAAACCCGCAAGCCTTGCTCACAAACAAATCGAGGGTACCGCCATAGGCACATCCGTGTGTCTATGGCGGTACAAGTTAACGCAAATCATCAAAAAAGTTAAAATCAGCGGCATCGTTGATTTTTTTGGATGGGGTGAACTTTTTCAAATTGCTACCCTTATTCAAGTTTCTGGCATTGTGACGCCAGTATATTGCGCTACGCCTCGTCTAGGATGGTACAATGACAACACAAAGTTTCTTGGAGACTTTTCAACTATAACCACAAGACAGACTGCTCGATAATGGACTAGAGGGAACCACGTCATTTAGTGGCCATTTGCTTGGAGTTTTGTTTTGCTGATTTGGAGGTATCGGTACTTGGACTTGCACCGGTGATTCATGACTCATGAACTAGTGGAATACTTCTTGTGACTACTTCTTAATTAATGCTCTTGCACGTTTGTTTTGTCAATTGCGATGATAGGCATTCGCCATAGATGGCTTTGTCGTTTTGTAGACTTTTAAAGTCTGTATACCTATAATTTTGTTATATAGGTAACTTGTGGCTAATGCCGCCAGCAATAATATAAAAATCACTTCCCATACGAATGCGATCCATATAACGATACAAATTTAACAACAATACACTGTTAAAAATATACTTTTGAAATTACTCAACTTAAAATATATCCTGTGAGTTCCTAGCTATATCAATTCAATTATGTGGCTTGACAGGAAATAATATTGTTCGATAATTTTTGTAAATAATGTAAAACCGTGGAACCCTATATTTTTGGGGGGCAATTCCATAAAAGTTAAGAGTTGAAAATAATTGCTGAGTCATTTGTATCTGAAATAATTGTATACTGATGATATTAGTTTTTTCAAGAACTTTTTCTGGTTTTCTATAAATAAAGATTCTATTTATTAGTATACATTAGGAATTTTTCTTTTTACTCTAATTTCACATTTTCAGAATTGCATTACCGGAAAATTTTATAATTACAATTTTATAATTACAATCCATTTGATAGTTATTGGTCTATGCAACGAATCTGCTGTTTAACGGTTTCGAATATGATTTTTTGCTCTAAAGCCCAGTATCCTGCTCGCGCAAAATTTCATCTCCAGTACAAAAATGTTTACAAAGATAAAATTTAGCGATGCAGTTAAATCGCACGCTAAATTCTTAACTTCATTAGATGGACCGATGAAAAGTCTCCACTCTTTTAGCTCGCGAAATAAATGTTTGGTACATTAAATCGAAGATACATTTTGACAGAAGAAACAGAATAAAAAGTTTGTTGTGTCTTGTGTGGGAAACGCAGAGAATATTTGCGTGTGAAATTAAAGGAAACGCAAATCCAAAACAGAGATATTGTTTTTCGAGATATCGAGATATTTATTGGACGGAAATTGCGTCCCGGTGTTTTATCATTGCATACATTTATGAGCTGGGGCATATTAATTTTAGCTTTTTGTTGATTTGAAAAAAAAACATGTTTTTCATTTATGATACACATTTCTTCCCTGTGACGGACATCTCGAGTGGCAAATCTTTCGTGAATTACCAGGCACGCAGAAATCACAGCTGGACCACAACTATCAAAAATGTCGTAGACCAGCACCTCTACAATATGCAATGCAAACCGAATGAAAATGAAATAAGATAAATTTAATCTTCAAATGAAATCCAATCGGAAAATTTCAACAACACGGTATGGAACAACCATCGATGCTGTCTTCCAGCGTAATCTACATAGATTACAGTCTCGAATGTACATATCTTACTTCAGCTACCACAAACCGATTGTATCTATTCTACCGAAACTAGCACAGAACAAATAAATTATTGTTATTTCATAATATTATATCAAGAATACGGTTATTACAACTCCCTCTTTTCTCAATGACCTGTATCAAGCCACACACATACCGCACGCACGGTGCTTACACATATATTTCGGGACTGTTGTTGGGTACAGTCGCACATTTTTTTTATATTATAAATGCAAATAGGGATTTTTTCAGGAATAGTTCTACTTTCATTGGCCTCGAATGTCTTTCGGGTAATAATAATTGTTCCAAGACGGTAAAGAGATTTTGGTAAGTTTCAGAACTCATATGGAAGTTCTCCTTATGATTTTTATGGTTGGGATACCAAATCCAAGAATTATGAATACATTGATGTTTATCGAATAATCTAAGATGGTATATGATAAATACCATAATAAATATAATGTTTTGCAGATCGGTCTTTTGTTTTTCTTTTTTGTAAATATGGATTTACGCGACACAAAGGAAAGTTTTGTGTTCTACTTGCTACTGTAGAAATTGTTTCAGCTGATGCAGCAATGATAACATCTTCTTAAATTTGTCTTGTATGGACTGTTATGCAGATATTTAAATATTGCGATACTTTCGAAGTTTGAATTTCAAATTACGTGTATAATTTAATCATGTCGGTAAAACATTCTGTCATGAACTTATGGCTTTTGTCCCGTCTGTATCATAGTGATACCACAGATAAGTAATATACAGATGTCTCACGCCAATGTAAAAAAATGCTGTACTTTTTGCGTTCGTCCAACAAAGATCGTCCAACAAATCGATGGTGAAAACAAAAACCCACCACACCTCATTCGAAAAGTGGTTGATTTTTTGTTTCAATGAATGCTACTTTTAGTTGAATTATGACCGCACGCAGAAAGGCATGTGCGCAGCGTGATGCTTTATTTAATTCCACACTGAACAGTGGGTTAAAGGGTAAGGAAAGAAAGGATAAGGAAAGGAAAGGGTAAGGAAGGAAAGGATTCGTTCTTTCGTATTGTCAATGCCTTATGAATGATTGTGCGCCGGCGGGGGGATGTGCAGTGAGGAAATATTCGGTGATGTAATGCATGATGGTTTTTGTTGGGAAGAGCAGCCGATTTGGTTTTGGATTCGTTTTGCTGAAAAGGTACCTCTTTGCGATATCAACATTTCAATTTGGGGTAGGTATGCATTCACATTATTTTTAGGGTTTTCATTATATTCGATACAATTGTATGTCAAATTTTAGACTTATATAATTTTCTTTTGAATATAATTAATTAATTAATTAGGTAATAGGTACCCTATTAGGTAGGATCAATAACATTTAAACTGACAACTGTTGGGGTTTCTTCCCTGTTAATAAATAAAGTAGGATAACGAAAAAAAAATTCTGCGTTTTCAAGTTCCTGTTGTAGGAAATACGTAGATTGTCTGTATAGATGACATTATGTAACTAGGTACCTACAAAATTTCGAACTCGAGATATTAATCAATTCTGATATTACGATGATAGAGAAACTCAAAAAAGTAGGTCGCAAAATTCTGTTCGGTCTGTCCGTCCTTCCACAGGCCTACAGCCTATACGGCTTCCCGGATTACGTTTAAATCTCGGATTTGGAGTTTTTGGGCTTAAGTTCGGGAGGTTTTTTTTTTGCATGGTAACCTTAATATTACTGGTAGGTAGGTACTTCCCGTATAAAATGTTCATACCAGTTTGATTTGATCGAAAACGCCTCCAACGATTTCAACCAAAATTGATATTTAGGTAAGCTTAGGTAGGTGAGGTTACCATAACTGCGTACCCAGTTTTTGGCTAAAAATTCGAACAACGGTACTTTTGAAATTTCAACATACATATCTCGAAAACGGTCGATCCGATTGTAACACAAATTCATTCCTAATTAAAATGCGTTCATTTATAACTTAATACCAAGCTCAATTTTTCTCTTATCGTTCAATGAATTTTTGAAAATAGTAGTAATTTTGTGAAAATTAAGTTTTGTTTAGTTTATCTATACCTGAAAACGGCAATATCGATTTTGACCAAAATGGAAACTTAGAGTCAAATTGATGTTTTCAAAATTATTGTGTCCTTAATTTAAATCCCGCAAAAACCCAAATTCCAACTCAGGGTTTTTTTCACTGCGCCACCTCTCGCGAAAGTCTGACAAACATCCGAGAGTATAACTGTCTTGAAAGAGCTTCTCGATTAGCCGTTTGGAATCGGCATAAAATTGTAGATTCCTTCCATTCGTTCCAAAAATGAAGCCTCACACAAAACGAATGGTTATGAGAAGCTAGGCCTAGGGTCCCTACGGACCTGTTGCGCCAAAAATTGTTATTATTATTATTAATTTTAAATTCGAAGAACCGAAAACGCTAATTTTAAAAACTACTGATATATCTCGAAAACCCCATCTTCGATTTCGGGAAAACTCAAAAAACGAAGTAATGCTTACATCCCGAACAATAACTTATAGTCAGCTTTCAGCTCAATAGTTAAGCAATGTTATTTCTTAAACTAAACATTGCAATATTTGGTACTGTTTTATCTGAACAATCTTACAAAAACCGCTCTAACGATTTTGAACAAAATACATATTGAAGATAGCGTTAGTATTCTAAACACGATCCCGTACTTAGTTTTCCTCAAAAAAAGTCGAAGTCAGTTTTTTAATTATTTCTCAAAAAAATACAACAGAAATCACGATCTATGTATTTTAGCATATTTACGGTATATTTTTGTATAATAGGCTTAATGCCTCATAGCTACGCCAAACTTAGTTTTAGCAAATACAACCCACTTCTTCTTTTTCCAACAATATTGAATAGGTATATCTTAAAATAATGCCAACCATTTGGGGATCACACAATAAGAAAATCGAACTTTGGGGTGCATCCACACACGAGCATCGGGATATTCAATTTATTTACTTTCGACAATTGCCTGTTACTGGAGAGCTTTAACTTTTAAAAGCTTATATTGTTATCTGATATAACTGCCAAATGAGATGAATATCCAAAAGTGGATTTTGTTTTCTTTTATCTAGTATCGAAAAAGGTTAGTTCGACCCAGTCGTGCACTTTATTTCATTTGCATGCCTGTAATCACTATGAAAAAAGGGAATAAGAAATAGTATTGTTCATCCCTGAAAATCAATCAAAACGCTCTGACTTTGTATCATGAATGCCTTTTAACATTATAATAATAAAACAATCACGTATTTTTAACTTTCGCTATTACGTAGTAAGAGAAAGATATAGTATTCGTTCAAAATTTCGAACTGGAGATGTTAAGCTAAATTAATAAGCAATAGTATTGTTCAAACCAAATTTTTATAAAACTCAACACCGTACTGCCAATAAAAATGTAATGACAACTGCAAAAAACGCATTTTTTAGCAAATATTTCCCACTTCTTCTTTCTTTCAATCATAATTGATTATGGACCTTAAGATAATTCCAACCACTTGGAGAGTTACACAATCAAAAACTCCCACTTCATTTGCACCCCCACACACGTCCATCGGCATATTCGGTCTATAACTGCTAGTGGAAATTAAACAAAAACAAATCTCTAAAACCTTACATATAAATATCTATGTAAAGATATCGGACTAATACGAACTACACTTTGCTTTGAAGTCAAAATTCTTGTAAAGTGTAAGAGTTTTTAAAGCTCTCTAGCCAGAACTTGCTTCAATTGCTTCAACTTATAAAAACTCGCATTGTTATTATTGATATGTAGTGTAGGTATGCACTGCCCAAAAGCGAATTTTATTTAACAATATTAATTTTTAGTATTTTATAAACTGTTTCTTTTATCGAGCATTGCATAACGAAAACCCTAAAAATAATGTGAATGCATACCTACCCAAACAAAAAATTAAAATTGTATCCCCAGCCGAAATGGAAATAAATTGTTCATATCGCTTTAGATTCTTTTTCAGCAAAACGAATCCAAAACCAAATCGGCTGCTCTTCCCAACAAAAACCATCATGCATTACATCACCGAATATTTCCTCACTGCACATCCCCCCGCCGGCGCACAATCATTCATAAGGCATTGACAATACGAAAGAACGAATCCTTTCCTTCCTTACCCTTTCCTTTCCTTATCCTTTCTTTCCTTACCCTTTAACCCACTGTTCAGTGTGGAATTAAATAAAGCATCACGCTGCGCACATGCCTTTCTGCGTGCGGTCATAATTCAACTAAAAGTAGCATTCATTGAAACAAAAAATCAACCACTTTTCGAATGAGGTGTGGTGGGTTTTTGTTTTCACCATCGATTTGTTGGACGATCTTTGTTGGACGAACGCAAAAAGTACAGCATTTTTTTACATTGGCGTGAGACATCTGTATATTACTTATCTGTGGTGATACCATATCCAAATAGACGCTGATGCAAGTACAACATGTTGGCAGCAAAATAACGTTTTTTTTTTCAATTAATGTTGGCAGCCTGGGGCGGCCATGTTGTTTTGGTTGTATCGGTGGCCTTCAAAGTCGTTTATCCATTGTTTGGTGTACAATACGATATTCCCGGCTTGGTAAATCAGCCAACAGCCCGTCAAAGGAACGCCAGATCGGACGAGTGAAAGTAGTACAGGAGAATCCGAGGCAGTAAATTCCTGTACGATTTTCAACTGCCAAGGTAGTGACCATAGCCAACGCCGTTTGTTCGTTGCTGGGCCCCAATTTTGGCTATCACTATCGCCAGAACGATGCAACTGATTTATTTGGCCCAAACTAAACAATATGGATTTTGACGACATTTAGCTCCGGCAACGAGGGGCTACGTGTCACGCAGTAGAAACCACGATGGACATTTTGCATGAACGATTTGAGGGTATAGTTATCTCCCTCAGAGCTGACGTGAATAGGTCACAGAGATCGTGCGATTTGATTAGTTTCCTAAAGTTGCAGGTCGACGCTAATAAGCGACAATAATTGACAGATGCCTTTAAAGTTTAAATCCACCAGAACCAATGCCGTCGCTCGAATTCAGCCGGATCTATACGCGACAGAGTTATTAAAAATTGGACCACAGATCAGTGCCACAGTGAGAAGCTGTGCTAACATTTGAATGATATAATATTCCATAAATGTAATGACATACAAGAGCCTTCGAAATTGTAAATGCACTTGGTTATTACCTCAGCCTTATTCCATATGTCAATAACAACCCGTCCTTATTGAAGAACTCTTTATTATACAAATCGATTCAATTCGCGGTGAACTGGCGAAGATTAAATGGACAAAAGCATATTTCCATTTTGTTGTGAGTCCATTTTCAGTCCTAATTTAGATATGTTTGTGTATACCTATACGACTCAGCCTATTTCCCTTGCAATCAAAAAACCATACCAATTCCTATCTAATGTTATAATCTTTCCGCCCCCTGGCTGAATAACGAATTCAAAACGCACAAATTCTATCAAAAAGGTTTCAAAAGATTTTCGTAGAATTTTCTTTTGGTACGTTAACATGGTTCCTTCTTGCGCCCTACATAACAGATGCGATATCAAGCAACACCATCACATATCGCCCAGAACACCTGTGGTTCTTCGCGCAACACCCCCAACCGAATTTATTTATGTATTTTCTTCTTTTGCAATTTATCCACGTCAACGGAAAAGCCGACACTAAAAGCGAACAGCGAACATCTCGCACAACAAACATGAAAACAAATTTTACACTGATGAAGCTCGCGAAATGCTCCTTCGTCGTCCTCGTCATATGATGTACCTATATCCTACGTTGTTATGAACAAATTGTGCTGTTATACTTTCACAGATTAGCAAGTGATAAGTAAATCCTTCCTGCGAAAACCTGTAATACCATATGACGTGCAGGGAGTGTTTATCCTTAAGGCTAATGCAAACTCATTTCAACCGCTCAGATAATGGTGGGTTGAGTTCGCCGCCATCAATTGCGGGAGAGTAATGGAATCAGTCAGGAATTTGAAGTGAGCTCATTCTAATTGAAAAGAAAAATTAAACACCCACCCATACATTACCTAATACAATTCCCCAATATGAGATTTCAAAAAAGTAGAACCCATTCTTGCAGCAGGTCTCCTATTCATTATGTTTCCCTGGGATCCTGGGATTAATATCCCACCGTCCTGGTAAAATATTTATTATCGGAATAGCTTTATTTGACGTCACGCTGATAATATTAAATATTTACCTTGCCTCCATAAATCGGACGATATTGAATATATGAAACAAAGAAGACGAGTAGGAGGAAATATTTTATTGAGACCTCAGAAAAGAGCTGAGGACATGAAGTATTAACCCACTGTCGCTATTGCTGTGCCTTAATTGTCTCGATAGTCCAGCCTTTCATAAGATCCGACGTGGAAATGTGGGAGGGGCACCAGAACAACAGACAATGGAATTCCATAAGCTGATCAATAAACAAACCTTTTTATGGCGCCATAAAAATCAGTCGTCGTGGTTGTCGTTACAGTCTTTATGTCCTTCTAGCATTAAAAGCTGTAAGCCCATTATAACATCGTTTAATCCTTATGGTTCAGAATGCTTAAGCTTCTTTCGTCGTCGTTTGTTTGGGGGATATGAGCGAGGACACAAGTGGGCCTGATGACAGTGTGTAACGAATTTCGTTATTGATTTCTGGCAGAGATTTTAGGGACGGACATTCTTATTGGTAGGTTAATCGGGAACAGTACTGCGGCAGAATTCATTGCTACAGAGGTTGGCCGATTTAGCTAGGAGAGACTTTTGGCAGTGACACATAGCGACTTAGGAAGGCCACTATACCTTCACTTCACGATATGAGATGATCCTTCGAAGTATTTTCGGTCATACGTTAGATGAGGATTCCGGGGACTCTGTAGGTATGTGGATGTTAATGTCTTCGAGTTTGATACATCGAGAGGATTTAAATATACCACTTTTGTGAGTCCATGTCTGGCACTAAGTTTTTCGTTGAAAGTTATCCCACAGTAGACGAACAGTAAGCTATTACTAGGCGATCATATTCATTGTAAGGTCCAGTTGGCAAGAAATAAAGTGCACGACTGGGTCGCACGAAACTTGCACCTTCATATCAACAGTTTGGTTGATTGTCCTTTTTGTTTAGTAAAGTATGTAGGTAAAAAACTCAGAAGCGATTTTAGAATCTAGATAAACAAACCGTACTTAGCGTCATAACCCGAAGTCTGTGGCCTGTGATTGACACCAAAAGATCAATGTTCCTAATCTCCCGTAATAGAAGCCAAATCCGGATGCTCGTCGGCGTTTTAACCGGACACTGCATCATAGGAAACATGGCTAAAAGACTTTTTGCAAATGACTTCTGCAGAAGCTGTAGAGACGAGGAGGAAATAGAGTCCGTGGAACATCTTCTATGCCACTGCCCAGCTTTCCAGGAACGCCGCTCATCCTGTATGGGAGCTAGGTTCTTCAAAAGTCTGGACGACTTGGCAGGGGTACCCCTATCAGACATAAAACTATTCCTCAACAGATCGAAGTGGTTTTGTTAGCCACATGTCCTTACATGTACAAACAGGGTACTCACAATGGGCCTTCATGGCTTCTGGGGGAAATTTGCATCAGTTGCAAAACTGCCCTCCCAACCTAACCTAACCTAACCGTACGGAAAACGTTAAAATATACATAAATAAAGCGAGCAAACAAATTTATTTAAGATGACAGTATTTATATCAGATAGAGATTTGAGTAGTATTCTTTTGTTGAATATTTGAACAGTATTAAAAGTTATTGCACGATAGCTTATAGAAAAACTAAGTTTGCTTTCAAGTTAGGAATGACCATTCTACATTAGGAATGCATTATTGTTGCAAACTTGTATAAAACCATTATATGGTAAGTACCGTTAATAATGAGGATAACGTGCAAACAAAAAACAGTCCCGAACTGTAAGCCTATAAGCTCCAAATCCGAAGATTGAAACAATTGGGGCTGTAGACCTCAAGAGCCGACGGGACGGACAGACTGACAAAATTACGAGATCCACTTTTTTGCACGAATACAATATCTTTCTCAAACTACATTATTGAGAAGGTTAAAAAAACTAAATATACGTTAAGAGAGAAATCATAGGTTTAAGCTACATTTAATGGTGTCTGAGTACAAGACTACTGCCGATATAGCAAATGAAATCACTAATAAACTGGAAAGAAAAATTGGTTCAGTTCTCTCGCATCGGGACCAAGGGTATAGTACCTACAGCAAAAAAAAAAAAAAAACACAACTGTGGGAAGACCTGCTAAGATTGTCGCTAGGGCCCTAATAAGCATTCAAACGATTCCAACCAATGGCCAGGGTGGGTAGAACCTGCCCAAAGGTCATAAATTGCCGATAAGACCAGCAACTTTTCTGGAGATTGTGGCTGCATCTCTGTAACCTCATAATTCCTATGATATAGCCAAGAAAAAGAGAAGAAGCTGTTTTTGCCGAAATCTTCTTTACGTTCTTGAAGATTTACCAAGGCAAAGAGAAACGACCTCAATATCCATCTCAGTGTAACTGAACTTGATGCATACTGGTAACCATGGACGAATTGGAGACCCAATATTGAAATGTAAAACGGCTGAAACGATATTAGAGTGTGTGAAGTGACTGTTGTTCAAGACTTAATATGAATAGCCCGGCAACAAAGTCATAAAGGTTAAAATGATTAACGTTGGCAAACGAGCATTTCCCAAACTAATGCGTTATGGTACACGGGCTTATATTTTCAAACATAATCTACCTAGAGAATGCAGCTGACAAGATGTCAAAAAAAAATGGTTTGAAAATCATTATGGATTCTCAAAATACAAGAAAGACTGCTCTAGTGGCAAAGGCCTCTTCGTCGATAACAATGTAAGGGTCCGAAATATTTACCACCGTGAGAGAAACGAGAACTCAATCATATAGAGGGAAATCGGAGGCAACTTGTCGTAGAACTTTTCGAGCACCGACCAAGTAGGTCCAGTATACCAGTAAAATCGAATGTCGGTCGTTGAAAATCAACTTTGGCGCGATCTAAAGTTCAACTTAATAGCTACGAGTAAGTAGCCCCTCTAATTACACAATGCGATTCGGAGTCTGTTTCGCTATAAGATTAGTTAAAAAGAGTGAAAGAGGAAGGCCTGTTTTTGTATCCCCGCTGATATCTGATCATTTCAAAAAGAAAGACCCATACCAATCCAGTCTTTCAGGATGTTTGAAGCAGAATAATGGACACTGTCAAAGGCAGATTTAAACACTTTCGGTGTTTCTATCCAAAGTGTATCATTTTAGATTATCGACCGAATTTCATTGAGGAATTCTGCACGTTGTACAGCATCGTCTACTAATGCGTTTACCGCGACAAACTTCAAACAGTCAGAAACTTTACCAATTTTCCTACGAGGAACGGAACACCTCCCACAGTCATAAAAACAATAAAAAAATATTCAGCAAGAATGAGCTATAAATTGTTTTGTCATTTAAAGATAAAACGCACCCGCTTATGTTGCCGTCTTCGACAACAAGTGAGAAGCAAATTCCTATACCCAATCACTCATCTCCATGAAGCTTCACAAATTGACTGTAACGGCCCATTAAAATTCCAGCTGTAATAGGAAAGTGACTTCCTCATCTTTGCAAGGTATAAAAAGCTCACACACTTCAGTCTTTTCATTCAATTCGCAATTAATTCGCAATGGAAGGCCTTTTGGGACTACTAGTCTTCGCACTCACATTGGAAGCTTGCTTCTGCTGCTCTTCATCGGTGGGGCAGGTCGGCATTCCCATCACTGCCAAGGAAAGTGTCTTGAGTTTTGCGGTAGCTCTTGTGGACCCATATAGTCCTCTAAAGATTTTGTGCAGTGGAACTCTGATTTCAAGCAATCTGGTCGTGACTTCAAAATATTGTGTTGAGGAGTAAGTCTTGGATCAGGTTGTCAACATTGCTTTAATTTTCCAGCATATTTCGTACAGAAAATCTGAGATCGTAGCGTATTTTGGAATCACCAGCTACCCTCCCAGTACCATCGATGTTCTTACAAGAAGCTTCTCACAAAGCGACATCCAGTTTAGTCATTTTGCGCTGGAAGACCGTACCAGTATAGCTTTACTGCGGTTGTCTGACCCCATCGAAAGCAGTGGTATCTGAAGATGGTAACTCACCTACTGAGCTCTTATAACAAAAGCGTTTTTTTTCTTGCAGATATTGTGAAGCCCATAGCTTTGGCGACTCGTTACATGTTTAGTAGCATCTTGGCGGCTGATACTGTTACTTTGTTTTGGACACTTGGGAGTCCGCAGATGTTGAGTTCTGCTGTTGTGCAAATTCAATCGGTACAGTATGAGGGTGATAGTAGTTCCACACAGGGCGGCAGTTCAATTGCCCTGCAGTTAGAAGGTATAAACGACTCTGGCGCTCCGCTTTATATTATCGACAAGAGTGGCGTACCTCACCTTGCAGGGATTTTTATCCAATCAGAGTATGGTGTGAATGATTCGCTAAAGTCGTACGTACTCATTGAGAACTACGTCGACTGGCTGCTGATTGAGATCTTGAAAGATTGCGCTTAAGAGTTAGCAATAAATTTGATCTTGAAAAATTTTGTTATGGGTGCATCTTGGAGACATTTCTTTCTCAGGGCTTAAGCAAAAAGGTGACAAGACAGCATGGTTGGATTTTGAGTGCCAAGGAAAAACAAGAGCTTCCTATGATGGACCCTTAGTATTGAACCTCTATGTTCCCTGTAAAACTGTCGAACTCAGCCGGTAAATGTCTTATGCATACAAAGATTTGTCGGCCTTTGCATGAGCTCTGTTTTAAGATTTGACAGACTGATGAAGGCAAAGTTCTCTACTTCCTTAAAGTTATAGCTGCCTATTGTCACATTCCATCCACTTCGATAACGTTTGGTATTCCTTCTTGTTGACAACATACACCTGGCTTTGCCCTCGCTTGCCAAAGCTAGTATTATATTAGCAAAAATCAAATGGATCGAAAACCTCGCTGAGATCTAGGACTTAAAAGGTTTCGTTGGCTTTATCAAGAAAGGCTTTGAAAGGTATAGTAATGCTTTAAGTTCAGAGGTAATTAAGTCGGAAGATAGCTTGTCGCTTGTCTATAAATATGTTTTTGACATAAAAACACTAATTTAGGTCATTTTTGAAATTGCTACAGCCACGAGCTTCTTCTACCTTCTGAAGAATTTAGTGTTCAGTATTATTAGTCCAATTTTATTATAACTATTTTACATTATTCCTTAAACTTAAACTAATTGAAAGATTGTGACCTGCTTCAGCTGAATGGGGAGGTCAAGAAGTGCATTTGTAAACGAGGCCCCTGTAGAAAGTCAAGCGATGCGAAATACAACATATTATATCCAAACCTGTAAGCTAGGTAGTGATGCCAGAACTATTGCTGTGTGTAGCTCCTTCAAATATGCTGTCAAGAATGGCTTAGAAATTAATGAAAAGGACCGGCTTTCGAATGAAATTTTCTGCCTCTATTTCCAGGTCTCATTCAAGAGCTAACATTTGCGATTTTATGTTTTCCCAGCTTAGAACCACACTTATATTTACATTTCAAGTTGTTGAGTAAGGATTTTTTGAGTTTATACAGAAAAGATCCGTTATTGATACGGATGGTTTCTTTTTAGTTATGGCGCACTTTTGCGATCTGCTTTCTTGTCGATTATTCTAGGTATGCGTGTTTCTATTTATCAGGCTTACAGGCGTCTGACAACATTTTAGAAAGGTACAGATGTTTGAAATTTTGCTCAAACTGTCCAACAATTTTTAATAGTTTCCTGCAAATCCTATGTGGAATGTGGCTTATTTTCTTCATGAATTCTTTGCATGGTAACATGTCATTGCTTCAAATTACTCAACTGCGTAAAACTGCTTGGCCACAGCTGGCTTTTAAACTTGAATAGCTGGGATATTGCTATAAAATAGTCGGTTTTCTTTAAAAGCAAACAAAGCTTATGGCGGACTATGTTGATGAAGAACACTTTCTGCATTTTGTTGTAAAAATTAAAGGCTCACTTAAGAATGTAGAAATTAAATTCCAGGATGTTTATCACACGTTTTGAGAAGAAGCCCATTGGGAAAAGCCTAAATGTGCAACTTGTTTTGAACCAGAGGCCGCCTCCTCTACAGTGCAACACGCTAACTATTGAGGCATTTCTTCTCCTTGGAGTTGTTTGTGGATCAGTTTCAGGTAATTTTTTAAAGACCCAAAAACTATTGCAAAGGCATACCTCACATATATCGCAGTCATTTCATTTCTTTATTTGAATATCACTTGTCTGTCCGAGAGTCCGCCTTTGTTAAGCCATCAGAATAATTGCTGAAAACTTTATGAAATTTTCCCTCCCTGAATATGCCCGCCCCGGCAAGTGTAATTTAAAGCGATATTAAAACGCACAAGTCTAAAAATATTCAAAAATATCAACATCATTTTCATCATTTCAATGTCCACTCAAATATAAATACATATTACCAAAAAGCAACCAATTCCCAGATAATCCTTACTGATGCTATGCGATCTCTTGAGAGATACACACACAAACAAATGAAACGAAATCCCTTTAACTCACTTTAATTCCAAATTTAAATGGGAATGTAAATAAAGGGATAGCGAAAGCATCTCTTGTATCATATGATGGTCTCCATGCAGACGGATGGAATTCACCATAAAAAGAGAAGAACAATATTCTCAGTCCACAAGTCCATGTTTGACCAGCCAAGAGTACCTATAAGCCGCAACAATACCCTTCGCAACCTTTTAGCCAAAACCCCAAAATAACGTTAACACTACAACGGGCCGGAGTCGGTTTGGATATGCATACACAAGATTTGCACTAAGAGCAAGAACTATAGCTTCAAAAACTCAAATCGCAAGACACAGTTATAAAACAGATTTATCGAATGCACGGACAAAAATGTTTTCTGAACTGGAAGTATGTAGAAGTTCTTAAAACAAAGAAATAAAGTAGGTACGGTCCTTACTTGTAACATTTTCGAAAAATACTAAAATTAAACCCCTTTTTTTTGACGTAAGATGTTGTTGATGTTTAATAATGTGATTTGCCTCAAGAACTATTTTCTTAAAAAACGATTCGTTTTCACCCCCGTATTAATAAAAAAAAACGCTATCCGCTCTCTAACACGTGTTTTAGCTGGCAGACGGATAGTGAGAGTGACCCTATCCGTTTGTTAACTTTTCTTATTAATAAACATATTCCATCTACATATTAGCTATTCGCTCTTTATCACCTAACGCACGACAGCACACAGCACTACACGGAATTGTACTAAACATTCTAGTACATCTGTCATATTTCGTTTTTCAAGCGGTTGTTGCGCTCAGAAATTCACCGATTCTCTCTCAGATTCTCTCTTGTAGGTTGTTCAGAATTCAGATGTTACGCCACGCGTCATTGGAATCATTGATGTCTAGCCATTTGAAAATTATTTATGTTCCCAGGATATGTTTTATATTTAATTATTATTCGAAATGTGAACCCAAATTTATCTACACAAATTTGCAAACCTAATATAAACAAAAACCTTAACTTTTGGTATTCGTAACACCGAAAAGGATTCGAGATTTTGTAAAGTCCCTCACCCTCTCTGAGTTAAAAAGTTATCCGCTCTCTATACGCCGAATTCGGCGAGTTAAGTTATCCGCTAGTTATTAAATGTCAGTGAAACCAAACACACGTTTATTAATAGGAATTTGAAGCTAACATTTGTGTTAGTGCTAACTCGCCGCTGCTCGTCGTTTATTAATACGGGGGTTAAATCGTTCATATGTTCTCGTGATATAAGAAACTGTTTGGTTAATGTGAAATCAGAAACAATTTTCTTAAATAACTAATTTGTGAAACCAAGAGTTGTTATTCTTGATCAAAGGATGCGTTAAATAAGAAATTTTCTTTTATTTCAACAAATTTTTTCTTAAATTGTGCATTTATTGTTCAGACTAATTTATGCGAACCAAACTTTTCCTCAAATTACGAATTTTTAGTTCGGCATCAAGTACTTACGTATATTTGGATTTTCATAGAAATCATTTTTTCCGTCAATAACGAATTTAGATACAAATGGAGACAAATTAAGAAGGACTTACTGTTTTTTTGCAATTATTTTTATTTAGAAAAATTGGTTATGGAACTATTTGCAGCTGTTTGAATACTTAAAATTTTTTTTACCTTGTTTTTATTATTTTCATGTTGAACTTCCAAGTTTAAGTTGTCTTCAACCTTTAGAGCGATGCAGGAAATCTTTTCTTTGGAAACTCATCTGTTTATTTTTTCTATGTAGGTACATTGAAAAGAATAAAGAACAAGTAGATTAATAATAACAAAATAAATAAATGTGTACCTAAGTCATCACAGTAGGAAATCTAAGCTAAGCTAATCAGAATACATAATATATTTCTTAACTTTCCTATACAAAATTCGTTTCTTAAATCAAAAAATATTTGTTCGCTTAAAAAATATGATATTTTTTACCCATTTTAAAATTATTTTCTTGATTCAAGAATTAATGTTTAAATACAATTAAATTAAATTCGAATTAAGGGGATTATTTACCTACGTAAACTATAAAATTTTCTCGGTAGAAAATTATTTCCCTTCTTGTGTATGTCCTGCTCGAATTTCTCTGTACGATTTTATGCAATGCTGGTAAAGTATCTGAGAAGCGATCGAACGTGAGATGATGTTGTTATTTTTCATATTTTTTTTTCAGTTGAAAAACCTTCCTTCTGCAAATAGAATCTCCTAAAATTAATATACACTTTTCTGGGAGAAAGGACGACACCGATGTTTCTATTTTGATTTCAAGAATATATTTGCAATGCAAACGAAACCGAAACCACCCGGAGCATCAAGATCCTTTCGGACGCCTCTGTATAGTTTAACAAAAACAAAAGAAATCAGATTAGTCTTTCAGTATACAATTTGCATTCTCCAGAGGAATCGCACATAAGGAAGCATTGCACAAGATGTACTACGGTACCGGTACTTTGCACAGTCTACTTCCGAGGCACTGAGTAAACCACATATTAAGGATAGTTTTCGGAATATGCAAATAAATTGATGCCATAAGAGATTTGGTTCGGTTTCAACATATTATTCACTTAGGTGCACAAGCACATCCTGTACCAGTATACCCACATCCCACATCTATGTGCGACTTTGAGGTTTATTTGAAGCAGATGCATTTCCTAGATACATTTCGCATCCGACGATAAAGGAAATGTAATTTAAATGATAAACTAGGGTTGTTATAAGGACGAGCGAAGCATGAGTATAAGATGTGGGTATTTGCCAATATTCAACAATGAAAGTAAGACAGAAGAGGGCTGAGCATTCTGACACTTTGAAGCTTTATTGTGGTGTAGGTATCTGGGAAAACATAGATCGCCATGCGAAATAAGTTGTATTGTGTATGTCAGCAGTGGTTTATGTAGTATTGGAACAAGGCTATGACGACTGATTGTTAAATGAAAGTGAGAAATGTGGCAGTTGCCTATTTGTTTACATGTCGAATACCAGTCCAGGCAGCTATACTGCCGTAAGAACGACTGTGATGTATCTGACCCAGTGCCTTCTTGTGCCCAGGGTGTTGTTTAATTATGATTAAGGTTTGGACCGGGCTGATCAAATCTATTTTTTGATCCGTATACGTATGGGTTGCGTAATTCATGTTGCGGGGCTAAAACCAATCCTTCCTTTGCATTTCAAAACCACCAACCCTTTCTCTATACCTTTTATTGTAAACATTATGCAATGACAAGTATAATTTACTCACTCAATTTTGGCCATCACCTGAAGTCCCTGAACAGTAACCAAATGTAGTCTTCCGACCCTTACACGTATGTGTGTTACTTCGGTTTACATCTTCATCATCGGTTACGAGGACTTTTGCCATAATTAATTTGAAACGTAGAATGACTCACACTGGGTCTGGGATCATTAATTGTTCAGATTGTTGCCACGACATGCTTCATCGCCCAAACACACACACAGAGAGACTTCAAAAATCAATTACTTTGGAATTGCCGCAGTACATCAGGATTATTTCGCATTTAATGTGAATCCTAATGACATGCAGTTGTAGAAAGTAATTAAATCCGAAGAGAAAACAAATTGCTGTTGGGTGTTGCAGATTTATGATGATTGCCTCTTCACATAAATGGATGTGTGTGTAAGATGACAAATTTCCCCAACACGCTTTCTCGTCTCATTGGGTTTGGAAGATGAGCAATGAGGATCTGTCTTATCGGTGCCAATTTGAGCGAATAATCCTTTTCTCTTCCTTATTGTCTATTGAAATGGAAACATGTGTTGTTCTGTTTGAAAGCGCATAAATACTAAATTCAGAAGAAAGGATATTTTTGTTGATATCCCTCACAAAAGAATTTTCTGTAAGGTATTCTGATCGGGGAAAATAAATTTGCAATTCGAACGACCGACCGACCAACGACCTTCTGCTAAGATTTTGAAATAAACCCATTTTCTCAAAGGACCACTGATTTGCAAAGGACTGTAGAGAAACATAGACTGAGGACAACCAAAATAACACATTTGCATATGATTCTGTCAGAATTTCTGGAACAGCAACAGGATGGCGATAGTTTGAATAACAAAGCGTTGCATTACGAACTCCCTGTGGCAAATATCCTTTGCTTGGTTATTGCACTCGCATTCAACGAATAGAGTCCTTACTACACCCCGCGTTGTGTCATGTATTTGCATCTTTCGGTCTTTCAAAGGAGCGTGTTGTAAAGACGAACGTAAATGGATTTTCCTTGGAATTCTCCCATTTGAATGGCACAGACGTTGGCAAATTAGGAGCTTTCGGATCTGCAATCACACTTTTGAAATTTCAAATTATGCCACAGAAATAAAAGCATTCCTGCTTGGGTACTAAAAGCGACTGTAGTGCTAAGCTAATGGAGTTTAATGATATAGCACGTTCGATAAGCGTTTTAAAACCATCAAGCAGCGCTCCCAAAGCAAATCAATTACTGTCAAAGACGGAGGCTTTGTTGTTCATGGGAGGGGAGTATATGATTTACGTATCAGTAAATTAGAATCATTAGCGTTTTACATCAATTCATGTGGGGAGTGCTCCTTTGTGAAATTGTTTTGAGTTTTATTTTTCGGTTTGTCATAAAATTAGCGTACGTGTGTGGAAAGCACATGCGAAGTATATGGTTTCCTTTAGCTAGCGAATTAATCACGTTTGAGAGTTTCTTTCAACTCAGGAACACCAGGGATTATTTACTTTACAAAATAATATCCCTTCATGCACAGGCTGGTTGAGCGGATTACTGCGTATTAACAATGAAGAGGGTGAGTTAGTCTTTTCGCTTTATTTATATTTATAAATCACCGCGCACCAATACCATTTTCAACAATTTAAAATCTATAGCCAGTGATGCCAGATTACAAGATATATTTTTTTTTAAGGAGTTTTCTATTAATTTCTATTCCATATGTAATAGAGTCGAACAGAACAAACTCTCCCATTAACTTTAAGGTAAGGAAATTATTTTTAGTATATAAGTGATAAATTGGCATTAGCCACAATCGATTGAACTCCATGCCACCATTAGGTACACCATACGTGTAACTTTATTAAATACTTTGTTTTTGTTTTTTTAAATAGTTTGTTCCACTTATAGATATTTTGAAAAAATCTTGAAAAAAAGTTACGTATAGGAGTAACACCAAGCCAGACGAAAGGGACCAAATATGGTGTCTGTTTCGAATATATCGGTTGTTAAACAAAAAATACTTTCTATGAACAGATATTGTAATGTTTTTTTTTTTTTTATTTGAGGAGTTTTAAAATCAATAGCATATTTTTCGGTCATTTTCTGAACAGATTTTTTGAGTTGTTCATCGAGGTATATTTCAATACGTTCCTTGGAACGTTTTCGAGTATTTTTAAAGCGGTTTTTTGGGCGTTCTTGTGGGATGTTTTCGCGGAGTTTAATGAGTCGTTCTTGGATAGCTTCTTCGGGCATTTTTTCGGGAGGTTTTTAGAGCGTTTTTTAAACTATTTCCAGGGCGTTTCGAAATGTTTGTTGAGTCAATCACTGTGGTGTTGTTGAAGAGTTTTCGCTTATTTCAGGCATTTTTCGGTGAGTTTTTCATGTAATTTTTGCTGCCGTATGCCGTTTTTTTCAAAACTTTCTTTGGGAGTTTCTCGAAAAGTTCTTTGAGCATTGCTTTGTGGGTTTTTTCAGAAAATTCTTACCGGCCTTTTTTTGTTTAGTATTTCGAGGATTTGTTTGGGGAGCTTTGTTTGGAAAGTGGAATAACTAGAAAAATAAACATATTTCACAGTATACTGATTGGGGAGAACGTATACATAACCATGGCGCTTTCTCTAACCAGCAGAATCTGCTCTCAAGTATATTCCAAAATGGGACTAATTTAACCCCATTCTTATATAAAGCTGACCAAAATCCGTACAGACCCTCCTCATGTTTTCTAATATAGCTTTTAGCTACTTAGTCAACACTGCCTTAATTCACTTTTGATACAAGGCAGTGATATAACATCGAGAGGGTAGACCCTGCCACTGAAATACTTGCAAACTTCGTCACCAAAGGACACAGTTAAAATCAAAGACATAGTTCCACACAGCGTGACACAACAACTCAAATTGAAATATTCCCATACTGATGTTCATCCCTACGCACAACGTTATTCATTCTTGCGCCGTAAAATATCGCACAGTTAAGTAGTAAATCGTATTCTCAACGACCTTCAATTTAACAATACTCGTAATATCATACATAATTTCGTCCTAAAACTCCTGTGTACATGATTTCATTTACTGCCTCCGGGGTCTAAATTCCCCTATAAAGCGCTTGCAAATATTGAGCCGACATTCCAGATGGGTTAATAAAAAAAAATGTTATGATCATCATAAGGCTATTTCAAATTTCTAGGAGACAATAAATTTACGACACAACAATGGCAAGGATGTCTGCCCAAAGCATGAGCAAAATGGGACGAATGCAAATAAACTGTTTTTAAGCATTCGTTGAGTTGAATTTTCTTGCTGGTATTTTGAATCTTATTTATTGCAGTTGTACTAAAAAATGTTCATTCGACTCTAGAGCACTTACTCGTACATATGGTTGATATTCTCTTTCTTTCGGTGGCTTGTGCGTAACATATTTTTTATTTAAATTCTTTAAACTTAAGCGTGCTATAGGTATGTTGGCATCGACATTTGTCAAGTACACCCTTGGCAGTCATTTATTAATGTTTTTTTTGTCTGTAAAAACATGAGCGAGAGCACATTTATGAACGACTTCATCCATGTCGAGAATTGCGTAGGTAATCGCTTTTCATCCGCATACCTTCTTATTTCTATTCCCACAGGTGGTTCAACTATCCAACCCAACTTGGTTATATAGGGAGTAGATTGTTTCTTACACTGTTCTGAACGAGGACAATTTCATTACATTTTAAGTACTGCGTTCGATCACGAAAAGTAAATAAATTTTACCCATCCTGTATGAAGAAAACGACTTAACCAGTTTTTTCTCGCCTCTCCATTTAATCATGCCAGTCTGACTGGTGTACTGCTCATGGAAAGGACCATAGACTCAGCAGCTCATTTATAATTCCAACACACGTACCATAGGTATCTACAGTTTGGACTAAGAATGGAAGAAAAGGGCAAAATCTTCGCTTTGTCATCCACTTACTCTCATTCTTCACATTTTCTAATTATCATGAAAAATTTAACAACGACAATTATTTGGTAAATCCTTTCAACGGAGGATGCAGTGATTTTTGTCTTAGCTGAGAAGAACGTATTTAGTTATTTGGGTGAAGGGAAGTTAATACGACACTTGAATTTGTAATAGCGTAGAGACTTTTCCGGTGAAAACAGGTAGGAATTTGACATTGAAATAGGACGACAGTCAGTTAAATTCGAGCCGACTATTCAGGATGCTTTGGCTTTGGAAAACGATAATCTAATGTGCATTGTTAATGGTTAAATTGCCTAGATTGGTGCGAACATTTATTTAGCTTTTGGTAGAAGAACAGTGCAATAAACTTCGTTGGCTTTTGGAAAGCAATTGCTTTAACTATAAGAAATGTATACAATTGGTTCCATTCATTCGTCCTCGAAGTCAATGAAATTGATATCCGTAAATTTTAGTCAATATCAACCAAATGGATTCAATTTTAAAACCACAGCCAAACACTCTCTTTTAATAAAAAACAAGCTCCAGCAAACCTAGGTAATCCAAATCCGAATCCTACATGAGAGAACTGTTTCCCGTGCAACTGAAACTGAAATAAGCTGAATTTCTATATAGGTACATTGAGACTGTTAAATCTCAGGAGTGTTTAGCACCAGCTCAGTCTTACCATATGTGTGCTGCACTTCCTACCCCGGGAGGGAAAAAACACTTACAAATGAACCGAGGAAGAACTCCAATGGATGTGATTTACCCACATGACTGTGTTAACAAATAATTTGTAAATATCTGAGTAATCCGAAGAGATTCCCAAGCCGAATTCTAATGCATCTGTAGTATTGCATTGTTACATCTCATGTGGTTTAACATAGGTATCTACAATCCATTTGATCTTCCACCACCTGGAAGGGTTTTCCACCCTATTACCAACTCCTAAAAATCAAGCAAACGATATCGATTTTTAGAAGAGAGTTAGTCAGTGTAACCGCATAAATTGGAAGTGAATACCTACAAGCTACAACATGTTACTCCGCATAATTCAGAAGCCTACTGATGAGTCCCCTGCATCAAGAAAAAAAGCCTCACAGAAGTTGTAATGCGAAACAATCAGGAATAATCCTTTTATACTTCAGGTGTAAGTAAAACACATTAGAATATTGAAAATCACATCATAGCATATAAACAGAGAGAAAAATGGACTACCTTGCAGGAAATCAAGTGGCGGAAGTGAGAAATAGCAACACCACTGGGCTAATGCGGAAGCAATTCCATTCCATTGCCAGCCTTAAACTTGAACCTGATTCAAGTTAATGCCACACTCGTGTCGATACGATGGTAGGTAAGGCGGAAAATAGTTCTCTACCAAGGGGCAGAAAGGGCGAAAAAATGAACTTAATGAGGCGTGTGCAACTCGTTCGGAGTTGTTGACAATTTGTAAGCTCATTAGCAGTTTACAAGCAAGAAAAAGGCGCTTTCATAATTGCGTACAAATGCTGTTGCAAGGAGATGGGATGGTGACAAGTGCGGGCGATTTGCAGATGGTAAAACCGAAGCCATTGACATTGAAAAAAATCTTTCTGATATTGATTTAAGAGCTCTTACTTTAGTATTTTTCAAGGGCAGCTAGAATACTGCGAATATTGGCCACTTTGAACAAATGCTACAAGAAATGAGGAAATTTAAACGATCCTGCAGTTAGTATAGCACGACAGACTCCACTCCATGATTGCGCTCCTCTAGTGCTTAAATTAAATAAACAAATAGTTGGGGCAACTGGTTCGTATTGACAAATGTACAAGTTGGCCTGCGAAATCTGGTGGCACAGAAGAGAACCCTATCAGACGTACAGGAATCTGTCATCGGTAAGCGGTACGTGTATTTTTGTAAAGGTAGTTTATTTATTTTATAAATGAAAAACTATTTGAATTGATATAATTGCCTTGTCAGTCTTAAATTTAAATATTGCTTATGCAAAATAAAATAACCCCGGGTCCATAAAATAGGTTTGAATCGTTTAAAAGTGGAATGAAAATATTTTTTTTTTTTTTGATTAAACTCTTTTTTAACTGTTTAAAGTTCTTTAAATTGTTGTTAATATTCTATTTATTCTGCAGCATTATCCCAAATACCAATGGTGGACCCAACTAACCGAGATTTATCTCAGACTTTCTCGATAACTTTGGAAGGTTTCTGCTTGAAAATGCTACTTTAACCAAGCGCGTGCAGTACCTATCTTTTATTATCTCTTACAATTACAATTGGCTTTAATTTGATCACCTTCTTTAATATGTAAACTACATATTTTAAAGAATTTAAGAAATGATTTTGCCATGCGAAATAAAAATTGACCACTTTTTAAAAGGAATCGAGAGTTTAAAACTTCTTTTGGATATTTGTTCATGGTTATACCATTTTGTCTATAAATTTTAGATCGAGCGTCTCATTGTGGTGTACCCTAGCACTATCGAACACTTTTTCTTTATTTTCCATTACTGTAAACTATTTAGAAATTTATTTGTATGTTTTTAATTAACATGTGTATTTATTTTCCACAATATTTAAAGATTTAATCTCGCTTAGATTCTTTTACGTAAATTTTTCCGCTGATCTGTCAAACTTGTATGTCTAGTAGGGTTCAAATTATAGCCGCTAGCGGCTAGGGTACACCCTCCATTTCTCAATAGGTAACCTAGATTGTTACATGAATTCGCTGGTGTGAATTTGCAGTTTTTGGAACTAACCCACGATTTATGGCGACTCCGAACGGCTGAATTGGAAAGTTCTTTCATGACATTTTTCGGTTGATTGTAAGACTTCAAGAGTCATTAGTAGTAGTAGTGTCATTATTAGCTTTAGTTACACATCAATGGGATAGAAAAAAAAATGCAACAGACAACCAACACATTGACTTAGATTCGTCACTGTTCTACATTTATATTGAGTTAACCATTTTTAGTGTCCAGGCTAAATTTTTCGAACTCACAATTTTGAAATTTTTCATGCAAAGCTGGATATTGTGACCTACAAATATATAAGCTGAAGGTTTAAAATGATTGGTAAGGCCCATAGCCGATACAAATTTGCCATGCTCCACTTATGGCCACCAAATTTCCCTCTCCATCCGATGACCTCCCAGAAAGAAGGCTTACGAAAGAACAAGCATGGCTCTACAGGACAAGCTCCAGCGAGATAAGAAGCAGCCTACTCACAGCCATGTAGAATCGACTAAGATCTAGCCTAAATTTGAAATTCAAGTTCCAATAATTCCGAATACCAACAGCGTACTATCCGAAATCCTACCGCCCACTGTCACCAATCTATAAAAAAGCTACCAATTACTAAAATCTGTTCACGTTGACCATTAATAACTAACGCGAGTATTTCGTCCATGCATTCGATATGGCTGTCCTGCACAAACCCATCAATAAAAACAAGAACATTTTATTAGTCCCATGGCACTTGCAAGTTGCGCCTCAATTTAATCCTGGCAGGTATTGGGAGGACATGCTTTCGAATGTCCAATTTAAACTCCAAAATAATTGGATACAGTTTCGGATCTGGAAACGGCAATATTGCCGTCAAATAGCTATAGATATGCCTCCTTGACAGCGTTGGTGTTCTGTGGTAGCACAAAACTCATTCCGTACCATAATCGAATCAATATTGTACTCCTAGGGGACAAAATGTATCGTTTCTGATATGGCAATTCGGTCTGAACGAGTATCTGAGGTATACAAACATGAGGTGCATGCATGGGTTTCGATTTCAGTGTGAAAAGTGCGCACCAAGTTGGAAATTATTTGAAAGACATTTCCATTTGCTGGGCTAGATGATTTTCATGATTTTGAAGGATGTGGCTTTAATTACGTTGTTAGCTTTAAGTGGTACTCACTTAATCAGATGTCAGTTATGGTTGTCATGTTAAATAGGTTTATGCAATTTTTAGGTTGATGTTGTGAAACTTGTATCAAAGAAATATAGCGATTGTAATATTATTATATTTGCTTTTGGCACAACAGTTTTATGGTAAAGCATGTTACGAACATCGTGAACACGAAGAAGTACCTATAATTAATTGGGATTATTAAAATAAATTTTCCTATCCACACTGGTGTTGCATTGATCTATATTTTTCTTCTTAAATCCGCAGTGCAGTGTGATTTTCCGCTTAGCGACCAGTCAAGTTCTATGACTAGCTTTATAAAAACGATAAATTTTGATTCATCTGTTAAGGGGATGGGTTCCTTTACAGATGAATCAAAATTTATCGTTTTTATAAATCGTAGCTGTCGTATTCTATATAAATTATGAGCAAAGTTTTTCCCTATCGCTAGACTATAAAGGACCATAGGTCGATGACAGCCATGACATAGGAAATTTATATGAATTTCGGACCCTCACCCTAATAGGAGTCAGTAAAGTTAATGTAAACACCATTAAAAGGATTATTTTCCTATTAGGTATAAGTTTGTTTCGGTCTGTCAACTGACGACGTACGTGCTTAATCGTATTTACTTTATGATCGCCTTTGTTTTATTCTTCCGTCAGTGGAGGGCCGCTGTAACTCTGGGGAGTAATTTACAGAATATTTCAGAGATAAAGCGGACCTCCACCTCCACCTACGTAATATTGGGGCTGACTTTTTTTTCGATTGGGCGCTGTTTTTTGTCTTTGGGGACCACTGATTCGGGATGTTATAGGGGGTTTACTAAATTCAAAAGTAATTATCCGAATTTCAAATAATTTCCATTTATTTGGTGAACCCCAGCATTGAATCGCATCCTGATCGGCCTCAAATTATTACCAAATTGCATCCCATTGTTGGTAGTGATAATTAGCGAAATAGTGTAGCGCAGTTGCGTTTCCCTACAGTGCTGACCTTATATTGGGATTTAAACTGCACAATACGTCATTATGCTTAGTGAATGTATTTCATGTTATATAGGAAACACGGAATAGTTTATTGTCCATAACTGGGTATAGAGTGGTTTTGAATGAGGCACTAATTTTGAAACAAACTCCAATGTGGGTAGGTGGTAGGTCGGCGTAGTGTACTTTGGTTTGTAAGCGGTTGTTGCGATATTGTTTTTCATGCAGCCAAACTTCAATAAATGCATTTTAGTTTCCATTCAAAAAGAGGCTTTTCAAATGGCGATTGTGCAGTGGATTGTTGAGCTGACAATGAATCTTATTATGCAAGAAGGGTTAAGGGGTTGTATTTCGAATTTAATACTTTCCACAGTCTTCAAAATAAAACACAAACAGATAAAAGTTGGCCAAAAAATAATAGGAGACCATCGGACCTAGATTCTTTCCACTACCCCCTTTATATTCATCTAATGCTAACGTTTTGGAAATAGACTTCTTCAAATAAAGTGACTCTTGACCTTCTTTTGGGCACTAATCTCTGTGAAATCTTTCCACTTCCAATTTATAAATCTGGCTCCGCATGTTCTGCTAGAAAAACTATTTGGCAATCATTTACAATGCCTATAAATATTTAGTTCACTCTGTAGTCTCAAACGTCCTAAGTCTCTTTTTTCTGATACCAGCGCAACAAATATAAATTAGCATACTTAAGAAGGCTTGGAGGCTTGAAAAGGCGGCTCGAGTTTGTCGAATTGTTTCATATGAAAAATCCTAAAAATGTCCCATAAACCTTAATGATACCTTCCGTATAAGGACTACCTCCTTTAGCTCTTTTATTATTGACTGAGACCTACATCTGATCTCTAATAGAATATTACTCAAACACCGGCAAAAAAAATCTCTTATATTTTGAAGGCTAGCATAGCCAGAGTGACACATGGCAGTTTAAATCTGTGTGTAAAATGCACTGAAGAATACGTTAAGCTTGACGTAGTCGGAGTATAAATAGATTGTAAGACCACATCTGGAAAAAATTCCGATCAAGCGACATCTTATTGTCCCTAAGGAGTTTGCTCCCATTGAAATTAATTGACAAATTGCAGCAAATTTTCAGTGGGAGAAGCTTAAACATGGTTTCTTTTGCAGCAGTTGGAGGGCTTCCCAGTGCACCAGTGATACACAACCATTCTAAAAGTTGAGCCTTTTCCTTGGTAACGACCGACTTCCATACAGAGTTATTTGCCTTATACTTGTATTGTTCACCGAATGCAATTTAATTTGAAATTGACTTTCTTATTGTATATGCATATAAAGCAACTTGAGGTTTCCTTGTCCGCTTAAAAATATTTCACGTTCTAAGTATTTCTTTTAGCATCAAGACAGTTGGTGCTGTCAAACAACTCAAATGCAGTTTCATTCAGCTAAGGGGGCCTAAAGCTGACCTTTCTGGTGAAATAAATAGCTCTTGCGGTTCAGAAGACTAGACTAGTTTATAAAGAGCAAAAACTGTATGAGGATACTTCTCCGAAGCAAGTGAGGATATCTCATCTGCATGAGCCGTTACCCACGCGGCTTTATCGGTCATCCAAGATCAATGTAAGTATAAGATGCAACTGAATTTCTTACAATTTATTTTCCCAAGGGATATTCTATACTAAAAACAATTCAAAATCCTTCTTCCCTTTTTAATTCAGTAGGTGACTTACATTTTTGAGGCGAATGGACATTAAATTTTATACTGAGAAGCTGACTCAAAGCAGTGTCATCTATTCGTATAGGTACTTAATTTTCCGTTTGCGGATTTATTTCATTGGCGGCTTATATCCTGAAGCAGTTTTCACTGCATAAAAAAAAATCTTCAGCACTCTTATTCAGTAAGTTCACATTTATTTTCCCTCTAAGCTCTAACGTTGTTAGTGCCGCTCATTAAAAATCGCCCAGAGTAACTTTCAGTCGTTCAAGTACCTACACTAATCCTTAATTTCACGTGGCCACCTAATTCCAATTACTAAAAGTGAACCCAAACATTTTTTAGAAAATCACATTTTTCATGTTCTTTTATTCTGCCGTTGCGAATTCGTCTAATTGCCACAAGCGAATGATTGTGATTGCGTGGTTCCAATTAACATCACCCAGTACCAGTGTGTCAATTAGTAATGACAATGAGCCACGGGATATTATAAAGTTTCCATCCAAAAGGGGATTAATTTAAACTTTCGTTTGTACCTACTCGGATTTGGGTAAAAAAAATTGCCATGCAGTAGGTTACAAATTTCCCAATTGCTCGCAGTCAGTTGGTTTAAATGCCACTTCTTGTCAAACAGATAACGATGAGTAAATCTTGCTGCAATAATAACAATTCTAAAGGTACACAGCCCCATTCCAGAGGATATCAGGATAATGTGCAATTCATTGTGAGTGCATCAACCAGACAATGATCTGCACTTAGCATCCACTCGTGACCCATGAGGAGTTGCATTCGGTAAAACAAAAGAATCTCTGTTGCAAACGTTTGCGTCACTCCCGCACCGCAGATGGTAGTGTTTCACAAAAGAATTCTTCAGCCAGCCAGATTGTTTTGTTTGTTTTCCTTGGCTGCATTCTTTTCTAATTTGTTCTTTGTTTTCGTTCCAGAGCATTTTCTAGCAACTCAAACAGAGCGTTTGGGGTGCATACTTTTGTTTTGTAACTAAAAGTTCTAAAGTCGTCGTAGCTTCGTTTCCAGTTCGAAGTGCAAACAGCTTTCAAGTCGTTGAACAATGAAACGGAGGGTTTGGAAGTACCTGAAAGTTGCAGTTGCGTGTGAAACAAGTTTAATTCAGATAAATTTTCTTTTAATCTTTGCTACCGCTTACAAACAAAAGACTCATTTTAACTGAATGTTTTGCGAATTTGAGACCTGCGTTTAACCAACTTCAAAAATTATCCAGACATAGCAGCGAATGAGGTTGATTACTCTGTGAAGCTGTGTAAAAATGCTGCTGAGGCTTGCTTTTCATGAAACGTCGGTAACGAAGATTAGACACAGTTGGATTATATATAGTCTCAACCTAATAATAATAAATAAAATAAACCGATCTGATTTATGATTAAGTTGCTTAAAATGTCAAGAACTAAAAAAAGCCATTCGAGATCTTACGTACAGAAATCAGTTTTCATTTAGTTCATATTTCATAGAAATCGGTTTCGAAATAACTTTGCAATCGGTACGACAATAAAAAAATGTAACCTACCAATATAATGAAGATACGTTCTTCCTAGAATCAGAGTAGTTAGTTGGTACGAAAATAAACAAATTTTAAAAAGGTCATGTTACTGCTTCAATGAACACAGTCTATCTACATGGTTTTGTTCCTGCTCCGGTGTCCAATTGAACTTCTATTGTACTATTAGTTCTCGTAGAGCTAACGCAGTGAATAATACTTGGAATTAGGTTGAGTTTAGTAGCCGAGAGCAATCAGGGCCATAGTTGTCAGGTCTTCACAAAATGATATGAGGTTTTCTGGTGCCAGCCATTTTGAAGCAAATATTTGAATGCTGCGCAAAAAGTACGAACACCGAAATGAATAGTCGACTGGCTGCAGGGCAGGGTTCCCAACTCCGATTAAATTAAAAGTCGGCATCGGCACGTCGTCGGACAGCAGTTCCAAACTAGTATGGTACGAAAAATCGACTGGCCGAAGTTATTTCTGACTTTTATGAAATAAAAAAAAACACCATCGACTTTAACCATTTCCTGTCAATGGGAAACCACCAAAACTCCATTGACCTCTACCCAAGTGCAACCACATGATTTCAACCAAAATCCCTATACATTTTGTGTAGGCAATATCCATCCAGCAAAAGAAAATAATAATATTCCTAAAAGCTTGTTGGTGTAGGGCTTTTCTGTAACTATTGGCAAGGGAATCCGATACACATCACGTTGAAATAAAGATTTAAGTTCTTCACGTTGGTATTTATACATCAGGTTCATGGAAAAGATTTTATTTCTGTGGCTTGTATCTGACCGAGAAAAATATTATCCTTTCAGCATGCGATAAATCCCTTTGCAGTTCAAAATGTATCCCGTTCAGTTAGATGTGTGTTTTATTATTTTCTCTCTCTCTCTCTGTGGTTTTCTTTCATCTTTGGAATATTTTCGCCTTTGGCAATATAATATGGCGAAAAGCAAATCTCAAAACAAGTGAAACTCAATTCGGGATAACAAAATAATCCCTGCCTACGGGTAGGTATACACAATTACACATCACATTTAAAGAATGGGATTGGTTGGGGGCGTAATCTGCTATGATTTTCAAGAACGCCAGTTGAAATTGTGATGTTTAAGACCTTTCTAAGTTAATACAATCTCAGCGTCGCATTCTTCGGAATTGGTCTGAAATAGGCATAAACCGCTTAGCAAAAATTCCCACAAGCGACTGGTTGTGTGCCACCTTTCACATGCACAATTTCTACGAGAAATAGCTTACCCACCACTTGGTATGTTAAGTTGTGCCCCCCAACTTCGCATGACACCCAACAACCAACATTTTCTTTGGTATCCGTAAAAATACGAGAGTGCACAACTGAATTGCTTAAAATGCCACCATCCACCCACCTTATGAATATTTACGTGAAAACAAGAAAAAATATTTATTTTGTTGCATAAAATTTCCCATCTAGTGCACCGATAACGGACAAGGAATGGTACATGCATTTTAGTTATAATACATCTAGAAATGCTTACCGGCTTTTGTTCGCCTATTCTCTCACTGAATAGCACAACGCCCTCCCTGGGCCACTGTACATGTACAAGTACAATGTGGTGAATATTTGGCCCGAGAATTAGAGTGACAAAACGACAAAGATAGTCATGGTAACCTCTTGTTCTAGTTAGCATAAACACAATGCAATACCACACAGCTGACTGAAGGATACGAGTATGCTAGTGCGCGGTTGGGTTAAGAACTATTGTGCGGAGACTCTGAAGTTTTGATTTTGTTGGAAAGATTTTCGATTTGGCATACATTGCCACTCACAAATTCTAGTTGCCAAAATTTAACACAAACTCTACGTACCTACGATATGTGGCTTTTGTGTCTGCTTTATAGTTTAGTACACAGTAAGAAACATAACCTTATTTAATGAGATCCTATTTCCATCAGGACAACTTACATCTAATTAAAATTCTTGCTAAATAATGCTATACTGTTCGATGGCAAACTCTATACTACAACTTAAAACGAAGCGAAACTCTCGAAGCCAATTAAACGAGTTTTTGTTGGCAGTCAAGAACTTCCCTCAATTAATTAAATTTCCACTTACAGCCGGCTTCACTGGTCGTTGCCATTGTTCTGTGCAGTTTTTGTGTTCCCCGGCAACTAAATTCTATTGTGTCAATCTCAAAGTGAAGATTTTTTTTGTTCTTTTGTTGCGTTCGTAGCTGAAAATATTTTTATTGTTAAATTATAATTCAAGACTAAAAGGTGTGAGTTGGCGTGAGAGCCCTTCGCTTTGGACAAAGTGGAAATCTAATTGGAGGTAATTATTATTTTCAAGTTTACATTTGGGCTCCATTTGACAATTAGAAACGGATTGTTGATGAGAACATAAACGTTGGCTCTATTCAGAAAAAAATAAATGTGGCTTTAACTTTTCAAGTGCGGACGTAGCGAAGTTATTTCATAGTAATCTCAGCTTGTGCTCTGTATAAACGGTTTTGTAAGACTCTTCATCTTAGGGTTTTCTTTTACAAAGATTTTTAACTTTGGGAAAAAGTACACTGAAAATAAAATTGAAACAAAAATTAGGCTTTATTCAACATTTTTTTTATTAAAAATGATTTTTAGTCACAAAATGATGATTGACAAAATATTAGTAGGTAAGTTTTATTTTGTCCTAAAATTATCGTTGGGATAGTAAAAATATTCGTTTCTGCTGTGTTTAAAATGTTTTTAATTTTGCAAAAGAGATTTGCCGATTAAACTATTGCTGTTTTGTCAAATCAACCTAAATTTTATCGCGCTAACTTATTTTACTTAGCACTTACGTTTTCAACAGGAAATCAACAAAAACATGACATGAGCGACATATAGGTATGTAACATGAGTGCTTTAGCAGATGAACATGCTTACGTCAATGTAATACACGTATTTATTATTGCTTGAGGTAAATCCAATGACACATATTTTGCACCGCAAGTGTAAATACGTCTCCGGTATTGCATATCAACATATGTCACATTTCACTTCCTTCCTTAAAAAAAAAAAAAAACACTAAAGTGAGTCGCAGTTAAATGTCATCTCTCTCTCAGCTCTGTCACGTATTCACGATTCGATGTAACTGGCCTAGTAAAAATGCGAAATTTTATTTTTTTTATCAGATCGAACGCGCTTTTTCTCATGTGTAGTAAAACTGAAACAAATAACAGTTCCAGTTGGACAATTGACATTTGTTTTGAAAAATCTTTTACAATTTTTTGAAAGGTGAAAATTTGCTTTTGATTGTTGACTATGTTTTCCATTTTCTTTATTTTTTTCTGATAGGATAGCTACACACAGGAATCAAGAATTTAAATGAACTGTCAACTTCATAAGGCTACTCTGTTGTATTTTTCGGTTGCAATGTCAAGGTATAGATAAAGTGCAAAAGTGTTGCGAAATTTTATTCTGTATACTTTGTTGTTGTAGTGCGAAAAAAGTTGCACTTTCGCATTTTCGCAATGATACAAGACCAGTTGCATCGAATCGTGAATACCCCTAATATACATAATTCGAAGGCAGTGCGGACTGGCGTCCTTTTATTTTGATACTTCCGAGAAAAGAACTATTTTTCTTTTCTCGAGTTTTTCAATATAGGTAACGGGCTTATACTTTTCAGTGGGCTTCACTTACCGTGCAAATCTACAGCCAAAAACAGAATACAATATCGATTGGGATTGATTGAATTACGCATATTAAATGGGTAACCAATTGGAATGTGAAAACAGCCCTTCAAAGTCGAATAATAACACGTGGTTTCCATTCTCCATAAATAAAGTTGTTTCACTTGAGCAATAAGTTCTCGACGAAACTTTCATCTTCTTCTTTAATTGTGATGATAATCGCTCTTGGTGTTTCAACAGCAAAAACTTTTTGTTTCCAATTAAATTTCTAAAACTTTTAATAAGGATAAGATAAAGTTTTCATTTTCACTTTGAAACTGTAACGGATGGTATTTATTGGCTATGAACGGTTTGACCTTACAAACAGTTGCCACAACATGTCGATAGCCAATCCTTGTAGTCCCACTTACACTTGTTTGCTCGAGTAAAAATGCCTTATGTCCGTTTTAATGAAATATCCACCCAACCACTTAGCTCACAGTAGTTGTCCACAGAGTTGTGTGTCCGCATATAGTTGTGACTTCATCCTGAGCGCCACCATAAATATTTAATTACACGAAAAACCTCACCAAACAAAGGCTTGTTGGCAAATGAATAATTATTGTCCACTGTTTCTTGTGAAATAAATCGACACTCCTTACCGCAATGATGGAGTTGTGATTTCCTTCCATTCGTTACGTGTCAGTGGTGTCCGGGCTGCAGTCGACTCCAAGACCGCCAGACATACGTCAATGATTAATGACCACATTTGGCCGGAAACGTGCTTGATATATTTGGCAGTTAATAATGCTGCCCAATTGTAACTTCTCTGTGAGTGTCAACATTTATTTTGCGAAGTTTCACCGTTTGCTTCGTCCTGAAGGGTTAAAGTTTCTCCGGGTGTATATAATTGTCGAAGCTCTTTAAGCACATTCTGCGTTGATGATTTGAGTAATTAAATTTAAATTCTATAAACGCTTTGTGGAGTATAGGCTGGGGCAGATATCACATTCAAATATATTTACTGTACCCATATCAAGCGGTTTTAAGCCTTTTGGCGATCTCTATCCTCTGTACCTCAGTTTGTTATCTCCTTTAAAACATTTATTTTTGAAGTCCGGCCCAACGATTTAAAACAATACTGAGACCTGATTCTTGGTTGAGGTGTTTTTTATGGTCATTTTAACATTCAAAGCCTTTCTTTTTAATATCACAAGCTATCCGGTACATCATAATTGCAGCCCATCAAACTTAAAATGACCGAGAAAGTTTCCTACGGTAAAGTCGTGCGATTTATGTGGTATTCAATTATTGGGCTCCTTTAGATTCGCTCTCAGATCTCAGATTTCACGTGTCGAATCGAACATAAAAACGTCACTTGCTCCATTTTGTGTTTATATTCGTGGGATTCGAATAAGTGTAGCCTTCGACACATTTCAAAGCGTTTTCCATTCACAGATGTCCCGATTAGTTGCTAAATATTTATACATGTATAGGTAAATTATTTACATAAATAGATTCAGTCTATGCTATGGCTTTCTTTTAAGTAGAAAAAAAATCCGAAAATGTACCTATACAAACTCCACCAGCTGTCAAACTCAAACACACTTGTATTTTTGTAAATCAGAAAAAATATACAGATTCACAAAAGTCCTCTGAAATCTAAGAAAAAAAAAATGCACATAAACTGTGCTCTGAGAGAGCAAAAAAGTGTGCTGATAGCATCGTGCTGAGCTGCCATGTGTGTCTGTTCAGCGGGTTGCCCAACTGACAGCAACTACAATCAATAAGAAAAGTGTTTATTTTTTTGGCAAAATTTAACAATTGACCAACCATGTAAGTGAACGTGGTCATTTAAAAATAGAGTGATTTGTACAAGTTTAAATATTTCTTTGTTTGACTAAATATTTATTTGAATAAACTGCTAAAAAAAATTGTTTAATGAGTTAATGCGCACTTAGTGAACGCCCGGCAATATAATTCGGCGCACAACGCATTAGGCAGTATTTCTAAGGTGGCCCCCAATAATTGCTTAAAGTTGCATTTGGTTTGGCTTAACAAGCCGTTCGGGGGCTCGGCATAAAATTGTAGGTCCTTCTTTGTCCCGAATATATGAAACTCACTCAAAACGAATGAAGCCTCCGTACATGTACGGACCTGTTGTGTCAAATATTTATAGATTTACTAGATGACTTCGGACTTAATTGTGCTCAATTTAAGGCTGATTCATATTTGAGTTAGTAGTAGTAGTACCACATGTTAAACGTGTTAAAATCTACGTCAGGGGTTACGTGGAAACGACTTGTTAGCTATAGATAATTTTATGGGTGAAGATAGACAACTTGCTTTAAGTTATCTATGTATTATTTAAAAAGCTGACTCCGCAGGCGTTGCCCTGCGTCGTTTCAAATTGCAGAACATCTGTGGTCAATAATTGTCCGTTGCTATTGATGCTTTGTGCCGAAATGTTTGCTGGGTGGTCGATTTAGAATTGCATTTTCCTTTGAAGCACTGATAAACGATATTTTCATTTGTTGTCAGGTGCGAAAACGATCAAAGCGGATGATTTTCCGACACGGAAACATGCGAAAGCCATTCATTTTCCAGATTCAGGCCACAATCACTCAATGATTGGCCTTGTGATTTATTGACTATCATGCGAGACGAATTGTAAATTGGATGCGTTTAAAATCGAATGGCATATCGGTTGGGATCATTGGAATTCTCGGAATGAGAACTTCCTCACCTTTGAACTTTCCTTTTAGTACTATCAGTTGAATCATGATTGAAGTTGAAAGATTGAAATTGCGAAGCATGATGACGAATGAACCTACCAATTGTAAACTGTGCAGTGGCAAGCCAGGCACATCCAATGAATTCAAAAACTCAGTTGGATAGTTGATTGCTTCGTATTCGTTTGTTCTTCACGTGGACGCGATTTAAAACATTTGTAAATAATGATTGCAAATAATGTGTGTATCTGACTTGAATGTCACAAGAGCAATTAAGGAATTATCAATGCATACATGTAGGTTTTTACCACTCAGGATCCTACTATCCTCCAAACACCAACTTTCAAAACGTTACAATGTTTATTAATTTATATAATCTTAAATTTACTTTTACCGTGACTGTAATGTGTACTTGTGTTTGTGTTATGTACCCGGGTATTGTTCGTTATTCGTAGGCTATTATTGTCTCGTCTGGCTCAATGCCACGTACATGTGCCCAAATTTCATAACCTAATAAAATAAACCTATTCGTTGGCAACTTACAATTTGAAAATCGAATTCCACACCAAAATGATCAATCCGAATGAAATGAACAGCGAATTCGAATGATTTTTAAAGAAACCCGCCTAAAAATTAATTGCACAATCCGAAATTAACGTTTGGCTTGATTGTCAATGCGGACGCAATCACAAATAAAATGAACATAACCATTCACAATGTGCACTTCATCCAACTGAAAACACCTCTATGAAATCACTTTTCACTCGTAATTTTCACATAAAATCGTTACTATCAAACGATAACATCAGCCATCCGACTTTTATTGAACAAGGTTCCCTGGAGCTCAAATGCATCTTTACTCAAATTTAGACATCTCACAAGTCTCCCTTTCATGCCTCGACAGTCTACACCTCAAACAAATTTCCAAAAGCACATACCTAATGTCCTGAGATTCATTGGCATCTAACAATATTTTCAACTTTCTTCCATTGCTCATAGCTTACATCGCATTACACGCTTCAGAAGCACATATCTCAACCATCCTAAGGAGAATTAACGTTATTTGTCCTGCGATATTATCTTTGACACAAGACAGATTACTGTCCATTGCCAAATAACTTACTTAGCCATAAAATGCTGAAATCTCTTTTAGCCTGATGCTGACTTTTGGTTTTTGCCAAAAAACCTATCCATCAACATGTCAATAAAAAAAGAGCGATGGACGTTATGAATGACTGGAGTCCCACTTAGTGTTCAATGGATTTTCGCTGTGTCTAGGGTCGCAATCAATAGGTTCACATTGGAAATTGATTTATGATACCAAAGACAGGATGGCTGTCACACGAAGACCGCACTTAAACAGGTTTACCTCGAGGATAATTCAATAATCGTTTGAAATTAATTTAAAGCCCATCTCTGGATGCGATTTGGGATACGTTTTCGATGTTCACATCAGCACCCGACGGATGCTAATTGGCTTTTCTTAACACGTCGCTTGGTTTCCATTGCTGCCGGCATGAAATTCAATTTTAATTTAAGCTGATCCTGGAGATTCCGCTTTTTTATTTCCTGGTGGCTTTGCGCACCCCGTGACATCTGGCTGGTGTTGATCCTAGTCTTTGGGTGCAGGAGGACTCGAAATCAATTTGAATTGGTTTTTTTTTTTTTGTTATGCTCTTGGTGTCCCGTATCCGTTTATAGTGTAGGTATCCATGCATGGAGGATTATGCAACAAGGGCGGCATGAGAAGTAAACCACAGGGATTTTACTTTTAGTTTTGCAGAAAGTAATACTCCCATAGTAAGGTAAATCAAGTCACATGGCAACTGGTTTTTAGTCCGCAAAAGGATTTGCCATCAAATTGGAACGAAGAGGTGTAGATACTAACATGCTATGGAAATGTTTGGTTTACCGAGTGCGCTTCCAATGAATGTACTTTCACTGGTTCTTTACGAAAATGTTTTTAATTCATAAATTGTGCAGACAATTATCCCTTAGGGTGAAGCCGGAAACAATCAACCGAAAAACTTGGAGCAACAAAAATAAGTTTGATTCACATCACAAGAAAGTTAGATTAATAACTTTTGTCGGCTGCAACTTGTTTGTGTTCCTTTTACCAGTTCGAGAGAGAGAGAGAGAGAGAGAGAGAAGACTCCATAAAGGTTAATTTTTTGGGTAGGTATTAGTTGTTTAAAGTCTTGAACCATTCGAGTGTGAGGTAGAGTTAATTTAAGCAAAGTCTGATGAGCAGGAAAAAGGACTCGAAAGAAGGAGTATCAGAGAAAATGTGCATTTGAATGGAAATAAGAAATCTTAAGCAGAGGTAGTTATTTAAAGGGTCTCTCATTACGTGCGGTACGTCCTTGTTAAATTTAAGTAAATCTAGTGGTGTGTTGAGGCAAAGCATGTTCAGTATCCACCTCGCAGTGATTGATTAATAAGCTCCACAATCGATACCCTTATCAGAGCTATAGACGAGAGACATGCCAAATGCCATACGTTGCCCAATCCAACAAAGACATAATGCCTGCCGGTCACGTCCTTAAACTATTCACTCGCATTTCCTACTAAAACTAAAGTACATAAAACGAAAAAGCAAAAATCCAATCCAATTCAACTCGTTTCTGTTTCTCAAGATGGAAGCCTGCAATGCGACATTCGTAAATGCTCCTTGCGAACACTCCCGGAGCACTCTAGATCACTTGTGAAATTTTCCTTGGATTTTTCGTTGCATGATATTTTCTTCATTGAAAGCGTTCTTGCTGTCAGTGCAAAAAAACCGAGTGGAATAAGACAAATTAACATCTCGTCGCCGAAGGTGTGTTAATGAGAAATGCTGTTGCAAAAGCCAGATGCAAGAATTTCTTTTCCCGAGATGAATCTGACAAGGGAAAGAAAAATGCCTCTCATCTCAGAGGTACATAAAAAGGAAAAGCCTCAGACGAGGAAACATGCGGCCTGAGAAAATCTATTTATCTAATTGGCTTGTTCACCTAGCTCCTGCGAACACGGAAGAGCGGGACCTGCAAATGCGAAGGATTGCCACCACAATCAGCATAATCATCGAATTCTCATATTTCCGTCTACAATCCGGTGTGCTTTCCCCGCAGTGCGATGCTGATTTCCATTCATCGTCCTTTTTTGTGCTCCTGTCTACCCGTTCAATACGGACTCAAAGAGTAAGAAGAGTTGGGAAATAAAATTCTCCCATCCTAAATGAAAAAGAAAAACACACTTTCAACTTGTGGGCCTACATTTTTTTATGATAATTAGGAAAATGAAAAGCACACTGAACGACGCTTGTGCGACGACTGTGTTTGAGGGCAGATGATTCAATAATATTAATGGCTGTTGGTATCGTTTTGTCTGTAGATATACGTGGTCGAAATTTTCTGAAAGGACATTGACGTGCTTTGCAAATAAATAGTATCCTTTGTAGTGGTTTTGCATAGATTTTTCGTAACCACAGCCAGGCGTACTCAAACTGAAGGCCACCATCGGGTAGGTCGATGTTCAGCCGCAACAATTGAAGGAATGGTTTCGGGCTAACTTTAGAGAGAGGAATCGGCTAGCCAGTGGTTGCATCATGTTCCGCTTAGACTCTTTGAATTGGTTCTGTTTCAGTATTAAGGGTTGAGATTGTTTTGATTATATAAAGTGCTGCTATATTCAGATCTGGCAATTTGAATCCATTTGTCTCAGTTCAGGATTAAACATTTCATAATAGTCACGTTGAAATTTGTGAATCATTTTTTTTTCGTGTGAGTTATTTTGAAAATATTACCGAAAACCAATTTAACAGAAATAATTTAATTTTTAATTAAATTTCCAAAACTTTAAACTGAACTAGTTTTCATTCAAAAATTACCCAAAACTAGGTAAAAAAGAAACCATCATATTTTTCATTTGTCACACTCTCATATTATAGTGAGATTTGTTTTTAGTCTTACTGAAAATAACCGCTTCGAAACTAGTAAGACGTATTTACAATAACATATTATTTTAAATGAAGTTATTCAGGAAACTCATTTTCTCCAAAGCTTTCCCGAGTCTTCTGAGAAATATTGAAAATAGTTTCCCACAAGAGATGTCATTTTAACAACTGACAGATACCAATTTATTTAAAATACGGCGTGATAGTCGCATTTTAAAGTTAAAATTTTTGCTAAAATCAGTTTTGTTAAACTAGATTTGTTAAAACTATGTAGTTTTATTTAAATTAGTTTCCTATAAAATGATCAAAACTAGTTTAAAGAACAAAAATCTTGTTGCGATTACTTAATAACTATGTTGCGTTAGTATTACCGATTTTTAATAATAGGACTAGTTTCACATAAAACGATATTATCTTTATAACTAACACATTCGTATTCACAGTTTTGTGAAAATAAAAAAAAAATAATCTTAAAAAATATTCGGCAAAACTAATAAAAAAATTACTTTAGTCTAGTTTTGTTGCGAGTTTCATAAAAGCCCACTGCAGATTGTGGAATCTCTGTATCGGTGATATAAGTTTTGAAATTGAATGTGATATTTCTGATTTTGGGGCGTTGAAAGGATGTTACCGTACTCTCACGTGAAAATTGCCAAAACGTTCAAAAAATAAACTGAAAGTGTTGTGAAATCAAGTACTTGAATCGCTTGAACTATTGTTTAGTGTTCGCATTTTGGGTGCACGAAATATTTCTTAGTAGGTTGTAAACTACAGTTCACTTTCCCCTCCACCGACATTAAGTCCATGCCTTCAAACGATGCGCTTACCTATAATGTTATTTTCGCAGCCGTTGTACTTGACTTCCGCAGTGTTTCAACGATGTTTATCAAAACAAGAAGAGATGGGAGTTTTCCTTATTTTTATTAAGAGAAACTATCATCAAAGACCCAACTAACAGCAACTTTTTGAACAATTTTGCGCATAAAATTCCGCAAGTGTTTCAGTTTCGAGCTAAATCGCTTAGATTCTATAAACGCGGTGATGTTTTTATGTTCGGGAGATATTTTGCAAGTTAACTACACGAGTTTTATTTTTAAATTATGCAAAATTAATACACATGCATACATTTCCAATTTTCCCCATTATAAGGGCCCCACAACTTTCATCGCTGCGTCGATATCACTACTGTAAACAAGCACTAGTTACAATGCCAACATTTTTCACCCCGAAGCCTTACATTTCCCAGAAAGAAATTTTGTTTACGCACAAACAAGAACGACAAAGAAAAAACGCAAATCTTTTTAAGCATAAACAAACAGCAAACATTGAAAATATTCCCAAGAAACTTCTCATAGTTTCACTGCCATCCGAATATCAAAACGGAACTAAGTTGTAAACAAAAAATAAGAAAAAAATAAAAAAATATTGTGAAACTTCCTGTTTTTGTTTCACGAAAGCTTATTACTGTCTAAGGAATAACAATGCTACTGCCTGAATGGGAATAAAAGAGGGAAAAACTTTCAACTAGAAATAAAAACATCACCCTCTTCGACGCCGTTTTGAAGCAGTTTTGGAATTTTAATTTTTCCTCCTCACAAACAACGGGACTGGCAAATAAAAAAAGCGAGGAATTTTGATCGAATATAATATATTTTGGTGGTAAGCAGACTTTAAACATTCGCATTTATCGGTAGTTAAGTTATTTTTATATAACTTGATATTTTTCAACTAATACTAGACATTTTTCGAGATGCTTATTTTTTATAGTACTCCGTAAATTGGATCTTCCTTTCGACTGGTACTCGTATTTAAAGCAAAACTACAAATGGAGTTATTTTGCGGAGAACTAGCTGCAGGATTTTTTTCCCAAATTTAACAGCACGAATATCTGCCTCGATATTTTAATAGAGCAGGAGGAGCTTTTCCAACTGACTCACAAAAGGAAAACGAAAACTGTTTCCAAAATACCATTTTAGTTGCGTGTTGTTGATATTTCCAAGGAATAAAAGGTCCTCGGGCGATACTATCCAAATAATGTGTATAAAAGTTACATTTTGGTAACAACTGGTACGTAAAAATATAATGTAACAAGCTGCACCAGATATATTCTGTCAACGTTGCATGTGGCATGGAAAAGTAACTACAAAAAATTATACCCCGCAAATTAAGTCCTGCTATAGTAACCGCTGTGCTTGTTTCCTTTGGAACTGTTTTTGTTTTATTACTTTTCACTTTAGCGCTTCAGACATAAATTGTGAGTGTGTGTGAGTGCATTTTAATTGGAAAACAAGTTAGAAATTCTGAACAGCATGATACAATGGAATATAGATACCTTCACCAAGCTTGTCGCCAATGGCGTTTGGATGTTGAATAGGAGGACATCAGTAGCATGTTTTTTTTTTGGCGGGATAAATATAAAAAATTTCGTTTTCACTTTCAGTCTGGAATACTGTTTGATAAAGGAAGTGAATGGCAATTATATTGTATGGTTTCTTATTGAGCTAATTTCTTTGAACGAATTCTCGTGGAAACCCTACAAAAGTTATTAACATTCGATAAACGCCGGTTTCTTTGTAATTGAGTTGCGTCTAAATTTTTGGCGAAATAAGTGAATTCCGGAGAACAAGTACTTCAACTTTTAAGTGGAATTTACTTACACCCAATTAGTTTTATAAATTCCGAAAGTAAAGCTGGTAGAGAAATAGTATAATGAATATGCTCGTCTTTCTTTAGCTGAGTAAATAGCACCCACTTTCACACTTTGCGCTTGTATTTCAATTCTTATTATAGTAAGGCTTTATTTAACATTTTGAGCTTGTAACTCAGATCAATAAAATATAGGTTCACAAAAAAGTCGGTTTCCTTATTAAAACAAATATATATATATTATGCACCTCTATTGCGAAGATCAACTATCAATTCTTAGTTGATACTTACCAATGAATTTTTGTAAATTGTATTGCGACGAATAGTGCATCAATTATCGATTGTCGGTTGGCAAATTGTGAATGTCAATTGTGAACAAATTTATTGGCAGCTGTCAATTTTTCTATTAATTGCAATTTCGGTGTTGATAAGGACGGTTCTTTAACGGAAATGTAAGTTATTTTTCAAATTGTTTTAATTTTAAGAGCTAACATTTTTCGTTATTTTTTAAGGGCTAAAATAGTGAGCAATAAAAGGCAACTCAATAGATTGGTTGAGTTAATGGAGCAGAATCAAGATATTGCGAAAGGGTTTTGCTCCAAAAAGGACTTGATGCATCTCGCAAACTCCTCCGTATAGCAGCCAATTCCACGTCATCTGTCTCGCCTTGGTCATCATCAAAAAATAATTCCACTGATGACATGTTTTTTAATAAATAAATTCCACTATTCAAATCAAAAATATTTTACAACTGTCAAAGTTGAGTTTTCATTCACAAAAACTTTTTCTTTCGCGTTATGTTCACAATAGCTTATATTTTTACCATACCAACATCGATTTGAATTGATAAATTTTGTCAATGGTCAACAGATTGATAGTAGATTTTCGCAATAGAGGTCATGCTTTCTTTTGTAATTTTTTGTACAGAACTCAATCTTTGTTATTTTAGATGCCTTCGAGTAGCTTAGTTTTCGAGGTCCGTATAAAATATCTAGGTATCAGAAGAGTATTGCACACTAACAAGACAAAGTTAAAAGAAACAACGTATGTATATTGCAGAAATGAAGGACAAGGCACTAAAAACCAGGCTAATAAAAATACCATAAAGAAGCTTAAACAATGCTCAAATTAACATAATACCGCAAATACATTAATAGCATTAAAATGGTGTATCAAAATAGTTGTAAAGAATGCGATTCCTAAAGTTAAAGAACAAACTAATTTTCATCTTATTTTACACAATACAATTTTTTGACAAACTATCCACAACTCAATTACTGCAACCCCGGAAAATACCTTCAAGTGCTTACACCATAATCCACACAAATAACCCAGTAAATTTTAATACCCCTCTTATATTTTCCTATTTTTCTTACTTAATCCCCACTGAAGTATCATCCAGCTGCATGCATGCATCTTTCTGTAATTCCAGAGAAGTAGGACATTCCAATGTGACCCAGAAACCAAAAATAGGAAAAAAAAAAAAACACAGAAGTAGATGCTCACACCGAGCCGAAAACCGTGTTTTCATCGAAAAATCGTCGGCGAATTCACACCGAACGCACCAACTCGTTTTCGTTTGACATTTCAAGCACCTGTGAGACACTAGTGAAACTAATGAAACTTCTGGGTAAACTATTTTGGTTACACATTTCGATCGCATGAATTAACAAATAAAATAAATTCCTGACCATTTAAAAATTGTATTAGCCCATCAATTACTAAGTGTGGAAAATGATTTTCAGTTGTGACATCTTTTCGGTCAGCTGTTCTGCTAAATTTGCCGAATATTGCAACAAGTGTGTATGTTTCAGCAACCCAACTGAAATATATATGGGAAAACTTATGTTTTCGAGGAAGTTTTCGAGTGATTTCACCAAAACCGATTTTCGGCTCGGTGTGAATAGGGTAGGTATAAGTCTTACTGCATTACAATCACACAGAGTTTCGCCTTGTTTTCCTTTTTCGTTAGCGCAGAACATTAGCAGAAGCGCACTTGAAAATTTTGCAGATCTCCCTTGGCTTGCTTCGCAAATTAATTTATATTTACTGCATGTAAGGTAGTTAAGTGCTGCACGTGGGTATGGGTAACCTCAGATATGTATTATTTCTTGTTTCTTGGGGGCTGCCCTTAGCTCATCGGGGGTTACATATGCGTGGAATAGAAGTTGCCTTGTACATATTGTCATTGTTGTCGGGCGCAGATTTACAATGAAGCTGGAAGGGCTTAATACGAACATTAGGGAAATGTAATATTGTCTTTGTTTATTAATAAACTGCATTTTCAATCCTGATGGTAGCAAAACCTATCCAACAAGCAGATCCATGTGAAGACACAAGTATTGCATTCGCCAAAGGGGGATTTTTGCTTGTTGATTTCTGGCAGGTAGAAATCCTTTTACGAAAGTCGTCCTATTCTCCTATTACGAAGGTCACATAAATTAATTCGGGAAGGATGGTGAACTGGGTGTCATTAAAAAAAAAAATCGTTGGCACAACAGGTCTGTAGGGACCCTAGGCCTAGCTTCTCACAACCAATCGTTTTGTGTGAGTTTTTAGAACGAATGGAAAGGATCGACAATTTCATGCCGATTTCAAACGGCCGATTGAGAAGCTCCTTCAAGAATTTATAATCTCTGATGTTTGGCAGACGTTCGCGAGAGGCGAAAACCCTAAGTTGGTATTTGGAATTTTTCGGAATTCGAACCTGGGAACACTATAAGCCACTGCGCCTACAAATCGGTATCATTTATGGACATATTTTGATTACAACCGATACTAAAACACCTATGGAAACAAGGAGTACCTCTCTTTTAGACATCCGACATCGACTAGAAATAAGGTTCTTATGACATATAAAATAGAAATTGCAAAAATAATTATCTTGCATCGTCTTAAATGGCTCCAAAATAAATACTTATTGCTTAATTGCTGGTATCGTTTGATTGTCTTAATATGGAATTACCAAGCCCACCTTCAATGTCAAGGAAGGCGTAGAGTAGTGTTTCGAAGTTTATTGAATAGGCCAACAAAAGGCAGACAGCAGGTTTCCCGTCACGACCGCCCCAAAAGCAGGATACCACTGAAAGCAATTTCACAGTCACCAACGACTAGCGAATAATTATTAGCAGCTGATTACATCTATCGATTTCACATTTCAATTTATTTGCCATTACTCATCTGCCGTATCTGCGTCATCCTGTTGCCTTTAGACGTTTTGCTGATTCGAAAGCTTATCTTTCCTTTAGAATTTTCCGTTTACATCTTACTTACAATGAAAAGGATATCTTTTATTTACCCGGCAGTGGATACACCTAAGCACAGGGCGATTCTGTGCTATGATATCATAATATTTTCTACCCAAATAGCACTTGTTCTTCCCCATTTCGAGTTGAGCAACATGATTTCAAATTATAATATCAATAGACGTTTCATATCCTTTCTGCTTTTTCCGTTAATGTTTACCTATCTATAGCTTGGGCTCTATGGAGAATTGAGCTTCCAGGAGACGTTGAAAAATGAGAAATTGATGAAAATCGATCAGGGACATTTTTTATATACATTTTCTCAGATTTCATTTGAAATCCAATTACCCGCTGTGATGCTATTATTTTGCATATTATATTGATATATGGTAGGAGAAACCTGATGGAGGGTAGGACAAAGGCATCTGGCTGTCTCCGCACTTGGGGAATTAAGTACCTATCTACCTAAATGTGGAACGTATTTTGTAAGAGAGGACATCGCTGTCAGGTATATGGTAAGTTATGGGTTGAGGTAATATAAGCAGATACTCCTCTAATCGTCTTCGACTTTTTTAGAGGACTGGCTTGTTTTTATGCACATAATGTTTAATAATTCTCACTGGAATTCAGTCACATACTCACATACCTGTGCCTGAAATAGTAACGTTGTTCACTTTCTTCGCGCACCGAGAGGATTCCCCTTGGCAGAAAGTCCGTTTATGATGGCATGGCGGTTTCGACAAGGAAAAGTCAAAAGAAAGGATCTTTGCTTTGACAGTATTAAAGAAGACTTCAGAAGACGTCAGAGCTAACGGAAGTGAACACGAATTGTTTTTGAATTTCTTTTACTGTGTTAACAGACTCATATGGTTCAGCAATATTTTTATTTACCTTCCTTTTGGATTCAACCCAACTAATCCCGAACATCGCGTCGAAATTTAAATGACCATCCCACGCCAATTGACATCGCGTGGCAATTTGTCACAGCGCGCCGCTTTGAAGGCGAGTTTTTGATTTGCAGTTTCCAGAGCATAATAAATAAATGTAGATTAAAAAGGAGATGGGAAAAGCATGCGAGTGTCAACTCGACAAAGCAGCAATTAATGGTAAATGGAAACTCATCCATTCCAATGGGGGGACGAACATAAGTTTAGTTGCTGATGACTAGTTGAAATTTAGGACCTTTCTGAACGACACCATACTGGGATTCAGCATACAGCTATGTCGCAAGCGGGGTATATAACTTTACCATACGTAATATGCCCAAGAGGACATGCCAAATGATTTCCCTACCAAAGTAAGTTTCCCCCGCTCTAAACTCAACTCAAATTCCAATTGAATTTCATTCATCGCACATTCACTTGAAGACAACGTTAATGACCCGACACTCGGGATATTTCTCAATCGCTCCATGTTTGTGCAAATAAATTCCGATCTCAATAGCATCTTCATGGACTACGCTCTACACTACACAATAATCTGGTTCATTACACCGACCGTATATGTAATTGAAACTCAACCATGCGAACCATCCAGATTCCAGAGAAATATTGATTTCTCTCTTTCTCTCTCTCAATCTCTGTGTGGTGCCTTAATTCAATTACCATTTCCTTACTATCTTTACTATACCTTAATGGAATTAACAATTTTCCCAGAGTTACAAGGCTCATTAAATTTAACTTGCATGTGTCTTGCGTCCGCGCTCTCGGCCCCCACCATAGTAATCAAGAGTTCTGATATCCTACGATAACTACGGTGGTAATAGAATTACTTTACTCTCATAATTAACCTTCCATCAACGTTACAGAGAACCCAGCAAGTTCATTTAACTCGCCATACAGCCAGTGGATGCAACCCTCTGATTATTTCGTGATTACACTGCTAAAAGGGAACATAATGCGGTTGAGGATACGCGTTACCCAGCAGCACCACCACGTTGTACGACTTCAACGGTTAAGCTATGCTTTCGCTTGGATTGGGAATATACAGCATCTAACGAGTCCACGCGAGTTAATAGCAAACTCGAATAATGAACCAACCTCGGGGCTTTGAGGGTGATTCCATGATTTTCAATAGATCGCACGTCGGGAGGTTCAGTTCAGTTCATTTTGATGATATGCTGCTGAATTTTAGGTAGGATTTAGTCCTTAGGATTAGTTCGCACAAAAGCGGCGGCAATTGCAGTCGTGTACCTTTCTGGGTTACAATTTGGTTCTGCAATTCCACTTGCTCAGCCAGAGTTCAAATCCTTTCCGAACCATTTTATATCTAAATGTCGAGCCCTCACAAATGTACATGATTGTCCTTATCCATAAGATATATATAGTTTCGTCCATTTAACAGATAAATGTGGGTGATAACACGAATGACTGAGAGTCATGACCTTTTTTCTATTTTTCCCCGTAGATTTGGAAACAAAGTGGTATTTTGTCCTTTTTCTCGTTTTGTCCCCATAAACCGGAATTGCAAGGGCGGCGAGGGAAAATTGGAGAAATTTCTACGAAAGGGAACGATTGCTTTTGCCTGTCATCTGGTATCCAGTAGCTGTCAACAGTGAAACTGGAAATAGAGACAAATGTCATCGAGCAATAATTCCGTTTTTCATCAATTATGACGATCATCGTGTGGTGACTGGTGACGTCCTGTGGTGATGAAATCTACAAAAGACGATTCACGATTTATTAAAGCTTCTTCGATGTGAAGATGCGAAATGGGAATACCGACCTTTCGAAGGATTTATGGCAGGCGATAGATGGCACATTAAATAAAGGTGGTACTCTGTTCTGACTTTTTCTCTTTTGTTCGAGGCAATCAAAGTGAAGGATGGTGTTGGATTGGTTTCTTAATGTTAGTTACTTTGACATTTTATTAATCAATTATTTTTAACTTTCGTACAAAATTGGTGCAGCCTATTAATATACAATACATTGCAGCTAAATACATTAGACTGGGCCAAAAAAGACTTATGCTCAACCGCAAAACCGCCGATTAGCTACTCCGTGTGGCGTGTACCTACTATATAAAGTACAATCCCGCCGTAGCCCAGTAGTTGTCATATTGTTTTCTCTCTCACAACATCGCTGATACCTTGCATGTAGGTACAGGTACAGTCATACACACAACAGGCAATCGACTGTTTCGCCCCTGCCCCAAGCCCCACAAACAATAATTGACAATGATTTCCGCGTTCGGGATATAATTCACACCCACTTGGTGTCTTGCTAATGAAATCCCAAAGAAATCGAGCAAAACTCAGAGTTGACCGTACGAATCCAGTTTCCAGTGTGCAGTAGAATTTTGATCCTCAAATAGTTTCTGGACTATTTAAAGCGAATTGCCGAGACTCCGTAAGGAAGATTCGAAGGTGCCAGAACTGTCGCAAGACTAAACGAATTATTGTGAATTGAAAGTTTGATTAAATAAAAACTTTTAATTCAAGTAGGTACTATGTATTGTAAATTATAGAATTTGATTAAGTAAAAACTTGAAATCAAATGGCTATTGTAAATTGTTAACTGATCCAATACACTTTCAATTGAACTTGGTATATTACAAAGCAAATGATATAAGACTTGAAATTTTGATTTGTTAATTCTAAGAGCCTATCGAGTAGTAAGAGGAAACTTCCGAGGAAACTTCTCAACCTAGAGCTCGTGTTTCTTTAGGAAGAACCTCGGTGATCCGGCGCCTGCGACAAAAAACACATCACACACGTTAACAGAATTTGGGTAAAAGTCGAAGAAGGTCAATGATAATTTTGCAGTGCCATAAAAAAAAAATTTGTGCGACTGTATCCAACAGTCCCGAAATATGTGTAAACAGCGTGCGTGCGGTATGGATACTTGATACACGTCATTGAGAAAAGAGGGAATTGTAATAACCGTATTTTTCTAGATTACGCTGGAAGGCAGCATCGGTGGTTGTTCCATATCGTGTTGTTGAAATTTTGCGGTTGGAGTTCATTTGAAGATAAAATTTATCTTATTTCATTCGGCTTGCATGGCATATTGTGGAGGTGCTGGTCTACGACATTTTTGTTAGTTGTTTTCCAGCTGTGATTTCTGCGTGCCTGGTAATTCACGAAAGATTTGGAACTGAATTTCCTCGAGATGTCCGTCACAGGGAAGAAATGTGAGACCATCATATATGAAAAACATGCTTTATTTCACATCAACAAAAAGCTAAAATTAATATGTCCCAGCTCATAAATGTATGTAATGATAAAAACGTATGCAATGATAAAACGTATGCAATGATAAAACACCGGGACCCAATTTCTGTCCCCGCAAGTTAAAGGTGTAAATGAATTACTCCACCACCAACAACGTGCTGGGTGGGAATGAAAGCGCACAAGCTCAACGATTTTTTGAGTCAACGCAGGAGATCACACACTCTACTTGGTGGGCGTAGCTTGGGGCAATTATTTCATCTCCGAGATTGTTATATAAGATTATGAGCACCTTCATCATATAATACAATCGCCTTAAATTCCATCCAGAAGGCATACCTTAAAGTTCGATCGAAGTCCTATATTTAAGACAATATACCATTCCACTCAATTAAACCCATGGCCTCACGTAGCTGCAGCATGTTTTGGCCATTAATCATAGACACCCAACACGAGTGTGTGACGGTACGAACAAGGATCAACATCGACACCGAAAAGCAATTTGAAAAGTGAACCGAGTTACAACATTCCCATCCTACAAGGATAACGACTTATTTCCGAACCAGATATTCATCCGCACTTCGACAAGTTGGGGGTAGATTTTTGTTTTCTTTCTAAACACCTTCAGCATAATTTTCTGTTGATGAATAAATAACGAAACAAGGACAATTCTAGTTACAGAATAAAAAAAAAAATAAAACGAAAATTAAATGTCCATCCCACGCCAATTGTTGTTCTTTGCAGAGGAAAGTATATCAAACCTATACCGAAGTAACGCGACATGAAGGCAACTCTTTAATAGCCCCCAACAAGAACGGCCCTCTTGTACATGAGTTTTCTACAACTTTTGGCCAATTTTCCATCTCATAAAGAGATTTATTGCATGGGGTATTTCACTCTTCACTTTTTTTTTATGTGTATGTTCATCTGGCCGTAATAGGTATACTGAACAACATTTAATCCCTATTAAGAGGGGTATGCGCTGATAATTGAATTCAAGAGGTTAACTGGACAAAGTGTAATTAATGGTTTGACGTCCTTCTGCGCCGCCGGGGTTCATGTACAGAAAGAATCCCAGTTAAGAGGGCACGCCCTCATAATAATTCACTGTAATTATGAACCCAAATTCATTTGAGGTCCAAAGGACCTCGTTCGTTCGTTTCGTGAACGAAATAATGAACTTCGATTCAGATAATTGGAACGAGAATCTCTGTTGTAGATAGACAGGCGCATACTTCCGGTGTGATTGACACTTTGACTCGAGTCAAACAGACCGCAATACAAAATTCGAAATTGCATGTCGTTCATCTGATGGATTGCATACGCCATCTGAGTTTAGATATAAAACGTCTAATCAGAACGAGAAGCAACCAACAAAAGGATTCAGTTAACAATAGAAGAACATGGTACTCTAACATCTGTGACAGCAAAGACCGTACAGACAGGTGAATCCCGGGACATGATGTGAATGTGAACAACCACGAGAATCTTAATCAAAGTCGAATGACTGGCGGGATTATTTTTCTGTCAGATCTGTATAAACAACCTCAGAACTGCTGTGCAAGTAACCACAGTTTGTGTGAGATATCTTCTCGTTACCATTTCGGACAGAAAGCAAAGCCAACCAAAACAAAGGAGACTTGTCAGATTTAAGTCAATAATTTTTATTTAAATTACAAAACACATGCAAGACAGGCATTCATTATAACCCCATACAATGTATTAACACCCAGCACCGTGTCGATGTGTTGTCCTTGTCAGTTTAGCGTTTTCGTGTATTCATGTTGGACGTGAGACAATTTCCATTCCATCCGCAACGGAAATATGCCCGAAATCACAACAATCTATATAACACGATGGCGCAAGGACATTGCATGTGCTGTGCCTCGATGTGTGCTTAAAGTTTATACGATATGCAATTATTGCCGTCGTTAACGGCATATGCTGCTATTATTTGAACATTCGCACACTATCGTGCTGAGGTGTTTATTATGGCCGAGGTGCTCATAATTTTAATGGCAGTTAGACAGACATAAATAGTAATGAGGACGTTTTTGATTGATATTCGAGATGATATTGAACGATTATTCGCTTGTGTGATTTAGTGGGCGGTTGGGGGGATATTTGCCAACACTGGGAGTTAGGTAAGGTTTGAGGGCAGGAGGGGATCTATACGTGACACACTCAGATCAGTACTTCTGTGATTTAATTTAGTCTTTTGCTAGTTTTATTAAAGCAAACAAAAAGGAAACGTGCATCCTGTGTATATGCAACTCTTCTTTTCTTTCTTTCTTTCCACTGGACAGATCATGCGAACTAACAATTCTATCTTGGGTTGTACGGGAATTCAGTTTTCATGTGGCACATGTTTTTTTTTTTTTTTAATTTGATTTGAAATAACGCGGTAATCGGAAAATCAATAGAAAATCGTTAAATTAGTTCAAGGTTTTGGAAGCTTTATAGCTTCATTACTATCTATAGTTTTTAGTAGATGGCGCTAGTTGTATCTACTTTGTGGCGATTACCAGCCATTGTGCAATAGGTACAATACCTCTGAATTCCGTGCTTCTTACTCATTAAGTTACTTGAAATTTGGAAGCACTGTTTGGTAATTAAGAAAGGTTAGCTAACAGCGTTAATCACCATAATAGCGCAGGATGAAAACGGAACAGGGATGAGAGATCAGTACGCGAGTATACGCTATAACTTATAAGTGTTGTAAATAAATAATATTTGTTAATGAACTAATAATTTTTATTTGTAATTACCTTGATAGTGAGCAACGGTAAGAATCGCTATAAATTTAAATACAGTTGTGAAATCCACTATCTTTCCATCTTTATCCCCCATTTTACCAACTTATCCAAATTTAATTTTCAAATAAATTCCACACCCCCCTAAAGACCCAACACAAAATGCCAGACTGCTGTACACCACTTATAAAACTTCCTAATTAGGGTACAATTGTCCTTCCCAACAAGCTAAACAACAACTGTTTTTCGCAATTAATATCACAGAAGGAAATCTGAAATTGTTACGGCTACTATACCAATTCCGCTTCTGTGCAAAAGGACTCATTCAATCTAATTCGGTTTGGAGGAGGGGGAGTTGAGATTTCTTTTGGTAAAGAGAAATTGACAGGGCCAATTTTAAATGGAGATTTGTCGGCATGAGTACCCCCCACAATTGCTCTCAATTAATTTATTTTGAAGAGAACTTGAATGGGAAATACTTTTGACAGAAAATGATATTTTTTACGCCTTGAAATAAATAAGTTTATGTGATTTGAATTGTTTTTTTGGCTCTCGAATCTTTGAGTAATGAGATACTTTGAAGGCCAGCGAGGACGTGCAAAGTCATTTCCATAGAATTAGGGTCGACAATTGTGACAACCGATTTCGGTGTGTTGTGTTTTGTAATTGTTCTGAAAGTGAGAACTCATTAAGCTGATTTTGTTCTCTCCGGTTTGTAATGCGACATTTGTATTGATTTTGATTTGTAGTGTTTTTAAAGGGGAATCGAGGTGACTTCGGCACCAAATAAGAATGACCTCCACTTTTCTCAAACCGCTTCCATTCCTTATAAAAACGCAGTTACACAAGAGCCTAAGGGCACCTCTTCTTTAGTAATGAACGAGCTACCGAGACTATTTCTTTTGTCATCATGTTGTTGACTTCCCGTTGACAAAAACTGCCCCCAAAATATATTAAGCCAAAATTGGGTAGTCAAAATTTTGAAAACGTACAAGTCCATTGTGTCCCTTCCACATTTTATTACCAAACAACACTTGGTCCTTAAGTGTATTTTAATATAGGATCAAAACAAACAGACAAACAAAATGCCATCACTAAGATATACCTAAATGAGACTTCATCGGCACACATTGGCAATGGCAACACAAACAACTAACAAGGACATCCATTTAAACTTTATCCTTATTAACGCTACCCTATTATTCCATTCGATTCGAATACTTTTCAACTTGGCTCCCTAGTCACGTTGTTCGTTACGAAAGAAATTAAAATTCTACAGACGCATCCGAAAAGAAAAGGACTTTCTTTCGCGCAAGGATGTTATTTTTTTTCTCTCTCTCTCACACACTGTTTGGAACTTTTTCTTCCTCGTACTACATCTTTGGAAATTCTTCTTCGAATTGTAAGTAATAAAGTGCACAAAGGAAAACAGAATCATAAAAGTGAAAAGGCGAAAGGAAATTTGTTTCTTTCGGAATAGCGCGTTTGCTTTTCAACTGCAAGCAGGAAACTAAGTTGAACGGGAAAATCTGAATTCATCCCTTCCGATGGAATGATTTTGAATTCAACTGTGACTGGCTTTACAAGAAAATTTATTGTTTTCGCGATAAAAACAACACAAAATAAAAAAGGTAATTTAAAAAACCAAAAAAACCCGACTGACTGTAAAAAAGATTTAAAAAGATTAAAACAAGACACTTTGAAGTATAACTAGTTGGCAGTCGGAGGCTGCGCATATTTTTGTCAGATTGTGTAGGTAGTCTTACAAAGCCGGTTATATTCACTACAAGCTCATAAGCTTGCCGATTTTTTCTCTAGTCTTTCGACCTTTTATGTATGAACTGCAATGTTGATTGTACGGCAAAGTAAGGTCTAACGAATTTGATGTGTTCGTATTCCACAAGTGACTTCTTTAACAAATAATAAAGTGAATTAGGAGGTCAGACCTTGGGTGTATATCTGTGTATGTTCGTAGCGAGTTCAGGCCCAATATTTCAGATTATGTCTTGCTTTTCTTTGGCAAAACTCTTTAGCAAATATATTGTCATCATACATTGACGAAGGATACTAATTGACAAAGCTATAATGAAGTTAGAAAGCGAAAGCGAACCGAATGACCACTTTGAATCTAACCTGTCATGAAGTAACTGAAGTAAGCGATTGGCCAGACCAATCTCAATTATTGTTCAAATTCGTTATTAAGTGCGGTGGCTAGATTGGCTAGTCGTACAATCTGTCAAAAATATGCGCAGCCTCCGACTGCCAACTAGTTATACTTCAAAGTGTCTTGTTTTAATCTTTTTAAATCTTTTTTACAGTCAGTCGGGTTTTTTTGGTTTTTTAAATTACCTTTTTTATTTAAAAAAGTTTTTGGAGAAAATATATTTCCATACAAATTCCGCAATTGTGAGCGGAAAGTTTAAAATTTCTTATTAGTAAGTACGACGCAAACTATAATTTTTTCAAATGATTAAAAATATGTACAAAGTTAAATTTCCATAAAACAATTAAAAATTGCGTGGAATTATGTAAAATGTATGTTGATTTACAAAAAAAGTATTAAACAGTTTCTTTTGTGAATGGTGTGCATTATATTTATTTGTCAACGATTTAGGAATGTGGCTGGAGCAATTTAAGAAAATATTTAAAGCACTTCCATTTCATGTCGATTGCAAATGTATTGTCGGATATGCATATGTACCTAATAAAAATAATATCTAATGTTTCATTTAAAATAAATGAATTCATTACTAAATGCAGACGCACAAGACCGAAATTGTCAATACATCAGAAAGTAATTTATTTCACAGTTCAGTGTATTGAATATCTCGACATTTTTCTCTCAGACATTTGTGTGAAAAAAATGTTTTTTTTTTTTTTAATTAATATTTTTATAATATGTTTAGCCTATGACACTCCGGGGAAGAATACTAATTTAATGAAACCCCACTCTTTAAAATCGGTCAAGCCGTTTGGGCTACAGGGCGTCCCGTAGGAACTTACATAGGATACGCGCGAAACACATAACCCTCCCTGTGTACAGTCGGGTAAAAAGGGTTTAGCACGTGGTTCGCATTTTAGTGGCTCAATGAGTGGATACGTTATTTGTGAGCAGTGCTTTAGGGCTTGAAATAGACGGCTTTTTATGGTCATCTGGCGAATGGCTTGGAGTATATGCTTTCGTGTTTTTTTTTTTTCTAACTTGGCAATTTTTTTTTAATATTTAATTTACTTTTAAGCTATTCCACTCAAATCGAAATGCATTCATTGAAGCTTTTTTAAATCTTAAATCACTATTATTACCTAATATTATGGAACAATGAAAAGCCAAGTTTCAGAGAAGCGAGAATGTATTGTTTTGTTTAAAACTTTTTTTTAAATAATAAAAGTGTGCACCCTACATCTCCATCCATAGTTAATTTACAAACACAAAGAACAAAAAGGCTACTTAGGGTTGCCGTTTTGCGAAACAATGTACATTGTTCAAGTAGTGCTCGTGACCAGCTGATTGATCTAAAGGCAAAACATCCTCAACAAGCACGAAATAGCTCAATCTAAAATTTACCTGCCTGAACTTTACGTTACCAAACTGGGCTGCTGTCTTAAGGTTTTGTGAGGCTTTTTTGGTACCCAAATACAGCGATGCCTCTGAAAATTTAAAAAAGGGGAATAAAAAAGGGCCCGAGCCTTTAAAAAGGCCTCAACGTAAAAAACTAAGCAAAAAAAAAAACACACAGAGAAGCAAGGATATTTATTTATAGGTTAAAAAAAAACACAAAATGTATTCACTACGAAACGCTATTAAATGTTTTAAATTATTATAAACGTTTACAGCAAGAATTCCGCGAATAATTGAATTTGTTCTGAAATTAATTGATTGATGGATAACTGTTGAGCCACTCACTCTTTAAGACAGAATTAAATATAATTCCCACTAAGACAGCACCGATTCCCACCGTACGAACGAACTTTGTCGAAGTCTCATTTCCAGTCGAAAGTATAGTTCGGTTACATATTCACTTTGCGAGCAATTGCACGTGTTATTTTCTATCACCGATTTACAAAGCATACATGAAGAAAATCCACATCCTGGCGAATAAAAATCAACGTAGGTAAAACTTTTCCAGCATTTTTCGTTTCTCTTTGAACAGGTTACATACTTTTAAAACCATGTCTTGCCTTCCAATGAACCAAATTGCTTCAGATTACCATGGAATTGTATCTGCCATCCTTATGCATAGCATATGTGCTTTTCTATTTTTCGTCTTAACTTCAAAGGATCGAAGGACGGATATTCCTGCAGATTGATGAAAACAAAAATCAGCATAATGTTTCAATTTAGAGACTTTTACTTATTTATACGGTTGGATATTCTGCAAATGGGGATTTGTTCATTTAAGTTAAAGGATGAGAGTCTTCATCTGCTTAGCTCAATGATGCTTATTTTATTTAAAAGAGATAGTCTTATGCTTACATAGCTTCAAAACAGTCGATGAGTTTATGAAGTGTATTTCAAACGGGGGCAGTGGCGTAGCTATCATATGGGCAGGTGGTGCAGTGCACCAGGGCCCCGGAGCTCAGGGGGTCCTCTAGCCTCAGCTTTGAAAAAAAAAATGAAAAATTTAAAAAATTAAAAAAATTAAAAAATTAAAAAAAAATAAAATTCTTGTGGGCCTCGAGTCTCGAACCTTCTCACAAGATTTCTATTTTTTTTTCTTATTCAATCAACATCACCAATGATAAAACTCCTTTATTTGACATTTTCAACACTTGCGCCAAGCGTCCTCGATAAGCATGTGCTGTTTGTTTGTCTGTTATCGTTATTTCAGTTATATGGTAGTTTGAATGAGTACTTACGCCCGTAGCACATTGGATCAGCTCACGTGCTTGACGGTCGTGAGATCAATTCGCCAATTCCGCCCATCAACTTTTTTAAGAAGTTTTCATTCGCTCTTGCCTTGCATCAGTTCTTATTTACTATATTTGTGGCAATGTTTTCAACTTTCTGGGGTCTGGGACGTACTACAGTAGTTGGTGCTAGGTGTGTCGCTGACTGTTGTAATTCGTAATTCTCTACTACCTACTAGCCTTATTTCTTCAAGTATCACCACTAATGCACGAAATTCTGGTAAAACCCATTTTCGCCAAAAAAAAGTTTGATGACAAGATATGTACATATGATACAGGTTGCAGCACAACGCTAACCGTATAATCTATGATAGCTCTCAACCTGATCGGCAATAAAAAATAACCAACGTTTTTCTAAACTCAAGTTCAAATTGACAAACGAGCTACTATAGAAACTATAATATCTTCTTATGAGTTAATATTGATTTTACCGCATCATTACCAAACAAGCTGTTTTATGGTTCTTTTTTGTTGAGCTTCCTGTAATCTATACTAAACATTGACAAGCAATATAGGAAAATCTCAGTAAGTACCTACTCCGAATTTCTAAAATTTCGATAGTTAACAATTGAAAATTATGGAAAGAAAAAAGGAACGTAGCGGCGCCGCAAAGCGGAAACAACGTCAAGAAAGAGAAGAAAGTAAAAAAAAAATTCCCAAGCTAGATAGCTTTTTTACGAAACCGCTTTCTGCTACAGTTCCTTCAACAGTCGAAATTTCGGTCAAAAGTGACAAGTGTTCATTTATTGATAGCGCCGACGCAGCTGTGTTAATTAATAAAGTGACTCGATGATAGTAGATCAGGATCCAATAACTACCAATACTACCATCAATGCCCCTGTTGAAAATGACTACCTAGACGCTTCCGTGCAACCTACAGTGGAGGAATCATCCATTTCTACATCTTCAAAAGTTCTTGAAATTTCAAATGACTTGGGAAAGTACATGAACAAGAAACTGAGTGATAACGAAAAACGCCTGATTCTTGACAAGGGACCTTTGAAACCTCCGGGACCTTTTCCGAAGGGCCCCCACCAAGACAACAGGAGCTTTTCAGAAACGTATTACGTTTCTACGTCACAAAACGGTCTCTTAATTAATAAATATTATATATTGTCGTTGTTTATTTACTCCCTTTTTCTTCCATTGAACACATGAAGATTTTGATAGAGACGACGCCGACGTATGGATTTAGCCTACTAGGGATGATTCAACTCACTGTTTCCTATTCTTACTCCCTATCAACAATTTTGAAGGCCAATATAAGTTCAAACTACGCGGAAAGACGGGAGAAGGGCCCGATTCTCTCCTTATGCACCAGGGCCCTTGTCCCCCTAGCTACGCCACTGAACGGGGGGCTTATTAATGTTTTTTTCCAGATGAATGGAACCTTATATACCTGCACCTAGTTCTTCACTGAGTTGGCCATGTTTTTCCGGTCAAATTACGAACAATCACCTGAGGGTAGATATCCCACACGACACTTGGAATCACAGGAATTTCCTCATCATTTGCTAATCCTTGAAAAACGTTTCAAGTTACCCTCGAAGAGTGCTCAACAAAAATGATGGGATTCCATTCGAATCAAATCAGTGGAATATCTCTTGTTATGTTCATTCGTATCCGTCTGCAGGTAAAATTCCGCAGTGAAAAACTCTCTCCACTTTGCACACCCCACAGCCCACCCTTTTCTCTGGTGTCGTTGGTATCAGATTCTAAAAGCACCGCATTTCTTCCATTTTTGCAACATACTCGTACCTACGAGTTACTCGTACACCCGACTCAGGGTAAGTGGATTGCGGCAGGGGTGGACAGAAGGAAATATCTCCGACGCTTTGGGTGCTCTGTGATTTAACCATCAGCCATGGCATTTAGACGAGGAATCAGTTTCGAGCCAAGCAAGTGATTTGCTGCCAAAAATGAGGTGGAGACAAAATGTATAAAAATACCCGAACGGACACATCTATTCCTTTTCTTTCCAATGATAAAACACCACTCCTGACACACATTACATAAAATTAAGGGCAATTCTGCGGATAAGGTTGTTGCACCATTATGAATTCATTGTTCGTTCACCTTGGGTTACTGGTGTGCAGCCAGGGATGAAAAAGTCGATACAATTGTATAGAATTCGAAACAAATGAGATTGCTCGAGTACAAAAGTTAGTTCGATACAATTTATCTATCTGTATCAATCAAATTCTCTTGCAACTTGTATTTTTTAAGAAATTTCAAATCGATCGACGTTTTGCTGAAAGCGTTGACTGGATTATACTTTTCATTCATCTGTTATGAGTTTCAAGCTCAGGGCAATATTTTGAATATGAATGCGCAAAGTGAGAGTGTTAATATATTATACTATTTTTTTTTTGTATATGTACAATTTTGTTTTGAAGTTATTAATTTTATTTATGTTAATGTTTTATTAACATATTTTTGATTATGGTTTTGAATATAAAATATGTTTATGAATTTACTTTTTTGTACGATAAATAATTGTTTTCAATACAATCGACTCCGTTTCAGTACTTTTCAGTATTTCTCATCTCTGACGAGCACCATCCCCAAGTGAATGGAGATAGAAATTCTGTTATGTCAACGAGAACACTTAAGTGACGCTTGGCGTTCGAAGGACATAATGGTAAAAAAGTATTTTTCGCCATTGTAAGGAATGTATTCTACAGCTCTAGCAAAGGTGTTTCCTTATGTTTTAAATTGTATGAACAAAACTTGAAGGGATTGAAATTGACTCCATAATTTTTTACGCATAAGGTGGTCAACGCGTTGATAAATTCAAAAAGATTGCCTTCCTTCGAGTTGGCATGTTAGGACGATCATAAATCTTGAAGTATTAAAGAAGCTTTGCTATATGCATGTTTGAGATATGAAGCCTTTTTTTGGCCTTCAAACGACAACATTGAAGTTGGTATTTTAAGGAATACCGATAGTGAATCTTATACAAGGTTCTGATGCTCATTTCTTCTGATGTCTGTCTAGGTCTTGTTGCCTCTTGACCATTTATTCTTGCTTTAAAAATCTTAGGAGCATTATTCTTGGCATCTGCGCGCTTTCTGGAAGTTCTCCCCTGGGGTCCCGGAAGGTAGCCATCTTGGACCAATCCTTTTTCTTATTTTTATTAATGACTTGCCCAGAATTCTTAATTCTTGTTCTTGTCTTCTTTATGCAGATGACATAAAGTTTTTCACTACAGTTTCTAGCCCCAGTGATTGTTTTTTATTCCAGAGAGATATAGATGCCTTTTTTGAATGGTGTAATCTTAACGATCTTCATCTCAATCTCGATAAATGTGCCACCATGTCGTATAATCGGACTCAATATATTCTCATGCCTGAGTATCGCCTTGGAGACCAAGCTATCAAAATTGTGGTTGAGTTTAAAGATCTTGGTGTGGTGTTTGATGGGAAACTTGCTTTTGATATCCATGTTAATAACATAATGTCAAAAGCGAACCCTGCATTAGGATTTCTGAAAAGAAATTCATCGGATTTCAGGGATCCCTATACCCTTAAGGCCATTTACATTAGCATGGTTCGACCGTGTCTTGAATATTTTAGTGTTGTTTGGAATCCGTTTTCTGCAAAAAATATTAATAGAATCGAAAAAGTTCAAAAAAACTTTTTGCGATTTGCGCTGCGCCGTTTCTTTTTGTGTGATAATGTCCACCACTCTTACCGTTCGAAATGTTTGCTGTTGGGATTAGATTCTCTCGAAGTTCGCCGTAAAATGCAATGTGTTATGTTCGTCCGAGATTTGCTTTGTTCGTCTATTGATTGTGGTAATTTACTTTCATTAATCTGTTTATATGCCCCCCAAAGGGTTCTCAGGTCCAGATCTTTGTTATTTGAAGTTCATCACTCCACTTTATACGGGGCCAATGAGCCAGTTACGCTTTGTTGTAGATTGTTTAATATTGTTTATGAGCAGCTTGATTTAGTTTTGCCAAGATCTAGATTTAAGGAACTAGTATTGTTAAATTTAAGACAATTATATTTTTAAGTTTGTAAATTTTTTAAATATTTCCCTCGATCTGTTGATATTAATATTTCGTAGATCTAAATAAATAAATAAATAAATAAATGCGAGGAAATTTTGTGTCACGTAAGATGGTCATGTGCATGTTTAGCCTAGATTTGTGAGTGCTTGTTGTAAAAATGTGAAACGAAGCTGGTCGGAGAGGACATTATTCGCATTAGTACCTAAACCTAAAATGTAGTCGAAGTGAATGTGAAAGCAGATCAATTTTAATTTCAGCATGCGGTAAGAAGATTGAAATTTTGTGTTGATTCTCTTTGATAAGTGTGGAACCCAGATACTATAGGTTCTCCTGAAACTCTGAAAATGCACCGCCTTGAACTAGTTCTAAATGATGCTGCCTAAAAAACAAGCAAGTACGTTGCCTCCTAGAACTTCTCTCCTTATAAGAGATTATTTTCGACAAACGTTACATATCGGCAATGCCGACCAAAGGTTGTAGTTCGTTTTCAATTCTTCACAGCATTTACGGATTTCGATGATAACATTCCGAGCGGAAATAGAAAGGATAACCATCGCATTCACTTAGTCTAAAATTGATTTCCAATACCTTCCATCACCAACTAGTTTTAGAAGGCACATTGAAAACTCAAAACTGACTTCCCCATTCTATGGACAAATTCCTTCAATTAAATCCCTACATTAAAAATCATTTGCAATTTCGAAAGGCCGCCAAAAATGCCGGTACACACAACACAAAAACAGCCTCACACAGCTGTTTGCAAACTCACGATTCAAAAACCCAAACAACTCGATAGCGCATGTCCCTGCGGCGAATTCATCCAATAGACTAAAACTCAGCGAAAAACTCTTCAAACTCTCTGAATGTCTGAATCCGAAATAAAGCTCTCCCCATCCGACGTTAAAAGGATAACAATCAACTCGTTTCCTTTCAGATGCTTTTTAGCTGCGAATGCTAACGGTTTTGATCATTTGTCTGCTTCCTAAGTTTGTGTTACCTCTGAACCAGTGAAGTACGGTTCTCCTAAAAAAGTGTGTGTTAGTTGCATTCTGTCGTGTGTCCTTGTTGACTCATATCCGAGTATAGTGACCGTTTTGGGCCGTTTGCCAACTGGAGTTTGTGTTCTTTATTGTTCAGCCAAATATTGATGTCCTAAACAAACAAGGATACGAGTACATAAAAAATAAAATATAATATTGCTGCCAGAACTGCGTTCTCTACACACACAGACAGTGCATATAATATCGTTTATCACTGTGCCCAAGTTTAGTATATGTGTTTTAGTGCCAAAATAGAAAAGAAGAGAAATTAAATTGACAATGTCAACAGTAAGGATGAGGGCTCCGCTGAAGCAGTCCTGGCAATATTGGAGAACGGTTTTCCTTTTGGGATTATTCTACATTGCAAGCAAATGCGATGCCCGTGCGGTGAGTTATATTCCTTTCTTTCCTCTTTTCTTACATAAAATTTCCTGTGAGGATACTTTCTTTCTGGGTCATGTTGACACGTATTGCTCCCGAGTGCAGAAAAAAAGAAAAACAATGTTGACAGACAGCAGAATGATATAAATTTTCTGTTTTATTCAAACTTTGGGAATTGTGCTGTTGGAATTAAATTGCCATCTGTAGTGGTGGTGAAAAGTACATCGCGTGACTGGGGAAATCGTTTGGGGAGTGGGGTCCCTTGGCAAACTTTCATGTTGGAAACGAATTTTCTTAGAATCCTCTAGCTTCGCTCCGTGGCTGTGGAAGTGAACCCGCCCAATTGTGTAAGTTACATATTTAAGTAGTGCCTTCGACGTGGTTTTGGGAAGTTTAAAGGTCGCCGCTGCCATACCTTGACCTATAACTGTGGCCTGGAGCAAAAGGGTTAATCGGAAAGTGTCGTGAATGTAGTTTGGGGTGTGATGTAGAGAGAGGAGGATGTTATTTGGCATTGGTAATCAAACACGTTAGTAAACTGCCCGTGGGGTTAGAAGTGGATAAGGATCCGATTGCTTGTTTGGAGGGATATGACTGTCAGCCAAATTGATTCAAGGAAATCGTTTGAAAGTGGTCATGAATTGGGTTGGCAAGGCGACAGGTGGAAAAATGTCCTTGTATTCGTAGTTAACTAACTGCTGAGTTATATGTAGGTACTCAGGGCTGGGCTATGGTGGAGTTGAAAGTGTATTTGTCTATTGCAAATTGAAGCCCCATTCAAGAACATCAATATCAAAGTTCCTTAACACATATCCATTAAAAGATGTTTTCGCATGGAAGGACGATGGAACAGTTTTCTATTTTCTTGATTTGAAATTTTCATTTATTTTCGACACAGCTTTCACCCATTTTGTTAGGAAGGACGGAATAGAAAATGGTGTCAAAACCTAAGGTATCTATCGGTCTTTGATTCGGTGCTACTCGTAATTGTCATGTAAATGCGATTTAGATTCTGTCAGACTAAGGACATATACGAGTAGGTACCAGTTGACGAAATCTATTGCTTGAGTCTCTACCTTCAGCAGCTTCTTCTCCGAAGAGGGATGTTTCTAGTACGATTATTTTATAGTAAGGTAGTAAACTCTATCTACATACTTCTATTTATTTGTTTTTTTTTTAAGTCTCCCCTGGGTCACATATTCCACAGAAGTAAAATAAATAAATAAATAGTTGGCGCAGCAGGTCTGTAGGGACCCTGGGCCTAGCTTCTCACAACCATTCGTTTTGTGTGAGTTTTTAATTTTTGGAACGAATGGTAGGGATCTACAATTTTACGGCCGATTGAGAAGCTCTTTCGTGACAGTTATACTCTCGGATGTTTGTCAGACGTTCGCGAGAGGTGGCGCAGTGAAAAAAACCCACAGAAGTGCGTCCGTTAATACTGGCGACAATATCTCCCTATCTCACTCCTTATTCAAAGTGTTGGAGAATCAGCCGTCAATTTCAAATTCATATTTTCTACATTAGTTTACGTGCGAAGGCTTCGGTTACCTTTTTCCATGTCTTCCTTTCACAATAACTTCGTCCTTTGGCTTTTCCTCAAATGCACGGAATACACGGAAGCAGAATTTGAGCTGTTGTGCCGCGATTTTCAGGAGCTCCATTGGTACCTCACTTTGAGAAAACTTATTAAATCTCTGCAACTGATATATCTTATTATGTTTGTCAGAAGAATAATATAATTTAAAAAATAAATAAAAATAATAACTTATTTATCTCGTCTGTGGGTGTTATAACGGGTGATTTTTTAAGAGGTTTAGAACTTTTTTAAAAAAGAATAGATAGTTTGAACCTTGCAATTTAATGTTTAAAGATAATTTCATGCAAATGTTGACCGCGGCTGCGTCTCAGGTAGCCCATCCGCTGAGTCCAATTTTGGCATACTCTTTCACACATATCGGCCGGTATCTCACGAATGAATGCATGGATGTTGGCTTCCAGTGCGTCAATCGAAGCGGGCTTGTCCCTATACACATTAGCCTTGACATACCCCCACAAAAAATAATCTAATGGTGTCAAATCGCACGATCTAGGCGGCCAATTGACCGGCCCGAAACGTGAAATTAACTGTTCACCAAACTCGCCTCGCAATTGCGCCATTGTTTCGCGTGCTGTGTGGCATGTGGCACCGTCTTGTTGAAACCACATATCATGCAAGTCAAGAACTTCCATTTCGGGCAAAAAAAAGTTTGTTATCATCGCTCGGTAGCGTTCACCATTAACAGTAACGCTGCGATTCGCATCATCTTTGAAGAAATATGGCCCAATAATGCCGCCGGCCCATAAACCGCACCAAACAGTGGCTTTTTCGGGATGCATTGGTAGCTGTTGCAATGCTTCTGGCTGATCTTCACTCCAAATGCGGCAATTTTGCTTATTTACGTACCCATTCAACCAAAAATGAGCCTCATCGCTGAACACAATTTTTCGATAAAAAAGCGAAAATGAACATTTCGAACCGAGCACGAATTTTGATAGTAAAATTCAATAATTTGCAAGCTTTGTTCATTTGTAAGACGATCCATGGTTAAATTGCAAACCAAACTGAAGCTGTTTGACAGTGACACAAGGTACTAAACACACGTCAGCTGTCAAAACCAGTGTTGCCAAAACCAAACCAGCTAAAAAATCACCCGTTATAATAAATGTATTTCATACTATAATGAAACTTACATTTTTTTCTAATATGAGGTGTTTGGCGGAAATAATAAAAGAAGTACAGCAAAAAATGGACTAGGGTTTTAACATTTGCATTGCATAAAATCGTGATTAAAATAGAGGAAAGTCCTTTCGTTATCCACTGTCCAAAAGTGCAGAATTTTTCATGAAAGGTACTAGCTTTGGAACATCTTACATGATTAGGGTGACTAGATCCGACATCTAAGCCCAGCCAAGAGGGGACATCTTCAAAAATCTCAAATCAAAAATTAATGAACAAAAACCAACAATCAAAATAACACAATTATGTATATTTTTGTTTTAATTCATTATAAAAAAATAAATAAAAAAAAAAACATTATTTTTAGCAAATTCAATTGATCTGTCAAATGAGACGGTTGTTAAAAAAACGAAAGATGGTGTTGTGTTCAAAAGTGATAAAGGAAATATCCTTATAAGTCTTGAAAAAAAGTTTTGTTTGTAGTTTTGTGGTGTCGAAAAAATCCGTAGGCTGAGAAATCTCAGAAAACAAATTGCATATATCTTTTCCAAAAAGATTGCAGACATTTTTTCATTCCTGGTCAGCTACTACATCAGTTGTCAGTTGTCATTTAATGCTTGTTCAATGAATTTAATAATATCGACTACCACATCTTCGAGTTCTGTGCATTTCGACTGACTAGTTCTTTTTATAGGTGGTACCAAAACAGTACAATTCAGGTCAACGTCCATCGCTCGAGTTCCCTTATGGCTTTTGCATAAGCCCAGGGTTACCGGATGGTTGTGTTACATTTTCTCCTTTGCAAAACTAAGTTTCGATAGCTTGGAGCATTTTCCGCAAGAGAGGGAAGCTTTTGAACCTCCAACTTTCCTAAACTTTTACAAATACATGAAAATTGATTGGATTATGTTGTGGAAAAGAAATTTGCCTAAAAATCTAGCGATATCAAAACTGGGGAATATAACAAAAGTATTAAATTGCTCCTTTCAAAGGAATTAACTTTTAAAATCAAATAAGCTTTGAATTGTTGAAATTCCTTGACCCCATTGTAAAATGATGACAAATTCGTATCCGGGTCACATGCTATACTAGCCGTGTTTTATTATCAGCGTGATCTGATCCGAATCAAATCACGAAAATAAAACAATACGGATCATAGACGAGTTGTGGCAACAGTTGCTTTCAAAAGACGACCATGCTACCAGCCATATTGCAAACATTCTGTACAACGACATTTCAGTTGCTTGTCGGGGGTGCTGCCATATTTAAGAACTTATTTAAAGTGTTTACAATCAGTTCGAAATATAATGAAAACCTCAGTTTACACATCTGGCCCGCTTAGATTGGAATAATTTTAGACAAAGCATTATACTTTTCATAATAATACCATAATTCTCTCTCTGCACACACACAAAATACGTTTGATTGTTAAAATAAAATCGGAACTTCACGCTGTATGTCCAAAAAACTCGGCGAAAACAGTTGCAGTTATAAAATATGTAGTTTAAATTTATGCAGCCTGCTAGTTTACATTTTTCATTAGATATTCCGAGATTTTCTGGACATTTGTACCTGATTTGTACTTTATGTATAAAAACAAAAAACAACTATCACCTTTCTGCCGGAAAACTTGTGAAACAATAATTATTTACGAACTGCGACAGCGACACATTTCATAAACATTTTTTGTTAAACATTTACTTAAAAAATTATGGAATATTTCGCTGGGCTTGTCATACCTTTACAGAATTAAAAAGCAAAATCTCCAAGGGCGCGAAATTTATTGGATGTAAAAAAATGCTTATTGATTTTTTGTGCTATGAAGAGTATTGAATTTTTTAGTCTGGCAACGTGACTGTGTGGCTATCTTTTACAGGCACACCACCATTCAAGAAAGAAACAGCGCTGCGAGCAATAGTAGAAATAATTTTCAGATCATGGTTCATGATCTCGATGAGAAGCAGGATCATATGCTGTTGTTGTAAGTGCATGTAAATCGATGATCTATATAGATCATGGCTGATAATAAAACACGGCTTCTGACACCACTAATTTTCATAGAGAAAAAGTTTAGTATCCATAATACATATAGCTCTAAACTCTATCTAGTTGGGGCTATATTTTCCACACACTTTCTGCAGTAACTAGCTTTGGTTACTGCCATTTACTCGTAGCTGTCTCAAAATAAAGCAAAACTGAAAAAAGGTATGAAGACTTCCATAGGAAAAACGATTAGTTATCCCATATTAAATTATTGCTCAAGCTGAAGTCGACAAGGATCAAAGCACTTGCTTACGAAAGGCCGTTATAATTCAGAATTTTCGAAACACTTTTGACCTTTATAAAAGTATAGTGGACCACGTTTATATCCAGCGCAGCTAGGGACCCAAATGTAAGTCAGACGAATTTGTTTTTAAATTCTATATTAACTAACCGAGGTAAAAGCCTCAACCATGAATTCTCCTTATGAACGTGCTTTCAAACAGGCTTTAAGCTAATCTAATCTGTAATCTTGTACATAGAGGGAGTGAAATGTAGAAGCGTCTAACAAACTATGGTCAGCATTCTCAAATTTTTTACGTTCCAAATCCAGTATTTTTTTTGTAAGTGGAAATGTTGTCAAAAGACGATCTTGGCTCTGATTTCTTACAGTATCGAACCGCGTTTATCTCTCAAATGAAATTGGCTAATTGAAAGCCATAGTCCCTTTTTTTAAATCGAAAGATGAAAAGAAACTGTAATCACGGACCTTTGCCTGTTTTGCAATTTGCCTACTTTCTTCGTTAAAAGCTCTATTTGCACACAAAAGAGTCAATTCAATTGCACTCGATTCATCGTTGAACTCTTTCTTCCACTGGAATTCATGATTGTCAGGCTAATGACTGTACAAGGACACTGGCTGATCAAATATTTGCTTTGTAGTCACATTTCTCGACTATGACTCAGCAAACTTTCAAATACAATTTTATACAGCACATCAGCTTGGGGACTTTGTTTACATTTTAAATTAAGAAGAAAACAAGCTTCTACAACCCTTGTTTCGTAATCAGGTTAGGTCCTTGTGCCATTGAGAAAAGTTTGCCCTCAGAAAACTCAACTGTTTTGTCTGTCAAAGCGAGTTCAGTGCGAAAGTGGAAATGCGAAGTAGTGTAGCGAATAATTTAAGGCAGCTCCAACAGAATGGTGGACGAGGAAGAGATTGAAATAATGTATAAGTCTTCTGACGAATAGGGACAATGAACTCATAAATATTCAAATACAAATCATTTGCATTGCGTCGGTGCCTCTGAGATTGTAGAAATGTGGATGCATTTTTGGGTGGGACGCTCGGTGGTTGTCAGTGAAAAATAATAACTTTTCAATTAGGTGGGGGTTGGTATTTATTTTAAGCAAGATTTTCTTTGGAAAAAAACCGAACGACATCCAGCCATTATTTTTGGACTCGCAACCCATTTGTAGCAAAGCTTTTATTGCTGTTATCTTCTTGAAATCGCCATCGGTAGTCACCTCCAATGTGGCAGGTTTTAGTTGGAAATCAGCTCGTCACTTAAAAAGTGCATGCAATATAATTGCTACCTACAAAAGTTTATAATAATAGACACACGAGAACGCTGCTACTTATAACACCTTTACGATATTCATTCCTCTGCCAAGTAGCTGACGTTGACAGACGGGTGGGTAATTCGTGCCTTCTCCTCAAACCCAACTCTGTATATATTTTAAGCGAACATTATCAAAACGGCTAAGGGACTTAAATCGAAACGTCAACTTCTCCCATCAACAGGAGGGGGCAAGCTTGCCGGATCGTTTAAGATATCTTTTCGGTTATTAAAAAAAAAGGATGTAGCCAATCCCTTCTCTGGTTACAATTCTCCGCCTCTAATTTTCTGGAAATTTAACTTGACAGGTAAAACAGTCCCGCACATAATCCCCGTAGCCTCACTTACAGCACTGATTTACCTTTTTTGAACCTCAACTGAGCAGGCATACCCAACTCCAGCTACTTTCGGTGTTCGTATCACTACATCCCCTCACAATCAACAAATACATCAGAGCGAAGTCTCCGACTTCGATTGAAGCAGTAAACAAACTTTTCCTCTTCCATCACCAGGGATGCGGCAACGAAATTTATTTTTATTTCCCTGGAAGCCCATCAACGGTTGTCAAAGTCACCAAACATTTAATATCTCCATGGATTTCGGGACACAACCCTTAGAACTGCTACACCCGAACCCGCTTTCCACCCACTTGCCACCACCATCGGGCGAGGGTTAAGAGCTGGCAACAAAACGCCAATATGTAACACAGAAGGACACTGGCGTAAAAGTTCCTCGTTTACCACATTGTAATTTAATCCAGAGCATCACGTATATGTTTCGAACAAGTATCTTCATTAATCATTCGACAGTCGGCCAGCGGGAGGAGGCGGGCCGACGAATATGAACTCTAACTCCAGCCATGACAGGAATGTTGATTTATTTCGAAAGAAATAATCAGAGATTATTCATTTCGCCAAACCGTCGTCATGTTTCGTGCGAGTCGAGTGGCCCCATCGATCTAGCATGGTGGTGCTTTTCAGTGAAGTCATGTTCGGGGCTTTAGTGCGATTAGTGTACAAATAATTGGAGGTTAAGTCGCAGCTAAATCAGGATCCCTCATGTGACATGTTCCATTAGTTGCGTGAATTTCTCTGTAAAAGATGACTGTCGGTTTGTGTTTGTTCGTTCGGGGTAATCTGTGGAATTATTGAAGCGATTTGTTGGATCTTCTTGGTATGGAACTTTGTTCCAAATTATTCAAAACAATTCCTGCCCCCATCATCAATAAAACATGAACGCGTTTGCTCATACCCATAATGGCCATGTATTTCGATATACTATCCACAAATACGGTTTTGTTTTTATTTTTTGTCATTCGGATCGGACTATTGTCCAACGACCGCACTCATAACCCTGAAGAGATACACAAAGTCCTTTTATGAGCCACTATTCGTGTGCTGTTTTGCGGTTGAAAGGGACATGAACCTATTTTCTATTAACAATATAAAGCTCGCCATCAATACAGCCATTCGGCCAATCATTTATATGTGTGTTCGTGATTCTGTAGTTTATCATGCTCTTGGTATACCATGCCACACACATAACGGGAGATAAATCAATAAATCCTGAATAGCCCGATATCAATTTTGGAAAAACCGGAGCAGGGAAAAAATTTATACTACCACAGGACTTTGCTTTGGCAGTTTGCGGCGACAAGAAGAGTTCCATGGCATGGTTGGAGTGGTTGGAATGGTTTGTGGCGTGTAAACAGTATTCGTGCCGCGCAGATACACACAAATGAATGTAATGAATGAAATTTAATTTAGTTTCATCTCTGAAAGGCAATAAACAGGTTTTACCAACTGGGGGTGTGTGTGTATTTTTTTTTTTTTTTTTTGTAAGGAACGTAGCAAGTGCTCCAATTGGATTATTATGAGAACGTGATTTTTGCTTGTCGAAAAGGAGGGCAGATATGTGTAATGGGATGGCACGAAATTTAAGCGAAGTTTGTGGTTTGAAAGTACAACTTGAGAAGAGACACTGTTGGAAGGAATTTGCGCTTTAAGCGAGAGTATTTTCGAACACGTAAATGCGCAACCTACATACGGTCAAATTCAGGTTCTGTGTTCAAAAAAGTCCGCCATTGATGAGTGGGAACTGTAAACTGTAAAGTACCTAGGAGAACAAAGAAAATATATATATACATCGACATTTTCATAACGAGAAGTGGTTGCGACTTTTTTCACATTTTTCCCAAAAAATATAGCTGAGCTAATTAAAATTAAAGGGTGTTGAAATCACCGCAAAAACACCATCCTTACTATCCAGTTACTAGGCGGATTGAAAAATCAATTTATCTCAAGTTGACTAGATTGGTCTGGAGATGTAACCTGATCGAAAAGACTAGGTTATTTTTTAACGTCACTTTTCGTACATCAGCCACATTTAGCACTCAGTCTCAAATTTCTTTCTAACTTAAAATGTTGTCTACCCCTCCATAAACGACAACTGGAAAAGCGCTTCATGTGACCGATCAAGCCAATAAAAACTGAGGCACACCAAGTCAGACTCCCGTCCCTGTCAGACTTACTCAACTAAATCCTTGAACGTCGACGTCGCCACTCGCTTCTATAAATTGCGTCATTTGTCTCTACACCTTAATTTCCAAATTTCAGTTCCAAGGATTGAACCAAATACTATCTAAAATAGACGGTTAACTTCCGTGCACATATACCCAATTTTCACCCCAAATTTTGAATGACAGCCCTCTCTTCCACGCTCTTTTTTTTCCTGTCTGTGAATGCGCGTTATTAATGACACTTCTCCAGCAGCAAACATTTTTTTAATGAATTTATAACAATAAATGTAAAAATAATAAATGTTGAGTGTGGATTTTTAGATTTTTTATCCATCTTTAGTCATTATTTCACATTTCAGGTTTTTTTAATTTTATTTAGATGAACAATATTTTTGACAGCCGGATTTATGAAACTATACCTTTGGGTTGTTCCAAAATTAGGTAAATAGCATGTAAGTTAAACTCAAGTTCCCACTTGCGCAAAAGCGAAATTTTAACAATATTCCCGAAGGAAGCGGGTTGAAAATCTGCATTCGAAATTGTGTTTGCAAAATTCGGATTTTTAACACAAAAATTCAGCTTTTTAAAATTCTGACAGCAAATATTTCAATTCTGTTTTTTTTTCAATTTACGAATTTAAAGAAAACCAATTAAAATAAATTCCAGAAGCGCGCGCTTTTTAACATTTTCCAAACCTTTATTTTTATTATTTGCAGAAGTTTCTAAAGCAGAGTTTAAAAAAAAATGTTGAGCTCGCCAGAATTTCGACCCCAACCCATTCCCGAACATTGCAAAACTCTTAGATATTGGCAAATGATTATAACATTAAGGTATTATTTGACATTGTGATCAAATTATATCAGGACTTCAATTTCATAGACTTTGAAAGCTTTTTAATTGACCTGCGTTGTATGACGGCCGTCTAAATAATAGGCACCAAAAATGTCCAACACGGTAGCACCCGCTTTAAATTCCATAAAAAATGGCATTCCGATTGACATCAAGTCCGTGTATAGGATTTTCTAAGTATACATGTGGCAGAAATGGCGCTCCTTTGCACTACAGGCAGCTTGTAGGCAAATGTGCCGTTTCTGCTCTCAGTTGACCATCTAGTTTGTATCGTCCTTGGATTGAACGACAAGTAGGCATTTTTAGCTATAGTTGACTTCCCACGAGAGGAAGCCCTTTCACCCTTTGTAAGCGACACCACACACACGGAACATTATATCGAACGGAAAAGCGTTTGGCATTAAATTCGCCCTCATCACGAACGTTAATCGTTTAATCATCGCAAGGTGATTTTTTGCGAAGCTAATGCGTGCTTGAGGTAAGTTTCTACTCTTACCTGCTCATGGGCGAACATTAACCTTATTTTCTTTTCCTTGTTTTGTTTTACCGCAGGCTTCATAAAATTTATCTTAACGTTCTTGAGGGACACGATAAAATCATCAAATCGTGTAAGAGGTAACATAATTACGTGTGTCGTATGTGTAGGCTGTGTCGTTGTGTTTTGTCACGTGGCATGTATATTCTCATGCCCTAGAGTACTGCTCTATAATGCATACAAATGTTACGAGTACTGTACCTGGTCTCAACTCAACTCTGGATTTATCCAATGGTCTTCCGAAAAGACTTATTCAATTTGCAGTCCCCTCGCTCGATTGGATTTATAAGAGTCAGGAAAAATATTCCGACCTTCGTTCTCCATCAATCCGTGACAGCTCCATGGGTACTTTTCCTTCGCTCTCTGATGCCAGTGTGTAATGTGTATTCCATCGTTCATAATTTAAGGTATACACTACTCTACATAGCATACCCCTTGGCTACCTTTTTTGGTAAATTTTCTCCAATCTCAAGGAGGAAAGAAATTTTTTTTTGCCTCTCTCTATTGTAATGAATTTAGTGCTCCATTGCTGCTGCTCCAGGAAGCTGTATATTTAACTCCTACTGCTGGTGCTGCAAAATGCTAACGTTATTAACAACTTTGCCGAAAGTTACAAGGCTCATTAAAGTCAAGTTACGCGTGGCTTCTTCTGCTCTTAGTAGGTACACCGTGTTTCGTGTATATCTCCCCACATTTTGTTGATGTAGGGTTTCACATCAAAATCAAACGCTGCTGTTAGCCTGGGTTGAGGAGCTGAGCGCTGAGGGTTCTCTTTTCTCTGTCTACAATGTAGTAATGAAATTACGTTTCTCTGTTGCCCTCCATCAACAGTGACCTTCTCATCAACGTGGAGTGAGTTCATTTTGCCGTACCTCTGTACCCTCGTTGTGTTAGCCTGCCTGAGTGAACTCTATAAATATCGACTGCGTTTAACAGCAGCCTCTGGGAGTTGGTGTTTTTTTGTTTTTTTTTTTTTTGTATTTTTCGCCAGAATACCCTAGCACTGTGGCATATGGCCGAGAAGATTACTTCGTGATTAAATTTAAAAGTAGCTATTAAACTGAAACAGGGTAGAGTTGGGTACCGTATAGTACTTAGTATGCGTATGACATTGTCCAGCAGTCTTCTGCTTCGGCATCAGCGACAAACTGTTCCATGTTGGAAGACGAATCCCCATGGGGTATGGTGAATTTTCAATCCGAGGCGGGACTTAAGTTAAGTCAGAGAGTTGTTATTATTTAAAATAATGTGGGATAGGTAATCCTCAAGGTGTTCTTGATAAAAGTGATCAAGATGCATAACTATTCAAGGTGCTGGGGTAGTTAATATCGACTTCAAAAGCGGGAAGTTAGACAACAAATAAAAAATTTATTGAACAGTCTTTGGAACATGTATTACAAATTTTAGATTTGAGCGACTTCTGCCATCTTGCTTCAAAACTAGCTCCAATGTTTCTATAAACATTTCAAGTTAGTAAATGTTAACAATTTACCCTTAAAAATGCAAAATTAACAACAAATATAACCTATATGGGTGATCGATATGAAGTGGATAGTGCGTTTGCCTGCAACCTGAGTGGCATCGAACTAAACCCCAGCGGATAACACTTAAAACTGCCCCTATATACCATTTAGAGCAAGGTACATCCAATATTTGAATTCTTTACTCTATCAGAAATAAATTTCAGCGGGACTTGGAATTTAAAACCTCAGTCACCCAGGATTTCGAATAAAAAATACAACTACGTACTACACATTTATAACTTATAGTTTTCTTAAAACTATGAACTACCACCATTTGTCTAGATGGCATGTCACTTCTAGGTTCCAGGTGCCGGGTAGACCGATGGACACAAAACAAAAAAAAAACACCAACGAAAAGAAACGGAAAAAAAGCGCCTTCTATTGAAAAAGTCCTTCAGCTTCAGTTATGCAAGCAAAGTCAACGACTACACTCTTTTACACTCTTGAATCACGTTCTCGTTAGAGCTCTAACCATCACCATCACCACATTCATTTGGAGCACTCCTTTGTGCAGAACCCTTTTAATAATTTTTTTTTTAATTTCCTGGAAAAATGTTGATTGCTCATTCGTCCAGCTCATGGTGCATTCATAGCATAGTAGATGTAAGAATCTAAAACCCTGTGAACTCTCTTGTTAGTCGGAGAATAACAAAAAAAAGGAATAGTTGGTGAACATTTATTGAGTCGAAGCAATATTTTTTCCCCTTTTTTTGTGCATTGTAATAATGCAACGGTCTAGTGGAGGCAGCTTAAGGTCCCTGTAATAATTAGGATGAATGAGAACAAATTTTTGTTTTCGTTTTTTTTATATGAGAGTTTCTGAAAAAGTTTTTAAACCTCAGGCTGCATTGTGAAGTAGATGAAGGATTTTTGTGGGAGAAATTGCGGTGCATTAAAATCAAATGCATTTTTGTGGTTGACGACTGAAGTTTGATGGAAGGCATCCACATTATAAATGAGCTTGGTATACCCTGCCTTGATACACAAATTTGCCTTTTGTCGCTCCAAATTTAATTATTTAGAACCTTAAAATCTGTTATCAATTATAAGCATTTTATGAAAATAATTTTAATTGAATGACTTTTTTGGTCTTTACAGGTGAACGTCAGCAACTCATGGACAATGCCTCAGGAAGGACTAAATGTGTTTTATCGTTTCTTCAGAGACAGAATATCTTGGTTTGAGGCCGATGCTGTTTGTCAGTTCCATCATGCCTATCTAGTAACAGGTTTGAAGATTTATTTCAAAAATTTACAAACACTCCGCAAGAACCGGTAAAAGAAAAGAACTAAGTAGAATAGCCAACGTGCGATAAAATTGCAATTATAGTTCGCAAAAAAAAAACAAAAGGCACATTCCACATAAATATTAAATAAAGAAAAACGGACAGTTTACTAGAACCTAAGACCTAAGTGGTATACTAACACTACACTTATACCTATTTGGCCAAAAATTAATATTTTGCAAATCTTTTTGGAACAGAGTTTGAAGCTTAACACCTTTGTTCCTCAGTCATTTGCCGGTACAAATTTTTGCAAATTTGGTTATTTCAATGCATTCATAGACCTCATATGACCTCCCTGGAAATGGAGAAGCCTTTATGACAATAGAACTGTGGCTCTTTAATCCATTTGAGAAGTCATATAATAACTGGTTACTTAACTGCGTCACTGGAGTCAGTTTCCCTACCTTTCGGCCAGGTTATCGGTTATACGGTCACATTTTTAATCGGGCGCCTATATAATAATTTTTCTACTCACACGGTTAGATTTTCACACACTCAACATGATGAGAGACTTTCATTTCCAGACAGATTATTTCAATTAAAATTATCTGTACACGGCCAGATTTATTCGAAGAGAATAAGACTTCACCATTCAAAAATAAGCCTAACTATCAAACGGCATAACGGTGTCATTCATAAGGTCGTATGGTCATAAGGTAGTCCTGCACCTGCTATCATCTGTTGGTCATTTTCCCAAATCGTTTAAAAATTCCTTTGTCCATTAATAGACATCTAGTATCGCGTATTGCTGCCTTAAGGTGGTGCTACATTTCAGGGCGTCCTCAGCCCAATTTCAACATTTTTGTAGCCCAAAATCGGAGCCAATAAGGTATCCCAATCACAACAATTTTTGTAATTTATTGTAATTTTTAAGTTAACAGAAAGTAAACACATTCTTATAAACAAAAAAAAATCAATAAAAAAATGTTGTTGTGGTTAAATTGAAATGCCAAAATCGATTAGTGAACTCAGTGAATTGTAAAATTAATTTGGAGTGTGTTTAGAACGAGAAAAGAGGTCTAAAAAACGATCAGATTTTAGGCCTATTTGGATTGACTCTCATATCTACTAACTTTTAAGTCAGAAATTTTGGGAAAAGGAGAGCCCAATATCGGATATGGTCTGCCTATTACATATCCCTAGGAACCGCATTTGTCATGAATTGGTTGAAAAGGGGAACAGAAAGGAGGCCGAGCCAAAAAAGGGGGCCTGCACATAAAATACTTATAGAGCAAAAGAAAAACAGAGCGGAAACGACACATATACGGGTTGTTATGACGAAACAAAAATGAAAACGTGGTCGCTGGCTAATAGGTTGGGGTTGAGGTTGAAAAAAAGAAGAAGAAGAGAGTGGCTTGGTTATAGTATGTCTCTTTCCAATAGGCAAGGGGTTACAAAAAGTTTATTTTTTTACCAAGAAGATACGATATTCAAACGAAAATTGACACTCGGGTAGGTCCTAATGAACTCTCCTAAAAAAGCAAGTGTAAATAGTGTACCAAATAAAATTTATTTCTAGTATATGTTCATATAACATTTAGTTGCTTGGCCTGATTGCAACAAAAGAAGCTAGTTCAGCCTTTTCCCCTCTCGTAGATTGTGACCAATGATTTGTCAGAGACCATAACAGACAATTGAGCAGGCCAAACTTGTGGTGATCCGTCTGACCAATAACTCTATTTAGTCCGACAGTTTTTGCATGCCTCCGGTTGGTCATGTGCATATTTGTCCGGCGATGTCTAGGTACATTTCGAATCAGAACTTATCTCGTGTAAAACTGCTATAAAACCTACTCCAACATATTTATCCAGTCATTCGCTTACACTCGGAGCTCGGGAAAAAAGCTGTACAATCCCAATTGTTCAAGTATAATGTCCAAATGTTCAACGTCCACTCACTGTCGCTGTCGTGCGTGAGTTCAAATTAATTTCCACTCCCAATTTGTCATTTCTGGTTTAAACAACAAACTCCACAGACAACGACCTTTAGTTGCCTACCGACTCCCTCTTCCTTAACCGCCCCTCTGCATGTCATTTAGTTACAAATACAAGTTTCGTTGATAGTTACACAAAGTGCTGGGGTAAATTTTGTTTACACTTTATTCTACATTTTTAAGGACATGCACTCAAAAACGGAACACAGCCACATCACCCGCCTCTTGCCAGCGCCTCTCCTGGGACAAGTTGTATTGTCCAGTTACAACATACGAGCACAATAAGTTTTGTTTCAAAGTCCAAGGGCAACGATTTTCTCAATTGCCTTTCGTCCTTTGTGCTCTGAGTACCTACCTACCGACCGACCTACCTATACCTATGCCTTGGGCCACAGAGGGAAATTTAATTCAATTCTCGATGACAACACTTTGTTGGATAACTATTCTACTCCTGCAATCACTTAAAGAGTTGGGAGACAATTCGGCTTGTGCCTGACACTTATTTCGCCGCCAGGCTCAATTACTGTACTTTGGCTTTTGATGGTACACTTATATTTCAGGCCTTCCCTCACACAAATAATAAAAACACACAACAGCTCACCTCGTAATTATTCCGAAAAACATGTCCTGACAACAGAACATCCCATTACTAACGATAGCACTTCATATCCTAATTTCATATTCACTCTTAGATACACCCCCATTATAGACCCGCCTTGTGTAGAACGACCAACGAACTTATTGTTACAGAAAATTTAAAAATTCTTTTCATCTGGTCTCCTTTCTTTTTCGTCCCATTTTAGTTGACAACAGTTTTCAATTTGATGCAACACGAGACCTTTTAAGGGAATTGGATGTGAACGACATTGTCTGGATTGGACTCATGAGACCGCAGAGCTCGGATCGTTTTATGTGGTCGTACGTATAAAATATAAATTATTTATTTTTCTCCTTCCTTGTTTGTTTGTGTATATGCTTCCTGCTCGTTCCACTGTGGATGGAAAATGTTATGGAATTTACATGTTTCCTCCGAGTGAAGTGAAAATATGTAAATAGTGTCAAACTGGGGGGATATTGATAAAACACTTTCGAAAGACGAAACTGTATTTATTTCTAAGGAACCGGTTTTATTTTCTTATGTGCTGGGGAGGGTGGGAGCACAATTCCTTGGCTTGTGATGGGTATTCCACACGAACACAGCGTATTGAAGTGGCAACAACTAGGTCGAACTGGTAATAAGTGAGCCCAAAGAATTCGCCTTTCCCCTCTGCCAAACTAATGGATTGAATGAAAAAGTTATTATTCCCTTCAACTTTTGCGAAGCTCTTTTGGCAGGAACAGACAATTTCTACGTTCTTGGCAAGTGTATTTTCCTGACGCTAATTGAGGGAAATTTTATTTACTCGTCATTATCTGATGTCGTAATTTGCTTTTACACTTTTGATGGCTTCGTTGTGAGTTGCGACAGGGTTTTGTGGTTTTTACGACTTCGTTGTTTCGGTGTTGGTTACCTACTCTTTGGATATGTGTTCTTGCAATACAGGTACATGTCAAAACTACTTATGGGGAGACATCTTCTGCCTAGGATATGTCACTTGTCACTGCTGAAACATCTGCTTTGGAAACACTTCTTGATTGACTTCGACGGTTGTACGCCAAAAAAAAAACAACGACGACAACTTCTATAGGCACCTTCAAAATATGTGTTCATATGGGGATTGCAGGCATACGCTCCAACCGCAATCACCTCTACTTGAAATTGAACTGAAAAAATGTAAAACCAAATAGAAATTCGTTCTGTCTTTGCTAACTGTAGCATTCAACTTCAGATCTAGATGTCACGCTTTCCTACCCCCTTCCTGAAAAGCCCGTCTTCCTTGAAAGAGGTCTTACATTCTTGAGAGTCGTGAACTTTGGAAATTTTTGCTCATGGCCCTCTTAGTGTCCTATCATTCCACGTACTGAAGGTCGATGCCCGTATTTTGTTTTGTAGAGCTTTCAACAGCAAATCCGTCGTATTCCGAAAAGTTACTCCGATGGGCAGCCCCTCACTAAGGAACTCGTTCCATTGTCTCGCAAATACGACGATTGGTCGAGTTAGTGTCACCAGTTATCCACTTCTGGATATTAGCTCATCTGTTGGAACATTAAGGCTTCATAGGTACGTGATAAACGTTCATACGTGATCATCTGAACTTGTCCCTGGAGTAGGTACGGTATTAACGATTTTTATAGAAAATACTGGGATATCTTATATTTTGAGCCGTTCTTATCTGACGGGTTGATTTCATTTAGGAAAAACGACCTCTTTCGCCTCTTCCACATGTTCATAGGAATTAATTTATAGCTGGAGGCTTAAGGGCGAACTCTTGTGTTAGCATTACACATCGCTATCTTTTAAGAAGCCTTTTATTCAAAGCAGTTCATAGGCCTCAGGTTTTCCTTTCGGCTTTCAAGACCCACTCATCCAATTATTTCGGCCAAAGATTACAGTGGTGCTGATTTCTTTTTTTGCAGTGTCCAACATACGCACTTATAAGTTTGTCAAGTCGAGGATAAGACCAGTACCTATCGGGCTACTAATATGAGGTTAAAAAATCCCAATTGAACCGTAAAAGCCATTCTAACTGGAAAACTTCTATACCCACTGCCTAAATTGTTTATAAACGCCAATGTTTCTGTTACTACTTTTCAAAAGGGCCAGGGTTTTTAATTGCAATGGGAAGCAAATGTCATCGTCTAACTCCAACCCTAGTTGGGTTAGCGTTTCGAATGGTCAAAGATGGTTCGGGCACTATAAGCCTTTCAAACTGTAAAAAATTAAGCGTTCTGTAAACGGGAAGTACCTACCTTGTGATGACAAAAGCTTTCCAGTCAAACCTTCTACACTTAAGTAATTTTCCTACGGAGCTGCAGCAGGGATGTGAACATCGAACATGTTGTTTTGAGTCCTGTACTTGTAACTTAGATAGGTTTCCAAACTCCCTTGCGAATTGTATTATAAAGAAATCGCTCTTTCCTAGCATCGAGGTAGCGTATAATCCTTTTTCTCCGACAAATCTTAGAATCGAAAATGGGTCCAAAAAGCGTGTTTGTACATAAGACTTACTTACTCAGATGACTCTAGAGTTTGGAGTTCAACTAACTGCCTCCAGTTGCTTCCCCCAAGTCGGTTGAGGTATTTTTCTACTTTTGAGAGGTATTTCTTTAATGATGCGTTGTCCCTCCGGGCTGGCCTTGTACACTGTACGGGACAATTTGTTTTTGTTCGCTCCACTTGTCATCAGACAACTGATGTGCAAAATTTTTGATCATTTATATATTATACATTTATAGAAGACCTGTCATCCCGTCATACAACTCCGATTCAAATAGGTTTGTGTTCCGAAAATCTGATCTCATTTGTTTTTGGGCATGTGGCATAATAACAAACTCTGTCTCATGGCAGTGCATCCTTCCTTACCTCCTCCCTATAAACCACTTATACAGGGCCCGAAGCTCAGTGCACCTCCTCATCTGGCTAATATCCAAAGTGTTCCCTCTAACTCTATCACTCTGCTCTATATCTCCCCGTTTAGAAACTCACGAGCATTAGCTGCCAACACTGGATACTGGGCTGAATCGCTTCCCCTAATGGAGTCACCGCTCTGTGCAGTCATCGATCCGATTCGTGACTACCGTTGGCACGCTCTCCGATGTGGTGGACCAGAGACGGCGTCATTCCTCTGTGAAATGCCTGGTAAGGTTTCCCTCCCCATTTCCCTCCATCAAATCTGAAGTCCTTTTTAATGTTTGCGTCACGTCTCAATGAATTTCATTTCGCAAAAAGCCCTTAATAAGCATTATGTATTCATTTCGCCATCGTTGTGTCCCCCCTAGTTCCATTGTGGGCCGAATCATGTATCCTGAAGGACTTACCCTCGTTAACTATGCAGTACATGGCAGACACGGCGAGCATTGAATTAATTCGCAACTGTGGCGAAGAGGGACTCATCAGACAGATGTGCCGCGGCAAGCAGGTAAGCACTGTCTCATCTATTATTCTCAAGCTCAGCGCTTGATTTAATTTTGCACGCAATAACTTCTTCATGCTGTCGGTTATATTTTACATTTCACTTGCTGCAGGATCGCGAAAGAATCATGCGAGAGCTAATTTGCCCCCGGGAGCGTCTGGAGTCGAAGAAGCTCAGCGACATAACGAACTCACACTTCAAGTCTCTGCAAATAATCCGCGGCATCTCGACCGATAACAACGAGAACAATGACATCGAGATGGTGCCCATGAAGTTTAACGATCCCACGGAGCAGGTGCAAACCGAGAAGAACACCGTGCAGAAATTGATTGAGCAGTTCAATGTCGACGAGCTGATGCAGGCCGACCAGCCGTCTGGGATACCTGGCGAAATTCCAATGCCGGTGAAGAAGTCGGCGAAGAAAATCGTCGTCGCCATGCAGCAGAAGAAGCCAACACCCGCGCCAAAGAAGACATCCAACCGTGGACACCACCGAGACGCCACCGACCTGGACGAGATGATGATGGGCGACCAGCCCATACCCGATGACGCGTCGAACGAAATTCTCGAGCCACTGCCGCACATCAAGAAAGTCCTACCACAGGACCTCAAACCAATGCCAACCATAAAGAGCACAACAATCGTGGAGCCCGCCACCACCACTACGTCAACGGTGGCTGTAGCAATCGATGAGACATCGACCAAAATTGTGGTAAGCTCATCTGAATCTTCTGCATTGCCCGAAGGTACCACAACCGAATTTGCGCCCACATCCGGAGTTTCCACTACATCAGTTCCGTCTGTGGCTACAACCACCAATGGCATAGTTGCAGCCACACAGGCAGCAACCGTCGGTCATCCAATGCACCCCCAACAGCAGCGAGGCAACATCATCACCGAGGAGACAGGCCACCCCCACATCAAGGAGACCAACGACAATCACTTCATACCGCCGATGCTGATGGTAAAATCCCATTACGTGCCACCGCCCCGCGGCTATGCTGATCACTCTCAGTCGCATTACGCTTCACATGATCTAACCGGCATAACTGACATGCGAAGGGAAAATGACGAATCCGCCGCAGGAACAACAATCGAAAACGTCCATCAGGAGGAGTCCAGCGTGCAGCAGCAAACCACATTATCTGCGCCGCAGATTGGTAACACCATGGCACCGCAATCAGCCACAGAAGCGGACAAATCAGCGCGCATGGAAATGCCGGCAAGCGAAGCCTCTGCAAACTCATCGGAAATTCAATTACAGGCCACAACGACAGCCCGAAACGAAATAACCACACAAGATGGTGGTGCTGCTGCAGGCATCCACAGCGGCTCCCCCAGCAATACAATGATGCCTGCCACAACACCTGAATCAGCGGCAGCAGCGACAACTACCTTGGCAAGTGAGAAAGTTACGGAAAGCGTAATTACGACTACCGGCAGCGGAGATGTCACCACCACCAGCAGCTCCACTCCTCACCCTCAGTCATCGCCATCAACCACCACCACCATCACTACAACGAGCAGCAGTGCAACGGCTGAGGTGACCTCGTCGCCTGTCCCTGTCCACACTATCGATTCACACCAAACACAGGAACCAAATAAACGGGAAACTGAAAAAACAGAAATCCAGTCAACGCCATCGGCTGCCGGCAGCAGTAACAGCGGTGACAGTCTGCCAGCCTCGACCGAAGGTTCTGGAATTATTTCAACCACCACGGCAGCATCCACAACCAAAGCACATGAGCAACCGACAGCACCACATCCGACGAGAAATTTCCTCAACGAAGAAACCTATCCGCCGTTCAAACCAAACCGTAGACGCTCCCTAACCAAGCCGGATACACCGAGCTATTTCAAGAAGATTCTAGGATAATCATCTGCGATGTAAAGAGCTACCAAAATTTCCATTTTTATTTTCTCGTCCTTCCGAATGGGACACAAACGATGTGGATATTTAGTTTATGCGAATAGTTGTGCCCCCACCCCACTTTTATTACCTGCATTCTTCTGGCATCCTTTTGCATTGCTGTGTGCACAACATCGTCCGTTACAAAATTATGTCAAACTATGCGGGATACCGGAGGTGATTGTTTTTTTTTACCCCACAGGATACATGCAGTGATAGGAAGTTTCTTGTTGCAAAAGTTTGAAAAGTTGAATTTTTTTTTAATAAGGAACAGAGAAGGAAGTACCTACCGTTGCCAAAACAGAATAACACACTAGGACAACCAACATAAAGGAAAAATCTCAATTTTCACAAATTTGTCGTGCCAGAGGATGAGGGGACGTCTATTGTGTCCTCCGCCGAAGCGCCAGATTGCAGAACAAAATGATTAATGATTGATTTACATTAAAAAGTTCATTAAACAAAAGCTTTTATATTATAGATGAGTAAAAACGAACACAGAACAAAAAATAAAAAATGAAAAACAATTATAAACAATTTTAAATATTTTTAAGAAATTTTGATGGAAAAAATAAAAAAGAAAAATAACTTAGGATGTATTGTAGTTTAAAGAAAGGACAATTAACGATGAAGGGAGACGACAAATAGTCACACATTTTGATTGTTAATTAAGGAATATCATTATAAATTAATTACAATTAATGACAATGATGAAACATTTATGAGAGACAAAATTAAAATAAAATTAAAATTGTAAAATGAATGCACAAAGTATGTAGATTTAACTGGCTATCATTTTATTGGGGCAGCGCATGGAAGGTGGAGTAAGTATGCGGCAGATGGCGCTGAAGTTGGCTTGTGTTCGAGTTTTCCTTTTGACGAGTGGGTTCCACGTCTTTGATAGGTATTTGCTTCTATGTGATTCTTTAGCTTTTGAGACAAATGGATCTACTACACATTTATACCTAGAACGAAGTCTGAACGGAAGAATTGGGTAGTTCTTCCAGGACAGATTTATTCTCCAGAGCTTGTCAGACATGGTGCAGTCGAAACGTCATTTGAGTTTCTCTGACGATCGAACCTTAGACCCCCTTGGGTCACTCACCACTGTACAATGGACACACCTCTTAAGTTACCCAAGAAAATTCGCAGACACACTTGTAAGTATACTGGTTTTGTTTTTAAACAGCTTATTAAAGGCGCAACCTATACTCCAAGTATGATGGACGTGTGGCTTTAGGAAATAACGTCAAACTTTATCAATTACGAAATTACACCTTACAGTATACGCATATTAAATAATACTAAGTAATACTGACGTCAATTATTTTTAGTCGGGTCTAGCGCAGCTTCATCCAACTCTTCTCCGAAGCAACTGATCACTTGGACAACTCATCTATGAGACAGCCTTATCAACTATCCTTAGTCTTAATGGGTACGGGCTGCTCCGATCTCGGAAAAGGCTTCAACATCAGTATAACCTTTTGGAACTTAGTTTTTCATTTCAAATTTCATAACACGTCTATGGATGAGTTGTCCTGTAGTTCAGGTATTTCGTAAACGAGCTTTATAGGTGTTAAATGGATATGATGACTCCTCTGTGGATTAGTTGATATGACCCAAGACGGTCAACGACGCGGCGAACTAAATCGTATGACTCAAAATACTCAAAGGGTTTCGGACTGGTAGCGAAATAAAATTGAAAATTGACACAGGCTCTAAAGGCACTTTTGTTATCGCTCTCAATAATAGAACCTAAATTATTTCAATCTAAAACTCTTTCTTAAGTTTTCTTAAGCTCTATCGAATGCTCAACAGACCAACAGAAGAATAAGTATTGCAATAAATCCGTATGAATAAGGGCAACGAACTGAAGGAATGCAATGGGATGGACTCCGATATGTAAGCCTTCAACTCTATTACGGGCTGAAATACATGCAAAAAGTGTAATTAAACTTGCTTTGTTATGGTAATAGGCCAGATCTCCATTTCATTTGTATTAAGGAGAGGTGCTGCCTAGTCTCCTTGCAGACCATTTGCTATTGCGAGCTCCTGCATTTTCTAAAAGGAGTTTGTGCCTTCCAACTATAAAGAATTGGGTCCTCTCCCCGTAGCTTCCTCGGTTTTCAACTCACTAATAATGCCATCCACCGGACGAAATCCATTCCAGAGACGTCACATTAATTCAGAGCAATTAACTCATCGTCTCAATTTAGAACAGACCGTCCCATTACTTATTCCAAAAGTGTCCGGAATCCCTTTGGACATTTTATAAATTCCATTTCAGTTTCCATCTCCCATCAGCCATGTTTGCCCAGCCATAAAGAGAATATCCAATCGACCATAACAAAGGTCAAGACAACTGATGAAGGCATCTGCCGATAAGGACTTTCTCCTCCTTTCGCTTGTTTGCAAATCAAATATTTACCTTATCCTATCCTAGTTTCACCCAATCTTCTTCCAGCCGGATGTACCCCCGAATAGCATTTCATTTTATGCCATGCTGCCTGCCGCTGAAAACTATTGCCGGTCCCAGAATATTTACGCAGCGCTGGGTCGAACCCCAGCCTCAAGATACGACTCGATATTCACCCGTAGGCAGAGCAAGAAAAAGTATTGTATTCACCTTCGTCGTAACATCGGATACGCATGCTGCTGGCCATTGCCAAATTTGAACGTTCCAACTTCCAACCCCCGGGGGCATACACATAAATAAATAAATCAGTGAAATATCTTAACTTCCTTGGCGCGTATTCCTGTACTAGCCCCTATGAGTGTGTTTCGCCCAAAAAAAAAAAAAAAAACGAACGAGCAAACAGTCATAATGTTCCGGAAAATATCCCTCAGTCAAACGAGATGTAAAGGTAGAAGCAGTCAACATAAAACATTTACAACTTCCGTCCGGTCGGCCGGTACTGTGTACACAACGGAGAGAGTAAAATATTCCACGGACGTTTTTTCCTTTTATCCATACATACATAGTACAGCAAATTGTATCTATAAAACAAGGAGCGAAAGGATTTTCTTTCATCTTCAACCAACCGACAGGTCAGACCGCCATTCATACCATCCCCAGCCGTCATTTACCTGTCAAGGCGAGAGGATGTAATAAAAGTTTACGACTAAACTTGAATATTTCATTGCTTCTTCCTTAACCGGTTCGGCGGGCGCAACACGCCTTATGTCGTTCTAGTTTGCGGCACAGAAAGGCGACGGTGAAGGAGGTGCGTGTTTGTCGTTTAGGGAACGCCCGACCGATTTGTCTAAAATTGAAAATCCACCCATGGAACTGGTGACAGCAAGCCAAATATATTTTGAAAAGTTTAACAAGGTTCGGCTGCATTAGTCGCCATCCAGTTTCACTAAAACTACTGCAGCTAATTAGTTTCCATAGACCGCCATTAATTACTGCAATTGACGCTAATGTGGTCGTACCTTTAAGTGAAAGGCAAATGAGTTAAATGAATTTATTCGAGTAATGAAAATACCGCTGCCACTTGCAATAAGCACACATCGACAATGGAAAAGTGCATACATGGCTAGTTGATTCTCCCAAACAATTAATTAAGTTTAAAATACTTAAGCGTGGCTACATGGAAAAGGACCACGATGAGGAGGATTGCCACCGGCCAATTACTAAGGAAAATCCATTAAAGAGCGGAAATTATAAGCCACCAGGCTTATCGCACATCTGCATCAAATTTCATTTTAGTTGTGTGCCTGTGTCTGGCGACTTCACGCAGACTTTTGGCCCGAGGTCGACCAAAATCGAATCGTATCACTAGTAATTATCTTAATTTAATTACCAAACCCGGACTTCGACCGGAGTCCTGGGCTTTCGCATAGTTTTCGATTTTATTAGCCCAAAATGAGATTAAACTTTCGAAATTGCTGATGCTCTTATTACCGGGCTGATGGGTTTTATTGCCATCGGGCATGCATTGGCGATTGGATCGAGATAAACGTTGATGACACAGGGAAAGTATGATACTGGTTGTAGGAGACAAATCAACGATTGGATGTTTATTAGGTTTATGTGGGTAATAAAGGGACGGCACGAATACATACGTTGGTATTTATTGCGGACGTTCTTTACGTTTGATGGAGGCGATAAGCGTTTGCCTTGATTTCGATTAAATGAATGCCTCATATTAGGGTCATTGTCACTAGGTCTTTTTCGATTGTTGATTGGATTGGTTGAATGGTGATGAGAGATGTTTCCAACTGTCGGATAGGTGGATAATTTTTTACTTATTTTTATTCATTAAGCTGGATATTGAAAAGCTGAATAAATAAATAAATAAATAGTTGGCACTAGGCTTTTCTTCTTGCAACCATTCGTTTTGTGTGAGTTTTTCGTTTTTGGGGCGAATTTAAGGGATCTACAATTTTAAACCGATTGATTGAGAAGATCTTTCATGACAGCTATACTATCGGATGTTTGTCAGACGCTCGCAGGTGGCGCAGAAAAAAGCTTTAAGATTGAATTGGGGTTCCTTCGGGATTCAAACCTTGGAGTGCCTGGGACCCCTCGCTTAGTAGTCCAACACACTAGCCACTGCTCGTGAATATCGGTCGTAGTTTCAATTGACAACGTTTTTTTTTTTTTTTTTTTTGTCTTACCAATTACAGGGTCATTTCCAAACTGGTTTATTTAAGTAGGTATGAATCAAATAAAATGTTTAATTTCCATTGTTGTTGCACATCTCCACAATAGAAGTTACCTCTATACCTACTTAATGCAATACTCATGAATTTATTTTGTGTTGTTATAAATTCAAGTAAATTTACCTAAATTAAAAGATTCAAAGACGAGAATTAAATGTTTTCTAAAAAGCAGATAAATTTTGAACACTGAAGCTTCCTATTTTATAGTAATGTCATACCTGTCCTCAACCATGACATTTCTGATCTGAATGGGAATGGTAAGGCTAGGAGCGCACATGCGATTACAATCGCATGACTGCTTAGTCGCAAAAAATGTAACATACACAATTCAATGTGAATGCTCGCACATAACATCTACAAATCGCAGCGTTTATTATCACGAAATTTGTTCCATTTTTAGAGCGACGCGATTGCCGCCAAAATAAGTAACCCATATCAACTTCAAGCAATATACACACACTTGCGATTTAAATTGTTGCGATTAAAAAATCGTTGTCGCAACAAGATGTGGGTGTGCACGCACTTGCGGTTTTCTATCGCATCATAATATAGTCACAAAATATGAGACCTTTTGTTTTATACATGAATGCACACATATGCAACTAAATAACCACAGCGATTTAAAGATTTGTTTTAACCATACCTCTTTATCGTTATCTTTCAACGGGACGACAATTTTTTGTTCTCGTAATTCGACTCTGGAACTCCCTACCAATTGCGCTAAGAAGAATCGGAGATACAGTTCGTTTTAAACCCTGTCTCTTTTTGTGTTTGGAAAATAGTTACAAAAAGTATTATAACAATTTTAAATAAAATTCAAGTTCAATATATTATTCAATTTGTCTTATTTATAGATTATTAAATTCGCCTTCAACTTTTTCACCTTTTCATGTTAATTTAATTTCAAAATAATTTAGAACACTAGGGGTATTCACGATTCGATGTAACAGGCGTACTAAAATTGCAAAATTTTATTTTTTTTTATCAGATCGTGAACACACTTTTTCTCATGTCTAGCAAAACTGAAACAAATGACAGTTCCAGTTGGACAAATGAAATTTGTTTTGAAAAAAACTTTTACAATTTTTAGCTTTTAATTGTTTACTATGTTTTCCATTCTCTTTATTTTTTTCTGATAGCTACACACAGGAATCAAGAATTTAAATGAACTGTCAACTTCATAAGGCTACTCTGTTGTATTTTTCGGTTGCAATAGGGTCAGGTAATAGATAAAGTGCAAAAGTGTTGCGAAATTTTATTCTGTGTATTTTGTTGTTGTAGTGCGAAAAAAAGTTGCACTTTCGCATTTTCGCAATGATACAAGACCAGTTGCATCGAATCGTGAATACCCCTACTGTAATGTAAAACTATTTAAGGCTTACAATAAACTAAAAAAAATATGTCTGATTTTTGGGTAAATAAATAAAAAAAAATTATATCTATACATCCTTGGTCACTGTTAAAGGGTTCGACAACCCAGCGGCATAATCACCCCATCCCACCCCATAAAAGCAATGTTTACATTTTTGTAACACGTTTACAACGCTCACAGTATACACGTGCAACATGTTATCAAGTGTTTCTCCATCGTTTTCGTCTGAATGAAATATCAAATTCCACCTTTAAAAAAAACATTTATTCGATCCTGCGTTCACTGAACCGTGTATGCAAAAACCACAACATTTACCGGTGCCCGCATCACGCTTTCTCTGTCGGTAAATTTCCATGAATATTTAATTTAGTTCGGCTTTTTTGTTACGAACCTAGGTTTAAAATTCCGAAGGTCCTGCCACACTGCAACTCACATATATGTAGCTGCACCGAACTTAACAAAAAAAAAAAAAGGAGAAACCCTGCCATCGTCAAATAAAGACCACACCAACCAACGACGGCATAGAAAACACCTCATGCAGTAACCACTATTCCACCAGCATCAGCTCCACCACACTATCCCCTCGGTAACCGAACGTACGAAGAGTGCTTGCTAATGCAATAAATTCATGTCCTCGTAAGTCATAATTAAACCGAATTATAATTTCCAACTCGAGGGAGAGAAGTGGGTGGCTGGTTGTTGTCCTGCCGGTTGCAGTCGACTCGCGACTGAGGTGGTGTTTTGGCTCGTGTTTGTCCTCAGTACGCGTTGGCTTATCGCCTGTTGTTGGTGAAACTTTTTCAATGTGTCTCTCGAGCTGGGAGGGGAATATAAATTCCCATGACACTAGATACAAATTTCAGTCGTCTTACCCAAAGGAACTGGAGCTGGAGCAAGCTGAGTTCTTGCCAGAGGTATACACTCTGTACCCGCATGCAGGAAATTAATTATTTCAGTTATCCTATCTTTTTGCGAATATAAGAAAAAGTGGATCCCAGTTGCTGGGTAGAGGACTGCGAAGCAACAGGAACGGGAAAAATCCCAGATAGTCTCGGCATCCGCAATAATTGAATCCGATTCAATGAAGACGTGTTTAGTTTTCTCAATTGAAAAATTAGCTCTCGCGTTAAGTCCACCTGCAGAATCTACTACAGGATCTGCAGAGGATATGAGAAAAGTTTTTGACCACCAAAGCCGGGATATACGTTGCATCCGGTAGTTGGTGTTAAATGGAATACTGCGATGTGTCAAGATGCTGGTAGGTATACCGTATACGCACGTACTGCAGCGTATAGTCTATTTGTCGATATCCAAGGAAGTTTTCTTTCCATTGGAGTGGTGAAAGTGGCATTTATTTAAACGGAGGCATGCGATGGGCAGAGAATAGTGTTGGAGTACATATGTAGAGGTGCGTTGAACAGTCTATTTAAATAAGGGAACCTATTGCTCTGTTAAAGGCCCACATCATATTTACTGAAAAGAAGCTGCCTTCCGTCGGCGGCTTCCTCTTACGACACCGCATAATGTGCGTATTTTTTTAACAGCACACTCCTTTTCATAAATCCAAAGTCCCGTTTGTGGCCCATTTACATTCATTACACGCTGCAGCTCAAGTAATTAAATTCCTTTGGCGGTTTAACTTCTGAGGCATTTCCAACACGTTGTCACCATTACGAGGCGAAATATCCAACATAAAACACCACATAGTCATAGCCGTACTCATGTATCCCATGAACCATGATGCTTCTGCTGCTACTGCTGTATTATTATATTACTGCCGCTGCTACAAACTTCGAAATGGCGTATACTTAATATATTAAATTAATTTGCAGAATGTCGTTATGGCTTAACCACAGGATCTCCTTGCGCAAATTTACAACCGGAAACCATCATCATCATTATCGTTTTCGCCATCTTAGCGTTACATATAATCCGCATCCTATACTGTCACTGGTTCTACCAGAAAATGGATCATAATTCTCAGCACACACAGCATCTTATCGCATATATACTTATATCCTTGGAATCCATCCTTGGTTACACATCTAGAATTCAATTAAAACCAAACGCTGTTGATCAAAATGAAGGACTGCAACGAGATGTCGTTTAATGGCCCTCTTCGGATGTGTACAAGTGAATGTAGCAAAGGACGAACAACAGTAGAGGGGGAAAAAATGCCGAATGACGAATTATCCTTCGCTAACATTTCGAGAATTTTTATTGCGCGATTCTTCTTTGACAACGTTTGGGAGGTCTCCCTTTGCAACGGCTATGTATGTCGGTACATATGATGGTTGGCAGAGGATGTCTTCAAATGTTAGATATCGGCCGGGATATATATTTCAGATTTAATGCCTTTCGCGGTCTGTTACAGTATGACCATGAAGTATGGGTAATACTATAGGTACCCGAAGGATTTTCCAGTGTACAAATGTTTAGAAATCAATCGGGACACATGTTTAAAATAAATCTATCTTCTTCTTCTTCACAAAATTATAAAAATATCGAAGAATAAGGACGTCGTGGCTTGAATTTCACTATTCAAGGTCAAATCGCTGGAAAACTGCATTCGTACAAATCCATTGACAGCGTGAACGACGACGATGAAGCGACCAACTATCCGGCGGAATTTTTGAGCTATAGAGGTGGGATCGATCTTAATCATGTTGCGGAATCTGACTCTGAGTTTTTCCGTCGAGAAACTGATGAACAATGTGATTGAAGTGACGATCATCAAGGGCAAGTTCAAAGACTAAGGAGTATATATCTCACGAATACTTATTATTCCAAATGATCTTCAATTCCAATTCAAGCGGATTCAGTTCTCCGTTCGATTGGCTTTTGCGATGACAATCAATAAATCGCAAGGCAAACCGTTGAAAGTCTGCGGGATTAATCTCCAATTTCCCTGTTTTTCGCACGGTCAGATGTACTCTGCCTGGTTCGCGTGTCGGCAAACCGTCTTCTTTGTTTGTTTTTGCGCCGGATAACAAATCGAAAAATATTGTTTATCATATCGCTCTCTACTGATCTCGATTCCATTTAAATAAATCACATTTACATTTGAAATACGAGTATCTGTGTTTTATAAGCACTCTGGAGTTTATCTGAAGGCGTTAAATTGGGGCGAGACGAAGTTCGCCGGGTCCGCTAGTTTATTATAGAAAATCAAACTGGGCTCCCGTTGTGTGAAACTGATAAATTGTTGTTTATGTACAAAATCGTGATAGAATGGCTGTTGAGCCAAGTCTGTGGTGAAGATGTAATAGAGTTTTTCTGGACATCAGCAGCATAAAGCGGTTCAACTTAGTATTCACTCGCTTCATCGAACAAATTTTCATTTCAGATTTGGTCTGAGCAAGCTGCAATTGTTGATCTGGCAAAAACAAATCTCTTGTCCTTATTTGAATTGAATAGAACTGGACTAACAACCCATGGACTTGTTTGACTCTGAAATATCAGTACCTAAATTATGTGCGAAAGGATAGATATAGAGAAAGAGACTGCATAAAGCGGATATATTGTTTTCTTGCTTGCAGACTGTTGTCTCAACAAATCGCTTGTGAAGGTGTAAAAAAACAGCTTACTTTTCGACACAATGCAGGTGAACACTTTTGGCAAATTTATATCAATACACATGAAATTGTACAGCTTGGCTCTGTGTATACGTGGATTTGAATACCCATCGGGTCAAAATTAATCACCCAATCCGTTTGGTTGTTTCAGGAAATTCGAGCAGCATTAAGCTTCTATGCCATCTCGATCAGCCAACTCTTTTGAACCCAGCAGATATAAAAGATGGCGAACCAGGCAACTGTCGGTTTGTTAACAGCACCTTCGGTTCGAAGCCCGTATAGGTACCTATTCGGAGACTTGGCCTTATTTTATAGCGTCTATAAAGCGGTGTTTGGAGTGGTGTTTATCACGTTTTTTTTAGATTAAACGACGAAGTATAGCGTAGAAAAGTGAAAGAAAAAGAAGGCTCAATTAATTCGGAGCGAATACGAATACACTTTCCAAACATCGTCCACATTTTTCCCAAACCACTGAGCCGCATGGTTTGTGCAAAAACATTATTAGATTTTCTCTAATGAAAAGATCGCAAACGAATAATCAAAACATACCAAGCAAGCAAAATTATGAATCACCTTTAAATCTTTAGTACGAACTTTTACCATCTTGAATGACTTTACAAAGGCATAAACTATGAGTAAACAGTAACCATAATTCAAAGTTCAAAGAAGTTCTTAAAATGGTAAATCGCTATTTATCTTTTTTGTAACCATTTTGGGACTGGCCAGAAAATCCCATCTGCATTGCCTCACTTGAGACACACACTGTGGCCGTGTCGGCGGACAAAACTCGCACACAAGCAAGGCAAGCAGCTGTCTAAAACTTTGATCCCATAAAGCACCGAACAAGCATAAAGAAGAACACAAGTCTCCCACCAGTTCGACTGGATACGGTTTTATTGTCACTTTACGAGCGATTCCATGTACCGGTTATGTAACCGCACAGAAGCCCCCTATACCCTCGGCACATTTAATGTCAAACTAGATCCCAAGCAAGAATCATAAAAAATTTAAAAGAGATATCCTTGGGGCTCAACACTGGCTGGCATCCATGCGAAAGATGAAAATTGGTTCCCTCTGTCCCAAGGGCGAACAGATAGCGATGAATCTAAAGTGAATTCGGGACATGTGTGACACGATATCCTTCTTCACTTTCCACGCGTCTCTCGGTCCATAGCGATCTAGTGTCTCTTTCGCTCGTGCCAACATAAAAGCGAAACCAGTTAATGATATCCCACGCGCAATGTAACTGTGACTGGAAGCGTGTGTGTGTCTCTGGAATCGGTTGAGCAATTTCTTTTTTGCTGCTTGTTCCGTTTGTTCTTTAGTGCCCACAAGGGTATTTCGCCAACAGCACCGACTGTGCGCTATGTTAGCATTTAGCAATGTTGTGTGGTTCCAAGGAGACATCATGGTGACAATAATTTTTGAATTGTTATCCTCCCGCGTGCCGATACACATCCTTCCACAACCATCCGATCCAACGGCATCTCATTTCCATGAGAGGCATTATAAACGGCTGAGGCGAATCTAGCTCGATTTCCTTACAAAACATATGTTCGGATTCCATCGGGACGGAATTTCCCAACTGCCGACTCCTTTGCCATCGTAAAAGCATCCCCCATTTAAAATTGGGCGGGCTTTTGCTAAATGTTACTATCTACTAAAAGGTAAATTAAATAAAACACAATGTGAGTAGGAGTTCATAAAGGGAGTAGGTAATTGCTTGTGCGTATATAAGGCTTGTACGTATGTTGTGGTTCACACTAAGTGACTTCTAAGCACGAAAAGGAGTTTTTTGAAATTAGGGGCTGCACGTTGAGTGTTGCGGTAAATGGGGGGAAATTATGTAGTTTCGGATTTTGTCAGCATCAGGATTAATGCGAATGTGAATGTCTGTTTGAGAGTGAATTTATCGCAAGCAATTTGGCTGCCGAATCGACGGGATTAGTGGATTATGTGACGATTAACTTCAGACGTTAATACGAATAAAAAAGTGTACTTGGTGCGAAATTACACAGAAATTAGTCCTCGATGTTATACATTAGGCTTCGGGGTTGCGTATAATAATTCGTATAATTTTTGCAATTCCAAGTGGTAACTGGAAGAGCTAATCCTTTGTGATGTATTGTCAATGACCTTTGGGGCGATGTTTACGCAGCGGATTAGGATTGCGATAAGCAGGGCGGATTTAACCTTTCTAATAGGATTGTCACGACTCATAAGCCTGTGCGCAGGTTTTGATGATAGTTATGGAAATGGGAAAAGGGATTTTTGAAAATAATCCTGACATCTAACCAAAATTCGAATACGGTTCAGCTTGGAAAATATTTTTTTATTTTTCTCAATAACATTGCCGAGGTTGGGTGGAGAGTGTCCTGTGTTGCCATAAAAATATGTGGACCAAGCAGCAATTGTGGGAAAAAATATTTGTAATGCAGATTTCTATGGAAAAATCTTAATTCACAATAAAATGCGCCACTTACCTACAACTTTTGATAAAATTGTACCTCTGACATAGGCATGGGTTTCATAAAATTACTTCAAGAATGATATCAAAGAAGTGCCGCAATAGCGCGTATAGCCTTGTCTCAAATTTGTTTCGACATCGAAAGGCTCGGTGTTTTTCTTGCTGATTTTGGCAGAGCAGTGAGATTTCTTCATCGTCATCTTGGACAGACAATAGAGTTTGGCAGGGATACTGAAACTTGACATGACCCTGTGTAGCTCGTCGATAAATTGATGGAGTATTGCGATCTTAGTGCCCTTTTTATTCTTAGATTTGTCGGGATATGAACATTTTGTCGACGGTAGACTTTTCTGACCTAAAACCCTACTTACATGGCAGGGCCTTAGGCGGTCAAACCATTCAGCTGACAACATCTTATATGCGGCTTTAAATGGACCAATAAGCCTGACACAATTCAGAGTATCTTCTTTCTTGGATATAGGCCAAATGATGCTGAAGTTGGACTCGTCGCAAATGCTTACGTCCGACAAAATTTTACATATAAATTGGTGAATGCTCCTATCCCACTGTTTTTTTTTTTTTTTTTTTTTAATATTGCCCAGTTGGCCGTCACCTTCGCAATCTTTAGTTTGGAAATCGCTATCGTCACTTCGTGTAGGTCTGGTCAATCGTCCAGGCTGAAGAGAGCATTCTGACTGACAATATGGGTTGTTGGTCGTCACCGTTGTTTAACAGTCTGCTGAAGTGGTCACTATCACTGTGTTTATATTAACATACCACATTGGTCCATGCTCTGTTAGTACTTTTTACCCGACTGGACAGGGAGCCCGTATTCTATGTACGTTCCTTCGTGACGCCCTGTAGCCCAAACGGCTTGACTAATTTCGAAGAGTGAGGTGTCTTTAGATTCGTATTCTTCCCCGAAATCTCATAGGCTTAAAAAGTAAAAATAAAAAAGTTTATAAAAAGCCAAAAAAAAACCCGACGGACTGTTAAGAAAAAAACTAAAAAACGACAGTTAGCTATTTGGCAGTGGAGGGTACTCAGATTTCTGTTTAGCTATGTGTAGGTAAATTCTCCGATATTTTATTAGTTAGGCATAGTTTTTAAGTTTTTTTATTTACAGTCAGTCGGGTTTTTTTTTTTTTTTTTTTTTTTGTTTTTTTAAATAAACTTTTTTTATTAGCTATATCTCTTCAGTGGCACACCAGTAGAGTCGACTGCCCGTGCGTAAGCATGGTACAACAAATTTCTGATTTCATTGCGCTTACACACAGCTCAACCATAGCTTTAAGCAGAATAGAAAGCAGTAGTCTTTGATGTTTTGAACGCACTCCGCAAAACAGAAAACTTATTGCAATGGAAAGCATAAATAAAGTTTGTAATGAAAAGTCAGACCTAGTTTGTCATGTGAATTATGTTTTAGTCGAACTTCTTAAAAAATTTACGTTTTAAAAATTTGTTGTACCTACATTTTTCCTCGAAACCTTTTAAATGTTTACGAAAATTCAGAAAATCCTTTCCTCGACAAACACCAACCGAGTGAAAAATGTCTATCCCATGCAAGATCTTAAGAATTTCTGTTCAAAAATGTTCCCTTTACCTACAAGGTTTTTAAAAATGTATTATATGCTTTTCACACCAAGCCCAAAACCGTGTTTTCCTCGACACCAACCAGTTTTCGTTTGACGTTTCAATCAGCTGTGAGACACTAGTCGTTAAACTTCGGTGCAAACTTTTGTGGTTACAAATTTCGATCGTATTAATTAACAAGCAAAGTGCATTTAACAACAATATTAGTCCATCAATTAATTGTGGAAAATGATTTTAAGATGTGAGGTGTGACATTTGTTCGGTCAGCCACTTTGCTGAACATTGTAAAAGGTGTGTTTGTTCCTACAATCCAACGAGTGGAGGTCGTTTTCATGGTGTTTTCCTGGAAAACGAATGCAAACGACTCGTTTTGAAAACTAAAATTCGTATGGGAAAACGTCTGTTTTCGATGAAGTTTTCGTGTATTTTGGCGAAAACCCGGCTTTGGGCTCGGTGTGAACAGACACAGAATAATTTACCGAAGTCACATTTTTGCCGAAAATAAATGTTCACCTTTTAAGCTGATCCAGGCATCAGTTTGACTGTTTCTAACGACCACCTTCATTTAATTTTGTGATAACCAAAATATCCGCTTCAGCATAATGAAAGAAATTCGGTTATTCATATCCATGTGGAACTCTGAAATAAGTGCCTTTCTTTCACCTTATTTTCCGCTCCCGGGATTTGATGAAAATAAATTAAAAATAAACACTTCTATCTTACCCTCTATAAAGGTAAAATATATATATTAAAATAAAGTGAAGGAAAAAGAGCAAACAAGCGAAAAAATAACTTTCCGAATACAAAATCCTAGCAAAAGTTCAAAAAAGTGGATGAGGTTAAGGCAGGTGCATAGGTTGGTATTCATTTCACCGATGTCTAACTTTGGGATAGAATTTTTCATATGATTTCATTTTGGCTTTGGATTTTTCACAAGTCAACAAAAGCAAAGCGAAAAAAAGCAAACAACACAATCTGGCAGGATACATCCAGCGATGCATACAAATTCGCAAAATTAAATATTTAAATGAGTGAAAGAATTTTTTTTTTTATTTATACTTATTCGAACATCAAAAAGAGGGCGAACACAAACGCGCTGTAGATGAAGGATTTAATTAGGCATTTCTTGACTGGGCTACGGATTTTCGTGGGTAAATTTCTGTTTGTCAGATTGTGACTTGTGTTGGTGTAGAGGGTTATTAAAATTGCGGGAAAATTGTTCAAGGGGAGACCGTGATAGTAGAGATGTGAAAAAAAGGTAGGCTTTTATTTTATTTTACGGTATCACTATTACTTAATGCGCTTGGGGTGCTTTGCCTTTGCTGGAAGTTGATCCTAATATTTTACGTTTCAGCATATCGGGGGAGTAGTTATCATAAAAATAGACCGGGTTGGACGTATACTCTGAAGAGTGGGAATCCAGTTCGACGATTGGAACAGTGATGGCAGATAGTGGGTAATTAGCCATATCGTGCCTTTCAAAGTAAGCTTAAAGAGCGATAAACAGAACAGAACAGAACAAAAAAACAGAGATTTTCTTGTTTTGTAATGTCGGCATAGGTAAAGAGGATTTTTTGGGTATTTTGATAATAATTGTCGTGGGCAATTCAGTCCGAAAAATATGGCGTCACTGTATGCAGTATGCCTAGGCAGTAACATGTTCGTTCAACTCTAAGCATCATTGCCTCATTTTTCTTTTAGCATTGAACTTTGTTTCTGTTTGTAAAAATTTAAAGTTTACAATATAATGGCTAGAGATACACAATGATATCATTAATTACCAGTTCGCACCTTAACAACCCCGAAACAAGCCGCCCGTGGGTGCAACAAATATCTCAAATACGCCAAATAACAACTGCCAAGTGTAGCTCCCACACAAATAGTAAAAAAAAAACAATCTGCATGCACAATAAAACGCAACTGATAACGGTTTTTATTAAATTTCATTTTTAGCACATCCTCGTGGCACAACGCCAGGACATATCTGTACTTGAAATAAATCCTACACTCTGCACCTCCACATGTATTAATGAAAACTGCCACCGAAAAAAAAAACCCTCCACCACTACCAGAAAAAGCAACATTTTATGATTAGCCTTTTTTCAAACAAGGACAAAAAAAACTAGGCCTCTGCGATTTTATTACACCTAAGCACCGCCGGAGCTGACATTTGGCGCCCTTTTTTACATGCATGCATCCACGATAATGCATCGCACGTTCTTCTCAAAAAATTGATGAGCGTAAAGCTGTGCATGAGAATTGAGCAAAGTCAAACACACAAAAAAAAAAAAAAAAACAAAAAAAAAATTGTTCGCGTAAATATTTTTGTTTGCATTCAATTTGAAAATAAAATAACGCCAGAGTACTCTCATAAATTTTAGAGCTTTCTAAACCGATAAAGTTGCTGTTCTTTTTTCTGCTGTTGCTTCCGAGCATGCACATGGTGAGACTGCTTGCTTGGCTGGTTGTTAGTTTGTTCCTTCTTTTTTTTTTTGCGCGTCCCGAAGTGTGTCCTGGAATTAAAGAGAAATGAATTCGTTTAACGAGCAAATAAAAATGCAGTAAAATAAAGTTTTCATTTCGATACATAAAAGCGGTCCTTGGAATAGGACGTCGACTCGCTATTTTTTCGGGGTTAACGCAAGATTAACTTTGGCGGATTTATAGACAATGAAATTATTTTTGATGATGCGACGAACCGTAAGAGAAATTGCTTATGCATTCGGAATTCTAAATTGCAGATGACCGTTTATGGTTCCATCGGTGAAAATTCCAAAGCTGATTATGGGAAAGTTTCAAGTTTTCAAACGCAAAAGAATTCAAATTATATTCTAATTCAAAGTAGCCTGTTCGATTTTTGTGGGAGTCCTTGAAGTTAAATATTGCCTTTCGACTGTCTTCATCATCATTTTGAAAATTTTTAACTTTTTGTCAAAAAGCAGACCAATGACAAACGTGTTTCCAAGAAGACGCAACAGCAAATAATGTCCTTCGTGTGTAATAGTAAAAAAACTGGAAGTTGTTCATCTATATTTTTGTGCGGCCAAAAATTAACTCACAAAAATTCATACTGAAAGTTGATCAATATCAAATAATAGGATTCGAGAAGTTTAGAAAATTGGTACAAATACCCTTACAATGGTCATTGGCTTGAAGAGCATGAGATAATTTGTGGAACACAATTTTATCTTATAAAGTATTCCAAATAATAATTTCTAAAACGACAGCATGGGTACTGGACTGGAAAGCAAAAAGAATGTGTGATGGGATTCAATAAAGAACTGGTTCAGAACTTCGAGATCGAGATGTTTGATAAAGAAAACTTCAGAGCTCAGACGTGCTAGTGCGAGAGGTTCCTTATTAACAGCGTTTTATTTTCAACGAAATCTATTATCAGGAAAACAGGTCAAGTTTATATTTGTATCTATACCTCAAAGATTGGTCAGAGGATCCATGAATCTGTGAAAGATCTTACACAAATCAATGTTATCAATTTTGAAGGATATTATGCACAGGTTTACTAGTTCGGTGGAGATTTTATGACCACTCTATGGAGAGAAATTAAAGGGGAACTTCTTAGCGTGAAAAATTGTTCTTTCACAGGAATCGATGTTTATAACTTTAGTAAGCTTGATAGTTTTTTGGTCAACCAATAGTTTTAGCACATATTATACTCATAATGATCCAGTGCATTCTACTTAGTTCAGAGGACATACTCTCGATTCCAATTACGTAATTATTAGTGCATATTAAATGCTAATTACTTTATTATATTTACCTGTGTAAATAAAATGTCCTCAATTTGGTTTAGTTCCATAAATAAATTTGTGCTCCTCATAACAATGGTACAGGCACACGCATCTTTTTCATAAGGTGTATAGTAAATTGATGAGCTTTATAGTTTAAAAGTATTGTTCCGGCACTACCATTTTGTTTTACATAAATGTGAGCAGATGGAGTGCCAACATTTTTCACGAATTGAGGAGCATTTCGCAGTTTTATTCAGTTGTGGAGTTAAGTTCGACTTGGCATGAGTTGTTGTTGAGAGAACAGTAAAAACTATTTGTAAAGGAACAATTTCGAACAGCGCCGCAAATTCATCTACAGTCTGGTTGACATTTCGCTTACGGAAATCAGTTCTCTTTAGAGTTCGTTCTTACTCTTGAAGAGAAATATTAACTTTTTCTTGCAAGCAAGAGAACCTCGCACTGCGTTCAAATGAACGGAATCAGAACTCAACCATTTTGTAAGTCAATTACGCAACCTGCTTTGAGCGTCATTAATTTGAAGCTAATGACAGCTGACAGTAACTAAGGAAAATCAAATTCTTCAATTGGGAGTTCGAACCGAGTCTCAATGGAGATAGTAGTTTGTACCAGAAAGCGTTAAATGGAATATCACTAGGTACACAAACCATTATTTAATACACAACCCACTAAGCATAGCAAAATGCTGAAATAGTTAGACTTTGTTTTAGAGATATTGGACCTTACCAATAATCATTTTAAACCTTCACACTAAATATTTCCTAGGTCACAATATGCAATTTTGTATGGAAAATTTCGCCATTGTGAGTTCGAAAAATTTAGCCTGGACACTAAAAATGATTATTAGTACCGCGGATTATGTGCAACTGAAAAGAATTTAGACAGACACATTCTGAAATGCTGAAATATATAACTATATTTGAAAAAAAATTCTATGTAGGTATATGCAACTTAGGAGCTAATTAACTTGTAGCCGCTATACAGCTTCAAACAAGATGATAGGGTAATGTTTCACACAATCATAGGCAACCATATACTTTCCTCTTTTCATTGAGAACTTTATTAATCTCACAAAAAAAGAAAAAAATCCTTTTTTCCACATTCCCATTAAAAAATATAACAGGTTAAATTTATTCTTGATGTTTTTTTTTGAATTGGGGACCATTGAACATCGGATGCGTTCCATCTGACGTAAATTACCTGTCACTGCTGTCAGCAATATTTCTCGTTATTTTATTTATTTATCACTTTTTCATTGGCATTTGTGAGAGCGCTATAATACTTTCTGCAATGGAAACTGGCTATTGTATAATAAACCGATTGAATGATTCGCAAAAAAATCATACCACCTGGGCATGATATGCAGGCGCCTGCAAGGCTGTGAAACATTAATTTGAAATACAACAATCTGACAATAAAAAAAAATATTTTTTTTGGAAATATTTATTGGTTGGCTCAGTAGTATGAAGTAGATTTTCACAACCCTTATTATTGGAAAGCTTAATGAACCGATATAATCCGATTTTATATTTGACTCACAAAAATAAGTGCAACATGCAAGTTGGCATCAATTTGCAGCAATCGACTGTTATTGAAATCTATCTTAATCCTAAGTCGACCTTCAGGAAAATAAGCTCAGAAATAAAGCAGGCTACCTATTTTTTTTTAAATCACATCAACAAATTACTCAAAAAGATGCACTCTTAAATTCTTCGAAAATGATGAGCATTTGAAATAACGTTAAATTCGTATAGAACCCGGCAAACAAATTAAGTAAAAGAATGCAAATTGAAACTGAATTATCACGTAAACGCCAACCGAACGCGCTTAATAACAAAGGTCTAAAAGTGCTAGGTGATTCAAACAATATATACAGAAACATTCCGAAAACTTTCTTTCAATTGTCTTAAAAATCTTCTTACGTATCTAAATTATAACGAATTCAAAAATTTGACCACAAAAATGATCCAAAAATTAAAATAAGTTTGCTTGGAACAATGGAACAAATATTGGATCAAAAATATCACTAATATGCCCTTGCATATCGTCCTATCGGACGAAATTTTTAAGCAAAATTCAATCAAAAATTATAGCATCCCCAGCTCAAAAACGATGTACAAAAAATTATAAAATCATTGCATAAGGGTTAGGGACGTGCTGATTTCAAGAACAGGATTGGAAGGCCTTTTGATTTACAAAGTGAATGTTTGTATAATGTATACGTATACGTTGTCTTTGTATTGAGAAGTTTCTGTACAATACATAAAAGCGACAGGTTTCCAGTTTCGCTGATACCTTAAAAAATGGTAGCGAAGGCATGAATACATTTGGATATCTGTGTGCAACTCGCTGTAAAGTTGCTTAAAATTTGTTTCCCGTAAGTACGGGTGATTTTTTAGCTGGTTTGGTTTTGGCAACACTGGTTTTGACAGCTGACGTGTGTTTAGTACCTTGTGTCACTGTCAAACAGCTTCAGTTTGGTTTGCAATTTAACCATGGATCGTCTTACAAATGAACAACGCTTGCAAATTATTGAATTTTACTATCAAAATTCGTGCTCGGTTCGAAATGTTCATCGCGCGCTGCTTCCATTTTATTGTGTTCAGCGATGAGGCTCATTTTTGGTTGAATGGGTACGTAAATAAGCAAAATTGCCGCATTTGGAGTGAAGATCAGCCAGAAGCATTGCAACAGCTACCAATGCATCCCGAAAAAGCCACTGTTTGGTGCGGTTTATGGGCCGGCGGCATTATTGGGCCATATTTCTTCAAAGATGATGCGAATCGCAGCGTTACTGTCAATGGTGAACGCTACCGATTCAAAATCACTTCAAAATTCGTTAATAAAAACGGCTCCTAAAATATTTGAAAAGTCTCGATAAAAATTGATTCGCAAAGTTAGAATGACAAAAATGTACTCCTCGCAAAAATTAGGTACCGTATATTCTTTGAATGAAAAACCGAAAACCGGAGGCCATAAATCATTGCAAAGATCTGAAATCTGAGATCATTATCAGAGACTCATAAAAAATTTCCTCCGCAATCGTCTTCAAAAAGTCACCAACGATCGTTCTAAAAATCTGCCGAAAAAGCAGACGCAAAATCAGTCGAAGTCCGAATGACCGAAAATGGTTCTTAGATCGCAAGGAGGCATAGTCCCTAGATTTTGTTACAAAAACTGCAGAACTTTTGACCAAATGATCAAAGTCAAACATACATAGCTATGTACAAAAAACTCCCCGAAAAACAGCATCAAAATCGAATAATCGTTGTAATAATAATTGACACATATCGAGTCTCAAAAACAGAACAATTATTTATCCCATAAAGCGACAAAATTCATTTCTGAAACCTTCAAAAAATCTGTAAAAAAATTTTATCAAGTCTCCCAAAAATTTGGCAGCAATTGAATTGAAAAATCTCCAGAATATGCAGGCTCCTGAACAACCTAGTCCTCAAGTTCAAAGTTTAGCAAAGGCTTTGAGATTCAGTGGCTGGCTATAGACCCAAAGTACAATGTTTGAGTGAAACGCCTTTCCACTTACTACCCCACTTAAACGTGAAGTAACCTGAAGCACCACAAAATTAGCATCCAAATGCAGAAAACCCTAATCAGGAGGATGGAGGATGAATCCAATTAAGGCCGACACACATTTTTAGCCAATTAGCTATGCGGCGCAAAGTATATTTCCACCTCTATTTCAACTGATTCGATATTCTATCCTCTAAACCTGCCATAAGCTGTAACACACTTTCAACTGCAAAACCAAAACAACCAAAGCTAATCTGATTGCCAAAAAAAAATGCATTCGAAAACTTTTTAGCAATAATTATTATTCGGTTCACTAAATCCCATAATTCGGTCAATGGAACTGGCTTTGCCGCAGGTAAACAGTAAAATGGATTTGTACTCAAACGCAAGTCATCGATAGCCCTTTGACTTGTTTTGCCTAGCAGCGCACCTCTCGAATATTCAAATGCGCCTCTCGAACTAGGAGCGTACGTAGCGAAACTTCTCCCCTGCGTGTTCATTTATCCAAAGGGAAAAGTTCAATACAAAAACACGTGTTGTCGATCACGAATTTTGTATGCGAGCAAACTTTCGACGCGCACAAAGTTATTCACACGCTTTCAGCTGTCAAAAGTTGCACATTTGCTTAGCAAGTTTCGTCAACATAAAACCGAAAACAGAACCAAGGAGCCACTCGGCATTCATAAATATTTCCAATCCACGGAGCCTTGTTCAATGGCACCACATGCAAACACCGCACCAGAATGGAATACAACAACTGAAGTAATTAAAGATTCAGGCAAATTGCAGCAACATGGAATCCTTAATTCGAATATGCTCCATGCTGTGCGCAATGTAGGTGTGGGTCCCCAGCTAAGGGGTAGAGCTGTGCCTCGTGCCAATTTCATGGTGCCTGTAACTCCCAATAGACCCGGAGACAGGATTATCATTGCCTTGGCAGTTTGCACACGGTGACAATTCATCTACGGAATGAGGAATGAGAATAAGGACTGGGAGTGGGATCCAGAGCACAATTCGCTGGCAATCCCTTGCAACCTACCCGGCCGCCGCCGGAAGGCTGTAGTGGCTTCGGAGTCAGCTTTGGTTTCTAGGGCAATTTATTAAGTGCTATACCGTTGGTGCCATGAAACCTTGAACAGCGTGGCAAATAGTTTCTCCTCAGCACTCTCGCTTAGTCCGCATAGAAGCTCGCCCCAGCTCTAAAGGGGAGCGTGACTTGAAGCGAGGATAATCCTTTTTCGGTTCAGTGAAGCATACGGTGTGCGACATTTCATATGCAAACCTGTAACAGTGGTCGGCGTTTTACCTACTCCTCGCATCGTCGTCGTCGTCGTCGTAGAAAATGAGCGTTACGGGGGTGGGGGAGCGAGAGTGTCGGTTATAGCACCGTTGGAATATGAATTTGTAAAAGCGCTAGAAAATAATATTTCTCAGTCTCCGGCTCGCATGGTGGGAATAATTTCTGGGTTTGTTTTTGATTAATATCCTTAGATTTCTTATGCAACTTTATATAGAATTGTATGCCCAAGGACGACGGGAGCCTTGAACACATATACTTTCGACTGTATGGGCTGCCGCCTCGGTTCATTCTGGCAAACTGTTACTTGGTAATAAATTGTCGCGGTTTGAAAGGATAGGTTCATTAAATGAAATTAATGTGCAACTTGGTGAGCACGTGTAAGGATGTGTTGATTACATCTATTTATTTGAAAGTTGCCTGTTAAGCCAGCCATGGAGAGGAATGGCTGCAATTTTGGAAGTCGTGACGAAATCAATTGGGGGGGGGGGGTGTATGAGTTCAGGAAATCGCTTGTTAATGTGACGCAGAGTTACCAGAACCTATTTTTGCGAGTAGATTCTAGAACTACGACAGCTGACACACAAATGACATTTAGATCATCTTTTATCACAAAAGGAATTTTCAAATCTCAGAGAAGATTGTCAAGTTCTTCTAAAATTTTTCCACCTACTTATACTTACTACTATCTCTCTCACTCAGGCGCAGTGGCTTAGTGGTTAGTGTGTTGGACTACTAAGCGAGAGGTCCCAGGTTCGAATCACGCAAAAACCCAAATTCCAACTCAGGGTTTTTTCAATGCGCCACCTCTCGCGAACGTCTGACAAACATCCGAGAGTATAACTGTCTTAAAAGAGCCGTTTGGAATCGGCATAAAATTGAAGATCCCTTCCGTTCCAAAAATGAAAAAAAAAATCACACAACACGAATGGTTGTGACTTGTGAGAAGCTAGGCCCAGGGTCCCTACAGACCTGATGCGCCAACTATTATTATTATTATTGTTATTATTATCTCTCTCACTCTCTTCTTATTTTGATCTCTCTCTCTCGGTTTCTCTACTATTCCTCTCTTTCACTCTCCCTCTCTCTTAGCATAGGTCAATAGGAATAGCCGGCCTAACTTAAAAGAGGGATTTCTAAAAGCCACCTCTGAGAAACAGCTGGATTCGAAGCGAAGATCTTCCAGGCATTAGGTCCAAAGTTGGACGAGGATTTGTCGTGCTTTACAAACAAACTTTAAATTGTTAACCACAAATGGCAAACCATAGCCATCCTTCCAGGATAGATGGCTATGAGAGGCGAACTCTGTCCTCCTAATGAGATTCCGTTCCTAATGAGATCATAACTTTTACTCGTTTATCGCTGGAAGTCGGGGGGATGGGTCTGGTTATCCCTGTACAGCTTTTCCAATTTGACAGAACCATTAAAAACCGCAATTTAAAGTTTTCACTTAATATTATGCTTTCCGCTAAGCTGTAATTGTCTCCTTCCCTCTCACAGGTTCAGCTTTGGCACACAAAATCCACCAGAATTAGAGAAACAATTAAGATTTGACGAAACTTCTCCTTCTTGGAACACATCCTTCCTTGGTAAAACACCATTCGCAAGTGTCCTCTAGCACACAAATTATTTAAATTACTCCTCGTAATATCTTCCGCTGGTGGAGTCCTTACCGCTAACAGTGCGCAGTGTACGCATAGCATAGCAGTTAATTAACGCTATCATAACATTCAAATATTTATGATACACACACACTCGCGTTCATCGACTGCAGAAACATCTCTCGAATTAATTAAAAACCAATTACATTAGTCCTTTAGCATCGTTTGCATATAATTATTTCACTGCTGCGACGGCGAGGTTTCTGGTGGTGGTGGCGGCGGCGTCAACAGCTGGATAGCTGATATCGTTGTACTTAACAAACAACACTGCGAAGTTCCGCAAACACACAGAGGGCAATAGCCGTCGCACTCACCACATAACGGCAGCACAATCACAATCTAATGACAGTGTCATCAGGGAAACATTACCAAGTCAACTACCGGATGGACAAAGCGAACACCGTTGTGATGCTGGTGGTGCTGGTGGATCCATCTCCCACAGGATAAGCACCGCACACACAGCCAGACAATGTTAAGAAAACGTATAACAACAAAGGAAGCGGGTGGTGCTTGCCCATACAACAGGATCTGGGTGAAAGTGTACACTGTCTTCTACGTTTACAGATGTTAAGGGCGGTATGCCATAAGCATAGGATGTTACCATCGTGATACAACTATCAGCACCAAGTCGGGGACGTCCTTCCTTCCTTTCTTGCCTGCTTGCGTACTTGCTTACTCCTATATACTCATCTGCGTCAAATGCAATCTACCAGACGAGAAGGGATTTCGAAAGCAATTGTTGTCGTTCTTGGTTCTTGAGTCCTCTCATATCCTTTCTTCTTGTCTGTTGTTGTACCTTGTGGGTTTTCGTCGTTTTTTTTTTTTTCCTTTGTCTTGTGTTTGTATCCTTAATGAAACCTCAGAGAGTAATAATAAACTATTTTCTGGAAGGAATTTCCTTTTGCATGAACAACATATGATGTCCATGTTCATGTTGTGTGTAGAACGCGTAGCTGTATAGTTTAATGCACACTCTGCGCAGTGGTGGGCGCTGGCTGTGGGTGTGCATTCCCTGGCAATCGTCATGTGGTGTGAATGGCTACCATGAGTGTGTTTCATTGCTGAAAGACAAAAAAAAAAAAAACATTATCTTCATGGAAGCAATGACATCTCCCCAAAGGATATCTTGCAGGTTTTCCAGGGAATTTTTTTTTGCTTCGCCTGATGATAGGTATATGAATCTTTGTCGCTTACTGATTCTGGTTATGTGTGCGCGAGTTTGAGAAGCGAATCCTTTCCCGTAATGCTGGTTCAGCATTTATGTTTCTCGATGTCATCCAGATGAAAATGGTTCTAATGCTGGAAGCAGTTTTGTTTTATCGTTTTCTACCCACTGGGGAGAGATTGATAAAACTGAAGAGAATCCTAGTGTGTCCTTAAGTGCGGCAAGTCAGTGAACCGTGATTGAGGGATATCAGTGCAATCTCTGATCGGTTTTGGTTGTTTGAGATTACCCCACATATTTTTTATGCCAAGGGGATTTTGTGAAGCCTGCAAAGTATGCAATTACAAAAATAATGACAGATTAGGTTGTTGTCCATAATAAGTGCATTAAAAAAAAGAAATGGAGATATAAATTCATCGACTGTGGAGAATGTATAGTGCATGCCTTTGGGTTGCCATTTTCCAGGTGAATTTAGTGAACATTTAAGTAGCTTAATTTGGTCCACATTTCATAAAATTCGGTGGTGAAATAAAGATGCAAACGGTACGACAAAAAATCCATTGTAACCCAATAATTATTGGTTTAGTTGCAGTTAATAGTTATATAAACCGCAGTGACTGCTGTGCTTTCATATTGGATATTCTCCATTTCCCCGACCCGCATTAGGCAGCTGCTCTGTTTCGTTTTATTTTGCTATAAATCATCTTTTTTTATGAGAAAGCTCCTTTTTATGGCTGCTTTTCAGTCCCCTTTTTTGTAATTTTCCAGCGGCAAAGCTGCGTGTGACATCCAGGATTTAAATTTTGAAGTAGAACTGTTTGGAATCTTGAGTGCACTGGTCCGGTTAGTTTCCATTGATCCAGGCTTTATAACATAGCCTCGCCGGTTGATGAACCACAGACAGAATCTTTGCTTTGCCATAGGACTGTTCGGAATTATATTTTTGGTTGGGCCGCCCTTGAAATCACGTTCCTAATTTGACAACATCAGCATGATGTCCATGACAAACTCCGTTGGAATGACCACATACACGAAGACGCCAAGAACGCTGCGAAATGTCTAGGTTTCCTCAAACGGTGCAAGAAATATTTTACCCCTTCTGATCTGGCTGGCATATACAAGGCGTTCATTCGCCCTAAACTTGAGTATAACTCTCATATCTGGTCTGGTGCACCCAAAACCTCATTGCACCTGCTGGATAGGATACAGAATCGTGCTTTAAAACTTATTGGAGACACAAACATAGCGAATTCTATAAATTCGCTCGAACATCGCAGAAATGTAACATGTCTCTCATTGTTTTATTGCTATTTCTATAAACAGTGCTCAAGCGAAATCGCCAGCTGCATTCCACCCCTTCAACAATTCAACCGCGATACTCGCCAAGCCAGGAATGCCCATCAGTTTACCCTTCAGCCTACTTTCGGTCGTACTATGAAATATAGAGATTCTTTCATAAGCCGTACAACACGAATGTGGAATGCCTTGCCTAGCTCGGTCTTTCCCCCTCAGTGCAATTTGCAGACATTTAAAACCAATGTGCATCGGAGTCTCCTATCTTCTCTATCCCAATTTCCTTAATGCCCGCGCTGTGTACTTCAAACTACACCATAAGAGTAGTCATAACCTCTTTAGCGCGTGTTAATTATAAAAAAAAAGAAAAAAGATCCAATATCAAACCTTAGTAATAGGATGAAACCACGCCTTTTTCGTGTAGCTTTTGTCAGCATCTATACTGCTATTCTTAGGACCTACGCTTATGTGTCTCGACTGTAGCTGGTCTAAGCCACATTTGTTTCAATGTGAAACCTAGGACCTAAGGTAAGGCCATTCTGTACCACTCTTGTCTTTGGTACCTCATTGTGAAAACATGGCATAAATTGCATTAACAATATGCCTCAACGATCCACATGAATGCTTTTTTAAATTCTCTATTGATTGTCAACTTTGTTTTCTTTATCTTTATTGGAGCTGTCGTCACCTTATAGTTTCATGCAAACATGCCACTCCCTGTCTGCAACTAGCTCCACATCACCACCTCACAAATTCTTCATCCTCCTCCGTTTTCAGTCTGCTTTCAAAATCAGCAATTTGAACTACCATCATCATCCCGCAACAATAAAACTACACACTCGATAACGAACGACTGAACACTGAAGGTGTAAAAGATGAGAAAATTAAATTTTCCCCACCCTGTACCCTTACTGACCATCTGAGTGAGTTTTATGTTACAAATTTAATTAAATGTCGAACACTATCCTTTCAGCGAGGAACACATAGAATATGAAAATTTCCTCGTACCAAAAACTTTTTATGGCGGCGTCGGAGAAGCAAATTATTCGACAACTTGTATCCACATTAGAAATTTATAAACCCTGTATTACAGGACGAAAAATATGTACCATCGCAGTGCACGGCACGTACAAGTGCTTCGTACAAGTGGTGGTGTATAGAGATGTAATCCAGGCAGATGTATACTCGTTCTCGTATTTCTAGTTAAAATTTTACTGACCTTTGAATAAGTAAAATTCAATTGGACATGTCGAAAGGATGACCGGCCAATATGGGTGCTGGTTGGGTATCGGACGTATACTTTAGTTTGAACTAAAAACTAAATTCGAAGTGTGTGCCGGAAGAAGTATTTTTCCTTTTTCTTTTTGGTTCGAGTTAATTGAATTTCTGATGCCGTCATAGTTGGCGGAATATTGTTGTAGGTACATTTTTTAATAGATTGTTTTTGGTTGCATTAAATTGGATATAAGTTTAGAAGTTTCTCTAAACTAGAAAAGAAAATCAACAGAAACAAGAAAATATATGCAAAATGGTTGGGAGGTTGTTGTTAATGTTTGAAAAAAATATTAAAATCTTGTTAGACTTCCGGTAACACAACCCTGATCCAATCTAAGGAAGGTGACCTAAATAAGGCCAAACAATTTGCTCAATTGACATTGATATGATTCTTTATTGTGATATTTAAACCGTCTTTTTTATTTGTTAAAACCCAAATTCGAACGTATACTCGTATGTTTTCAGTTATGTACTTTGGTTTTCCCTGTTAAAATAGACTTTGGGCTAATGCTGAATTTATCATTTGCGACTTAGAAAAATAGAGCTTTATAGTTGGAACTCTAAAAGCAAACGTAGCCATTTCCTACCCGCTGCAGAGTTACTATGATTTAAGTTCCTGTAAGGGAAAGGCAAAATTCTGCCTTTTAACAAAAAAATTAGGCTTTTCAAATTTCTGTTTTTTGTTTTCTGTTATGTCTAACAAAATTCTGCCTTTTAAAATTCTGACAGGCAATATTTTAAACAAATAAATTCCTGCAAATTCTGTTTTTTTTTTTTTTTTTTTTTTTTTCATTTTACGAATTTAACGAAAACAAATATTTTTCAACTTTGTCAACAAATTACAATATATTTCATATAAAGAAGGTACACAGGTGGGTACCAGGAACACACAAACATAAAAAAAACAGCCAAAAAATTAACTTCTATTTTCCTTTATTGGATTTAGGTAATTGCAGATATATTTATTTTCACTCACTAACTAACAGAATATTTGTCTAAACCAAAAGAGAAAACATAAAACCAATAACAAAACTCCTTTTACCTCTTCTTCTATAACAAGTGAGTAGGTAGAATGTTTTACATAAAAGAGCGCACGGTTTTTAACATTTTCCAAACCCTTTTTTTTATTTGCAGAATTTTGTAAAGCACAATTTTGAAAAGCAGAATTTTTAAAAAAGAATTTTAACGTCGCCAGAATTACTTCCTGTGAAATAGTTGAAACTAAAAAATGCTGAGACTAGTAATTGGAATTTTTTTTTTTCAGCGAGTCTGTCGACCCTTCTGGGCAAATCGTCTTTTTGATTGGGTGTAAACATGAAATATTCTTTATATGATTCCCCGATGTTACCTTGAAGTTGAAGGGTTATGTTGTGATTAAAAAACACTTTGTATAAACTTCTAGGCCTTTCCCATATCATCGGAGGACAATTCGGTCCGCTTTCTTTTATTTACTTTGGTGACATATATGGCCTAAAAATAATGCAATAACTGATTTAATTGTGTATAGCTATTCCTAATAAGGCCCGTAAGTGTTTTGAGTGGGTTAAACATTTTTTTAAATAAAAAACTACATGAAGGATTAAAATAATACTTAAACCATAACAAAACTTCGTTTTCGATGCAATACAATTACTCAAATGGTTAATTCTTTTGAGCATAATAATAAGCCCCCCTTTCTTATAACAAACACTAATTACTTTTGACGACTGCAGGAAAGAATACGTTTGCGTCAAACTGAAATTTTAATGTTTTTACAAAAAATATAATTCCTTTTGGTTATCGGTTATGGTTATTTATAAAAACTACATTAGGTCAAAAATGGTGAATTATTGTTTTTTTATCAATACGAGTAGACCGCCAACTGCCAACGTTGTGCTTGTGAACAAATATTTCAGGTTGTACGTCGATTATAGCCTGTGATCCCAGATTGAGCGGAAAAGCACCAATTTTGCATTGGGTAACTAATCCTTGTATAATTTGTATATAAAACAAAGTTGCATACGTAAGATATCGGCCTTAACTAACTATACGCCCAAGGAAAGTGCATACGACGAGAAAATTGAACAATTTTAATGGGAAACTCGTAATATGTAGTTTATTTTCCAAAATTTTTCAAATTTTCCTCTTTTTCTTAAATTTGATCGTAATATACCGTGAGATTGTGTTTGTCAAAATTTTTGTTCGCTCATAGAAATTATATATTGTGGAATTGAAATTATGTTGGTCCAAAAATTTATTTTGAGCGCTTAAAAGTACGCAGGGCCCTATTGTATGTTACATTCTTTGAATATTAAGTGACCAATATATATAAGTACTAAAATAAATGCAAAATTCAAAAAGAGGAACCTTTTGTTATTACATAAATTTTCAGAACAGAAAAAAAAAAAGATAAGCAGGTTACCGCTGTTACTTTGGTCTACGAAAGTGATTGATTAGTAAGGCCTTGTCAAGAAATACTAAGGAGAATCGATATAAGACCCTCATCATCCTAGTCCTACTTTGTGGTGCAGAAGCATGTACGCTACCAAAAGCGGATGAAGATCTCCTTGGTCGTTTGGAAAGCAAAATTCTTCGAGCGATTTTCGGTCCCGTTTGCGTTGACGGGTTCTGGAGGAGAAGATATAACAGCGAAATATACGAGCTGTACAGCGACATCAACGTAGTCAGAATAATGAGCCTCAGTCGTCTTATATGGCTGGGACATGTAGAGCTTCGCCCCGAGGGGTCTTATCCATTCCAACCAACGCAGTACAGGAAGACCTCGCCTTAGGTAGCACGCGCAAGTTGAAGTGGACCTCAACCAACTTGGAGTGCACAACTGGGGGTATTTAGCAAAGATCGCGCTAACTGGAGTGGCGCATAGGTTGAGGCCAAGATCCACCGCACAGCAACATATTAAGAGCATCGTCCGCAAAACAGATATTTTCCTTCGCTTAATCACTTCACTTTATATTCTTGATGTCAATCAGAAAAAGTAAAGGACCAAGAATGGTACCTTGTGGGACACCAAATATGGTTTTTTGACTATCCGAAACAATTGTGTTTATCTTAGTTCGCTGCGTTCTTTCACTTAAATATGATTTAAACCACTTGAGTTCAGCGATTTGTACACCATATTTGCATAGTTTTTTTACAAGTAGTTTACGATCAATGGTTTCAAAAGCTCTTTTTAAATCAAGAAATATTGCAATTGTTTTATTTCGCTCATGCCTATGATGGAGCCATATTCATATTAGTATCGCTGTCTAGATTCGTATAGAATGTTCTCTCTTCAATTGACAAAAAAAACAGGCTTCATTGCTTTTAACAAAGTCCGTGCTATAGATACGACAGAACTGGAATTTTAAAACATTTTACACATATACCTTGCTTATTGAGAAACAGGCTTCCCTATAAGAAGTAGTTCCCCCTTTGATTTTTGATATTTCGTCGTTCTCAGATGTAATCTAGGCAAGGTCCTTCACAACCCATTAAATCATTGTTGTTAAACAACAAAATCCCACTACTAAGTGCCGCCAACTCATGCCCCAGCAAGCCAGCTCCATTTCCAAGGACCCCTTTCTATGTTTACAATTTACCATCTCCTCGAAAGTACCTACCTACTCTCTTCATCGCATTAACTGAACTTACGGCAGTAACGGATTCAAATACCCGATCCATATCAGGTTGCCTAATGGCCGTGCAATTATCTCTAAGAACCGGAAAGTTCACACCCACTTCCGCAAAGCCATTCCATCCAGCAAAGCAATATATTTCTTCCGTTTCTTTTGCTGTTCTCCGTCGTCGTTGATTTAACTCTTTCGTTGTCGATCCTCCCTCCATTCCTGGTCATGTCTCATGTTTGTGTTTCAGTTGTCGCGCATAAATCCATCCGCCGAAGAAACACTTATCGACGTTGCGTCGTGTCGACAGCCGACTGACATTGGCAGCCGGCAAATATGTACACTGTACAGCCATTCCAAAGTCGTCGTCGTTACTCCTTCGTCCTTGGCTGCGACCTGGGACACCGATGTTAATTTTCGGATATGCGATTCCCATCCAACCCACGGCAGAGAGCCACAAAGTAAACAAGCATAATTGGCGTAAACTATGTCGGTATATCTATATGTACGTGTGGGTGTGGTAACATTTATATGAGCATCTAACAAGGTTATGCTCATGTTGGTGGTACTAAATGGAATTTGTTTTAGCCGGCGGCATTCATTTGAAATATTTAATAGTGCTGCCTGATAGTAGGTGGTAACTTTCTGTAGCCATGAGCTACACAGAAAACGACATCCGTTGCTCTACTGAATTATGAACAACTGCGTGTACTTGCCCCCTAGATGTACGGTACATCGTGTTCGTTTCCCTTAGTACCTAGTCTTATTTTGAAACACAGTTGTTTCTGCTTGTTGTTTTCCGGATACAGGAAGCTGATAAGATAAAAATTGTTCCTATTTTTAATTGGTGTAAGTGGGGCTATGATGCCTTGGAGCTAAGGATTTTCCCTTTTAATTGAGCTAAAGGAAACAAAAACTGCGGAGAGTCATTTCGTTTAATTATTCATAATTTTTTGATATCAACTTAAATTGTTCTCTAAATTGGTCCATAAGAAGTACTGGGTATCATTAGAGCTTGTATACTGCGTGGGCAGACCCCCAAAAACAATTGAGTAACTTCTCCCCATTCACAATTATTTATTTAAATCTGAAACTTCTAGCCCGGATACACACACAGAATCCGATGAGGAGGTACTGTTTGAGTTGTCAAAACACGGATTCACTGAGAGTTATCCTTTTGTTGAAAGTTAAAGTTAACCTACACAAGTTGTTTGTATCCATTTGTAAGGAGGAACTTTTAGCTTACCACTTCCTGGATGGATATGTCTGGTATTGAAACCCAAACTCATTATAAATCCACACATACACATGAATGTGTGTGATATCATAACACTTTGAGGAATGTCCTTTGGTTAGCCACACAATAATGCAACACACATTTTTGCGTATTAATGAAAATTAAAATGAAGCAATAGAGTAATAGATACAATTTATTTCATTGTATAAAAATATACTCCACGGATTATTATTAAAGGAAGAAAAGAGAGCTAGCAAGATGACCCAAACGACGGCCATCAAGTCGAAAACGGAAGTGGCGATAAATTTGTTGTTTTGACTGATTGCCATGCGAAAATGTTTGTTATCGATTAATTATTCGAGGGTGCGTTAAAACTTGTAGTTAAGACGCAACGCACATGTGAATGACATCTGTTGTGACGGGTGAGCAGGGTTGAGTAAACGTCAGAAACTTTAGAATTTACTGGGTATAGGTAAATGGTTAATTTTATTTATATTCCCGTCACCAGTAATAAGTTTCCTTGTTTTCAAAACGAATAGGTAGCACACCTTCAAAATGTCAGCAAATGGAGTACGTTGTTGTTGACAGTGTCAATGTCAAACAAGTTTCAAGTGAGAACGAAGAGGCTTTTAGGATAACAAAAGCGGGTTTTATAAAGCTATAGCAGAAATGCGGCTAAAGACTGCTGGAATGCTTCAAATGAAGTACAAAATACAAGAAAGGGTATACAAGTTAGATGCTTGACTTTCAAGAGCACAATGACTGCGTGGCTATTTTTGTTTCTTAATTCGGTCTACACTAGATGGCGCTTACAGACTGAAGTGGATCACAGCCATAACCATAAGGTCGCATTCCACTTAGTACATATACGCTTCACCTATGGTGCGGATCTCAAAGATTCGACAAGATCGATGCTTCTGAATTCTGTACGTCCGAGGTAGTCAGTGACTCTTTTTTGTATATCCCTGTTGTTAAGAGATGGAAACTTTCAAAATGATTATTTGAACTTTGAATGAACTACAGGCAATGGGGTTCATTGCCACGCCCTGTTTTTTGGAGGCGTTTTTGACCATACCACGCCTTATAGTGAGAACATAACTTAATTGCAAGTATTTCCCTACATTTTTTGGAACAAAACCTGCTTTGTGTCTCCAATTTGTGAGTATATATTTTTATATAGGTATCTGTCCCCTCGCACTATCGTTATTCATCCTCAAACCAAAATGTCGGTCGGTCTCTTCAGTGAGCCCCTTTAAAACAAAAGCTCAGTTAAGACAAATTGTTGATTAAATTTTCTTAAACACATCCGTTTCGCGCACATGTCAACTACCCAAAAGGCCCAACAAATCGTTTAGCTTTGTGTCATCGTTTTAGTGTTTTACCGCACTTACACCAGTCTAAGTGAAATCGCAATTTATACGTGCAATCTTAACTGAGCATCACTTCAAGCTAACAGCCCTCATGCTGTCATCATTTCTCATCGCTCATACTCCAACACCCAGAGGGACAATAAATGTCCTTGAAATCACTTTAAAATTACGCTTTGAGAGACTTTCTCTTCTTTCTCCACCATGTTGTTAATGGTTGAGGGGCGGGCTGTGGAAAGCACTCACGTACAGCATAATATGTCATTCTAATATCTTTCTATTATTTTCATGACGTGGTGATTCCTGTCGCGCTCCCGTCATCCGACTGTAAAACTGATTTTAATGGATATTCAGTACACACGTATGCATGGTCGTGGGAGCAAAAAAAAATATTTTAACCTCGTTATGCATTCTTGTGATGAGCTCAAGAAAACGAATAAGCCTGCCTTTTTGTTTCCCCACGCCCGAGAACGCATCATGTGTGTACTTTTGGTGGGTTGACGCCATCAAAATATTGCCTGTGACACATCAGAACACGCAATAAGCCTGTTCGGATTTCCATAGGGAAATCTCTAGGGGGATGAAATTCGCGTCCCTCTTCTACAGTAAAAGTGACATTCGATATGGATTTGCCATACAGTCGAATAAACCGCTGTGAATAGATTTTGTCATTGAACAGGGAAAGGGTCCTTTTTCCCTATCGCATTATTGACTCGAGGGTTGACGATGTTTTGCGCACGTCCGACGAAATATGGAAATAGCTTCGTCCACCCTCGTATGACAGACTTGACTGCTCTTCCGGGTGAAGCATTCGCCGTGTTTAGCCATCAAGTTGGGCGTAAAATGCCAGTCGTGGTTAGGTGACAGTAAACCTGATTTATGCACAACAAATCGATGACTACTTTGACACTTTTATGGGACAGTCAATTTCGGATGTATACCTTGATCAATTCCGACTCTCACTGGAATAGGCGGTGGGGAGTTTTGATTTCTTCTTTGCATTTAAATTGGACTTGTGATGGAGAACTTTCTGCAGAAGGAGTATGGTTGCATCGTGGACCTAAAAACAGAAATCGCCTTCCATATCACTCAACCCATTATTGAACTCTTTCCAACGGCGATCCGCTTTAATGAAGCTCTATGTGAAATTCAAAGCATATGCCACTGACCTGCTCAATGTCATCAACTAGGTATGCTTTCAAAATGCAATTCAATTTAAAATCAATTTCAACATCTGCCTATAAATATCGTACGCCTGGACCTCATTCGCAGTCCTTTTATGTGAGTTTTCCACTCAGAATTAAACATACGAGGCTTTAATGAAATTATCCACTCCACTCTCTGGCCATGGCTCATTTTCATGTCATCCATTCAGCACGATATCGCTGCCAAAAGCAATTCCATTGCACGTTGCAATGAGGTCGGTCGGCTGCGCCTCTTTAATGGCTTCGTCCTATCGTACTTTTAATTTTTAACGAAACTTTATCAAACAAAATAAAAGAGACTCCCTCTGCCTGGACCGATGCCAATCTCTTCCCGCCGATTCACATTGCAGCATTGCCTCCTATTGAGACAAACAGACGACCCAGATCTTCTGTATGATGAATCGCAGTTCGCAGAGTGCATACACAAGGACACAATAACACCTGACCAAAATGCAATTCAACGTCTATCTGCTGGTTATCCTAATATCCAGTCCATGGTCGGCCCGGCTGTGGTGTTGCTTTTTCTATGATGACTTTTCCACCATCCACACATACACCCAGTTGACACCGACGTTTGTTATATTGATGTTGAAATTCATCCTTTCATCGGGGAATTTTGTTGCAATGCGACAGAAATTATTGTTGCCAAATGATTGCTTTGATAGGTTGCCCATTGGCAATGTTGGATTCGGACCCCTTATTTGCAGATAGGAATTGTGACTATGGTCTTTTTTTTCAGATGATTGATGGGGGAAGCAATTTATTGTTTAAACCTTTGGGATAGCTTAAAAAAGGCGATGGAGAGGGGAAAAAATTCGTTTAATTGAAGACGAAATTGGCTCGAGTTGGTGGCATTTTTCAGTAATTTTTTTTTTTTTTTTTAGCAACATTGGAACTGTAGGAGGTGCCTGGGCATGGTGACATTTTTGGGGTCAGTGCTATATTAGCAGCCTTATGCAATATTCTTATACCAGGTATTAAAGGACTTCCATGCTGAGTAAGGGCGTTGGAAAAAATCGGTGGCGACAACACATCCTAAGTGATTAAGTGAACAATACCATCTATGCTTTAACTTTACTTTTGAAGGAACTACAAGCACGGTGAAAGGACGGTTCAAGTAGTGGAAGCTTGAGCTTCTATGTGGAGTTTGGATCCACTGAACAGCCTGCTCGCAGCCGAATAATTAGAATTCTTAGATTGTCGTAAAACAAGGTTGAGTTCATCAAATAGATGCAATGGGATGCTAAACCAAGGTGATCAAAAACAAAGTATGTTATTAATCTACCCAGTCGTTTGGGCCGTAGCTAAATATATCTACGTGCTTACAGGATATTACTGAGGAGAGAGAGGTTGAATCCGGAGTCTACGAACTTGTCGCTAACAAATGGCAGAAGTCCAATGAGGAATATCGGGTTGGTCAAAATTATGACAAATTGCTTCCATTTGGTGTTTGCCAAGTCGCCTTTCACTGTTTTAAAAAGACGGACAACAAGTCAAGCATCAGTCTTGGTGGACCCTAGTTCAGGTATTTTTATTCGCAATGCTTCATTTTGACGGTGTGGTTGAATAGTTTGTTCTTCCTGACATGCGACCTTGCATCGTCCTCGGTTTTGACTTTCAGAAGAAGTGATTTTTTTAATTTTTCCACTGAATGCGACTAAATAAATAGTTGCGACAGTAGGCCTAGCTATATTCAGAACCTTTCGTTCTATGTGAGTTTTTAAATTTTTGAGACGAATGGAAGGGATCTACAATTTTATTCCGAGTCCAAACAGCTAATTGAGAAGCATTTTCAGGCGTAGGATATTTAGTCCCCGGGATTGAAGTCATAATTTCTACATTTTCACTTAAATAGGACGTTAGTCCCAAATTGACAATTTCCCAATTTGGATCGCGCAATCCGAAGTCGCGATTTTTTAGATTTTTCTTCTCAAATTTCCAAAAGCTAGAGTTTTTCCACAAAATAAAATTTTAAGCTCTATTATTTGATAATTTGAGAAAATTAAAATAAAACTGAAATATTTGATTAGATTATATTTTATTGTATTTTCAACCTATTAGTTTAATTTTCTAAATTATTAAGAACAATTGTTGGTATGTGTAGTGGAAAAAGGGGGTTGGATCCACAACATTTTGCTAAATACTATCTAAGCGAAAATTTGGGACATTTCCCATCTTCGACAAAACCATTTTGGAACTTATGTCCCAATAGGGTGGGACATAAGTCCTAAAACTAAAAATTGGTACTTATGCCCCTGCGCAGCATTCTCATAGAAGTTTTACTCATGAACCTTTGTTAGAAACCTTGGAATGCAGTTTTTGTGTTTTCTGGTAATCCAACAAATTTAGCTCGGATCTTGCGAGTTTGAACCTTTTAATTAGCTCCACCATTTCATTTTTTTTTTTTTTTTTTGAAACTATTTAAGGTACTGTTTAAAGCAATCGTAAATTTTTATGTAGCTCTCTAAGTTTCCTTCAGCAAGAAACAAACCTACCCCCATAAATCACAGAAATAGTCGGACCACAAGCCATGTATAAACAGCAATTATTAAAATGCTGCTCTCTCCATGTGTATCCACACATGAGTTGATAAATTTCAATCAATCCTCATCGCTAATGAAATGAGTGTCACAAATACCTGCATCCTTGCTATCAACCACTATTTAATGCGCTTAAAAACCAATTGCACGTAAGCCGCAATCCATACAAACCATCGAAGGCAATCGTTCTCATAACTGAAAATAAAAAGAGAAAAACATATCCAGGCCAAAGTAGAAAAAGTATTATTTTTCCCCATAAAACCCTACAACTAATTAAAAAAATAACCATTCAAACATCCTTGACACATCGTACTCGAACTCATCTGCCGACCTTAATTAAGACAGACTGACCCAGCTCCACATGAGTACGACCACGTCAACCATATAGTGAAGCGTCGCATAATGCATGACGGGATGTACAACTCATTAAATGTTCATCATGTCCTTCGGAAAACGTTCAGTTGACTGACGTAAACAAAATTTTCATTTTACAAAATGACACACATCCCCCTACCGCCCTAAATCAATGTGCTGTCCCCCCAACCGCTCTTTGCATACCTACCCTAGCCCGAACCTCCTGTCGGTCTTTTATATATGTACCTATATTTCTAAGCTGTGCTACACAACCGCATTTTTCTTTGATTCAATGTGAGTGTGTTGCAAATGCTGATTTCCTACCCAATCACAAGTTCTTGCACTCAATTACGTTGCACACAAATTCATTTCCTTCTTGGCACCGGGCAGTGCAGTAGAGTGCTTAGGTTGTACGGGTGTGAATTCTTAGAAAGCATCAGCAGCCCCAACACATATCTTTCGTGTATCCTTTCTGGCAGTGCAAACAAATTTATTCTTCTTCCGAAAAAGTGAAGGCAAACAAGGTTTCCATTTTCTTCTGGGGAAAGTAGCCACCTTCGGTTGATATAGCCGACTTGAAAGGATGCCACTGGAAGGAAGCACACACTCCGCCACACAACCCTCTGTATACCAATACTGGTCTTCTTGGCATGAAGTTTATGTACATTAGCGTGAAAGTTCGCAATGGAAGGCTGCTCTTCATCTCACATCCGCACCACCTACCTATGCGGATGGTGTTGTGTGCATGGCAGATCCTCCCAAAGTCTTAGCAGGACACTCAAACAAGGATCCCTCATATATGAGCCACCCACTGATACGAGCGCAGCATAGCATGAGTGCGAAGTCCTTATCTAGTGGCGGAGAAGTTTCCCATATGTAAATCTGTGCACATCCTTAACCAAGGATATGCGATTGGGAGGTGATATACATTTTCGGCTCCTTTGCGCCATCCACACTCTTCGTGGCGACTTAGAAAGAGTATCTTCGAAGTTCATGGTGATCTAACTCTTTTCGGTTGCAAAAAAAAGCTATCATCGCACGGAGGAAATATCAAGTCCATGCACAGTGCACTCGTACGTGAGCATGTATGTACTCTTGAATGTTTCTCAGCTCCCATGGACAAAGGGAAGGGCGATGGGATTTCTTTTGTGCGTACACAGAAGTTTCAGAACATCTATCGCAAAGGACGACAATCTCGGTGCAATGGCTGCTAAAGACCGAAAGTCTGGGTCTATCTTATTGGGTGTGTTGTTTAGTTTAGTAGGGTTTATTTGAGAATTCTTTCTTCTGCTTGGGGGATAAAATTGTTGCGAATGTGCACCAGAACAATTTGAAAGGAGAATAGTTTTTTGGTCAATTTAAGTTGCTTGAGTTCAATTTTACGCAAAATTGATTTGCAATTGGGAGCGGGAAAGGGGCGAAACCCTGTATGGTACGTAGTTACTGGAATAGTTTTCCAAATGGATTTCTTTTTCAATTTGAGCTTTCGATTACTGTGCTCCAGTTGAAGGAAGAAAGAGAATCCCTTTGCAATAAGCCGGGGAGTGGTGGATTACAAATAGTCAAAGGATTTGTTCAGGGAACTTTGTTTTTGCGTTGTTCTTTCTAAATTATTATTAAGGCTGTTTAGAAATCAATGTGGGATGCGTCTAGAGACAATTTAAAAAAAACGGCTCGGAAACCAAAAGGAAACACGCTTTAAAAAACGAGGCTAAAAACGAGTTGAAAAATGCTTCAAAAAACGTGTCAAAAATAATATCCAAAACACGTCAATAAACGTAGGAAAAGGGTCAAAAAAAATTACTCAAAAACAAGTCAAGATGGTTCTAGAATGCTTAGGAACCGTAAGATATATTTGAATGAAAAAAATATGACATATAGAGCATTGTACGGTGCATCCGATAGTAACATTAACTCGAAAACTATTTCTTAAAATGCATTAAAAAACGCGTTCAATATAAGTAGTAAACACAAACAAAATATGCAAAAAAAATATTGCTTCAAAAAATATAGCATAGTCAAAAAATTAAAAAAAAAAAAACGCTTTAAAAATTCAACGAACGGTGAATGTACGCGTAAAGAAGTCCAAAAAAGGAGTCAATAAAAACACTTTAAGAAGTTGCAAAATAACATCGAAACATGCAGCAAAGATAGTGCCCTAAAAATCGTAGAAAAACAATTAAAATACGCGTCTAAGATGTTAAAAATGGCTTTGCTAACATTCACCGAAAAACTTACAGAATGAATCGAAAAGCTTTAAAGCCCCTTAGAAATACTTTATATCAGAAAACGCGTCAAAATAGTACACACAGCCTCGTCAGAAAGCAAATAAAATTTCAAAGAAACCGTCACAACAAGTCGAATAAAGATTAAAAGACGCATAAAAAGTTCCTTAAACAACCCTCTAAAAATGTTCAAAAGAGCATTAAAAAATAATAAAACTATCCGAAAAACGCTTTTAAAAAGGCTCAAAAATAACTTTAAAAAATAGCGAATATTTCTCATTCCTATAAGAGTGCAGCAGAGTCAAACATTAAACATTTGCATTCTGGCTTAGCTGCTTTGGATCCTGTTTGATTGCGTTCCTTCTTCAGGTATTTAGAGGGGTTAGTTCCCTTAACATTATTAAGACCGCTGTTTGCTGTCAAATGTCTCAACTCATATAAAACCAGAGTTGGATCCAATCGCATGAAAACAAAGCTTATGCACAACTTTCCTGTCAAAAATATTCAGCTTTTGCCGATTACGATTATCCGTAAGGCCATATGGCCTTATCCTCCATCGCTATAAATCATCTTCCGATTTTCCAATTTACTTGGTAAATTTAATAAAAGTGTTTCTCTCAAGTGGCAGAGAATAAATAAAAGCGGATCGCGTACAATTAAAGTCCTTCACAAAACACGCAAGGCCGTATCAGCGTATTGTTCAAATATTCTCGAGTGTTCTTTACAGACAACCAAATTATGCTTTATGTACACATGTTTTATTTTATTTCGTTTTATTTTATTTCTTGTTTCCAGTTTTCTGCCATTTTTCCCCACAACCCTAAGAGAAAGCACTTTGCACACAAACCACAAAAGCATACTTCCACCGAGTGCCTGGGCCAGGAGGGGACTACAAACAGAGACCCTCACAAAACGAGAAATGAAATATTAATCGTAATTGCATTTCGCAAAATTATTATTCCACTGTCCATATATATATTTGTATGCGAACATGATTTATTATTTGTTCTTCCACCGTATTTTATTTTGTTGTCCTCTCCTGTGCTGGTTTCGGGCCAAAGGGAAACGGACATAACTCTGTCGGTAATTAATTATTTAAATTAGCATTAAATTTTTATTTTAATGAGGACGCGATATGTATTAAATTTCAGTTGCAGTTGCAGTAGTATCGCACAAGTACGAGTAGATTCCCATGTGTCGGTATTCGATATACAGTTCAATCATTGGTTGAATTGCGATAGATAAGAGCCAGAAAGACTGGCATATTCGTTTGCATTGTGATGATTAATGAACTTCGACGTCGGCGAAATTTATGATAATTTGCAGACTGAAGTGTTAATGGAAAATGTACTTGAGTTATACTGTGACAGATGAAATTCAATTGTATTTTACCTTTCCCCGTTTGTTATGAACATGTACATCACGTTCGTGACAATCAGTTTTTATTGGGAGTTTCCTGTGCTTTGGAAATCACGTCCTGGATTTGTGTGTGAGATATCAAAATTTGGCAGAAGGTAATTATCTTGTGGCGTTGCCGCCTCTTCACCATCTGTCTAAAAAAAAATCTACTAAAATAGACCGCCATTAAATTAGTACAAAATAGTAATTTCTGAGGGTTAAATAGGTGGCCCAATTTAACAAAACAACTGTAACTCCTTCAGGCCTCGCTAAAAAGTGCAAAAAAGTACTTCAATAGTTGTACGGGGCTTGCAAGCCAGTACACCAAATAACATTTATAATTACAAATTTGTTTTTTTTTTTTTTTTTTGATTATATTTAAGTACAAATTTTCTGTTTCACAAACTAAAAACTTATTTCTAAAAATTTGTTTAAAAAGAGAAAACATTTTTTTTAAATTGTATAACTAAATATAAAAAAGTTTCACCGTTTATTTTTTAGAGTTGTAAACAAGAACTGTTGTTCGTTATTTTGTAGGTCTTCTAGCTCCCTGATAACATCAAAGAACTAAATGAATAAACAGAATAAAATTTGCTATAATAAAAATATTTTACTCGCAAATTTTCTAATACAATAACATATACAGCCGTATATGTTAGGCCTAACTATTGGCAAACACATTAGTTAAACTCAAATTCCTATTAATAAACATTTTTAGAAGATAACACGAGTTAGAGATTAGTCTGAAATTTCGTAGTTAATTCGCGGTCGATAATTTGTTTTTTTGTTTTTTGTAGTTTTTACAACACTAAATTATCATATATCAATATCGGCGGTACTATGTGTTCGACGTAAAGACATTTTTAGGTTTGAAAAGCGATTCCTCCGCAAAATTTCTGCAAAATTTGTTTTTGAATGCGGGCATACCTGAGAAAAATAAAGTTCACGACTGGGTCGACCGAAACTTTCTCGATACTAGATAAAAGAAAACAAAATCTACTTTTGGATATTTATCTCAGTTATATCAAATAAAATTATAAGTTTTAAAAGTTAAAGCTATCAGTAACAGGTAATTGTCGCAAGTTTTGGATAGAGAGTTATAAGCGCCTACTGTACTATTTAATAAGGTCTTACCTAGTAGGAGTTTCTGTTTGGAGAAAATTAACAATTATTGGACAGCAGGGGCGACCGTTTGTGACCGTTGCCAATTTCATTATTAAGGTAATTCAGAAGCACGTTGCGAGGGCGATGGCCAGTGATAACAACCTGATCTCAGGGGCTTAATACCCCGATTTATTGTACCACGAGAGTACGCTTCGATGTGGCTTTATCCCTCCTGAGGCATTTCTTCACGTAGATATGAAAGGGTTAGTCCAGACAAAAGACGGTGTGCCGGTATTGAACCACATCCAAGGGACATAGGTCAACAACAATCTACTTTTACCATCCCACCTAGCTATGAGAGTGGAAGAAAAACAACAGCAAGTAGAATTTCTTTAGCTAATAGAAGTCACACTAGCTTTTATAGATAAAAAAAAGTATAGTCGAGTTTGTTGCTTCGATTTGGCAGAAGTAAATAACACCCACTCTAGGGGATGTAGGGAAGCACAGCCGTTCGACGTTCGAAGGGACAACGCAGTAGAAGAATACCTTAGGTGGGCCCCTAATGGAACGGGACCTTAACCAACTTGAACTAACCGAAGGCAGTAAGTCAACTGACTGAAAAGATTTGGTTCAAAATGCAGTCCAATAAAAGTCCAATATGATATTCATCACAAAGTTTTCTTTGTCTATACTTTCACTTTATTCTGATTCGATCTTATTTGAGATACTACCAGAAACCTAGTCCCATTCACCCTTCAAGCACATTCAAGGAGATAAAGAAGCTTCTACACCAAACCGAGAAACTTACTCCTCCACCCAAAAGTCATAAAATTCTCTCCTACCTTCTGCCTATCCCTCCAAATGGCCTCCCACCCCGAAGAACACATGTCATTATCCATTCCCATGTATTTTTTTAAAGCTCTGTCTGATGACCGTGTAATTGATTCCCTTTGAGTAACCGGTTTACACATGTACAAAAGCTCATTTTCAAATATAAGAAGGAAGCTAATCCCTTTTCCATCTCCATTACAAAGCAAGAGAAGGATACATCCCTTAATTTGTCTAAACAATAGCACCTTATCCATCCCCCTCAATCACCAAGCCAGGTCGCATTTTATATATCGACAAGAGTGCCTCCACTTCTTCTTTGTTTGTCTTTGCCAGCACTTCGCCGTAAGCCGGAAGGCTATTGTTTGTTGCTCGTGTGTTTTTGTTTGACTGCCGCTGTCTGTATATGTCCAAGTCTATCCTTGAAAACGGCAAATATTTACACAATTTAAACATTTCACCAACACAAACAGTACTCCATCCGCTGCCACCCGGTGGATTTTTTTTTTATATTCCCGCACCCTTCCTCATCGTCAGTGTAAGAAAATGGGTGTATCTACATAGAGACACATAGCACTATGTAGGTAGGTACGTCTTGTTACGATCGTTTTGGGCAAATGAAGATTTGTCCTGGTCGGTAATTGCCTAAGGATACACTTCTTGGCATGCTTGTGGCTAAGCACGGCTGAGCTCGCCGGATATGGGAGGGTCCTTGTATCCTAGGTAAATACACACATCGTAAACAAAAAAAAATATTTCATGCCAAGATTTTAAACCACCGGGTATGAACGAACAATATAACAGGTGTAAAACGGACGGACCTACTGTTGAACTCGTGACTTAATTACTGCTTCACATCGGGATGACTGATGGACTGTCACATAGGATACACTTTACCCACCCCTTCACCTGTAGTGAATCACCTTGACAATTATGGGTATCCGTATTTTGATAATTGTCCCTAAATTGATCTTGCTGGCGATTAGCACAAAAGTGAGAGATCTATACCATAATCAACCCCCATTGAAGGAAAATACTTAGGCTTCCATTGTGTTAAATATAATTATGTGTAATTCAATAGATTTCATGGGTGCAAGCTAATTTTAAGATATCGTAGGAATTCATTACATAATACTTTTAGAAAATTATAGTTTAATTATGTATGGGGTAAATTTGTTTTCAGGGTGTGCATGTGTGCGTGATTTAGGTAGTTTAATAAATTATATTCTAGGCTTTAAGTATTCAATTGATCAACGTAATAATGCAAAGTGAATGATTGTAAAATTAACCTAGTTAGATGTAAGTATTTAGGTTTATGTTTAAATATTCAAGAGTTATATTATTAAGTATGAACAGTCAATAGTAACCTATTTTTATAATCTTAGGAAATCATTATGATAGCATCAGGACTATGAATATTATAAAGTATGAAACTTACTTTGATTACCGCCGGATGTTGATGGTTCTCGTTCTGGATGTGCGCACAGCCCGGACGACGTATATGAATATCCCTTTCTGGATCTGAATGCAATTTCTTCATGCGTGTACCGTTGATTATGTCACTGATTTTATCACTTACAATTATAATGGTTTGATATATTTGTGTGAATTTTTTAAGTATTAAACTATACAAAGAAAAGGATACTTAATATGGAATCATAATTGACTCTGCACTACACTACCCCTAGTAAAATTAGGCCATAAAGCTTACTAATTGGCCTACACACAAAAAAAAAAAACAAATTACACACTACGGTACCCCGAACTGCTTGTATTTGCAGAAAGCAAATTTCTTCAGATATGACGATAAAGCGTGTTTAGGAACCGGCGATTCTGTCTAAACTGATCGCATATTACTCCCTGTCAGCTAGCCCAGCACTATCGATTTGCCGTACGGTATCCTTCCAGTGTATGCATGTACACGGTTGCTGATATGAGGCAATGAGTTGGGTTTGTTTTTTTCTTGTTTCAAACGCACATCAAAGATCGAATGGGATCGATAGCGGGTGATATTGTTTGGGAGAGGAACTGTGTGAATTGCTGGTGTGCTGCCCGTTAGTTAGGTTTTGCGGATGCACTTGTATCACTGGGCGGTATTTGATACAAACATATAAAAAAACTTGTCGCTCTCCGTTTTTTTTTCCTCTTGGGAATAGAGTTGCCGTCGTACGTTTGATGATCCCAAACAATTAAAGCGTTGGCGGAGTATGATGGCACTATCAATAGACTCCGCCAGGAAAATAATTGCGTGGTAAATGATACCTATGCTACAAATATTTGCAATCAATATAGGTGTATCAAAAAAAAAATAGAGAATTATTACCTGATTGAACACTGATTTTTTTTAATTTATTTTATTAGAGATGCTAGCAGCCGACGGCATTGATATTATGCCGGCTAGTGCGTATCAATAGGACTTCAGAACTTACAGCCGTGTGCCCGTTTAATCTGTAGAAGTTTATTATCACCTATTTAGGGGTCGGGTAAATGAACTAAGTGATCTTACCTGCTTATTTTACCTGTGGGCTAGCAATTTTGGCTGGGTGCGGAGGTGTAAGCAGTTTAAAAAAAATATGCAAAACACTGATTACTCTTATATCACTGAAGCACCGGGAATCGCTTTTAGGAGAGCACGATCGCTCGGCTTTACCGCCAAAAAAGAAAAGAACCAAAACCCGCCGCGAAGATCGAGCTAATCCCACCTACAGAACTTTTTTTTTTTCTCGTTTGCTATGTTTCCTGTTCTATTTCCTATCCAGGGAATTTTTCTCGGGTACGTTAAAAAAATTGAAAAGGAATTTTTAAGAGGTCGATAAGGTGGAGTTTTCTGCATGTAATTGACATAAATATTTGTAATACAATTTCTGACATCTGTAACAAACCTTCTTGGTTTACAATCAACAAGCAGTAAACAAAAAGGAAAATCGAGAGGTCAGGTTTTTACTATTTCTTATTGGCGAATGTCCTTCGCATGATACCTTCCGATGGGTTTGCCCTTCAGATCTTCAAGGTCATAGAGACATGTCCCTACCTTACGATTTACTCGGCACTTTATGAATTTGGGTAAAAACTTTGAGTTTTTTCCTTGGGCAAATGAACTGTGTTCAAAGTTCCTGCGGAATACCTCTTGACCTTCCACAAAATTTACATGCTTAGATCGGCGATTATAAACCTTGTCTGCCTTCCAATGAGAGCTTTGGAGATTCTGCTTTATACGCTGCTTTATCAGATCCATCTTTACGGCATGAGGAAGCGTTTGAACTTCGGACTCATTTACACAGTTTAGTTTTTCCAGTATCTGATATTCAGAACCATCGAGAATCATATTCTGTCCAAAGAGAGCGTAGTATGGGGAACATTTAATAGAGGAGTGATAGTCACTCCGCAAAATGCTTTCGATCAGAGATACGTATCTATCCCATTCTCCATGTTCATTTTTAATTAGCACTCGTAACTTCGACAAAATCTCCCTATTGGCTCTCTCAGAGGCATTGGCTTGTGGGCTATATAGTCCCGTCCTAATATGTTGGATGTTATAAGTACTCAAAAGTTTAGCAAATTCCTTCGAAATAAATTGCTTACCGTTGTCGCTGTGGATGTATTGTGGGGTACCAAAAAGGTGAAATACATTCGATTCGAGAAACTTGGTAATAGCTTTCGAACACGCTTTTTTTAGTGGCTTTAGAAAGATAAATTTAGTAAAATGGTCTATTGCGATGAAAATTACGGAATTGCCTTGCTTTGTTCTTGGATATGGTCCTAGCAAATCAATATACAATCTTTGTATTGGTCTTTCTGTGATCACTTGTTTGCCCATAGGAGGACGAAGGGTAGCGTTTGGTGCTTTCACACCTTTGCACACATCACACTTGCTTGTATATGTCCGGATTTGCTTTGCCATTCCCGGCCAAAAGTATTTCTGTCTAACTCTGAACAAAGTTTTGGCAAAACCTCCATGACAACCTACTTTATCATGCGCATTTGCTATCACTTCTGCCGTCAGTTCTTTTGGCAACCACAATCTCCACAGAGATAATTCTTCGTCATCGGAGCCACTTCGAAATATAACCCTCTTGTAGATCAGGTTATCGGTTACGCAAGTATCGGGTAAGTTATTTTGATTCTCTATTATCTCCAACTTCAATTGAGCATAATCCCCTGAGAAAAAATATGGGGAGCTCAAATCTACTTCATAGTGCGTGTTCGTAATAGCTAACTCGTCCATATTCACACGGGAAAGTGTGTCTGGAACAACATTTAATGACCCCTTACGGTGCTCCATAACAAAATCGTATCGCTGTAACTTCAAACTCCACCTGGCCAGTCGACCAGTTAGATCTTTTTGTGCCATGAGCCATTTCAAACTGGAGTGATCTGTTACGATTTTGAAAGGGAGCCCCTCGACGTAAGGTCTAAATTTATTTACACACACTATCGCAGCTAGGCATTCTAATTCAGACACGGTGTAATTCTTTTGCGCTTTATTTAATTTTTGTGATACAAACGCTATAGGCCTCTCCCGCCCCTCTTCGTCTACTTGGTATAATACACCACCTACACCCGACGTTGAAGCATCACATTGAATTGTAAATGCTTTGCTAAAATCCGGTTGAGCTAATACAGGAGCAGATGTTAATGCATCCTTTAATTTATGAAAGGCAATAGTCGCAGCTTCAGTTAATGCAAAATCCTTAGATTTACGGAGACAGTCAGTTAGGGGAGCAGCTAAATCTGCGAAGTTATGAATAAACTGTCTGTACCACCCGGCCATACCAATAAATCTCCGAATCTGTCTAACCGTTTTCGGAATAGGAAATTTAGTTATAGCTACTAATTTATCCGGGTCGGTTTTCAAACAGCCTTGGCCTACCAGGTATCCAAGAAATTTGATTTCTCTTTGGCAAAATCTGCTTTTCTCTACATTTATTGTTAGATTGGCTCTGTGCAAACATGATGCTACCTCCTGCAACAACCTAAGATGCTCATCAAACGTTGCCGAACACACTAACAGATCATCTAAATAGACAAATACGTTCTCACGGATACGAGCGGGTATTACCCGATCCATGAGTCGACTCATCCTTTGTGGGGCGTTGCATAGCCCGAAAGGCATAACTGTAAACTGGTACAGTGGCCGACCGGGCACAGCAAAAGCCGTCTTTTCTCTAGACTCACTTTCAAGTGGAATTTGCCAAAAAGCGTCTTTTAGGTCAATCCCGCTTATGAAATGTGTGTCTTTTAATCTGCTTAACAGTCCGCTAATGTGTGGCAAAGGATAAGCATCCTTTTTTGTTACACTATTTAGTTTGCGTGAGTCCAGGCAAAGTCTAACCTTTCCAGGTTTTAGTAGTAAAACAATTGGTGAACACCACGGACTATTGCTTTCTTCTATGACACCGAGGCTGAGCATTCTATCTAGCTCTTGATAGGCTTGAGCCTGACGTGGGGGTGATAGTGGAAAGTGCTTGGCCTTTATGGGAACAGCATCCCCAGTGTCAATTGAATGTTGTTCAAGGTTTGTACGTCCAAGTCCAATCTTCGAGAATGAAGGAAAGAGTGAAATTACTTTTTCTATTTCATACTGTTGTATTGGGGTTAACTCGTGAAATTTGGTCTCGCCAGGAATTAAATTATTTTCGATAACAGTGAGTTCCGAAACTATCTGGGGAGCAACTTTAAACTCCTTCCAAAAGTTGATGCCAAGATAGACTTCTTGTTGAAGATTTGGAACAATGTAAAAGTTCAAAGATTTTGTGATGTTGTTGAATGAAACTGGTATCTGGCAAAAGCCATGGATGTTCTGTTTCGTACCATCCGCTGTGCTCAAGTGAGATCTAATACTTTTGATATCAATTTCATTTCTTTTGAGAAACTCAAAACAATTTTTCCCAAGAACACTAACGGATGCCCCCGAATCAAGCAAAGCGTATACCGTTTCTGAACCCAGTTTTATGTTGACGAATGGTCTTTGATCGGTGTTTTCATTAATAAATGTACTTTCAAGGACTTTTCTATATTGTTTGCGACATGTGTATCTATTGCGGCACTTCTGAATTCTTTTTGATGTTATTTTAGAACGATTCGGTTCCATATTAGTTCCAAATATTCTTGCGCGTGCGGTGTGGTAATTGATTACTCTTTGATGAAATGATAATTCCGGACTATCAGTTTGCACTGATGAGTCTACGTTGCTGGGCACTCGCTTAGCAATTTTTATAACAGGCGTTTTTGAATTCAGATCTTCGCTTAAATTTTGAATATTAGACTGCCTATGGCTATCTAATATTCTATTTGAAGTTGTGGACCCGGGGAGGGATTCGTCGAACGAGAGTCCCCGGTGGCCATCTCGCTCACTGTATTGTTTTCCAAATGCTTATGACAGTTAGGAGTCGCTACATTTTTCTCCCCGCATCGAAAACAAAACAGATTCCTAATATTTGAAGGGCAGTCGTAAAACGAATGACCAGTTTGGTCACAATTCCAACATCGAAATTTTGACATATCTATGGGATATTTTATTGGGTAGGATCTACGCACTGGCGCAAATGCTGCTACTTCCTCTTCGGAATACTTATGTTCGAAATTTCCCTTATGTGAATCAGCGTCTTCTAGTTCATTCACAAAGCGTTTCGATTGCTGAAATCTCTGGTAAGTTTGATGCTGTAGAAATAGTTCAGCTTTTCTTGCAATATCGCGAAGATGTTCAAGACTGTTAGCTTGGGATGAAAAAAGTAAGGCACCAAGATTTTCCTTAGCATTTTTCTTAAGTAGATCTATCAGTTTCATATCGTTCATTGGCTCCCGAAGTCTACTATTTATAGTAACTACAGCAGTATAAAAATCGTCAAAATTTTCTTTATAACCTTGACGCTTTCCTAACATTTTTATGATCATGTCCTGATCATTATCTACATCTCCAAACTCTTTAACGATAGCATATTTAAGTGATTCATAAGTGGCATGTGGATTCTTTTTCAGGAACCACCAAAACCAAGTTTCAGCTTTACCTTTCAATAACACATGGAAATTTGCCATAACGTTACTCCAAGTGCACATGGATTTCTCTTTTAAAGTTTCCACCTTAAAAAGGAAATCATGGACATTGTCACTACCGTCAAAAGATATTTGCCATTTTTCTATTTTGAGTATTTGGGAATAAGTGGATGGACTAGAATTTTGACTTGGTAATTCGGATTGACGGTTATGTCCTGTAGACATAGAAGTATTTATGAACTGCTCAAACTCTGACGGTGGATTCCGATGAGCTCGATGCTCTTCTATTGTTCTCGTTGGTTGTCTATTAATCTGAAGCTTATCGAATTGATCGACTAACGTATCTCTAATGGACTTTAGCTCATTGATATAAACCTTTTGGTTAGCTTCTAAAATTCGTTGGAATGCCGCAACCATTGGCTCTACCCCTCCATTATTGTTAGCCTGTGGTATTTGAGATGACCTACTAGCACCATTTGCTATATGCTGTATCGGCATAACATTTTCAGGGACTTGTCGGACACCTCCATTACGAACGCTACTACTACAACAAGGTATGTCATCTTCGTTACTAACATCGACAGCTATTTGTACACCAGGTTTAGACACATTTTGTGTATCTCCCTTTTTCACATTTAGACTGGAAGGAGTTATGTCTTCATTCATGTTAGATTCTAATTGTATAAGCGGAAGTGGTGCAGAAGGACTACTATGCGACATTGGCAATGGGGAATTTCTAGAAATGTTTTGTTGTCTAGAATTCTGAGGAGTTCTCAAAACCTTAGATTGGGTAGCTTTTGAATGTATAGCTCGAGACATACTATCACCAGCCTGTGACTGATCTTTTCTACCACTATTCGAAAAACGACCTCTTGAAGTGTTTTGTTTTGTATAGTAAATATTTTTGTTTCTTAATCGCTTATTTGGTAATGATAACGAATCTCCTTCCATTTTATCTTTAATAATAAATATTTTTGGTAAATATTGAATAAACTTTTCTAAAATTATAATGCACCTTTATGGGGGTTAACACTGGTTTCCTTCTCACTAATTGCGCAAATCTTTTATAATCGGACGGACAGGGAAGCAGTAATAATTAATCGATTGTTCGCAAAACAAAGTTGCAAAATTTTCAAGAATGAATATGTCTAACTCGTTCTGCACTAAGTTGCACTAAAGTTAGACTTTATCTCGTCCAACTTCAGACTAACTTACATGGAATTTTAAATTAATTAACCTTTTCATGCAACAACTAATCAAATTATTTTCGAATAAGTTGGACTAATGCAAAAGTAAACATTTCTAATTCGGCTCAGTTAAAATACCAGACGCAACGCGGGTCGAAAATTTGATTCCAAGCACCGGGACTATTCTGAAAATTAACCTAAACGAAAGAGAATAAAGTGACGTGCTTATCGTTTAAACGTTAAGCCTGCATAATAAGATCGCGAATTTTAATCCTCGTTTATCATGCTCACATGTTGGGCGCCATTTTTTGTTACGATCGTTTTGGGCAAATGAAGATTTGTCCTGGTCGGTAATTGCCTAAGGATACACTTCTTGGCATGCTTGTGGCTAAGCACGGCTGAGCTCGCCGGATATGGGAGGGTCCTTGTATCCTAGGTAAATACACACATCGTAAACAAAAAAAAATATTTCATGCCAAGATTTTAAACCACCGGGTATGAACGAACAATATAACAGGTGTAAAACGGACGGACCTACTGTTGAACTCGTGACTTAATTACTGCTTCACATCGGGATGACTGATGGACTGTCACATAGGATACACTTTACCCACCCCTTCACCTGTAGTGAATCACCTTGACAATTATGGGTATCCGTATTTTGATAATTGTCCCTAAATTGATCTTGCTGGCGATTAGCACAAAAGTGAGAGATCTATACCATAATCAACCCCCATTGAAGGAAAATACTTAGGCTTCCATTGTGTTAAATATAATTATGTGTAATTCAATAGATTTCATGGGTGCAAGCTAATTTTAAGATATCGTAGGAATTCATTACATAATACTTTTAGAAAATTATAGTTTAATTATGTATGGGGTAAATTTGTTTTCAGGGTGTGCATGTGTGCGTGATTTAGGTAGTTTAATAAATTATATTCTAGGCTTTAAGTATTCAATTGATCAACGTAATAATGCAAAGTGAATGATTGTAAAATTAACCTAGTTAGATGTAAGTATTTAGGTTTATGTTTAAATATTCAAGAGTTATATTATTAAGTATGAACAGTCAATAGTAACCTATTTTTATAATCTTAGGAAATCATTATGATAGCATCAGGACTATGAATATTATAAAGTATGAAACTTACTTTGATTACCGCCGGATGTTGATGGTTCTCGTTCTGGATGTGCGCACAGCCCGGACGACGTATATGAATATCCCTTTCTGGATCTGAATGCAATTTCTTCATGCGTGTACCGTTGATTATGTCACTGATTTTATCACTTACAATTATAATGGTTTGATATATTTGTGTGAATTTTTTAAGTATTAAACTATACAAAGAAAAGGATACTTAATATGGAATCATAATTGACTCTGCACTACACTACCCCTAGTAAAATTAGGCCATAAAGCTTACTAATTGGCCTACACACAAAAAAAAAAAACAAATTACACACTACGGTACCCCGAACTGCTTGTATTTGCAGAAAGCAAATTTCTTCAGATATGACGATAAAGCGTGTTTAGGAACCGGCGATTCTGTCTAAACTGATCGCATATTACTCCCTGTCAGCTAGCCCAGCACTATCGATTTGCCGTACGGTATCCTTCCAGTGTATGCATGTACACGGTTGCTGATATGAGGCAATGAGTTGGGTTTGTTTTTTTCTTGTTTCAAACGCACATCAAAGATCGAATGGGATCGATAGCGGGTGATATTGTTTGGGAGAGGAACTGTGTGAATTGCTGGTGTGCTGCCCGTTAGTTAGGTTTTGCGGATGCACTTGTATCACTGGGCGGTATTTGATACAAACATATAAAAAAACTTGTCGCTCTCCGTTTTTTTTTCCTCTTGGGAATAGAGTTGCCGTCGTACGTTTGATGATCCCAAACAATTAAAGCGTTGGCGGAGTATGATGGCACTATCAATAGACTCCGCCAGGAAAATAATTGCGTGGTAAATGATACCTATGCTACAAATATTTGCAATCAATATAGGTGTATCAAAAAAAAAATAGAGAATTATTACCTGATTGAACACTGATTTTTTTTAATTTATTTTATTAGAGATGCTAGCAGCCGACGGCATTGATATTATGCCGGCTAGTGCGTATCAATAGGACTTCAGAACTTACAGCCGTGTGCCCGTTTAATCTGTAGAAGTTTATTATCACCTATTTAGGGGTCGGGTAAATGAACTAAGTGATCTTACCTGCTTATTTTACCTGTGGGCTAGCAATTTTGGCTGGGTGCGGAGGTGTAAGCAGTTTAAAAAAAATATGCAAAACACTGATTACTCTTATATCACTGAAGCACCGGGAATCGCTTTTAGGAGAGCACGATCGCTCGGCTTTACCGCCAAAAAAGAAAAGAACCAAAACCCGCCGCGAAGATCGAGCTAATCCCACCTACAGAACTTTTTTTTTTTCTCGTTTGCTATGTTTCCTGTTCTATTTCCTATCCAGGGAATTTTTCTCGGGTACGTTAAAAAAATTGAAAAGGAATTTTTAAGAGGTCGATAAGGTGGAGTTTTCTGCATGTAATTGACATAAATATTTGTAATACAATTTCTGACATCTGTAACAGTCTCGAAGTCGTCCGCTTAAAATAAATTGAAAATGTCATTCATACACACGCCTTCAGGTGCGGTAGATGCGCCACTGCATATGCTACCATTCAACACAAAAACAAAAACATATCCTTGTTTCTATTTCTAGGCTAATACCCAGATGGGAAAGAAAAGGACTAGGAAAAGAATACATTTTATTTAAAATATAAACAGCGCTTCGAGGGAAACAAACACAACACGATGGAATCAACACTCGGATAAACGTGAAGTACGAATAGGTGGAGGGAGACACGGACATGAAGGATATTGTGACAATATTTGTTCGAAAATTAATTTCAGTAATATGCTGAGCAAATATTTGTACGGAAGTATTTTTCCTTCTGCATAGAAAGCCAAGGGTTGTTGTCCAACTACTGTCCTTCGGCGTGCCTCGGAAGGGTCATCTCTCGGAAATGAAAAAATGGATATGGGAGTGTCACATTAGCTGATCTTTGAAATTGGCAACAGGAAATGGATAGTCATTAACCTAACCTAAGTCCGGAGGAGAGTTATGTTGGGGAGTAGTAGACTACAGTCCTTCGCTCTCTTAATCGGTTAGTAAGCCGAGAAAGCGACCCGCACCTTTGTAGGTATTCATTAGTTGACTAGCTTTTAATGATATTCGATGAGGTGCCATAAGAGATCTATTATGCTGCCACATCGAAGGACATGTTAGTCAATGGCATCAGTAACGGGGCTCCCCTTCCGATGTCCATATTTGCGGGTATGTAGCCCCATTTATGGTTTACCCAGCACATCGCACCGAAAGACTTTCTAAATTGTAACAACTTTGTTTAGACTGCCAATATTTTTTAGCCTCCATGTGGAAAAAAAATCGAATTCAGAACGCAGTGGACTGCTCAATCTTTAGTATATTAGTCTACGTCCCGCAGCATTTGTGGTGCTTCAAAAAATGTTGAATGGGAGCGCTGATCGAGCTGTTTTTATTCGGTGACAACCGCTCCATCAACTACCAGAAAATTGCGTCTAGTTAACCATCGACCACTTGCAGCACCTGATAGGTCAGTGAAACCTTGCCAAGTAGGAGGTTATCTATAGGCTCGCATCAGTTTCCCACTAGACCATCAGCTTAAAATTACAATTTACAGTCCTTGTCTATCGATTTCTGAACCAGTCTCACTCACAGCTCTTGCAAAATAATTTCTGTTTCGGACACTAATTCGCAAGCTGTAAGTTCGCTTTAGCGTGAAATTAGGAAAAATTCCACCTGACCGCAGTCGACTACATGTATGTGTATGGCGGAATAAATTATCCGCACGAATGCGCCAGCCAGCCATAGTCCCTCCGCTTCCATAATAATGGCGACAAATCGCTCTTAATCCAAATTTAGAATCGTTTCAGTGAAATGCAAGCACTGCACCGTGCGACTTGGTCCACATCCTGCGCGCTAGCAAAAAAAAAATATACTAGCTGTGGGAAATATCATTTTCGACAACAAATTCCTAAAATTACTGCAGCCATAGATTTGCTCCCATGCCACCACCATCACCTATAGTAACTTGCATCAATTTGGATTGTGGTCAGCAAGGATGCCCGCCCCGACTAACGTTGGGTGTAGGTCAAATGAAAGACAGCCAGCGGGGAAGCATTGAACAAATTGAGAAACTTCACTTTCGGATGTCGTCCTTTCCTTTTTATAGCACAGACATTTTTACTTTAAGTATGGACGGGAAAACTTTTCCAACCTCCTTTACTTTTAGCGTATTTTCTAAGGCAACGACTTGTAGGTAATTGAAGTAGTGGCTTCTTCAGCTAGTGTTTGAGGAGACTTTTTCTTTTTTGCCAAGTTCTTTGATATAATTCGGACCTGTGTACAGAAGTTGGCGCGCGGATTAAACATGTTTCATGTACGTGATTCCATTTTTCGGGCAAGTGTTATCGAAATCCAGCGATGCACTTTGGTCCTTTGACATTTCAGTTTCAAGCGAATTGATGGGATAGTTGTTTTCCAAAAGTCAAAGACTGTATGAAGAGATCAAGATTGCATTGAATGTTTTTCTTTGGGGGTGGGGGTGGTAAAACTTTTTCGATTCGGAGCAAGGAGACATGTCCTAGGGAAATTTTAATATTACCACACGAAATGTGGAAAATGTTTTGGTTTAAGGTAGTCGTCCTTTTTGCTGTTATCAGTTGTGGTGTATCTTTCTTAACTTCGGGACAGTTACTGCCGACAAACAAATTTCCATCACGGAGGATACGAAAATAGCGCACGTAGGATGTCCATGCAAACACGATTCCCTGAAGCGTTATCTAGCAGGTTAACTTACAGAGTTTTTTTTTTATCCTAAAAGTTTCAACGAAGCAAACAGAAAAGTTTACTTAAGATGACGACAATGCTATACGTAACATCTTTCTGTCGCACTGCACATTTTCATATAAGTGTCACCTTACGCTCGCTCATAACTATACGATGATATTTAATGTTGTTGCTCGAGCGAGGATAGGTACATCCTATGAAGGATATTTTTTGTTTTTGTTTTCTTTTGAACGTCATGTTCGCTTGTCATAAGCACGACAGCGATACGTGGATTATATTTTGAAGGATACTTGGAAGTGAGACGAGCTTTTCATATAAATAAGAGATGAGGTAACAGGTTTAAGCTTAGAATTCGTGTGCGTCAAGAAGTCGCATTCATTCATATCGTGTCTATGAAGGGTTACCGCAGTGCATTTAGTATAGAAGGTTGTTGCAGTGAATTTTACAAGTTACTTAGGATTATTTATAAGTTGCTTCCTAGTTTCGCGTTGTGATCCATTGGGCACCGGAAATGTTTGTATGGCGGAATTCCATACTGACAAACTCATCCTACGAATGTCCTCTTCCGCGGAACCTCAGTGAGACTACTACGACTCATGCGAGCAGTCATTTGCGATAGAGAATTTTACAATTATTATTGTCTACACTTGCGGCTATAATTGAAGCAAGTCAAGCCGGATAAATAAGAGGAAAACCCGGCTTCTACCACCAGTATAATGTAGATAATTGGAAACCAATGCGACAGTCAACGAAATGTTGAACATTTCGTACACCATTATTGACAATTTTTTCAATAAATATCCACACCCTTAAATGTACTTCTATGGCAACACTGTTAATAAATATCGAAAAAGAAATTCCACAAAATTCGAATGCTTTGCGTAGCTTGAAAAATAAAGTGCGGTAACCCTTTACATGTCGTGTATTTGTCTCCTAGCTTCGAAACCTCTGCAGTTGTAATTGTTGCATAAAAAGTTAAAGTAGGTAAGTAGGAATTGCAGGCGGCATTTTCGAAAAAGTTTCGTGAGCGCTGTCTGATAGCAAATGAAAGTTGCACTCTGTGTTAATTATCGGGGTTTACCTATCTCTGGTGACTGCTTGCGAAGGATCTTTGGATCAAATTAAAGAAAAGTTTAAAGTTTAAGAAAAGACATGGGATATTTTTTTCATACGCGACGTTACACTGTCATTTATTTCAGGAAGACTATGGTCCTTAATCACTCTCACTAAATATTTAGTAGGTCACAATGGGAAATTTTATACAGAAAATTTAGCCATTGTGAGCTCCTAAAATCTAGCCTGAACACTGAACGGGTGGGCCGATTTGGATGAATTATTTTAACTGTTGTTCATAATTACCAGCAGAAGGTTCTTAAGAAAGAAAATTTTTGGAAAGCTCTCCGAAGAACTCGGAGTTTGTGTGAAATTTCGCATTTTATAGCATCACATTTGGAAAACTTCGTCCATAACCATTTATCGAAGATCGTCGACTCAACGAAGCAAAATAATGTACTTTGAAAAGTTAAAATTTTAACGCCTAGCAAAGCAGGCTGGGGTCCGTTAGTCAGGTTTAACCCTGATTTGTTGGGCTCAACGCTTTTACAAGACCCAACGTGGTACGTGGTACGTGGTGCGCTAAGATAATTATTGTAATGGAACTTCTGTCAAATTCTGATTTAAGAAACATAATATAACTTGCGAAAAACGTACTTGGGCGGTAATTTTATCCGCAAAATTATGAGCCCTGCATAATCTTCTAAAAATAAAATATCTAGTCTATAAAAAGTGTACGGCCTTCATTGAAAAAAAAAATATCCTTCTATCGCCAGTTTATTGCTGGACTAAAAACAAAACAAGTAATTACAGAGGTAAAATAATAAATTGAAGGCAAAAACACAATGTCCAAAATTTTAGAATTGGTCAGTGCAGTGGTGAGAAACAACAATTTAGACCGCTATCATTAATTGAGAATTTTTTGCCAGGAGCTTCTAAATTTTTATAAACGGGCCAATGCAACGAAATCTTCCATTTCAACAAAGCAGACAATTCGCATTGGGCTCGCTTTCAGTTTTGCGGGTAGGGAGGGATAAGGGAAATGTGAAAAAAATAAAAAACACAGATTTTAGAGTTTTGAAAGTTTAAATTCATTATTAAGTTTAGGGAAATGGAGCGAAATTTAAATTTTTGAAAAAAGGAATTTAAGAAAGGGATCGTGATTTATCTTAACCAACTTGGCGTCTTTACTGAGTTCTTTTCATTTTGCAACTCACTTAGAAAACGGTTTTTATGACTACTGTTCTAGAGTTAATGTGAAACAAGTTTTTCTAAATGGTATTTACGAATGTGCCTACGAGAAAATATCGCCTTAAGGAAACTACTACTGCTCGTCTAGGGAACTCAAACGTCAAACACCCTCGTCGAAAAGATTCAATTGGACGATAGCTATTTTGCAATCGTGTCATCGTTTTTGGTCCATTCTTGCAGTTTTAATTATAGAATTTCAGTTTTAGAGAGAAGAATAAACGAATATTTTAAGGGAAACACACTTATGTTGTAAAAGAACGCATTATTTGAAAAAAATGTTTTTGTTTAATAGTTGCGTATATTAAACCAATAAAAATAAACAAATTAAAGAAAAAAAATATTTCCATACATTTTTTAATATTTTATGTGTCTGAGTTTTTTTAAAGTCATGTTCAAACTGTTCAAAATGAAAACGATTGAACGATTCGATTGAACTATCCGACGATGATGTTATATGAAGCAAACTAAAAACGAGATCGTGTCGTTCAATCGTTTCGACGACTATCGTTTCATAACTTACGCGATGAGAACCCTGGATATAAAAATGTGCAGATTTTTGTTTCCTAGATCAATATGATCGAATGATGCTCAATGGAGTCCCTCTCCTAAACAATATCGTTCGCATATATTTTCCATAGAGCAAAGCAAATATGAAAATCAAAATGTTTGTCGAATCACATGTGAAAACACTAGCGTTGCAAAGTGCAGCAGGCCCACTTTCCCCATACAACCAAGAAATGGCAAACTGCATTAAAATGGAATACAATTTCGACGTGTGAAGTACACGACCTAATGCACTTAATTAAAACTGTAACACCATGTACGTTGAGCTGGGCCTATCCCAGTGGAGTACAAACACACATGTGCATAGATAATGAGATAAATCTGCATGCGTGTATTGCTTCAACTGCAATGAGGGTGGTTAGTTCACGAGCATTTTGAAAACTGACCTAAAACGGTCATTGCATGGCCTGAAACACCAGCCCATACAGGGGCTATTAAGGTGAGAGTTCCATTAGGCCCGACAAAGCAGATTTCATCTCTTCTGGTGCAGCGAAATTAATTGAAATTCGCTCAGCACAGCGTGTATGCATTTTAGATTCATTCTCTCAACACAACGCGTCGAGTTTTACTGACGGAATTTTCAAAGCGGTTCTGAACACATATATAAAAGAAATGCATTAACGCTGCACTCGGCTAATGACTGTATGTTTATGTGGAAACTTCAAAGGAGGGCAATGTTGATTAAAACCTTTCCACCTCCCGAGACTTTAAATATTCTTAGCGACCGCCACCCAACGAATGTTGCCACACAGAATATGTCAACACAACCCAATGTAAACTATAACTGCAAACTTTTCGCATGACTAACAAATCGGATTATTATGCTTCCATAAGTCCCGCTATAAATATAAAAAAGGAAAAGAAAAAAGCTTAGACCCAAGCAAACAAAGAAAAATAAAAGTGAAACCGAAATCTTATCATCTGCTACTACTCGTTAAATATTTCCATTAAATTTGGCACTCTTTAAAATGCCGCCTTGAAATGACCGAAAGGAAGGCGCACACCGCACAGGCACAGGTGCCCTCCCCCCAAACCGGAGAACGAAAAATTATTCAAAAGTATTTGCAGCAGCTGGCTGCGATTTTCATTGAATTAAATCCAATTATTCCTTGACACTAAGAGAGTTTCAACATTCAAGGTCTTTGGTTAGTAGCTCAGGAGAGAAACAAAGAAAGCCAAAGTACCTTCAGTGGGAAAGAATTTTTTTTTTTAAACGAAATCTAAGTGCAGGGTGATCTGAAAGTGAATTGACTACAATTTCAGTGTTTCCATGTTTGGTGACAATGTCAGTCCGATGAATGTTAGGTAGTCATCCCATTTCTGTGGTCAGCGATGGTCGTATCAGTCAAAGTCAAAGTCAATTGCCCATTTGAAAAGACTGAAACACTGCTACATTTCCACCGATGATTAACTCCGAGATAAAGATTAAATTAATAAATTTATCATACAAATTTTAGTCTCATAAATACAAAAGTAAAAATTTACCTAAAAAAAAAACAGGTTTGTGTGTAGAGTCTAGTGCAGGTGATTTATTATCCATTTAAACTGTCATAATAGGTCTGTTCCTTTACTTTTTAATCTTGCGAATTTTTACTAATTCTTACGAATTCTTACGAATGTTTACTCAATGCCGTTCCTTAACTCGAAAAATTCGTAAAACAGAGCGTCATCGAGAAAGCAAGCTGTTACCCTCTTCCACTGAAAATCTTACGAAATCTAAACTCAACAAATTTCTTGGTGTAAGAAGTTAAAAAGCTGTCAGTCACTATAGATTTAACAGCTGATTTTATTAGGCATATACTCGTACGTGGATTTGCCCTAATTTGTTCCGTATTAAAATGGTGAGTCGCAAAATATTAAATTACATTTAATCGTTTTTGTCTAGTAGCTATGTAAGATAAAGAAAGAATCAACAAAAATGAACTTAAAATGTAAAAATGGTATTGCGTACAAGAAAATGTTGTATAGAAAACTAAAGCAGAATACAATTTTTTGCGATGTTTACCACCATTTCAAATGAAACAGAGACGTTCTGAAATGCAAGTGGAATCTTGAAGTCCAAACTACTGCCAAAGGCAATAGTGGGTTAAGGGTCTGACATATAAAGTCTGACATCTACATAAGCAACATAAACTTTTATGCGCATTTGTCACTAGAAACAAATTTAAGCAAAAAGTCGCGAGCCTTAGATATACGAACGAAGGCGGATAGTTTTAATCTGATAAGTTCACCAACGTTGCTCGAACATTTGAAGACGGTTCTACGAATTATTAAGACAACAGCGCGTAGTAAGGCATAAACGAGCTTCCAAAATGTTGAAATTAAAGATGTACAATAAGATGATAAGCTGCGACACTGCATTGAAAATAAGAGTATATGGTTGGCTCAACAAGTTCCAAGGAATAGGAATGGTGGTGGGCTATTAGTTTCTGTGAGCTTAAATTTGTTGAAACGAATGGAAGGGACAGACAATTTTAGTCCGTCTGTATTGAGAAAGCTTTTCAGAACACTTATACTCCCGGATATTTGTCAGACGTCAGCTGCTAATTAACTCTTGCAGTGAACTTTCAATGGCGTAAAAATACGCGGCTTATGGGGATCTTTTCCAGTTTTTGTCTGTAGGAAGATCTTCCTAAGTATATTCAAAACAAAGCAAAACATTTTTCCCGGTTATTTCGTTTTTTTCCAATATAACTCATGGCGTATGATTTTCATTATACAGTATCAAAGAAATACATTTGCTTTTGAACGAATTTTTCTACAATTGAGTAGCAGAGGAAAGCCCAACACCACACCTTTAATTGTACCTGATATGTAGAACCTTTAGTTGCGCAAAACAATAAGAGCCGAGCAGTAAAATATATACCAATATATTTCCGCACTAAAATTGGTTACACAATTCACCGTCGTAAATGCTGAATGATCCACCACCCTGTTCAAGAAATTACGTCGTTCACAGTCATCTTGGGTGAAAAGTTCGTATCTCCCCATTATACCGCAACCACTTGTCCACACAAAACTGCTTCCACCACCCATTTCCAACCCTCTAAATCGTCTGTTCGACAAAATTATGGATGATATTTTTTTATCGATATATTCTGTTAGCCCAACCCCAAAGTCTCACCGACAAACCATTACCGATCGGGTGGATAAATTCACACACACATCAAAAAAGCAGAAAACCCGATATAGTCCGGGCTACGGGGTCAGAGACGATGGAGAACCTTTTTTTATGTTTCACCATTTCCCAAGAAAATTACCAAAAGAAGCCGCAAATTGCTGACAACAGTTTTATTTGAACTTATTACCAACGGGGAAAAAGTAGGTATGTATCGACGGACGAATGGATCCAGCGAATATTTCTTGCAAAACACTAGGAAAAAAATAAGTCCATGCACACGTCTGTGTACGTACACCCTCTTCGGAATTGAATCTAATTTAGGGCGGTTTCAACTCAATTTCGTGCTGGGTGTTTCTTTATTTGTACGAGCGACTTCAAGGATCATACGTGCCAATAAATTACAGAATTTACAATATTTCTGTGTGCGTTTGTTGTACGCAATCAGGACGGTTTTGTGTTCTCAGATTTGGCCAAGAAGATCATGTTCCTCCTGGTAATAGATGGAAATCCTCTTAAGATATTGAAATTTACTGCTTCTATAAGGAGTTGGGTGGGGTTGGTATTGCCGGATAATATATTAATTTCCATGCTTCCACGTAAGAGGGAACTTAGATGAGATAAGTTTGAGAAGTTTACCAGCACAGCAACGCTATTCGTGTTCAAAAGTTGTTGTTGTTGGCGTTTTTTTTTCTCTCTCTTTCATTCTATGTACGATACGGTGCGGATTGATTTGGCTTGTGGTGGAGTTTCGTGGAATACATATCCTATTACGGTTCCATGTTGTGATAGAGATTTGATAGGGCGCGATGACAAAATTCAATTAAAAAAGTTTCTCGGACGAGTTAGTGATGGAATTTTCGTGAAAGAAGCCGCAATCAAGTTGGGATTGATACTGTTTTCAAAGTTACATTGTTATGTATGAGGCGTGTGTGGACCACTTGAGCCTGCAGATTCTGTGCGGAATAATGAAATAGCTTCAACATATATACTTTTTCTTTATTAAAATGTCATGGAATTATTGGATAGTCGTAGAGAACTGTGGAACTTTCACCAACAGTCGCTCTTTATACGACTTTGTAGAGAGGGATGAGGTAAGTTTACTTTGCCAAAAGTTAATTCCTTGTCAGGGACTATAGGTTGTAGCTTCTGCCAAGAGCCGGCCATGCTGCTGCACACGATTCGACCTTATTACCGCGATGACTTACGTTAAGTTGAAGGAACTTTTGGAGGAATAAGAGAACACAAGGGATATCTTAGCAAGGCCTTTTTTCATTTAAGCTTTCTAATCTAACCCTAGTCTCAGATTTTTGGAGCTGTCAACAAAGTCAAGTGTGCAGTCTGGATTGGAAGAGTAATGCAAGGTAACTTTTTCTTTGAGGTAACCAGAACTAGATTCGATTAACACTTAAACAACAGCTGTCTGTCTAGGACTAGCTTCCTCAAAGTATATCACTACCTCTAAATGATTACTATCTATTTTGACGATCTGCCTAAAGCTCTGATGTAAATGTCTTTTATAGTTTGAAACATCTTTAATGACTTTCCCATTTGTACAAATTTTTGCAACCTACCAAGAACAAGCAGCACATCATTCCACTTTACAGGCATCAGTCTACCAAATTTGAGAAAGTCCATTCGATACCTTCCCGGAAGAATGTATTAAGCGACAATTTTTCAGAAAATGACTTTTTGGCATGCCTTACAAATTGTGCCAAGCGCCACCTTTTGATCTTGGTTTGACGTTTCTACCATTGATACAAACGACACTAGAGAGAAATACAAATTGTAGTATCCGCCAAATTTGCTGGGTAGATATTTGTTATACCCTGTTGTTTGTTGTAACCACCAAAATTTTTATGCTAAGCGCCATTATATAAAAAAGCATTGTACTATGCGACACATCCCACGAGAAAATAATTTTACACATGGCGTTTAGTTTAACTGATATTGTCGCTTAGAACATACTGCCATCGAAAAGTTGTTCCATTTGCAGTCGCTTGAAACATTTTTGTCTAGACATTATTAACGTTATTTGGAAATAAAATTAACAAAAGATGATTTTCGTGACTGGGAAAAAGAATCTTTAAAACATTTGTAGGAAACGCTGCACTCATGTGCAGAAGAAAATTATAGGAACACCTCGTTTGAGAAGCGCTGCATCTTTCGCAAACGCTTACGTGTAAACGCACCCGCACTACCAGTGGCAGCCATATTTTTTCGTCCACTTTTCGCCTAGTTTATGGGTTTTTCTTTAACACCCTATGCTCGGTTGAATCTAATTCAAACCTCAATCTTTATCTACATATAACACGTAGAAAAATCGCCCCTGTGCTTTAACATCGTTTTCAGATTTTTCTGAACATACCATTCGTCACAATATCGTTTTGAAAATTTACGCCATAGTCGAGCGCATAAGTGCGAGCGAGACGACAACACCACCCCACACGAAAAACTCTTAGATGTAAACCACGTACAGCGTTGGTTCGCTTGGATTTTTAGTCAGAGAGTATCGAGAGTCAGGTTCGGTTGGTTGGTAGGGCACTAGCGCATGGTCGCATTTTAATTTCGGCATTTTGCCACGTTTTCATTGTTCGCGCATCCTAAGTAGGCGGCCATTGTGTCGACCGAAAAAAAAACTAAATCGCAAATTAAAAGTTAAATATCGCGATTGTGATTCGCCGGCGAGGGAATTTTGAGTTCGGTGAAGCCGATCAAATACCCGCAAATCGTTTCGCGCATTGTTTTAAGAAAAGCGAATAAAAGAAAAAAAAACCCACGATATATATATATATCGCGAGGAAAAACTTCTCGACCGCGTGTGTTGAACCATACCTCGTGGATACATAAAACCACCCCCACAAAAAGGGAAAGAAACAAAATCGAGAGTCGGTAGTGTGCATTACGCCATTCCACTCGGCAAAAATAATTTTACGTAAATCCAACCCCGCGCAAAGAAATAAAATTCCTGACGCGCCAAAACATAAAATTAACCTCATCGACACCCAGTTAAGGGCGCTGAAATCGCGATACAAAAAGAGAAAAAAAAATAGTTAAAACGTTTAGAACATTGAAAGGGAAAAATTCCCCAACGTCCCACGAAAATAATATAAATTGCGCAGCACATAGCACAGTCGTTGCACTAGCGAAGCACCACACCTCAGAGCTAAGACGCAGTCGTGCATCCATCCTCCAGTAGGTGGAGCGAGCATCACCACAGACCATCACCCCATCGAATACACCAACCTTCGGACTTCGTTTGAGACGAGACACCAACCTCCACGATAGTCACCTCATCGAAATTCACCTCTTCGTCAACACTGCGCCTACCGATATACTTTAAGTTAAGTAGTTTGGGTCCAATAAAATTTCTTGTTGTAAACATTTATACTTCTCCAAATGATTTTATCTTCCACTAAGGTATAGATCCGCGAATTAAAGCTTATCAAAGAGCTTATGCATAACATCCTGGAAGGAAAGGCGGTGCACTGCAGTCCCTCACCACGGATCGCGTTCAGGTAGCTATCCCCTGAATAAAGAACGGGGTAAGTTTGGAATTAATTAATCTCATTTGGAAGAAACAAAGTGTATTAAAAGTAGTATTGGCCCAGTTGTGATAGGCTATAGCGTTAGAGAGTGGTCGTGTCGATTGACCCAGTTTAGTCTTGTCGTCGCTTATACATTGTAAAGTAAAGCTAAATAACGTATGGTTAGGTTCGGATCGGTGCGCCAGTGATTTAGTCGTTAGCATTTGTGACACTCAGTGAGGAATCTCACCAATGAGAAAGTGAGAGTATAATCTTCGTCGTGGAAGTATCAACTTGATTTTCTTTTATTATACACGCGGACGCAAAAACTAGTCACGTCCCACAACGCTGCATTACGCGAGTAGATAGGTCACGGGTACATGCCCTGGTCTCTACGTCTAACATCGAAGGGTTATTGTGTTTTTTTCGTTAATTTTGTTCTGGCTGTAAATGATAACGTAATCGAGCGGCAACAGTAAGATTTGTATGTCCGCACTTGTACTGACTTGTGTTGTAACGTCCACCCCCTTAATTAAGTACTAGTTTTAAGATCTTTTGGTTTTGAATAAAAATAAGCTTGTGAACTTCACGAAGAAGAACAATCATGTGTGTTCATTGGCTTTGGAATTTAGTTTAGGTTTCGGAAGCAGCCGCCAGATGTGCGGATAAGGAAGTATTGAAGGGAATGTCGGCCATGGGGGCGAACACGATCCGAGGTGGTTTTACGCAGTTCGGTTCATGGTTGTAGTTTAGTAGTTAGTAGGATATTCGGACTCTAGGGGTCGTCGTTCAATAGGAGCGTGACGACGGCCATGGTAGCTTGGCCTTGGTGCTAAGTAGGGGCGGGTCAGCTCAGGGGAAGATTACTTTCACCTATTTCTTCCCCCACTTTCTTCTTTTTCACTGTGGATGTAAATATTTCAACGGATCGCACTACTCGGGCCTCGCAATCTTTATTGTTAGGGATAGTGGTTTAATCCGGTCGTGTCCAACATCTTTTACGATCTATCTTTTTTGAATTAACAGGCATGTAAAACTAGAGGTAACCCCAGTCCAGGGCCTGCAACAAGATCCCCACCCACCGAGGGCTAGCGCGGGAGGAAGCGGTCATGCCTGGTTGCAGGAGGCTTGGACAACCCCATCCGTCATGCTGCCCGGACTGCCGTAGGGGTCCTGTGACCTTGCGGTATATGGGTAGTTTAAGTGATGGATGGGGTATGGTTCGCGTAGCGGGGCGTAGGAATTTCGACCTTCCTTTTTGTTCTTGTTTGGTTGTTGGTCAACTCAGTTGCGCGTAGGTATAGGTTAATACTTGCCTGCGTGTTTGCTGACATGGCAGAAGGGGTCGCTTGCGTTCCGTAACGTGAACGTACGTTACAGGTGGCGCCCAACGTGGGGCCCGAAGTAGTGATATGATTCAGAAGTATTTACAAAAAATTTACACAAAAAATTTTGTTTTTCACCATTTTCGACTTTACTCTTTTTCGTTTCACGTAACCGGTGTTTGGGTGTATTTTCATCCCCATCCATGTCTGTTGTACGCTGAAGTCTGAGATCTAGTTTTGCGGAAATAGGTGTAGGAGTTTGTAATCCTTTAGTGTTCTTTAAGTCCCTTGTCCGGTAGATGGGTAGACTTCGTTCCCCATTTACGTCCGTTGCTCGGGCTTATAAGTTCTTCACATTTCCATCTTCAGCATTTGAGCCTTCGAGTTCATGTCCGGTAAGTGGGTGAAGTTGTTCCTCACTTACGTCCGTTGCTTGCACTCAGGGCTGGTGTGTAGTTCGCTTTTCTTTGGTAAGTTAGTTCTGTTAAGTCCGGTATTTGGATCGACCTTTGTCTCCATTTACGTCCGTTGCTTCAGGCTGTCTTCACCATGTTCCATAGCAAAGCACAGAAATTTAGCAACTCTAATGTCACTTGCGATTCTGCAGTGATTGTAAAGCATTAATCCATCTAGAGGCGTTGTCGCTTCAGTAGCCACAGTGGAATAGAAAGTGTGAATCTATCCTCGTGGTCTCGTGTTTGTCCTCTATGTGTTCGACATTCCTTCAGGTTGATGTTAAGTTTAGTTTTGATATAGTTTTGGTTTAGTTTTGATTTAGTTTTGAGAAAGCTTAGTTTGAGGAAGTTTAGTATTGAGAAAGTTTTGAGAAAGTTTAGTTTTGAGAAAGTTTAGTATCGAGATAGTTTGAGTTAAGTTTAGAGACAGTGTAGTTTGAGAAGTTTCGTTTTGAAGTTTAGTCATTGAACGTACTCCAACGTTTAGATTTGAGTAAGATTTAGTCGGAAGTTCAGTGCTAGCGATTGCTAAGCCAGCCTTCCACACATTTACTTTAGTTTTAGTATTGAGTTTAGTCATATATTACCCGATACGACTCAACAGTATAGCGATAGTATAGTTAGTTTTTACAGTAGGATATAAGTCCCTGAATTCGTATAGAATTCACCATCTTTATTTTTGGTATTTTTATTATTATTGTTTTCAAGTCAGCTGTGTGGTAAAAATGTCCAATCTCGGCCAAAGTAGTCGAAGGGAAGTTCAGAGTGATTACACACTGCGCAGTGGGCGCAAGCACATCCCGGCCACTACGGAAGAGCCGAGCCTTCTTCCGAACATGGTTGGAACCAGCGAAGAGGTTGACCGAACAGTCGCGGGAAATCCCCAAGATAACCAATCAGTCACGAACCCTTCTGTACCTCGAACAGCACCGGGAACGCATGACGCTAACGAAAGCGCACAATTCGAACAATATGTTCAGGATGTCGTAACGGCAACCGTCGGTCTCAATCGGACAGACGAGCGTCGGTTCATGCGAGAAGAGCTCGACCGAAGTCGTGCTGCTCTCCAACGCGAACTCGCTTCGTTGGTTCAGTCAGCCGTATCTGCGGCTATGCGACCTCCAGCTTCCGCAGCGAACAACGACCACCTAGAACCTAACGCAGATCGTATCTCCCAACCTGCTCACGCAGAATACGACGTAAATCGGCGACCCGAGGTAGCTCCACTTCAGGCGAGTGAGCCACCGAATATTCCCCCGACAGGTAATCCTGTGGTATACCCCGTGAACATGCCACGAAGTAGCAACGTGGAAAACTTTTTAGAGCAAATTAGCAGAATGAATCTGTGCGGACCAACTCCATCTCCGGAACCGCCGGCTCAGACGTCTTCACCCTCGTCTTCCTTCAACCGATTTCCCAACTATCACAAGTGGGGAATCAGGTTCGATAACACCCATATGTCCGTGGATGATTTCCTCTTTCGGCTTGGAAGATTAAAGGAATCCCATAACGTGACTTGGTGTGACGTCGTCGCCAATTTCCATCATTTTGTCGCTGGTCAAGTTGAGACATGGTATTGGATGTACCTTAAGAGTAATCCCGGCGTGAATTGGTCCACACTTCGTCTCGCCTTGATAGAACAGTATCGCAGCTTGGAGACTGACTTCGAATTATCGCGAAGAATGTCCGATCGGAGGCAGGGTTTGTACGAACCGTTCGACGCGTTTTTCACTGACCTTATGCGCCTCAACGCAAAACTGCGAGTCCCTAAGTCAAATCGCGAGATAATTGAATTTCTGAAACAGAACGCCAACCGTAGGATAGGAGAACACCTCATAACTTTCAGCACACACAACATCCCTGAAATGGTTCATGTGTGTCGTACGATTGAGAAGTTCGTAAAGGAACACGATCCACCGCGGCAGCGGATACCTCAAACGTATTTGCCCCGTCGGAATATCAGTGAAGTAGAACAGGTCGAGGAAGGTTACGATACACCCGTCTCTTCCGCACAACTTGAGGAAGTTGCTTTCCGGCGAAGGAGCCCTAGTGTTCTGAAATGCTGGAACTGCAAGGAATTCGGTCACACATTCTTCGATTGTGCCATTCCTCAAAGAGCTCTGTTCTGTTACAAATGCGGTTGTGAGAACACGACGACACCTCGTTGTCCTACATGCGCGGGAAACGCCCAACCGAGCAATCCGCCGACCGGGGAGATTCGCTCGAGGGATGTCAACCCGGCAAACCTCTCAGCCTAAATCCAAACCCACCAACCATTCTAAAGCGTCCGGAAGCCCATAGGGTTGAAGGAGCCGCTAGCACACCCTCAACAGCCAAGAAACCCAGTGAGCCCAAGTTGACCTTCCACCAACGTCTAACGTATTACCGTCCAGCGAGAGAACGTATCTTCGGATCACCAATCCTGTCTCCGAAAATAGCTAAGGTCAGGAAACGCTTTGCGGGAAAGAAACGGCAATACCGCGCAATTGCGGCAACAACTTTGCTAGGATCCTCAGGGGACCCAAGACCTTTTGTCACGGTCAAACTTTTCGACCGAGAGTGGCTAGGCTTGTTGGACAGCGGTGCGTGCATTAGTTGTATAGGAGCAGGAGGCATTTCGTTCTTGCAGAACAACGGAATCCCTCTCAGAAAGTTTTCGTCAGCTGTTACCACTGCAGACGGAACCAAACAAGACATCATCGGCGTGGTAAACACCCAAATACACTTTAGAAACCAGATTGAGGATATCACCCTCTATGTTGTTCCTTCGTTAACCAAAGATTTGTACCTTGGAGTCGATTTTTGGAAGTTATTTCAGATAGCACCCAATGTAATCTCGGAAGTGTCTCCATTTCCCTCGAGAGGTGAACCTTCATCCATATTGGATACTCCAAGCGATGGAACCGACAAATCGGAAGTTCTTACGATGGCCCACGAGTTATCTGTGAGTCAATCTCAGAGGCTTGAGGAAGTCATTAATCGCTTCCCGTCTTTTGCGAAGATCGGTTTAGGGAAAACCCAGATGGAGGAACACACCATTGATACCGGGGACGCGGAGCCAATTAAGCAGAGGCACTACCCCGTATCACCAGCGGTACAGTCCCTTCTGTATGCGCAGTTGGACCGCATGCTTGCCTTAGGCGTGATAGAGGAAAGCTCAAGTTCGTGGAGCTCTCCTGTCGTCCTAGTTAGGAAGACAGGGAAGAACCGCATGTGCTTGGACGTTCGAAAGCTAAACCAAGTCACGAAAAAGGATGCGTACCCTCTGCCGCATATAGAGGGGTTGCTAGGGCGCCTTGGGGACACCCACTTCATTTCGAGTGTAGACCTCAAGGACGCCTTTTGGCAAATACCGCTGGAGATAAGCTCACGGGAGAAGACAGCGTTTACCGTCCCCGGCAGACCGCTGTATCAGTTCAAGGTGATGCCCTTCGGCCTTTGCAACGCGCCACAGCGTCTTTGCAGGCTGATGGACAAAGTCATCCCGCACGAACTGAGACAGCGGGTGTTCGTCTATCTGGACGATCTTTTGATTTTCTCGAGAAGTTTCGAGGAGCACATGGAATTACTTTCTCTGGTGGCAAACAAACTCAAAGCCGCGGGCCTCTCGATCAATGTCGAGAAGTCGAAGTTCTGCTACAGAGAACTAAGATATCTCGGCTTTATTGTCGGCAACGGCATACTAAAGGTAGACCCGTCGAAGGTGGAAGCCATAAGAGAGTTCCCCATACCAAAAACGGCCCGTCAAGTAAGACGTTTCTTGGGCATGTCCGGTTGGTATCGGCGCTTCGTTAATAACTTCTCCTCCTTAGCCTCCCACCTGTCCGATACGTTGAAGAAAGGAACCAAGTTCAATTTCGGCGAAAAAGCTATAGAAGCGTTCAACGCTATAAAAGACAGGCTAACGTCTGCACCCGTGTTAGTTAATCCAGACTACGACAAACCATTTGTCATCCTCTGCGATGCCTCTTCCACCGGCATTGGAGCAGTCCTGTGTCAGGAGGACGACAACGGGGAGGAACGTCCCATCTGTTTTTACTCACACAAGCTCAACGACGCCCAACGGAACTACTCGGTTACCGAACGGGAGTGTTTAGCAGCGGTGATGGGTATTCATAAATTCCGACCTTACATTGAGGGATACACCTTCAAGGTGATTACGGATCATGCGAGCCTGAAATGGCTAATGAGTTTGAAGGACCTGAAGGGCAGACTAGCTCGATGGAGCCTAGACCTTCAAGGTTACAGTTTCGAAATCGTGCACCGTAAAGGTAGCTTAAACGTCGTACCAGATGCGCTTTCACGCGCTTACGAAGTGGAGTCACTACTACCCGACGTGGTGGAAGCCAAGACCGTCCCCGACACACTACAAGTCGACTTGTCAGACGCGGCTTTCCAGTCGGAAGAGTACTCTCAGATTGTGAGTCATGTCAAAGAGAACGAGTCGCAGTTACCCGATCTGACGATCTCCGAAGGCTTCGTTTATAAGAGGACCAAGCATAGCTCTGGCCATCCCTTGCAAGACGAATTGTCTTGGAAGCTATGGGTTCCAGCCGAGCTAACAGAGGGGCTAATCGTCTTAGCTCACTGTCCACCGAAGGCCTCGCATGGCGGGATCGCCAAAACTCTATTCCGACTGCGAGAACTGTACTTCTGGCCCAATATGGCAACTCAGGTCAAGCAATACATCGCCCAGTGTGAAGTTTGCAAAACGACCAAAGCTCCCAATTCCACCCTGCGAGCTCCGATGGGAAAAGCATTTATGGTAGATCGCCCTTTTCAGCACGTCTACGTAGACTTTTTGGGTCCGTACCCGCGTTCTAAGTCGGGAAACACACAAATCATTGTCGCCTTAGACCAGCTCACAAAGTTCGTGTTGATTAAAGCCCTCAGACGCGCCACAGCAGAAACGGCAATCAGGTTTCTTCGTGACGAGATCTTTCTGATTTTCGGTGTACCGGAGACAATCCTCACCGACAACGGGAAGCAATTCGTGAGTCATGAGTTTGGCAGCCTGATGAAATCCTTCGGCATCCAGCATCTGAAAACTGCGGTGTATTCTCCGCAGGCGAACGCCAGCGAGCGCGTGAACCGTTCCATCCTGTCCGCCATTCGGTCGTACATCGACGCGGACCAATCCAATTGGGATGCCCAGTTACCTCATATTGGTTGCGCACTCCGCTCGGCCGTTCATTCAGCCACAGGGATGCCTCCGTATGAAGCGCTCTTCGGTCAGCGAATGATTGAACACGCAAGCGACTACCGCTTGTTAAGGAAGCTAGGTGGTCTGAATAATTCTGAAGTAGACATCCTGCCGAAAGCTGCGAGGATGAACATTCTGCATTCTTATATTAAGCAATCTCTAGAGAAAGCACACCTCGGGCATGAACGTGCCTATAACACCCGTAGTTCATCGGTGAAATACAAGGTGGGCGACGTTGTGTACCGGCGTAATTTCGTGCTTAGCAATGCCTCGAAGTCTCGAAACGCAAAGCTTTGTCCGAAGTTTATACGGGCAAAAGTTCGCAAGGTTATCGGAAGTAACTTATACGAGTTAGTCGATGCAACCGGACATAGTCTAGGTGTAACCCACAGCAAAGATCTTCGTCGGTAAGACATAGCCGTAGGATATTTTTGAATGATAGTTACAGGAAGGTAGGTGAGACGTTACGAAGTCCCAGTAGGATAGTGAAGTAGTAAGGAAACAGTTGACCGCTCAGAGTCGGTAGAACATGAGATTCTTGTGTCTCGGGCGTGGGTCGTTTGGTAGGATTTAGCAGGTTTCATTTTCTTGACCTTTTGCAGTCGCAAGTCTCTGAAAATGTCAAGTTGTGTAGGAAACGCTGCACTCATGTGCAGAAGAAAATTATAGGAACACCTCGTTTGAGAAGCGCTGCATCTTTCGCAAACGCTTACGTGTAAACGCACCCGCACTACCAGTGGCAGCCATATTTTTTCGTCCACTTTTCGCCTAGTTTATGGGTTTTTCTTTAACACCCTATGCTCGGTTGAATCTAATTCAAACCTCAATCTTTATCTACATATAACACGTAGAAAAATCGCCCCTGTGCTTTAACATCGTTTTCAGATTTTTCTGAACATACCATTCGTCACAATATCGTTTTGAAAATTTACGCCATAGTCGAGCGCATAAGTGCGAGCGAGACGACAACACCACCCCACACGAAAAACTCTTAGATGTAAACCACGTACAGCGTTGGTTCGCTTGGATTTTTAGTCAGAGAGTATCGAGAGTCAGGTTCGGTTGGTTGGTAGGGCACTAGCGCATGGTCGCATTTTAATTTCGGCATTTTGCCACGTTTTCATTGTTCGCGCATCCTAAGTAGGCGGCCATTGTGTCGACCGAAAAAAAAACTAAATCGCAAATTAAAAGTTAAATATCGCGATTGTGATTCGCCGGCGAGGGAATTTTGAGTTCGGTGAAGCCGATCAAATACCCGCAAATCGTTTCGCGCATTGTTTTAAGAAAAGCGAATAAAAGAAAAAAAAACCCACGATATATATATATATCGCGAGGAAAAACTTCTCGACCGCGTGTGTTGAACCATACCTCGTGGATACATAAAACCACCCCCACAAAAAGGGAAAGAAACAAAATCGAGAGTCGGTAGTGTGCATTACGCCATTCCACTCGGCAAAAATAATTTTACGTAAATCCAACCCCGCGCAAAGAAATAAAATTCCTGACGCGCCAAAACATAAAATTAACCTCATCGACACCCAGTTAAGGGCGCTGAAATCGCGATACAAAAAGAGAAAAAAAAATAGTTAAAACGTTTAGAACATTGAAAGGGAAAAATTCCCCAACGTCCCACGAAAATAATATAAATTGCGCAGCACATAGCACAGTCGTTGCACTAGCGAAGCACCACACCTCAGAGCTAAGACGCAGTCGTGCATCCATCCTCCAGTAGGTGGAGCGAGCATCACCACAGACCATCACCCCATCGAATACACCAACCTTCGGACTTCGTTTGAGACGAGACACCAACCTCCACGATAGTCACCTCATCGAAATTCACCTCTTCGTCAACACTGCGCCTACCGATATACTTTAAGTTAAGTAGTTTGGGTCCAATAAAATTTCTTGTTGTAAACATTTATACTTCTCCAAATGATTTTATCTTCCACTAAGGTATAGATCCGCGAATTAAAGCTTATCAAAGAGCTTATGCATAACATCCTGGAAGGAAAGGCGGTGCACTGCAGTCCCTCACCACGGATCGCGTTCAGGTAGCTATCCCCTGAATAAAGAACGGGGTAAGTTTGGAATTAATTAATCTCATTTGGAAGAAACAAAGTGTATTAAAAGTAGTATTGGCCCAGTTGTGATAGGCTATAGCGTTAGAGAGTGGTCGTGTCGATTGACCCAGTTTAGTCTTGTCGTCGCTTATACATTGTAAAGTAAAGCTAAATAACGTATGGTTAGGTTCGGATCGGTGCGCCAGTGATTTAGTCGTTAGCATTTGTGACACTCAGTGAGGAATCTCACCAATGAGAAAGTGAGAGTATAATCTTCGTCGTGGAAGTATCAACTTGATTTTCTTTTATTATACACGCGGACGCAAAAACTAGTCACGTCCCACAACGCTGCATTACGCGAGTAGATAGGTCACGGGTACATGCCCTGGTCTCTACGTCTAACATCGAAGGGTTATTGTGTTTTTTTCGTTAATTTTGTTCTGGCTGTAAATGATAACGTAATCGAGCGGCAACAGTAAGATTTGTATGTCCGCACTTGTACTGACTTGTGTTGTAACGTCCACCCCCTTAATTAAGTACTAGTTTTAAGATCTTTTGGTTTTGAATAAAAATAAGCTTGTGAACTTCACGAAGAAGAACAATCATGTGTGTTCATTGGCTTTGGAATTTAGTTTAGGTTTCGGAAGCAGCCGCCAGATGTGCGGATAAGGAAGTATTGAAGGGAATGTCGGCCATGGGGGCGAACACGATCCGAGGTGGTTTTACGCAGTTCGGTTCATGGTTGTAGTTTAGTAGTTAGTAGGATATTCGGACTCTAGGGGTCGTCGTTCAATAGGAGCGTGACGACGGCCATGGTAGCTTGGCCTTGGTGCTAAGTAGGGGCGGGTCAGCTCAGGGGAAGATTACTTTCACCTATTTCTTCCCCCACTTTCTTCTTTTTCACTGTGGATGTAAATATTTCAACGGATCGCACTACTCGGGCCTCGCAATCTTTATTGTTAGGGATAGTGGTTTAATCCGGTCGTGTCCAACATCTTTTACGATCTATCTTTTTTGAATTAACAGGCATGTAAAACTAGAGGTAACCCCAGTCCAGGGCCTGCAACAAGATCCCCACCCACCGAGGGCTAGCGCGGGAGGAAGCGGTCATGCCTGGTTGCAGGAGGCTTGGACAACCCCATCCGTCATGCTGCCCGGACTGCCGTAGGGGTCCTGTGACCTTGCGGTATATGGGTAGTTTAAGTGATGGATGGGGTATGGTTCGCGTAGCGGAGCGTAGGAATTTCGACTTTCCTTTTTGTTCTTGTCTGGTTGTTGGTCAACTCAGTTGCGCGTAGGTATAGGTTAATACTTGCCTGCGTGTTTGCTGACATGGCAGAAGGAGTCGCTTGCGTTCCGTAACGTGAACGTACGTTACACATTTTCCAACGCAGGGAGTTAAAACTATTGCTTGCGAGAAGCAAGATATTTTACCAGAGACTGACGAAGAAGACAACTTATCGGAAAAATATGTGTGTTTATTTGAAGATTTTCTCAAATACTTTTTTTAAAAAAAAACTATTTTAACTTTATTTATAGTAAAAACTGAATAAATAAAAAGGAATTAAACGACATTTTTTTGGCATCTTGTATTAAATCCTACCATGTCAATGATTTAAGCGCCATTTACTTTTGTATCAAGCGACAATCTTTAGACCACAAAAATATTCTAAGCGACAAAAACCTATGTATCAAGCGACAATCTTTAGACCATAAAAATGTTCTAAGCAACAAAAACTTTTTATCTAGTAAACATTTCGTTCATAGAATAATTTAAAATAATTTGTGGTGCAAATCCCAATCGAAATATGCTTATTACTAAAAAATACGCAAATAATTACCTTCACAGTAAGTTTTATTTGTCTCCTGTAAAATTTAAAAAATGTCGCTTAATACATTCTTCCGGGAAGGTATCGATATGATAAATTGAAGATTTTAACTTTGATCGCGGGTTCGTCTTGCAACATTTTCGTAAGATTTTTAGACGCTCCTACTGTGAAGTTAGGTAGGTAGGTAAATGGGTGGTCTTGTGGCAATTTGTCACAAATTCACTTAGACCATCAGTTGGGTCCATTGTTTTCAATACTGTGATGTTGCTTACCTTGAGATTGAATGTATCAAGTGGGGAGCCTTGAGCCCCAGAGACAAGACTCTTTAACTTCATATATTTGCGGAGCAGAGGTCTATATTTAGGTCAAGGATCAACTTAAGTATTCTTAGCAAATTGGACGGTAGAGGGATTGGTCTGAAGGCCTTGTAAAGTGAGTTCCTTCCAGTTTTAGGAACGAAAACTACTTTAACTAGAGTGCAAGGTGACAAAGTTGTGCTACGAACTAGTCAAATTTTCACAATAAGCCTTCGAATGTCTATAGTAGTAAGGCTAACTTACAATTATAATTTTCAAACATCTGGATTGTCAAAATTGATTTTGTCTTATAAATATATTGTTACTGGGGCCGAGAAAGATTTCTGATGCAACGCAAAATGATTACCACTGACAGACATGTGCCCAGGGAAGTGATCCAAGACAGGGTCGGGTTTCTGAGAGGATTTCTCACAATGTTCGAATTCCAATCGAAGGGTCTTCCGATCAAAACAACTTTGGTATCATCCGTCCCCCTTTGCTAGTTCAAGCAGAAATTTTGGCCTCATTTACAAATCAGCAGAGGGTACCGCGACCCACTTTTTGGATGCTTGACGAAATGGCTGCAAAATGAGTAAGAGTTGGTCATTGATGGGCTCAATGAAGGTTAGCCAAATATTCTACATACATACCTTCTTACCGTATCCCACATAAGTCCAGAAAATTAACCTCATCCGAGACTCTGCCATTGAATAGTATAGTTTGCTTTGGTTTCATTATGGAAGACTCTGATTTACATCGATTCTGCATGAATGTAAGTCACCGCCCATTTATTTATTTAAGGCATCATAAGCAACAGCTCACTGTCAAACATTCTGAATACATCGAAGGTAACCTACGTAGCACGATTTATTGAAAAACCGGAGAATTTCTGCCACAGCCCTTTGAAAAGTACTCAATCAACAGAATGAATAAAGATCGTGCAGCAAACTAAATCACAAAGGACCCCCAGCTCAGTGAAAGTTCCAATCCATTTATGTCAGTTATTTCCTTGTTATACTCCCCCGGAGAGCTACACTTCTCTCCGGCGCAACTATACTTGCTTCCTCCGATGCGTACTTGTAAATGCATTCAGAGGGAAATTTTGTGTACACATATCAAATGTGGAATTATTGGGTGGATACAGATCCATTTAAAGTATTTTCTTGTGAATTATCTGACAACGGACTCACTGTTCGTTTCTCAGAATGCTGATGACGTTTCATACACTTGTAAACGATGTGATCTGATTACACATCGAACGTCTGCATAATCAATTTTAATTGAAGACCTTCCCTGCTATACCATCGATGGGATTCAGATAGAAATCTTTGATATAAATCGAGGGGACGATATTTCTTCCTGAATTCCTTCGAATCAGTGTCCTTTTTCTTGACTTTTTTCTATGTAGGTATGCAGAAGGTATGATTATCTATTGTGAGCACATGGAGGTAATTGCATGACACACGCTCGAATAATCAAAGGAACAAAGTTGTATTTTATTGTAGATTGATGAATCTTTTTGATGGTGACTACTCAGTACACTCATATGCCGACGATGGATATCTCAGTGGTTTGTAAAGGATTATAGAATAAATAAAGGCGAATTGATTGCGAACAACAGCCAATTAAACTTTCTTATTTTTTCAAGGGAGACCATAAATGGGGTAATTGGTTCTTCAGGGAAATGTCTTCACATACAGTTGTCCGTATGGCGTAAGTATTCTGGTACAACGCACACATTACAATGGCAATAAAGACTGGATCCATTTAATGTTCAGATTGACCGCTCAGACTAAGCAAATTTCTATTCTGATGGCTAATAAAAAAAAAACAAAACCGACATAAAAACAAAAGCACTCCCACCAAATGCAGTTCAATTTAAGTCCGATTTGGACAAACTCTGACAAATCCTACCACAGCCACACCGCCATCAGTCAGTATCTACCTGTCGTTTCCACAAATGGATACCACGACTAAGTACAGAGGAAAACAACTTAATAATACAACAAAGCAAAAACACCAACCAAACGAAGACATAAGACAGCAGCAGCTAAAAAGAGAATTATTATCAATTTCGACCGCAGAAGTCCATTAAACAGGATCCAAGAATGCAGTAGCGGCACCGTACGGTAAGGAATTTTATGGTTCTTTCATTACTTTTATTATTGGAACGTGCAAAGCTGATTTCCGTTTTTCATTTTGCACAAAGAGAATTCCAAAAACCAGCAACAACTGAGGAGCGAGGACCTGTGTGCTACATTATCATTTTCAATGGGTGGTGTTTGTATGCGCTTGAATGGTTAACCTTTGCATAGAGATAGAGAGTGATGGTGACGACGACCGACGGTGACGACAAGCTTAAAATATAACTGCGCGACTTTGGTACACAAGCAAAGGTGAAAAAGATTGAAGTTGTCGAGGGATGTGCGCGTTGAGGCACCTAATGTCCAAGGTGCATAATAATAATAATTCATAATCGCCTTCTGTGCGGACAGTGTGGTCGGCAAGAAAGAAGTTAAAGACTTTCTAAGACTTAAAACAAAAACTGAACAAGTAGATGTGATCTGATTACATTATGGTTACAATTAATAGGTCTCACTTTTTGTTATTTACCTCTAGACCAGCGACCGCACCCTTTTATGGCTAAAAGTTGACTAACTCAATTATTCTTCCCCTCTCAACCACACGATCGCTGGCCATGGCCACTCTATCTCTCTATCTTTCCTTCTAAGAGGGTAGTTTCTCTTTAGTATAATGTGAAACTGATCATTTTTATACTCGTGCAATGTCGCTCAACACAACGAATATGTGGAATGGGACTAACATCGTGCGAAGTGACTTAAGCCCATTTTATTCACTCGAAGTTGAACACAACTTTTTTTTCATATAAAAGTCCACAAGTTGTGTCTTTATAGTGTAGCTCTTGCCGCAACTTTTAACGTCATCGTTTTATTTTTACGGGTTAGGTTAAGCTAAACATCTTTTAAATCATTTTAGCAGGAGCAATATTTTTTCTGTATTAACTCAGATTTCATTCCATCACTATATTGCCAGGACTACCAGCTTCTGCCGAGAATATATAGCAGGTCTTATCGGACTTACTAACTGGTATGTTGGCAAAACTTGCAGTAATACGCATAAAAATCACACTCTGAATGGTTCTATTCTGTGAAACCTAGAAACCGTAGATGAGAAGTAAGCTCTGGGTGAAGATGGACACGGACAGTCTTTTATCACATATGTTCAGAGAATTGCACGCATCCATGGTTACGCTGAGGACAGGGGCGAACGCAGGTAGGGGTTACGGGGGTTACATGTTTCGTTTTCATTAGCTTGATAGACCCCTATGAAAATTAAACACATTTTTCAAAACCCCCCCCCCCCCCCAAATATTTTTCTGCGTTCGCCCCTGGATGAGGATAATACCAAACAGAAGCCTTGACTTATTAGACTCATAATGATCCGCGTACACCTTGCTATCCTACAAACATATTTTGTTCCATATTGATCTATCACAGACTACATCAGGAAATCTCAAGACTTTACAAGACCTTTTTCGAAAGCCCACAATAGAGGGAAAAATAGAAAACTGGTCATTAACAATGGATTCCGTTTTTGAGTTAGGCATCTTCTTTGGGCTTTTTAAAATCTCTCCTAATCCAAAAAAGCAGTTCTTCCAAGCGTAGATTCTAGGACTACCAACATCTGCAACCTTCTTTATTGGTAGCCAAAAAGGCAAACAATCGAAAAGGCAGCAAAACTAAGACCTAAGCTCGTCAAACGCTGTTTAACTGAGTAAGGTCTTTGGAGGCAGGTCTTTAGGTCATAAAAACATTTCAGACAACAACTACATCTGTGAAAAAACTTTCACGAAAGAGTCTATTAGTCTATTTCGAACATGCTGCTCTTTCTGAAAATATCTCGCCTTGATCGGCGAAGCTTGAAGCAGGGAAATGAAAAAGGTAGTTGAGCAAAATCGTACTACAAAAACTAGTCACGAAGTCCATGGCCGCCTTACTTAGAAGCCAATATCGCGAGACTAGGAAATAAACAGGGTTTTTGTTGCGGTGCAGATTGATGTATAAAACAATTTGATCAAATAACAAGAATGGTTCTGGAACCTGCTGCAACAGAAATAACTGAATCAATAGGCATGGGTCAGTGCTGTTTGTAAAGAAAAGAGCAAATTTTACTAACAACAACATATATCCACAAGCATATTAAATAGGACCGCAAATGCAAAATGTTGACCAAAGAGAAACGCCTCCCCTACTTCCCAACCACACTGTGCAATTGGCAATTATTGTACTCCCTCCACTCGCTCACTTGAATTTCAAAAGCAGACGGAGTGAAAAATCTTTTAAAATATATATATACGTAGGTATGGAATCATCTGCAAATGAAAATTTGTTGCCAAGCGTGAAGATGAATAGATTGCCGTGTCTAAGGTGAACCTGCTACCGCTCGGGATGGTGTTGGAGTACAATTTTTTTTCTTATTGACCGCATTTTACTCAACTTGTCTTGTCTGCCAGCCAGTCAGAGGGAAGTGAATCTGAAATTCATTTTGATTTTGATGAATGGGGGTGATTTTAGTGTTTTATACTTCCTGCCGTTTGGACGTTTTCTTCCTCATTGGTGTATATCTTGAAATTGGGAAATTCTATGGAAAAAGTTTGATAACTTAACGATGACGACAGTAGGAAGATTAATTGATTGGTCGATGATGAACATCTCGCCTGGCCCTTCGATTTCACTTTCCGCATAAATTTGATAATGGAGGATGGTTTTCTTTTTTGCTGTTTTGCCCGTTTGGATGTAAATTGGATGTGATCAGTTATATTGCTTCGTCGGCGTTGTGTGAAGGACGAGAGGGCACTTTGTTGGGTGCGCCCGCCCCTATACTGGTGTAGTGTAGGTGAAAACTTTTTCCTGGAATTTCTAATGTGGATGATATGGGTAATGTGATTTGAACTTTATATCGTGTGTGTGAGTAAAATCGAATTTATGGAGTTTTAAATTAGAATAAATTATACGTTGGCATTGCTCGCAAAGAGGGTTGTTTTTTCTCCAATTCGAGCCCAAAAGGATATTTGAAGTCGAATTCATTAATATCAATGAAAGTGTTTTGAAGTTTTTGCCATTTAATGACTGTGCGTATATTTCACTTAACATACTTAGGGGAGTCGAAGTGACAGCTACCGGATTATATAATGGGAAAATTTATGTACGGAAAAGTTACTCATTGCATCCTCCACATCGACATCTTAGTCAATGTGAGGTGCAAGGAGCTTAATAAATAACAACAGAAGACCATGATGTCTGGGTCTTTTCAAATGTTTTTTAAGCGATTATCTGTGAGATGGAAGACCTCCAGGAAATAAGTCAAGAGTTTAAGAGGAGCTTTCTAAAACTTATTTCGTTGGCCAGACTAAGTAAAAAGTCACGAAATTCCCACCCGGCTTTCGAAAATCTTCCCAGGCTTGGACAGATTATATGTGAATCGCAGAATATCCAAGTGAAAATTTCGACCTCAACTCTTTATACTGCGGGCGCTTTGCAGAGGAAGGAGCGAGCTCGTATAGTTCGTACATATTCTTCTTTACGATCGTGTACGATGAACTAAGACCTTCTACGGATAAAGTGATGAGAACCGTGCTTTCGTCGAAAACTCGTCTATGCATTCACACCGAGCACTAACTATGTAGTTTTCGTTTGACGTTTCAATGAGTGTAAACTACTTTTATTACATATTTCGATCGCATTTATTAACAAATAAAATGAATTTAGTGCATTTAGGCACGTTTGCTGATACTAGACATAGCGATTTAAATTCTACTTAAAATACCTTATAGTTTAACTTAAATCGCTATGAGTAGTATCAGAAAACGGGCCTTAAAGATATAATAAGCCCATCAACTAATTGTGGAAAATGGTTTTAAGTTGTGAGTTGTGACATTTGTTCGGTCAGCTTTCTGCTGAATTTGCTGAATATTGCAAAAGGTGTGTTTGTTTCAACAACCCAACGATTGGAAGTCGTTTTTTTTTGGTGTTTTCGTGCAAAACGGCCTTAAACGACTCGTTTGGAAACTGAATTATGTATGGGAAAGCTTTTGTTTTCGATTAAGTTTTCGAGTATTTTCGCGAAAACCTGCTCAAAAATTTCTCGTACTCGACCTCAGAAAATTGGATATTTTATAGTAAATTGTGCGCATTTAAGCATCTCATAAGGCGCCTCTTGGTTAATTTTAAACGTCGCTTCGGGAATTCATGCAAATCCAACAAGACCAAATCCTATTTCTTAGTTATTTGATGGAGCATAGCTAAAGGTATAGCTTAAAGTTTCTCCACTTTCACCTTCACATGCATAGTCTAACTCAGAAGGTATTAATTGCTTAAAATAGCAACCAGTGAAACCCTAGAATGAAATGCATTATACATCTTTGTCAAACTTACATCAGAGTGAATTATGCCTGATATTTCAATCGTTTGCTAAGGCAGCCTGACAATATACAGACATCTAGAAAGTTATACTTTTAGGTACCAATTTAATTGTGGTATTTAATTTGCCCTTTAATTTGAACCTTAATTCTGAATTCCAAATCAGAAAGAACCTAGATTCTTCAGCAAAAGACAAAAACAGCATCCTTCGCAAATAAAATTAATTCCACTCCTTAAATACAGGCCTATCCGTTCATGCGAACGCATTTCTATAAAAAGACAAATTCTCCAACAAATTTTGCGTGCTAACCATCAACACAAATTCCAAACACCGCCATTGACGCGCTGTCCCCTCCAATGCTCACACTTTCAAATAGAGCTAATTGTTGTCTTTCAACCAAGACGCATCCCCATGCTTTTCATCTCTAGAACAAACCAACTGTAAGACAAATCCAATGATGGTATGTACCTACTCTTTTTTTCTCAACGATGCGATTCCAACGAAGAATTACATTTTTCCAAGCCATCTTGCTTGGCACCCCCTAATGGGTGAGACGCCATCCGCGACAGCACAAGAACGAACAACAGCATGAAGATGTCCGTTGAAATTGTTCACAGTTGAAATGATTCCAGCGCTATAGTAGCTATCTGTGGATCTATTTGTATCCCTACCATATTAGCTGGTTGCTTTATGGTGTGCAAGCCATTTCAGCGAAACCGCGCGCGACAATAACTTCCCCATAATGTGCAAAGTTTCACTGCAAGTGCCTCCTTGCTCCATTCAATGTCGACTGGCGGCGTCTTTCCTGGCTCGTTCCCTGTCGTTTGGCTGTGACGACTTAATTTCTTAAATGTGCTATGAAAATTAAATTGCCACATAGCGTCGAGCATTTTTGCAGTATTAAGCTAAAGCTAATGTAGATTGGTAATTTTAGCCCATCAGGGACATTTGTTGGATAATCATGAGGGCAACGGCTGGATTTGTGTCGCATCAGCTTTAAATTCAATTTAATTCTTAATATTGCGAGGGTTGTTTGGTTTTTTTTTTGCTCTCACTTTTTGGCTTAATTTTAAATTATTTCCGATTCAGTTAACCGGAAAAGGACATTGTGGTCACAAAAGGATATGAGGTCGGATTGTGTTCGGTTTCTCCTGTCGTCGAGAAAAATTATCTCTGATGAATTTTGTTGACTTCAAAAAGAAAGCCACAGCGAGCGAACAAAAAAATTATGTTACGTATACGCCGTGGTGAATGGCAAGTTGTATTTTTTTCGTATGCCAAAGGAGGTTTTTTTTTTGATAGCAAAAAGAACACAATCATGCTTTTATGGTTTTGTGATTACAGATGACCCTTTCTGGATGATTAAAGTAAGGACTTTCCTTTTAAATGGACGGTCTTGACAAGGCAGAGAAATTGAATATTTTTGCAATTATTTTCCACCACTTGCAAGCCAAATAAAAGTGCTCCAAATAATTATGTGCTAACAGAGGCATCCTTCGTAATTCTAAAACCTGACATAACCACCTGTTTTTGGGACCCTGTCGGGAGATTTTTCACAAGACTTATTTACAGCTCTAAAGACTTTTTTGATTGATCATGAGTTAAAAATTGATGAATCGAGGAGTTTTGACGATTTGGGCCTGACAAATTCCGTCAAATATCGTGCAAATATTGTAGAGAGACCGATACAAAATTCCACATAATCGCTCCGACTGTGGCTATAACTATTTAGAGCAATACCACACTTACTTAAGTGTTGCAACATTCGATAGAAGATTTTTTTCCAACAAAGACTCTATTTCTGACATTTTCCAGAGCCCTTTTCCGGCAGCCTACTCTAAATCCGTTCCATTCCATTTGCATATAGATTTCCAATGAATTCCCCCACCACCTGTCGTTACAAGTTAAACTCACTTTCCAGTAAATAGCCAAAGTCAAATAAAGCTCTTCCACAGAAAAGTAGCCCTCGCTTTCACACACAACTCTTCAGCTCACTTTATGAAATCCTTACAAAGAAGATCCATTAAAGATCCAAAATGGAAACGAGGTCAACAACGAACCGAGGCTAATATCCTTTACATCATTGTATGCTTTTCCCTCCTCTCCCTACCATCTCCAATGTATTACTCTTAGCCCCAGTGCACTATGTGCATCTGTTATAAAAAAAGAAAAAAACTACATCGTCGTAGCATTTCGTCGGAAACATCCTTTCGCCACACTTACATGCAAAGAGAGTAGCATCATCATGAATCACATAGTTAAGCGCGCCACCAGGATAAATGAATGAAAATGTTGGCTGGCAAAACTCTATAGGCATCATGCTCAATGGGACGAAAATAAGCAGACCCCATCATCCTTGCATCGTACTTCATCTGATGTGGCTGTGTTGCTTTGTGTTGTGTGTGTAGCGAGTACCTGAAGCGGAAGGATGGGACATTGCCATATACCTCACTGGCTCGGCTGCCAGCCGACTTGAGTGCATGTTACACGTTAATTATGCATGCACACTTGGTTACATGTATGGATGCCAATAAGAGGTTTGCTTAGTGCAGCAAAAAGGGTGAATAGCCGCATTCTCGGTGAAGAGTCCTTCTCAGGACATCTCCACGTTTCTGATGCTGTACCGATGGCTAAGTGGGTAAGAGGACGTTCACACTGCATTTCGTTGTGAGCCCAGTATAGTGCCGCTGCTGCTACTGCTGTTGCTGATGATGAAGGAGGGTATTTCCAAAACTGCTACGGCCACTAATGGTCTTCGTTCAGAAGGATTTACTGATTCATTCCGATGGCTTGAATGGTATTGCTGCACCTCTTTCTCTTCAGGATGGATGTTCTGTTCTTCGGATTGCTGGCTGGTACCTCTCTGAAACCGGATTAGGATTATTTGGATTTTTGCCATTCTTATTGGATACGAAAAATATGTTACCAACTTACTAAGCGCATTAAAGTGTGCGGGAACGGATTTAAGGACTCCTGACAGCTTGCACAACAAGCTTTGCACATTTATTCGGTTAAAATGGCGAACAATAGGATTACGCTTATAAGGAGGAAGTTTGATTGTATGATGAGACTGCCGACTGCCAGAATGTTTATTTCACATTCCTCGGTTGAATTTGGGCGGGTTAGACTGATGATATTGGGGTGTACATAAATGTTTTCCACATGGCGTTTGCAAAAATTCCTAGAAAGCAAAAAAAAATCGACACGATCTAATTAACTACTGTCGGACAAATAGATTTCCCTACCTCGCAGCTTTTTTCAAGGAGATACTCCCTCAATTATCACCTAAAATATTTCTTCGGCTCTATCATCATGGTGATGAACCGCATCTCTTCTATATACAGATGAATCAGAAGAGGACATGCCACTTCTTCAAATCATGAAGATGTTTTGCGGCAGGATTCTATAAAAGAATGGCATCAGCTTTTTGGTTTCTGTCAATAAGTCAGTATGGTGACTGTAACTAGACCACAAGTTCAAAGATCGCGTTAATACTGACTTTTAATGTCGGACGTTCTCTCTATGTCCTGCTAAGTGCTACTTCAAACACCTTACACAAGATCTCAACTCCCTAGTAAATTGAAATGTTGTTCCGCGCTCAATTATTGTTGGAACTGTAGTCTACAATTGGTTTTGTTCTTATGTACAAGAAGCAAAATGCTGTTCCTACTTTTTAAAATGTTACGTATACGCCCCAGTACCCCGTTCGCTTTCCCATTTCCTGTGATAATTTTCTGCGGGGACAAAAAATACCAAAGTTGGAAGTGTTGTGTTGATAGACTTCTATCGACTTCAAAATGACTGCTCTAGAAGCATCTTAAAAAATATTTACTTTGGAATATTCCATTCGAGATTACAATATGGTATAAGCTGCTAGGGTGGTACTCACCTTCATAAAATACAAAAACTAACTGTCCTACAAAAATATGTAATCAGGAAAATATGCTTTTCATCCCAGTAAGCCCACACCTTTGTCCTTTTTAAAAATCTAAAAATTCTGCCAGTTAGACATCTGTACTATTTTAAGTCTTAAAAATTTTTTTTTATTAGATGTGGGAACTTACGAAACCCCATCAATGATAACCATAACCTTCGAAGCAATTCAAGTTCCCTGGTTAGCATACCTACTTTTCGCACTTCTAGCTTAAGAAGCTTTTACACAATTGTATCTTGTAAATTATTTAACACACTCCCTGAAGACATTCGAATCATTGAAACACTGAGAATCTTTTTGTGTAAAGTAAAACTGTGGCTTTTGAATATTAACCTTAATGAAATTGAAACTCTGTTGCACTTCATCACCTAATCCACTTTAAAATTATGTCATCTTAAAATTGTATAATTGTACCTTTTGTTCGTCACTTTCACTTTTTATTTTATTTTTTCTTGCATTTACATACCTTTATATTGTACCTATTGTTCACCCCACACTGTATATAATGTTACATTACCCCAATTTTTATTTTCTTACAATTAAAATGTCACTAACTTTTCTCTAATTCTATCAAGATTGTTTTGAATTTATCTACTATTTTGTAATGAATTTTGAGAATAAAATTTAATAAATAAAAAAGATGTTTATTTTTTTCTATAATAAAATCACAGACAAACTACTCAGGCTTATTATTTTCCATAAGTGGTATGTTCGAAATAAAGAAATTTCTGGTGTTTTCAAATTTGTTGCTCGAAGAATTTTAAGTGGCAATAAAGGGGTTATGACCAGTATCGGACCTAACTTGTTAGTTCTTAGTGCTTATCCTTCAGATGAAATGTCCTTTTCGAGTGCGTGTTATGTAACATCTGAAGCTCTAAGCATGCTTTGCGGTATAATATTGACTGTTGAAGTAGTCGTTTAAATTAAGCTGCCTTAATTCATCTAATACCAATTTAACTTGGCCTGTTTCACAAGCATTTCAAACTAAGCTCCTAGATCCCCCTACGAACCCAAGTCGGAGAATCAAAATCACGCACATTATACCAGCAGACCCATAAATTTGTATTACCAATCGCCTCAACCACATCCTAGTTCGCCGCATGCACTTACACTACTTGCAAATGCCATGCGATCAATGATAGTCAGCCCCAAGAACAAACAAATCGCATTGCTACAACGAAAAGCTGCAGAATTATGGTCAAGATTAAGTGGCTTTTGTATATTTTCTGCAGCGATGCCAACTTTGTTTGGCTCTAAATTCCAGGCCTAATCAAGATAAATTTCTGCTGTTTCCCGAATACACTTGCCGTTCTATAGCGAGTGCAGTTGCAAATTCCCCCAGGTCCTTTGGTAGTGCGGCGTTATTAAATCGTGCGAAATGGAGTTGGCTTGTACACCAAAAACTCTTGCAATTATTTCCAGGCAAATTTGCGTTTGCTCTTGCTTTTTGGTGCACACTTCCTGTGCCGCTACCAGGATTGTCCTCTGAGCGCGCTGTGTATACACCTTTGTGGGGAAATGACTATTGTTTGTATTATGGCAGAGGCATTTCGAGAGTCAAAATGAAAAGGATGCGCTGGGAATAGAGTGCAATGCAATAGGCTCAGCATACCGAGGTCAAAAGATACCGTAGCCATTGTTCGTGCAGTTTTGGTTGGATTATTCCAGAGGTTGACTCCTCTGTTGTTGTGTGCTTTAAGCCTAAACGGATTGATTGATTGTGGGGAATTGTCATGCAGTGTGCCATTTGTGGGGAATTTTTCTTTCTTTTTTTTTTGTGCTTGTATTTGCAATTGCATTTGTGAATTGTCTTCAGTGGAGGCTGATTGTCAAAGAGTTGTGGTTGCGGATGCATATTGAATTGGCAATAGGTTTGAGGTTTTCAGTGTGCTGTCATTTCACCGAATTGCTAATAGAGGTGATGAGCAAAATTGAAAGGATCTTTTGGATAGCTGCTGGGAAAAAGAGTTTTGTTTTGTGGGCCTATAAGAGAAAGGACAACGTACAGATGAATGGACGTAGGAATTTGCATTTCAAAGGAAATCAACGGAAACATTTTACTTTTTGTTACGTGACGTTGAACGTGGCCATTATCTAAAAGGGAATGAATGCCCATCGAGAGTCAATTTCTAAATTGACTACCAGTGGTAAGCTAATTTAGTTCAATTTCTATTTTATATCGAATAACTAAAGCTACGGGTTAAACGAAACGCCAATAGAATTTCAATGATTTTCGTTTACATCCACGTTAAATTTTGGCACTAACTTTCGTCTCTTAATACATTTGACCGTATTATACAGTTGTTGTTATTAAAAATATCTATTTTCACATAATTTGTATAGGTACCTAACTTCTATGCGAGTTATCAATAATTTTGATAGCTTGATCAAAAAATGCAATGGACGATCTTGATCGAGACTCGCACAACCAAAATCTAAACTCGATTAATACTTTCGGTGAAAAAAAAATTAAATATCTGACAACCGGAATTAGGTCCCACCGGAATAAGTATATTCTCTACTAAATTTTAACAAGTAAAGCAGTTAATATATCAAGAAACCATTGGGCACGTTCAAAATTCTAGCTGAAATTGTATGTCGCTTGCAAGCAACTGTTCCATCGCAACTGAATATGGTGACGTTAAAGTTTCTGCGTTCAGGTAGCATCTAGTCCACACAAATCTAGTCGACTTAAGATAGCTAAATTTTTTAATGTGCTCAATGAAAATCCCACCATGTCCCCTTCTATGAAATTGTGAATTAGAAATCAGTTAAGATCCGTTTTGATGCCTTTGACGTACAGGGTGGCTGATGAAAGCCGCTACCAAAAACAAACTTTATAACTTTTTTTCTACTTAAGGAATCTGGTTAATTTTTTTTTTTTTTATTTTGCAGATTGATTTTTAGATTTAACAAAAATGGATAACAGGGACACTGAAACAAGAATTTGGATTGTCCGCCGGTATCACGCACTGGAGTGCGTAGTTTCGGTTCAAAGAGATTATAGGCGCACGATTGGCGGCAATCCTCCGAGCAGATGGACCACAATCAGACTTGTTAACAATTTTGCCAAGCATGGGACAGCCGAAAGAATACCTTACCATAGAAACCCTTCAGTTCGCACGGAGGAAACAATCGCTGCTGTAGCTGCTGCCATACAAAACAATCCAAGAGTTTCGACAAGAAGCTTATCTGCTCAAATGGGTATAAGCAGACAGTCGCTGCAAACAATTATGCTTAATGATTCGGACTTATTCCCATATAAAATTAAAATGGCCAACAAACTGAACGCAGCAGACTTGCCGATTCGCTTGTAATTTTGACAAAAGATGCTTCAAATGGTGGAAGAAGACGGAAACATGTTAAACTGTCTTTTTATGTCTGACGAGGTCCATTTCGATTTAAAGGGCAACATAATAATAATAATAATTTTTGGCGCAACAGGTCCGAAGGGACCCTAGGCCTAGCTTCTCGCAACCATTCGTTTTGTGTGAGTTTTCATTTTTGGAATGAATGGAAGGGATCTACAATTTTATGCCGATTCCAAACGGCTAATTGATAAGCTCTTTCTTGACAGTTATACTCTCGGATGTTTGTCAGACGTTCGCGAGAAATGGCGCAGTGAAAAAAAACCCTGAGTTGGAAATTGGGTTTTTGCGGGATTCGAATCTGAACCCCTCGCTTAGTAAAGGGCAAGAAAATGGTCACACCGTTACGGTTACCGGAGACCGTTACTTGAGCATACTGAGAGAGTTTTTCCATCCAGAAACCAGAACTACGCCGAATGAGAATTTCTTTCAACTCTGTGTGGTTTCAGAAAATTGGTGCAACTCCTCACATAGCCCAGCCTGTTATGACAGAATTTCGACGAAAACTTCCAAATAAGCTGATATCCAAAAACTCCACATTCCGTTGGCCCCCCAGGTCGCCTGACCTTACTGCACGTGACTTTTTCTTGTGGGGTTTTTGCTAACAGGAAGTCTACAACGCAAAACCAACAAATTTGAATGAACTAAAGCAATCCATTCGAGAAACAATTGCGGCTATATTCTTGTCTCAACTATCCAAGCAGTAATGAACATCTTTTTGGTAAGATGCCGCACATTTTTGTTGTTCAAACGAGCAGGCGAGGAGGCATTTAAATAAAATTGAATGAGCTTTAACATGAATAAAAGGAAAATTAATTCCATACACAGAAAAAAAAAAGTTATTTGAGTTTCTTAATGTATCAATATTCATCAACCACCCTGTAGTAAAAGTGACGATAACGACTAATACAGTTTTTGCCGGAAATTTATTACAGATAAATCTAGTCCACTTCAGTCGACTGGACCAATAAATCCAGTTGGCGTATTCGGAATTGTAATCAAAAAATTGCTTAAATATTCAGCTATAAAATTGGTTGTCGCTTGAAAAAGTGTTGCCAGTTTAAAAAGCAAACCTTTACGAAAGTATCCATAATGTGACCATTTCACCCGCTTTTGGCGGGTTTTACCCTCTTTTTTACCTAAAAACCACAACAATTTTCCCGCTTTTTGAAAAAAAATCGGAATTAAATTTTCTTTAGTCGATTTCTTTCACTGCGTTTGAAGATTTTTTTAATTAAAAAAACGTAACAACCCTGATGGCATATCGAAGCCGTAGATAACTTCAGTTGGCATAAATGTGCTAAAATTGCAAATGTCATGTGTCAAAGAAACAACCAAAACTATCGAATCTTGGGTCGAATCGCCACTTCCGTGAGCTATACGTTCCCGGAATTATGTTGATTTTACATGTGAAACAAAAACAAATTCTGTCTCGTAATGCTCGTTCACGGACGACCCCTGTTCTCTACGTTAAATATAATATCGACAGTTGTATCGATTTTTAAAAAAATACTAAAATCACATACAGACATTCTCCGACTAATAATATTTTCTGTGCAGAAGTATGAGCGCTTGCCGACTCCGCAGTGGCCAGTCGATAAATATTCCGATTCATCGAATATGGCTGCAGGCGCAGGGTCATAAGTCCACAGGCCAAAAGTCCATAATGGACTTTTTACCCACACAAATCAATTGTGGACTTATAACCCACCCAGGTGAGCCAAAAGTTCACACAAAATTCTTGTGAATTTTTGACTCACTGATAATGGTCTTATGGCTCACGGATGAAGAAGGTGAAGAAGAGGACAACGAGCTTCAAAGCGAAGCTAAAAATTCTAGTAATGACCCCATTTGCGGTGTTTGCCTCCTAAACCCACAAGACACACTTCTCCAGCATTGCAATCATTTTAAGATTGCGCTTTCAAACTATGAATTCTGTATGGGGGGGCATGCTGCCCCCCTGCAACCCCCCTGCTTAGGTTTACTGATGGATTACGGGGTGGGTGCAAGGTTCTTCTTATTACTCAAATTTTGTTGGCGTTATTGCACTTTGTGGAAGTGAAATAAGACCAACTGTTATCATTTTAAGATTGCGCTTTCAAACTATGAATTCTGTATGGGGGCGCATGCTGCCCCCCTGCAACCCCCCTGCTTAGGTTTACTGATGGATTACGGGGTGGGTGTAAGGTTCTTCTTATTACTCAAATTTTGTTGGCGTTATTGCACTTTGTGGGAGTGAAATAAGACCAACTGTTGGAAGTTATCCTTATTACACTATTTAAGAGCGAAATAAGGTACATTTTTAGAAGTTGGTCTTATTTCACGGCATCTATCAAACATTCCCATACTTTTTGAGTTGTTAAAACAACTCTTTTTGTAATATGGATAATTGTGGACTTATGGCCTACTTCCATTTTAAAATTGTGAACCTATGGCCCAAATTATTGTGAACTTTTGGCTCACCTGGGTGGGTCATAAGTCCACAATTGATTTGTGGACTTATAACCCACATAGATGGGTCAAAAGTCCATTGTGGACCTTTGACCTGTGGACTTATGACCCTGCGCCATGGCTGCAACGGACTCCGATTCCGATTCCGAGGAACAATAAAAGAATCAATTTTTTAAATTATTTATTAATTTTTAAAGAATTATACGTGGAACAAAAACAAAAAAACGTTTTCTATTTTGCACGAAATTTTTCAGGTCAGTATATCTACTTTTGGGAAACCCGCCAAACACGTCCGCTTTTAGCTTGAAAAACCCCGCCGCTTTTTGACAAAAAGTAAATGGTCACGTTAAGCATCGATTATATAGGAAAGCTAACGTTTAAGTCACGTTTAACATATTCCTAACTTATATTCGTTAGTTCGTATAATCGAGATTCATTGGTTCGAGTGCTGGACCATTGAGCGAGGGTTCCAACCAATACACCTTAATGTATTTCATCTATTCATGTCCTGAAAAAGCTCCTCAATTCATTCTTTTTGATGCGGTTAAATATATAAGTCTATTAGAGCCAGTTTCTGCCGAAGATTTGAAGTGTCCTTCATAAGACGGCAGGCTTAGGTTTCAGTTAGGTTTCAACAGCCACGACAATCCCTCATAAAAACTACAAAACTATCAAATCGTGACTTAAAAGAGCAGCCTTAAAAAGACTTGCTCCACTTTTTATTCGCCTTTCCGATATACATACATACTTATTTATAGAGCAACAGAATCACAGAAAATAATTTACGTTAGAAACACACACAAGTGACTAAAGTTTTCAAATCTATTCGTTAATTCATAAATATTATTAGCACATCACACAGACGGAATTGAAACCAGATTAATTAGCCTTACTATTCTTAAAGGTATCGTCGACCTTGGTCGTTGTAAATCGAGGCTTAGCCGATGGCGAGGTGCTGGCACTAAAGCTCTGCTGGCCAGCAGTATGGCCAGTACTACCGTGACGCGTCAACGATGGAACATTGAGAAAATCTGAAAATAAAAAATCCGCATCCATACTCTGGGTTTTGCCGTGAAAGCTTCTCGATATCCTTTTGGGTGGTTCGATAAAAATTTCCTTGACAATCACTGCTCCTGGGTGGTTGTGCGGTGAATGTGTGATAATCGATGTTGAGTCGAGCTTCAAATTCGAACAAGACTTTGTCTTCGATTCCTCGGTGCTGTCATCAGTGGACTTCTTCTTTAGAGTATCACTTTCAAAATTCGAAAAGTTCGAATTCGAAGTAGATTGAGTGAGAAATTGTGCGGTGACATTTTCGAATTTCTTCCGACGGATCATCACCTGACGTGGAGAACGTCGCGACGGAGATGGTTCTCGCTCGAAGAGACTTATCTGCTTCTGGATCTTGGGCGATATTGGGTCAGTTGGCTTCCGAGCTGGTGGTTTTAGTTCGAAGTGCTCCGTTTCTCGGGGCGTTTCAGGTTCAATTGTATGGGGGCTGATCTCGTCGGGTGGTAGAGAGGGTGTTGTAGCGGCTGACAATGTGGCCTCATCTTCGTCTTCGTTCTAATATGGAGTGCACTTTAATTGTGTAACATTTTGCAGAAATTTATTCAAGATCTTACCTCAATGGAGAGGGTTATGGAACCCTTGGTAGCTGCTGTACTCAAGTCCATGCACATGCTAACCGGCGTTAGGCAACAGCTCGTTTCCCCTTCATTTGGAACAGTGAAGACGTCGGTATCAAGGTTGTCTGTATTCAACTGGACATAAACGGAATTCAAATCATCGTCGAGCTGGGGAAAGAATTTCGCCAACTCCTCAGCCGTTGGCAGGATGTTGTAGCTAGACAAAGTGTTTTGGGAGGAAGATTTGGAAGAAAATATCCCGATGGGATATTGGATATTTTCTGGTATTTACTTTCTAAGGTACTAACCCATCGGTGCTGGTCAAGCTGATTGACATCTCGCCACTTGGCGTACCATGCGAGTAGCTGTCGGAGACAGCTGGTGATGATGGTTCCGTGCTGCTAGCTATACTCGATTGTTTACTCCAATCTAATTTTGTTTTGTGTGGTTTAGTGTCGGCGTAGGTGTAGAGAGAAAATGTAATACAAAATAATGGGTGTGTCAGTTCAAGTATGTAATATGCAATTAGAACGAAGGTATACAAACAACGGAACGGAACAAATGAGAAGCCGAATTGAGGAGACAAACAAAAAACTACGGCTACTACGTGAAAAGAAAATCTTAGATGTTGTGTTCGCAAAATTAAAACATCTGTTTAAAGTTGGCAGCTACTGCATGCGTTTGATGCCTTACGACTCCTTGCAGTGGGAAAAATCTCAGAGGCCACGTCAAAGTTGCTGTCCGGTTTTGAACGTCTCATTAGGCAAGTTGCAAACATGTTTTTGGAAGAACTTCCCGCACAGCATCATATTCGCTTACATTTATCAACACATCAGTGATGAATGGTTGAACGAGAGGTGTCTTCGAAAATGAATTAGATGTGCAGCCTGTCATCTGAGTCAAGAAAATAAATCCTCGTTTTCAAAGCTGGCATTAACTTCAACGAAAAAAAAAAACGGAAGAAAACAAAATGGCAGACCCTGGAAAAACGGCTTGTTTAAGATTCAATTCAAAGCGTTTCTATTTAAGCTTTGTATTCTTTGTTTTTGAGTGAATGACTTTAGCAAATCTACTACCTCCTTTACGGACAGGAAGTACACGCACAGATTTTATAGTTAAGGAAATGTATCATGTGTGTTAACATAAAAAAAGATAAAGGAAGATAGAGCCAAAACCGACGCAGGCAGTAACTCTCGATGAATGCGTTTAAAAGAAAATTTCCTGCCTTTCCCGTTTGAAGCGTACCACAAATAAAGCCAATGTTTACCAACAGCGAACTCCTTCTGAAACCCCGACTCACTGACAAACACCCATTATACCCGATGATATGCAAGAAGCCACAACAGGCCAACCTAATTAATTACTACCATCGCACAATGGCCCACAAGTATTCCGCAAACAAACCACTCCTTTTTTGAACTAACGTACTTCCTCATTCCATTACGAAACTCTTTGAGGATAATTGTTATTTGCCTTTCCCCCCGGAACCTAGAGTCGACAAACAACAAAAAATTCCTCTCAACCCCACCCTCTCGAAGAGGTACGGAAGTGTAAATCACCATTAGTACGGATGCTCTCAACTGTCAGGTGTGTTCCATTTGCACGCGCCCATGAGTTGTCATTGGCTGATGTTTACTTTTTCTGCCAGTCACTCTATCCTTATTTCGAAAATTTGCATCACAAAGATGATGAAACAAATAAAAGAAACACATACACAAACTTGAAGGATTGACATTCCAGTTCAACTAAAACGTCAAAAGAAATGAAAGGGACAGCAAAACTCCATTAACATAATAACAAAACCGGAGAAGCGTTCCTGTTTGCATAGTGCATCAAAAAATGGAATGACCAAAGAGGTTTAACTGTGAAAGAAAAATGCAAAATTGTATTTGACTTGGAAAAAAAGAACAGAGAAAAAGAAAGAGAGAAATATAGAAAGACAAAGTGTAGTTTGACAAGAGAAGAATGTCAACTGAAAGCTTAAAAAACGTTGATGCAAATAAAAACATGCTTTAGTTGAGTTGTTCCTTAGAAAATAGGAAACGGGAGTGCTTTTTTGTTTTATTATTTCGTTCAATCTTAAATATAGGGAGGAAACTATTCTTTCTGAACAAAAATACAAAGCATAATTGGTTTTGAACATTTTGATTTCTTTTTTTTTTCTTGCAACATAGAGAATTAAGAAAAAAAAAACTAAATTACTGAAACAAACATAACTCATTTGGCAAAATGTTGACAATTTTTTTAACTACAAAACTACTCCGTCATCGAACTTACGACTACTGTCACAGGGCGATGGATCGTTCGTGGGGCATCCTGTGGTGCTGTTTAGGACAGATGTTGCGTCTCCTGGCAATGGTCCACTGCAGAGACTGGTCGGTGTTGTGGATGGCTTTTCCGTTTCAATTGGTAGATTTATTGACGTTTGTGCTGTAATCGGTATTGGGGTGGATGGATTTTTCGGTGGCGATGATGCCGGTGTCTTGAATAACGGTGCGACAGTCATTTGCTCCAAGAACATGTCCAGTTGCTTAAGCGAGAGTGCATTGTGCAGAGTCTCCAGTGGACGAATTGGTGGCACGCCACCAAAGCCTTCAAGAACTGCTGATTAGATTTTGTAGTAGTTTTTTTTTTTTTTTTTTTGTATATACGGTAATCATCTACGGTATTAAGTATGTGGTGTAGGGAAATGAGTATGCAAAGCCTTTTAGTTGACACTAGTCGGCAAGTCGACACAGTTCAAGTTCAAACATTTTAAAAGAAGAAAACACTGTTTTGCAGTTGACGCTAGGTTTGTCTTTTCGAATATTAGATCGAAAATAAAGTTGTTCGAATTTAATTCAGCATGACTCGAATCAAGTTAAAGTTTCAGTAGGTATCAGGGTTCATCACCGAGATCTAATTTAATGGAAACAAGTTACATAATGTTTATTAGCAACAAAACAAGTAAAAACCATGAGGATGTGCATCTAGCTGTCAGACAGAGACGTATGTAATTCTTATTTTAATTTTTGGACGGAAAGTAGAACGCTTGTTGCGAAACCCAAGCTTCTATTAAGACGTTTCTGAAAGCCTTAACCAAGTCGAAATTGGTATATCTTATTTCCAAAAATTAATTCAAACATTTTCCAGGAGCTTTAGAATTTTTTTCATAAATTTGAGGGAAGCATGAATTCGAATACGTTTTTTATTGGATCTCAAATTCGTGTGAACTCTTCAAGTTTTATTTCGAAAATATGTGTTAACTTTTAGCTAGCAAGACAAATTCGAAGCTGAGCTATATGTGGGAGTATCTGTTCGAATTAAAAATCAATTTCATCGAAATTGATAGCATCACAGTTGAAATTAATTATTACTGACTTTGAAACAAGACCCTTATAAAGACGAAGGGAACTATAAAGAATTTGTTGGAGCTAGCACGAAATTAATGGAAACCTTACAAATGTTTTTCGAAATTTACTCCTGTCTTCTTACACCTGTTAAGGGAACACGTTTTATATTTTTTTGGTAGACTGATATGTAATTTGTTGACACTCTTTTGAGTTCAACAATGTTAGACAATTTATTCATATTTTGTTCTTCTTGCTATTTTATTTCGTTCTCATTGACCGTGAAAATACGCCAACTATGTCCAAGATAGAAACATTAGGGATCGATCCCAAAGTTCGATGGATTACTGAGGTTGTTATGTTATTGCAAATTATGAACAAGTAACAAAAGCAAAAACATAGTACCTACATCTACTGTAAATTGTTACTCGGTCATAAAAACAGAGCAAAACCACCTCCAACTTCACAAGCCAACATGACACTTTCTTTGGAGCAGTCATTAAACAATTTTTTTTTAACTTTCGTCACTTTCTCTCAGTTGTTCGCTTTTTGTTTTGTAAAAAGAATCAATTGGTAGAAATAACATTTGTAGAGAATTTTACAAAATATTGATCTTTCATTTCAATACCTACCTTAGAAAAATCTAAAACACTTTGCACACCTTTCCCCACAATATACTTGAAAAATAAATAGAAAACAAAAAATATACCTAAACTAAAAAAATAATACTGCTGCAACATTTTAGTGAAAACATTTACCTGATGGTGTTGCCGTACTTGGTATCATATCCCTCAAGTTGGGTGCTGATGAGCTGCCGCTAATTACTGCCGTACTAAATAAACTATTCGTGCTGGTGGCCATCTTTTTGCCAAAGCCTCCAAAGCCCAGCATTTTCATGTATGTCATCTGGCCGGCAATACTGTGCCTTTGGCGTCGAGACGATGCCGACGATGAGCTTGAAGTTGATGTCGGATTGTCTGTGGTGGTAGTGAGGTTTGTGTTCATGTGACGTGATTTAGTTTTATTTGCCAATATTGTTGGATGTGTAGTAAGTTTGTCATTTGTCATTGTGGCCGGTGTGAGCATAATTGTTGTCGTTGGTTTTACGTTGTTGTTGTTGTTGTTTTTGTTTCGTTTTATGGTGGTGGGAGTGGTAATGGGTTGATGGTGAGAATTATTATCGTTTGTTAATAAATTTGAAGCAAACACATTTAATGACATATTACACATAGACACGGATGACGACAATGCGGAGGCACAATAACAAATGGCGTTAGAATTGTTAGCTGCGCTATTGCACTCGCATGACATTCGACTGGAGGCCGTCACATCAGAGGACGAAGAGTCTAATGACTCAGGCGGTTCCAGCAGCAAAGGGAGCAACACATGATTGCCAATGTCGCCTGACAGTGGATAATCATCGTGCGATAGATGACGTGTAAGACGTTTACTACCACTACCTGCTGGTGGCTTTGTTATGGGAACTGGCAGCACTGTGTCCGATTCGGACTTTACCAACGGTGGGATTGACAGAAAACCCGCTGCATGCATAGCAGGTGGATCAGCAACAATTATTGAAGCATGGCACTCAATGTCGTGGGTTTGAATGGCTGCTGGCGCGGAGCACGAAAGCTGTGCATACTCTGAAGGGTCAGGCGGGGTGGCAAAAGCGCACTGCTCGGTAACCAGTGATTGCATTGAAGCGACATTGCTCTTAGGGCGGCTATTTGCGTCATGCAGAGTGTTTATATTATCCGCGCACGAAAGAGAGGTTAGACAGGTGTAGGAGAGGGGACGTTCGTTAGTTGCCAGTGGGGATATTTTGGGGAACAACTTCCTGCGGTGAACACTATTGTGAACACCCGCCACTGTATCCTCAGCCAGATCGAATTCGTCGGCCAGCAAATGCTTCGGCGGCAACGCATCTGGACTGCATGGATTCTTAGAGAAATCTATGTCGGATAGGGGCAATTCATTTGTTGAAGAATCGATTTTGAAGAAGGAGACGGAATCGGTTACGCGAATTTGAATCGCCGTGGGGTTAGTTGCACGAACGTTAGGTAGCTCATTGAATGGTGAAAGGTTCACTTTTTTGTTGGCAACTTCATCTGTTATCCACAATAGAACACAATATTAAGAAGCGCAACACAATATAGATGGATTAGACAAAAACAACAAAACAAATAAGTTCCGAAACACAAAGGACCAAATTTTAGCGGTAAATAAGGATGTGTCCGAAATGATCGACAGGGTAAATGAAATTCGATTCAAAATCAGAAAAGTTGAAATAAAAGAAAATATATGTTTGTTGTAATTAGAAGTTTGTAAATTGTTTTTTTGATTTTCGTTAGGCTTGATTGTGAAACAACAAAAAAAAAACAAAACCAAGTGTGAGTATGTGTGAAAAACAAAGTAGACAAGCACGATTGGTGATGTTAAATGACAAGCATTCCACAAAGGCATGCAAGGAGAAAGACGTCGGTCGCAGAGAAAGATAAATGCTGCTAAAGATAGTTATAGAATGATCTATTCGAAGCTCTTCGGAAAGTTATTCTAAGTCTACGGTTGGGCTCTTGAAATGAGAAATTCATGGACAGTTGCTGTCAGTTAAAACAATTGTCCATCCAGCGTTCTGACGTTTCAGCATAATCTAACTAAACGGCATAGTTGCGAAAAACCGGCCAAAACTTTACTACTTTTTGCGTCAACAAAATATATTTCATTTGGTTAGTTGCGTTTGACATTAACTATCATTCTTAAATTTAATTTGTTTGTGCAGTTCATGTCGGCAGCGAAAACAAGCTTTTCACACTGAAGAAAATTTTGTATCATCTGAATCAATTGGCACAGAAGAATAGATAACAATTCATGAAGCACCGAACTCTTAGCCTATTTTATTTTTTATTGTTTGACGTAATTATGACAACTAGGTCTGTTCATGATAACGCATTCGAAAATGTTTTGGCCAAATTTAGGAGAATGTGGCGAAAATATATGTTTTGTGTTTGAATACAGGTCAATATACATATTTTTGAGCAAGAATTTTCAGATTCTTGTGAATCTGATCTTTTACATATTTTGTGTCGCCAAATGGCTGCCTTTTGTCAAGGGAATACAAATCCGTATATCAGAATTCAGAATTGATGATGTCGGAAATTACGAAAAAAAAAAGATATTAAGTCAAGTTGCTTCAAATGGTAAGAAACAGCTGTCAAAGCGACAAAGTGAAATCGGAAACAGCGTTTTTAATGACATATGAAATTTGGAATGCATTTCATTTTGACACTATGACGTTGCAATTGACATACCAAACGTGAATAAACAGTGATTAACTCTACTCTTTTTGAGACGCAGTTCTATGCTATTTGAATGTTGAATTTATTTTGAGCTATCAGTTAGAAATCTCATATAGTTTTTCCAAAATCATATAAATAGTTTCGTTTGAATGGCCAATGTCAAACGAGTTTCAAAACAGTGGCACCCAATTCGACTTCGTCATTGACGGAATATTGACCATATTCGTCACATTGTTTTGATTGTTTAAAATTCATACAGCTCAGAAGAGCAATTCATTTTTATACTTTGTTGCGAAGGTGTTACTAATGGTCAGAAAGTAAAGACAGTTTCGGGTTACTCAGAGAATAACTATATACAATGCGAATGCATTCATTTGTTTCAACAAATACATTTTTTATGCCACGCAATCACTTGACAGTTTGTCGAGGAAAGTCGCTTTACAAAACAGTTCGTGTTGTCAAACCGACTTCGTTTTAGTTGCTGCTGGCGCAAGAGCCTACAGCGATGGTACAGTTTAATTGGTTTAATCTGTTTGCGCCACCAAATGACAGTGCAGATTTTTCCAAATCGATCTAAAAAGTCAATTTAAATTTTCAATTTCCAAAGAGTCGGGGAAGAGTCCAAAATCGAATCCCCCCATAATTCTCAGACGTACCATGCACCCCCAACATGTGTTCAGTGATTACGTCCAGTCAAGTGAGCACAAACAAATGAATTACCTACACCAAACTTATTTTTATTAAAATCAATCGCCCTTGTGCATTCCACATGAAGAAGACTTAAACAAAAAACAAATTATTCCAAATAGAAAACAATATAAGCAAACACAGGATCTGTTGAAAAATTCAAACCAAAATACATTGTGAAATGCTTAGGTCCATTTTATTCACTCGAAGTTGAACACAACTTCGGGATTTTTATATGGCAAACTTCCCAAGTTGTGTTCAACTTCGAGTGAATAAAATGGGCCTTAATGAGTTTCATGAACCAAACCGATAATGACACAAAGATTACACCTGACCAAATGAAATAGAAAAAGTCCTTACGTGCAGCACATAGAAGGATAGTAATGTAATTTATAAAATGACAGCAAAACACACTACGAATTTAGAATGGAAATAGAAAGAAAGATAACTAACAGAAAATGCGACAAGATATTTACGAAAGAGAAGATTGATTTAACTTTTGATTTAAGTGATAAGGATTGATATTTTGTTTGGAAACTATCTACTCTCAATATTGCCAAGTGCATCAAAAAATACTGAGAAGAATTTCTCCAACCAACTAGTAGTTGGGGAAATCCTTCTGCAATATTGCGAGGAGTTAGCTTTTGTTTGTGAAGAAGAAGAATACAGAGACGAGCAAAATGTGACGACAACAGATTTAAAGTAAAATACTTTCAGCCGAATACACGGAATTCCCGGCCAGATGCGTACATGTACAAACGATATAATAGATTTAATTGATTTGTTTAAATAGAATATTTTGTTTAAAAGTTATTAAATTATGTTTGCATATTTTTTTTTTTAAATATTGTATGGTAAAAAATAAAAGAAAATAAAATTGGAGAGAAAATAATCATAAATAACATTTACAGAACTTTGAATAAAAATAAGCGTCTCGTGGGAGGAAATAAAATCCATTTCAAAATTCGAAATAAAAAAGGGCTGCATATAGAATGTCGACAATCATATTTTTTACCTGCACCGAAAATAGGTGTTGTCGCTTTATTTCTCTAAGGGTAGTTCTGCAGAGATTACTTGCATTAGTTAAATGTTACAGCATTTGAGGTTGTTTTAGATAAGAGACGACATGAGTTCACAACAACTACGAGATTGGTTTGCACTTTTCTTTTCTATTCAATCACCCAAGTCAGTAAATTGCAAACGGATTGCCTATTTGTATGATAATGTACTTTTTGTTTCTTGTAAGACAAAAACAATTCTGATGCTTTGCACTAGTAAACCCACAGTTGTTGGTGCCCTACTGAGTCCCCCTTTTTTCAATGCCAATTGACGTCTTCCACCCAATCAAACTTGAACGAAAATTATTAGGTGAGTGCATTTCAGCGTAAAACATTAACCCTGATTGCATCTTTAACGTTATTACATGTGCTTCTACTACACGTCTATCACAGAATCCGCCGTATTCGAAAATGTTTGCTACGAATTTCGAAATTCGATTCTATGATAATTCTTTCGGGGTTCGTAGCAAAATTCCGAATACGACGGTTTCTGTGATAGACGTGATAGAGAAAAATCTTCTCAGTGTTGTGAACTCAATTGTTTAGGGTGTGCTCTTACACAATAAAACACACACGAAACAACACGAAACAGTTTCCCTCTTTACGCCAGTGCGCAATGTTAACAACAAAACGACAACACAACAGAGTATTAGGAAAATAACACTACATGCAACATTTTGAGTAAAGTTCAAAGGAAACCAAAGAAATAAAAAGTTACATTGCAATTAATAATATTAAAGTCGATTGCCACACTGTATTGAGGGTTCTTCTACAGAAACATTACACACCCGTCCATAACGACTTATCCCCAATACAGATTAAAATAAAATTCGTTTAGGAAACATCTCTCTCGCGCGCTCTCTTTCAAATGCAAGCGTTAATATGTTTATATCCCACCAACCGTTAACAAGTTATTAAATTTCCAATTTGCAGGCATACACACGAGAAACGAAATACATTACCTTTTGGCTTCTGGTGACGTTGTTCATAGGACCTTGACCGTGGCTCGCCGTCTGGACTCATGGATCTGTTAGCCTCTAGCGAGCCTGTTTGTTTGGCCTGTTGTGCGGCTAGTTCCTCGTTCAGTCGTTTAGCCAAGTCTTGTGCTTCATGACCCGACACCGTGTGATGAGAACCAATTGGAATGGGCTTGGATTTTAAGTGCTTCGAACGGAGCTCGGTTTTTGGCAGGGCGGCTAGTTCACTTTGTTCTTCGGGGGAGTTCTCCTAGGAAAATAATTTTTTTAATGAATAGGTATCTCAGATTTGTGTATAAAGAAACTCACGTCTGAGTGTGACTTCGAATGCGACTGGGGACTTTCATCCAGATTCAAGTCGTTCTCCTCATCAATCCGGGTCGGATTAGCATCATCGGGACTCTGTGAAACACGAATACCAACAGGTGGAGTCTTTTGAGGCAACAAAATATCACAATGCTACTTGGGAAATCGTTACGGTTTAACTTACAATATTCTTCGAGTGGGCCGAGTCATTGCGGCTGTGTGGCCTAAATCCAGGTCCTGGAGGAAGATTCTTCTGCACACAACAGTTGACACCCGGACTGAAGTGTAGCTCTACATGGAATCGCTCCTCCGAGCACGGATCCTTAGTGGGATCCTCATATAACATGATCACAATTTGCGACATGTAGTTGAGCTCGGAAACCATCGAGATGTAGTCCATGGCGCGACGCCATTGCTCATCAGTGAGCACGTTTAGTAGGCCGCCATAACGCAACACAGTCAACAACGAATGTACATGACTCTCACTGGTGAAGTATAAACGGGTGCGCACATGCCTACCAGGACTGGATACGCCATGGCTGTAGCGCGGATTCAATCGGTTCACACTCTCCTCGCCCACTTCTTCGATGTTTCGCTGAAGATCAGCTTTTACCTTCTTCAGTAAAGGCGTGCAAATGCCTTGTCCGATAGTTAGTTTCTCCTGAATTGTCAAGCCATACTCTTGAGGAATTACAATGTCAGCGAGATACTTGGCGTAGATGTACAACTCCTCGGCCTGATCGTACTGCAACGTGTGCTGATTGTGTTGAAGATCGTACTTGATGCAGTCATATATATCTGGAATCTTGGAGATATCAAATGTTTTACTCTTCGTCGAAAAATCCTTTTCAATCTTTTCCCAACGTCGGCCCATTAGATCCCATGTTTCTCCGTGGTACAGTATAGCGTCCTTCGTCTTCGGGTCGTCTTTCTTCACACTGATGATCGACATTAGTTCTTTGATCAGGGAATGCACGTGAGCACAACATTTTACTGGGTTTTTGACGAAATCCATCGCTTGGTTGATGCTTATACTGTTGCCGGGGTTGATGGCCTGACGATCCTCCTTGGTAAAGTCACGATCGATTTGCATAAGCTCGTGGAGCCGATTTTTCGCCCTAAAACAAAACAATTGCAAGACAATCTGCCAAATACAGTAACAGATTCGGACTTACATGTTCTGGTACTTGCTGGAATCACAGTCGTTGTCTAGCAGACCGTTTGTGTTGGCACTTTTTACCATTTGCACCAAGATCGGTGTGAGTTCGCCCTCGAGGGCAAGTAGGCCCTTCGCGAAGGCAGCTGCGGTCATTTGAACTCGTCCCTCATCGGAGGCGTAGATCTTTAAATCGTGACGAAACGTCGAATGCAACCTAAGACAGAATTGATCAGTGAAGTTACTGATTTGCGAAAGATATCTACCTTAATAGGCCGAGCCCCTGAGTGCCCGAGTAATCGTGTCTACCTTGCCCACCAGGGTACATGCACCGAAAGATTCTGCCCAATTCCTCGGCTTGAATTCGCCCAGCAGGAGTCAGCTCGCCGCCCCACTTCAGTATTAGCACCAGGGATGGTTCCTTTGGGGCATCTAGGCATACAAACAAATGATCACAATATTCGAATGTTTATAAAAATCTCAAGGAGAGTACATACTAGATTTCAAGGAATTACCGTCATCGGAACTAGAGCCACGAGGGCGTCCTTTCGGTTGGTACTTCATTTGGACCTTTCGATTGATGCCAGAGAAATGCCCGTACCTATGTGAAGGAATCAATCAGAGCTGAGCTGTTTTTCAATTATAATTTACTTACATTTCCAACACACTCTTGAGCTGCTCCAACTTGCCCTGCTTCTCCTCGATTTCTGAGTCAGCAGCCTTTGTTTGTATTTCAGCCAAGAGCGATCTAGCAATATCGAGAATCTCCTGCAGTTGCTTGGGTCTTTTCAGTTTCACATGCCCGTGCTTATAGCCGTCGTACTTCTCGAAAATTTCGAAGAACCTAAAAGCATACCCAACTCAGTTAAAACTAATACAGAACGTTAGAGAACCGATCTTACTTCGGGTGCCTGACTTCCACCTTCATTTTCTGTTTCGGAGTGCGATCTCCATGTCTTATCACAGCCACAACACAGCGTAGTTCCATCATTTTTCCAAAAGTCGTCGGCACTATCGGTGGATCGTCCAATTGAAACGGCACCGACCAAGGGATGTGCAGAGTTGGTGTTAATTCACGTAAAATCATGTTACCTAGTATCTTGGCACAGTCATCGTAGTATTTATTGGAATTCTTCACAAAACTAAATCCATTCACATCACATACAAACGACTTGCCGTTTGCTCTATGAAAAACAATGCAAGGTTAGAATGAAATTCAGAAGGGCCAGAGCAACACAAACCTCAGCAAATCGAAGCCACAAACGGTCTGTTTGAAGGCCAGGCACACTTTCCGTGAAATCAGCTTCTCGGCGTTGTTCAGAATTACTGGATATCGTATTTCTTTGCCTTCGCTATCGCGTTCAACTTTACCGTCAAGGGCTGGACTCTTTCTTGCCTCTGCGTGAGCGTAATCTGGACCAACGGTATAGACTTTAACGTCCGTACCTGAAAAATACACTGAGTTTTAAAAGTAATGTTTGAATCTTGGTCTATAAGAGCTAACTGGTCAGATGGGGAGATTGGTTTTTACCATAACACTTCTCTTATGAAAGGATTTGATTTTGTTTGAGTAAAGAATGAGCAAAGATGAATGAAATGCTGTTTTGTTTCTTAAGAGGATATCATGAATTTTGTTTAATTTCTGTTAACTTGTTTATAACAGTGCCAATTAGTAGTCTGAAAAGCAAGTGCGGATTATGTGTTTAATTTGCAAAATTGAAAAAGAAATTTAAACAAGAACATATAACGGGCAAACAAAGGGGCAAATTATAACATTGGTAAGCATTTGTTAAACGGGGTCTTACTGATTCAATTTGTAGTAGACCTCTGTCCAAACGAAACCATACACAAAATGCACAGTCATAGATTTGACAGTCTCTTTGATATTAGGACTGATCTAACAGGCCTTGAATGCTCTCTAACCAGACTTATATAATGATGCTAAAGCCCAATACAAAGTTTAGCAACGAGAAGGTTACAGCTAATAAAGTATTCATAACGCCGTTGATATAGATTTACCCACTCGGCGCCAATAGACCCTGTATGGGCTCAGGCAAGCGCAGGTTGTTAAGCTCGCTGTGTTTTGTCATATGCATGTATTTGAACGAGAACCTTACTTTCATACTTCCGGTTCAGTTCGAATTCATTCAAAAATTGCAAATCAATGGCCAATTATCAAGTTTACCAAAACTGAATTATGACAAAAATATATGAATTAAAAAAAAACACACACTTGCATAAACAAAAGAAAATCTACTCAACAAAACATGTACAAACAGAAATAAAAATCGAATGGTACTTACAAAACAGCAAGAAATAAGTTGTTTAAACGCATTGCTATACATTATGTAATAAATAATTATAATTTTTTGATTTACTTCAGCAATAAATACAAAACCAAACAACAGTGCACACAAAAATATACAAAAAACCGTGTCACTAACAAATGACAGCATTTTTATGCAGAACTAAAACAAATGTGGAAGAGAAGAGTCATCAAAAGGGATCGAAAACATTCAACTTACCATCGGTTGGCATAAAGTCTTCATAAATGAAGGAGCCAGTCTTCCTCACACGCGACTCTGGAGAGTAAACACTACTGCGGCTGCCAATCTGCGACGAAATTCAAAATCATTGTAAAAGGATACACTTTTCAGTGGTCTATAGACAACGAACCTTTCGAAAGAGCCTTTGGCTACCGCCACCAGCCGATGTTGGATAGTATATATAAATATTGTGATCCTCTGCAGAGACGGGCTTTTCCACGAATGGCTTATTGAATATGACTCCATTGACCTCTACATGATCCTCTGATTCAATCAATTCGTGCTCTTGTAAAGGTATAGAAAAGCGTTAGAGAGTTAGTTAGTATACGTGTCGAAATGCCAACTTACGTTTCGGATCCGGAGAGTCTCTATCGAGTACGGCATAGCGTGGTATCTCAATTCCCTCCCCCTCAAGAATCGCATACACTCGCCGACGGTCCTAAATAGAAAATTTCAGGCTTTTCTAGAAGTTATTTGGAATATAAATTAGACTACGACCTGTATATCATACTGCATGTGCAAATTATTGATCACAAACGGCTTTCGCAGCTGCGCGTACTGTATGGCTTTCTCCAAGGGGAAGCCTTTGGAATGGAATGATATGAGGCAGTCGACTATGTGCCATTTTTCCACGGGCTCCTGTAACAAAAAGGAAAGTACTTCATTACTGAAAAGAACTTTAGAGGATATGTATATGTGGTTCCTACCCTTAATATCACATCCTCTTCGAACACAACCATTTTAATGTACTCGAACTCTTGCAGTCGCGTCAGTATTTCTTTCATCGGCTTGGACTGTGTCTTTTTGGACATGGCACATACGCCAACGACAACTTGTTTGCCGGAGCTTGATGATATGCTACAGTCGGAGTCCATGCCATCGTTGCTCTCACCGCACATGTCAATGTCGCCCTGCAAAGTAAGAGAAGGACATTAATTACAATTGTAAGTACACAAGAAATGAGATAACAGAAAGAGTAATACCAAAATTGTTTACAAAGCACGCGTTAAGCTGTCGCTGCAATAAAAAAACTAAATGTTATACAGTAGCACAGTTCTTGGACCCTTAACCAACAAAACAAATGCATGCAGACAAAGAAAACAAACAATTCACTTGACAATTTACCACATAATGTCGAATACCCGAAGGCTAATAGTGTAACTCCTAAGTAAACAGGGTATTTGACTTATGAAGACTTAGAGAAGCTCAAAGCAACTGTTTACAAGTTTCGTAAATTGGCTGCAGTCAAAAAGAGCATAACTACTGAGAGTTTATCTCCAAAATAGTGCAACTTGGCTTCGGAAATACGGCTAGATGCCAGGCTTTGTAGTTGCCAGTTCTTAAAACGTGCGCATTAAATTAGAATCCGCGTTTTAGCTTGTTTAAAATCGGAGCAATTCCTTTCGATTTGTGAACTAGTTCAGTCGTTAAGTAAACAAGCCTTATTCCAACTACAAAAGTCGAATATAACTACCAAATCTGGAGTCCCTGTAGTCTTACTCGAGAACTTAGTCCCCATTCACAGCTACGAACTGAGAGCTTGAACATTGGGGACGTTCGGATTTCTAGTTTAGTAATTCTGACAGCTGACTGACTTGATGTATTTCAGTTTTTATAGGTCGTGATTGGTCACGTGAATAAATTTTTTTAGTCGAAGTTTAATGTCGTTTTCGATTTGACAAAAAATCAATTTTTTCTTTGATCGAGATTGCTTTTCATGTTCGATTTGCCACAAAAATCAATCTTTTTTTTGATCTCAGATCACTTTTGAGAAATCTCAATTTTTCCTCAGATTTTACACATACTTTCACTAACACCAATGTTTATGACACACAGCGTCGGTCACGAATTGTTTATCGTTGGAACGATTGCTTTTTTAACTGAATTATTTATTAAACGCGTATGGGATCGAGTTTTTATATTAAATTATTTCGAAATGCAGTACTATAAATGTGTGAAAATCAATTGAAATGGATTTCGAGTGCAAGTGTATATATGTTTTTTTTTGCCGCCAACTCAATACACACACATACCAATATAATTCAGATTTTATGTTCGATTTGCCAGCAGAAATCTGAAATCTCAGATCAAAATCTGAAAAGCCAAATCGAAAACGACATAAGAAGATGTAGCCGACAAATCTAGTCAACAATATCCTGCCTGCATTCTCAGTTGACATTTCGAAGTGTCAAAATTCAAAATTACCCACGAAACGATTCAAGTTGACTAGTCAACGCCTGCATATACCTGGCTCAGGCAAATCTGGTTGACGTGTTACATGAATAGAATATATGAATTTGAGTCCGAGAAGTGTCAGAATTTATTTCTAACCTAAGATTACACGTCAAAATTTGCCACGAAAAATGGCATGCGTAATCTTAGCTTAATTGAAACTCTTAAAGCACATAGCCTAAAATTATAAAACGCAACTGAAAAATGTAAATCTGACAGCTCGAATTCGAATGACATGAAGTGTCGGAATATACGAAGCAACAAATTTTGTTGTCACACTTACACGAATTGATCAAAGGGACATGTATATGTATAGTCAATAATGAAATGAGTTCCTCAAACAGGTGTATAAAGCTTGCAAACCGTTTAATGCGAATTTTAAGTGGAACTGATTTATGACAGTTTTGCACTACATGGGTCTACTTATTCCAAATTGAATTCAACTGAGTTCCGAAGTTGAATAAATTACCTAGTTTAATGGCCTCCAAGCTAATGTTTAAACTATTGTTTTACTTCGTAACGAAACGGTTTGTGTACAAAGTCTTTTTCTATTTGACTTACAAATGGCTTGCTTTGTAATCTTTCAAAGTAAGTGTCGTACGGCAAATGGTTTCCGCACTTGCTATAATAAGCATTTCATACACAAACCAACATTACACTATTCTTGTTCGGAAAATGGCACTACTCACCGAATAAAATCAATGATTGATAACAAATTAAATTTGCAATCAGAAACGAAGTGGCAATTAATAATCGTCATCAGTATTAAATCAAAGCAAATCTTTGCACTTAATTTACTAAATTCACACCAGAACTTTCTGCCAATCCATCATAAAAAAACCGATTTTCATGTGATATCAATTATTTATGCAGCCCAACAATTTAATTTCAAAAAAAACGCTGCCATAAAATCAGTTTTATCGTTCATCGCATTAATTCAAAGGCACAACGAACAACAATATTTATGATAAAGAGATTATCGAAACGAAGGAGCTAGAAAAGTTTATTTTAATAGTAGCATTTAATAGTACAACCTTAAATACTGAATCACTATCCCCATTATGAAAGAAGACATTCGCATCATGAGATCGCCGAGATTATTATTGAAAAATAGATTCGCTACCTTGCACTTGATATTTTGTGTGGAAAGAAGCAATTCAAATTCATTTAATTCACAATGCGAAACGTAAATAAATTGTTTGATAGAGTCATTTCAATCAACAATGTTGGATTTGTTTGCCACAAAATTTGGTTATTTTGAAAAGCGTCTTCCATCGCAAAAAAATCGATTTGAAATAAAACTTAAAAGTAGATGAATACAACTAACTGCGACTGTTTAGTTACTAGTCATTGTCATACGCCGTCCATATTTTTTGAGGTCTGCACATACAAGGTATTTGAAGTGAGAATTATTGTTTTTATTTCATTCAATTAAATTAGACAATGCACAGAAGTTTTCGGGACGGAGGAGTACTTACTAATCGATTCAAGTTATACGCATACACCCGTAAGAAGTTGCAGAAACCAAATGGAAAATTAATTGTTTTCTCAGTTAGTTGCTAAATTCTCTCAAACAATAGGACAAAAAGTAATAATTTTCCGACAGAAATTGTAACCCGATTTAAGCTATTGTTACTCATCCTTTACGCAATTCGTTCGGTTTTTTCTTCGGGAGGTCAAACTGTTAACTGTGCTACTGTAAGTTTGTGCACATCTCAAATTTTACTACATTTTTTTGTTTGTATTTGCCAGCACGTGCTCATCTTTAAACAAATATTGGCTGGGAACACATTATCCCGAATTAAAACGATGATTGTTGTTGCTATATAGATGTTGCACAAATTTAGATGGCATAATAGACAATCATCTTATCGAATAAATTCAGCTGCGTTTTTATCTTTTTGCTCTTGTGACACAGAATTGGGCCACAGACACGCCAACCATTTATAAAAATTAAGTTTTACCAATAAATGGAAATAAACACATTTTTGTTTACTTACATAATGTTTTGCAACACGCCCACTTTTTGTGGGCGTTTTTCTTTGAGCAAGCAAAACATGGTAAACGTTTACAAGAAGTTGTTATATTCCCTTCATTTATGAGTTTGTCTGCATATGGCTGTCATGAACAACTATTTCCTATTCCCATTGTCATTGAGTCTCATCCATGGAAAAACTATTTTTCAAACTTTTGTTTAATTCAGTTTTAATTCATTTTGTTCTAAACACTGTCATTTCAATTTGTTTGTTTTGCAAAGTGTTTCAACATGGACTACAGAACGGAATGAAAAAAAAGTGTTTGTGACAAAGGACAATGGGATAAGGGGTGAATTAACGATTGGAAGAAGCTAGCGTTCTCCTCATTTGGCTTACTTTTATGGGTTAAGGCGGTGAGACCTTTTTAAAATATTTAGATTGAAGTCAAAGATATGAAGCTGGAAATACATTTGCCATAAAATTATTGTTGTATAAAGAATTTGCCAACAACTCCCTTTCTAGAAAACTTTTAAAATATTAGGTTCGTTCGGATACTTTTTTGCAAACGTAAAATTATTTTAAATTTTGCTAAGAAACTGTGCGAATGCGACCACGTACCTACTAAGAAAATTTTAAAAAATGAGAGAGAAATCCATTTCCCCTCTTTTAATTTTTTCGTAATTTTCTACTCGCCGAATTTCGACTTACTGAAAAATGAAAAATGAAAACTGCCAACTGAGTGACAGCTCAAAAGTTTAAGTAGAACTCTATTTGTTTTCGCCTTCAACGACGTCAGAGGAACAAGCTATAACTGAATGTTCTCCTAAAACATATTAGCGCATTCAAAATGGAAAGATTAATAGATATTAAGCTCGTAAAATATTCAGTTCCAACTTATTTTGTAGATGCTGCATTTAACGATAAAGTCAAAATGACATTTCTTAAACTTTTTGCAAGAAAACCGGTCAGGTACTTCTCTTGAAATTGAGAGACCTCCCTCGATTTTAGAGATTTGACATTTTTCTTTTTTCTATGCCGAAAGTACACGAACGGACTTTGCGGTGTAATAAAAACTAAATGTTGCTTTATCAAACTGTTTGTTATGTCAGAGAGATTAATACGGATTGGGTGAGCAATTTTAAAACTGCTCACCCAACTCGTACCATACCAGTTACAGATCATTTTATTTTATACAATAATTAAACCAAATGACGTTAGAGTGGCAGCCAAATGATGCAACAAACGAGGAATTGTAGCTCTATGTTGTGTATTTTTTGTACAAAAAATGCTAAATTAAAACCCAATGTCAACGGATAAGGCGCATTACAAGTTCACTTGTCATTTTGCAAATCCGTCTTGTTTGTGATGGTGACACATAATCCTAAGTGCTTACATCTCTGGTTACTTAATGTGACCTTCTTGTATCATTCTGTAAATTAAATTTGCTAGTCCCCCACGTGATGTAAAATAAATAAGAAAAATGAAATGAAATATCTATTATTTAAAACACGACTGCCATCTAATTAGCACATTAATGTCCGAAGCGATATAACGAGCACTGGAAACGCCGACAGATAATAACAGTTTACAAACTATTGTTGTATTGTGACAAAGTTAGCTTAGCGCATTTACTTCATCTAATCAGCATCAAACTTCCTGTGGGGCATCATCTACTATATGACATTTATTTATTACCCGAAGTGTGTTAAAAACGGGGCCTTTTGAATTTTTATGACGCTTTTGTGGAGTTATACAATGTCACTTTTCATAATCATCATTACTTTCAAACTACCCATCAGGTAGGCCAGAGATATCTTACAATAATTGACACCTACATATTGTGCCCCGTTGACCTTTAAAACCAGCTTCAAGTTCAGTGCCAACAGGTATTTAAACAGCCGATAATCGAAGGAATGTGATCCAGAAAATAGCCCATTACGATAGTCACAAACTAAAAAACGCAAACGTCTCAGATGATAATTGTCATACATGATCCTTAGGACGGACTTTGTGCATATACTTGATCTCCTGAAATAGAATTTTATGGCCTGTTTGGGCTTTTCGAGAGGTAGAAGTTAAAGAACAAAAAAACAGAATTTCTGTTTAGACAGAGACACCAGTTATATACGGAAGACCTACTTATATACAGCAACTCGTGACGTGTTGTCTTAAATTTTAGATTTAAAATATGTTATTAAATCAGCCGTGAAGCCCGATGTCTATAAAATAAATTACTTCAGCACTTACATTATCTACTTAACAAAAAGCACCGCCCCTCTACTTTGCAGCAACAACTGTAGCTGCTTTACTATACTGTGAGCAGAAACTACCTTTAATCGGTTTTCTGAAACAGGCTCCACCCTCCACAGTTGGAAATCCACTATCGACATATACGATGAATTATTTTCTACGACTATGTCTCAGCTTGTTCCTATTTAGTCTTTTCTTTCACACCTACTTAAATCGCCGCTAATTGGCGGTCATCACTTTGCGCTCGCCACACGTCACGACTCAGATACCGATTTTAAGGTACAAAATATGTACAACCATTTGACTTTGTCAATTTAGGAAGTTGTGTCTTGTATCGCTGGCCAAAGTATATTAACATTTAAATTAAAATTTATTGCCGACCATTTAAAACAACACACAAACAAAGTCGATGTAGTACCATCACTTGTTCGTTAAAAACAGAAAAAAAAGCCTAATCTCAGAGTTACGTCATAATACACTTTGAAAAAAAAAAAGTACACACAAACTCTATACGTCCAAAAGATACACTATCTGTGGCTTAATTCGAACGCCCCTCCAGTGTAAACACTCATTTATCTCCCAACTGATAACACCCGACAGGTAAAAGGAGCCAACGTTCTGGCAGAGAATGCTTATCGAAAGTTTCCAATCTATCTTCGCACGCTCCAATTTTTGACATTGAAAAATCATCACGACACATCACATATACAAAAGCGCGAGGGACGATAAAATTCGAAACATTTCAATCATTTTATGAAATATCTTTTTGAAAAACATTCCTCCACAAAAAAAAAGAGAAAGCACTATAAATAAACTCGTCGTACATTTAGGCAATCATCACAGTAACAGATGTCATCGGTTTCTTCCTCGTCTTCAGCGTCTTCCTCGCCAGGCGTATCCGAATGGACATCAGTATCGATAACTCTTTGATCGACACCATCACGCAAGCGACGACGACGCCTGCGATTCAGATTCTTAATACGCCACCAGTCTCCTAGCCACGACCACTCCATTTACGCGGCAGACAAATGCAATCTGTCAAAGTGTCGTTTGTTTTGGACGTTTTGTACTACTAAGACAGCGCGATTCAACAACAATGAGACAAAGAATGCTCGCATACGCGTTACGGATTCCCGCCGCGACACACAAGCCGAATGCTGCTATGCTACAGAACTTGACGTTTCCGCTTCCGAAATGCCACTGATTCTATGAACACTCGCGTTGTAAAATACCCGAACGTTAATTGATCGCTACGCTGTGAGCTTGAAGAGATATGAAGGCCGCTTTGACGAGCGACGACTGACTAGCCCGCTCCGAGTGAGCTGTCTCTCTGTGAGCACAAGACAAAGTGGGTGGCGGTATTTGTTTTTTCTTTTTTTTTTTTTCTTGTTCGACGGCTGCATTGATATAGGGGTTGAGGGTAAATTGTCAAAGTGATACAAGTGAATTGGTTATTACATCATTTGCGTTGATACAGCATACAAAGCAATCGAAGCAAAGTCATCGATAGAAATTGAGAACAATTTAATGTTTTCAATTGACAAAGAGGCAATCGGGGGTAGAGATAGTGAAAGCAGAACAATGCCCATAAAATAAAAGCTAAATGTGTACGAAGCAACAACTTACGAGAATTAATTTTTAAATTGTTATCGTTGGGCGATAACAAACTGATTACAATCAGTGTCAACTGGTTGAGTAAACAACTGTTTTAAACAATGGGACGCCACTTTTTGGCGAGGGGTGCCAACGGATCGTGTGGGCAAATTGTATCAAATTATTAGGCTGACAAACTCGTATTTATTGGACAGTGTGTGGAGAAAGTTTTCATACACAAGAGTAGTTACAATACAATACATACTTGGAAATTGTAGTTGACAGAGGTGTTGTTGTTAGGAGGACCACATCAACAAAAAACACAGCCTTGCCGGAAAACATTATTCAGTAGGTATTTTTTTCCTCATACTGAACTTTTGAAAGATTAAGAAGACACAAGGTAGGTAGGTAGGTAGAAGTGGCGGTCCAGCTTAGTAGCACTGTGATGTGCCTTTTTGTTACCACTACTCGTGTTACCTAGTTTGTGATGTTTGTTAAGGGTGTGAAGCATTCGGTGCCTATATCCAACCTGTGGAGTTGAGGAAACGTATTATGTCTGATATCTCTTTACTCGAAATGTCGCTAAGGTTGTCGAAAAAAGGTTGGTTCAGTGTGCGCAGTCTGGCTCTTGCTAGTGCCGGACATTTGCTGAGAAAATGGAAGAGAGTTTCTTTCTCATGTATATTCCCGCAACTGCGGCAGTGAGTGTTGTGTGGGATCCCGAGCTTGGCCGCATGGTCTCCAATTGGCCAATGCCCCGTGATTATTGCCGTCATTCTAGCGATATCTGGGCGGGTTCCTTGTTCTGTTTTGATCGTATATGGGCCATATCTTCCTTGATATGACGCAGTTGGTCAACCCCTCCCATTAGAGATTGGCTTTCTGCAGGAAATGTGAATGAATTTGTCCTTTGACCACTCCTAGTGGAACGTGAACACTTGCCGCGAGTGAGCTGTGCAGAGCTGACCCCCTTCTGGCCAGCTCATCTGCACGCTCGTTACCTATTATATCACTATGCCCTGGTACCCAGAGAAGTGTGACACTGAAACGTTCACCCAGACGGGCAAGCTCGTTCCGGCACTCCAGCACTAATTTAGAGGATATGGTAGCCGAATTTATGGCTTTGATGGCGGTTTGGCTATCTATAAGAACACACAAAAGGAGAGAAAGACTCGAGAAACCGACAAAATTTGGAAGGAACAGCAAAATAGATTACGTCGCGCTGTAGTGGTTTCAGTTTTATTATTACTTTACTTCCCAACAGGAAAAAAAGAATAATGTCTCCCGAAGAGTATGTTCAGAATATACTGTTAGAATTCAAATGTATAAACAATCACTTAAAAGAGCCTAAGGATGAAGCTAAATCAATGTCGAACCAAACTGTTTTGTAAACACGTTATTCTCTCAAAACGAGAAAGGAATTATCAGTTACCGATCTTCAACCCCAATTTATAAACGAGAAACATTTTACTCATCGCTTTTCCCGCGTTCGACATTTGTAGAAAACAGCTCCATCTGTTGTGGTTGTCTGAATAGGTCTGTTCGCGTACTTTCCCAAGGCAGGCACTAAGAAACTGTCAAACTTAAGAAATTGAGCGAAGCTCTCTAATGCCGTTTTCAGATGGGAAGAAAGAAGCATCCGGGAGTTCGGAATCGAAAAATCACTTCCGAAATCGATCAGTTGGCACAGAAAAAAAAAACCCTCCTGGTCATTCTGAAAAGAGAATCTCGCTTCTCGATTTGAAGTCAGAGTCCACTAAAGAAGTGGAATTTATGTGATTTATGTATTTTATTCATTTAACAGGAGCCGTAGAGTATTTTGAGGCATTTGACCGAAACTTTTGAAGACTCAATCAGAAATATTGTTCTTGTTCCACTGGAATACAGAAAGAGTGGAACCGAGACTTCGAGGTACTTTAATGTCATTTTCCATTGGTTTCGCCGGGAATCCACACGGCTAATAGCCGTGTTTTATTATCAGCCATGATCTATATAGATCATCGATTTACATGCACTTACAACAACAGCATATGATCCTGCTTCTCATCGAGATCATGAACCATGATCTGAAAATTATTTCTACTTTTGCTCGCAGCGCTGTTTGGCGCTGTTTGTTTCTTTCTTGAATGTTGGTGTGCCTGTAAAAGATAGCCACACAGTCACGTTGCCAGACTAAAAAATTCAATACTCTTCATAGCACAAAAAATCAATAAGCATTTTTTTACATCCAATAAATTTCGCGCCCTTGGAGATTTTGCTTTTTAATTCTGTAAAGGTTTGTCATACCAGCGAAATATTCCATAATTTTTTAAGTAAATTTTTAACAAAAAATGTTTATGAAATGTGTCGCTGTCGCAGTTCGTAAATAATTATTGTTTCACAAGTTTTCCGGCAGAAAGTGATAGTTGTTTTTTGTTTTTACATAAAGTACAAATCAGGTACAAATGTCCAGAAAATCTCGGAATATCTAATGAAAAATGTAAACTAGCAGGCTGCATAAATTTAAACTATTTTATAACTGCAACTGTTTTCGCCGAGTTTTTTTGGACATACAACTTTAAATTTACGTGAAGTTCCGATTTTATTTTAACATTCAAACGTATTTTGTGTGTGTGCAGAGAGAGAATTATGGTATTATTATGAAAAGTATAATGCTTTGTCTAAGAATTATTCCAATCTAAGCGGACCAGATGTGTAAACTGCGGTTTTCATTATATTTCGAACTGATTGTAAACACTTTAAATAAGTTCTTAAAAAACTATCACCTTCAAAAATTAAAAATGATTAATTTGACTGATATGGCAACACCCCCGACAAGCAAGTGAAATGTCGTTGTACAGAATGTTTGCAATATGGCTGGTAGCATGGTCGTCTTTTGAAAGCAACTGTTGCCACAACTCGCCTATGATCCGTATTGTTTTATTTTCGTGATCTGATTCGGATCAGATCACGCTGATAACAAAACACGGCTATTATGTAGTCCCATGGAACAAGAAAACTGCTTCTGGTTAAATCCATAAAAGTATTGGTGAAATGCCAGAAAAATCAGCTGAATTCTATAAAATACACAAACTACACTTACATATGTGAGTGCTTCTTTTTTTGTGCCGATGGAACGGACGCTTCTTTTGCACAACGGAAAACGACATAAGCCGCTTACATTTTTGACATCTACCTGCTAGTGTTAAAAATAAAACAGCATATATTAAAGATGCGTTTACAATTTTTTTTTTTTTGCGTACATTTGACTTTCAAAGAGGGATTTTGAATTTGTTTGTTGTTAACTTTATGTATTTGACATATTTATCAGTACCTGTCGGTTGAAATTTTCTGAGCTGTTTCGAGCCAAGAGAGTTACTAACCTATTTCACGTGTTCTAAGGTTCCAGTAGTATGTTATAAACCAAACCACTTATTCCGTTTTACGCATTCTATTCATAAGTGTTAAGTGTTCTTCAAAATCGAATTCGAGATAAAATATCGTGGACTAGCAGTGTCTACTTCATCGCAAACTGAATTCTATCGATTTTATGAGTAAACACAAAAACTAACTCAGTCTCAACCTGAAAGCTAATAATTTTAAATTTTTACCATGTGCTGCTCGTTTATGTAAGAAAAATAATTGTTTAGCTGCACTTAATATGTGCATTAGTGAGAACAGCATGTATAAGTAATCTTCGAAAGCAAACACGACTACGAATATTATTGCGATTATTTTCTATAAGTGTTTAACTACAGACGTCATTAGATAAGTACTAGATAGATACCAATAGCGCAATTATTCAATTGTTTGCTCAGTGAGCACGCGCTCGCTCTTCCTTCGTGTTAATGGAAATGTTACTGCTGATTGGACCTCAACAAAACATATAAGTCACCATCTCCAACGCAGATGTTTAACGAAACAAATTTTGGAACAATAATCGTAAGGTCAACAAATGACATACTAAGTAGTCTTTCTTCTTTAAAAAAATATAGTTCGATAGTTTCAAAAATCACCAGCCTTATTTATAAACTCAACGTAAAGTCTGCTTATCTCTACGCACCCTCTAAAATGCCCTTACGCAGGAAAATGTTATTTATAAAGTTTTTTCGAACTTAAGAAACGTTGCTTTAAGGCTGCGTAAGTTAAACTCGAAAATTTGCGTTTAGACTTTAGAGGCTGCGTAGAGCTTACGTAAATGTGTTTTTGCATCAAATGTCATTTGGTCGTCGTCGAATTGTAAACAAAACCAAAAAGTGAAATTCATTTTTGTTTGTTCGTTCATTTCGCATGCTGTGCAAAATTTCTGTCAAACGAATTTCGTTTGCATATGCAATTATAAGAAATTATATTTAATAAATACAAATATATAAAATATTGTGCATTTGTGATATAATTTCTTCTACTTCAGTTTTGTTGCTTGTGGGGAATGTCTTAGGATGTGTGTGAATATGTCTACAAGTAGTGGTCTGGCATTGGATTTGGCGGTGGTTGGTAGAATAGAAATAGGAATCAATATGGATATAGGAAGACACAATAGATATATGATTGCAGTTTGATATTTCAGCAGTACCCTCGAAGACTTTTCGGAATTGTTTTAGATAATTTGACTTTTTATTGTGTAACAGATAATCAGAGCTGATGTCGGTTTCAGGGCAAAAAGGTAATAGATTTCTTTGTTTTCTGTAATAGTTCATCGAAATTCTTACCTATTTAGACACAAACCTCGTTTAGTAAAATTACCACGGGAAAATGTTTATAAATCACAATTTCAGAAAAGTCACGTAGAGGCTGCGTAAATCTTTACGCGATGTTTAACTAAACAGCATCATAGAGGCGTCGTAAGGGAATCTAATAAATACGGCTGCACATGTTTATCAAAATTTACAACACTGTTAAGTATATGCATATTGCTGTGTTCATTATGACTTTAAGGTTAGTACGCTACTCAATTTTATCTGCTCTCCCACTTTTCTCTCCAAACATAAGCTAAAATCATAGCTAAATTTTAACATAGAACACGAAGTGAATAATGTAGTATCGGCATTCGGCACTGTGCGACACTTGACTATATTAAATGTAAAGAAAAAAATAAAAATAGTTGGCGCAACAGGCCTGTAGGGAACCCGGGCTTAGCTTCTCACAAGTCACAATCATTCGTGTTGTGTGGGTTTTTTTTCATTTTTGGAACGAATGCAAGGGATCTACAATTTTATGCCGACTCCAAACGGCCGATTGAGAAGCTCTTTCAAGACATTTATACTCTCGGATGTTTGTCAGACGTTCGCGAGAGGTGGCGCAATGAAAAAAACCCTGAGTTGGAATTTGTTTTTTTGTTGCGGGATTCGAACCTGGGACCCCTCGCTTAGTAGTCTAACACACTAACCACTAAGCCACTGCGCATGTACAACATTGAAAACACAATCACACCATACAAAATGTAAAATATGTACTGAAAATAAAGTCGATTGATACTGAACTTCTGAGCAATCGGTTGTTTTATATTGGGTCTCTACAGATAAGTGTCAAACAGCTGTTCTTTTAACATAACTTACTTTTAAAGTTCAACTGTCTCTAATTTCAACCATTTCCAATTCTATGTACTAATCATTGAGGCATTCATTCAAAAATAAACATCCTTGCTTACTTCTCCCATTCTCCGCAATACAAAAATGCAACAGAACAACAGAAAAAAACGATGTCAAAATTTAGCTTAAGAAAATATCCTGACCCACTAAATGGGCGCGCTAAATTTTGACAGATATATAAAGGGAATTCTGAAACAACGAGTATGATTATTTAGGTCGAGCAGCGTACCACTCTAATAAGGCCCATTTTATTCACTCGAAGTTGAACACAACTTGGGGATTTTTATATGGGAAACTTCCCAAGTTGTGTTCAACTTCGAGTAAATAAAACGGGCCTTAATGGGTTTGCTTAAATTTAGCTCAGCTAAATTTTGGAGAGAATTTTGCTTTAACAAATAAAGTACGCTATTTTAGCTGCTCTCCAACTTTACTCTTCAAAGATTAGATGAAATCTTATCTAAATTTTGACGTAAAGTACGCTATGGATAAGGGTCACAGGAAACAGCTGACGAAAATTTAGCTCGAGCAGCGTACTTTACAAAGCATTAGGTGTGAAAGCCTCCAAGGGGATTTTTACCGTAAAATTAAACAAACGAAGTAAAAAAAAGTCCGTGAAGCTGGAGTGTTTTTTGTTTTTCTATGGCACGAAATGTGACGACGATAAAGTACCTAAAAGTCTGACAGCTGGCTGACTTGATGAGTATGAGTTGTGATTAGCCCAGATCGGTCACATGAACAGCTTTTTTAGTTGGCGTTTACGGAGGGGTAGCTGAGGTGAAGAGTTAACTGAGTACTAAGTTCACAGTTCGCATTTTTCTGTCTTAGGAAGTTTGACGTTACAAGTCAAGCTAGTTTTTTTGCGTTCACGGTTTAAACAAAATGCGCCTACCTATTAATCATTTTTAACCTTCACACTAAATATTTTCTGAGTCACAATATGCAATTTTGTATGGAAAACTTTGCCATTGTGAGTTCGACAAATTTAGCATTGACACTAAAAATGATTATTAGTACCGCGAAATTAAGCCGCGGTAGTATCGGTATGTAGCGCTGTCATAGTTTAAATATAAAGATTACATACATATAACGTGAATTCTGCGCCTCTGTAGCGTGTAGTAGCGGCTATAGTACATATTATCCAACGTTTAACTTTTTGCAGCACGACATGTTTCAAAAACAATGGAAATAAATTTCAATTTTTTGCTCAGTGGCGATAATTTGAAATATAGCTAGTTCAATGTATGTACTTCAAAATTATAATAAATGCAGGTGGAAGTTTGCGATCTAGAAAAACGAATAGAATTGGTAAAACAAAGAGATTTCATGGAATCTTTGTCATCTATTTTATAAAAATACAACAAAGAAAGAACAACAGTTTGTTTGAATTTGGCATATCGCGCTACTTCATTGTATATACTTTCCGCGGTACTAATAATCATTTTTAGTGTCCAGACTAAATTTTTCGAGCTCACAATGGCGAAAATTTCCATACAAAATTGCATATTGTAACCTAGGAAATATTTAGTGTGAAGGTTAAAAATGATTATTGGTAAGGCCCTTTTTGTTTGTGCAGCGCCACATCATTTGTGAGATTGTACTACCGCCGCATACCGCTGCTACCGCGACATCATTCCGCTGTACTAATAATCATTTTTAGCCATTGTGAGTTCGAAAAATTTAGCCTGGACACTAAAAATGATTATTACCGCGTATTGTGTTTAGGCAGTCACGTTACAATTAATCCAGACCAATCTAGTCGACTTAAGATTTTAATGAAATGACTTTAGTTTTATTTGAAAAATCATCCTTTCGTTTTCGATGTGGCACTAAGTAAGCAAAAGCGATTGGTCGTTTTTAGCTTATTTACTCTCATGTAATCTTTTTTGAATTCTCATGTAATCATACACCATTGTGTAGGTTTCTATATCCAGAGTGAATGCTAAATTCAGTTGCACTTGTAAGTTGAATTTTGATTCGCTTTTTCTAACTGTGCTGATCGTTTGTTTTTTTCGCAAACGAAAAACCAATGTTTTTGGTAATCGAACCCTATTTCAGATTTTAAACTTTTTTTTAAATTGAGATGATCAAGTTCATAGAGGTTAAAGACTAGCTGAAAAAAAATTGGCAACAAAGTAAACTATTTAATTGAACACAAATTAATACACCAGTTTCGTTTGGCATTTGTGTATAAATTGAAAAAATAGTTTAATTCAGAATTGAGAATGTTTACCTATTTAAGATAAAGCGGTATATGCAAGATTGTACTGAATACATCTCTGTCGAAAGTGTGATCTTCAGTACCAAATTGTACTAGAGCCTATTTCTTTGTCTTGTGAAGTAACCGTATGCCACTGTTAACTATTTTCGTTTTAAATACTCCACTGACCGTCGTTTTTTAAATATAAGGATTAATATGTTGAAATTTACAATTCTCCTATGCAGCAACCCGAAATAAATGTGCCAGTGTAACTAAACGTAGGTACATAAAACTTGAGATTCTGCGAAAAATCAGAATTATGTACTATAATTTTTTTTTTAATAATATAGCACACTTAAGCAACGCATTATTATGTAAATAAAACAAGAACAACACTCACTTCTTCCAAAATCACTGACACAGGCCGAGACCAAAATGACGAGGTCATCATGTGTTTGAAAATTAAACAAGCTGCGCATGGACTACGAGAAAAAAAAACAAAAGCACGCTAGTAAATTTCTAGCTTCTTCTCTCAATGGAAGTCTACAAACTTTTGCGGCATCGGTCGTTATGACAGTCACAGGGTAAGCGTACCTTTATGCAATCAAAATCAATTTAATTAGCTTCCTTAAACAAATCGCATGTTATCAGTTGCTACTTTGTTTACAACCCACACATCCGCATTCCGGAAAAAGCGAAATAGTTTTCTTTCTTTTATTAATGTTATCAATGAAATGCAAGCAATCTGTTAATAACAATATTAAAAAAGAGACCAGCAACAAAAATCGAGCAGAAAACAAGAACGCAACATAAAGAACAAATAAATTCACCCCGTAGGAGAATGAGGAAGATCTCATATCCAAATGTGGCGGAGGAATCGATTCTAGAAGAGAAAGAGAAAAAGATTTGTTTTTTGTTTATTTTAGAGCAAACCAACAGATAGATAAACAAGATTAGCAATTGCGCAATTGTATTGGTTAGGCTACGAGCAATTTTGTTTGCTTTTTGAAAATATGCATAAACGTGAATGGATTGCGATTAAAAAGCGTTCTTTTTTTACCAACCGGATAGATTAGGTGATGAATACACGTGCGGTATCGGCTTAAGGGTGGTGCGGCTTTTGTGTGGTTGATTGGGCGGTGCCGTCGATAGAGCTGATTGTGATGTGAATCTATCGAAACTGTTCCCCATCGCGTAACGTTAACGATATTCAGTTCAAGTGCTTCCGATCGATAGTAGCACTGTTTTTTGACACTTTATGCACGATTTTAACGAAAATGTTTCTCGCGCTTTTTTCAGCACTGCGTTTTCGAGAAATACAAACAGAAACAGATGTACGGATGCGATAAGCAATGATGGACAGAATGGGACGCACACGGAATGGCAATGGTTATTTTTAAGTCGGATATATAGTTAGGTGCATTTGAGTTTGAGGGTTAACATATTTTCAGCTGCAAATTGTGGCAGGCGGAGGTGGTTAGAAATACTTAGTGCCAAAGCTGTCCTGTCTGTGTCTGAGTGTAGTCGTCGTTTGGTGTTTGGATGATAATAAAAACTGAAACAGACTGCAAAAGTATTTGTTATTAGTTACCCTAGACTAGATTAGTAAGGAGGGGCAGTAGCTCAAAGTCCTCTACACCAGCGTTTCCCAAATGGTGTTCCGCGAAGGGTAAAAGGGGTTCCGTAGAAAAAAAATAATCGTGCCGTCGCGGCGCACCGAAATTCATCATCAAACAAATTCATACCTACATCTAGTCATCCGCGAAAAAAATATTTTGAATTTTTTGTGTCGGTGTCACAATGTGTTGTGGATTGGGAAGAATGCCATGTGGGTACACACACTTGTGTATGTACATTATGTAGGTAGATGCTGTTTTAGCTATTCAAATTCAAACAAAACTGCATGTCAATTGGTTACAACGGATACGTAACGGGAGTTTTTCTTATTTGTTCCACACCGCACTTCAAGGAACGATGTTTTCTGTTAATATCAATATGGGGGTCCGCCAAAAAAAGTTTGATCATTTAGGGTTCCGTGGCCGAAAAAAATTGGGAACCCCTGCGTCTACACAAGACATTCGACTTCAAGCTCCGTTGGCTTCTGTAAGCCAGTTCTCACTGTCTATCTCTATACCATTAAAAAAGAAGTGTTTCACTGCCATACATACATACATCTGACAATCGATTTTCAAGTGAACAATGTAAGCGAAGAAGGTTGCCGGGTTTCATGGCAACTTTCATGAGCGTTTTAGTTTCGCATATACTTTTTGAAATCGATAATTGACGCTATTTACGAAAAAATGTAAACATAACCTCCCTGCCAATTAAAATGTCAGCCGTAATAGTATTTCGATTTCGAATACAAACCAAATGGACATCAACCCTTGCTAAAGAGTTGTCGGAGGTAAACAATTAAGGCCCATTTTATTCACTCAAAGTTGAACACAACTCGGGGAGTTTTCCATATAAAAATCGCCAAGTTGTGCTCAACTTCGAGTGAATAAAATGGGCCTAAAAGGACAAGTGTGCTGTAGGTGGCTCGCAGTTGGAAGAAGACATCAAAGTTAACCAAATATCACACTAATGGAAGACGCTTGTTAGTCGAAACCCTGTCCCACCTAGGACTGTGGGGCCACCGAAATAATATCCAGAGCACCTACGCAAGCTGCATAGTTTATTTCAATATTTCGTTCTTGGTCCCACTGTTTTGTAATAACTCCACCTGCAGACGCACCTTTGATGAAACCCGTGGTCTGAGTCGCAGTCGATGACAACCTTTTAAATGATTGAACGCCCAAAATACATAATGCGTGACTCTTGTCTGCCGTAATGTTGTCCACTTTATTAATTTCTTGGTCAAAGGAGCATCGGATCACCTTGTCAACATTTGCTGTCTACAGTATTAACTTGCCTTTGGCTATAAATTTGTAGAAATGTGTTTCTTATCGTATTGGTGACTTTTGTGGTCCTGCTCCTGGTCCGTCAATCTTAGGACATCCCGGCGACTTGGTTTTATTGCTTTTAATGAGTTCGTACATGATTAGACTGTTATCAGAGACTAGCGTGTAATACGTCTTCAGCAAGTTTCTCTTCCTCCTTTTGTACATTTTATCACATTATTCCTCAAAGATGAACCCTACTTCTGTTTTAATTGTCCTAAAGCCCATAAGAAATATTGCATTATGCAATCCAAATGTAATTGTTAGTATTTTATGTGGCAATATACCTTCCTCGTTGTGATTGAAGAACTATCTAAAGCTCTGGGCTACAAATATATCAACTAATCTAAACAAATAATATCCTATTGCAGGAGAACAAAAGTGGAAAATCTCAACGACCGTAATTGAAGTGATAGTTAAGTGGCCACTCCAACTAACAAAGTCGGAACAATCCATTGGGAGATAAGACTATCTAACGTTATATGCTGCTGGTGCATGACCATTGTAATAAGGCAACGCTTAATTATAGAACCATGTCTACAACTTAATAAAGCACTACAAGTCTGCTGCATATAGATAGGATAATAACAGCGTTCTTAATTACCCTACTTGTATTCGCCATTACATAGCTTGAAGCTATTGTTAACAGAAACAGCTTCCATAGAAGCTATCACCCTGATCAGTTCCATGTATACACATACCATTGAGTCTCAGTATGATTTGTCTGTCTTTCCATTTTCTCTACTTCTATATTTACCAACATAAACACAATTTTTTGGCACGCAATTCAATAACAGAATCCAAGACTGAGACATGATAAATTACTATTAAATACTGTTCACAGAGATAACTCACGATTACTGCTGTGTGGTCCATCATCAAATCAAAATCAATTAAATTCAATATCTTCCTATGAAAAGATTCAATTTAAATGTCGTTTACCCTTGACCATCAAGCAGTTCTATTTACAAATGACGTCTATTGCAAATAAAGAGCCACTAAGAACCCACACAATTCTACACTTTCAGAAAGGGTGAAGCAAAACATCAATTGACCACCTCTAATCGATAAATTGCATGTATTATAGACACAAATACGGATCCTTGATGTTTCTAGGAGTAGAGACAAAAAAGGGACCCACACTAAGGACAAACCGCAAATGCAATCGATTTTTTCGCTATTCGTTTTTGGGAAAATCAATTTTTACCTTTATATCAAGAAAATAATAAGAAAATCATAGTAAATAAAAAAATAATGTTAGCAAACTTTACATTTCCATCATGTCCGACAAAGAACCCAGGACGATTTGCTTGCTTTAGATCCTGATAGCCACTTTCTAGTTCAGTGTAGGACATGTTGTAAGATCGCAATTTTTATCTCTGGACATTCGATTGTATGAATTTGATTTGTAGCAAGGATTTCGATTAGGAAAAGGGCAATAACAATATGAAACAATGCGAATTAGCACACGAGATTGTTCAGCTTTTTGCGTTTTCTTCTATTTGTAGTCGGGCGTCGGCTGTTTCGTTGCGTTGCGGGTGCAGTTCTAATGCGAATTTCCTGTCAATTTACCAATGGAGGAAAACGAAAATGATTCACTTTCGAATTTTATTTAATAGATATCAAGAAATTGTTTACTATTTTCACTCGCGAACTATAGACACCCCGAATAGCGTTGCAATTTTCTTCAACAATTTGATATGGAAACTGTTATATAAGAATTTTCCTTTCGGTTTTCACACGGTTGCAGACGTATTCGCGGCGCTTCGTTGTCTGCAGAGTGCTCGTGGCTAGAATTTTTTCGATTCAACAAATCTGGGAATGCGCGGCGCAGATTGTCATAATTTGGCAAACAGCTGATTAGGCAGACTCTACTGTCGACTGTCAATTTTGTTCAGTCGAACGGTGACTGATATGTCAGGTGCGGTCAGCTGTGTTGTCGTTGACTGGTGGCGTAGCTACTAGCGGCATTTTTGTTGTTGGTAAACAAACGTATTAACCGAAGGGTTCTTGATTTGCTTTCCGGGTTTATATCGAGAAGTGGAAGCTGCACAGATTTTTTTTTTCGCTAGGGCCCGATTCGTCAGGCATTTCACCATTTTCCTGGGAAAACTTACGTTAATCAGGGAGTTTTATTTTATTGGACTGGGTTTTTTCACTTCGGTCCATACAAAAATAAAGACTCCCAACAGCTAAACCGACCGAATTTCAAATTCTGAATATTGGTCCATTTTCCTCCGAGTCAGTCTGACATTATGCAAGCGTTTGATTATGTGCTAGTTAGATATCTCTGTTTTGCTTTTTTATCTCTATTTGGAGAGATATCCCGTGTCCTTAGGGCCCGAGTCTGGGTCAAATAATCGGGTTTACTGGTAAAAAAAATACTACAAAAGCCATTTTGCTGAATATTGCAAGAGGTGTGTTTGTTTCAACAACCCAACGATTGCAAGTCGTTTTCGTGGAGTTTGTGGAAAACGAATTTTAACGACTCGTTTTGAAAACTGAAATATGTACCTATGGGGAAACTTCTGTTTTCGTAGAAGTTTTTGAGTTTTCGCGAAAATCCGGCTGGTTGTGAAAAGCCTATAAAAGCCGAGTTTTTTTGAGCTTCGATCTCAGCAAAGCAAAGCAAAGTAGGATTTTCAGCACGCTAATTACAACAACTATTGCGAGTCCCGAAGTGTCAATTGGAATGTAGTTGTTGTAATTGCTTTGCTTTGCTGAGATCGAAGCTCAAAAAAACTCGGCTAAAAGGCGTTTTTCTTTTTTAATTCAGAGCTGAGCACTGAACAGAGTTCGAGCATTATGAGCGCGCTCTGAACCGTGCGTGCTCAGAGCGTTCAGAGGATGTTTTGTTTTTCCTGTATTTTTTGTCCTTCAAATGTGACTGGAAGTGTGCATGTACATGTCAGAGATTAATGAATAAAAGAGATGGCTATCTTTCGTACGTCTATCCCCCCTAAACCCATTTGTTTACATTGTTGTTTTTGTTATTTCAACCCCCGTCTGTGAATACGTGTGACTAACAAAAAAGCATGTTGCTAATGGCCGACCGCGAATCATCTTGCTTTTATGAGCATCGCGGTGTTTAATTGTTTTGTGTTACGTTTTGAATTTGTTTAGTTTTTGTGGAGGTGTTGATTAAACTGAAAAAGGTAGTGAAATACACATTAGAGAATACCCAATTCTTGCATTAAAGTCCAATTCATGAACTCACATATACTATAATAGAAATAAGCAGGTGTGTGTGACTTCATGAATTTTTATGGAAAACAGCTTGTAGGCAGCCGCCCTTCCACTGGAAAGTTATATATCTCTGTATTCCATTATCTTTGGTACATGTGTACTCATCCTTTTTACTCAGCCTGCTCAGTCAATTTATTCTGAGCTCATAGAGCGCGCTCTGATCATGCTCTGAGCGAAAAAAGAAACACAAATTCGAGCTCTGAAGTGTCTGAGCTAAAAAAGAAACACAAACTTTTTGTATAACAGTTCAGGTTGTGCTCTGAACTAAAAAAGAAAAACGCCTAAAGTTGGAAAAATTGGTTGTGATCCAGCTCAACTAAGAAAACAAATTATGTTATTTAATGATTTCAATATAATAACAAATTGTATGAATAAAAACAAATTGGTAGGTATTCTCAAAACTGTTCGTGTTTTTTTTCACCTGCATTTGTTCGTTTTTTTGGTGTTTTTCCTTTTTGAACTTTTTGTATAACAGTTCAGTTTCTGCTCTGGAATTGAAAAACAAAAAAGCCTTTAGGATGAAAAATAAATAACTTCTGTACGCTGGTTCCTTTTGCATCTAACTACCTTGAATCAGACCCAAGAGGTTATTAGTATAGAAAACTGTACTCAATTTTATTTTATAAATAAAAACAAAAAACAACAACTTAAGCTAACTCAACGCCCTTCGCGATACCACCGAGTACTGTTTCCCAACTGAAGCCATTCCTTCCGTCCTCTAATATCAACTTGCATGAGCTTGGAATCTTCCCCAGTAGTTCGTTAAACGGAGTATATTGTTTGAGACACGCTGAATCTCCGACAATTACAAGTTTGTGCTTGGATCGCGTTATTGCCACTGTCAAACGGCGCTTGTCCTCTAGAATCTCCACTCCTTTGGTTTTCTCCACGTTCTTGCAGGTGCTTGATCCAGTTCTCGTGCACGAATAAAATATTACATCCTTATCCCGCCCTTGGTACTGATCCACCGTGTTTACTTCGACGTTAGCGAATGCTAGGCCGTCCTCAGGATTGTCCAATTCCTGAGCGAGCTTTTTCATAAGATCCACTTGTGCCCGATAAGGGGCTATGACTCCAATACTATTAGCATTCAGTCCAGCCTTCAACAAAACTCCCACGAGGTCAAAGATAACCGCTGCATCGCAGTAATTGGTGTATTTGAAGGTCTGCAGGGATTTCTTTCGATCATCGTCACTTGAGTTCTCCTCAGTGGGTTTGGCAAACTTATTACTCCGCTCCAGGCACTCCAGTGTGTCGATAAAGACAACCGCTTGGTCGATGTGATTCTGCAGAGCTCTCTGATGCCACTTGTTGCCAGTGATTGGTGTGCCCAACTTCATAACTCCGGAAAGCACGCCCACGTCATTACACTTGAGCTCGCCTTTATAGGTCAGCTCATTGGCCAACCTGGTGATGGTTTTGTTCATACGATACTGAAGGGTCAGCACTGATGTAGCCTCTGGAGTATCCAGCCTCTCAAACAGACTCTCATCGGCGCCTAGAGCGCGAGCTTCTTTCGACCGAATTAGCGGCGGCAACTGGTCAGGATCGCCAACGAGAATGAACTTTGATGCGAAAAACAGCGGACGGAGCACGGTTGCCTGGAGAACCTGCGTGGCCTCATCAACGATGCAGTAGTCAAACTTTCGATGTGTGAACATGGTGTGGTTAGCTCCAAGACACGTTACTGCCACAATATCAAACGATGAGTACACATTTGCGAGGTCGTCTTCAGTGCGACAGTTCGCAGTGTGCACGCGCTCCGAATATTGCTTAAGTTGCGGATGTATTCGCGTCTGTGAGCCAAGGCGTAAGATCTTCAGTTCTTTGTATTCCTTCAATCTGAGCAGGAGGTTATCCACCGCAGAGTGCGTGTGACTTGTGATGATCACTGTCTTGCCGATTAAATTGAGCAAGCGAATGATGCCGACGAGAGTTTGAGTCTTGCCTGTCCCAGGGAGACCTTTGATCAGCATAAAACTGTCAGTGGTAAGAGCGGACATTGCCGCTCGACGTTGAATCCGATTGAGGGACCCTAGCAGCGATATGCCCATCTCGGACCGCACGCTTACAGACACTTGTTTCGAGAACGTCGGCTGAACCCGATGGACGACGATTGAACGAAGCTGAGTGGAGTTCTCGCAGCTGTCGAGGAGGATTCCCAAATTTGTGTAGTTGAAGATCTGTTCAGATTGAGATTCGTGCTTGTCGACGATAAATGCTTGTCCTTTGTAGTTCTTTTCGAGATTTCGTTCGAGGTTGATGGTGATTGTGCGCTTGGTCAGGTCGTAGACGAAACCAGATGCGATGGCGACCCTCTCCCGGGAGCTAACAATCACATATTCGGCGGGTGATATCTAAAAGGAAACCATAAGTGAGAGCTGCAATTGGAAGTGATTAAAAACTCACCCAAGAAGCAGTAAACTCTACATCGTGGCTCTCGTCCACTTGGAAACAATGAAGGTACCGTCCTTCATGCAAGGCCTCGACTTTGGACAGCTGCAAACCCATTACAGCTCGACCGTTTTGCTGCCGCAGTTGAGGTGGATCCTTCCATATACTTCGCATGAAGTTCAGCCTCTTCGCCTCTTGTTCCTCAAGTGACAGCAGCCCACACCACTTGGTAAAGTACTTTAGATCTTCCTCTGTCAAGTGATTTGTAGTCACCTCTGACACTTTCCTCAGTGGATGCGACTCAGACAGTACAAAGTTGTCATCAGTCATTCCAAATGCACAGCAAATCGTGGCATAGGCACAGTTTCCACACGCACTTGGATGAGAAATGGGATCGGGCAATTCTATGGGTTCCATCATTTTTTCCGGCAGTGCGAGGTATTCCTGCAGTTTGTCCTTGGACACATTCAAGTACCGCGTGAAATAATAACTCAATTCATTGCGCAGCACCACAAGATCTCGCTGTTCATTGCGTGTGCCATGGATTTCCTTCATGATGCCCTCCCTGAGATAAAGCAGCAGTCCCGAGTCGGTTTCTCTACCAGCAGCAGTGAGCATCATTTGATATAGTATTAACTGGCCTTTGTGTTCGAGGGAAAACGATGCGCGGCCTGTCTTCAACTCGAGCGGAAGTATGTTTCTAGACGACTTTCGATGAATCTTCACAGAAACGTCGACTTTGCCCTTGAGTCCCAGCTGTGGAACCCACAGATTTTCTTCAATGTCCCGGATTTCATCAATCTTCTCATGAAACATACCCTTCGGGAGCTGTAAAGCAAATATGTCACAGTTCAAGTGAGACATCTTGAATACACTTACCATTTCCGGCTGTTTTCCCTCTACATACTGTTGAACGAAATTGAAAATGTTCTCCGTGAACTTCTGCACCTCTAAAGACGCCTCATGTCGCGTCATCCTACTGTCATACAGAGTAAATGCTGTCTGTTGCGATTCAACAAGTTCCTTTCCTACTTTCTCGATCTCTTGCCGTGTTTTCAAAGACCTGGCCAGCACTGTTTGGAGGATTTCATGAACCAAGGAACCAATTACCATCTAAAAGCACTTTTCATCCCAAAAGCCACATTAAATTGTTATACAAATACTCACAATTTTATTATTTCCATCGATACCGCGGAAACGATCCTGGAGTACCCCTTTGCGCTGACAAAACAGTGCCCCTACAACAGATGTTCCTGAGATTAAGGTGTCCGGATGAATAATAACAAAACCGTTGTCCTTATCGACCTTGAAACACTGCAGAGCGTCATCCCAAACTGCAAGCACTGAGACCAGATCTTTTACAGCAACTCTGGTTTGACACCATGGACCTTGTAGACGCAATTCTGCTTCTTCCAGTGGCTTATCTTCTGCTGATAGTTTCAAGGTTAATTGATAAGTCTTTCTGTCTCTTTGAAGGTCCTCTACAATGCACCGACACCATTTCTTGAGATCCAATTGGGTTTGTTTACATTCCTCCGGAAGTTCAAAGTCGTCATCATCGTCAAGGAGGAAATCATAGTTCGTCGCTTCTGCATCTTGCAAGCGCTGTTTCTTTGGAGAATTATCCAGTTTGCTAGGTGAATTTTCGAGCGATTTCAATAATCTTTTAGTTCTAACAGTTTCCATGACTTTAGGATGGGGTTTGTGCGAACAGGAGAATCATTTGCAGGTAGGAACTTATCCCGCCAATAACGAAATTTTAAAATATATTTGCAGACATCTCGGTGCTGCTGCTGACAGGACGCAAAGACTTCTAGTACATTTGTGAAGTTTCGACGAGAGTCGAATGAGTGCGTTTAGTGTCATTTGGCCGTGTGAATAGGACAAGTTTCGAAAGAATGATTTTTTATTTATTTATTACATAAGCTAAGATTAGACTGTATGCCAATTATGCATATGAATTCCAAAAGGCAAATGACCAGATTAGCTGTCAAATGAACAAAATGCCACAATTATCAAAACTCTATATTAGACTATACGACCAAAATTACCCATACGGTCATATTTGCCTCGATGGTCATTTAAGGCATTTGTTATTTATTACCCAATCTTGTAGGTTGTAGAAGGGTAATGCTGTAGAGAAAAACAAATCAAAAAAGTTGAAGTTGGAAATTTATTAGTAGCACAAAAAATAGAAAGCAAACAATTTCTACACAAACAAAATTTCACAACAGGAAAAATGTATATGCACAACCATAATTAGGGACAAGAACAAGTCCACTAATTAAACTCACAAAAAAAAGACAACACATTTAATTAATTTACGCAAATCATAGATTCAATAATCAACAAAAAAAGAAAAAGAAAACAAATCCCAATCCTACGAACTCATCAAACACCGATGACAACAAAATAATACTTGTTCCATCAAAAATGCCAGCAATGCCATAACGAAATTTCAAGAAAGTGCATATGGGCATATAATGCTTTATGCTGGCATTCGTGCTTATTGTGCCATTACACTATATGCTATTTGGGCATTTTTATCTGTCAAAATCAGCATGGTCATGTGTGGCATTCAGGTCATTAGAGCATATGAGATATGCCCATTACACTGTATGACCATATTTTGACAGGAGACCTGTCAGAAATTGGCATTTTATGACCACTTGGCATACAGTCTAATCTTACCTATACCTACCTATATTCCGATATACATAAGGGGGAAAAAAAAAATTGTGTTAATTCCCTTTCAAAATTACATCGAAATCAGTATTATCAATCTTTAATTCTTTTGGCTATCTTTGTCAGATCGGAGGAAGCCCTCCTGTGAACTCTTAAGACAAAGACTGACTTTTCGAGTTTTATTCTGTTCAGTTGGAGTCGATTGAGTTTGGTGGAAAGGAATTAAAAATTGAGAATGAAACCAGAATATAACAGTTCAGGTTATGCTCTGAACTAAAAAGAAAAACTCCTATTATTTCACAGAAAAGTACAACAACAGATACCTAGGTACCTGTTAAATACCTAGGTAGGTACCTACTTAGCAATCGGTTGACACTACCTGCTACCTACATCATATGAGTGCCTACTGAACACATCCAACGAGTCTCGCAAGTATTTTAATTTGACATTTTCAAACGCTTGTTGGCTTGAAGTAACCATAGCAATGACCAAAAGTGAAAACAAACAAAATCGTTACAAGATTCTTTGAATTTTTAATTTAATTAGTGAACTTTGCATCGAATTTTACATTAGCTGCATTAGTCCACCAGCAATGGCTACGCATCGTTCGAAATATGTGTCAATCTTTAGAATCGACGGTGTGCCCATTTTACCGCCTTTGGTAAGTTGATTTGCTGCAAAAATCATAACTCCTTCGATTACCAGCTTCTCATCATCTCAGATGACTGCAGAAAAACGCCGGCAAATGCAAAAATACAAAGAACTGGCGATTCAACTTCAGCATTCGCGAAGGAAACAGCAAACGTCGATTCTAGCGGAACCCTCATGTAACCTGCTTCGTCACGGTCATAGTCACATACCACAACCGCAAACACCACGAAAACAATTGGTCGAAGCAAGTACATCCGGCGCGTCAGGCACCAAGCGTGAACGTTTGGATAAGCTCTGCAAGACTGACACAATTGTCTACGACAACCGAGCAAACTCGATTATCCTAACCCTGGAAGGGTTCGAAGAAGAAACTGAATTTCAATCGGTAGAGATCGAAAGGCCACACAATTTGGACCAGAATGACAACAAAATCTCCCCCGATGTGCCTAAAAACCTAGCCAAAGGTGAAGAATCGAATACCCCAGCTAAACCACAACCGTACGCTGCATTTATTCCGATTCCTTCCATATGTGTGAATCCGCCGACACCGTGTGCCCCGAATAATCCCATTTGTGAGCCCACTTTACCGAAACGGTTGTGCGGTAGTCCTACTCTCAAACCTGAAGCTGAGTCTGGGCTGATTCGCTCACATTCCTTTACCCTAGACGGACCAAGTAGTGCCCTATTGGCGCACATAAAGAACCAAAAACTGAAGAAATCCACTGCCACCCAAGACACAGTCGAATCGAAAGCCAAACGAGTACAGAAAGTCGAAACGAAACCAAAGTCCAAGTCACCGTTCTCGACGAGCTTGGGTCACTTTCCCAACAACACGGTTATCTTCAAGACCAAACGGAGTCCGTACGAGATGAAGCCTTCTGCCAAGACGAAGCTCGCAAGGAAACACAAGTTTGTTAAGCCCGTCACTCCAAAAAAATTAACGCCGCCGGCGACCAATGGAGGTTTTAATACGAGTTCTGCTTCTAAGTTGGACATGTTGAAAGACATCGAGGAACAACATAGGGCTAAATTCCTCGAACTCGTACGTCAGCAGCAAGACGAACAGAAGCGCCTTCAGGAACAGTTTGAGACACAGCAGAAGTTGCTGCTCGAACAGCTTTCTGCGAGGATGGCCAAAGTGCAGATGCACTCACCGCCGTCTACTTCGACCCTGGACTCCGTTGTCAGTTCGCCGTCACCTTCACCGGAGCAGGAACCGCATTCGGCCCGCCATACACCACGACGTCGACTATTCCCAGAGAAAACAGCATCGTCACCGGGCGCTGGGTCAAGCGCGGACAAGGAATCCTTGCCATCGCCGCACAGCACAACAGCGGCTCGTCGTGTGAGTTTCGAATAATTCACACTCGCTAGTCTGATGTTTGATCGCTCTTAACTGAACTAACCAAAGCATGTGCCTTGTAATTTCTAGTCATAGTCTATTTCTATTGGTAGCTTTAAATGGGAACTTTTATCTCTCTCTCTTTCCTTGAAACCCCTTCTCCACCATATTTCGCTCGCGCTCTCCCCCGTTATCTCTTTATCGAATATACCTACAAACCTATTTATAACGGTTTACTAACGAAATAAAATCAAGACTAACTTACTAACTTCACAAAACTTGGTAGTTTTATACTTAAATTCTTGATCCTTGTGTGTCGGTGTGTAGCAGGAGCAAATGCACCAACGGTACTGGGCTGCGACACGTATCAATGCATGTGCGAGGGGATTTCTAACACGGCGCCTCTTCAAGACGGATTATGTCCAACGAATTGTCCAAACCATCAAGGACACCTTGATATTTGTGTTAAATTTACACATGGAATCGAGCAGGGACACTTCCGCAGACAGTATCAGGTTGAAGGCGAGATTATTGCAACAGGTGGGTGCGCAGTATGTATTTACTTGGATGGTACCTATCAGTGTTTTGTGTATTTGCAGTTGATTTCGGCTAGCAAGACCTTGCATTCGGTGTTCATAGACACACGGGTCAAGGAGCGCATGGAAATCATCGCCAGAGACAGGAAGTATATTCAGGCGAAGCTGCTGAACTTGAATATGAAGAGGTGCGTAGTGGGAGCCCGTTGTTGAGGTTTTAATCATGTTTCTTTATGATTTTCAGATCTCCGAGAGTTATGGGTTGATTAGTGCTAACGGATTTTTATACAGTATCACCAGTGTTGGCCTTTCTTCGATTGTCAGACAATAAAACCGATTTTCGCCTATTTTATATCAGTTACAAAAAGGACTTTTTTTATATTGCTCCAAATCGAGTGCTTTATAGACCAAAAAGTAGGAATACATATTTCATGGTGCATGCCCCGGCACATGAAACATCGAATAGTTTCAAGGCCTTGCCCCCCATAAATGCAAATATCCTTGACCAATTAAATATTTTTATTTCAAATAATTTAAACGAACAAAATCAACGCAACATCATTTACTTGCCAGACTACGTGGCGAATACGGATCCATGTTTTTTAATTCATTCAAACTATACCGATGTATAGTAGCACGCGCCACAACTTCGTTCGTAGCTCCATCCTCCGTTGGAGGAGTCTTTACCCCCATCCGCAAATGCGACTTCAAATGTGGAGGCAATTTACGATCAACATCGATACCGTTCTCCCTCTTGTACTGCTGCACAGCTTTAACAAACGGATAGAGGGGCCTTTCCTTCTTGATCGCATCATCAACCAAGTTATTGGCGTAATCAAAGAAGAACTTGTCCTCCTTCTCGAAGCTAACAGTGGTGCACTGGATGTCATACGCCTTTAGATCCGCTTCAGTTTGCTTCCGTTTCTCGATTTGGTCGGCCAAGACTTTGCGTAGCTCCTGTGCCTTCTTAACCTTCTCTTCAGTGCGCCTCTGCTCAAAAGCGGCACTAACTTCTTCATTCTTTAGACGATGGGCCAGTGCCAGGCGTGTGTCTTCTGCCTTGCGTGCTTTTTGCTCATTTTGAACTTGCAGCTCTCTATAATACTCCTGAATGCGAGCGACTTTCCGTTCTCTGCATCGTTGGATTTTCTCCTCCTCTTGAGCTGTAAACTGAAGCTGGTTTGTACTGATATCCTTGCGAAGACGTTCTTCCTCCTCCTTGCTGGTGTCGGGCTGAAGAGTAGCCAAGTGCTGGGCGTTGGCCGTATTACGAGCGATGTGATCTTGACGAGCCTGCGCCTCACGAACTCTCTTGATGTGTTCAATATTCTGCTTGCCGTCATTGTAAACTTCAATGATCTTGTTTTCCATCATGTCCTGGACTTGTTCACCTAAAAATGTGCACGATAGCATGAAACTGGATAAATAATTTTGTGGCAATACCTACGCGCCCTTCTCTGTTCGACCATGATCATAGCTTCGAGAGCATTCTTGCGCAGAGCTTCCCGCTTGCGCTTCAGCATATCCTGCTCCTTAGCGATCTGCGCCTTTATCTCTTTGTCGCTGACGTTCTGACATAATCTGCTCTCTTTCAGTTCGTGCTGCGAGTGTTCAGTCTTTTTGCGAGACTTGTCGTTTATTTCGTTCAATAGTTCAGCCTTGTATTGGTTGTTGCGGTGCAGTTGGTTTGAAATTCTCCTTTGTCCTTCCTCAATCCATGGCATGGCTTGACACTCCATTTGGAATTGCTCATCAGCTGTGCGTTTCTTCAGAGTTTCCTCGAATTCCTTGTTGATATTCCGCTGAACAGCACGTCCCTTAAGAGTTTCACTTTGAATAGCTGCGCTCTGTAACTCCTTCGGACCGGGCTTAAGTTTCTGGATAAGCTCTTGGGCTTTGGCTATTTTTTCTCTGCGAATTTGTTCGTCTTTTTCTCGGATTTTCAGGAATTCTTGCTTCTCTAAAAGGCAGAAACGTTGAAATTAGCGAAATTTATCCATCCAATACAACTTACCTTTCCGCATTTTGTCCGCAAGTTTTTGCTTCCTTTCGGCTTGCTTTTCTTCTTGTGTCCGTTTAAAGCTCCCGCTCCACTTGGCAACCATTTTTTCGGAACCTCGTTTTAGATAGTCCTTATAGCGCTGCTCCTCGTCGCTTTCTTTCTTGTGTGCATTTTCACCACTGATAGTGGCAATGATTTTCTGATATTTACTCGAACTTATTACGAGGGGTTTTCTATTGGAAGCTCCAAGCGGTTTGTGTACTTGCTCCGTCAAATTTTCACTCATCGTTTTAGAAGGTCTTAATTTTCGAGAAAAAAAGCAAATTATATAAAACTGAAAAGAATTTGAAAAAATATTCTGCGGACGAAGTGTGGAAGAAACAAAAAACAAATTGCCTGCTGTTCTGTTTCTAGGGAAAACAGAAAACTATCGTCGGCATGGCACTCTACGTAAAATGTGTTTATTTCGTTTCCCAGGAATTTGAGACAAGTGGTTTTTAGAAAGTGTTTTGCTGGCTGGGGCTGCACTGAACGACTTATTACTTGAGTATTATTTTAGTTTAGCAGGATAATGCAAACTGAATTGACGGTGATTTCATCAAACTCACAATTTGTTTTTAAAAATAAGCACGAATATCGCACAAAGTTCATACAAAACGGTTATTTCAAGCTCAGTAGCTCAGTGCCGGTTGTACTGTACTGCATTATCGACGGCAGTAATGTCTGACAAAAGGGAAGTTCTATTGAGAAATTTATGTGGTAGGTATATTCGATTTTACGTTCGCAGAGACTTTTTTATGTTCGTTTGGTGCCTAGGTACAAAATGTCCCAAATCGAATATTACATAAAGCTGCTGAAGAGCGAGAGGCGAGACTAAGATATAATATTAACTAAGTTGAATTGGTGCAAACTTTTGTGGTTACCAATTTCGATCGCATTAATTAAGAAACAAAATGAATCTAGTACATTTGAAAATAATATTAGCCCATCAATTAATTGTGGAAAGTGATTTTAAGTTGCGAGTTGTGAGTTGTGACATTTGTTCGGCCAGCCATTTTGCTGAATTTGCTAATTATTCCAAAAGGTGTGTTTGTTTCAACAACCCAACAACTGGGAATCGTTTTCGTGGAAAACGAGTGCAAACGATTCGTTTTGAAAACTGAAATATGTAGGGAAAACTTCTGATTTCGATGAAGTTTTCGCGAAGCCCCGGTTTTCGGCTTGGTGTGAAAAGCATATTAGCTTTTTAAATGTGCAGGGACGAGTGGAATATAGTTTACAAGGCTTTGGAACTTTGGGTCATTTTATGGAATTCTTCCAAAATTTATTAATAGATCGCATCACGTCTGTAGAATGAATTTAAAGAAAATAACCTTTAATGTTGCACACTGATACAAAAAAGGAAATGCACCAAGTTCTCATATTATACATAGTATTCGAAAACTGCACGGCACTACTGAAAACAGTGCCTTATTTTGTGCGGTTTTTTCCGCAATGGCGGTGTCGGAAAGGGTTCACGTATAGGCGGATTCTATAAATGTGTGAGTGATGTCGCGAACTGACAACTTCCAATTTTCCCTGTTCTTATATCGCTTTGTTCCTGCAAATTCCAGGCGAGCTTTCCCACACGCGACCTTTTTAGGTAGCGAGAAGGATGTCGGATGAGAAGAAATGAAAACAGCGTGACCGTTGTGCGACAATTTGGTACCTTTTTCGAGGACACTAATACAATTTGTTGTTCCTTTGTTCCTTTTTATTATTTGGAAAATTCACAATTTAGGACTATTCGCATGAGAGCCAATGGCGAACGAACTACGAACAAGCGAATTTTTTACACTTCAATCAGTTCAATCATTGTTTAATGTTAAATGCGATAGAACTTTTTCATTCGTGGGTTTGTGGATCCGCGAATGTTTTATGTGGATTGTGAATAAAGTGTGACAATTCGCTGCAAGAATTTTCAATTGCTGTAATAATTTGAAATTGAGCTATTTAAATCGATTGAGAGTCCGATTTTTGTTTAGATTAGACTTAAGATTAATTTAATATAAGGCTTTGGTGGTAAATAGTATACAAATCAATTTTCAATTCATAAATACAATTAAATTCATTTGTTCGCAATTCGCGCTCATGTGAATAGTACTTAAAAAAGTTTTCAAAAACTGTGATTTCAAAATGAATATGTTTAAAAAAATAACGCGTAAATAGTGTTATAGTACATTTACACCGCACCTAAATTCAACATTTCGGAATAATACTTGTTAAATATTGGGAGAAAATACTAAATTTATGTAACAGCGTCAGAAAAAGGCACACTTTTCTTTCATCGCCCCTTTTTTTGCACTTTTTAAAACTAAATTGAAAGAGATCTTAAAAGTAGATATAAAAATGAGTTGATATAATTTTTAAAAAAAATTTAATCAACTTTTTATGTATTTATAAATAAAAATCAAAGCTAAAAGGTTTTCATTTTAAAATTTGTCATTTGAAAACGAATTGCATCTAAAGTACTGTCTAGCTTACCCGCAGAACAGCCTTAAAGACATCTAATTCTAATGTTATTTGGTTGTTTTGGCTTTATTTATAAAAGAAACGTTGTGAGAGAGTAATATTTTTATAGTCTATATTTTATTGTGAAACTAAAACTAAAATTTATAACCTTTCTCTAACAGTCCGGGAGATTGTTGCGAAATTCTGAAAAGTAACAAAAAAAGAAAAAGAAAAAAGTGTCATTTCTAAAGCTACTCTGCAATTTAAGAATTTTCGCACAATATTTAACAATTGTTGGCTCTCCTAACACTATAATCGTGTTCTGATAGAAAGCAGCGTTATATTTTATAGAAATTCATTTGGAAATCACAGCGTTTTTAAAATTTCCAAAGTGAATTTTCAAACTAAAAAAAAAGGGAAAAAGTAGCAACAAATTGTATCAGGATCCTCGAAAAAAGTACCAAATTATTGCACAACGGGCACGTTGGTCACAGCGCGCGGCTCACTCACACATTCAAATCCGATTCGGGCCGTTCCCTAGCGACATCGCCTCAAAAACCGCACAAAATCAAGGCACAGGACTTATGTCGTTTTCCATTGGGACAGAAAAAAACACATTTTTTGAGAGTCAGAACAGTTTTTCTACTCTCGAAATCAGCTGGCTGTCAGATTTCATGTTCCATATTGGTTATTTTTCAGAGTCAGAGCAGTTTTGCGAATCTCGATATCTGAGCGAGATTCACACCTACTTGCACTAACACCAAAACATTTGATTTTGTCAAACTTTAAAGTGTGTTGTTAATTATATACTTAGAAGACAAGTCTGTGAAAAATAGAGAAAAAATTTCATTTGGCTGCCGCAATGGATATGAACATAAATTGAATGGGTTTTCATAAGCATAAATAAAAATTTAAGAACAGCTGACTTTTCAAAAGAAGAAATTCGACGTTGGACGCCTAAGCACACCTGGAGTAGCCAGTGTCTACAGAGAGCGCCTGAGTGAGAAACTCCCCACTGTGCATTCACCTACCACAGACGCCAACAACCAGTGGGGCAGTGGTCCCAGTATCGCGACATCATCAAGGAGGTAGCCGAAACTAGTTACTATAGGGTACCAGCCACCCCAGAGAAAAAGCCCGTGGTATGATGATGAATGCGTACGTCGGAAAAAGGTGACAAAAGATGCACATATGAAGATGCTGCAGCGCAAAACAAGGGCAGCTAGGGAAGAGTATCGAGCCAGGAGGAGGGAGGAGAAGAAGATACTGCGTCGAAAGAAGAGGGCTTACGCAGCCTCCCAGCTCAAGGAGATCGAAGAGTCTCGCGATCGAAACAACATCCGGAGATTTTACAAGAAAGCCAAGCAACTGGCTGCTGGCTTCAAGACCGGAACGCAGGCTCTTCGAAACATCGAAGGAAACCTAGTCACCGAAGCGCAGGGAATAGTAAAATATGCTAAATGGGCATCATGTAGAGAGAGCGATAGGGCAAGAAGAGAACCCACGTCCAGTCAATGAAGAACCAGTTCCACCACCCAGTATAGAAGAAGTTGGCTTAGCTATAAAAAAAACTTAAGAACAACAAGGCCGCAGGCTCTGATGGTTTACCAGCGGAGCTCTTCAAATACGGTGGTGATGTTTTGATAGGGCGCATGCACCAAATCATCAACCAAGTATGGATGGAAGAAAGCATGCCCGATGACTGGGCTATCAGCTCCATATGTCCCATCTACAAAAAAGGCGATCCTATGTCTTGCAAGAATTACCGAGGCATATCCCTGCTTAATGTCGCATACAAGATCCTATCCAACGTACTGTGTGAATGTCTTAAACCGTTCTGCAACACACTAATCGGCACATACCAGTGTGGCTTCCGGCCCGGCAGATCGACCATAGACCAAATTTTCACACTGAGGCAAATCCTGGAAAAGACCAATGAATTTCAAGTGGAGACTCACCACCTATTTATCGACTTCAAAGCCGCATATGATAGCATTCATCGTCAGTAGCTCTATATGGCGATGGCCGAATTCGGGATCCCGGCAAAACTGATCCAGCTGTGTCGCGTAACGCTGGAGAACACGCGCTGCTACGTGCAATTTGGAAGTAGCTCCTCCGAACTATTCCAAACATGCACCGGATTTCGGCAAGGAGATGCGCTATCATGTGACTCCTTCAATCTCGTGCTGGAGCAGATAGTGCGCAGGGCAGGTGTCAACACGGAAGGCACTATCTTCAACAGATCCGTTCAGCTACTGGGGTATGCGGACGATATCGACGTCATCGGTCGCTCCCAGCGTGCCGTGATTGACGCTTTTACGGCGATTGAGGAACAGGCGAAATTTGTTGGCCTTAAAGTAAACGAGGACAAGACCAAGTATATGCTATCAACAAACAAAAACGCATCTGTCCACCGCCTAGGACAAAACGTCACTATTGATAGCAACAATTTCGAGGTAGTTAAGGAGTTCATCTACCTCGGTGTAAATATGAACTCCACGAATGACACCCTAGTGGAGATCAGGCGAAGAATTACCCTAGGAAACCGCTGCTACTTCGGTTTGGCAACACAATTGGGTTCAAAACTCCTAACTCGAAGGACGTAATGTACGCTCTACAAAACACTCATCCTGCCAGTTCTGCTTTATGGCGCCGAGTGCTGGACGATAAGCAGGAAGGGAGAGATGATATTGGGCTCCTTTGAACGAAAAATTCTTCGTCGGATTTTTGGTCCTGTGTGCGCGGAGGGCGAATGGAGGAGAAGATCCCAAGTAACAATTTGACTTCGGTAAGGTTCAATTTGGTAATTTCTGTAGGCAACCATTTCGATAGGGTCTCTATAGGATTTGTTTACCGAAGTAGACCGATTTCGAAGCAATTGTTTCCAAAATAACTTCTGTACGTCCTTTGCGAAGCATACACGCAGGCTTTATAGAGGGATATGAAATTAAGTTTCGTTAAGATCTCTATAAGACCTCTAAAAAGAAGTGAGGAGATGATGGAAAGTGTATTGCTTCGGTAAAGCTTGTGGTTGTAAGTAGAAGCTTCGTTAGAGCTTCTCACAGAAGGCATTATAGAAGCAATGAAATGTCATGCAATTAACGACTTGCGATTGGAAGTCTTAACGAAATTCTGAAATGTATCAAGTAGTTGAGATTTACCACTGCAACATTATTATGACGAATTAGCCTAGGGGTAGTGTATTGGAGTACTACGCAGCAGGACTCATGTTCGATTCTCAGTGCGACCCGTTGTAAGTTAAATATAAATTATATTACGGGGAGTATACACTTAACGAAAATTGCGAAGAGTCAATTATAGTAGATTGGATAATGTTTATTAATACGAAAAACAAAATAAGAAATTGAAAAAGTTGAAGAATAAAAAAAAATTATTTTTCTTTTCATATTTTGTGCTTTTGTAAAGCTTCTATAAGGTTTCTATAAGGTTTCTATAAAGTTTCTATAAGGCCTCTATAAGGTTTCGGTAGTGACCTACCTGTATAAAGTGCGCCAAATTTGTTTCTTATAGGTCTTATGCAGTTAATATTGCGGGAGGGGAAATAGCTTCGATAGCGCCTTACCGAAGTAAAATTGTTACTTGGGGATACAACCGCGAACTCTATATGAGCTGTACCAAGATGTGGATGTAGTCCAAAAAGCCAAAACACGTCGACTACATTGGCTCGGCCACATCGAGCGAATGGACAACAATGCTCCAGCTAAGAGGATCTTTAAATCCCAGCCCCCAGGTTCGAGACGACAAGGAAGACCGAACCTCCGTTTAAGACCAAGCCATCGCGGATGCCAGAGCGCTTGGTCTGGTAAACTGGAAGCAGCGTGCCCGGGATCGCAGAGGATGGAAGGCTGCAGTGTCTCAGGCAGAGACTCTTCACGGGTCGGGATCGGGAGCCCGTTAAGTAAGTAAGTAGTGACTTTTCGAACACGCACTACCACAAATGCGAAGGAAGAAAAATCTCGTTTTTTGTTCCATTGGGCACGAAAAATCTGAAATCTGACAGCAAAATCCGAAAATCACAATGGAAAACGACATAATTGACAATGTTTTATCTTCGTTTCCATTTCTGAATTTGAAAACCTTAAAGTTGCCATACAAATTATTTATGGAATATTGGACGTGGATGAGCATTGTGTTGCCATGAAACTGAACAACAACACCGCTAATCAAGTTAAACAAATTTAAATCGGATCCACAATTCACATAAACTATTAACAGATATTTCGTGCATCTTATCTACTGCCGACTAAAAAAAAATTCTTAATAATACTAATTAAGTAATCATGACCTTCTCGTCAAATTAAGCAACGGCCTTCCCACCATAGTGTGTTGTTACAAGTATTTTTTTAGCATTTGCATTCAAATCAATAAATTTTGCATACCAAAAACAACTCCAATGACCACGAAAGTGAAACCGAAGATGGTATCACACGAACACAAAGGTATGGTGACAGTACATTTTCAAATTTCTCTTCTTCCGCCGTGAAAAACATCAATTAGCATAGGTCCAAAATCAAATAAAAATTTGTCTCCGTCAATCCTAAACCAGTTTTATCCATTCCTGATGTGATGTCAGCGCAAAGGCCCAATAGGCATCAGGTATTACCTAACACGAAAAACTGGACAACAGGTATAAGAAGCAGAACAATAAAATATTCCACCATGCGACGAGAGCGCTATCAATATTCAATTTCATCAAGATGTGTTTTATTTTGTATCTTTCATATCTATTGATATTGACGTAGAAAGACACGCCATCGTCAACGACTTTGAAAGAGAGAGTGAAAGTGGTCAGTGTGGTATTGAATAATATCTAGCGGCGCGACTTCAGAGTTCAGACGGAGACGGCGAGACGCTTTGCATCGATTGTTACCTATTGGCTAGGTCTAGTGTGTCAGTAGGGAACTTAAGCTATCACTTCCATCCAAATGTAAATGGAAGAGCGTGCGAGAAATTGAATCTGTGGCGGAAGAGACACAGATGAGTTACACATCTGGTGGAGAATTATATTGCCTATTTGGAATGCGTATGCAAGCGTTTATACAATTTGTTGGTTTTAATGGGCTTATATAGTCGGATTGTTAAGTTTTGACAGCAAAATAAAAATATTGGAAAACTTACGAGGACTAGCATAGACATCCGTGTTTAGTTATAGTCTATTTGTAGGCACGTAGGCAGAAGATGTATGTATGATTTGCTTTTTGGTTAAGCCTAGTATGCTGCTCGCGCTTAAATTAAGCCCCCAGCGAAATTTTGACAGATCAGAGAAAATATCGGCATTCGCAATAAATTTTCAAACGAAACAGTACCAATGGAGAATGGTTAGTTCAACACAAAGAAATTCGTTGTTATTAAAACAATTTCTTTTAAAAAGTAGAAATTTCTGTAGAAAGTTGACGGAACTTACACTGTCAAAATTAAGCGAGCATTAAGCGAAGTGGTGGAGAGAAACATTGGAGAGGCGTTTAATTTTAGCTTTCCTGGAACAGCATACTAGGATATAAAAAAATGTTAACTATAATTTTGCGAATTTCACTAAGTGTATTTATTTAAACATTTTAGCATCTGCAAAAAAAAAATATTCAGAAGGTTTTCCCAATGTAAATTTTTCTCTATTTTTCACAGACTTGTCGTCTCTAAAAACACAGAATAACACACTTTAAATTTTGACAAATAATGACAATAATTGTTTTGGGGATAGTGTAAGTAGATGTGAATCTTGCAAGAAATCGAGATTCGCAATATTGCTCTGACTCTCATTTTTTGCGGCCAATGGAACATGGCATCTGACAGCCAGCATAATATTTCACCAGTTGTCAAACTAAAATGCACTTTTTTTTTTTTTTTTTTTGTTAAGCTAAGTATCCTGCTCGCGCTAAATTTTAGCGTCCCTAGTCTCCACTCCGTTTCTCCACAGCAAAGCTAAATGGTAGCTAAATTTTTAAATATGATATAGATGGGACAAAAGCCAAAAGTTCATGACAGAATGTCGGTAAAGGCGATTCAAATTATACACGTTATTTTGAATTCAAACATCAAAAGCATTGCAATATTTAAAATAATGCATACAACACAAATTTAAGAAGATGTTATCATTGCTGCATCATTTGAAACAATTTCTATAGCAGCAAGTAGAAGACAAAATTTTCCAAAATATCTTTACCGTCGTGAAACAATTATTATTACCTGAAAAACATTCGAGGCCAAATGATTCTCTATTCTGATATAAAAAAATATCTCGATATCTCGCAAAACAATATCTTTGCTTTGGTTTTGCGTTTCCTTTTGTTTCTCACGCATATATTCTTTACGTTTTCCAATAAAAAAAAATAGCTAACACACAGCAAACTTTTTATTCCGTTTCTTCTGTCAACATTTATCTTCGATTTAATGTGCCGAACATTTACCTATTTCGCGAGCTAAATGAGTGGAGACTTTTCATCGGCCCATCTACATGAAGTTAAGAATTTAGCGTGCGAACAGGATACTGCTTTGCTAAACTGTCTCGCTAAATTTTATCTTTGTAGACATTTTTGAATGGGAGATAAAATTTAGCACGAGCAGGATACTTAGCATTATACCAAACGAAGATAAAAAGCAATAAAAAGAGCTCTGACAGCGCCCAATCGAATACTACATTAGTTTAACATATTTTGAATGTGTCCATTTATGCCAAGTAGTTGATATAGAAAATAGAAACCGTTTTGAATGTGTTTATGAAATTGCTTCAAGTGTCATTTCCTTGCAGCAAGTTAAGCACACGACAGAATATACCAGTTTATGGACACCACCTTGCCATATTGCTGAAATAAGTGTTCAATAAAACAAGCCTATACTCATTGGTAGACAATATATTATGGTAACCAAGAATCAGGTTTTCATTGTCCGAATTTTTATACCTACTTCCTGATCTTCAAATTTCGGACGAAAAAGGAAGAGATAACTTTTTCTTCTCCCCAATGCAATATGCATACGTGCTAAATAGTAACGATTATGCACTGAGTGCAGGGATGTCTACGTTTAGCCCAACTTGAACAAATAAATGTAGGCACTTTGTAAAAATTTGATTGAATGCGCTTAAGAATTCGTTCATGTTTAGCAATTGCATTAACTTTTAACGCAAAATTTTAATACGAATTCATATCTATTTTTCCAAAGTAATTAATTTCACAGAATAACGCATAAATTATATCACCATCATAGCTACATGAACTCTGAGCGTACTTTTTCTCTAAGGGTATAAGGTATCTGTCTGTTACTGTTTCTCATTAATTTGCAACCGGTAGGTCTGTGGAGCACTCTACTAAAGCTTTGCATGCCCGTTTTCTGTACTTTCCTCATTATTCATTCCATAGCAGAGGTCTTGAACGCGTTTATCAGGGGGGAATAATCAGCTGCCATCGAAGTAACCAAGCGAACAGCATTCCGACTTCTTTGCAATCGCACTCAGGTGTCTTGCCGTTGTGCGTATGGTTAAGTGCAGGTATGACTCAAAAAGGGCTATGCGGTGAACCGCATGATTTCAATTTGTATCCGCCGCCATTCTTCGATTGCCGGTTGAATCGTTGAATGCCTTGAATATTAAAACAGTTTTTTTTTCTCCCATTGCTTTAGTACGGTTGGTAGTTGCAATCTATATCAACAAAGACAGATGAACCTAGTGAACTAGATGGTTTAAAGCTTCCGCAACAAATCAATGGATGAAATATATCACCTGACTGGTATAAGGGGGAATTGATATTATTATTTACACAATATTTCGCATTTCCATAGTGCATGACAGTTGCATGACTTACCAACTGTCAACGAAAGTTTCACTTTCACGGTTAAAGACACGGATGAGTTGTGGTACTGTTGAACAGGCGCGCTTGGATTATTGGTTTATCGGAAGAGATTTCAATTACAATTTCTGCTTTCACGCCCTATTGGGTGACTACAGCGATGTAATGGGTATATGTAGTCGCTTTATTGATGCAGTGAGCTGTTCATGCAGTTTCATTTGTAATTCCCTGAGAAAGTTGCTATAAATGGCTATGACTTGGATGTTTTTAAGATGGCATAAACTATGAAGCCGTACTTGGTATTGTCCAAATTATTTTAAATGTTGAGGAGCATTTCAACTACTCACTCTTTAGGTGGTCAGTGTAACATCCATTTCAAGTCTCTGCAAGCATTAGGTAAAAACGCTCAAGTATCTATTTTAATGAGTCTGACAGCTGGCTGACATGATGTGTATCAGATCGCAATCGCACAAAGTCTACATAATACACGTTATCATAAAAAATGACAGAAAAAGAGAAAATTAGCAAAATAACGAGTAACGATCAGTTCTTCTCTTGATGGCTCGAAACAGCTCAGAGAATTTCAACCGGCAAGTACTGATAAATATGTCAATTGCACAAGCTTGACAAGAAACAAAATCAAAATCCGTCCTTAAGAATCAATTGCGCACAAAAATAAAATCTGTGGTTGGCTGGATGTTCTCGCGAACCGGTATAATATATTTCAAAAATTTATTATTTCCTATTTTTATTATTACCTATATTTTATTATTAAGTAATTTAATTAGGTACATTAACAATAAATAGAAGAAAATATAGCACTAGCTACCAGGGCTATCGGCTAGTGCAAAAATTTAAGTTATACAATTTATTTGAGCTATGTCAAAGATGTAAGTGGCTCCAAGTTGATGGATTTCTTGATTTTGACGCATTTTTAGTACTTGACTCGAAAAAGTACGCGGATAGACCTAGTTTTGATACGCTTAGATCGGTTACATCAACAGTTATTTTTTCAGTTTACGTTTATGGTTTGGTAGGAAAAGTGATGTTACATCTAGTCCATACCAATCTAGTCCACTTAAGAAAACTAGGTTTACAATGTGCCCATTGGGAAGGGTAAAATCAGACGGACAATGTGCCACACACAGAATTTGTATAAAGGTGGTTAACCATTACACCACTTGACGCTTCAAGGAATGCCATCAACTACCCATTTGATTTCGAAAAATCTCTTTTGACTACTTCCGCATAATGATGTTCTTGGCTCAATAGCAACTCAATGGATCTCTTGCCCATCTGTACATTTCCTTTAAATATTTTCATCCACTATCAAATCAAAGTCAATACGACACCGCATACACTACACATACTCATTAAATTGATTTGCGCCAGTGCGCACAAGAGTGCAAACGGCTGCTGGTCCTCACTATCCGATAAACCAAAAAATGCTTTAGCAAATTTTCTATTGACGCGTGACACATTCAACAGTTAAGTGCGCTGGGCGCTGGGCCAGCTACACCCTACCTACACCACCCAATTTCACTCCAATCGCACTGCTAACACGCTGTTAACTCATATTGGAGCATAACATTCTCGTTTGAGTGGAGTTGAGCTTCTTGTATTTCTGGTTCGACATGAATACCAAACCAACCAGCAATATAGCAGCAGCAGCCAGCAGGCTCCCCAGTGAAGGTGGTTTGGTTCACATTGGTATCTGGTATGGTATGGTGTATCTACATGTGGTTTCTGTTGCTCTCCACTCAATTCGAAGCCATCCGCAGCTTAACAACACCTGTGGTAGATGGTTGAAGGTGGTACAAAATTCAGTGCATCGGTGTCTCTTGAATGAAATTGTTGGTTCGACCGGGTGAACAAAAAAGACGAACATTTTCCAAAGCGGCTACAAATTGAATTTATTTATTACTTTGTTGTCTTCTATTTATTTATACAAGTCCCGCAACATATACGTGCAGCTGATTAAAAAGTATCTAACGACTATTTGCCAGCACGACATATTCACACACTCAAACCAGATACACGAACGGAATTTCATGGTACGAATGTGTTAACTGTTCAAGTAGTGATTTATATTTCTTTTAACGAAAGCAAAAGTGATTCGAAATAAAAGAAAAAATAGTTTCAAAAATATTAACTAGTTCCGTGTGTGAAAATAAATCAATCTCATGTGCTTTCATTTTGGTATCTTGTTCTAGAGTTAAATCAACAATTCGACACATTTTTTTGGAGTTAAAAAAATATTCGAAAATCCCCCTCGAAATAAGCGATTTTGTCAACAAAATTTCACCGTAGAAGGAAAGTTTTTGAAATTCAAATCGCTTTGGAGAAGTAACGATCAAGTTTGTTGCAAAAATGCTTCCGGTAAGTTGTTCGCATATAAGTGCATCTCGCCATATTCCCGTGTGTGAAATACAAATCCATTTCAAGTGCTACTAACCCAAAAGATGTGTTATGTGTTATACAATCCATTCCCCCCATTTGAATTCCATTTAGACACTTGAGGATTGAAGTTGTTATTGTTGGTGCGGGGAGACTATTTGCGATGTTTTGAGCGCTCCTCTTGCATGTGATGCTGCAGCTATATTTTTTTATTTTATTTTATACCTACGTAAGGTTGTTGTTTTTGTAAAAATATGGAGTGCAAAACTACTTTCATTTTCCATTAATGTAGATGTGGATTGTATGGCAATAATTTTATACATCTCACGTGTGTTTTTGGACTTATGCATTTGTTGTTGTTTGTTTCTTTTTTTCTCACCCAAGGCTGGCTTTAATACAGTCTTGGAAGAGTGTGTATGTGGAGCTAGATTGTGTGTGTCAAGAAAAGAAGAAAAAGAAAATTTATTGGAAATGTATTAATTGGTCAAGCGGACAGATTAGGTGGCAATTGGAAATGATATAGTTGGCCAGATAACTAGCGCGTAATGGAATTGGCCTAGTTTTAAAAACAGAGTTGACATGCTTTTAATTGGCTTAAAAGTTGGTTTGGACCTTAGATTGAAGTGGATTGTAAGAGACTTATGGCCAGTATTGGGATGAGTACCGCGTCCATCAGATATAGTAGGTGAACCGAAGTAAGTCGCCGAAATATGAGCCTTTAGTCTCTATTGAAAGTTAACAATAAAAGATCGTTTTGGTATTTGGGAGTTGGGACTAGCACTTGCTATAATCGAAATGTAGTAACAAAATAAAAGCCCTAGGCAATTGCTTTAAATCGGTATGAATAAGAACCTACTTTTACTTCGCTGTATGTGTGCCTGCTTGGCTTGCAGTGTCTGTCAAACCTGATTAGTAAATTTGAATTTTTGAGAATCTTATTTAAAAAAAATAAATTAATTCAGAAATATGATTGGTACGCACAGAAAATTCACTTATTTAAAATCAGTCAACTTTCGGTTAAAAACAACCAAGTAAGACAGTTAATATAGCTCTTACAGAGTTAGTGGACTAAAAATAACCGAGTCAACTTGTTCAGCGAAACTCGGTTAAAAATAACCGGTTTATCGATTTCCTCTCCAAATTTTCTCGGTCGTAAATAAGAAACTAACTAATAACAACAGAGTAACATGGTTGATAGCAACTGATAAAGTGTCTTATTTTTAACAGTATGCATTTAACCTTTTTAACTCGTAAGTTTTTAGTTAATTTAAACCCATTTTTTTTAACCGAGCAAAAATTCCACTCGGCAAAGCTTCAAATTTCTGCGTGTATCTATAGCCAATTGCATCTGGAAAGATGATTTTTGTATGCCAAATAGCTTCTTGATGTTTCATTTCTTCTTCAGCTGACGGGAATTTTATCCGATCATAGGTTTGTTGAAAATATTTGTTTGTTAACAGACTAGCCCATTAGTTAAAGAAGAACTATGAAATATCGAGAGGATTTGAACTGTCAACCTAAAAGCCCGAATCTACTATATTCCTTAGTAATGATTTAGTTTAAAAATTTCCATCTTAAAGAAATATTAGGCAAATAATCAACAGTCCATACTTTGTGTGACATGAAACAATTGCTGTTTTTTTTATAGTTATTTTGTTGGTTTTCCTGTGCAGACACAATTAAAATTCAAAATTCTTAGATTGCGTTATATTCGTAAAAAGTATGTAACAAAAAGTCTGAGTCAGCTAAGTAAATTTGGATTTTTTTAGCAATTGCTATACATTTTATTAACACCGATCTGAGTGAATGTCAAAAGTTAGTCTTAACTCAATTCAGTCCTTATTCATACGAAACGTAAAAAAATGCTTTAATTTTGACATTTTTCGTTTAAGAAAAAGCAATTGCTATACGCTTTCTTCATACCACCCATTATACATATTTCACCACGCTGAAAGAACTTCAGCTGTACAAAGCCTTTTCATTGAGTAATATGATTTCAGTTTTAAGCAACCACTGCTTGACATATCAATTATTATATAGATTTGTCTGTTTTGAAGCTTGGTCAATCCAATAATATTTGAAATAAGATATGGTTCAAATAAATGCCCAGCATCACTGTGACGTTATCCCATCGGCATCGCTTACTTTTTGATCACTTTGTCCAAGACTAACAGCTGTGTACCAGTGATGATACCGGATAAATCTGACTATCAAAAGTCTTCGAATTGTGAATAAAGTTTTTTTCTTAAGAAAGAAATTGCGTCTGTTAAACCACATGACCATTGCAGCCAATTTACAAATTCAAGTTATTCTTCAAGTATAAGTTCTTATTTTTATTTAGGTGTCGATTGTCGACAAGATGTATTTGAGACAGAAAGATTCAAAGTGCTGTTGTTCATTCCAACGCAACTTTACTTTTGTCTTCAGCCGTTTTCTTTCAAGTCAAATGAATTCACAATTGTAATTGTCACAAAAGTTCCTCCCCCAAAGCCTAGACCTGCCTCAATTATAAGCCATATCCGAACTAAACCTAAATTGAGTAGATTTCCTTTGGATGTTCGTCCGACGTTTGCAACACGCTTAACAGTGCAATAAACTCTACATAAACGCCTACAGAACACCAAAAAAACACTCCGCCCTCTTCTCAAGCCAAAGCAAAGGCCCATCATTCAAAAGTTCCATACAATGTCGGTAAGGAAGTAATTCTGTGAATAAAAATATGTTATTTTTCTTCGCACAAAGAATGGTTCAAGTACCTAAGTAGCCCTATTCTTTCTTACTTCATAAACAATTTACTGCTTTCAAAGTTCTCTGTTTTCTTATTTCTTTTAGTTATCTTTTTCACAACAAAAAAGTACAAACTGTCAAAAATATATTGGACATAATTACGTAGACCATAGTTTTTATCGTCTAACATTTTACAACCTTTGATATTATTCATATGAAATAGCCTTCCATCAATAAAGTTATATTGGTTAGTTTATTTTATTGCATTAAACGCTGTCGATCTCTAGCGTGGGTGGAGTTGTATCGACGACTATTGACGAAATGATGAACAAGTAGCTAAATCTGTGTATCAAGAAATTCCTGAACCCGTTTTTACTGTAAAATATAATTTTTTTTTAATTCTTAATTAGAAATTAATGACATTATCACAACCTTAAGCAATACGATTTTAATTTACAGTATTTACGGCTCATATGCGATTGACGCAAGCAATTTGGTAACACATTACTTAAATAATAAACAAGTTCTTCAAATAACGAAAGATCCTAAATGAGTTAAATTTTTCACCAATTAGATACTAAAATAAACTTTCTAAGTATAGTAGCTGTGCAATTTGAGTATAGAAATAACTAAACTTGATCATGCAAATTTTAACAAATTAGAAAAAGATAATTGGTTTGACATTTGGTGTGACGTTCTGTGTTTTGCATACCCACAAGAGCAAGTTGTCCAACATCCGTTGTAATGAAATGTCAGCTACACAGCACGCGACATATTATTAACCTCTCTTTATAATAGAATAATAATTGAAGCCTAGCAGTAATTAATTCACTTAACTGTGTCTGGCACACTTTAACAGGTTCTATTACATTTAAATTTCCTTCGGCGGCGGTTATAAATAATTGCATTTTTCTGTTGCGATTGTTTTTTTTTTACCAGCTGGTTTTATTGCGGAAGACATAATAATTAGCCGTGTCTCTTGGATCTGTTTCGTTGCAAAAGAATTGATTCTCATTTTTTTCTTCTTCTTCATAAATAACTATAAAACTCCGTCAAAGATGCCAGGGGCTATGGGAAAATAATTTTCTTTTCAACATGGTCGCTGTAAAGGAAGACAGAAATGTATGACAAATATTTTCATTAAAATACTCGTACAGTGCACAGAGTTATGGAGTTAAACTTTATGAACGATTTTCAGATAAGAGCACTGCTATTGAGAGACCGTCGTCGCGTCGGTGAGGCCGGTTGGTCGTTACGTATCTTTTTTTGTGGATATTTTCAAGACGTCCTTGTACTTGATTGGCAATATTATTGACCAAACTGCTTGGGGTGATTGTAATGATTTCGTTTTTTTTGTTCGGTTTAATTAGGTATAATCCACGGTACAGTAGAGGAATGTCATGTTTATGTAGTAAATTTGATGGCTCAAGTTTGTATGTATTAAACAGGATTTTGCTTGCGAAATTTTAGTGTATTTCGCAAAACAGGAAAGCGACCTTCGACTTGAAAATAAAGAGAAATTTACAACTTAACTTATTCAAAAAATGCCATCGACGGTTGTCCAATAAAAAAGTAACTATTAACTGAAATCAGGCTTATGTCGTTTTCGATTTGGCTTTTCAGATTTTGATCTGAGATTTCAGATTTCTGCTGGCAAATCGAACATAAAATCTGAATTATATTGGTATGTGTGTGTATTGAGTTGGCGGCAAAAAAAAACATATTTGCACTTGCACTCGAAATCCATTTCAATTGATTTTCACACATTTATAGTACTGCATTTCGAAATCATTTAATATAAAAACTCGATCCCATACGAGTTAAATAAATAATTCAGTTAAAAAAGCAATCGTTCCAACGATAAACAATTCGTAACCGACGCTGTGTGTCATAAACATTGGTGTTAGTGAAAGTATGTGTAAAATCTGAGGAAAAATTGAGATTTCTCAAAAGTGATCTGAGATCAAAAAAAAGATTGATTTTTGTGGCAAATAGAACATGAAAAGCAATCTCGATCAAAAAAAAAATTGATTTTTTGTCAAATCGAAAACGACATAAGTTAAGTAGAATACAGATAAGTTGACATTTAAAAACACCAAACTGCAGTCGATAGTGATATCGATAGGGTAGTGCTTTGTTTGAAATTATATGTTTTTGACAAAAAATGTTAATGATGATACATATTCACGAGTTGGTTTTCTTTCAATTACTTATTTGATCTAAATTTAAAAGAACACTTTACGTATGTCGGTAATGAAGTGAATCCACAAATTTTATTATTGCTTGTCACCTTAATTTGCCTGGAACATTTCTTTACTTATGACTTAAGTAAGTGAATTGTTTTTTTACAAATTTGAAAATGTTATTATATTCTCGTTTCATTGTTTAATTTTATAATTTGATTTTATATTTTGCACAAACAAAATACGATAATATTCGTAGTTCTCCAAGGTATTGACGAATTTGCTAACCCTGGTCAGGATTGCACTCTAACTCAATATAAAAACTTACTTGCGTAAATTGGAAAAAGAAAAAAACGAAATGATCATTAAAATGGATCTACAAGTAAGTCCCAATGTTCGCCAATGTGTCACCACTTGTATTTATGTGACACACCACTGGTGAAAATGGGAAAGGTGCGTAAACCGTACATTGTAACCGTATCGAATTGAATGTGAAATTTCTTTTCAATTTCGAATTTTTATATTAACATGTTTGGTTAATTTTTCTTTTAGTGGCGTCTTTGGTATTTATTTATTAATTGTATTGGCGTTGACGTATTAACTAGAAATTGAGAAATAAACCCCATTTAATCGTGACTGACTCTCGTCTTCACTTTCGTTTTCTTTCTTGCGGTACTGGCTTTCATTTTTCCACCAAACTACGTTACACAACCTGACAGCTTATAGACAACATGCTTAACACGCTAATTGATATTGATATTGTGTCGGCTTGAGATTGTTTGATTTATTGGGTGATCTAAATTTTGTTATAAAACACAAATGAAGGTGATTAACGAGTACTTACATCGTGATGGGACTTGTTTTATTCGATACACTTGACAAAGTTGCAGAATTTTTATTTTTTTTTTTCTTATGCTAAATCATAATCATTTTAAAATTAATAATAAAAACTTTGTGCTTTATTAATCAACAAACCGAATTTTTACTGAAGCAGAAAGTATTTAATGAGACTTTATTCTTGTGGGTGGATAGGGAAAATTCGGGATGCGTTCGCTAAGCAACTGCTGCCGCTGAATTACTTATTTAAGGCCTTAGTTTGTAGACTATCAGAAAATCAGACAACTTTCCTTTGGATATAGTCAAACTGGTCCTAATTGGATGACTTATGATAAGAATTGTGGAAGGAAAAGTTACAACTTAAAATTAAGATAAGATCTACTTCATTACCGACATAAATGTAGAGTGAAACAGTTTATGTAGATTTGGGCTTTTCAGGTTCTGCTTCGGAATTTATATTTCGTGGGTCCAATCAAAAATAAAACCCCAACGTTCTTCTTATTTGAATCTGAGTGATTGCAATATGTGTAGAAGTCAACACTCTTATTTATGTTTTTTTTCTATTCGACAATCGATTTATTAACATTTTGTACTTTAATAATTAGGAAAACTAGACCCATCCGATGCATTTCTTTGTAATTGGAAAATTAACGAAAATGTTAACTTACGTCACTACCTGTCAAACTTTAACGTACTTGTTTTAAATCTCGGTCATCTCTTAAAAGAAATCGAGATTCGGAAATGTATTACCTATCAAATCTAGAGTACAAAAAAAGGGTTTCTATAAAGCCGCTCGTGATGGTAAATGCATTCTCATGCACCACAGATTATTTATATTTATTGTCAATCAGGAAAGTATGCTAGTAATATCTATAAGTTCACTGTACAAACACGCAACGCACCCGCCTTGAATACATACTTGATGCTCAATGTCAAGTGGTGATCGTTTCGTAACACTTTTTATATGTCGTTCACTTAACTTTAAACAAAATAAATAAATGAGTCAACTTCTTTTGTGAATTATATGTAAGTCCATTGAGAAGTTATTGATAAATTATTACTTAAAAAAAATATGGATTAAGTGAAAGTCACTTGGGGAGATTAGGTCTCTAAGTTGCTGAAAGTGAGAACCACCACTTGAAATGAGATCCAGACGGGAAATGTAAAATAATTATCTAACAATATTGATTGCTTTCATATCAAATGGTAATAATACACACAAATTAGAATTTAAACATTTTTCGTTGATGGTTTCCTTATTTTTCTGTTCGATTCTATTATTTGCAGAACTTGCAATTTAAAGGTGGTTTTATGTTCACATTAAAAGAATAAATTTGAATTTTCCCCCATGGAGATGACAATGAAATCGGATTGAGATACTTTTGAATGACTCACACGAGTTATGTAATCTGTTCATGGATTTATTGAATCATTGTTGTGCTGAAGACGGATGTGCCATTTCAACAAATTACGTATTCTTCAAGGAGTTGAATCAATAAGATAAGATTTATTTTGGAATTTTTCCGCAAGGCAAACGGAAAAAAATGCCAAAAGTGCAGTTAGAATGCTTAATTCGGAGTTGAGTTTTATACTCGTGTATTTTGCAATGCGAAAACCAACTGCTATCGATGCATAACACGTTTTAAACAACAGAGTATTTTAATAAAATGAATTGTTTTCGAACTTCTTTATTTTAAAACCTTTATCATGATGTTATTAACAAGTGCGCAGCGCAAATGGGTTTAAAGGACAATAGGCTGTTTTCGAATGTTTAAGTGAAACGTAAAGGACTTTGTGAAAGTTTTCCGTTCTCAAACTCAAAGCTAAGGTCGACGATTTGGCACCGAATTGACTCGAATTATTGTTAAGTTCGCGTTTTCAAATCTTTACCGCTTCTTTGTTGACCTTTTCCTCATTCTTGCAAATGTTATTAATAGAAATAATTATAGAACTAACACCATCAACCATTCCCAAGTCTGCACAATTGCGCTAATTTCCAAACCTTGTCCTCATTAACTTTTCAAGGAAACCTCATCCATTTGGAACCAAACTTAGACCTGAAACCTATCTTTCAGCTCATCCTCCCAGGCATTATTTAAAAATAAATCGTGACCAGGAAACATGCCATCTTTCGTGCTTTCCGTGAACTTCATCATTGACATCAGTTACATTTCTGTTGTTGCGACCAGATCTTCATTACCATAAGCCTTTCCCAGTTGGCAGTGGTTCGCTCGTGCCAGAAGGTTACTCGTGACCAATTTCGCCGCTCATCTTCATAGGTCTCACCCATAATTGGGGTCCGTTGTTGCAATCAAGATGCCATCATCATCTTCTCAACCGCACACTGAAAACTTGCTTGCAAATGTGCAGTGCATCTCTTTACCGGTTAACTGTTAACTTTTAAAATTGTGACTAATGGCATGTGGATTGCTATTGTCTGGTGTGTTTGACCTTCGACATCTGGCAAACTCGAATGACTCTTGTCTCCCGCTTGTACTCGTACTCGTAGTCCCTGCCTTTTGGGGGAAAAACATTTAAATTTACTATTGCTTCGATAGCATCTGCCGGGAAATGAAGTAACTTCAGTCTCAGTGGTTGACTTAAACATTCGTGGCACGCATTTCAGGTATACCTACGATCATAATCGGATTTTCACTGATGATGACGCATAAGGTTTCAAATTTGTTCAGCTAGTTAACGCCGTCTTGCCATTTATTTTAGTAGGTGGGCAATTGTTATGAGTTGTGGCACAGTTTGAGAGATTTGTTGCATCTGCTTCGTCGCACTAATGGCCGGCAATGAATCACTAGCCATTGCGCAAATGTGAGACTATGACAAAAATCCGGTCTATAGTAATGACTTGAAAGTTAAACCGTCTGAAACTGACCACTTACAGCTCATCAACCGCAAAATGATCACCTTTTCTTGGATCTTTGACATTTCAAAACCAGAGAAGGTTCCTATACCACAGGAAGCACAATTAAATACAGGTTAGTCCGTGAAGCCCAATCTCCCTGCACACTTATATATGCTAATACATATATCAACGTGTTTCTAATAAATCGAGTTTAAAAAAAAGATTCATAGATACAGACTATAGGGTGACTAAACAATTTGCTAATCAAAAGAATGCTTCCAAGGTTAACTAGTTTTGACGTCTTTTAGTGCGTCGCGCTGCTCGCCGCATGTGTAGCGTGTGGAATACTTGCTTTAGATGCTTAAAATTAAACACGAAATAAATTATATCATCTTTGGATCAAATGGAATTCATGATTCATAAAAGTATACACCAACTCCGATGGAATGCTGTTGATTTACAAGAGAAACAACAAACACAACCTACACGGTATGCGGGATGCTAATGCCAAACTTAATATGCATACGATTTTGGGCTTTCAAAAGATCAAATTTTCTATACAACATTTCGATGGACTTTAACAATTGCTTCCGATTTCACTCGATCAATATTCAGATAGTGTCGTACGTCATTGAACAGTGTTCCGGGTTGTCTAGAGAAGATGTTTGTGTTGTGAAATAATTTGGTTCTTAAGTGGTTGCATAGTTTTCGATCCTGTACTAGAAGTAAGCTATGGCTGACCATTTAGGTAACGAATAGAAAATGTCATTTCAAGCCAGGCTTAGGTGTGTGTAAACGTTTCATATTGTATAAGACGCATAATACGTTCGTTGGTCTTATTTAAGTTTGTAAAATTCTCGGTATCACGTTTTGACACCCGATTATGACTAAGTTTCAAATGACAGTGCTGTCGTACGGGGCTATAGATTCACCGTCCTTCTGCTATGTCAACAATTTTTTTTCACAGTTTTGAAGGACTTTAAAGCCATGATGAAAATGTTGACAGTTCGGTTATAAAAGGTGCGTTCACACTGAAAGTATGAAGCTGTCAAGTCGCTAATCAAAGACCATTTAGTTCTTGTCACTGAACTGGCACAAAGAAAATAGAAGCCAAGTACATGGCTCCACTTTCTTACAGGAAAATGCAGTAATGTCCACCAAAATATTGGACAATATTGACTGCCGAAATTATTGCAACATTTTTACACCCGATTTGGACTAAATCTGAAATCATACGAGTAAAAAAATTGGATGGGTTGATTGCACATTGCTCGAAAATTTTGACCCTCTGTTATGAACATAATGCAAACAATTAAATTCCATCACGAAAACATGTCTACGCAATTCATCCAGACAGCTGTCAAATTTCAACCTACATTCAAACGCCCGAGTGTTCGTCTTCAGCGCAATCTTTCACTTTAATTTCATTTTCTTTCTTATCCATCGAATGCCGCAATTAGTTCAACTGCAAAATAATATACAGAGGCAAAAAAACAGCCTTGCAATCTTTTGGTATGGGTAGGTATGGGTATGGTGATGTGCCGCTCGCGTGCCATTGCAAAATTCAACCGAATCGAATCCGGATAATGAAAGCAAAAAATAACTAATCGGTGTATGTGGACCTCAATAAAACGTAAATACACATTTAACTTTCTTAATTCGAGCGCGATGTATACGGATCCGCCAAAGAAAGTCATTAAATTACGTGCAATACATTGTTTCCCATACCCATACAGTGTGTGCCAATCAATACACAAAAACGCTGCAAAAAAGAAATGGCTCGTGCACACTTTTTGAATTTCAAAGTGTAAATACCCGAAAAAATGCTGCGGACTTGTGGCCAGAAAAAATAAACGAATAAAATTGTTAACAGAGGGTACACAGCCACATGCGTTGCCAGCGTCTAAAGAAGTCCATTCACCTTAGGTCCGGGAGAAACAGATGATGATAACCTGCACGTCGGAACCTATGGACTGAGGGTTCGAGTACGAATACGAACACTCATGGATGACGATTTCAACTGAAGACGTGAAGAAATTTCGAAAAATTTTAGCTCTCCGTTTTACCCTACCGGTGAGGTGTTCAGTATTCAGCCACCAGCGTGATGGATTTGTAGGGAGTTAGGCAGGGATGCTGTACAGCAATTTATATTTACCCGGGAATGGTCGGAGAAGGCGGATTTGCTTCGCATCACGATGAAGGTATTTCGTGCTGAACTGATGGCGGAAATTTCATAAGATGTCAATTTCCGGATGGTTAACAGTTTTTGAATACCAATTGAGTGACGGCCGGTAACCATTGAGGAGGTGTGACATTTTTCTTCACAAGGAATCAGATCACGCGAAGAGTTGCGAAGGGGGTAGGAGTTAATTCAATGAAGGATAACACGTATGGGATTTACAATAATAAAATGCTTCACATGGTATCGGTATGTGACTCAAGCTTTTTACATATTGCGATTGTTTTTCTGAACACTTATCGCAACAAAACAAAGGAAAGCAAAGGTCAGCAGACGTGTAGGTATAGTTTGACTTAAGGTTCTTCTTGTTACGCTATTCGAATTGATTTTACCTGAAAGCAGTTTTTGGACAGTATTATGATAATCGCTAGTTGAAGATTCTGTTTTACTTTGCTTTAGTTAAAAAAGGTTTTTCACTACATTTGCTGTACATGCACTTTCCCTAGGTAGGTTAATATATTACTGTAAAGCTCGCAAGGTTCACTTTTATAACGCAACGCAAGTTGACTAAAAATGTTGCTATTCAAAAAGCCTAAGAATTTCTTCATCCGCGATCTCGGAATTGCATTCTTTTGTGCCTTACAGCAGAGGTAGGATAATGAGGGTCGTATATAGGGTCTTCCCAGAGCTTCTTGCCTTCTTGGGATAAAGAAAAAGCGATTGGCAAACTGCTCCTCTTTCTGTTGTTATGTTGTTTTAAGGTATGATAGAGAAGACGGGACAAAGTCCTTACCCAAATCAGGGTTCTAGCCATCTATTATGCTGTACATCCCAGTTTGTTAAGAACTTACTATACTCGGTATTGGCTTCATGCACCACTAAGCCCACTTTGGCGTAGGCTTAGTGGTGCATGGTTAGTTCGCTGAACTACTAAGCGAGAGGTTTCACATTCTGTTTTTTCACTGCGCCACCTCTTGCGAACTGTCCTTAAAAATGTTTCAATTCAGCCTTTCAAGCTCCGCATACAAAGCTATACTTAGTTCTCTTCCATTTGGCTCCCAAAAGCGGAAAACTCTCATAAACAAAAGGCTGTAAAAAGACCTAGGGAACCGATATGAACCAGTTCGCACAAGCTATTTTTTTTTTTAAATGACAGTTCCATGAGTTCTACATTAACGCATGAACGTATACCTAGCTTGAACGGGCTTTTCCGAAAATTGTACCCCGCACAATTTTTTTAAGTATAAGAATTTGTTCCTTGTACAACTTACTAAAGGTAAAGGGTACTAGCGGGTAGAATAAATCGGCAAAATGTATGCTGAATTTATTTCGTATCAATAACCCTTGAATCCCCCAATTCTCACACTCTTAATTCAAATACTTATTAAAGAGGATGCATAATTATACACATTTCCCCTGCTTAAATTGTTACTCTTCCATTTTGAAAATTGTTTTACCCAACTCAAAACTGTTATCAATTTCCAGTTGAATAACCCCGTCCAGAGATAATTACGAAATTTCGCGGATATTTCCTTTCACGGATTTAAGTTTCTCATTTTAATTCTTCTTTTTTTTTTTTGTTCTGACGTCCTGAACTGATTCTGGTATCGTCGCCACTCCACTATGGCGGCGGCGGCCATTATGCAATCCCAATCGAGCGATAAATTTAACAAGGGTACTGCTGATGATGATGATGATGCCGCTGCTGGCCGATAGTCGATGCACCATGCCGACGAAGATGATGATGTTTCAATCAAATTAATGGGCTAAATGAGCTTAACAATGGCTTAAAATTGATTTCGCTGTGGTCATCGGACACCCGAGAGAGAGAGAGAGCGGTTGATTTATTTATCGCCATTTTATCGAATATTCCCCAAGGATAAAGTTTTTCCTCAATTTAACACATTTCAATCCCGATAATATTTATTTAAAATTAATTTAAATTAATTGGAGCATAATTATGGGGGCAATTGGAAATATGGTTCAACGGACGTTTCCATTTCTGCCCAAAGACCTCGATCGTATATGCACATGCAATGCAATCGGAAATAGATTTCAGTTGGGATTTCGCGTCCGCCACCAATCAACTGATACTGACTAGGTAATTTACATGATTTCATTTTCATCTTCTGTGTGCCGCAACTCGTGTTGCTGCAGTCAACTCAACATCCATGCTGGCATAGAAAAACGAAACCTGTCGAACAACACCGCATCTACACAATATTCCTTTCGGTTTATGCACTAAATCTTCACCACAAGAAAACGCAAACATTAATTGCACGATACAAGCAACTGTTGCATCCTTTAAAGCTGAATGTCGGCGGTCTCAATCTAATGAATCTCAAAGTCCAATGCTATGATGTAGCAAACGAAGATTGAACGATAGATAGATTTAATTGGGTGTTTTGTCGCAATCAGTATTGGCTTTCAGTTGGATTTTGAAATGAAAGTTGATTATACTCTGTCTTGAGATGCGGACTTGTTGTAAAAGGATAAGTGGGCTATTGTTGCTATGAAGGTCATTGAGATTTTTTTATCTTCTTGTTTTTCCTTTAAATGGTAAACTTGATTTATGAATATGTCTATAATGGTTTTTGGAAACTCCATTTGAGAGAGATTGTAAAGAGTGCTTTATGGAAAATGGGTGGTTATTTCGTTTAATAAAAGATTATAATTTTGAAAGGGATGCCAAGGTAGGAGGTTAGAAGTTAGTATCGGTGATGTACAATTTTTATTGATAATTAGCTAGAAATTTGATTGCTTAAATATGAGGAAAGACTTCACTTTTTTCCTTTTGTATTAGTTTCCTTTCTTTGATGTTTGTCTGCTTCGAATTGCTTACAATTATTGGCGATGGTTTGAAAAAGTTGTGACGGTTTATTTGACAAGGCGACCAACAACTTGATCTGACTTCTTTCGGGATATTTAGATTCGCATATCTTCTGAATGGGTCATCCAACTGTAATGAAATAAAAACCATATGATGGTCCATAAAGTCTTCTTCTTAGAAGTCCATATGGATTGCGTGAGTCGTTTTAACGCTAAGCGGTAACAAATCCAAATTCACATACAAGCAGTTTAAGAATTGGACAATGGAAGTACTTATGTATAACAAATCGGGTCTTGGTTTTAATTATTTTGTTCTCTTTACAATGCCTTAAAACTATTACATGATTCTGGTTCTATGACATCTACAATTAGACATGTTGCGGCGCTCCGTGCCAAAGAATATACAAACTAGATGGTCAACTGAGAACAGAAACGATACATTTGCCTGAAAGCTGACTGTCCTGAATAGGATTTCCTAGTAATTTGTGCTTGTACAAATCAAAAGAGCAACATTTCTGCGGCACGTATGCTTACAAAATTCTTTGCACAGACTTGATGTCAATAGCCAAAATTGTACGTCCGCAAAAATCTTTTAAACCATATTGCTAGGACTTACAAAATTATTTTTTTTTTAAATGTATAAAAAAAATACAATCTTTTGGTTACTTTTTTCTAAACTACAGCATTTTGTATTTAACAAAATAATGTTTTCACATGGTTCTGCTAGTTGTTTATACGCTAAAATATCATCTTTACATTATTTTGACATGATACGAGTAGTACATGAGGTTTGCCTTACTTTTACTTACTTTTGGTGGCGCTTACAGTCCGGGGTGGGCCACGGCCTCAACTAACAAGCCCCTCCAGCCAGCTCGGTCCCTCGCTAGCTGCCTCCAGTTACGCACGCTAAGTTGGTTGAGGTCGTACTCCAATTTTGCACGCCACCTAAACTCTGCGGGCCGGAGCGTTGATGTCCATTCGCTCTATGTCGTAGCCATCTCAAACGTCCAGTACGCAGTTTTTTTACTAGGTCGATGTCGCAGTACAGCTCGTATAGTTCGTCGTTGAATCGTCTCCTCCAAAACCCGTCAACGCAGGCGGGACCGAATATCTTACGAAGAATTTTTCTCTCGAATCGACCAAGGATATCTTCATCCGCTTTGGAAATAGTCCATGCTTCAGATCCATACCACAGAACTGGGATGATGAGGGTCTTATACAGAGTATCCCTAGTCTTTCGGGAGAGGGCCTTACTACACAGTTGCCTTCTCAGCCCAGAGAAACTGCGATTGGCAAGAGTTATTCTCCGTTTGATTTCTGATGAGATGTTATTTTCAGATGTTATAGCAAAGCCAAGGTAGACAAAGTCCCTTACTACCTCAAAGTTATAGCTCTCTATTGTGACGTTCTGCCCGATTCGTCGATGTTGGGTGTCCCTTCATGTTGACAGCATATACTTGGTTTTGCCCTCGTTAACCGCTAAGCCCATTTTAGCCGCTTCTGTGTCTATACTTGCGAACGCGCCAGTGGCAGCTCGCTGTGTTCGTCCAATTATGTCAATATCGTCCGCATATGCAAGTAATTGTACAGACTTTTGAAAGATCGTACCTCGTATGTTGGCTTGTGAGTTTCACACAATGCGTTCAAGTATGATGTTAAAGAAGTCACATGACAGCGCATCGCCTTGTCTAAATCCTTTTTTGACATCAAAGGTCTCGGTTAGATTTTGAAATCGATGAAAAGATGGTGAGTATCGATTTGGACTTCTTGGGTTTTTTCCAGGATCTGCCTAAGTGTGAAAATTTAATCGACGGTGGACTTTCCTGGCCTAAAACCACGCTGATAGGGGCCAATCAGGTTGTTGACGAACGGTTTTAGGCGTTCACACAACATTGCAGATAAGATCTTGTACGCGATGTTAAGGAGACTGATTCCTCTGTAGTTGTCGCAGTTGAGGTGGTCTCCTTTCTTGTGGATCGGGCAAACGATACTGAGATTCATCTGACCAAATCCTAGAGTCGGTGCATGCTCTCCACCAAGTCATCTCTAGCTGCTTTAAAAAGCTCGGTGGGTAGACCGTCAGGCCCAGCAGCCGTTATACAGTCTGCAGAAGTAGTTTTTCCATATTCTCAGCACCGACTGTGATTCTACTACGAGGTTTCCTTCGTTATCTCTACAGGTTTCTGTATACGGCATTTGTTGCTCTGGCACGTTCTCTTTACCTTTTGGTAAAACTTCCGTATACATTATTCCTGGAGTAGCATCTCTCAATTTCTTCGATCTCGCGCTTCTCGTGCTCTTTCTTTTTCTTCCTGAAAAGCCGATGTTCTTCCCGTCTCTTTTGCTCGTAGAGATGGCGAGCAGCTCTAGTCCTCCTTTGCAGCGCCGCTCTATATGCCTTTTGCGCTGTAATTTACAATACAAAATCTTGAGCACCTCAATATTATCCGTTAATGCTAATGATTTGTTTTCTTTTCCTCTTTCAGGTAAGTGTCAAACAGTATTTTTTACGATTTACAATCGGAACCGCTATCGTAAGTAAAAAGAAATCGATTATCATCCAAACGTACAGTTGCATTCCATAGAGAGTGATTTACAGTTTACTCCAAATATAGTTGCAGACTTGTCGACACAATCGCTCCAACTTAACGAGCTAACCTGAATGAAAGCACACATTTGTCTTTTTATAAATCAAATCTTGAATACAGCTGCCAAAACTTGAATGTCCAGACAAAATGCAATAAATTCATTCGCACATTTTTTCCTCAATTAACTGTATCATCCCAACTTCGCCAACATCAAAGAAAACCAAAGGTACATAATTTTAATTGAAAGTGTCAATCACGATTCATAATCGCGAGTCTTACGAAACCACTGATGGCCACCTTGCTGCAAGCAAATACCGGCAACTGTCACCGAAAAGTGTTTGGTTAACTCATAACAGCCCAGTTTTTCAATCGAGTGAATCTCACTTTGGCACACGCACCGTTTTTAGCCTTAAGCGAAAGTTTGCTTTCCGTTGAATATAAATTATGGGTCATACTACCAGCAGCTCACAGCTATCATGCGCGCCTGGCCGTTTAAGTCATAATCCGACATCTGTCAGAGAAGTACGATTTTCTATCTAACTATCAGGGTGTTGTTGCATGAAGATTGCTTGGAAGATGATTGAATTCGCCACTCCACCACCGGGTGTCTGTGGCAAAAGAAAACGGGAAAGTCAATAAAAGAACGAGTTGCACCAACACGGGTACCGGTACACAGTTGGTGGCCAGCGGCGATCGGCTAGCGGATTATTTTCGCAAAGCATTTGATGTTGCTTGTGAAATTTGAAATTCATTACCGAGCGCCACCTTGTGTTGCATGCTTAAGTGGAAGTTTGTAATAGAAACAAAGAGAAGGCGCAAGACTGTATGCATCCTAATGGTGGATAGATAAATAGCATGACACCGGATATTTTACGATAAGCTTCAGTTTTACTTTCCTTCGGGTTGCGAAGAAATTCGGGTCTGGCTGGTTTATAGAATTTAAATTTTGACATACGTGAACTATAAAATTGTTTTTCACCTTATGCTCAATGGAAACAGTTATTGGACGGGTTAACGGTTTTAGTATGCAATGTGCTCGGCTCGCCAAGGTGAATGACTAGTTTATTGGGAGTTTCGATTTTGATTTCGAGATAAAAATATGTTGTAGGGGTGTGAAAGTCACTTGGATACAACAATAGCTGTTGAGATAGAATAACTTTGCTATTAAGATTGTGAAAGCCGGTCCCCCTGGTACGTCACGGTGACATTTTAATTTTTAACTGAATTTACTCTGATTTTCTTTTAGAAGTTCAGGGTTTTTTTTAGCACACATTCTCTTTCGATGCTGGGCTATCGTTGGAATTCTGTTTTTAGTACACCGACCGACGGCTGAACTTTGTCATTAAATGACCACGAAAAATGTAAAAGTATTTAATTCTGCAAGTATCACCGGGCCACATCATCTTTCAAGCTCTATACAAACATTTAAGAGGTTAAGTAGGACGGAACATTAATCATCCTTTAGGAAACCTTGAAATATTTACGAAAAGCTAACTGATTTCAAAGACTTTATTGTATTGTGTTGCATTAGTTGACTTAGTGAATTTAAATGATTAATTGCATTACAAACTCGTTGTACTGAAAAATAAATAAATTTGTTGCTAAATACCAAACAAAATCACGTCTCAATTTAGAGTTCAACGTTTGAGCTGGTATTTTATTTGTTAGTATACTAGCAGTCTGGTCGAAAAAAAATTATTTAAGAATTTTGGAGCTGTTGTCTTATTAGTCACAACTTTATATTAATAAAGCACTCAAAACTTAGAAAATATCATTAACTTACAGGAATAGGAAAATGTATGAAAGTCGGCCGGATGATAGGTGGAAATAATCTTTGAATTATTTTCGGGCATCGAATCCCATTGAACATTGGACTTAAATCATTGTAGAAATTAATTTTAAATGGATATGACGTACAATGGTTATTTGATCAACCACTCATTCATAAATAATCTTTAGCACCAGTCAGCTTTGAAGAAGGCAACCCAATTACGAACTTGGTTAACAAAGAGCCTTACTCGATAAAGAGTATTTCATATGTTTGGGCATTAGAAAGACGCCCAACGACAAACGTGTTTTCTCAAGAAAGTCCTAAAACAAAGCATCGGGAAAGTCGGGCAAATAAAATGCGTAACACTGCACGACTACACAGTAGGGCAGGACAGCCGGTTTGAAGCCTGTTTCCTATGGCAAATTTATATCTTTTACTTACAATACGAGGTGTAGTTTACAGTTATTAGCTAACTACATGCAGTTGCGCACTCCAAATCGATTGATATCCTCCTTTACTTGCACGCGCCAGGGTTAGACACGAAGGTTTTTGGGCCGAAGCTCTGAGGGAGTAAGGCACAAAAAAGATTCAGAGAAATGATATAGGTACCATGTAAATATGAAATTCACCGAATGACATTTACATCTTCATTAAAATAGAGTGTCAAATATTTAACAAATATACAAAATATTTTGTGTACTCACTTATTTACTCTGGCGGCAATATTATGAATTCCATCCAGAAAGCAGGTGAGGCCTTGGTGTGACGTCTGGCGATTCATTTGGCGCGCCTTGGTTACAGCACTATGATGGTCCATCCATGGTATCGTTGATAAATTTCTTATGTCGATTGCAACATTTTTGTTTGACAGTTTGATAATCTGGTGGCCGCGCGCCGTGTTGCTGTGAGGAGACCGTATGTTTTCTGTGTGACAGTATACAAATGTCAATAGGTGCACTTTCAGGGGTGAAATCTTTTTGGCTGTACTTATATCTATTGTTCTGTTAAGGTATACGATTACACCCCAATTTGTGGAGTCATTTAAATGACGCTGTGACGCCAGGAAAAAATGTCGCATAAGAGTGACATTGAAGCTACGTTTCGTTATTGATCACGCGAAATTATGACCATCAGCGCCATTTTTGTCCCAAAGTAAAATGACGGACACTGTGACGAATTTTCCATTGTTTAAGTGTTTTTCTCTCGGCGAAGAAGCATACGTGTGCTACGACTTTTATAATTAAATTAAATAGTACAACAATTTCCCAAGAATCGGTTTTGACATGATGTATGTTTGTGTTCTGGAACTAAGCCATTCCAAAGCGCCCGTTGCTTTTGCACCACAAACGCGATTCCTCTTCGTCGCTCCTTATTTTTGGGTTTTGCTTTGTGTTTTACTTTGTGTATTCAAATTAACAACATAGCTGACGGCATTGTCCAAATTGTCTGCACTTGACGCGACGCCGACGGTTTGTATTCAGTTTCTCACAATACCGAACAACACAACCGCAACAAAACAACTAAAAAAACAGTTTATTAATTTTTACGGAAATAGCAGCCACACACATGCGACACGTCCTTTCGCTACGAGAAAAACACCAAATGAAAGTACAGATATCATATTAAATGCTGCGTCATTTGTCATTTGCGTAGAAAATTCGCATGGCATGCATTTCGAGCCTAGTAATGTTTTGTAGAGTGGCATTTAAATGACACAACAGCCAAAAAGTTTGGACATTTGACCTAGACATCATTAAAGAGCTGATCGCTCTGTCATTCTTTCCGTCATTTTAATGGCACAAAATTCATGTTATTTGGTTTGTCATTTTCCTAGCCACTTCAATGACGAAAGAAAATGAATGTGTAATCGTAGCTTAACAGATATTCTTTTTCTATTTGCTAGTTCAATTTAAAGCTGACGCCATTCCGGTTGATCAACGTTTTTGCCAATCAGCTAGTGGAAACACTATTAGATTAGCAACGTCTTCTTTGGCATATAGCTTGATGTGGACTTTTATACAAGCCTGCCACCATCATCCATTATTTTCCAAACTAAACGTTGCGTCCGTTCACTATATCAATCATCATACTGTGTGCCACAGTTTTTCAATCGCCTTTTAACCGGCCATCATATCGCCCTTCATGGTGGGTGTGGTTGTCTGCTGGAGCCTTTGCAAGGTGTTCGTCTGCACACTTGCTCTGCAGTTAATCGAGATCTATCCAAAGATGTCCGTTGACTCTTAACCGACTAGTTTTCACAGGCTTTCAACTCCACGCACAGAACCCAACCTTTGTTTTCAATTTGTTTAAAAAATCGTTTTTACCAGTCAAACTTTATAACACACTTCAATCGAAATGCACGCAATCCAATCTCTGTTTATGAATAATATTGGAAAGTTTCAATTTTGTTTACAACTTGAACTCCCAGTTCGTTTCCAAAGCAGTACAAGTACCTATGTAGGTACATATAAAAATAATCTCAATAGAACCATTTCACAAACAGGTCCATATTCCACTATCGCCATCAACACAGATTCCGCAGCAAGTTGAAAACCTTTTTTTTCACACCGCAAATTTATGTGCGAGAGAAAAAAACAACAACCCAACTCCACGTTTGAATAGGATTCCCAGGTTACCACTTATCACTGGGTCGATGCACCTCTCTCTCTCGCTCGCTGTAAAGTAGTATTGCATAATTACAATTCTGTTTCTGATGTCCCGATTTGTTAGTTTGGCTTCGAATAATTTTACTCGCAGAGTGTGTCCCTCAAAGCAGACAAAACATTGCCTTCAGCCATGCGAATAGCGAATGTGGGTCAATACGACGAATTCAAATTTTCAATTCCCTCGACCAGCACTCTGCACCCAACCAAATAACACACGTTTTTAGAGTGAATTGCAAGCCATGTCTGTGCTGTACCTACTCTCCCTTCTCCCACCATTCGACATCCGTGTACATATTTTGCAAATCTATCTCAATGGAGGCTTGAAACTACAACACACAATGGTGACAGATAGCTAGCTGCAGTGAGTTGTATAGATGCAATTTGGTGGCCAGTTATAGTAGTTCCCACAGTCTGACGATGGAAATGAGTGCTCCTCTAACTGAAATGGTTGTTTTTGTTGGCCCATACGAAAATTCAAATTATTTGCGGTGTGGGTCAAATGCTTGGAAAAAAATATCCCATTGTTATCCCAGGCAGTAGTGGCATTGATTGAACTGCAATCGGAGCATACCTTTGTCCTTTAAACTGTTCTTTGGAATTGAAAAGTCGGTGAAATGTGATGCGAACTGGGCGTCCAAGGGTGCGGTATGAATGATAGTGGTTACTGAGTGTCACCATAAATGAGTGCATGCGATGATTGTGGTCTAACTAGATTGTAATGTGCATGTAGTTGCTGAACTTTGATTTCGATTTAAATCGGTACGTTTTTGAATTTTTGAGCAGAGGTGTGGCTTAGTCGTGAACGTTTTTTCATGAATGTGTTGGGCTAGCATTGTTGAAAGGTCACCTTTCATCTGGATTTTAATTCTCAAGCTTTTTGTGGGTGTAGAGTGTAGAACTTCATAACAATCGCTTGGGGATAGGTGCCGCAAAGTCCTCGGGCAAAAACAGAAGGCAGTGGGTGAAAATGGATGCAATATTCTCTCTGTATACTACTTGAGGATAAAATCAACACAGCTTTGGTAAAGCACCAGTGCAGTAGTGCAGATCTCTAGATTAAATGCTGGCCATTCTATTTTTTAGTGTGAGTATTTTTGCATCTTAATTATTGCCGACCTACTTTATCGTATACAGTCAGAAACACTTACCTGACCAGCGGCAACATTTATGGTGTAATTGTGTCTATTATTCTGTAATTTTGTGAGACAGATGTGGAAATAGATGTTTAATGGTTTCGCGCTCAAAATAATGGACAGTTTACATCATTCAGGATGTTGCATTGTTGTCAAGTTGAATTTAAATGGTGTGAGCCTACTTAGATGTAAAATGTGAGTCGCAAAAAATGGAGTACACCTGGTAATAGAGTGATACCAAGTTTGACAGGCTTTACATTTTTTTTAAATTATATATTTGATTTCTGTTTCTATTTTGAAGAAGAACAACTGTCAATAAAATCTTCAGATGGAACTACAACAACAAAACAAATTCACCATCTACATCATCAGACTCCTTTGAGTGACTGTTGGAACAAATGTATTGTGATGTGATGTGTTTTGTGACTTGTGACAGTCAATTCTCTTGGAAAGGCATTGGTGTTTCTCGGTCACAAAGCGAACCATCACTTCGTTTGGCCAACTGACGTATTATGGAGCCTGGCAACACCCATCGAACCTATATGCACTCAAGCATAAATGGTTGTATGAGATCTGATTCTGATGTTATGCTGGTCTCGATCTTTGATTGAATATTTCTATGGAATATAAAAGCACCCCCCAGGTTTGGGTTTTTTTTTGTCGGCTGGGGGAAGTCTGGGGTTTTTTTTTTTAAATTCTATTTGATTTGTATTTCACAGAAAAATTAAATTTATAGCCACTCTGTGAAAGTTGAGTAAACTTAAGAATGAGGAAGCATAAATATTCTGTGTTCTGTTCTGTGCCAAATGATTCAAAATTGAGCATTATAATCAAAGATGAAATAAATGTATGTGCTATTTTAAAATGCTGTTAAATATTTCATCGATCCTCCAAAGCTATATTTGTCATTGAAAATTATTTATTATTATTTGGACTGCTTTCGTTTACAAAACAAGTATTTCAAGAAAAAAGCTAATGCCAGTTTCATTAGGAATATTTTTTAGGTTCTATCCACTGTTATTTATTAATCATAAAGTTGTACTATGCCAATTATGGCAACCTCAAAAACCTCATGTTTAATGTTTGCCATTCCATTACCCTCAACTTTATTTCCAACCTATGGTTAGTGATTTTCAGTACTATACCAATTACGAATTGTAGAGAAGTAAAATAAATACAACAGTGTCCTATGGAAATTCTAATTTAATTTAATTCTTTCGTCATCTAAATTGCGCCAGCAACTTCAACATCCTCATACTCCACATAAGAGCTGCTTGACCAACATAAGCGGTTTTCGTGTTGTAAACCATCAACATAATTGCATCAATTTGTCCGCAATTATATCTTTTACGCCATCTCGACAGTGGGTATAGCTGTAAAAAGCCTTAACGATGATTTAAAAGTTAAAATGCCTTTTTAATGACTTTTGCAGACAAAGTTATACACAGAGTAAATTTCATTAATGCTTTAAATTTTTTAAATGCTATAGTTATCCCATCTGCACGTGTTTCAATGCCTACAATTCAATATTCCAATAACAGCGGTAGGTAATGATAAATTCGATTTTCATTTCTGTCTCAGTTACCAGTTGTAATAAATCTGTAAGCGCAATCAGCGTATTTCCATAGAACCTTGTCCATTTTGTATCCTCAAATCACTTTCAAACTCTATGAAAAAAAAAGGTCAGTGCAACTAGCAGTGTTGTACTCCTTCTTGAGTGACTGAGGGCGTTCTTCCCTAACTCGTACTTAACCAAAGAACTAATCCATCTCTAATAACGCATCGTGACAAAGCTACTATTATTCCGCCACATTCCAGTTCGAGTTTGACATTTCTTGAGGAATTCCATTGACTCAGACAACAAAACCTGTTTGTGCCTTAACTTCATGGTAGACGTAAGAGAAGAAATTCAACTGACCTTATAATAGCCAGTAATCCGCAATGAGTATTGCAACGAAGGTAGCCATAAAACGTGCAAAATAAATCGGGAAAAAAAAACATTATGCAACCCGGTCAACACCGTTCGGAACGACCAACTTCAGCCGACCATTTTTTACCTACACCTCCCCTCGGGCGCGTTATGCTATTTTTTTTTTATTTGCGATTTTCAAAAGAAATTCCAATTGAATATACCTCTCTTGGGCTTATTGAAAAATTTACACGATTCTATGTAGTGTCAGTAGACTGTGAAATTGCTACAAACCCAATCAATGTGTGCAAGGTCGAAGCTACATACTTACATGTTTCACCCGAAATTGGTGTTTTATGTTGTGTTTTTTTTTTTTTAATAAAATTCCCATCATAAAAATCTGGTTCCGAAAAAAAAATGGGTTCATCCAAAAGCAGCACAACCAGACTGTTGTCTTGTTTCGTTTTCGGTCATGTATTGGTCGAATCAAGCAGGGCGGACGCCTTCACTATTCAGGAATTGAATAGCTAATGAGTCGGTTTTCTATTTTTGGTTTGTTATTATGAATTTTGTTAACAACTTCGTGCGATTGTATAATTTTGTAAGAAGATGTTGAAAGCCGGTTCTTAAAGTCACGTCTTTTGGATTTCCATAGTGGGGGAGCGGCAACGCATTACCTAATGCAAATTGAGTGTTGTCACAGAACAAGACCCACATTGGCTTATATGAATTATATTGCCCAAGCCGTTAAGTAGTAGACATAAGGGAATTGGGTTATGCAATCGTTATATAAGACGGAAGCTACTGACGGAACTGGTGATTTGTCTGAATGTTTGTGGTGAGCTCGTACTTAAGCCCTTACTCTCCTATGATTATCGAAGGAGAACTACAAAGAAGTTGTATAATTCTGCTCAATTTGTACTACCGCGAGGACATTCAATTTCATTTAATACATTGAAACTCGCCTTCTGGATAAGCATTATCGAAAGACTTCAACTTACATGCAACAATTTACGTGCGGAAGTAGCACATGCATGCAAACATCACAGGATGTTCCTGAATGAATAGTGATAGACTCTACTTCAAAATCAAAACAAACATAATAAACTACGTTTTTCTTCAGTTGTGACGTGTGCACAGAATGTGAACACGCTCAAAGCACAAAGTGGCGTAATTGTCAAAACAAAACTGCGTCACGTATATGTTTTTCTGATTTAAATTTGTCTAGCGTTACATAAAAATTCAGATCTAAAACCGAACGGAAGCTATCTTTAATTTTCTTTGTTCGCACTTAACTGTTTCTCTTTTTTTAAATTATGGACTCCCTCAGTCTGCAGCTATAACGATTTACAAAACGAAAACAGATACCTAACCTTGTTGATATATGTTCGTCTTCTTTTCTCAACCACTTACTTTCCAGCACACGACGACCATGCTCCTTAGTTCATAAATTATCTTCATTGCCATTTATTGTAATCTTGAAGATATTCTGCACGCGATTGAGTCGTTATTTTGTCCAATTTGTATCTTTTGCATACGTTTACCATCAATCTGAGCTGAGAACTGGATTGGCAACCTTGCTAACAGACAGTTTGACAGCAGATTCTAACACATTCTTGCTCCAAATCTCGAAACATGAGCTGGACACATGAGTCGCTCTACACTAAGCCATGGTCAATAAGAACCGATCAGATGATTGTGGAATGGAATTGTTTTTTTTTTCCGTCTAAAATAAAATTTATTACTTCTCAAGGCAATCGTGAGACTACATCATTGCATCACAAGAGCTTGCAGATGCAATTGCCATGAATACCGAGCATAATAGTAGTACCTAGCGCATTGGCCAACACGAGACTTATGTGCCAATTAAGTCCAAACCATTTGACCAATTTGAGTGCGTATTTGACTATTTGGTCAGATCTACTATTAGTAGATAAATATGGAACGTTGTTGGTACAGAAAAAAAAAATGTCGACACAAGATGGCATCCGAACATACCTTCTATACACAAACACAAATCCCAAGCAAACATTTAGTCGTTCGAACTGTTTAATTAAAATTTCCAATTGCTAAGGCTTATGCCACAGCAACTCTGAGAGTGGGTCGGGGCATCTTATTCGCTTATATGTAATTTCTTTACCATCCCCATGCAGCGTGTCCAATTGCATAACACCCTCTTGCGGATGCATCAAGTGGTCTGGGTTATGTTGGCAAAACGTTCAACGACCGATTCTTCTCCCATGCTTATAAATCTGGAGCCATTTTATGTGGAACCGTAATAGAGTGTAACAGATACTTTTAGCCAAGCTGCCGCGCCGGCCTATTTACCTGTTAAATATGATATTTCCTATGCGGCGAATGAGAGTAAGGTGGCGTATACGTACATATGCGATGCACGCATGCGGTTTTGTCTGTACGACTGGTTGGGTGACATTCCGCGTACCGAACTATTGATAGCTGGGTATTACACAGTGGTTACATGTATTTTGTGTGCTGCTTCTGAAGCAATGTCTGCTTAAGTGTCATAAGAGTAGGCATTTTGTTGTAGATAATTGCCAAATGGTTGGCGCGCTTGCCGCGAAACGCTATTTACCAAATTGATTCCTATTAGGGAAGTGGATAATTTAACTATTTGCCAATATTCCTGTTGACAGTAGTTTATTGGTGATTTTGCGGGGATTATTACAGGAATTACTGATGTAGATGAATTTTACGCTCATTCTGTTAGCTTCGCGCGTTGATTAGCTTTACGTCTAGTGATGGCTTCTGGCCAAGAGTTCCTATTAAACCTTGTGTTACCTTAATCATGTGTCAGAATAACAAGTTGCGAGGATATGATATCTACCATCAACTGAGACCCTTCGAGGGCGCTGTGGTTCTATATCAAGATGTTTATAAGAACTGCCGATATACACTCAGAGGTGTACTTCGCCAGCTGGGTGAACTCACTGTCATGCTGTAGAAAGCGTTACCCTCTCTATTATGGAGGAAGTTATTGTGCCAGTTATATCATATACGCAGATATCCATTGCTTCAATGGGTTGAAATTTCATAATAAGCGAAACAAAAACTTCTTTGGCATTTAAGAAAAACCGAACCAATTCGTAAGAGGTCTCACATTTTCTAAATTCCAGTGGAAAAGTTAGGCCACCCTGCACTAAAGAGATCACTTGTTTCAGCGGTCAAAATTTCGTTTTCGTCCTGGTGTTATGTTATGTTATGTTAATACTTGCTCAGCTATCATCGTTCCTTCTTTTGGTTTGGTTATATGCTGCATTTACACCATCACTAGTTCCAGACACGGAAGATTAAAGGGATGTCCTATACTAAATATCCGCACGACTGAAAGGGACAGTTTTGCCTAACACGCAAAAATACGTGACACTTATAGGCTTTTCACACCAAGCCCAAAACCGCGTTTTCCTCGAAAACTCGTCGCCGCATTCACACCGACCACCAACTCGTTTTCGTTTGACGTTTCAATCAGCTGTGAGACACTAGTGGCAAACTTTTTTGGCTACAAATTTCGATCGCATTAATTTACAAAAAAAAAAATGAATTTAGTGCGTTTAAAACAATATTATCCCATCAATTAATTGTGGAAAATGAAAAATGATTTTAATTTGTGAGTTGTTACATTTGTTTGGTCAGCCATTTTGCAGAATTTGCTGGATATTGGAAGAGGTATGTTTGTCCAACAACCCAACGATAGAAAGTCGTTTTCGTAGTGTTTAAACGACTCGTGTTTAAACGACTCGTTTTAAAAACTGAAATATGTATGGGAAAACTTCTGTTTTCGATGAAGTTTTCGTATGTTTTGGGTTTGGTTTGGTTTTTTGCTTGGTGTGAAAAGCCTATTATTTCGGTCGGTCATCTTGTTTACGTGGTAGGAATTATATGAAAGCTCCGCATGTTTATAAATCATAATAAAACACACATAACGATACATTCTTGATAAAATTTGTATTTCATTAAAAAGTTTGGAATTCTCCATTAAGTGTGAAAGACAATACAATTTTTAACCATTTCGGCCATAACTAGAGTAATGTTGATTTTTAATGTGCGAACGGTTTCAAATTGCATTTTTTTGGTGGCCAATTAACGTCGCCAAAACGTCAAATTCCGCGATCAGAAAACTTCTCACGAAATAAAGCCATAATTTATAGTGTTATGTGGCTTGTTGCCCCGTCTTGCTGAAACCACATATCACCCAATTCATGATTTTCAATCGTCGGCCAAGAAAAATTGGTTACCATTTGACCATAGCTCTTCGAATTGATAAATCGATAAATTCGGATCATCAGCAACACACTTGCACTATGTTTTCGACTGAGGGTGCTTTACGATGATGCACAGGCCTTACGACATCCGTAAAGCGTCTACTTTCTTCAAATTTCTTCACAATTTTAACGATTGCTTGCGTATTCGGTCGATTATGACGACCAAAATCATCGCGTAATGCGCGAAAAGTGCGTATATTTGAATCACGACTTTTGTAATAAATTTTAGTAATTTTAACGCCTTGTTCGATTGTTAATTATCGTAAATGGCAAACATTCAAATAATATTATTACACTCCAAACGACAACTGAGTTTGACAGGTTGAAACCACGAAATGAATGACCCTGTATTTTTATAGCAATGGTATAGATTATAGATCAAAATATAACTGATTGTTGGTTTAATTCACTGAAACTAATTACCCCTCTCTTTCCAAAAGTCTTAAATCGGAAATAGAAACGTTTTCTAGTAATTGCAGAAATGTTGCAGGCCGTAACTTGTGTTTACTTCCGATTTATGTAGCTTTTATTAGCACTGACTGCGGGGAAGCAGATCTCTCTGTCTCCGTTTCGTGCAAAAATGTATGTGCGGGTGTAAATGCAGTTTTAGTCGAAACAAATAAAATATTGGACTGTCAGAAAAAACACGACCTGCGGTCTCTGAATTTTAAACTTATTTAACTTTATTTTTATGCCAATCTTTGGCTAAACATGATCTTATAAATCCATCGCTTAAGCCACAAATTCAGAGTTCCTCCATTTAAGACGACGAAAGGCATTCACATTCACATTATTTCGGCAAAGTCTAAACATTTGGCTCCAAATGTGTGTATACATTTAAACTCAGGCAGAAAAAAACTAGATTTAATTGTCCGACTAATGCAGGTACGTAATCCCTGATTTCCCTTACCTGCCTAAAAAATGTGTCCATGTCATTAGCAACAAAGAAATAAAATTACAGCCCTTGAGTTACCCATAACGATAATTGCTCTGGATAGTGGCATCCATTTTGAGCAACAACCAAAAAATAGTGCCATTAAAAAGAAATCTCTACAAACTTTTTTATTTAGCCACATGGACCAGCTTAAAACAATTGGCACATCTTTACCATTCTTTTTGTTGTAATATACATACGCCTCATGCTGTCCGGTGATCCGACAGTGGTTTGTTTAACGCCTAGATGATGGCCATGCAATGATGTACCGCTGCCAGATCTGAAGATGTGAGCCTCTTAAGGTGGGTAATTGTGTTTGTTAATTTGAGGCTACAGTCACATGATTACACTCGTTGCGGCGGAATTATCTCTCGTGTAATCGTATATTTAATTGGATTTCACTGTGTTTTGTGTGATGACCCTCGAGTGTTGTGCTTGTGCTCTTCGCCAGACAAGAATGGATTACCCGAGGCTATTGTAATGGTGTAGGTATGTACGAGATTTTTTTTTGTTTCGCTTATGTAAATCCAATTGAAAAATATTTTTATTTGGATTAAGCTTACGCTTTCTGCGGATGTTGAAGATATGCTATAATTAACTTCAATTGGATCACAATAAACATAAACAAAATTCCGGTGGTATTACACTAGTGGTTTAAACGTTATTAGCTCTAAAACTTTTAAGAGACGCATACCGAATTATAAATCGGAGGTTGAAGAGAGACAGTAAACCGGAAGCTAAGCATTTCTTTGTTTTTAAGTTATTATTTGAACAAAATAATATTGTCACAAAACGCTCTACACAGATCGTGCTGAGATCGTTCTGATGTTTTTGTTGTTTTTCGAGCTTTTTTTTCTGTCAAATGTGATTGTAAGTCTGTATGTATATATGAAATCAGTTTTTTACTCAGCCTGGTTAGTCAATTTATTCTGAGCTCATAGAGCGCCCTATGATCTCGCTCTGAACTAAAAAAGAAAAACGCCTATGAACACATTTGCATCCAACGATTTTTGTAGAAACAAAATAGAATCCAGGCAACAGATTTTCTGTATCTCACGTTTCTAAATGACTTTAGAAATATATTTCTACTTAACTCGGGAACAAATTAAAAGGAAAAAGAAAATGGCGGCTTTTGATGAAAATTTTAACCTGTGCGGTGCCGACTTTGGATACACTTTCTTAAAAAAAGAGCTACTGAAAATCCAGAAATGTTAACTGAGTAATCATGGGAATTTTCTTGACAATATTTGGCGACACCCTCTCCGTAAACACCTATTGAAAAGTTATACCCATAGACTTATGGGTAACAACCAACTCTGTTACTTTTATATTTGGTCATGCCCTTTGGATTTGAAGGGTACTGAGGTTTATAAAGAGCTTCAATAGCTCCCTGGGTTAAATAATAGAGGCCAACACAATAGATCTCTTCTGGTAGCAGTGTACAGGGCCTATTACTTAATAATAATAATACTACAACAATAAAGAAAATTTATGACTTACCTTATACCTTTTTTTTCTTTGTCTCTTTATAACCATCATTACGGTGACCATCCGTCCTCTTTTTGAGAGGACAGTCCTCTTTTTCGGTATCGTGTCCTTTTTTTTCTTCTTCTTAAAGAGGACAGTAATATGTCCTATTTTTACTAAATTGTCCTCTTAATGCCCTTTTTTTACTTAGAAACCTGAACCTGAAAACTGAACTGGCTGATGTATTCTAAAGTACAAATATTTTGAATAAATATAATCGTTTGTTTTAAAACTTGTTTACGGTAATTAAATATTGTCCTCTTTTTTGCATCTGCTAAAATGGTCACCGTAACCATCATGCACAGAGATTCAATTTATGATTTCCAACCTGCTACTGGTTTTATCTAGGACATTTACTAATGACAACTTCTTTGGAAACAAGTCCAAACAATAAATCATTCGATCTGCAGTCGTCTATTTAACAACTGAATTGACATCACTTCTGTGTTCACTTCACGGAACACGTCAATTTGCCTACCATTGTCATGATATCTCAATCCTAATTCCAAACGAACAATAGACGAATGAGAAGTGGATAGTTTTGTAATAGATTTTTTGATTTAATTTCGCACTATGACATTCATATACAAACACATTTTTTGTAACGCTTTTTGTAAAAACGTCCCAAAATATGACACATTCCAAAATAAATTTTTGACACAAAATCATAGATTTGAGGCCTCGAATTTAAATTAATTCATTTCCGATATTTTTAATAAATATGCCAACCTCTACACTTGGTTACTGGTTTTTATTCTAATTTTTGAATTTATAAATAATTTTGACTTAAAATCACATTCCGGCTGTAAGTCAATATCCAAACAATGGATATTAGCGTTTCAAATTTACAAGTCACCTCTTTTTTTGTATATTTGTCTGCGGAATTAGGACAAGGACAGTAGAAATTATACACGAAAGAATGGCAATTCTGATTGTGGTGACATAAAAATATGAATTTGAGTTGTTTGCCAGAAACTTCTTTGAAAGAGGGTGTTTTGTGAAAACTTACAAATCTTTTGCAGTGACACAAAGTCTAAAGCAATTAAAAAGAGTTTTGTCTGCTGCTAAATTTTGCTAACAAATTTGTCAAATGCAAAAGCTGTAAAAAAAATTTTAAGTCTGTACCCGTGCATTTTCCGTTCTCTAAGAGTGTTTTTGTCAATATGTTAAATTTGATAAATTTTTAAGTATTTGACTGGGGAAAATACACGAGTAAACACAGTGGACTCCTTTTAACCAACCACCACACAACAACCACACAAACTGTTTCACTTGAATGAATCTATTACTTTTTTTCAGACCAACCCTAGTCAAAAATAAACATAAAAATTACGCTACGTGCACCCATAATTCTGTTTTCCCCACACATCACATTAAATTAATTCTCAAGATGGAAACAAAAAATGTTGACCCCTTCACACGCTAGAACTAAAAAAAGAAGATTCCCAAACCGGTCGCCTCAATGTCTTCCTAAAACTCGCAACCTCCACAAGGTTGTTCAAGTTAATTTATTACTCGATCGAGCTCCAAGCGGGTCACCGAAAGTGAAACGCACGAAACCAAGCCCTCTTCTTAGAAAAAAAATGAAAACTTTGACCCAAAAGTGTGGTTATGTAATCCCTTATATATTTCAGCTGCTCGTGCCTATACTTTCGCATTGCAACTGACAGCATCGATCATACTTTAAGCTGCTTACTCAATTTGACATAACAATAAATATTTTTTTTCTTCGAGCTCGCATGTTCCGATTGCGATCAATGAAAAGAAAACGAAAACAATTTCCGTCGCAATGCGATAGTCATGTTCATTTTAGCAATAATGCGCTATACAAGCGAAAGTCGGATGTAAGCTTTAAAAGCAAAAATATGATTGGCGCCTGTTGCGTTTTCCAGTTATAGATTTGATGTCGTTATTAAATGCCACTGGCAATTATTTCTAAGGTGACCGATAAAATATTTTATTTATACATTCAACCCACGGACTAGATGTTGATAAGGGTACCAAACAAAAGCCATAGTCAAGGCGATTTATCCGCAACATGAATGTCACTGAACCGGTATAACCTGACAGATAAATTGGCCGACAATAGCAATTATTTGACAGCTTGCTGAAACGTGGGTACAATTAATTGCTTATTTATCTTTTATTTTTAATATGCGATTACGATTAGTGTTAAAGCCAATTGAATTTAAAATTTGACAGAACATACTTTATTTCATTCATATTAATGTGGGTTTGCATTTTTTGTTTTATTTCAGCTTCCGCGAGGAGCGGTATGGCAAATATTCTTTCTATTATGTGCGGTACTCCTGGCTAATGGTAAGTTTGGAAGTTTATTTTATAATAAGAAACACTTTGGAAAATATTTAAACAAATATTTTGCTGCTAAAATAGTTATAACCTGCAATATATAGCACCATTAATACTCAGTTACTGATATCAGTGGCGATTAGAGTTTCGCGTGCATCGGCGCGAAAACGTTGTCAGTGACAAAATTGTAGAACCCACTAGATGGCACAGGGAGCGGGTCGAAAATCTGCTTTCAAAATTCTGCTTTGCAAAATTCTGCTTTTTAACACAAAAATTCTGCTTCTCAAAATTCTGATTTTTTTCTGTTCTGTCTAATAAAATTCTGCTTTTCAAAATTCTGCTTTTTAAAATTCTGACAGGCAATATCTTAAACAAATAAATTCTGCTAATTCTGTTTTTTTCCAATTTACGAATTTAAAGAAAACAAATATTTTTCAACGATTACTAGAACGAATAAAATCTAGAATGGTTAAAATCTCGAAAATTTTTATCTAGTTTGAGTGCTGAAATTCGAATTTTGGGCCAAACAATTTGAAAATTCAACAAAAAATATAAGTAAAAAACCTCGCACCCACCCCGTAATCCAACATTAAATCCAAGCAGGGGGGTTGTAGGGGGGCAGCATGCCCCCCCATACACATTTCATAATTTGCGCAAATTACCATTGTCTCAAAAATTATTTTTTTTATTTTCAGAATTTTGTAAAGCAGAATTTCGTAAAGCAGAGTTTTGTAAAGCAGAATTTTGAAAAGCTGAATTTTGAAAGCAGAATTTTGTAAAACAGAATTTTGAAAAAAGAATTTTGACCTCGCCAGAATTTCGACCCCAACCCGATGGCACACCATATATTGTGGAAAAGAGCTTTGCTAACTGAACTATTATTCTTAGCAATCTCTTCTTGTCAGTCCAAATACGAGGCTTTCAATTTTCGTTTGTTCCTGTCAAAATTGTGCTCAAGAGTTTGGGCACGTTCAAGAATCTAGTTATCTTAAGTCGACTAGATTGGTCTTGATAAGATGTTACCTGAACGCAAAAACTAGATTGGTCGGGAAAGTCACTCTTTCTACGTCAGCCACATATAAACTGTCAACTTGAACTTAGTACTTAGTCACGACTTTCTTGACTAAATTCTTCGGTTGCCCCTCCATAAACGTCAACTGAAACAGCTGCTCATATGAACGATTTTAGCCAATCTATTAGACAGCTGTCAGACTCACTAATGTCGATTTCCATTGGGATTTTCGGATTTTGCTCTACGATTTTAGATTTTTCATGCCCAATGGAACATAAAACTAAATTTTTCTTCCTTCTCATTTGTGTTTATGCTTCTTAATATCCAGGTGTGTTATTTTGTAAATTGTAAATTTTTCTCTATTTTTCACAGACTTGTTGTCTAAATACGTAATCAATAACACACTTTAAAATTTGACAAAAAATGACAAATTTTTTTTTTTGGTTAAGCTCTGTTCAGACGATTGCCTGTTCAGATGACTGCCAACCGTGTGAACTGACAATTTTGTGTATTAATATTTGCAGAATGACAATGAAATGGTCAGGTATTTGGCAATCGTCTGAACACCCAATTTAATCATTGTCAGACCATTGCCAGATACTGAGGACATAATGCAGACTCATTTCCTATTTGCAGATGTTGCTCCGTGTCTTATCTTTATTTGCAGATGTGCTGTGGCTACGACATCTGCAAATATTTCATGTGCGAAGAACGAAAACTAACTAGGAAAGTTTATTACCCTTTCTTTTTTTAATGATTCTTCTAAAAGGATCTATAAATATTTATGATCCTTTCTAATAACTTTTTGTTTTACATATATTTTGTGTTTTCCGTTTTATGATGCTTGTAAAAGTATCCGCAACTTTTTATAATCCTTTTTAATAACTTTGTCATTAGTATTCTTTCTTTGATGACCCTTGCAAAAGGATCTGAATCTCTTAAATCACTTTTAGTTTTAAGTATGACTATTTTGTATTTTCTGTTTTTAAAGTATCTGGAAATTTGTATGATCCTTTTTAGTTGCTTTGTGTCTTATCTTTATTTCGTTGCTTATTTGTTTCGTCAGGAAGTTTGATTAGGTGCTTTAATGCAATTGTCCTTATTTTCTTTTTCACTCACATTGGAATATGAACGCTTAAAAGAAGGTTTTTTGTTTATATTCTGCATCGGCAATGCCCATCAATACAATGCTGTGAGTGCCTTTGTAATTATAAAATATGCTGGCACCATCGGGTGGTGCGATCATTACCCATTTCTTTTCATCCGCTGCTCCAATGCAGTTTGGAAATTGCCACGGTTCGTTAAACTTGGTAGCAACAGAATCCCAGGGCTCTTGTGTTCTCGGCGTCAAAATTAAAAACCGTTTTGTGCATTGTGTACATTGAATTAGGTAAGGAAATGAATTTACCTGAAGATATTTATGGACGAGCACTTTGTAGATTGCAGCCAAAACATCTGGATAAACGATAAACGAGATCGGAATGCGGAACAGATATTGCAGGGACTGAAATTTTTCCCCGGTAGCTAGGTATCGTAGAGTTATCACAATCCGCTCAGCCGCTGAAACGCTACCACGCCTGCAAAGGGATCTGCAAATATTTTGTAAGCAAACATCTGCCAGCCGTGTGAACTAACAATTTTCTACCTGACAACGTCGCTTTGAAATCGAGATTCGCAAAATTGCTCTGACTCTCAAAAAAAAATAGCTCGTCTGACAGCCATACTGATTTCGAGACCAAAAAAAATGCTCATCGACTTTACTTTTGCTACCGAAACACAGAGCAAACGCGTTTTCCTAGAGGAATTTATCACAACCGCCAATACATTTCAATTGAAAAAAAGAGGAGACAGCATGTATTTTTAATACCGGTCGCCTGTCAATTTACAATTTTGAGAAAGGAACACAAATTTCATCAAAAAGTTCCCATTACGCATTACATTACACACATTCGCGAATAAACCTTTTAATGTTCGCATTTTGTTCTTCCGCGAAGGTTTCAGCAAGAATATTTCGCAAGAACTTTGCCGAGATGTCAAACATTTACGGCAGCAGTTATACAAAAAAATATAGCACACCTTACCTTAAGCCGTCTTAAATAAAGAGAAGTATGAGAAGGAAGGTAGAAAGAGGATTTGCGGTTGTCCTCTAAATACACATTTCCAATCAAATAGCTCGATGACAGATTGTGTTACATACCTACCTATATACGTCGTTGTAGTAATAGATTATTATTGCAGGAACAGGCCGGTCAAATTAATTTTTTGACTCAAGAAGAGCCCAGAAATATGCAGCAGCTTCACCTAGAACGAAGATTATGCTTATGCAGATTTATTGTGGACAAGTCGGTTTATAAGAGTTATAGCTTTAAGACCTTTCAGCTTATAATTGCAGTTAGTGGTTAGAGTAGAATGTACGCCACGTGGGCTAGTTTAGGGTTATAGTTTTATTTAAATGTTAAACCTTTGAATAACAGCTAGCTAAAATATTCGAGTTAATGAAAACAAAAATAAACCTTTAAATATTTATATCGTTAACTATATAGACATATTTCCTTACATTCCTTTATTCGAATTATTTTAGAAGTCCGCTCAGAAGAAAGAGTTGTTTGCTACTACACAAATTGGAGTGTCTACCGGCCAGGAACAGCGAAATTCAACCCGCAGAATATCAATCCCTACCTATGTACGCATTTGATCTACGCCTTTGGAGGATTTACCAAGGACAACACAATGAAGCCATTCGACAAGTATCAGGACATTGAGCAGGGTATGCACTCAGATTTTATACGCAAGCCATTGTATTTCTATAACTCCATTCGTTTTCTAGGTGGCTATGCCAAGTTCACCGGTCTCAAGACCTACAACAAACAGCTCAAAACTATGATCGCCATCGGCGGCTGGAACGAGGCTTCATCGCGATTCTCCCCCTTAGTTGCAAATGCCGAACGTAGACAGAAATTCATCAAGAACATCCTGAAATTCTTGAGGCAAAATCACTTCGATGGACTGGACTTAGATTGGGAGTACCCAGCGCACAGGGATGGAGGCAAATCGCGCGACAAGGATAACTATGCCCAATTTGTTCAAGAGCTGCGGTCTGAATTTGACCGAGAGTCCGCAAAGACTGGTAGACCGAGGTAGGTTCATCTATTTTTACCGAAAAATATGCCTACAACTAATGTACTCATTTATACTCATTTAAGGCTTCTTTTGACAATGGCTGTACCTGCCGGTATACAATACATCGAGAAGGGTTACGACATTCCAAAGCTGAACAAGTACCTTGATTGGTTCAACATGTTGACTTACGACTTCCATAGTTCGCATGAACCGTCTGCCAACCACCATGCTCCTCTGTATTCCTTGGAAGCTGAAGATGAGTACAACTTTGACAGTGACTTGAATATTGTAAGTTGGCCCGGTGTAGGCTTAAACAGCCTTGACATTGAATTTTTTTCTCATTTAGGACTATTCGGTCAAATACTACTTGGACGCTGGTGCTGACCGAGACAAGCTGGTTCTTGGTATCCCAACTTATGGACGTTCATACACTTTGTTCAATGAGGAGAGTACAGACCTTGGTGCTCCGGCTGACGGACCTGGAGAGCAGGGCGATGCCACAAGGGAGAAGGGCTATCTGGCCTATTACGAGATCTGTCAGAATATCAAAGAAGATCCTGACTGGAATGTGGTGCAACCAAATGCCAAGGCTATGGGACCATACGCCTTCAAGGGCAACCAATGGGTCGGCTATGATGATGAGGCTATTGTTCGCAAGAAGGCAGAGTATGTTGTTGAAAACGGTCTGGGCGGTATTATGTTCTGGGCCATTGACAACGATGATTTCCGCGGAATTTGTACCGGTAAACCATATCCACTGATCGAAGCTGCCAAGGAGACATACCTGGATCGATTGGGGTGAGTTTTTATCCGCCATTGCATAAGCACTGAATTTAATCAATTTGTTTAATCTGTAGACTCGGAGATAACGAAGTTTCTAAGCCCTCATCAAAGAAGAAGCCGTTGCGGTCTAGAAATCGCATTGCCTCATCGAATCGCAACAAAGTCGAAGAGGTTGTTGAGAAGGCTGTCTCTGTTTCACGTAAACGTCCAGCTACCCGTAAACGTCCCTCAACAGAGAAGACTACAACTACTAGCACGTCGACTTTCTCATCACTGTATGTCGGCGGACGCACAACGACTCCCCAACCTCCAACTACACCTGATCCCGGTTCAGGTAAGACAATAACCAGGTCTTACTGTGTAGCCCTACTGAATTCGGTTCTTTCCTTGCAGACTTCAAGTGTGAAGACGAAGGCTTCTTCCAACATCCCAGGGACTGTAAGAAGTACTTCTGGTGCCTGGACAGTGGTCCATCGAATCTTGGCATCGTTGCTCATCAGTTTACCTGCCCCTCTGGACTGTACTTCAACCCAGCCGCTGATTCCTGTGATTTTGCAAGAAATGTTCCATGCAACAAGAATCCCAAGGAGGCTCCATCCACCACAGTCAAGTGAGAAGAGCCCATTGCGTGTCATAAAACTTGGTTCAACTTTTCCCATCTTTCAGGCCAAAAACCACTACGACCACCACAGCTCGGACAACAACGGCATCATCGAGAATAACCGCTGCAACATCTCGAAACTCCTTCGCTCGCTTCACTTCAACAACTGAGGCGCCCGAAGAAGAAGACGACGACGAGTACGAAGATGAAGTTCAAGACCCCGAAGAAGACCCTCGAGTTATCAAAGAACTCATCGACCTCATTAAGAAGGTGGGAGGTGTCGAAGAACTCGAAAAACACCTTCTCCAACAGGAAGATGGATCGGTAATGCTTAAGAAGGACGAATCCTCGTCAATCGGTGGAACCACAACTCCTTCCACTATAAGCAAATCGCTCTACAAGAAGGTCCTCAGCCGGCCAAACAACTTGAACGCCTTTAGAAATAAGTTCACATCCTCGTCGCTCTTCCGAAGCACAAGCAAATCAAAAGCCGCCGAGGAGGAGAGTGAAGAAAACGTTGAGGAAAACAATACCTCGACGAAGTACTCATCAGTTGTCCGCAATAGCCGACCAGGTCCCCAGAATGCGGGCATCGACAAACTGCCCGAATTCGACGGCTTCCTCAAAGAAAAGAAGAAATATGTCACCATACAGAGGAACAAACCTCTACTTGTATCAAGTGTGGAAGTGACCGGGGACGAGGAGGACGACGATGCGAAGAACATCCAAAAAGACGCTGAAGATGAGGACGACGACGAGGAGGAGATTGTGGTTAGTACCAGTAGGAGACCGACTTCATTATCGACTCCGGCATATACGAGTATAAGGCGAACAAAGCCAACCATTGTGAAGCCTGCGAAACTTGATGATGACGAAAGCGAGGAGGATATTGTTGTTGAAAAGAAAGCCTACACATCTGCAAGCCGTAATCGGGTTAGAAGCACAACAGACACTGTTCCAGTTGAAGATGAGATCACCACTGCTGCAGGAAGCAGGTAAGTTATCGATTTAAGGGTATTTACTTTAAAAAGAAATCTAATCACACTTTCATTTTCTTTTGCAGGTATAAATTCATAGAACGCACCCGCCCAACAAGGCGTTCAACAACCACGGAGCCTTCCAAGGAGGACAATGACGAGGAAACCGATGAAAGCAAAGACCCACTTGTTACGGTACAATATTCGGAAACAAATGAAATTTCAACACAATTACCAACACAACAACAATCGCCAACCACAACGCGTTCATACGCAAGTATAGGTCGTCGCATAACAACAACAACAACCACATCAACAACAACAACAGATCAAGATCCAATCGAAACAACAACACCAGAAAGTTTTGTAATTGATACCACAACACCTGAACCAATAATCATTACTACCACGACCACAACTACTAATCCCACATCCATTGAAACTTCCACACAATCATTTACCACAACTCCCATCCTAGCTTTATCAGCTTCAACCCTAAGCTCTTCAACGTCCCAAAATGACGACGAAGACGCCACAATTGCCTCCAAAATCCCAAACACCCTCGCGACAGAGTCTGGTCTAGATACACAGGAACTTGACACGACAAAGAATCAAATTCTAACCGAGACAACAACCATTGACGAAAACTATCGGAATGAGGTAACAAACCTATCCCTAAAGACGACAACCACTAGCAATAAGTCACAATCTAGTCTCAATAATCTTAGTAGTAGTAGTAATAGTGTAAGAGGCACCCTTAAAAATAATTTCTCCGGTGGTAGCCGAAGACAACAACAGAAACAAAAAACCACAACAACTACCACCATTGACACAAACCAACAACAACACGAAACAAGTACTAATACTAACGAATTCCTGGGAACTGTATCTAGTCCAAGACCCTTTGGTTTCCCACGTCGTCGCACCCGTCCAACTACTACTACAACCACAAATGGTGTTGACGATGCTGATGCGTCGTCGACCGTTCCTACATCAGAAATAGCAAAGCCGCTAGCGAAAAAGGTGAGTTCAACTGAAGAGTCATACCAACTTAGCCGTAGCAGTTTGTCCCAGAATGTAGAACGGGCTCAAACAGTGAATAGTGGCACTAGTTTTGTTGTAGATCATGTAGCTAATGTAGTTGGTAGTTTGGTGGGGGGCAACAGTGTGGCTTATGCCGCTGAAGGTGATTTAACCAAGAAACGAACCTATTCTTGGAAGGATACCCGAAATACAATTTACCGTCCGCCAAAGCTAACGGAAAAGCAAGAGCAGGATAAGCTAGCCATTGCGCAGTATTACGATTGGCAGGTGGCCCAAGGTGGGCGTCGCGACGATGAACGCTACAAACATGACGGGGACTGGCAAAAGGTATGGGGTCAGAGTAATAATCCGTCTCTGAGCTATAGCGGTCATTCAAGGTATGGTGCTGGGACTGGTGTTGGGTTGAATGGTTTTGAAAATAATTTTGCAGGTAAATGGGATAGCGGACAGTATAGACATGACGATAGTGGTAAGTGGCGGGCTAAGAGTTTGAAAGTAAATGCTGAGGGCGAAGGTGTGTACCGCAGGGGCTATGGTACCGGCGGTCAAGATGTTCTTTCTGCTTATCAATATGAGGATTCAAGTGATGGTCAGTATGCAGACAGAGGATGGCGGGGAAATGGCGGTGAAAAGTCTACTTTGGAGGAGTCCTCAGGAGGTGGCTACGGTTCCGATGAAAGCCGAGGTGATGGAAGGTATACAGAACACCAGTCCAAAAGTGGAGCATATGAAGGATGGAATGGACGCAATGTTCAGGGTGTTAGTGAAGGGCAAGATACATATATCAGGTATAGGGGTCAGCAGGTATTGAGTGAAGGCTCTGACGATGAAACTGAAGCTAATAGACTTCGGTCTCACCAAAGCTTTGAGGGAAAGTCGCTAACCGCTGGCGAAGATGGAAAGTACAGTGTTAAAGTGAATCATGGAAATTCCATTTTTGCTGGACAGTCTCAGGAAGCTTCTAAGCACAGAACTGAGCTTCAACGGGGTTCAGAAGTCTCAGAGGGTGAATCGGAAGAGTCTCACCGAAGAAAGACCACTAAAGTCATTGAAGGATCTGTCGATGATAGCGAAACCAGTCATAGACGTCTACTTCAAGAAGACAAGTCGAACTCAACAGAGCAGTCTTATACAGAGGGAAGAGCTGTATACAGAACACGCCTTCAACACGGCTCCGTAGTCTCAGAGGGTGAATCGGAAGAATCTCACCAACGAAAGACCGCTGAAATTATTGGAGGATCTGGCGATGAAAGTGAAACCAGTCATAGACGTCGAGTTCAACAAGACAAGTCGAATTCAACAGAGGAATCAGATGTAGAGGGAAGTTCTAGGAATAGAACAGGACTTCAACAAGATACCGTAGTCTTAGAGGGTGAATCGGAAGTGTCTCAACGAAGAAAGACCGCTGAAATCATTGGAGGATTTGGCGATGAAAGTGAAACCAGTCATAGACGTCGAGTTCAACAAGACCAGTCGAACTCAACAGAGCAGTCTCATACAGAGGGAAGTGCTGTACACAGAACACGCCTTCAACAAGGCTCCGTAGTCTCAGAGGGTGAATCGGAAGAATCTCACCAAAGAAAGACCGCTGAAATTATTGGAGGATCTGGCGATGAAAGTGAAACCAGTCATAGACGTCGAGTTCAACAAGACCAGTCGAATTCAACAGAGCAGTCTCATACAGAGGGAAGTGCTGTATACAGAACACGCCTTCAACAAGGCTCCGTAGTCTCAGAGGGTGAATCGGAAGAATCTCACCAAAGAAAGACCGCTGAAATTATTGGAGGATCTGGCGATGAAAGTGAAACCAGTCACACACGTCTAGTTCAACAAGACCAGTCGAATTCAACAGAGGAATCAGATGTAGAGGGAAGTTCTAGAAATAGAACAGGACTTCAACAAGATACCGTAGTCTTAGAGGGTGAATCGGAAGCGTCTCAACGAAGAAAGACCGCTGAAATCATTGGAGGATCTGGCGATGAAAGTGAAACCAGTCATAGACGTCGAGTTCAACAAGACAAGTCGAACTCAACAGAGCAGTCTCATACAGAGGGAAGTGCTGTACACAGAACACGCCTTCAACAAGGCTCCGTAGCCTCAGAGGGTGAATCGGAAGAATCTCACCAAAGAAAGACCGCTGAAATAATTGAAGGATCTGGCGATGAAAGTGAAACCAGTCATAGACGTCGAGTTCAACAAGACCAATCGAACTCAACAGAGCAGTCTCATACAGAGGGAAGTGCTGTATACAGAACACGCCTTCAACAAGGCTCCGTAGTCTCAGAGGGTGAATCGGAAGCGTCTCAACGAAGAAAGACCGCTGAAATCATTGGAGGATCTGGCGATGAAAGTGAAACCAGTCATAGACGTCGAGTTCAACAAGACAAGTCGAACTCAACAGAGCAGTCTCATACAGAGGGAAGTGCTGTACACAGAACGCGCCTTCAACAAGGCTACGTAGTCTCAGAGGGTGAATCGGAAGAATCTCACCAAAGGAAGACCGCTGAAATTATTGTAGGATCTGGCGGTGAAAGTGAAACCAGTCATAGACGTCGAGTTCAACAAGACCAGTCGAATTCAACAGAGGAATCAGATGTAGAGGGAAGTTCTAGGAATAGAACAAGACTTCAACAAGATACCGTAGTCTTAGAGGGTGAATCGGAAGCGTCTCAACGAAGAAAGACCGCTGAAATCATTGGAGGATCTGGCGATGAAAGTGAAACCAGTCATAGACGTCGAGTTCAACAAGACAAGTCGAACTCAACAGAGCAGTCTCATACAGAGGGAAGTGCTGTACACAGAACACGCCTTCAACAAGGCTCCGTAGTCTCAGAGGGTGAATCGGAAGAATCTCACCAAAGAAAGACCGCTGAAATTATTGGAGGATCTGGTGGTGAAAATGAAACCAGTCATAGACGTCGAGTTCAACAAGACCAGTCTAATTCAACAGAGGAATCAGATGTAGAGGGAAGTTCTAGGAATAGAACAGGACTTCAACAAGATACCGTAGTCTTAGAGGGTGAATCGGAAGCGTCTCAACGAAGAAAGACCGCTGAAATCATTGGAGGATCTGGCGATGAAAGTGAAACCAGTCATAGACGTCGAATTCAACAAGACAAGTCGAACTCAACAGAGCAGTCCCTTACAGAGGGAAGTGCTGTACACAGAACACGCCTTCAACAAGGCTCCGTAGTCTCAGAGAGTGAATCGGAAGAATCTCACCAAAGAAAGACCGCTGAAATTATTGGAGGATCTGGCGATGACAGTGAAACCAGTCATAGACGTCGAGTTCAACAAGACAAGTCGAACTCAACAGAGCAGTCTCATACAGAGGGAAGTGCTGTACACAGAACACGCCTTCAACAAGTCTTCGTAGTCTCAGAGGGTGAATCGGAAAAATCTCACCAAAGAAAGACCGCTGAAATTATTGGAGGATCTGGCGGTGAAAGTGAAACCAGTCATAGACGTCGAGTTCAACAAGACAAGTCGAACTCAACAGAGCAGTCTCATACAGAGGGAAGTGCTGTACAAAGAACACGCCTTCAACAAGGCTCCGTAGTCTCAGAGGGTGAATCGGAAGAATCTCACCAAAGAAAGACCGCTGCAATTATTGGAGGATCTGGCGATGAAAGTGAAACCAGTCATAGACGTCGAGTCCAACAAGACAAGTCGAACTCAACAGAGCAGTCTCATACAGAGGGAAGTGCTGTACACAGAACACGCCTTCAACAAGGCTCCGTAGTCTCAGAGGATGAATCAGAAGAATCTCACCAAAGAAAGACCGCTGAAATCATTGGAGGATCTGGCGATGAAAGTGAAACCAGTCATAGACGTCGAATTCAACAAGACAAGTCGAACTCAACAGAGCAGTCTCTTACAGAGGGAAGTGCTGTACAAAGAACACGCCTTCAACAAGGCTCCGTAGTCTCAGAGGGTGAATCGGAAGAATCTCACCAAAGAAAGACCGCTGCAATTATTGGAGGATCTGGCGATGAAAGTGAAACCAGTCATAGACGTCGAGTCCAACAAGACAAGTCGAACTCAACAGAGCAGTCTCATACAGAGGGAAGTGCTGTACACAGAACACGCCTTCAACAAGGCTCCGTAGTCTCAGAGGATGAATCAGAAGAATCTCACCAAAGAAAGACCGCTGAAATCATTGGAGGATCTGGCGATGAAAGTGAAACCAGTCATAGACGTCGAATTCAACAAGACAAGTCGAACTCAACAGAGCAGTCTCTTACAGAGGGAAGTGCTGTACACAGAACAAGCCTTCAACAAGGCCCGTCTACATACTCATCTTCACAAAACACAAGCAACACAGGACTAGCTAATGACAGTAATTTAGAGATGAGCTTAGAAGTAACATCATCTTCAAAAACACTAGGATTAGCTCAAACGGGCTTGGGTGCAACTACTACACTCTCAGCCCAAGATTTGACAAGTATGTCTCAAATTAAAGGAACTAATCAAGGATCTGCAATAGATGGAACTATTTCTTCACAAGCCACTGGATCCTCTAGCCTGTCAAAGGGACAGTCAGAAACAGAATCGTCTACGATAAAAATTGGTGGAACAGGTCACGAAACACACCTACAGTCGATCTCCAATTCCACCACGGAAGATGCAAATACAACTCTCACCGGCTCCGCCCAGGACCTAACTCAATCAGAAAAAACGAAGTTAGAGTCCGGCTTAAACAAAATTACGACTTCAATAGGCTCAACTACCACTCCCACCGGTTCAGTTCTAGAAACAAATGTTGACGCAGGCTCTGATGAAGCACAAAATGGAACTGCTGCACAAGCTTATGCAGACTCATCTTCGACTCTTTCAGGATCAAATACAATTCGAACATCTAAATCTCAAGTAGAAGACGAATCTGTTTACAAAACTAAAAATCTAAGCGTTCCACGAGGTTTCTCGAAAACTAATGAACTTACGTCTGTCATCACAAACTCAGTAGCCTCCGATCGTGGCAACAGTTTATCAAGAACACTGCAAGTGAAAGCAGGCACTCACACGGAAGGAGACATTGCTACTGCAGATCGAGGAGATATATTATACAAAACTATCAAGGCCGTAGAAGAAGTTAAAAACACAGCAACGTCGGCCCGTGGCAATGCCTCTTACAAAGACTCTGGAGTATGGAATGGGCACAGCATACAAGTTACCGATGAAGATGAAGGCGTATCTAAAGCTGGAAGGCGAACCAATAAAACGACCTTGCAAGCATACAATATTCGGACCCATCATGAGGGAGCCATTCAAGGTTCTGGCGATGAAACTGAGACCAGACAAAAACTTCGTGGGCAATCGCACACAGAAACAAATGACGGAAGGTACAGAGTTCGGGTGAAGAAGGTTAAGTCAAATATTGAAGAACAGTCTCAAGAAAACATTTCTCGCAGAGTTCGCGTTCAACAACACAAAAATGTCTTAGAAGGAGAATCACTATCGGAAGGAAAAGATACTCTGGCTCACCGTGGTGGTACCAGGTACAAAGTTCGCCTTCAAAATGGCTCTTTCGCGTTTGAAGATGAATCACAGGAGTCGCTTCAAAGAAGGCATCGCATTACATTGGGAGATACTGCAGATGTCGATAAAAAATTGTCCACTACCGAAGGTGGCCGCCAAAGAACTCGTCTTCAAAGTGATGTTTCAGGTGGATCACAAAAATCTATCTCAAAAAAGACGCAACTTGAGAGTGAAGTTGAAACCCACGCTACTAACGGCAAGCAACGGTCGGGCTTCCATCAAACTTCCACCGTGTCAGAAGTAGCAAAAGAAGAATCGCTTCGAAGCAGTGACAGGAACAGGTTGCAAGTTCATAGCACTAAGGAGCAGCTGTCAGGTGTTGCCAAAAATAGTGGTCATCTTCAATTAAGCGCTTCAGTCTCCGAAGAAATATCAGACTCAGATTCTAATACTGCTTCGGGAATTTCAACTGAAACTGTCTCGGACTCATCTCAAAGAACAAATCTGACACAAGAGTCAGATATCTCTGCTCAAACGGATACAAGCCTAGCTCAGACACAAGGAAAGGTCTCCGAAGCATCTTCAGAAGCTATAGCTTTAACAAAAACATTAGAAGTAATAACGCTGCCAGGCTCGGCCGAAGACATACAATTAGAGTCAGGCTCACAAACTAACACCTCCTCGGAAGGCACAACTACGACCACCTCGGATTCAGCTCTAGAGCAAGCAGGACTATCCCTGTCTCCCAGTTCAGATGCTAAAAAGTCTTCAGAAGCTGCCTCTGAAGCAGATGAAGACCTTAAATTGAAATCAAGCTTAGATGGCACTACATTGGCCGAAAATGCAACTGCTGCTCTCTCGACAATAACTCAGGAGCAGATCTCCAACCTATCCGAAGGTTCCAGTACTACAGGAGGATTATCAAACTTCGGAGCCAATGAAGAGATATCATCTGGCAGCCAAACTGGAAGCTCAGCTACTGCTGATCGTGGTAAGCTACTGCATTTACAAACAGAAACGGGAAGCCATTTAGCAGCTGATCGAGGCCATATCTTGCATGGCACAATCACAGTCACAGAAGGTGAAGATAAAGTTAAAAGTTCTGTCACCTCTGATCGTGGCGATGCATTGTACAAAACCACGAGCGCCGGTGATGATGGAACTTATAGGGCGTCTCACCAGATTTCAAGTGGCACTTATGTCAATGGTGGATCAAAGCAAGGTGGCCATAGCACATCAAAAACTATTGAAGATCACGAAAGCATTGATATCCACTCAAGCTCATACTATGGTACTAGGGCGGATGACTCATCGAATGGAGAAATTTCCACCACCGACCAGACTTCACATAAAACGGCGTCTGAGTCAGTACAAGACGGTTCTGAAAACAATTCTGAAGTGAAGACGGAGTCAGATATCTCTTCTGGAGGAGCAAGTAATAGCACCCACTATCGTGGATTCAAGACGACACAAATTACCGATACCATTGTGACCGAACCGGATTCGGATCATTTTAGCAGTAGCAAAGTGAAAAACCAAGGGTTGTCCGAGGACCGTACAAGAACTCGACTGGAATCAGTGAATCTCGCAACGTCGAATCAAGCTGTAATCAATAGGACTAACACTAACAGTGACTCTGCATCCATTAGTGGTAGCAAGGTGAACAACCACGTTGAAGCGCATGCAAGAACCCAGTTCGAGGGTCAAGGCGCTGGAGGTTCCCTGAAGTTCGGAACCGCAACGCGTGGCCATATTCGAAACCAATTTAAGACTAAGCAAACCCAATCAAATGAAGACTCGAAAGACAGTGAATCAGTGACAATCACTGATTCGGGACTCGAAGAGAGCATCGACAAAGACCTTGCTCCAATCACGACAACATCGCGACCTACAGCTGCATTCACATCTCGTACAAGATTTGCCGGTTCAGCAAGGAAATCATTCACGAAAACAATCGAGAGTGAAGAATCTGAAACTAAAACCATCACTAACAGTGACAAAGAAGTCAAATCCAGAGCTCCTACTGCAATCAGATCACGATCCAGGTTATCCGAATCAGCTAGAAGGATACAAAACCAAGTTGTCACGCGACCAAGAACACGAGTTTTCACCACTCGCACCCAAAAGGAAACCGCAAGCAGCAACGATAGCGAAGGAGTACAGAAGGTCGTAAGTCAATCCGAAACCAAAAAAATCGTAACCGGGACAGAGGAAGAAGACGAAGATGAATATTACTACGAAACCGCAACATCGACAACCCGCCGACCAAGGGTCATCAATCGTGGAAACTTCCGGCCCAAGTTTAATGACTTGTCATCCTTGCTGGCCATAGATTTCCATCGAAAGCAAAAACCAAATCCAACTGAAGGCCCCCGAGTAGCTGTAAGGCGTCGGCGACCAGTGCAACGTGTAACCACCGAATCTACAGCAGAGGAAGAAATTGAGCGATCTACCAGGCCCACCCGGCCACCGAGGACAACAACCACTACAGTGGCACCGAAAAGTACCGTGAGACCAACATCTTCACTCCGACGTGTAGAAAGTGGATATTCCTCCAATGGGAAATATGCCTTAAGGAGGAAGCTCAATGGGAATAGAGTTCAAAACGATTCTGAAACTTCGTCTGGTGTGTCTTCAACAAGCACTTCTACCATCAACAATGAAGAGCAAGCAGGTGCAAGTACTGTAATATCTGGATCCGAAGTGAAAACTGGTGAAATCAACTCTACGGTTAGTGGCACATCTGGCACTCAAGACAAATACACTGTGAGAAGGAAGCTTATCCGGAAACGCATTAAAAGCGGTTCAACCAATGGCTCCGAGGAACTTGTCCCAGACGGCTCAGGACTTCGTAAGGGCTCCCAGTACACTGTGAGGCGGAAGATCATCCAGAAGACAATTCAAGGCAACTCCGGAGTCAGTACTGACGAGACTGTCTCTGAAGGTGAGTCTCTTAAGAAAGAAGAGCTGGCTCTGAAGGACACTATACTCAATTTACTGAACGGTACGCACTTGACAAATCAAACCAATACCGCAATGATATCGGAGACTGAGGTGAAGGTTGATTTCGAAAACAGTTCCGGCAAAGTACAAACCAATGCCAGTTCTAGTGATTCCACACGGAGTCAGATCTTTCGCAATCGATTCGCGTCAAACTCGGTCCGAACACAAAGTAAGGATACAATAGGATCAGACGAAGCCACAACTCACCTGCCTCTGACGGGTGACTCCGTTGATGAATTCACCACTGGTTCGGAAGGGACACGAAAACAGGCTTTCCGCAACCGCGTCTCATCCACATCATTTCAAACTCGTACTAAGGGAAGCTCGGGTATAAAAGAACTAACATCTGAAACAACGGAAATGGAGAATCCCAATATTCCGCGAGGAAAATCCCGCTTGAGCCAGTCCGATCTATCGTCCCTCCTATCATCAGATGCCCATTCGAAAAATCATCGTAGGCTCAATTTTACAACAACCGATCAGACTCAAGGTGGAACAAGAAGAAAACCTGAGGGCACCACGAAGACGACGACAACTACTGTCCAGAAAACCTCTTATCTGACAAGCCCGGTAACGCAAAGGGCATTCAACCTGAGGAAACCAGTGTCCAGTTTTTCTGGGCTGACAGAAGAAACTCCAACTGTTATCGACTCCACCGAGACGATACTTACAGAGACATCTGGGTACGGTGGTACTGAAAATGTCAAGAAGACTGTCGTAACCACTAGAGTCATTGAAGAAACTTCGGGCGTAATCGATAAAACCCCGACAGTCACTGAGGAAATTATAGAAACTCAAGAAACTGGTATTCCTCAAGCAAGAGGCTTCTCCTCGTCCTCGACGAAGACAACCCACTTAACTTCATCGAGTCTGAGTAACGAACTTTTAAGTGAGGACAATCCAACGGTCCCGATCTATACTCGTAGAAAGTACTATAAGTACCTGACTGACTCGCCGATAACTTACCTCGGCAAGTTCGGTGGTACCGTTGGCGATAATGGTAAAGTAGAAATCGAAGAAACTACCAGCTCGAACAAGGAGCATATAAGCAAAGCGATCTTGGATGTCTTTGACATTTACAATCATTCCCGCTCGGCAGCCGCAGCAAAGATTAAGGAGAATGAAGCCGAAGATGGTGGGACGACGGTGAGCCCGCAGGATAGTCCGCCGAATGAGGACATGAAGTCGATAGCTCAGGAGATCAACAATCAATTGAATCATTTTTTAGTGCCCGCCCCCAGAGCAACAACTGAAGTTCTGGGGGCTGACGAATCCTCTACCATTGAGGATCACACACAAGCTACTGAAGACGATAAGGACGACGAAATTTATAAGCTTGCGCTTGATGTGAACTCAATGGGTATTGGAGGGTTGGAGGTGGCTGTGGATGAGTCTGGTGAAAAAATGTCTACAGAGACAGAAGACACAATAATAACACAAACAACTGATGCAGAACATAAGACTGAAGAAGAAGCAACAGTCATAACTTCTCTAGATGACCTCGAATCCCTGACAACGGTGTCGCCGTCAATGGAAAGTGACGCTCAGTCAACCGAATCCACAACTGTGATTCACCGAAATGCAAAGACTTTTAAGGTATATAGCACTGACAGCAGTAAACCGTCTTCATTGGAGCACACAGAACTCGACGAATCTTTAGAAGTAACGATCGATGAAGATGAAGCATTTCCCAGCACAACTTCACCCGATGCGGAAATTGCCCACGAACTTGTGAAACCGTTAGAATCTGGATCGTTCACACACCTAGAAATACTAAATCAACGTCGCAGGCAGCAAACAGCAACGGAACCTTCAATTGAAGCAACAACGCAGGGCTTCACACGACGAGCGACAGCCACGAAGACTTCTAAGGTGGCAACGGACGTTCCAGATGAATCTAGTACATCAACCAGACGAGAAAACGGTATACAAAGTATTCCCAGTCTCACTACAATAACCGAGCTGGTTGAAGACGATGAAGTTACAACTTCTTCGACCACTGCCGGCCTTCTTGGGTCAACGAGGAGAACGTTTACCGGTCTGAAGAGATTTACGACTGCAGGAACCACCGAATCAATAACATACAAAGATGAGGATAACGAAGTAACAGCCGATATTGATGAAGATGAATCGTCCGATTTGATAACCTCAACTGTAGATAGTTCAGACACAGCTACGACCCGGCGATCGTTTGCAGCTCGCAATCGACTGCAAACAACAGTGAAGCCTGAAGAGGATGATGATTCTACGCGACGATCTTTCAATCGAGTAAGGACTACATCGACGGCTGTTCCTGATGGTGATGGAACAACCACCCGTCGAAGCTTCACAGCTCTTAACCGCCTAAGAACTTTTAGAACAGGGCGACCGGATGCTGTAAAGCAAACTGAAGAAGCTGAAGAAGTAACTGGGATTGACCTAAATGAGGTAAAAACTGATGTAGGTGAAAATGAAATTAGAACCTCAGGAGCAACAACTCGACGCACTTTCAATGGATTTAATCGAACAAGGCCGACAGCAATCCCAACAACGAAGACCTCAGAAGTGTCTACGGGAGATGACGAACTGGCCTCGACAACCCGACGTAGCTTTAGCGGCTTCAATCGTCTTAGAACTACAACTGCTGCGGCAACAGAGACATCAGAGGAAGTTCACGAAACTGATAAAGAAACAGCTGAAGATCTTCAAACCAAGATTGAAGAAATAAATAGTCGCGGTACATTCAGCGGACTCAGTCGCCTACGAACCACAACAGAAGAGGACTCTGAAAATACAAAAGAAGCAATTAACACAGTCAGCACACCCACCAGGCGTACTTTTGCCCGCTTAAACGGGCTAAGAACCACAACTACTGAAGCAGCTGAAACTACTGAAGCAGATAAGTCTACAGAGAAAGACAATGAGGACGGAAGTACCACACGGCGTATATTCGCGGGTTTCAATAGGCTCACGACCACAACAACTGAAGTTCCTGAAGCATCGGAGGTCGCTGAAGAAATTGACACTGAAAATGTTGAAACTAGCACCCCAGTCACAACAAGGCGTACTTTTGCCGGCTTCAATCGACTTCGAACAACATCAGCTGCCCCGGAGGCCTCTGAGGCTCCCGAAGAAGAAGAAGCCAATAGAGAACTTGAAGGGGTAGACGCCAGTACAGTTGCGACCACTGGTTCAACTCGTCGAGCATTTGTTGGTTTCAATCGGCTGAGGACCACAACTACTGAAACCCCAAAGGAAGAAGACCAAAGCACAATCGCACCCGCAAGTACCACACACCGCGCATTGGCCGGCTTCAATCGACTTCGAACAACATCAGCTGCCCCGGAGGCCTCTGAGGCTCCCGAAGAGGAAACCAATACAGATCTTGAAGGGCTAGACGCCAGTACAGTTGCGACCACTGGTTCAACTCGTCGAGCATTTGTTGGTTTCAATCGGCTGAGGACCACAACTACTGAAACCCCAAAGGACGAAGACCAAAGCACAATCGCACCCGCAAGTACCACACGCCGCCCATTGGCCGGCTTCAATAGACTTAGAACCACAACAGCAGAGGCTGAAGAAGGAACTGAAGCAGACAGCGCAAGCACAGTCAGAATCACCGATACGACGCGTCCTCCATTTGCTGGTCTAAATAGACTTAAAACTACAACATCTGAAGCATCTGATGCAGTGGTTGAAGAAGATGCAAGCACAGTCCCAACCATCGATACAACCACCCAACCATTGACTTCCGTAGATCTGACCACATCAGTTACACATACCGAAGAGTCGGATTCGTCGACGGAAGTAAATGAAGATGAACCCCTAACTGCAGATATGGATGAAGAAGGGGTAACAGAGGAAGTACCAGCCTCTTCAACAATACAACCCACTCTCGTCAATTTGGAGACAACAACGGCTACGCCAACAGAGATCATCGAGCTTTCGACAAAGTCAGAGGAAGGTGATGAAGGAGAATTCACTGATAACAAAACAACGACGGTAACACCAATCGAAGCAACCACAGCCTCAATAGCTCCTGAAGCAGAAAGTACCACAGATGCGATTAATAAAACTGCCACCGCACGTCATACTTTTGTGAAAGTGAATCGAATAACAACAACCACATCACCAACTGAAACCTCAGAAACCCCGGAAACAGACACAACGTTGGAGTATACAAGCACGGTCGGAAATATAGCAACCACACGCCGAACATTTGCTCGTCTTAACCGCCCTAGCACCACAACTTCTGCTCCCACAAAACCTTCACCCTCTGAAGCTCCGGAAGAAGAAAATGAAGTAGACGTGAAGAGCGAAGATACAGGAGCTCCTGCAACAACACGACGTACATTTGGCGGTCTAAATCGCCTTAGAACGACAACAACCGAAGCTTCCATTCAGAGAGAAACTGCCGAAACCAAGAGCCCAATAGATTTGACAACGCGACGCACGCTTATAAACTATAATCGGTTTAGAACAACAACCGCCTCTGCTATTCCCATCGAAGAAGACAATCAACCCATAGAAACCGAAGATGAAGAAGAGAATACTGTTGATGTGACCAGTCGACGATCTTTTGCCGGCAGAAATTCCATTCGATCAACGACAACTGAAGGGCCAACAACGCGAAGATCATTTGCACCACGCCTTCGAACAACGAGTGTGACGCCATCCATTGATGACAGCGAAGAAGATGACGACAACGAGGTAACACCGAAATCTGGTCTGGTAGTCAATCGACTAACCAATGCCCAACAGCAAACGCAAAAAAGTAGAACTCGCCTTCAATTGGCATCAAGACAGAATCTTTTTAACCGCAACCAAGGATTCAGGGCTCAGTCAGGAAACACGCAAGCAAATAAGGATGAAGCGGCAGATGATGATGAAGAAGAGAGCGAAAACTCAGGTGAAGAAGAAGAAATTGTGCCAAGAACTTCCACGACAACTCGCAGCTATCCCGCAGTACTTAACCGAAATCAATTTAAGATACAAGGCTCAACACAATCAGTTTCAAATGAAGAGCATAACGAAGGTGAAGAAGAGGAAGCACTGGATGAGGGCGAACAAGGAGAAGTCACGAACACTGGAAATATCATCAGCCTTCTGAATCGTAACCGATTTACACCAAAACAAGGTGCAGTAATTGCAGAAGGTGAAGAACCTGAAAATGAAGAAAAGCCCACACTTAGCCTTCTTCAACTGCGTAATCGGGTCAAAACCGAACAATCCCAATCCGATAAAGATGAAGGTGTCATTAACTCCCGCCTTCAACAAATTCTTGCAACTGCCGACGAAGAATCAACGGCTCAAAACGTTGCCACCTCACGAAACCGTTTTATTACCACCCGAGCACCCGTCGCCACCTCTCAAGATAATGACGGCGATAAGTCTAAACTGAGCCTTCTTCAACTACGTGACAGAGTTAAAACTGAGCAGTCTCAATCTGACAGGGATAAAGGTGTCATTAACACACGCCTTCAGAAAAATCGTTCAGAAGACGATGAAGACGACGACCTTCAGTCCAAGAACAGCTTGCTTCAACTGAGAAATCGAGTAAAAATCGCCCAATTCCAGCCCCAAGACAACGGTGTCATAAACAGTCGCCTCCAAAAAATATTATCTAACACAGCCACTGAAGACGAGGACTCAACATCGCAAAGCAACGCAAACCAGCGTAGCAATACAGGTTTTCGACCAACGCAAGCCCCTCAGAGTGACGAAGATGACGAAACCACCAAACTCAGCCTTCTTCAGCTGCGTGATCGTGTCAAAACCGCTCAATTCCAATCCGAAGACACAGGCGTCATAAGTACCCGCCTGCAGAAACTCCTTGCAAATCGTAAACCATCTAGCCCTACCACTAAATTCAATAATTTAACTAACCAAACCACAACTAACTTCACTGTAGCAACCATAGTAGAACGCACTCATACTAACAACCTGTCACTAACCCAATCTAATGATGAAGTTGAACGTACAGAGTTAGGTCAGGACGAAGACTCCGAAGACTCAATTGTAGAAACTAATTCTAATCTTAGCACGAACACACCTAATCTTAATCGACGTTTTCAGAGGGTACAATTCAACCGTACTGCTGGATTTAGAAGACCTACAACAACAACAACAAGTAGAACCACAATAACAACAAGCACTCAGGTAAATCCGTCCCTCGATGATGTTGTTGACTCGTCATCAACATCTAACTTGGGACTGACTTCAGCTGAATCTGGAACGTCTGCGGATGACGAAACCACTGCAGTGACATCTACTGAGGCTGCACTTAAGCAAAGGCGTCGCCTTAGAGTCTTGAAATATAGACGTCCTTTAATCGTTAACAATAGTCTTAGTGTTGAGTCAAGTAATTCTACTAATACCACCACTAGTAGCACTGAGTCTGTAGATAACCTTAGTGTAGGTCCCGAGTTAAATACCACAATTAATACAGCAACTAGTCCAACCCCAACACGACGTTTTAGAAAGGTTATTAAAAAGTTAAGACCACTTGTCAATAGAACAGTCACAGAGGGCGGTACTTCAGGGGATACGGAAAGACCGCTAAATATCGCCGAGTTGTTCAGTAAGCTCAACTCAAGCACGACGACGGTTTCAGCGACAGAAAGTGCTGATAATGCCACTGTAACGGAGGGCACAACAAGTGAACAAACCGGAACGGAAGTGACGTCTGAAGAAACAGTGTCTACAACTACTTTAGTTGCTCCAACTCCACGAAGACTTCTGGTGAATCGCAGGCCGTACGTGCCAACCAAGCCGTCGCTGAATGCGATTACTGCCACGACTGAGGCGAATGCGATAGCTACCCCCAAGACGTATGTGAGGAAGTTTAACCGGAACTTCAAGGCAATTCGCCCCCCAACAGACGCAGCCAATGGAATTGGCTATATTCAAAGACCGCAGCCAACGGCACAGACACAATCGGGCTTCCAAGGTGCAAATCGATTCCGATTCCCAACTCGGACTACCCCAAAACCCCGATCTGGGGATGAGCATGAAGAAGAAGATTACGATGAAGAGAATGATGTCGATGAAGAAGAAGATGAAGAAGAAGAGGAAGAAGAAGAAGATGAAGAAGAAGAACAACAACCACAAGAGGAGCCAGAAAGAGTAGTAGTAGCGCCAGAAGTTCGGCAGAGGGTGCTCTTCAATCGAAACCAAGTTCAATCGAATGATTTCAAAGAAAATAAGGATGAGCACACTGAAGTCGAAGCAGAAGACGAAGAAGAAGACGACGAAGAGGAAGACAAAGAAGTAGAAGAAGATGCTCGACTTCCACCGGTTGCAAATCGTCCAATTTACACACCCTCCAAGCGGCCCTCCAACCGACCATCATTCAGTCGTCCCTCCAATTCCCCTCTAGTCCCGAACCGACAAGCACCAGTACCAGCTCCTGTCAATCGATTCGCTTTAGACCGTCGTCCGTCAAATAAGCCGCGCATCGTAAACCGTCCAACACAAATAACCCTTCCACCAAACCTGTTAAACTCTGATCAGCCCACAATACCGTCCTCAATAACACCACCATCTGTTTTTATCTCCTCGATTACACGCAGCTACGAGCGTAAATACTCGGCATCCACCGAAAACGTTCCTCAAGATCAGAGTAATCCTCTGCTCGAGGACCTAGACATTGATGCCCTGAACGCGCGTAATAAGAAAATCTTTGAGGTTAACAGCAAAAAACACACAACAACAATTAAACCAAAAATAATCCAAAACCAACCACAACCAGGTTCAGATACCACAGATACAACACAACTTGACACTAGTACCGTTTTTCAAGATGAAGATAATAATTTAATCAATTCACAGGACGACTCACAGGTGGAGACCACTACCACAAAGGTTGTCAGCAATTATGCGGAGCGTCCGGCCAGCGAAGGTCAACTAGTCTCGTACAGCCCCAAGAAGAAGATTATCACAGTCAGTCGGGTCGTCGAGATCAATTCAAAGGAAGCCAAACTAAGCCGAAAGTCGAAGGATGAGGAGTTGAGGACCGTCGAGTCAACTGAACTACGGTCCGAAGGTCTGCCCAAGCTGGAGGCCCTCGGTGAGATCAGCCGAGTGAAGCATGTTCATCTGGTCGATGGTAGTGATATCGTTGTTGACGGTCATAGCACTGTTACTGACTACACCCCTACTGAAGCATCGATCTTTGTCAGGAATACCATTCCCGAGGTCGAGCCGGACAGTCTTGAGAACACCAGGATTGATTACCAAGCCGGGCCAACTTCGGCTCCTGTCCGGAACACCATACCCGATGTGGACTACACTAGTGGCGCAGTTGACGATGCCTCAAGTGCATCGGTTCTTAGAAAATCCAAGGGCATCACGGTGCCCGAAGTTATAGCCGATGTTGTAGAAGCTTCTACGATATCCCTACAGGGCTTGTTTGACAGCACCCGTCAAGCGAAGAAGATCAGCGAAACCGCTAACGAGGTAAATGGTATTTTCTACGCCTATTCTCTTGGGGAAATACCAACAACTCCCCGAAACGAAAAGCCCACAATTGTCGCAACGACAACACCAACCGTAACCTTAACTACAACCACACCACAACCCAGCACCACTCCTATCACGACCACAACAACCGCTACAACAACGACGACGACGACGACCACAACACCAATCCCAACGACAATAGAGGTCGCCGCTGAAACAACAATAGACACAACAACCGTACCAGCACCGGTATCGTCTCCGATTACCAGTAATAGAACGTATAACCGCCCAATAGTACCACTCTTGCGACCGGAATCCAACGAGTCACCACTGGTAATATCGATAGCAAATCTAGATAAAGTTATTTTGAGTAAGGTCCTAAAGTCCGATTCAAATTCAGCGCCATCTATCCGTCAGGAATCAGTTGTAGCTGCGCCAAAGGGCGGCCCCACTGAGTTGCTGCAGACAAGTGAAACTGGTGGTATTAGTAGCAGTTTTACAAGTAGTGGTAGCTCGCGAAACTCAATCGAAACAAAAGTTCAAACTGAAACAAGTTTTAGCTCCGAATCGCATGTGGTGAGACGTAAAAAGCCGTCAACGAGACGCAAGCACAAGTCAAGCCATCATAGAAAACAGGCGACAACAGTTAGTAGCATAGAGTTAGATAATGTGACGACAGCTTCTTAGGGTTAGAAGTTGTTTTTTTCTATTTTCCTAGGTTAGTTATAGGTTTTTGCCTGTAGGTAGGCATATCCATAAGATTAGAGATTTGAGAATTTTAATAAACGATGAGATGTGATCTTTTTTTGTAGAAATTAAAGAGTTGTATCTACTGAAAGCTTTAGGGCGGTTGACAGTCAAATATCTGTCCGTTGGAAATGGAAACATAACACGAAGTGTGTGCACCTCCACGGCGTTTTATAATGCTCAAAAGTGCTAGACTATAGCGAAACGATCACTGGAACGCACTTTAACAACTATTCACTAAATGATTACTGCAATTTTTTTATGTTTTCATTTGTGTAAGACGCGTTTTTTGCAGTGGCAAAAACTTTTTAATTCACCCCGCAGTATGTTGTAGTTTCTGCATATTTTATTTCTGTACGGGGTGAATCCAGAAACAAGCGGGCACGAAGCCTAAATGTTACACCTTGTATTACATAATTTTTTTCCATATATAAACTTTATAAAATGAAGCCATATTCCTTTCCAACATACATTTTTTGCATTAAATATTTATTACGCAAACGTTCTTAACGCTGTTTTGCAATAAAACGCCTTCTTTGGTCAAGTAAAAAATGGACAGTTCTTTTTTTAATAATTGCTTACCTTGGTAGAAAAATATAAACCATAACTTCTGTCGAAAATTTTTTTGGCATTAAAGAGGACTATTTGAAATAGCCACTACTTTTTCGCAGCAGGCCTTTTTACAAAGTGATATTTCAAGACACCCGTTGATTGCCTTTATTTTGTCACGACCATTTCATCATACTTTCCATTTTAAATAAAACAAAATCCAACAACTGGTTTCTTTATTTCAACACAAGAGCACAAGACACTTATTGCAGTTTCAAGCCAGGCCCAGGGCACATGTTTCCACCTCCAAAGAGACATCTCACTGAAAAGTAGTTTCTTTTGAATAAAGCATCAACTCAAATATTAGTCTAGATCCCAAAGGAGCACGTCACATCACAGCAGTCATTATTTATATTCTAGTCGTATATTCCAAATCAGCTTAAACAAAAACAAATTGGACAGTTCTCATTACCAGCTTTTAGAGAAAAATTAAATTAGCTTGCAAAATAAAAAAAACGCTTTCTATGTGCGACCAAATGGGTAATGTTATTGCTTTCAATGTGCAATATTTATATTTTTACGAGCTTATATCGTTGCATTGGATTTTTTTAAGTAAATCTAAAATTTAAAACCACCTTATTCGAAATCAAATAAAACATCCAATGTGACAATCACTTTTGAAGTCATTTTTTTAAATCATTCATTCATTTTTTTAATAAACTTATTTTCTTATTCATCGTCCGTCGCACATCGCAGGCTTATCTAATTATTATTCTTTTTACAAAGTTTTCTATCTTTAATGCTAAATTAATAATATACTTTTTTTTTAAACTCAAAGTGTATCAGCAATTTTTTCTAATTCTATCACTCTATCTGCTGCCATAGCTTAAGATACTAGAAACGAAAAAAAAAAAAGTTTTAAATTCATTTAAAAATATCATTATTTTAATATTTATTATATTGGTTCAGTTTCAATTTGGATTTTCAGTTCTTTTTTTTTTCTTTTTATTTAGTATTTATAATGAAAACAAAAAAATATATATTCACAATTTTTAGAAAACAATTTATTTGGAGAAAAATGTTAATTTTGAAATGCAAATAAATATATTTTCTTAGCTATAAGTTGTAGTTTGTAAAATAAATATTTCTAAAAATAATATTTATCAATATACCTAATGTAATTTGTATAATATATTTTTTTACATATTTAATTACACATATTAATCTTTTTTTTTTTTTGTTTGCCTTAACAGCTCCTGTTTACCTTAGATTTTGTTATCCACAATCCTTTTGATATTTTTATACCACACAAACACACAGACACACAATTCCAAAAGACACATGTAGAAAGAAATAGAAATGGGTTCGGTTTAAATATTTTTTTTTAAGAATCTTAGGTTATGCAGAATAGTATATTTAAAATGAAAATAGTGACTTAGTGTGATGTTAAAGCTGGGGTCACGAGCTATTGGACGCAAAATTTCAAATTTCAATCGTGTTACTAAATTTGTTGAATGCGATTTGGAAGGCGGGGTCCGGTAAACAAACATGATTTAAATTTACATTTTTTTCTTAACATAATTTTCACACATGCGTCGAAGAAACTTAATTATACTCGAAGTCTGTATATATTACTTAAAGCTTTGTTGCTCATTTACGACTGAATAGTTTTATTTATTCCAAATATTTATTAAGTATGCATTTTAGTCAACTTTATTTGAAGACTGCTGCGTAACATTTGTTACATTGAGACATATGCCAATCCCAACTCAGCATTGAAATTTGTTTTAACTTCTTTATACGCATTTTGTACTTCCGTTTCAGAAAAATTCATATAGCTATCTCTCTTCTTCTGCGAGCCGTGTAAAACTACCAATTATTACCCCAAATAGTTCCCACAATCTTTCTCCATGTATTTTTTTTAACTTCTTTAATAATATGTTCGCATTTTGTTCTTCCGCGTGGGTTTCGGCGAGTCGAATCTTCCATCAACGTTTTTAGCAACCTCAGCTATTCCACAAAAATTTGACAGATTATGAAAAATGTCCTCTCGCGTGGAACTCAAATCGAACTAGTTGCGACTTGATATGCTGGGAATGACATCAATTGCCTACCACACCGATAGGAAAAAGTTTTACAAAAGAGGTTTCTCCCGTCCAGTAATTGAGCTTCCTTAAAATATTCCACGAGCTGCGTTACATGGGCAGAACCTGTTCCACAAAATGCAAGTCAATAAAAATTTGTTTATCATAGCAACCGGTTTTTAAATTACCCTGGTCCGCAATAGCCACTGCTACGTAATAATAAGTAGTTTCTCAGCCTCACACATTGAAAACAAAATCTTCTTACTTACCTCACTGTCGCAATATAATATTATCAAGTGAATTTTAATTACATTCGGGCGTTACGTTCCTACGTGCTTGCAAGTCTTTCTCTTCACAAAGCTAACCTTTCCTCGTCCTCCATCCGCCTGTCCATGAAAATAATATATCTCGTGATGAATATGAAAAGAATGTCAAGAGTCACGTAACATGATTCTCAGAGTCTTACTTGTATGCACAGAAACTACAAATTATCTGACATGTGTCTGAAAATTGCTTCTCTTCTGTTGTTTGTTTTCTCCTATAGAAGATGATGCTAATGCTTGTTAAATCTTCCATCCTCTCTTGGTGTGGCGGTTAACAAGTGTTTTCGATTAAATTTTATTCGGTGAATTTAAATTCTCCACGCCGCATAGCGTTCAACATAAATTTGTCCCATGTGGACTGCATAATGGATAGCGATTAAGATAATCACATTGTTCCTATGCAGAAAGATAAGCAAATCGATGTGACACAAGTTATTAAGTACTGCGATTTAATAAACTTGTTTTCTTTCACAAAAATATTGACTGCAGGTTGGTAAGAAAAATGTTATAAGGCTTTGTCTTTTCAAAAGGATGCTATTTCTGTTACAACTGAACGAAAATGTATGTACCGCGACTTATGATCAGTGTCCTTTAGTCTTCAGAAATTCCGCAAACATTTAATTTGCAGTTACAGTTCTTGATTGCACCTGACAAACTAAAGCACTTACGATCTGTCTTTGACTCTGGTTCCCATAACGGCTTTTGACTAATGTATATAGCCGGAAATGTGCATGGTGGTGTTCGGGAAATGGATCAATTGCAACCCAACTGATTTAGAGATCAAATTCTAAAAGTATCACTATCCAGCTACTACACGTTTTGAATAAATAAGTGGGACATTGGAGATGAATGGATGTATGAATACTGAAAGCATTTTTGGAGTATAAATTTCCCACTATATAGTTTATTAAATAAACTGGATAGTTATCTCACCGAAAGGTATTACGCTAAATTTGGTCCCATGGTGTAAACTATGGAAATTAGTATTTCATGGTCATAGTTGAAGATTGGTCAGGCAAACCTTCAGTTAACAGCTGAAAAGCATCGCAACACTTCATTAATTGCGACATAGACCTACTGTGTACTGATTGATTGTGTTGCTTGAGTAAGATGAGACCATAATTGTACCCGCAATTAAGGATCACTTTCAATTTAAATGTTACCGTAATGACTGCACCATTATAATCATCATTTTGAATGTTCAACATTATTAATATCTATGTTGTGAAATCATTTGATTTGCAGTGCAATTATTTTATTTCACACTCTTGCTCTATTGACAGAAGTAAAAGTTTTCACAACAGCTGTGGTTCACTTTCACTTCCAATTTAAATTTTGTATACAAAATGTACTACAGTGTAACTTACAGCGACATTTAAAGATTATTTATAATTTTCCAAAGTTATGAGTTTGACAGCATTTGAGAATTTTCTTCATTTACTTTTCGAACTCACAATAGCGCAATTTTCCAAACGAAATTAACTACTGTGATCTAGAATTACTTTAAGTGAAAAGTAAGAAGTAGTTATTTGTAGCTCCCAATGTGGCTTTTTTCTAAATTTTGTGATCATTGCGACAATGGTTAGAGTTCGTACTCACTTGAACCAGCGTGCGGCATCTATTGGAACTTCGATTCTTATGACGAAACATTTTAAAGCAAAGAATCAAAAATATTTCAACAATACCATAAAATTTATAGTATTGAGTCCGGAAATATTGTTGGAATCAATGAATATGTATTTATCATGATTTTCACATTTCTTAAGCTGCATTATTTTAACTTTGAGATAAGAACGTTTGTTTGTTTGTCTTTTTTCTATTCTTTTTTTGTTTGACAACGCTTAAAGAAAACTACAATTTGATTTTGCAAACTGCACTAGTCACATCTTTTCTCTTTTGTCATGATTGCGAATCTGGCAGCACCTGCCAGTAGCAAAACGATAGCAAAATTTAAATAAATTGGCTTATGCTTGAAACTGAGCAGAATTTTAATCAAAATTTTAAAAGGAATTGTGAATGCAAAATAAATCAAAATAATCTTTAGAGTATTCTAAAGCACTTGAAATGTCAACAGATATGTATTATGTATGTATTATGATCAGACATCTTTTGGGGAGAAATGGCCTTGGTTTATCTGTAAACGAGATAAATTAAAAATTTGTTTTGTTTGTTAAATCTACTTAATTTCATGAGCGTATTAAATAAGTCAAATTATAAGAGTAATCGCAAATCGATGATTTTATTAGCCTCAGCGAACTGACTCGAAGCCATACAAATGATACAGGAAATTTGACCATGTCATGTCTCATAATACATTAGGGCAAATTTTTTTTTAAATAAATTGGAACTCAGTTTGACGGTTTTTCCAAACATAGGTAGGTTCTAATCTAACTAGTAAAAGAATGTAAGAATGTTTTAAACAGGATTATGTCTACCATGGCAGAAAAATAACGAAATGTCCAGCGCACTCAAAGAGTTGTATAATCCCAATGCAATGCTTGTCGATGAATGCGTTGCTACTGTTGATACTTTGTTTATCATTCATCATGTACATATCATAATGATCGCAAACAGTCCATTCCTCCATCGGAAAATATTTTCCGTTTGTTGTGTTTTGTGAATTTATAAAATAAAAATTTTGTAACTAGAGATCATCTCTTATAATTATGTTTGCGACTAAATAATATGAAATACTTTCTTGAAACAACAGTTGAAGTTAACTAAAACTTTTGCCCGACTTCATCGACGTTATATTCGATGATGCTAAGTTGTAAAATGCCAGTACGAATAATTAAAACAGTCATCTTAGGGTCTTCAAATAATAACGACAATAGTTCTATTGTGACACTCATCGACACCTTTGCATATTAAACAGAAAATCAATTTAAACTCCAATTGACTCCAATCATCCATCTGCATCTGCATGTGTGTTGATCTAGCAGCAATCAATTCCAATCTAAGCAGCTATTCATCTTCATGTGCAGCTTTTCAATAAATGCGAAATAACCCTTGTATCAACCACCGTCAATGGAATGCTCACTTCATCACCTCACCTTGATCGATTATTCATTCAACGCTATGCGTTTAAAATACCTCCCCACCGAGCGAACTATTCCATCTTCCATGCTACAATACCACTTATCATGCTCAAATGGTATTTGTCTCCCGGCAGTCCATTCTCTCGGGCACTTAAAAAAATCAACTTCGCATTTCCAAATTAAATATGCCATTCACATAAAAAAAAACGCTAGGCATATCAATTTTAACTGCACTTTTCGTCCGAAAGCAAACCATTGACTTGCTTCAATTCAGTTCACGTTTGTCGGCAGATTACAAATCACCTGAATCAGACAAAAAATTGCAACTAATTTAACTAATTTTGCTGATGTTATATTTATTCACGCATAGGTCACATGCACAATAATTTTGTCCATCCAACTGGCCACATCTTTGCGATTTAACATTTGAAATCCACAAACAATAACACTTTCACTTTCCATACAAAGACATGTGTTTTCAATAAGCCATTTATTTCCGTTTCGGATAATCTTCACCCATTTACAATGTTGCGTAAGCTTTGTAATAGTGATTGCCCAAGAGAAAATGATCGCAAATTGGTAAAAGTTATATTGGGCAAATAGCAACTTAATCACTGGCCTTCCTGTACTTCCAGTAAAGGTTGGCTTTGGACACTCGTCAGCTTTCTTCGACTTTTACGGCTTTTCAGATAAAAAAAATTAAACGCACTCTTCACTGTGGACTCCATTCCACAAATGCTCACATCCGAAAAAGAATTGTGATGGAATCGAACAAACAGTTTTGTTCCTCATTAGCATATAGTTGAAGATAATCAAAAGTAATTACTTGTATAAAGAGTTGAAGATAAAAATTTCAGTCGTCGCAAATTGAATCTCTTTGTCAGGGTTTTTCCCTGCCTCTTTATTACCAATAGCATTCGCAATTTTTAAGAAACTAAGCATGACTGTGGGATTATAACTCAATAACAAGGTTCAATACGAGTATTGTATAAGCTATTTATAATTGATTTATGACTATGATGATGATACATCCGCAGTTATGAGTGGTTATGAGTAGTAACCTTCAACTGTGGGTAGAGACACTATTTTGTAAACAGCTTCCACATACCTGTACTAGTAACTTGACAAGTTTCACTATAACCAAACAAGAGTTTTATTTTATTTTAAGTGACTGTTTCCCCCGCAAAGTTGAAATTTCTTTATAAATGCACCGAAGATACTGCCACCTGCGGGCGTTGACTTTGTTGGCAGCAAGCTTGCACTCGAATTTAATGGTTTCAAATTCAAAGCGGCACACTGGCCCAAGTTCAAATTGAATTCTAATTGTCTCGTTTGTTGCACGAGTCGTGCTGTGAATATGAAAAGATTAGTCGCGATGTATGAGTCCCTAAGTAAGGTTTTACCAGTCCTACCAGATCTCTTTATCTTCTTATTTTCTTTGAATTCGAGATACTCGTACATTTTCAGTAACGCAGGTATTGCTGTAAATATTTTCGTTCATGTAGTACTGATAACTGATGCATTTCTTTGTCTATATTAGAAATGTGACTACAAGCAAAATGTGTTTCGAACAACATATTTTTCGTGTCCGGCTGTTGATAGATTAAAAACAATTTGTTATTTGTTTGTAAACAAACATTGAGATTTTATAGATCGTTTGAATAATACCACTAATTGGATGTTACGTGAATACAAACAATATTTCTTGCTGCCCTGAAAATTGCTGTTGAGAAATAATAATATTCAATTGACGGAACAACAATAGTTTAATAGTTTGTAAATAAACACTTTAGGTGGATTTAAGGCAATGGCTACAAATCTTACATGATTTATTGTTAAAATTGTTTGTGTTTATCGTCATCACAAAGTACTTACACAAATATTTGCTGGATTATTATTAAAAGAACCAGCTTTTGTAATTTTTAAGCATACGCCTTGGTTGGAAACAATTGTTACCAAATAAAAAAATATTGGAATTACTAGACGCTTCAATACAAAATAATGGCTCTAGTTTCTAAAGTTTTCTTTAAGTTTAGCCATTCCACGAGAATATTTTGGTTACTTCTGATGTGATTTGACACACTTATCATAAATAGGTCCGGTCGTGTACTTTCAGCATAGAAAAAAGAAAAATGTCAAATCTCTAAAATCGAGATAGAATTCTCTCAATTTCAAGAGAAGTACCTGACCGCGACCGGTTTTCTTAAAAGAAGTTTAGCAATGTTATTTTCACATAATCGAAAAATGCAGCATCTACAAAATAAGTTGGAGTTGATTTTTTTACAAGCTAAATATCTATTAAACTTTCCATTTGAATGCGCTGATTTGTTCTAGGAGAACATTCAGTTATAACTTGTTTCTCTGACGTCGTTGAAGACGAAAATAAATAGTTTTACTTGTCAAACTTTTAAGCTGTCACTTAGTTGGCAGTTTTCATTTTTCAGTAAGTCGAAATTCAGCGAGTAGAAAATTACGAAAAAATAAAAAAAAGAGGGGAAATGGATTTTTCTCTCATTTTTTCATTTTTTTTTATTTTCTTAGTAGGTACGTGGTCGCATTTGCATAGTTTCTTAGCAAATTTGAAATAATTTTACGTTTGCAAAACAGTACCCGAACGAACGTAATGTCAAAATGCGAACTGAGTGTCAGAGCTCGATTCTTTTGACTCCTTTTATTGTTGTATTGCATTCGACTACTGAGCGAGAGTTCTAAGGTTCAATCCAGAAGATTTTATATTAACTCTTCTCACGATCGTTCGACATAAATGTACTCTACAAGCTTCATAAAATACCCGTTCTGATTCAACAGAATTGTCAAATTTCACGAGGAAAAAGGGCAATTTTTTTCAAAAACTATGTTCGAGAAACATCAATTATCACGAGGCTTTATTAGAAATAAAATATGACAATGTTTTTTCATATCGAAAGTGACAGTTTGGCACAATTGAATGTCAACAAATCTAGTCGAGAGACTAGATTATTCTGTTACTGCTGACGTGTCGAAGGTTTACTTCCTGACTATCAGAAGTCAACTGTATAAGCAATAACTTGCAACTACCTGATGATGAACTAGTGATATAGTTCGGGAAAGCTGTAATACCAAAGTAAATAGTAAATTACAAGTTTCTGAGCTGATCGAGGTATTGTGACTCTTCCATAATTTGTTGCATTCAGCACATGTGTTGCTTACATACAGTGTCAATGTAAGCACAAAATGGTTTAAGCTGCATTTTTCTCCCGTAATCTTATTTTATGATTCTCACCTTAAAGACTAGTACCCTGTTCCAGGAAAGCTGAAACTATTGCCTATCTCTAATGCCTCTTTCCTATACCTTGCTAATTGTTCCCTTAATTATGACAGTTCAAAGTTAAGTGGAAAAACAATCAAAACCGACTTATACATCATCCATTTAATGATTTCTGTCCCATATTCTTGGTGTTTTCTGTACCACATTCTTAACCCACCTGATCTGTCAAAATTGAGTTGTGGCGAAATACATATAAGACTTTGTACTAGTGGAGGTGTGACCAATTTAGCATATTTCCTGCTAAATTTAGCAGGATTATTTTATTTTTAGCCTCTTTTTTTTCAAATCATGGCAGCATTTTTTTTAGCATAATTTCATGCTCTAGCAGGAAATTTTAGCAGGATTTTGATTTAGCCAAATTATTAATTAAAATCCTTACTAATAATAAAACTGTAACTTTTTTCAGGCTTTAAATAGTTTGTGTGCTAAAGGCACAAGAAGTACTGCACGAAATTGATTTCGGTTTTCACAATCGCATTGGAAATTGTCGATATTAGAATTTAGGATAATGTTTAATCATTATCCGCTGTCCGGAAGCGGAGATTTAAGCTGATATCTAACAAAAGTTGTAATTCTCGAATGCCTTCTAGCTCCTAGCTTTGGAATGACCCAACCGAATAAAATAGGTTTTTTTTTAATATAAAGTTCAATTATGTACAAAGATTTTAAGATATAAATAATCTTTGTACGTAGTCCTGAAGCTGTACAATAAGCATTAAACTATAAATTTTATACAGCTCAGTAAAATGTTCGATTGAAGCTAGATCGTTGGATTTGCCCGGCATTCAGTGGAGGAAATTTTGTGTGTGTGTGCGGCAAAACCTGTTTCTCTCTCTGCTGGCTGAATGCTGTATGCTTTTTGTTTCTCTTTTTTTTTCATACACCTTTTGTGCTTTGTGTTGTTTTTTTTTTTCTCACTTCTTTTAAATTGAAATTGAACTGGTGATAGTGGAGAGAGTGGAGTTGTGGCCTTATGGGTGGAGTATTAATGTGGTGCATGGGTGGGAGGGAGATTGGTCAGGTCAGGTATGTAATGTAATTGAGATTGGGATGCAATTGTGATTTAAAATGCGCTATATTGATTGTGATCTGATGATGCATGCCACGAACGAATCCCGTTTGTGCTCGGTGTTGTTTTTTTTCGTATGCATGCATATGCAACTGCACCTTTTCTGCCTTATGTTTTTTTGAGGTTATTATTTCTTTAGGCGCGTTGGGCACTTTTAGATAAGAAGAAATTAATGAATTTGGGTTACTTTGAAAACGAAACCGCGTCATCGACACCGAGCGACCGAGCGACCGACACCCGATATGTGGCGCTTTTGTCGTTTTTTTTTTTGAGAAGCTCAACCGATCTCAATGAAACTTTGTTCGTGTGCATCTTTGTATGCAGCTAGAAAGATAGGATAGTTTTGGACCCGATAGGTGGCGCTGTTGTCGCTATTTTTGAGAAACTCAACCGATCTCAATGAAATTTTGTTTGTGTGCATGGTTGGATGCAGCTAGAAAAATAGGATAGTTTTGGACCCGATAGGTGGCGCTGTTGTCGATTTTTTTGAGAAACTCAACCGATCTCAATGAAACTTTGTTTATGTTTGTGGTTGTGTGCCGCTAGAAAGATAGGATAGTTTTGGACCCGATAGGTGGCGCTGTTGTCGATTTTTTTGAGAAACTCAACCGATCTCAATGAAACTGTGTATGTGTGCATGGTTGTATGCAGCTAGAAAGACAGGATAGTTTTGGACCCGATAGGTGGCGCTGTTGTCGATTTTTCTGAGAAACTCAACCGATCTCAATGAAACTTAGTATGTGTGCATGGTTGTATGCAGCTAGAAAGACAGGATAGTTTTGGACCCGATAGGTGGCGCTGTTGTCCGTTTTCTGAGAAACTCAACCGATCTCAATGAAACTTTGTATGTGTGCATGGTTGTTTGCAGCTAGAAAGATAGGATAGTTTTGGACCCGATAGGTGGCGCTGTTGTCGATTTTTTTGTTCGCTAGGGAAATTTAATAATTTGAATGTAATGTGGTATTCGATTGGGCGCTCTGAGAGCACTTTTTTTCTCTCAGAGCAATTTATATGTTCGCTTGGTACAAATAAAGCAATCTTTTTCAAATTTCAGAGCACTTTTGCGAACCAAGATATTTTTTCAGATTTACCAATAACAAGTGCGTTTGAATTTGACAACTGGTAGAGTTTGTTTACATTTTAGTGATTTTTTTCTCCAGCAAAGAAAGGCATTGCATCGAGTGAATCAATTTTTGTAAATTATTTATGTATAAATATTTAATAATCAATCGGGACGGATATTTCTAATGTTTTAATACAAAATTTAACCAGTGAATGGAAATCGCTTAGAAAAGTGTCGAAGACTGTACATATTCAAATCGCACGAATAGGTATCAACACAAAAAAGAGCAGGTGACGTTTTTATGTGCTACAACTACATAATTAAAAAATCCCTACTATTATAAAACTAAGTCATTCTTTCCTTTGTTTCTTGCTACACGTCACTTACAGCACCGAAGTGGGTTTGTATAGCTCTTATTATTTTGTTTTAAATTTGAAAAGTGGAACTCTGGCGAAGCAAGGCGAGCACGGGTCAGCTAGTAATAATATAAATTGAAAGCAGACGAACCTTAGGCGATTTTCATTGAAGATCCGAGAGAATTGCCCCGAAATCAAGAATTGCTCTTTTCAATGAAATTTGTTGGGGCATTTTGTAATAGTGGTAGACACCATTATGTGAGATTGGGTGTTCTGTTATTGCTCCTTTTTTTGTTTTCTACAGTAAATATGAATGTTTTAATAGGACATGCTCACATTTTGCACGCCTAATTGTATATTTTCGAATCACATAGCGCAAATTTTGTTTAAAACAACACAACACATATATATCAATCTGACATTTTTCAAGTTTGTGTTGGTGAGTTCAGGGCAATTCTTTAAAAATATCCCGAACACTTCTGTCTTGTTAACTTGACCTGGAAGTGCACTTTTCATTTCAAAGAAACATAGGAAACATAGAAATAACACTTCTAGATTTGCTCTTTTCATAGAAAGTGCAATTCTTTCCTTCAATCGAAAACGGCTACTATCCACCTGGATAAGAAAATGATATGGCCAATGTTTTTGAGGAGGATTTAACCGAAGCCCTGCAATATTAAATTATTTTAAAATTAATAATAAAGGCATTTATATTTAATTAACAAACAAGGACTGAACTTAATAGTATTAAAATTCTTATGCAATACGCGTCACGAAGTGATTTTTTTTAATATAGGTGTCTTTTTTTCTGAAAAACCGCTTTTTTTGTTAATTTTTTGGGTTTTTAGCAGGTTTTGATTTGAAATAAATATTAAGCATGATTTTTAGCACTTTTTATAAAAAAAAAAATAAATGCTATACTGCTGAATTTAGCATGATTTCAAAAATTAAATTGGTCACACTGAGTGGAGTACATATTTAGTTAAAACTGCGCACAATTCGGCTTAGCAGGTTTGCTTAATTTTACCCTTGAATTATTTTTGGCGCGAACAGCGTGTTAGGCTTTTGATGCTAATTGGATCACTTGCAAAATATATTCCTTTATGTATTTTAACCAAGTAAAAATCGATGTTTGACACCTTTTCAGACCCATGTCGGCCTCGAGCTAATTATAGCAACTTCCATAACTGGCTACCGAATTCACAAGCAAACGGTAAAACACAGTTGACTTCAGAATGTATGATAATCTTCGGAACAAGACAAAGTTTTTTGAAAATTTATTGATGTCTCCCTCCATATGCTTTCTATTTATGGGATTTACATTGAAATTTTGTACGTCACTGACATAGGCTGCCAAACTTTCTACGAAAGTCTCTCCCTTTCCAACTATGATCTGTTTGTTTGTGTTAAATTTGATATTAGGTGCATTGAAAAGTATTTTGTGCATTGACAACGATGACAGATGTGCACAAACGTAAATTAAAAAATTTAACGAACTTTTTACTAAGTCCCGTCAGTGCGGAAATACTGATGTATAAGATATTTTTTGAAGTAAGATATGCAAGAATCTTTTTCTAATAAAGAAAATAATTTTGCCATTTCTCTAACGGATTTTGTTAAATCAAATGAAGTTCAATTTCGCTATTAGGTGGAAACTGTCAGCTAATTTCATCGATAGCTATTTTCCGTATGAAATTTTTGTCTGGATTTAAATGAATCAAATGGAACAATTTCTGTTGCGATATAATTTTGGGTGCGATCCAAAATCGTTTAAAATGGACAATTCCACTGATAATTTCACTCTATTCCTACTAAAACGTGAAAATCAAAAATTACAAATAGTGATTCACATTGCACAGGAATAATTTTGCCCTTAGTCGATGCATAGATAAACAGTCTTCCTGAGCAATCAGCTCTAATTAAGAATTTCGTTATACCTAAGTAATGCCTCTAAAGCTTATTATGTATGGGAAAATGCAATGTGATGAAATTGGACATTAAAATGCAATTCGTCATTTATTTGTTTTATTGACAATTTAGTTTGCGCTTATTGAGGTACTTATAATTGTTTCCTCAGGTATAAGGGTGTTATTTTTTATGAAAAATATATAAAACGTGCTATTTCCGACTGCTTAAATTAACCACAGGACCTGAATTGTGTGCTCTATTTTCTGTTGTAAACCCTCTTTCAACACTGGTCTTTAGTATCTTCCAAAGTTGCGATTTCGTGGTGGCTTGTGAATGTATTCCGTACCCCATTGCTACTTTAACGACATTCAATGCACAAACAGTTGAGCTCTCGAGCAAGCACACTCAAGGTTAAAAAGGAAATACGCTCAATTTTTTGCCAGAAAAACTTGAAAGTAAACAAAATCGAAAACCCAACAGTAACGCATTACCCAATCCTTTCGTTTTCACGACTGACTAGATAGTTAGATCAAACACGTCTTGCGCCGACTTCAAACCGTCAAATCAATTAACTACAATATTTCGCGAAACCTCAAAACGCCAATCAAACAACAACACCATTGACATTGAATACAAGTTGTAAACCTCTAATACCAGTAGGATAGCAAACTGTCCTCAGAATGGACAAAAATAGTCCAAATCCGAACATGAATAAATTTAAAGAAACCCACACAGAAAACTGAAGTCGACATCAAATCGAATCTTAAACTAAACAAATATGAAAAAGTTGTAACCAACGAACTAGTTTGTCCACTTCCGACCAAACAGGGACAAACAAAAACACACATTTGCACTTTTAATTTATTTATTTTCAATTAGCAAAGTGGTGATGGAGGAAACTATTACCTATTTTTTTTAGCAACACCACTTGCACGCTTTTTTGTAGCCCTTAGGTGCCAAGTAGTAAGTAAAGTGTAGTAAAACTGAACCAAGAAAAATAAAACCACCAAACCAAATATATAAACCTTTATTATTCACACAAATGCGTTTAATACTCGATTAAATTATTCACTTGCAGGTGCGCACAGCTACGATTCCCGTCCGTCGTCCAGTTGTACGCAGACGGTTATTCACCACAGCACAACCTGCTGCCAGCACTTCTAATGATGAACTAAACGCTGACGGCACATCGACGATCAGCACTATCAACACGGATGATGATGTCGTCTCGGCGACCTCTCCAACAACCAGCAACTTCAAGTATAACCGACGGACTAGGCCGAGTTATCTAACCACGATCGCGGCGAAGCTTAAGCCAACACCAAAAGCACTGTCATCTTCGCTGACTTCATCGAATCCGGGTGAGATCACCACGATCGTCAGCACCACGGGATCGGCGGCAGCATCTTCAAATGATATCACGTTCGTTACCGTTAATAAACTGTCAAATCAAAAGTTTCCATCGGGTGTGATGCGACGTAAAATCATCAGACCGTTGAATGCAAATAGATCCACACCAGCGGATAGTAGTAGGAGCACGGTGCCATCGGACGAAGTTGGTAAGTCCAGTGAAGCAGTATAATGTTGGGTCGTTGTCGGTTGGTTTGACCATGTTAGGCTCTGGAGAGGGGGGCTCTGTCTATAAAAACTGCATTCCATTCGATCTTTGGCGATCGGTGGATACGAAATGCACGCAGTGTTAAGGTGGTTTACACATTTGCATTTGGTTATGAGTCAGCAAGTCAACGAGTTAGCATGTCAGTTCTGTTAGTCAGAGGTTGTATGTTCGGTTCGTGTTTTGCATGTGGGTTAAAAGTTGGCCAAGTCGGATGCATGTGTTAGCACTTTCCCTTTTTTTATTTATTAACATGATCACCTCTGTGTCTTGGCTTCTTGAGGGGCTAGTGAGATGAGTTGATTAATTTGTTACCAATCGCGTTTGGAGTTTATCTATTTCCGGGTTTCCCAAATAAATCTGCAGATGTTTGTTGTTGTCTGCATGCATGCGATATGTGGGGCTTTTTGATACATTTTTTTTTGAAATTCATTTGGTCGGAAATGGTGATACACGAGCCGCGGTTGGCGATAAATCATTGCTGCGCATGGGTATGTCTTGAATAAGGGCTAAGACCATTAAGAGTGATGGATGGACACAAGATAAACGGATGAGTGGTTGGGTAGGGTTCACAGATGCACAATTCACCTAGGGGCTAGAATTTCAAAGACAGGAACATTCTGCTGGCAACAAATCATTTGTGTTGGAGAGTTTTATCTGCTTAAACTGTTAGGCGACGACTGATGTTGTCTAGAATATTTTAACCCAGCTTTAACATTTGATGCTTCCTTGTGAGTTTCGTACATTTGCGATGGTAGCTTGGTGACTTTTATTCCACTTGCAGTATCCGTTCTGTTGGCTTCTGCCAAAAGTGGTGTAGTCAGTGCAGGAACGGTCTGGAAAAATAAATTAATTAAATAAAAATGTTTTAGGCAGCTCAAAGCTGACTTATATAAGCCTTAACGCAATTTCTTATCTGCCAATTTCTTGTTAGTCACGCTTGCCTAAAGGCCCACATACACCGCGGCTAAAATCCAGCGACTTCCCAATTTTCGCATGCGGTTTTCTGCATAAACGCATATTCACTCATTCGTGAGTCTTCCTCTAAAAACTTGCGTCAGGACAAGTTTCATTCTCTCTGCCTTTGACTGCATTACCGCACCTTGCCGCCATTAGTAGCAATTTACGCACGATCTGTGGTTCAAGTGGATGTATGAAAATTTCATAATCGCTCGTAAATTGCAGGCAACGAAATTCCAATCTTCACAGAGATGAAAACATTTAATTGCGATGTCTGGCTATTTTACCAGTTAAAGGCAGATGGGGGACTTGATCACCTTGAACAATTAAAACTGAAGAAAAAAAAAAATTGTTTACTCTGTGAATTTGAATACATCTTTGGCGGTTGTTTACGAAACCAGTCTAACGCCTGCCGTGGTTTTATGAGTGTTTATATTATGCAAACTGACTGTTGTACAGTCAGAGTTGAATTCAACGGTTCGTTCCGTACACAGTACTTGGCACTTTGTGAAGTAAGTGCTTTTGGTCGACATTATTGAATACAGAAATGAGCTACTGTTTGATGCTTTGTGTTTAATAACCAACTTCATGTGCATCTTCGCCATGTTAATTGTTGGTTACGAAATGACTTGTTTGAGGCTAAGCTTGCTTCGATATAAATGTTTAACTGACAGTAGAAAAATGGTTGTCTTTCACCAAGCGGACGAATTTATTCCCTACTTAGCTGAAGAGGGAGACCACATCCACAACTAACTAATGGACGTTAAAAAGATATCTTCTTTTAGATATTACAAGGCGTATAAATAGTAGTATAAAAATCATTAAGCGCTTTTTTCTATAACCCTGTTACTTGACCTTTTTGTAGACAATCAGAATGAAATAGATCTCTGTTCAAGCTGTTGAAATTGAAAGCTTCTTCAACAGACTTTCAAAATGCAACATTTTCTTTTAAAACTGAATTGGGAGTTTCTTCGCTTTGGTAGAGAGCTTGTAATTGTAATTGTAAGTAATAGGCCCTGTACACTGCGACCAGAAGAGATCTATTGTGTTGGCCTTTATTGTTTAACCCAGGGAGCTGTTGAGGCTCTTTATAAACCTCAGTACCCTTATTGGTTCCATGTTTCCTATATCTGCAGGACTTATAAACGCCCCTTGCATGTGGAACATTCTGCTCTTTGCCACAGCAGGGCATTCACAGAGTATGTGTTCCGTTGTCTCCTCCTCTTCTCCGCAGAGTCGACAGGAGTCGTCGTCGGATAGTCCCATTTTTTTGAAGTGGTATCTCAGTGGCCAGTGACCAGTAAGATAACCCGTTAGGATCATTAGATCTTCTTTGCTTAGCTCAAGTAACTTTTTTGTTTTACTACGAGCTGGGCTTATGAATCTTTTTGCCTGCCTCTGTCCTTTGGATTTTGTCCAGTGTTTGGCAAGGTGGTCATCTTCCCATTTCCTGAATTTTGAGTGTACATAACTCAAAGGTAACCCGAAATAGGGCTCAGGGCCAGTGTGCAGGCGTGATGCGCCTCTTCTCGCTAGAAAGTCCGCTCGTTCGTTTCCTTCGAATACCTCGTGGCCTGGTATCCACGCAACGGTGACTGTATTGTCCTTGGCCAAATCTTCGAGGAGGTTGAAACATTCCCAAACTAGCTTAGATCTGATCGAATACGATCTCTGGGCTTTAAGAGCTGCCTGGCTGTCTGAGAGGATGAAGATGCGGGCACCTTTAGTGCGCCTTCGTAAGCATTCTCGGACACATATCTCTATAGCGTGTACCTCCGCCTGAAAGATGTCCTTGTTGTTTTCTGTATTGTTATTTTTTGTTTCCATATGTTTTAGAATTTGCGAGAAAGTGAGTCACCCGAGCAGAGCTCCATACCTCGGGAGGGTTAATTTAAACCGGAGGTCGCCTGTTATCCGGAGTTCACCATAGTAAGACACACTTACGTAGTGCCATTCATCCCATAGGCACGGTTGTTAGACACCCGAGATTACGGGTTTTTATCGAGTTTCCGCTCTAGATCCGTCATATTCAGTCGAAAGCAGTGGTACCTCTTGCAGGTTGTCGCTCTGCACCACGTATGACGATCTTGGGAACACTGTTCCCCCGGTATCCTTTTTGGTCAAAGCATGACTGGCTCAAGGTGAGAGGTTGTGGCCTCTCCCCCTCGGTTCAGACAGCTTTCCCATTATGAGACACCTCACCACCCGGTAGAGAGGCTTAGTCTTTCTCCGATACTCAAACCTTCCATTTACATTGTCCCAGTAAAAATTGTGGAAGCACTGCGGTGGCTTCACAGAGAAATTGAAATTTCTGTTAAACCTGTATCTGCATTTATTTACAATTTTAGTAAACTCTAACTATCCACAACCATCTCTCCCTATTTTAAGCAATCACAGATCCACCCAGAACTCAAAATCCCCTATTCAAGAGGCGATTTCCATTTTCGACCACATCGCGGCCTGCAGTGGTATCTACTCCGCCAGCTGCAACAGAGTTCAACACATCGCCATTTTACTTGGACACTCTCATACCGGAAGACATCGACCAAGTTGCCAAATCAAGCATACAGGAGGCAAAGTTTTTCCAAAACCAAATAAGCGATAATCTCAGCGAGCCCGATCACTCCCCGGAGATATCCATTTCAACGAGTACGTTTAGCAGCACAACACCCCTATACCTGTCAACCTATGAAGAAGCAATTACAAGGCGACTAGGCACTGCCGCTACAACAAGTAAGTCCTGCCATTCAACTTGTCGGTTTTGTTGACGTTTTCTTGAATCACAGGAAGACCATCGTTACGTCGCCCACAAAAGACCACACCCACTCCGGAAAAGGCAGCCGTATTCGTTAGTCGAAGGCGGCCCCACAAAGCCCCGGCACCATTCAATAAAATAATCGAAACCCAAACTCCAGGTGGAACCTACGAACACGCCATTGACTACGACTACTATGACGATGGCGATGAGAGGGTTGTGGACAGGCCAACAGCATCACAGGTTTGCTCTTAATTTATTTAAAGTCACTAAGGCTGTTCCACGCCTCATCCTCCTATTGTTGCAGGTAAAGGTAGTCCTCCATGGCAAGGGAATCATCGAGTGTCTGGACCAGGGTAACTTTCCTCATCCGTTGTCCTGTCGGAAGTTCATTTCCTGTGCGAAATTCGAGACCGGAGGCGTTGTCGGCTGGGAATACACTTGTCCCAAGGGTTTGAGCTACGATCCGGTCGGCGGCATGTGTAATTGGGCCGCAGGCCTTGGCTGTAAGGAGTAGATTTTGAATTTTAATCGAAATTTGTGAATTTAGGTGGAGTAGAAGGACTCGAAATTATTGTAATTAGTGGACTGATATACTTGTGTTGAAAAACCGAAAAGGTTTTTCATTTTGTAAAAAAAAAAATCAACAAAATTCTCATGTAATTTAAATGTGGCTTCTATCTTTTTCTTCCTGTTTTATTTTTAATTTGTATTTTGTTTTTGTAATTATTTTAGAGTTAAGATAATTGTATTGTAAAGTGTTTTATCGTAAGCAACGAAAAGCGAGAAAGTGTTTATTTAATTTATGAAAGAGGTACTCCACTTATGGGGCATTCCGTCTTTGAATAAATAAAGAATTTAAATAAAATAAAAAAATAAATATTAAGTGGTGTATACTTTTATTTTTTACAGTTCACTGTCAATTGGTTGCACGACAACGAATTCAATTTAATTTTTATCTCCTTAGTGGATTACAAAGTAGGTGAAAGACCATTTAAAGAGAAATGGAAAGTAGATACTTCAGCTGGAAGGCAAATAAAAGGTATGTTCCTTTACTATTGTAGTAAAAATGGAAAAGACTGTCAAAGTGGAAGTGGTGGGGATAAATTCTCTCACAGAGAGGGACACTTACGAACGCTTTTGTAGTAATCAATGGAAAATGGCAGGTACATAATTCAAATATTAAAAAAAATTTTAATTGGCAAAAAATCAAAACATATGCACATATTAATTGTAAGGTGACTGACAGCTTTACCACTTCTTACACCAAGAAAATTATGGAGTAAAAATTCGTAAGATTGTCAGTGGAGGGGTAATATCTTTCTCTCTCGACAACGCTCTCTTTTGCGAATATCCTGAGTTAAAGAACAGCATTGAGTACAAATTGGTAAGAATTACAAAAAAATCGTAAGATTTAAACGTAAAAAACAGACATAAGCCCGTATGACACTTCATTTTTTTTGCACGTTTATAATCTTTTAAAATGAAACTAATGCTGCATTTACACGGTCACACATTCCTATCACGGAAGATTAAAGGGATGCTAAATACTAACTAGCCGTGTGACCGAAAGGGACAGCATTACCTAACACGCAAAAAAACGTGACACATATTTAGGTCGGCCATCTTGTTTACGTGGTAGAAATTATAGGAAAGCTCCGCAAGTTGATATTCTTGTAGCGATGACTAAAGAAATTCCGCATTCCTATAAAACAATATGGCTTCCGAAAATGATGAACGGACAATTATTAATTTTTTTCGAGTAACTGATTGATGAATTTACTAAAACTAATTACCACTCTCATTTCACGTGTTTCAAATCAGAAATAAAAATGTTTTCAAGTAATTATGGGTAGAACATCCATGACACCTTGGGCGTCTGATTTGTGATCTCATTCTTACGCCCTTAATAGCATTGACTGCGGATGAACGGATCCCTCTGTTCCGTTCCATGCAAAAATGCGTTGCGTGGTGGGATAAACGCAGTTTTAAAACAGCTGTGCAAAGTATATTGGTAGATCTGAAAAAATATCGAGATCTGCAAAAAGTAATCCAAATCAAGAATATATAGCAATAACCGTGTTTTCGTCGAAAACTAGTCGATGTATTCACACCGACCACCAACTCGTTTTCGTTTGACGTTGCAATCAGCTGGGAGACACTATAGTCGTTAAAATTCGGTGCAAACTTTTGTGGTTACAAATTTCGATCGCATTAAAGTATGCACCTACTTGTTGTTTATATTTCAACGAAAATAACTTTTTCGCAAGTAATACTTTTCCCAAGTTGTTATTTACGTCTACCACCGAATAGACCAGCGACCGCACCCTTTTATGGCTAAAAGTTGACTAACTCAATTATTCTTCCCCTCTCAACCACACGATCGCTGGCCACTCTCTCTTTCCTTTTAAGAGGGTAGTTTCTCTTTAGTATAATGTGAGGACTGAGAAAGGGATCATTTTTATTCTCGTGCAATGTCGCTCAACATTCGGCCATCCGACTTTATTCATCGCCCCGATGAATCTCGTAGTCATTTTCCAGTTCCTACATTAGTACCTACATCAAATGACAAGTATTTATTAGTTACTCTGGATCTTTTCTACCCCACACAGCGTCTGTACTTACTCCTTATAGTCCACAAGAATGAATAAGCCCACCAGTGGTACCCCCACACGAATCTTCAGCTCACACATTAGAACATCAGGTCGTGCAAAGGTCCAGGCGGGTGCAATATTGAAATACCACACAGTTTCTGCTCAAATGACAGACCACAAAGAATGAATAGATCCACCAGTGGTACCCTCCCACGAATCTTCAGTTCACACATTAGAACATCAGGTCGCGTAAAGGTCCAGGCGGGTGCAATATTCACAGACCACACAGCTTTTGCTCGAATGACAGACCACAAAGAATGAATAGATCCACCAGTGGTACCCTCCCACGAATCTTCAGTTCACACATTAGAACATCAGGTCGCGTAAAGGTCCAGGCGGGTGCAATATCCAAAGACCACACAGCTTCTGCTCGAATGACAGACCACAAAGAATGAATAGATCCACCAGTGGTACCCTCCCACGAATCTTCAGTTCACACATTAGAACATCAGGTCGCGTAAAGGTCCAGGCGGGTGCAATATTCAAAGACCACACAGCTTCTGCTCGAATGACAGACCACAAAGAATGAATAGATCCACCAGTGGTACCCTCCCACGAATCTTCAGTTCACACATTAGAACATCAGGTCGCGTAAAGGTCCAGGTGGGTGCAATATTCAAATACCACACAGCTTCTGCTTAAGCTCTTCAAATGCCTTTTGTTGTTCGTCTTTCCATGAGAACTCCATATCCTTCCAAGTCAAACGGTTAATTGGTCTAGTGATAATTGCATATCCATTAGTAAATTTCCGAAAAAAACGCTTAACCCGAGGAATCTCCTGACTTCTGTTACATTTGATGGAATCGGAAACTCACTAATAGCCATCACATTCTTCCTTCCGGGAGATATTCCTTTGGCGCTCAATTCATGTCCAAGGTATGTCACACTTTCCAGAAAAAAGGTTCACATTTCCTTAAGTTGCGAGTAAGTCCACAATTCTCAAGTGCATTCAAAACTTTTCGAGAATGACCAGGCCTTCCTCAATAGAAACTGCAGCTATTTTGGCTATCATTGACATAAATTCAGCCGGAGCATCCGAAAGTCCAAAGGGCATTCGCTTAAATTGGAAATGTCCAAAGGGAGTTACAAAGGCAGTGAGGTGTCGTGATTGTTTAGCTATCGGAACTTGGTAATAGCCACTCATGAGGTCCAATACACTACTTACTGTCGTGCAGTGTTTGCAACTGCTCCTCGATATTGGGTGTTGGAAAATTCTTACGCTTAGTGATCGAATTCAACTTACGGCAATCGACACACATTATGGAGGTGCCATCCTTTTTCTTTACTAGGAGGACGGGACTGGCATATTCCGAGTTTAAATCCTCAATTATATCGTTGGCTTTTAATTCATTGAAAAACCTTTGCAGCTCATCTATTTATATCGAACTACTTTTTCGGACTTAAGTTCAATTGACATCTCGCACGTTTTTGAGAGTCCGAGTTCTGTCATATCAAGTGCAACTCCATCCCGGTGTTTATTAAGTAAGCAAACTAACAAATGAATTTCCTCCTTGGTAGCAGCTTCCCCAACCTTTAAATCGTTTGCATCGATTTTCCGTTTGATTCTTATTACCTTCTTAATCTTACTTGATGTTGGTAAATCTAGTTGCACGATCTCTGCATCCTCCAGTACTTTTGTTACTACTAAAGTCTCCTTTGTTTTTGTAACTACTATGCCCGGTTGATCAAAAAATGTAATGTCAATTATTATAAAGGTATCTTGCGCATTGTCGTCTACGATGATTATATTTGTTAATACCATCACACTGCCCACTTTTACGTCTCGCATCATTTGCTCAGTCGCCCTGCAGTTTCCGCTACCAAAACCCTGTAACACCCTATCAGACTTCGGGAATAGCCAATTACGTTGTTGAGCTACCATTGCTTTCATAGATGTGCAATCGCTGCCTAAATCTATAAAACCGTCTAGTGGTCGTCCCTCCACAAAAACTTGCTGATAGCACTCGTTTGCATTCGATCTGTCCGTGATTTGTTTCATGACGATTCTCTGAGTTGCGTCGTTTGCAGCTCTCTGTTTTGCTTTTGGACACTGATAGGATATGTAACCCGGCTTTCGACACGTATAACATACTCGCTCTGCGAACACCCTAGGCGGCATAAACGTTGTGGATGCTCTGTTGTTCCCTGACCGTGTAGCCTGTAGCCAACTGGCGATGGCGTTCCTCAAAGTTGCCTCGCCTACGTGGGTTTGTATGGTGCAATTGATATACTGCTTTTTTTTTTTTTTTTTTTTTTTTTGGTCTCGTACTCTCCTATGTCAGCACGCTGAGCCATCGATGACATTTCATAAAAGTAGTCTTCTATTGGTTCATTGACCCGCCTTAATATTTCTATTTATTTCTTCAAAACTCAAGCTTAAGCAAATCCCATACCCTCAAACTCTCATGCCACCGTTTTGCTGCCCCCCCTTAAAAGTGCCGTTGCATAAAACAAACACTCCAATGCGCCCCATCCATAAATTCCACCTGATTTTTCGATGGTGTCGATCCACTGATTCGGAGTCAAATGCGTCACTCCCGGTTCAACTCTGTTACCAAAGCCTTCACCTCGTTCAAGGTCATCCTTATAGATTCCGATCGCGGTACCGTCGTTGCTATACTGCTAACTTCAACAACCTCCTCGCATCCCTCTCTACTTCCCCTTAGCCTGACATTCTCCTCCTTTAGTCTTTTCACCTCGGATAACAGTTCTGATAAACGTAAGTCCTCCGTCACCGTCTTTCGCTTTCGTCTAGTGTTTATTTGTCGACTCATTTTGAACCAAGCAAAAATGTAATATGAACTACATGGAATTCGGACTTACCCCTAACCAGCATATATTTTTCGTTTATTGCCTATCAATCCGTACGAGTTGTTTACCTTTCCTGTTTTTTCCTTTTACCCGACGCACGGTTCTTTTTTTTCTTCTCGTTGCTTAGTTACGCATGCAGTCACACAACACACACAGGCCACGAACTTGGGCTGCTATTTCGATTATCTTTCTTTCCGAGATGAAAAGATGAAAGAACACACAAAAAAACACTCTAGATAGGTACCTACGCCGGCCGGTTTGTTTTTTTACAACTGTACACACTACCCGAACGAACAACACACCGTATATACTGACACTGCCCGTACCCACACCACATAAAAAAATTACTCTTTCTGGTTTTATCTTGCGTACATATAAAGGATTGGGCATATGACATGAAAGGACACAGCACAGGCAAATAATTCACTACTTTTTTCTTCGTACTGCGTTAGTTCATCCCACTTCTGACATAATACTTTTCCCAAGTTGTTATTTACGTCTACCACCGAATAGACCAGCGACCGCACCCTTTTATGGCTAAAAGTTGACTAACTCAATTATTCTTCCCCTCTCAACCACACGATCGCTGGCCACTCTCTCTTTCCTTTTAAGAGGGTAGTTTCTCTTTAGTATAATGTGAGGACTGAGAAAGGGATCATTTTTATTCTCGTGCAATGTCGCTCAACACAAGTTACCTGTTATTGAAACATTTTGTAAATGGAAATTAGATAAGTAAAACCTAAATAACGTCAAGGGCTAAGATAAATCTAATGCACGAAACTAATTTTCATATTAAAAGGTTACTGTGTCGTATACGTTACTATTTTAAAATTCAACGTATCGAAATTTGATCCTAGATTATAATTGAAATATTACCAAAAGAGCTTTGTAAGTCATACCCACCGGGCATTCATATTTTGTAGGGATCTCTAAAATTACAATTTGTTTTCGAAATCGGATTGAGTTTCAAATATTTCTAAAAGTCTGCAAAATTCAGTTGTGAATATGTCTAAATATACCACACCTAAAGGGTCGTTTTTAATTCTCTATATTTCGGACTTAAACTTGCTTATCATATTTATCTCTTTAGGGAAAATGATTATCGCTTTCGGCTGTCTTCATTTAAAAATACAAGAAACTGTAACCTGGAACAGAAGAAGTAGTTTGGAAATGACGGCCTAATAAAGATATGGAGTTTCTGGGTTTCTGCTTAATGCCGTTCCCTAGCCCTGAAACTAGTAGAGAACGGCCTTAAGAGAGCAACATATTTGGTGACCTTAAACAAGCTTCTTGTCTAAAGAGTTGAAAAAATATGAACAACCAATAAAAATCAGGGACCGAATATTTACATGAAAGAGCTGTACGTTCACAACATCAACTCAAATTTGCATACGATAAGGAAATTTCTTCACGTATAGCTCGTTCACGGACGACGCTATTTAAACCCAGTGGTTAGATTCTGTAAGGCGAAAACCTTAAAGCGTTTTTATGCGCAGGAATGATTGTTCTAAGTTGGCGAAATAAATCGCTCGTGCATATGAAATGCCCAATCGAATACTGCATCAATTCACGAGAAACTCAGGAGGGTATACAAAAATTGAATGAGCAAAAGATCAATACGACTATTTCAGTTATGCGTGAGTTAAAAACTGAACTAATACAAATCCATTATTACGAACGTCAGCAGAAAGTTTTAGACATTAACACGAAAAGATATATGCTGCAATATTAAATTCTTTTATTTATATCTATTGAATATTACATCGTTTTCCAACTAAACGCACGTGTGCACTGGTTCAATATTCCATCAGCTAGGTTAGTAGAGCAAACCGCTACGATCTCTGTTGCCAATGCGGCCCAATCGTCTGGCGTTCCTGCCATATGGAGATTTTGGGTTCACTCTCAAGACGAAATTGCCCTTGCTGTCCTGTGGGGCATCATGACCCATTGGAACCCGAATACCATGACAACGCTGATTCTCGTAATCCTTCAAGGAGTTGCATTCAACGGCCATTAAGTTCCTCTCGTTGCCTGGCAGTACTGTCTCTGCATAGTACCGAATAGACTTGAGTGAAGCATCTAGAATATTATCAGAGCCAGGGGCAACTGATCCAGGTCCGTTGGGATAGAAGTCAGCATCGCCATTGCTCTCAGCTCCAGCGCCGAATGAGGTCGTGTGGATGATATCAACGAAATCAGCTACACCACGGTTCAACTCGGATTGGATGTGTTGTTGCCTGGTGAAGATCTTGGAGGGATCCAAACCAGTCACACGACGCAATTGTTGGCCCTTTTCTTGGGACACATATCTGGCAGCGACTCCGACGACATGAGCAGCCACACTATGACCAATCATGTGAATGTTGTAGTATGGAACGAATTGAGAGATGGCGACAATTGCTTGGCCGATGGTTTCTCCGGTTTGTTCAATATCCAAAGTGGCCCATTTCTTGAAGCTGTTCAAATAGTTGCCCAAATCAATAACCTAGGATAGATGGGAATCCTCAGAATACTGTGCAATTTTTAAAGATTTTTAAACTTACAATGAGGCTTCCGCTGGTTGGTGCATCCCACGAGTTGCTGTACTGATATTGGTTCTCACTAAGTTCGTAGCGCGCGCGATAGGCCTCAACCAATTCCATAACTGCATCGCTGGGATCTTCTGAGTTCGATGGAAGACCAGTAACAAAGATGGTAACCTCACCGGTGCTCAGCTGGGGGTAGTTCCTCAGGCCTTGTGGATTGTTCAATGGAATCGAAACATTTCCATTAGCCGTGATCAGGTACATCTTCATTTGGTTGTAATTAGGAACGAATAGCGAGCCAGAAAACGGATGAAGATAACTGTGTTGGACTGCAAGAAAATACCTCAAATTAGTAGTTATTACAATGAGAATAAAATTTGTCTCGTACAAACTGTCTTCAATAGGACGGATGCTGCATCTACCGGCATGTGGATTAAGTTGGTGAACGTGATATCCTCCACCTTTGGAGCATTATCCACTATCTTCTGAAGCCAGGCCGATGGATGAAGAGCGCTCACTGAGCGACCAATACCATTCTCGGGAAATGGTACTTTACCCACAAAATCATCAGCTCTTCTGTCACTGAATCCGGCAAAAGCAACTGTGGCTAATGCCAAGAGGACCAACGCTGTCCTGGTTGTCTGCATCGTAGTTATCTTCGCTGTGTTGTAGTATTCCAAAACGTCGAGAAAGTGAACTGATTACTTGGACTGCATGACAATTAATTTATACCCACAAATTCGAGTTCAGTTTCTGCTGAGTGTACTGTTTGAACGCATAAGTGCGACTCTGTGCATTGACCCAACTGAAGCAATCAATTATGCGGATGGGCATAATTATGCAAAAAATTGCCTACTTTGCAGCATTTAGCTGTGTCAGTAGCATTATCAGCAATATATTGAGTGGATTTGAGTAGCTACCAAGTTCGAAGAAAGGTGAGCGAATCAAAAAAAAATTAAATCCCCATATTGCTTGAAATCAAAAGTGCGTCCTCGCTATAATTGTTTTGTTATAAAAAAAATAAATGGTAAGGTTCTGCAACCTACAATATAAGATGCTGAAATTTCGGGATGGATGATGGTTTTCAGGTATATAGAATTCTCTAAATCAAGTTATACCGGGAGGATTGGCTGTTTAATTAATGGCGGGATCACTGGAATACTTCTAAAAAAAATGCCGGGAGAAACAGTCATAGCATTGGCCATAGACTACCTATCATACTATGGATTAGCAGACGTCGGAACTCTTGAATTCTACATTAATCCTCCACGAATACTCCCGTGGACACTTAAACAAAATTAAAAGTGGAGCCTGCTTTTGATTTGTATGATTTAGGAGAAAAGTAAACCATCGAAATGCAAATGGAACAAATTAAGTCTGGCTGCAGCGATTTAGAGGAAGAACTAAACGAAACTTCTGAAGTTGTTCCGTCACGCGATTGGAAACATGAAAATTGTTGAAAATACATTCGATATGGATTGGAAGTTAAGAATAAGCAATTACAACGAAGTAATTTTTAATGAAAATCTTATATTTAACTCTGATCCACTTAAATAACACGTTTACTAATATTTGTATAGCCAATGCCAACACAGGTCATTAGAACTTTTTGTGCCCCAGGTTGTTTTTCTTCGTCGTCTTCGTCTTCCTCTGGATTCTCCAACTTAAAGGTAACAGCAAAGAAGTCTCGTATGTGCTGGAGAAAATGTACCGTGTACTGAGAAAGGGGTCCGGTCAGGTATTTCGAGACATGTTTCTCTGCTAAGGCCATGAAAAGAGCCGCCATCCATTGAAACGTAGAATCTACACACCCACCTCTATAGATTTCGTCAAGTAATTTGTGGGCAGCTTCCTTTCCCAAATCCTCTGGGACTGATGGGTCTGTTCCCTAAAATGAACAGAAGCATACATGAAAACCCAATTGATTACAAAGATGCAACTTCTTACCGCTTCCTTGACATTCGACACACTCTCCGCCGAGAAAATAACTCCCTCTGTGGTCTCTGCCACCAAGTTAACACCGTAACCCGGACTATTACCGGACAGCTTTCCCTTATTCTGATCCGAATAGATGTAAACGTCTGTTAGGAAGTTCAGCATTACACCTTTTGCCGATTCAACTGTACGGTTGGCCAGCGCTGGTGATACTTTGCAGGCGTACACTGTTCCTCGTATACGCTTAACCATGCCTTGCTTTAGACACTGTATCGCTCGGAAACTTTTACGAACTGGACATCGGAAAATCACCTCTCCACCACCGTCCGGCATGACCCCACGTTTTATGATCTTAAACTCAAGTCCCTCATCAACAATTAGAAATCGTTTTAGCACTGCGAAGGCTGCAGTTTTGATGTGATCTACAGATGGTGATTCCCTACTGTTTGTTACACCACGCAGTGTTGCATGCAGTGGATTCTTGCAAAACGGGCCCAATGCTATAAGCACATCCAAATAATAGCCAATTCCTCGGCGAACACAGCAATCGTGGTGAATTGTTCCACCGTGCAGAAGTCCTGGACTGAAAACCACTGAGGTGCCAGAGGGATTCAATTCGATTTTTGTTCCATTTGTTATTTTGTCCAAGAGCCGAATAAGACCGATTTCGTATTCCCTTAGACCGGGCACATCGTCGTTGCTGCGAATATCGATAATTTTCAGTGGTTTTCCACTAAGTGTTGAAAGAATGAGCCGCTGTTTCAGGAAGTTGCTACCCTTGAAGACGAGAAGATTGTTTTCTTGTGCAAAAATTGGCATTTTGCTGTATAAAAATGTATGAAATCTTGAAAATTAAAAACAAAACCAACCACACGTGTGTTTAGCGATTTAAGTCAAATGTCAGATGAATTTTATAAACAAACGCGAAGTTGGGAGTAACATAAGTTTTTGAAATTGGCAGCACTTAAGATAGGGGAATGAGGTCAGTAAGCTTTTATCTGTTTCTTCAATTGCATTCCAGAGACAATACTATTTGGCAGCAAACTATAAAATATATTAGGGGTATTCACGATTCGATGTAACAGGCCTAGTAAAATTGCGAAATTTTATTTTTTTTTTATCAGATCGTGAACACACTTTTTCTCATGTCTAGCAAAACTGAAAAAAATTACAGTTCCAGTTGGACAATGGACATTTGTTTTGAAATAAAACTTTTAAAAATGTTTGAAAGGGGAAAATTGCTTTTAATTGTTTACTATGTTTTCCATCACCTTTATTTTTTTCTGATAGCTACACACAGGAATCAAGAATTTAAATGAACTGTCAACTTCATACGGCTACTCTGTTGTATTTTTCGGTTGCAATAGGGTCAGGGTATAGATAAAGTGCAAGTGTTGCGAAATTTTATTCTGTATATTTTGTTTTTGTAGTGCGACAAAAAATTGCATTTTCGCAATGATACAAGACCAGTTGCATCGAATCGTGAATACCCCTATTATATTTATTGTAAATAGAGTTGGGCCTTTATTATTTTTAAATTTTCCTACAAAAACTTTTTTCACAGTCCACAAATTCGTAATACAGTCGCGATCCAAAAACCAACTAATGAAAAATTCATTCGATCTTTACCTTAAAAAATTAAATTAATACGCTCTTACAATGCGACTAAAAAAAGTTTTCATCTGAATGAAGTGTCAGAAACTTCGAATATTCACTCGTTCGCAGTTTGCTTTTATGTGATTAGTCATTTATCTCTAGCGCATAATTTGTGCAAAACACAGTTCTAATTGCATATAGCCTGAACTTGGCAGCACACTTTTTTGGCATTTAGTAACCAAAAACCAACCGTGGTAAGAAATATACGATATAAAATCGTCCATATGCATAGGTATAATACCTCGCCTAGAGAGACCTATTGAATTTCACCAAATTTCACTTTCACCAACAAGTAGTTATTCTAGAATCCAGAATTTTAGTGGTACACCTCGATAAAAACTTCCATCTAATATGAAATGCAAAAATAATTCCACTGAGTTGGTCCTTACCTGACGAACAATTTCTGACAAGGGAACATTCCCGGGGAAATATTATTCCCGATAGGGGTGAATGAAATAAAATATCAGGAGCGATATTTTCACCACAATGCAGATTTTATTGGGTTAGTTTTTTTGTTTATGACGTGTCATGCAAGATGCAAGTGCCCATGCTTGCTACCACAGACAAATCATAATGGTATGGTTTGCCTATGGTTCGTTGCGCATGACTTCACCCATCACCCTACTGCCGCGCTTATCGTAATCACCTGCAGTGCTTTGTTTGTAAACAAGCATGCAATTTAGATTTTTCGAGAATGCAGAAAGACGGGTACTGGGTACATAAAAAGCTCTTGGTATGAGTTATTGTCAACGACTAAGCTAAAGTAATAAGCTCAAATGCAAAGAAACTACAGCAAATACATTTAATTCACATTTATTAAAACAGTTAACTTATTTCGGCCATTTCGTTCCCTCAATAACAGACCCCGTAGAAAATGCGAGTCAAGCGGACATATACTTTAAATTGAAATACATTCGCTTTCGCATTTCATCGGAGATCTTCAGTCAAAATATATATTATAGAAAAATACTCTGTTCGACGGCCGAAAGAGTTAACTATCCGTTAGAATTTATTTTATAAAAAAAAGAAATGTATACATGTAAATAATATACTTTAGAGAAAATGTACCATTATTTGTTTGCTTATACATCATCCATTCCCCTTAACCGTAAATGCTCGGCTTTGCGGAATACCTTTCGCTCCAATGGTGGAGCATTTTGGCATAAACGCAGTACGGCAGCCTTCTCGCAATATGACTTCGGATCGTACGATGGCACATCAGGCTCGTCGTCCCAGTTCTCAGATGTTTCAATTTCTGGCATTACAGTTACTGGAGATACAGTACGGGCTGATGTTGCCACACTATACTTGAAGTTCTCGTATGACCGACGGTCAGGGCAAATTGTTACATGCCACTGTGGGAAAAAGGTAACGTGTGAAAGTAAGAAAATAACTGGCCTTTATTGGAAGAATGTTATGTACTTACGTTTAGCTCTGGCTCATTGAGCAAATGCGTAACATTGAATGGACATTCTATCAGCGGAACATCCTTGTAGGATTTTCTGCATCGGTTCAGATGCAATTGAAAGCGACAGCGATCTATCATATGGCTTCGCTCGTATGGGCATTGAATTTTCTCATATTCAACTCCTTTTGCTTTTATCATATTACTTGTATTACTTAATGGAATATCACAATTAATCAAATAGAAATTGCACTTGCACAACGTAGCTGGGCTGACAAAGCAAAAAACAAATTATAAAAGAAACGATTAAGTGATGCCAAGTATTATAGAATAAAGGGTCCCGTAAGGTTAAATTCGCTCTGTTTGCTTTTCTCCAGAAGTTCAGACCAGAGCAAAAATAACGAAAATTATATAAATTTTATTATTGTCTCTGTTGAATTTCAACTAATAAACAAATCCATGGACAAATGAGATAAATTAGGTACCTTTTGCTTTTGCTACCTACATATTATTTTAAAGTAAAAGATATCTTTCGTCTCTCAGTTTGGAATGAGATGAGAGCGACCCCATGAAACAAGAGTGTAGGTAGTCTTTAGTCTTTAGACCTCTCCACGTCTCAACCCAGGCCATAAATAATAAAAATATATTATGTAGGCATATGAAATATAAACCACAAAAATAGATTTTCCTTAAGATTATTTTTACATGGCACCCTTAAGTTTTTGATTGTCATTTATTTACTTTATTCCTTTAATTTCCCGAACAACTAGCGATTTTTTGTAGGTACCTACCACAAACGAAGCGCTGTAGTTTACAAACCTTATAATGATATTTTCGTGTTAATTTGTAACCATAGACAAACGATACTGTCTCTTGTCTCTGTTTGTAACTACAGTGGCTCAGGAACGCGACCATTACAACAAGGCCGTGTTATGCATAGAACTGGCATTACTCCCTTATTTGACAACTACTACAACTTGATGACTGATGACTATTTTGGCTTTGTATACTGAAATTTGCAACAACATTAGATTCGTTCGCGTACTAAACGCAGAAACTTATACAAACTGAAAACTGATAAATATATTGGTCCAAAAAATGGTTAAGTGCGCCATTGAGTGTTGCAAAAATTACCAAGGAAAACGACAGACAGACAAAATAATTAAGTTTTTTTCCTTCCCAAGAGATTTCCGTGTGTGCCAACAATGGTTTTCTGCCTGCGGGGAAGGCCCAATGTCTAGCAATGGTATAGCTCGAATATGTTCAGAACATTTCACCGAAGATGATTGGAAGCCGGATGGTAAACGCCTAAAAAAAGGCACTATACCGACTCAGAACTTGCCTCAAAAAGTACCTGCTGAAGAGATCGCAAAACACAAAGAACTTGGAGTGTAAGTCCTTGTCAGTCTCAATGCATATTCTTCAATAATAAGCCATTTTGTTTCTAGAGGAGTAACGCAAAACATAACCATTGAGTTCGCTAATACGCTAAAGCAACCGGCAAAAAAGTAAGAATTGTGTATATACGCTTTTAGAAAATGTAACTGACAATATTTTAGAACTAAATTCTCAGGCAATTGGCACCAAGTTCGTCTTGAAAAGTTGCGACAAGAGAATAAAACACTAAAACTCAAAGTGGGTAAACTATTAAAACGCGTGCGGAAAACCGAGTCATCCGTAGCCGACATGGCGCAAATGTTTACAAAAGGACAGTTAAAACGATTGCAGAACCCGCAGAAGAATTGCAATTGGAACGTTGAAGATATGGCCTTTTCCATTTCGTTGTACACATCCAGTCAACTGTTATATCAGATGTTGTGGAAGAAAAATTATCCACTTCCATCGCCTTCAACGCTAAGAAAGTGGGCGGCTACACTGAAATTAAGGCCCGGCATGGTAGCCAGCTCAATAAAGTCTCTCAGCGAGTGCGTCCTTAACGCAAGAGATCGGCTTTGCGTTTTGGCGTTTTACGAAATTCGACTAAAGGCACCGCAACATACCGACGAGACCAATGAGACTGGACTGCGCCCTTATAAGTTTGGTCAAGTGTTTATAGTACGGGGACTCCTCAGCGAGTGGAAGCACATCATCTACTATAACTTCGATTGCATGATGCTCCATTTGGTGCTACAGGACATCATACGAGCTCTAAAGGAAATAAATGTGACCGTCGTTGCCGTGATAACTGGAGTGGGAGCACGCAAATTAGCTCTATGGAAAGAATTACAAGTTGACGAATACCACCCATGGCTCGACATGTTTGATGGCCAAAAAGTGTTCTTCTTCGCCAATGTACCACATCTGATCAAACGCCTTCGAGATAATTTCCTGTCTACGGGATTCGAGCTCCACGGCTCGACTATCAATGTGGATCCTTTAAGCGAAATGCTCAAAGTACAACCTTCGGAGCTATGGGTCAGTCACGACCTAGCTCAGACGCACATAAGTTCCAAACGGATCGGCCGACATAATCTGCAAATGGCTCTGCAACTCTTTTCTCGGTCGGTTGCGGAAGCAATCAGAAAATGTGTAGCCATGGGCAAGATGCACTCGCAAAATGCGATCGAATGCAGCGATTTCATTCAAAAGGTGGACGAATGGTTTTGCTTGTTCGATTCAAAATGTATAACTGCGGATAGCCAACTAAAGCCACTTGCTTATGGGCTTGCTCTGGATGAACAGAACGCGGTACTCTCGTCCATGACTGACCTCATGCGGAACCTGACACTCAGTAAAGGCGATGCGGCGCTCCTGCCTGTTCAAAAGGGCATTTTGTTAAACAACACTTCATTGCCACAGTTATTTGATTACCTGAAGAAGGCGCACAACGTCCCCTATCTGACTACGAATAATTTAAACGCAGACGACATAGAGCACTCGTTTGAGATAAGAAAATCGCATGCTGGAGTGGCTCACAAGCCAACACCCTTGGAATTTAGGTACAGAATTAGAGCTGGTATAATGATGAATCTGAAAGCAAAGGAATAGTTTTCTGGGGTAAAATATATATATATGGTAACTGTTCTTTGTAGTTTGGTATCATTTTCGTCTATATCCAAACAATACCCAAACCTAGTAAGTCAACCGCCTATGAGAAGGTGAGTGAGATTACAGACGCTCTACCCACAGTTGCTGCCGAGGTGAAGGAGACATGATAAACAGTCCATCAAGTGTAGTAGAAGAAGAAAAGTCCACGTCCAGACAATACAATTATAGTTCACCCTACTTTACCACACTTGGGTTGCCGGTCAGGTGCTCAGTTCCCTACACCCCTTTCAAATAACTGCACACCTCACCACATAAAAGCAAACATCTCTTGTCCCTTCCCTACCCTCTTTGTTTAGTGTTTCATTAAAAATACCCAATTTCGACTTGCACTCACTTTATTTGAGTCAACGTACTCAACACACCCAAGTTTATGCGATACTTAAACTCTAAAGCAGTTGGCTGTCCGCCGAGACCAGTATTAGCTCGCCGAATCTTTAGCGACTCCTCCAGGTCGTCCTGATTGAAACGGTTCGTGATCACGTAATCAATGTTGTATTTCTCGGTCAGATATTCACGGAACTGTATCAACGAGGCATTGTTCAGCAGAATTCCCCTTTGGAAGGGAAACAGTTTTTTCGACTTGCTACGGCTTATCAAGTTCATTAGGTCAGTCATCAATGTAATCACCGCATTTTGTTGCTCCAGGTTTAGGCCGTAGGCCATTGCCTCGGCTGTTTCATCGCTTGTCGTATATTTGGCATTAAAAATGTCCAGCCAAGCACTGAACAGCTGAATGAGATCACTGCACTCGATAGCATACTCTGAATGTATTACCCCCATTGATATGCACCTCTTAAGCTCATCGGCCACGGAGCGAGAGAACAGTTCCCATGCCAACCGAACTCGCTGTCGACTGGCTTTCTTTGAACTTAGGTGTGCCTCTGTGAACTTAAAGCTCAATTGCAAGTCTGGCGCATCGGGACGGAGAAGTTCCCGTAGCGCATCAACGTTGAGTGATATGCCGTTGACCATAAACCCCGTCTCGACAAAGTAGTTTCGGAAATTCTTGATCAAGTGGGGGACATTACCAAAAAAGAACACCTTTTCGCCAGGAATAACTTCAGTGTAGGGCTGATGATGGTCTACTTCTGCCTCTATCCATAGAGGCAGTTTTAGGTGGCCCACACCAGAGACAACCGCAACTACCGTGAAGTTTATCTCCTTCAGTGCCCGAATGGAGTCTTCTATTACCCCAATGGCATCGACACAATCGTAGCTGTAATAAATAATCTGTTTCCAGTCGCTCATCAACCCGAGCACTATAACTGCTTGAGCGCTCTTGTACGGCTGTCCATTGTTAGATGCTTCTTCATGACTGTCTGGCTTTAAGGAGAATTCATGAAATGAGAGGACACACAATCGGTCTACCTCTTCACATTTCACGTTGGATAGCATGTAGACTATGCTGCCGAGTATGCCAGGTTTCAGTTTCAGTGCCGCTGACCACTTTCTTAATGTAGCCGGCGTCGGAAGTGGATAGTTGCGCTTAACAAGCTGTGCATATCCCGTTGGACCCGCAGAATACAATGACGCAGCGAAGGAAATGTCTTCGTAGCTCCATTTGTACTTTTTATGAGGATTCCTTATGCGTTTAATTTGACCTTCGGTGAATATCTGTCGCAGGGATGATACAGCAGCTTCTGCGTGACGCAGACGTTTTTCCAATCGCTTCAATTGAACTTTTAGATACCTGTTATCTTTTTTTAGACGCTCTGTTTCATGACCAGTTAGACCCAACGGGTCAAATCTATGAAAATAACATACTTTAGTTTCTTCTTTCAAATGAATCCCTTTCTGACTTACTCCTCTCGTACTTCGGTGCATCCTGGCTTTGGGGAGGACATTGCGCATTCCACTTCTGGCTCGTCAAAGTGTGTGGAAATGTTCATTGCATACTTTCTGTAAAACATCAACAAAGTCAAAGTCGCCTCAAACTCTAAATGCAAAAGAGTACCTATCGTAATTGGAAATAGCTTCATCAACTAGTTTCTTTTGCTCTCCTTCTCTAGTTGGCTCTTCGCGGTTTTTGCTGTTTAGCGAACCAGGTAATTTGAGTGACGGTATTGTTCCTTTTTTGAGCTTCCTTTTATGGATGGGTACTTTTAAGAGAACATCCTGAAGTTTCCAATTATCATCGCTAAAATGATCAGAACATATTCGGGCAACGCTGAGGTTTACTTCAACTTCGTTACCACATGCACTGAGCCACTGTGCGGAAAGTTCCTCATTTTTTGGGAAACAGAAAAACCTCACAGTTTCGCAGTTTTTTTTTCCTTGATAATTTGCACATCCTTGAACGGAACATTTAACCATTTTAATCAAATTTTAATTATAATAACAATAACAAGACATCCGCACTAAACAAAAACATTTAATTATAGAAGTGTCAAAAAATAAATGGTGCCAGATCGATTTTTACCCAGGCTCTGTTCGAATTGTAAATAAATGGACTTATATGTCGTTTTCGATTTGACTTTTCAGATTATGATCTGAGATTTTAGATTTCTTCTGCCAAATCGAACATCAAATCCGAATTTTATTTCGTGTGTTAAATGTCAGCAAAATACAAAAATTTATTCACTTGCACTGGAAATCCATTTCATTTGAGTTTCACAAATTTATAATAATGCATCTCGGAATAATACAATTCAGCTGAAATAAGTAATCCTTCCAACGATAAACAATGCGTAACCCTCAGCTGTGTGTCATAAACATTGGTATTAGTGAGAGTATGAGAAAGTGTAAATCAGAGAAAAAAATTTAAATTTCTCAAAATTGATCTGAGATCAAAAAAAGATTAATTTTTGTTTCAAATCGAACATGAAAAGCAATATCTACAAACATTTTTTTTCAGAAAGATTGAAGGAACATTCGCTAGAGCTCCAAATGTCATTCCCGAAAAAAACATGTACTCATTTCATTCACTAGCCGAGTTTTTTTGAGCTTCGATCTCAGCAAAGCAAAGCAAAGTAGGATTTTCAGCACGCAACTTCGGGACTCGAAATATGTTATGGTCACCTGAAATGTAGAAAATATGAAAAAAAACCCAAAAATAAAATAAAATAATGCAGTCGACCTACCCTGCCAAGTATAAAATGTGTTTTGGGTGTTAAACGTCATCGTACCCAAAAATGTCAAAAACTGTCGATCTGTTTGTTGGAAATTGTTCCCTGTAATGTTCCCTCTTGTTGTATATGGTTGTTGTCCCCACTAAATGAACTTAGTTTGTACATAAGTGTTCCCAATCGAACAAAAAAGAAAGGGAAGGCAATAATAATGTTATTTAAAGTGCTCTCAATAGCGGAAACACTACACAAAAAAAATGTATTTGGTAGGGGGCATTGTTGCAGCTATTCACACCACCCACTGCAACGACGAAAATTTGAAATTATTCGTACAGTAACCATAATAGGCACACGTACAAAGTGCCAAAGAAGTACATTTTTTGTGAGTGCAGTATAATATAAAGCCCTTGGAAATAAAAGGCAGTGAAAAAAAAAACTTAATTAAGAACAAAAAGCAGTAATATCCAAAATAAGGGTATAATAATATCGGGGCGGCTACAAAAGTCGAAGAAATTAACTTTTGGCGGTCACCGACAACCAAAATTAAAAGTCGGGGCCGCCACAAGAAAAAGTTGGAAGTGGATAAAATTCCACGAAATTTTGATAAAAATCCACGAGACATCCAAATGTAATATACTACAAAAATTAAACAAAAAGCCTGAAAAGGAACAAATCATCAGAAAAATTTCGCCGACTAGGTAGTAAAGGTGACCTTGAGCACTTATTTCTACCAACCGCTGAATTTTCAAATTTGAAATCGAAGTAAATATATATAATACGGCAACGAACAAAAATTACAACTTGCATTTACAAGTTGCATTTAAAATTATTAAAAATAAGTTATTAACGATAAAACTGCACAATTGCATGTGCACTCATATATGTATATATATATATAGTAAACGGCCATTTGCCCCGGTACTTACATGAAGGCAGAAAAGTACCTTTTGGTACAATAGTACCCAGCAATTTTCTTTTTAGTTTTAAGTTTTCTTTGTTCAATTACATATTTTTTTTCTTTATTGGTTTTGGCGTGATTTTTTTTATTTTCTTATATATATTCATTTTGTAATAGGTTTTGTTGTCTCCACCCTGTTTTCTTTTCTTTTAATGCGATATTTCGCGATAAATGCCCATGTACAGACTACCTAAACAGAGCTCTCTATAGGTAGGGATATATAGGGTACTAAATATAGTTTTTTTTATAAGTGGCAGCCGAATGCAAATAGGGTTGCCAATAGTCGCAAATAAGGGAGGTGCCAATTACGTCCTAGTTTTTATTTTATTCCTTTTCGTTTGTTAAATTTATATTTCTTTTAAATTGTATAATTATCTTTTTTTTTGTAAAGTTTCGCTGGTTTTTGTTACTTATTTATTTTAATGCGAACAGTCAATAAAATTGTTTATACACGCCATATATATGGGACATGAACTGTTTTTTTTGTGTGTTCCTTTATTTGTGATCAAGAGATCACCATGATTTGCTAAGGCAATTTTTCAGGGGGTGCGGTAGGGTGGCCTAAAACCCATTCGGCAGGGATGGTCTGAGGCTCAAGCAACATCATCATCATCATCGGGGAAGCTTGAAAATTTCGCCAACGAGCTTCAAGGTCGGGAGGGCAAGGCAATCGCTGCATTATCATCAGCAGCGCCCAATAGTGTGGTGGATGTCCGTCCGAATTATAGTAAGTATCTTTTTTTGGCATGTTTTATGTTTTTGTAGTTTAGGTCCGGTTGAGTGTGAGGGCAAGAACCGCCCCATTTCCGGCGAGTTATGCCGAGCATCGCAAGCATGCCACGTCCTTCGCACTCAGCTCTCTCTCTCCCTTTCTATTTCCTTTTCCGCTTCTCAATTCCAACATCCCGTCCACATCCATCATCCGGTCATTTTTATATTTCCAATGCCCTATCCCCTCCAATTATCTCCTATAGGCCTACATTACAAATAGTTGTTGTAATTAGCGTGCTGATGAAAAGCCTACTTTACTTTGCTTTGCTGAGATCGAAGCTCAAAAAAACTCGGCTACTTATTTTTTATAAAAAAAACGAATACAGAGGTGCAATCGGAAATCTCGACAATGGAGCCATGCGACTTCTTTCTATAGGTACGCTTACAAAGCCACACCGATCGAAGCACTGCCAAAGAAGAACCAAAATCAAACTATACTATTATAGTATTTCCTCAGCAAGAAACATTATCAGCCCTATTATGACTATCAACTATCAACACGATATTTGATAATAATTGATACGTATCAACAAAATGAATGAATCGGTATTATGGTTATCAACCTATCAACATTTTTGATGAATTGTGAATATTGTTGGATTTAAGATCTATTGTGAATAGTTTTATCGATAAACTTGGTATTACGGTTGTCAAAAAAATTGATTTAATGTCGTTTTCCATTGGGCAAAAAGAAGCGTCCGGGAGAGTCCGGAATCGAAAAAATCACTTCTGAAACCGTTCCATTGGCACAAAAAATACTCTTCTGGTGATTCTGAGGAGAGAATTTCGCTTCTGGATTTGAAGTCAGAATCCACTCAAGAAGCACTCACACAAGTGTAGTTTTTGTATTTTATACAAGTCAACTGACAGCTGCCGTAGATTATTTTTTGGCATTTCACCAATACTTTTGCGGATTCAATCAGAAGCAGTTTTCTTGTTCCATTGGACTACAGAATGAGTGGATCCCCGAGTGAAACCAATGGAAAACGACATTTATAAATGGACGGACGCTTCTTTTTATAAATGTCGTTTTCCATTGGTTTCACTCGGGGATCCACTCATTCTGTAGTCCAATGGAACAAGAAAACTGCTTCTGATTGAATCCACAAGAGTATTGGTGAAATGCCAAAAAATAATCTACGGCAGCTGTCAGTCGACTTGTATAAAATACACGAACTACACTTGTGTGAGTGCTTCTTGAGTGGATTCTGACTTCAAATCCAGAAGCGAAATTCTCTCCTCAGAATCACCAGAAGAGTATTTTTTGTGCCAATGGAACGGTTTCAGAAGTGATTTTTTCGATTCCGGACTCTCCCGGACGCTTCTTTTTGCCCAATGGAAAACGACATAACCTACCATCATTTGAACGATTAATAGCTTTATTGTTATTGAAGATTTCATCTGCTTGATACGAAAGACAGACGCAACTGGATATACAGACAAATTCTAAAAATTTATTTAGTACCTTACAAGCTAAGCGCATTTTCCGAGTTGTATATAGTAATTCAAAAAGAAACAATTATAAACTTAATAGTTTGATCTCCCATTACGATAACTGCGCATGTTTCCGGATCCGCTTTGATGGCTAGTATTTTTAGTCCTGTAGTATGGATCTTCATCTAAAGAATATTTCCTTTCTCTTCCATGTTTCGAATATTCATCCTTCTCCGATTTTATTGGCCTAATTGACTGGTCATGACGTGCGTCGACACATCTATCTCTGGAGTATAACTTCAGAGACTCGTTGTAACTATCCCTGCGCTGACTGTTATTACTCGAAGACGAAGATGGTCCACGATCTTCAAACCATTTACTTTCTTTCAAATCCTCACGCGCTTTGCAATCATAATCCAGGAAGATTTTCTTCTTAGATTTTGTTTCATCTTCGTCAGAGGATTCTTCATCTCCCAAACGCTTTCGTTCATTTTTCCGAAACTCCTTTCTCACCGAAGGCAAGTTTCCTATATGAACCCGAATAACATTAGCTTGACTGGCGTATATTTTTGGGTCATAGTCTTTTGCTTCGGTATCGTCCCAATTCTCATCGCATTCGACTTCAAGCTGCTTGCGGTCATCTTCCTCGATTTTCAGCGGGACTGCATTATACTTGTATTGCGTGATGAGGGCTTTATCGGGACAGGTAGTGCAGTGATGCTATGAGAAAATGTTAACCAAAGATTATTGGATATTGCAAGAGCTTACCGTGAATTCAGGTTCCGGCACCAGGTGACTTGCGTTGAATGGACACTTGCACAGCTCTACATCTGGATAGCTCACACGACACTTAATAAGATGGGGTTGTAATCGTCTTCTTGTCATTCTGTGATATTTATTGTACGGACATTCAACCATATCATCATCTTTAGCAGTCGAGAACATTTTAGCAGACAAAAGTGGTACACAATTGAAGATTAAAAATTGATTTAGGAATCAACGCTAACGATTTTTTAATTTGCATGCAAAAGTACTGACACTGTCAGACAACTGTCACTATTGACTGACATTAGAAAGTTACGTTTGATCTGTAATAAAAAATATGGTTTCGGCGGCGTTCATTTTAAAGGAACATACCTTCGAAAACTACCTAGGTAGGTACCTATCTACCTACCTGAAAGTTAAAGTTAAAATCTAGTTAAAATTGAACTTGACTTGACCCACTTATATTAATTTTATGATTTAAGGACTTCCTACTCATATCATTCACATGAGAGCGAATTGTGAAAAAGCCCATATTCGAATTTTTTTTTTCGTGGACTTGTGGATCATGACTGTACTATGCGTGGATTGTGAAGAAAGTGTGACAATTCGGGGCAAGCATTTTTCCAGGGAAAAATCGCATAAATGTATATGTTGATATTATGTATGTGAATTGTAAAAATTCGGGGCAAGCGTTTTTCATTCGCATTAATATTATTGTAAATTTGGCTATTTATATTTTTATTGAGACATGAAATCTGACAGCCAGCTAATTTCGAGAGCAGAAAAACTGTTTCAGTTGATATTTGTGCGATTTGAATATGTTTAGTCTTGTACTCTTTTCTAAACGATTTCCATTCATTAGTTAAATTTTGTATTAAAACATTTGAAATATCTGTCCCGATTGATTTCTTTATACATAAATAATTTACAAAATAGATTCACCCGATGCAATGCCTTTCTTTGCTGGAGAAAAAAATCGCTGAAAATGTAAACAAACTATCCATCAGTTGTCAAACTCAAACACACTTGTATTGGTAAATATGAGAAAATATCCAGATTCGCAAAAGTGCTCTGAAATCTGAAAAAGATTGCTTTTTCCTGTACCAAACGAAGATAAAATTTGCTCTGAGAGCAAAAAAAAGTGCTCTGAGAGCGCCCAATCGAATACCACATAAAATTTCAATCTCGAAATTACAATTTTATAGCTCCTCCTAGCTATGAAAACTCTCAATCTCTCAATAAACGTCACACTCTGTAGATTGGCAGCACACTACAGCGAATTCGTCTGACGGCTCTTTCCATTTCGCTTTGACGTTTTATCTCTTTCTTTTTCTGTCGTTCGCCATCCAAGATGGTAGGTGCTTTTCGATTTCTATTAAAAAAAATCACAAAATATCTATGCAATCCGAATAGAAAACTCTTTCAATCAATTTTAAAACTATTCCAAATAAATACGAAATTATACCCGTGTCGAAATGATTACGCATGCTTGTGATTGAAAGTGTTTTCCGTTCGACTACAAGGCGGGATAATGTGTTTTGTTTCCAAAAATGTTGGTGCTCCGCTGAAAATAATTTTGTAAATAATTTCTATTCCAGACGAAAGGTACATCAAGTTTTGGTAAACGCCACAATAAGACGCACACATTGTGCCGTCGTTGCGGACGCAGCTCTTATCACATTCAAAAGTCTACTTGTTCCCAATGTGGATACCCGGCCGCCAAGTTGCGTTCATGTAAGTATTTCCATGGAATAACATATTTATGTTCTGTGATTTTGAGGTCGTTGGTACATTGATTGCCTATTGTCCCAAGCACACAGATAAAGTAAACTTCTTGACTAAGCTGAAGAGCGGCAATGAATCCTTGCTGTCAGATGCCAATTTCTGTTTTAGATGAACAAAACGATTTCCATTCGAGGAACTTTTTTTCTAATCTTATTTATTTTTGCAGACAACTGGTCGGTTAAGGCCAAGAGGAGGAAGACCACTGGAACTGGTCGTATGCGTTTCCTCAAGGTTGTGCGAAGGCGCTTCCGTAACGGATTCCGTGAAGGAACCCAAGCTAAGCCAAAAAAGGCAACATAGAGATATGAACCAACTGTTTTTACAATAAAGTAATTTTTGAACGGAACGATGTGTGTTTTGTGCGAAGGAGTATGGGGACACTTTCAGATTTAGAATAAGTTGGATGGAGAGCCGCAGAAAGTGAGTTTACAAAATTATTAGTGCATGTTGAACACAAGAAGGTCACTGCCACCAGATATGTAGCTCACGTAAAGCGATACATAAAATGTTGAAATCCCGCATTTCTGTCGGGCGAGTTTTCGCTGGAGATAAAAGTGTCTGTATTCTTGATCGTATTGTATCTTTTAAATATCGAATTTGCTATTAGTCTTAGGAGATGCTATTAGTAAGGATTCGCTAATTTGGCAGGTAAAGTGATTTCGTAAGCTTGATTTTGAATTGTGTAGTCAGACAAACCACTGTTTAAACACTGTTCAAGTTCATACTTGGAGGATTAGGATCACCAAGAGTTAGAGGCGACTGTACACTGAAATTACACATGCAATATGAACTGTGAAGACTAGAGAATATTTCACTTACTTAGTCCTCGACTTCACTGTAAATTGGCTGATACCATTGGAAGACGTTTCGTACAAATGAACTCTTCCAAAAGCTTTCAATTAGTTTAGTTTCTATCTGTCAAACATGATGAATTTCCGTACGTCCTGAGAGATAGTCTAAGAACAGCAGTATTGGTTGTAAAAACAACGCGGCTTGTTTGAAAAAGATTGGAGAGTAAAACAATAATTTTGATTTAGTAGAAGCAATGCCTTCGAATTCTCTGCGGTGAACTTCAGCAATAAAAAAATCAGTGCTGAGATCAGGCCAAGAGAGTTTCTTTTGTCAATCGCTAGTTCTACGGACTTAGAACGCCTGGATATATGCGTCGTTATATACTAAGCCCAACTCGTTTCTAGTTTCTAGTGATTGATTGTGCTGAACAGTTAAATTTCAACGCCTATTTTGTGAGCCTTTTCGTTTTCTCTTATTATTATACCAACTGAGATCATTACAGAAGGTGTGTAGACCCAAAGCCCAGCATTAGAAAAAAAAATCATTCAGTTAGATTCAGGCTTTAAAAACCTTTTCAAGTCTAGTAGAATGGCATGACAAAGGCACGAGAAAAGACCTCACAAATCGTATCGTAGGAAATTGTTGTAAATTCGACTTCCGGACTCTCCTGAGGTGGTTTGAATCATAAGAGATTCACCTGCCGTTCTTTTTCTATTGATTGCGTCTTTTGTTGACCCCCAAAGGGTGCCGTACTCAAAAGATTATTTTTATGTCATTGAGAATAACACTTATCGCACCAATTTGCTCTTTTTGAAAGTTTGTTTTCTCTGGGCTGTGGCTTAGTGGCTAGTGTGTCGGACTACTAAGCGAGGGGTCCGAGGTTCGACTTCCGCAAAAACCCAAATTACAACTGAGGGCTTTTTTCACTGCGCCACCTCGCGAACGTCTGACAAACATCCGAGAGTATAACTGTCTGAAAAAGCTTTTCAATTAGCCGTTTGGACTCGGTGTAAAATTGTAGATCCCTTCCAATCGTTCCAAAAATGAAAAATTCACACAAAACGAATGGTTGCGAGAAGCTAGGCCCAGGGTCCCTACAGGCCTGTTGCGCCAACTATTATTATTATTATTATTGTCTGTGCGACACCTCAGGACTCAAATGTAAGCAACACTTCGTTTCAGTGTAGGTACATTGTTTTTATTTAAACTAAGAAAAAGAAAAATAAACACTTCTCGGACTATAAGCTTACTTAAAATGCTAAAAATCGTTCTCCCGACCTTATAATCTACTATACAAAATGACTGTTCATACATTTTCTTTATTACATTTACACTTGTAATTTTTTGTTGTTTTATATATTTTAACTAAAAGAAAATAATTTAATACTAAAACAATAAGCGTTAGTGGCTAATGCGTGCGACGCCTCCTCCCACTAATCGGCATGCACTTTCTTTTGGATAGTCGCCTCGTTCACCCTCGACAAGGAGTCAGAAGTTAGTTCATTATTGTTGTTAGCTAGATCACAGACTTGCTCTTGGCAGGTTACATCGGACTTTTTACTCTTTGGCGTTCGATTGAAGATGAGCTTCTTGAGATTTTGAAAGGGAATATCAAAGAAGAGGGTGAGCAGTGTCGACGCTATAAATATGCTGATCAATTCATTGGTATCCGTCTAGAACGAGAGAGAAGGAGGGAAGAGTGAAGAAAGTATGAACTGAGCTGTTCTTCATGGGCTAACCTACCATTAGAAAAAAGAAATTGTAGTAGTGATGCGTGTGTCGCCGTCTGCCAACGTTAAAGAAGAACACAGGGAACTGTGTGAGATATATGGCGTAAGACAGCTTCGTCGCCACTTGGAAGCCCTTCCACGAGAAGAAGTCTGTTAGTCCGTCTGAAATGGAATTGGAAATTCTTTAAGATGTGCTTTATAGGGTTTTTTTTAGCATTCGCACTCTTGTATCCCAAGTGAGAGACAAACACCATCCAACCGAAGAAGAAGCACCAGGCTACAGGAGCAAAGGCGGCGTATATAGCTGCATGTGTTGAATTGTAAACGTATGAGATGTCACCCATCGGAGCTGGTCCAAAAAGAGAACCGACAAGACATAATATCGCAGCTGTCCACCCCCATTTAAGTTGTGAGCTCGTTAGGCTAGCTCCTTGCAATTTTCTCAGTCCGTAACCCAGAAAGATGCCCATGATGTAGACCGTAGATCTGTGCGGTGGAAACGAGTACATATAGTCTGCGGTCCTGAAGAGCCGTTGGATTCTAAATTGGGAAATGTCCGTCAAAATTAATGCAAAAATTGTACCAACACGACTTACGTGGTTCCAAAGTACACATAGTTGGAGAGCTCGTTCACAACTGTTGTGTAGTAGCGTGCAGCGGTGCCAATGATTGCTAGCGCTAGCAGAGTGAAAGCTCCTCCTCTCGGCCACTTCCATATGGCGAAGATCATCAGGGGAGCAACGGCAAAGAGTTCGGTATCGATTCCGAGATGATGCGTGTGTGTCAGGCACTATAAATATCGAAACGGTATGAACCTGGCTGAACAACGTTAGTAAGCTTACCATTTCTCCAAACCCAAAGTAGTTGTGTATAAACAGTAGATTCCTCCACCAGTTCTTCTTGCATATGTCAGAGTGATGCCCAACGACCAGATTCCATTGCGGACCAGATCCCCACATTGGCAGGATAAACGTACAAAAAACTATCAGCGCTGTTAGCGGAGGGACAATTCTGAGAAAGAATCAATAAAGCTAAACCTCGTTTAGATTGTTGTCTTTACTAACCTCATTAGCCTTCCAATGTACTCGTTTTTAAGTCGAGCTGGTTGGCCCTTTAAGAGTCTACCAAACAACGAATAGGCCGTCAGCATTCCGCTGAACATCAGAAACGGATCCGTATACAAGGAAGCAGCTCTTCCAATCACCGTCCAAGGTCGCCCCAAGCTCTACAAGAACAACAGAATCAATTCGCATTCATTAACCGAACCCAAACTCGACTCCATACCTCTGCCATTTCTGTTCGATTGTTGAACGTATTAAAGAAGACCGCCATTGACTTGTGAGACATCAGCAACATGATGGCGTTCAAAAATCGTATTCCATGAACGGCCTTAATGTCGTCTGAAGACGCTCGTGTGCTGAACAGGGATTTTGAATTTTTGTACAGAGAAAACGCCGTCAACCATTGATCTGAAAAGTGGATGTTAGATCCTTCTTCGGCTCCGATATAGTGAATAGCTTACTCTGTTTTCCTTCGTTAGATCGTAGTTCGTAGATCGTTGATAGGATCGCAATCGATATTATGCACAAAAAGAATTGTCTGCAAAGGAAATCCGATTAAATTTGTTTCTCGCTGTGGTAAGAGCATATTGACTTACACAGCCCATTTGGTGTTTCGATCCCAGGGTAGACTTTGCTGAACTTGACAAAGTTTCGGATCGACTCTTACCTGAAAGGAGATGCCGGTTGACATCGTCATATTGGTAAGATACTCCTTTATGGAGTACTCCACGTCTCGTGGTTTGCACGATGACGGTACGCATAGTCCCCAGTTGATTAGGTTATAACGTGGTACACGGTGTCCGGGCTAAAAAAAAAAAACAGTTTAGTACAAAAATTATTCGTGAAATTATTATTAAGCCACAACTCAAAATCAAAAACGACCCTACCCGTTTTTCGTAGGACGGTATAGCAGTGGAGAAAAATACCAACGGCACCGCTCTCTTTACGTGTCTATCTATATCCTCTTGTGGAATGCTTTGTATGAACATGGTGACCCAGGAATTTTCAGTGACAAACTCGTATTTCATTCGCTTCGAGTTCCCAGAAGAAGATTTATCTGTTTCGCCGGCAAGTTCATCTCAGAATACGAGACGTTGCAAGTGCTATTTGATACAAAACTTTTTTATTTCTCATAGTATACGCTGAACAAAACTAAACACGATGAGGATGCAATTTGCTATAGTTTTTTAAATTACTAACATCAAAAGTTTAACTTTAAATCGGTCGTGACTACGCCGCATCTTTGTGATTGAATCGAGTAAAACTATGTGTCATGCAAAAAAATTTACATACAGCATTCCTCAAGTGATATAGGGACTACACCTCCTCGTGTACTCCTTCTACAAGTGTGCTGAATTCAAAAACATTCTGAAAAAAATTATGCAAAACTGCGAAGCCGCTGGCAAAAAATAAAAGATTCATCAGCCAGTGCTGAGGTAATCAACAACAACATAGATCAAACCATTCCCAATAGTGTAGTTATGTATCTCAACATTTTTATGTCAATCCTAACCGGTTAGTGTTGCACAAACAAATAGCGCAGACCAATCGTGTATGTCATTCGTACGAGAGCCAGCGCAGAGGTCATTGCTCCAAAACAAGCCGGGCAAATATTTAATTTTCTCACCAACAAAGTTACCGTTTTGAAAAGGAGTAGTTAACAGTACCATAAGTTCAGGGGCAAGCTAAATAGCCCCTCATATACTTACGTCATTGAATTCGCTGCGGAATGGACTGTGCGATTGGATGAGCTTGAAAAAATGTCGCAGCTTCTTCGACTTATGCGGCAACACAGGCTGCGCGTACGCCAAACAGTATTGTCCCTGAAATGAGTCCACACCCGGTGGACCCTGAACGCCGAGACATTGATCGAAGTCACCGTGCTGGTTGATGTTGCCGTTGAGAATGCCCGATGACAGCTTGCCAGAGGCGTCATGCACTGTGGAAGAAAAGGCACGAGTTGTTAAATAATTTCTTAATTCCTGCAATTACATTGTTTAAATAAGCGAATAGAAAACACAATTATGAACTTTTCTAGACCTATTGCTTTTATAGATTTTGGCGACCGTTTAACGTAAAGTCACGATTTATGTTAGTGTTTATCGTAGTTGCGAGTTAAATACATAATGGCGGTAGTAATCCTCATTTAATTGCTGTCTATTCGCTAGTTGAACGGGTGTTTATTGATTATTGACTTGCTGTTGATTAGAAGAACATTTTCTTTAATTGTTTTACAGCCTTATGGTTAAAGCTTTCAAATGAAATTCATTCTTGAACTGTTTTGCAGTTCGAAAACATAATAAATGTTTTGCTATATGGTAATTGGGTTTAATTGGCCTGTTTGTGGAAAAGATTTTAATGGTTTTCGCTTTAAAAAAGCGTCGGGTATAAATATACTGTTACATTCAGGCTGGGATTCGAAAAGATAAAACACTATTCTGTTGAACTTTTCTAATAAAATTACTTTTATTACACTTTAATCGATTATTCTAGTAATTCACTTATTAAGACCAAAACAATCACTTAAAACAATTCAAACCAATCACTTAATTCACTGTAATACTTTACACTTATTTATCTTCACAATCGATTCTATTTCGAACTGTGCACGTTCTTCAACTTTTTGTAGTACCTTTTAATGTTAAGGATTAAAAATCAAAACAGAGATATCCAACTAGAACATAATCGAACTCTGGCGTAATGTCAGACTGACTCGGAGGAGGTGATATTAGTTGTTGTACTTTATTTTGCTGAGATAGGATATTTATTTTAAGTCCTACAACAAAAATGGATCAATCTTCAGAAGTTTTGGAACCCTTATTTTTGCAAGGACCAAAGTGGCAAAAACCGGGGCGTCCAATACAAAAAAAACTCCTGGACCCCAATTCTCGAATTCCGCATAACATAATTCGTATACGAGAAAATCCGCCTGAAATTTTCGCATACGGAAAAAATTGGTATTCTCAAAGCTGTTCTTTTCCACCTATGCGAAAATTATATTCACCCCTCGAATGAGGTAGAATTTTTGAGTCAGTTTCTATAGAAAAAATCCCAACAATTCACAGAGCAATATTCAAATTTAAATTGGTTTCTTATTAATATTTTTGATTGACAAAAACAAGGTAATAATAAATATAATAAAATAGGGGAGAGTGGGTATGTATGGGACACTTTTCAGTCAAATGTGATCTGCTGGCAACTTATAAATCATATCTCCACAAAACATTTTTTTTAATATACGATAACATTTTGGCAAGCTACCCAAAACATAAAAGTAACCAAAAGTATACCAGAATTAAAGTTAAAACGCATTCCATGCACCAACAAACTTTGTCCCATTCCTCCTGGAAGCAGGAGGTATGGGACAGCTATGTGGTGGAATGAGGCGCCTTACATTACAAGTGTGTTTTTTATCTTAAAACCTTTATTTCTAATGTACTTTGCGTGCGAACATTTTTAAGTATTCTTTGCTTAGACTTTGATGTGGAAAAGCTTTTTTTTTTTGTCGGGGGGTGTTACTATCCGATGGAGCACTCAGACACAACTACTGGTCCATTGTACTGCCAAACAGACACCTTTCACTACTGTACTTTGGTTACCTAAGGGGTAGTGCAGTCTAATGTTCTCGCTTTCCACAAAGATTCCAGAACCTGACCCCTGTTCGGTTCACGGACATGTGTCCCATTCCTCCTGCATATTAGTGTCCCAATCATCCTGTAGGCCACTTCAAAGAGATCAAACATAATATCTCTTAAAATACGGCGCAGACTAAACAAAATTAGAATTCATTCACTTCATGATAATGTTTATTATCTATTTGATTCACTTTTTGTACAATATGTTCACTCATTAATTATTGTTTTTCACTCAAATTTCACCTAATTATTTTACTTTTTATGTACAAATTTACCTTTTTTGCTCTCCACTGCGTAATTTCAACTGCGCACAGGACCTGTTTCGTTGACCAGTGGGTAAACACTAAAGAGAAAATTTGTGATCAACAGGAACGAGAAAAAGTATACGACGTTGAAGAAAATGCTTATGTCCCATTCCTCCTGTGTCCCATACATACCCACTCTCCCCTACTTGTATGTATGTGTATGTGGTCGCAGTGGCTTAGTGGTTAGTGTGTTGGACTACTAAGCGAGGGGTCCAGGTTCGAATCCCGCAAAAACCCAAATTCCAACTCAAGGTTTTTTTTCCACTGCGCCACCTCTCGCGAACGTCTGACTGACGAGAGTATAACTGTCTTGAAAAAGCTTTTCAATAAGCCATTTGGACTCGGGGTAAAATTGTAGATCCCTTCCATTCGTTCCAAAAATGAAAAACTCACACAAAACGAATGGTTGCGAGAAGCTAGGCCCTGGGTCATAAACTAAGCATTAAATAGACCGTCAGCTCCCGCGCACCTACCCGATTCCCCCCGCAAATTTTGAAAGAAAAATTCTCTCTTAAATTTCGTATCGGTGAATACGTGTGAGGTGTGAGGCAACAAAACAAAAAAAAAAAAGCTAATGGAGGGGGTATAATGAAATGCTGACACTCAGCAGTCATCCTACATCGTGGAATTTCTACCTTTTGTGGACATTTTGTTGCCCGAAAAAACGATTCGTACAAAACAAAAATAAAGCATCAAAATGGTTTAAATATCATGAATCTGACGAAAAAACATTCGAACTGCAATGGAACACACTTAATGCCTATAAAAAGAGATTCGTCTTTTAGCAAAAGATTTCTAGTACCAAGTATTAACCAAGTATTATAATGTTAACAAACTGCGATTTTTATACTCAAGGTTAATTTAATGTGAATTTTTTTCCGAATAATACCAGCTTTACTTTTAGAAGAAATATTTTTTCATAAGCAAATCGAGGGTATTTGAGTACGGCGAAAAGGGAAAAATGCCCTCGCTTCGTGGGAAAAATAAAGAAAGAATGCTAAGAACACTGACTGAGTTTAGTGTATTTCGATCAGCTGATGGATGCGTTCCCACAGTTAAGATTGTTTGTTTTATTTCACCACGAAAACGTGTTTTGCAGAATGGTAGAAATATTCATTCGTGGAAATAAAATAAAACATTTTTGTTTTTACAATTATTTTTGTGTTTGTTTTCGTTTGTTGTTTTTGGCGAATAGTTATTTTGCCCGCAAATGTCGATAGAAAAAAAAACAACGGATTCAAAGCGAAAAACTAAGGAATATTAAGACTTAAAATGTGTTGGGGTTCTGAGGAGAGATATGAACATTTCTGAGTGGGTATAATTTATGAGTTATAATATTTTCATGAAGTAACCGTGTAATAACAGAAAGGGGGGAAAAAATTATATTTTTAACAAAGTTTGCAACAATTTAATAAACAAACGAATTTCAAAATAACGTAATTAATGAAAACAATCAAAATAATAAGGTTGCAACGTTCATAGCCCTCAACAAATAATAGGACATCAAATAAATTTTTAGAAATTCTGATGACCAACCAATTGTAGTTGAAAATCAATTTATGAATTTATTTTCTTTAAACTGTAAGTCAAAGAATCGAAACTGAAATACATAGTAAAATTGCAAATAATTACTGGTAGATACAGATTTTATTTACATTTTGCAAATGATCAATGTTTTCCATTGTTTACAACCACAATGTAAACATCCCGCAATTTATCTAGGTAAAATAAGAAAATCGTAATAATATCCGTGTTTTTTTTAGCTTCGATCTCAACAAAGCAACGTAAAGTAGGATTTTCAGCACGCAATTACAACAACTGTTACGAGTCTCGAAGTGTCAAGTCTAACGCAGTTGTTTTAATTGTGTGCTGAAAAAGAAAATCCTAATTTACTTTGCTTTGCTGAGCGAAGCTCAAAAAAACAGGCCTGATATATTCGTTTTAATGAAATGTATGTAGGTACTAAATTCACCACACCAGACCCTCCGTTTTGTTAACACGTCCCGATAACTGCCAATTATTTGAATTATTTGAATTTTTCCCAATGTCACCACAGTATGAAGTGTCAGTCATCTGTCAGGTTGCTATGTACCAGCGTATGCGTGCGTCTTATGGACTTTAACATGCCACACATACTTTCGCACATAGTAACACGGAAAACAGCTTGTAGGCAAATTCTCTTAGGCCCATTTTATTCACTCGAAGTTGAACACAACTCGGGGAGTTTCCCATATAAAAATCCTCAAGTTGTGTTCAACTTCGAGTGAATAAAATGGGCCTTAAGTGGGCGGAGCTGACGGTCTATTTAATACTTAGTTTATGCCCTGGGTCCTACAGACCTGTTGCGCCAACTATTATTATTATTATTACTTGTATGTTTAGTAAACATTTATTTTTTTTTGCAATGGATTCTTTGGGTGATTTGGGCTTAGCATTTTTGTTGATTTGGCAATGGAGCAGTTAGGCGCAATGGAAATATACATAATTCAAAACACAAATCGTTATTTGTATTGAAGTATTGAAGTGTCAAACTCACAAATCCGTATGCGAGGCGCATGGAAAATGCAGACGAGTACAATTCGAAGAGAAATTCTCGTATGCGGATTTCGAGAATTGCAATTTTCAGTTTATCGCATATAGCATCGGAGATTTTGACTGATAAACGTATGCGAGAATTTTCGAGAATTGGGGTCCTGATTAACGTAAGTTTTAAAAAATTCACCAGAAAAATGGTGAAATCCCTTACATTCAGGGCTATCGCAAATAAGTTCCGATGGAAATGTTTCCCTTGTCAGCAATGTAAATAAGATTGCTGAATAGGAAACATTCCTGGGGAAATATTTACCCCTATCGTGAATAATATCGGGAATAATATTTCCCCGGGAATGTTCCCATGTCAGCAATGTAAGCGTTTTTCAGATTAGTTTGGAATGGAACCGATTTGATACAACTTCTTTATATCCTTTTCACACCGAGCCGAAAACCGGCCGAATTTTAACGACTAGTGTCTCACACCTCATCGAAATGTCAAACGAAAACTAGTTGGTGTTCGGTGTGATTGCATCGACGAGTTTTCGACGAAAACACGGTTTTCGGCTCGTTGTGAAAAAGTTATTGCAAGGAGTACTCTCTTTTTCGTTCCTCGATATTGCTCAGAAACTGACCTAGTCATCGAAAGTTGTGCCTATTATATAGGACTCAGGTATAGCAATGAATATGAATATGTAGTTTAGTTAATGTCGTTTTCCATTGGGCAATCAAATCAATCTTTTTTTTTAATCGGGTCACTTTTTGCAGATCTCGATATTTTTCAGATTTACGCCTTTTTAAGAAGTTTACTTAAAAAAAAAAAAAATTACGTGGAAATACAAAACAACGAAATACATAAATAGCGATGAATATGATTTTGGAGGAATTATTATCATTAACGTCTTTCTCGTCATCTGAAGACGACGAATCACCAAAAATACTCCATTTTTCAAGTCGATATCCGTTTGCGAATGTATTTTGAAAAAAGCTGAGCAATATCGTTGCATGTTTCATGAGCTGCGTATAAAATCTGAGATTTGAAAAAAAATCTCGTGGTCCTAATGGAAAACGACATAAGTCTTATGTTTCATGTTTCGTTTTGATACCAGAAGTCGTGTGACATAAGCTTTGTTGGTGAAAGATGTTACCTTTACGAGCCTTATGGAGGATCACCCTCTTAGTACGCCCTCTTAACCTCACTTTCCACTTCGATCACTGAAATATCTTCCTGACTGTGAAACTGAAAGTATACCACAAAAGGTCGTCAAACTATTATAGCCAAGAATATGTGTAGGTATAGGTAGTAAGTTTCTCTCCTAGCCACATATTACCTCATAAACGTTCCGATTAAAACCCGCTGACTATACGCATCTTGACCAAGATTAATCTGTGCGACTGTATAAATACACATACATGCATGTGAACCACAAAACTACTCGTATGCATCGCGCAATAGGCGTGCACTCTCAAGTGCAATCCCGCGCAAACACCACCACCGGCTCGATCTCGGAGTGCAAGCATCAATCGCCTAAACATGCAATCCGCAGTTTTTGAACCTTGCAAACTGAGGTCTGGCGGCCAACGACAATAGCATCACCAGCAACCGGCTCCACTGTAAATATATGTACGGCAGCATAACGAACCGCGATAATGACTTTGGCATGGTTTTTGGCTCTCCCGCGTGCGCCACCGCGCATTCACCGTCGCCGCAGTATACAGTCAAGTCAACTTAGCTGCATTTTTTTTAGCGAACAAGTCGCAGAAGCTGTGCACGTTGCACCAAGGACATTCGCCGAACTTTACCTACTTCAGAGGTGGCTTAAAGTTTACTAATGTCTCTATGTATTGGATTTAAAGTTTCGTCAAGTTGCAATCGAGAGTCTCTGGGTCTTTGCTGGTTCTGGCCATTTGAAAAGTCAACTCTTGGCAGGGAACAAAAACTAGTTATTTTGTGTACGAGTGTATCACTCAAGGTTAGACGTATACGCTGTGGCAGGCAGGGACCTGCCCTGGATTTAGATTTGTTTTGCTTTGACAAAGTTCGAGGTGCAATCGGTGTGTAATTTATTATGATATCGGTGGTGAATGGCGGTTAAACAGGTAGTCGGAGAGGACAGGTTGATTGTCTAATGGAGCGTGAATAAGCCCATTAGTTTAGAATCGTTGCATACATGTGTGCAACTATCAGAACGTTTTAGTATTTCGCTGTAATGATGGCCAGAGATGGTATAAGTTTGTTTACAACATTGAACGTTGCAGAACATGCATCCACGTTCTGTAGACCTTTGAGTTCATCAAACAAGTAACTTTGAAACCCCTTCTGGACCCAACCTAACCTAAAAGGTAACTTCTAAGAATTCTTCGTTTGTTAAAGGGTTGATCGCTCTTAAAAAGGTACCTTTAAACGCACATAGCCGTTCCGCGTATTGCACACATTGTCCGGTATAATCACCATCGTCAGCCCAAATGTGTGTATTTAAACAGACTTGACACTGACTGTCAAAAATACCTAAACGAATCATATCTTTCAATCTCCATTTAAACTCAATATCTAGTTCAAGGAAAACAATTATCAGCTTTTAAGATAAACGTCTTATAATCTCGATCTACACTCGTAAAACAGTTAACTTAATTGTTCGCACATTGTTTTAAGACGTCAAAAGGTACGTACCTCCATCTATAAGGTTTCTTTGCATCATTATAGACCTCTGGCACGTAGAATCAGAGTTTTGTCATACGAAAAATCCCACTCCATTCGGCGCGCGTTTCTCAACTAGTATTCGCAAGCCCAGCCACTGTTTGGCCTTGAAATCGATACGAGTTCAAATATTTAGACTACCAGTCCATCAAACCAAACGTACATTCAAATTGTCAACTTACGACGACGCACAGCACAAAGAGACGCAACTAAGTGGTGTAATTAAAGACGCACTCACAATTAATATGCCATGCGAGTACCTAGTACCCCTCATGGATATATTTATTATGTAATAACAATTTTTTCGGTCTGCTTTAATCGTTAGAAATACAAAGAGTACAGATACTCTGTTAATAGTATACTCACTTTTCATTGCCCACAATTCAAAGTTTTGCAGTCCTTCAAGAAATAATCGCGTATGTCTTCGGCAAGCTGCTGAAGTTGTAGGACCAATTGACGCATCCATAGGTTTCGCAAAGGCCACAAACTTCTCGCCAATTGTTCTCATGTACTCTGGAAAAGAAAATAAAAACAACAAAAATCAATCAATCGAATTAGAATGGCAGTTATGTCGTTTGACGTAACAAAATGTTCGGTTTCATTCATGTCAGAAGCGGCACACGCATTTTAGATTTAATTTTTTTTATGACAAATGAGGAAGACGTTCAAAATTGCTCAATACAGGGTTCCAATTCCAACATTGAAATTGTTAGTCTAAGCACGTCTCCCGCTCAGATGAACGGATTCGGAGAAGGATTCCCAATTAGGTAGACTCGCCTAGAGATCGAAAAAAAAACAACAATATTTTTGCATACATTGTCCGTGTTAAGAGGTTTGCCTTTGCACTAATGTATGTGTATCCGGGCGGAATAAATTGATCGCTGTAGATGTGATTTTTGCTACCTTTATTACGCAGGCTGACTTGAAGTTATTGACTGACTTTTTGCCTCTATTTTATCCCTGACCACGTTGGTTTCATAATGGTCTGTGGTGACGTTAGGACATGGACGACGTGAGCTGAGTGGTGTTGCTAAAAAAATTAGATACGTGATTGAATTTTGACTCACATGAGATGGGGTAACAATGAACAAGATTTATTGAAGTTTTTTTTTGGCTACAGTTTGCGGTTGAAGACTGATAATGAACAAGTTCAGCTCTGGACAATTTATTGGGATTGGGATTTGTTTTACATGTAAATGAAAGAACCGGGGCTTTTTTTTATACAAATATAGTGTATGTGACCAATTGAAATTTTATAAGCAAACATATCTACTGAACAGAAAATTTTGGGAAGCCCATTCTTTGACGGTTTTACTTTAACGTTTGATAAAAACTACATTTCAATTCTGCGATTTGTTATTCTTTTATTTCGCACTTTATCATACATTTCAGCTTCGATTTCCTACAAATTTTTCTTTTCTCCATTACCGTAGTAAGAGAAAAATATTGTTTTCGTACAAAATTTCGAACTCGAGATATTAATCAATTCTGATATTGCGATGATAGAGGAACTCAAAAAAGTGGGTCGCAAAATTCTGTCCGTCCTTCCACGGGCCTACAGTCTAAACGGGTTCCCGGATTACGTTCAAACATCGGATTTTGAGTTTTTTGGCTTACAGTTCGGGAGGGTTTTTTTTTGCAAGGTGACCTCAATATTAATGGTACTTCCCATACAAAATTGTCGTACCAGTTTGATTTGAACGCCTCTAACGATTTCAACCAAAATTGATATTTAAGTTTAAGTAGGTTAGGTTACCATGACTGCGTACCCGTACCCAGTTTTTGGCTAAAAATTCGAACAACGCTACTTTTGAAATTTCGACATATCTCGAAAACGGTCTATACGATTGTAACAAAAATGAATTTCTAAGGTAATGTGGTTGATAATTTATAACTTTATAGCAAACTCAGTTATTCTCTATATTATCGTACAATGGATTTTTGAAAAAAAGTATTTTTTTTTTTTTTAATTTAGTTATTTTTTTTTTCAGTTTACCGGAAAAGTGCGATAACGATTTTGACCAAAATGCAAACTTAGAGTCAAATGGATGTTTTCAAAACTATTGGGTCCTCAATTTTCAATTTGCTGAACACTCTGAAAGTCAGTCAAACTCGCACTAAACGAGAAAGTTTCGTGCGACCCAGTCGTGCACTTTTTTAACTTTCTCCATTACGTAGTAAGAGAAAGATATTGGTTTCGTACAAAATTTCGAACTCGAGATTTTAATCAATTCTGATATTACGATGATAGAGGAACTCAAAAAAGTGGGTCGCAAAATTCTGTCCGGTCTGTCCGTCTGTCCGTCTGTCCGTCCTTCCACGGGCCTACAGCCTAAACGGCTTCCCGGATTACGTTCAAACCTCGGATTTGGAGTTTTTGGGCTTACAGTTCGGGAGGTGTTTTTTTTTTAAAGGTAACCTCAGTATTAATGGTACTTCCCATATAAAATTTTCGTACCAGTTTGATTTGATCGAAAACGGCTCTAACGATTTCAACCAAAATTGATATTTAAGCTTAAGTAGGTGAGGTTACCAGGACTGCGTACCCAGTTTTTGACTAAAAATTCGAGCAACGGTACTTTTGAAATTTCGACATATGTATCTCGAAAACGCTCTATACGATTGTAACAAAAAATAATTTCTAAGGTTTTGTGGTCATTTATAACTTAATAGCAAACTCAGTTTTTCTTTATATTATCGTACAATGGATTTTTGAAAAAAGAATTTTTTTAAAATTTAGTTTTTTTTAGTTTACCTGAAAACGGCTTTAACGATTTCAACCAAAATTAATATTTAAGCTTAAGTAGGTGAGGTTACCAGGACTGCGTACACAGTTTTTGGCTAAAAATTCGAACAACGGTAGGTACCTACTTTTGAAATTTCGAAATATGTATCTCGAAAACGGTCTATCTATATCCATACGACTGTAACAAAAAATCATTTTTAAGGTAATGTGGTCCATTATAACAACATCAAACTCAGTTTTTCTCATTATTATCGTACAAAGGATTTTTGAAAATTGTATTTTTTTAAAAACTTTGTTTTGTTTAGTTTACCTGAAAACGGCAACAACGATTCTGACCAAAATGCAGACTTAAAGTCAAATAGATGTTTTCAAAACTATTGTGTCCTTAATTTTCAATTCGAAGCACTGAAAACGCCAATTTTAAAAACTCCTCATATCTCGAAAACCCCATCGTTGATTTCGATAAAACTACAAAGCAATGCTTACATACCGAACAATAACTTATAATCGGTTTTCACCTAAATATTTACGCAATAGTATTTTTCATACTAAACATTGCAATAATTGGTACTGTTTTGTCTGGCAAATTTTACAAAAACCGCTCTAACGATTTTGACCAATATACATATAAAAGATAATATAAGTATTATTAATAACATCCCGTACTTTCTTTTTCTCAAAAAATTCGAAGATGTGAGTTTTTTAAATTATTTATCAAAAAATACTACAGAAATCACGATCTATCTATTTTCACATATATCTACCGTATATTTTTGTAATAGGCTTAATGCTGCATATCTTGTGAGTTGTAAGACCTTATAAAATAGTACAGTAGCCGCTTATAGCCCTCTAGCAAGAACTTGCGACAATTGGCTTTTACTGAGAGCTTAAACTTTTAAAAACTTATGTTGTTATTTTATATAACTGCCATTTGAGATAGATATCCAATTTTTTGTTTTCTTTAATCTAGTATCGAGAAAGTTTCGTTCGACCCAGTCGTGCACTTTATTTCATTTGACACTGATAGGAAACTATGTAGTCTGTTTTCAATTAATAGAAAAAAACGTTAGTAAAATAAACGACCAATTACTTTTAGATTTTGCATTGTAGGATAATAGAATTGATAGGTTCTGCGACATTTTAATTCCAAAATGTTGGTTATAGACACTCAATGCATTTTGACTCTCTCAACAGGCGTTTTTCATTTCTTGTTAAAACCGTACTTGTTGTACCTCTCTGTCACTTTGGCAACATTCCGATTTATTAAACTTTCTACCTAGAAGGCAGCGTCACCGATGAAAAATTTCGAAAAGGGAACGAAAAGGTTCACGAGCCAAAAAAGGGGGCCACATAAAATACAAATACCTTTTTCATACTGAGTCGAAAGCCTTGTTTTCGCGAAAACATTCTAATACTTTTTGTGCGATCGAAATGAGTACTCTAAATATCAATCCCTGAAGAAGGCAGCAATCCTTGCAGAAACGTTGGGAAAAAGCAATGAACTAATCTAGTTTTATTCAGACGCTTGACAAAAACAGCCGACAGAAAATGGAGAATGAAGAAATACTTTTTTTGACAGCTCAGACTCTGCTCTGAACTACAAAAAAACGAATACCAAAAAAATTTGACATTCTTACGATATGGAGACTTTCGTCTGGTCTGCTATAGGTGTACATTACATTCGAAAAAATTTATTGCTTTTCCAAAACAATGATCCTTGCTTCCGCAACCCGAATCAGAAAAAAAATCCATTTTAGAGAACCATATCGCCATAAATTCCAACTTATTGACGAGGTTATTCACTTCTAATAATAAACACATTTATATTCATATGTCAGTTATCCGTCGTTTTCTAAAGAATTTCTCATAAATCATTCATAAACCGTGTGTTCAATAACTGTCGCATTTGGAAGTTTATCTATACTAATTGAAAAGTTAACAAAATAGCAAAAAAAAAAAAAAAACATTATTATTTCAAACTATCATCACGAATGTGCAATGCAATCGTTCATTCTGAGTGCAACTTTATACCAAAAGCTCTTGACAAGTCGACGCGACGTTACAAATCACACATCATGAAATGCCAGTCAATCGGTGATATCATATCTAAAATAATAGAAATGTGATATGCATTTAAAAGAGTACGCAATTTATAAAAAATATTTCGATAAAATAGATTTACATAATTTGGTTTTAAAAAGAGTCGGTTTATTTTTGTTCATCAACCTAAGTTTGCTTTATGTGAGCTGTTAATTTCAATTACCGAACACTCAAAAATCAATCAAAAACAGATTCGGTGAAACTATAGCACACCCATGTTTTTATACAACTCTTCAAAGCTCCTTCGTACTTCGAAGTGTCTGGCAAAACCAAAACAACGAAAATACATGAATTTGATATTAAGAAGAGACACATCGGGTTGTAAACATGTAATTTCAACATAATATGAACAAAGAGGAATTTAAAATTTAAATCCAGATAATATTTTCCGCTGTATATTATCTGTATCGCTTCAAGTGATGCATAACAGATCTGTTAACATTTACCTCACTGCGCTGTCTATTGTTCAATATTCATATCCATATTTATTTCCTCTATTCGTTACTACTAAAATAAAATAATACGAACGGCGTCTCTGTTTTATATATCCCAACATTTTTCTTAAGAGTTTGCAATGTTTCAGAATCTGTGGACCGGGCTTTAAAGCCGTAGTTAGTTAGACTATTCGCTTTAAAGCTACTAAATCTAGTCCGGGCAAATGTTCTTTTGAATTTGCCTGAGGTCAAAGCAACATCGCACCGTCATTAAAGTACCTATTTACAAATTTCCAGAAACGTCAAATAACCGTCTTTTCCATGGCCAGCTATCAAACGAATGGAATTTCGCAGCATTTCACATTTTTAAATGGTATCCCATTTGAAAAGTACCACACTCTTATATTACCGCATAAACTTAACGAAAAGCGATCCAAACAAAAATAACTTGCTCACTCACTTTCAACCAACATAACATCCACGCTATCGAGAATTCTCATTCCCATGGTCACCTTTGCATTCTGGTTACTGACACCAAACACAACAGCATTCCAGCAATGGCTCGACTTCTATACTTGCAGGTTAGCTTCTAGAAAAACAAAAGTGAAATTATTTGTACAGAAACTGCAAGTCGTCAACGCATTGAATGCTCATTTACAGGTATGTCACATCTGACCCCAAACCAGATTCGTTAACAAGTCACATTCTTCAATGCGGCTCCGTTTCGATGGTTCAACTGACAGTTCATGTGACAATGACAAGTGATTACCGAGCAGTTCCCAAAATATTGAAATTTTATATTTTTTCTTGTACACGAATTAGGTGCAGAGAAGTAAAAATTGTTCAACTTGGCTGGCTATGTTTCAAGAAAACACTTGCACTCTATCGTAATGGTGACAAAATTCCTGTCACGCATCTAGACATAAGCACGCATTTTTGGAAATTGATCAAATGACTTACAACACTGTTAACTGTAACATGGATGTCAAAATCATTTCAATTTGACAGATCGAAGAGTGCCTGTATTGACAATCAGCTAACCAATCAGATCACAGCTGTTATAAAATATATCCATTCAATTATCAGTCGTAGCTTTGACATATTTTTTCTCAAATCGCATTCAGCGAATATTTACACATATTCAACTCGAGCAAGGTTCACACAGCATTTTAAAACGGATCTCCACGTCTATACACAGAGGATGTGAGATAACAATTTGAATTAGACAAAGTTGTGTGCATAAACTATTAATAGGCAATACCATGTGATCGCTGTTGGGGAATTTAAGTCGATTTTTAATGGACTTTACATCATTACACTTGGGGATGGCGTATTGTTTTTTATTTACGACGCCAATTATCATGTTTTTATCTGTGCCGATGTAAGACGGCGCGGCTACACTTTTCGAGATTGTAGACAAGCAGATCTCTATATGGTTCAGTAATTTTTCGGTAAATAATTGCCGATAAGTTATATACGTTTAACGTTTATGATTACCAGTTGTTTGTAGTAAAGGCAGTTGGAACTGCATTGATTGAGTTGATTACCTAAAGTCAATGTTGGTGTTTAAGGTGTAAATAGGATCAGAAAACTATTATACAGAGTATTTATGTAGGTAACACTTTGAATTGACAAACAAAGATGTAGGACTGTGTTGTTGATTAGAAAAATTAACTTCAGAGGCTCTGTAAGTAAATTCACTTGAAGGGGAGTAGGCGCCTTTTTTGTACTTGAACCCTATATCGGGTTATGATGTCATTTGGATCAGCGTACAATCTGCGTAGCCCTTGCACTGCGTGAGCTGTTCTTCTACGTGTAGCTGCAACATGTATTTAGTGACTGTGATAATCATATCAATAAAAATGTATGTCTGGAGACTCTTTCTCAAACCCCAATGATTTCATTTTAAGCCAACTTACTTTTTCGCCTAGCTCATCTTTCAACCTTTTTTTTATGAGCTCATCTGAGAGAGCATGTAGGTCATAAAAGTTGTTGTAGCTCATCTGTTTGACACGATATTGATCGATGCATAGTGTCGCACTTCATAAAAGTATGCCCGGATTCAATGAATGTTTGTTCAATAACATCTATGTATATGAAGATAAAAAGTTGTAGTAAGGAAACTCGAATGGGAGTGGACAAGTGCTTTATCTTCCGCTTTTCCAAAATTGCATTCACATTGCAGGTCATCGCTGAAAAGCGGCACATTTTACGGGACAAATTTTCAGTGCGGGACAAAAGCCTCAAAGTGGCATCCGTACGGTTAACGTGTCACATGATTATTTTCAAATGCTTATTTTTTGTGGCACGCTTACGTTTGTCGTCAACATCAAGTAGCCCTGATTTATTTCGTCCTTTGCTTGCAGTGTTTATCGGTCTTTTACTTATACATACAAAGTGTTTTTAAAAAACCAAAATGGTGCAAACACATTGCTTGGTTGCGTCCTGGATAGGTGATAAAATCTTGAAAAAGACAGTTCTTTAACTTTAAGTCTTTTTGACGTAGGTAAGTAATCCAATTTACAGAAATTTTTGCGAATATCCACGTTCCACGCGTTCTTCAAAACTAAAACTAGTTTGCCATTTGTAAGTACAGTTCCTCTCTGTACAACGAACTGGTTTCGGGTTTTGCGCTGGCATTTCCTTTTTATGCAGTTTCATTGAAGTAGGGAAGACGTCGTTGTCTTCATGCACAATTTTACTTTTCTTCCACTTTTCTGGATACCATTTTCTCCATCTGGATCTGCGAAAATATCAGTACCAGAGAAATTTGTCTTCAACTGTTAAAATATTTAATCCTAGTGTGTTAGAGTTAAGCTCGGTAGATGAATAAAGAAAAATAATAACCAGATTCTTCCGAACTAAGTCGTCAACGAAAAATGATGGATTATTCGGGGTTTTCATGATTTTTAAAAGAATAGTACCTAATTTTGGTTAAAAGAAGAACTTTTTTAAAAAAAAATTTCAGTTAATGAATTTTGGTTGAACATGAACGATATATTTTGAGAACCATATAAAAAAAAGAAATGTTTGTTTTTCAAATTTAAAAGCAAATAATTGCAAGCTGTGTAAAGGAATTTTGATAATTGTGTGAGGGTGAGTGAGTTTTACAAATTCACCAACGAAATCGAGAAGAATCAGGTTCCGGAACTCAAAATTTTACCTTGTTAGTCACTTAAGCATTCGCGAGTTGTTAATTTGCTTTAAAAAAAATTACGCTAGCTCTCTATCTGAAAGACCCGCTTCAAAGCAACTGCAATTATGTAGTGAGTTGTGAAGATAAGGAACAAAACAATGCTTCCCGAAATCGCTGATTAGAAGCTCGTAAAAGTTTCCCGGTCAATAACAACAAACGCAGAGGAAGACTTGGAGATCATTTTGTTTTAATATACGAGTCAGTCGGATTCCTCAAGACTCTCTAAACTTTTAAAACATTCTTTTACTTCTATAACCATCAGTTAACTATTGTAACAAGAATTGGACTTCTTCAAAGTCCCACAGTCTCAACCAGCAATCCGGGTCACAAAGCCCGTTCTGTAAAGCAACATTGAAGTATTTATCGCATCTAATAAATTTGCTATGTTATAGCATTGAACATTTAAGGACCTGAGTGACAATTAGTTATTAAGTACAAAATTATCAACATATATGACCTTGATCCTTTCTCAGAATTTTTTGGGAAGAAGAGAACGGACGTATCTTTAATTTTGATGCCGAATCGGAGCGGCTGAATTAAGAAACATTCTCGAGTCAGTTTGTGTTTTCGGATGCTCGTCAGACATTCGCGAGAGTGTCAGTGCAAGAAACAGGGCCCCGCCTTTCAACTTTCAAAAACTGCCACCAATTCTCCTTTCCGCCAAAACTGCTTTCGGATTTATTTCTTTTTTGTTGTATAAATACCCCTTTCAGTTGGCAGTTGGCACACATTTTCAATTCACAATTATAAACCCCTGTTGTATCTAAACATGACCCACTTTTTAGTTCCATCTGTATCTGCCGCCTAAGCTTTCGACGAAATTACCCCAATCATTGCATTTTTACTAGAAACATGCACATGTGCGGCGACAATTACCAGTGCAAATACTCTTTCTGGTGCCATACTCGTTGTGTTCATATATCTTTCCAAAGAAATGATTAGTCCGGTTGGCTCTGGAAACCACATCAATCAAAGCAGGCCGTTCTCTGGGACAGGATTAAACTAAAAATGGATTTTTTTCACTTTTCAACTCTGACGACATGATCATTACTAGAGCGCGGTGCGCGCAATCGTGGAAAATGTTGTTCAAAGTTACTTCATAACTTCTTTCTGAAGCCAAATCAAACTATACCAACCGGTTGCTTGTATTGGTTCAATTTGATGTCATTCCGAAACAAAATGAAAAACAAATCTTTCCGACAAAACGAGACAAGAAAAATAATTTATATAAGAGCATTGACTGGGCAGACGTTACACAGCAACAACACTCGACTGTCACTAATTGTAATGCAAAACTTGTCAATCACAACAAGGGAACGCATCGTCACATCTTCATAAGCGATGGACTGCATTTTTCAGCAGTACTCGTATCTGGGGTCTAGCTCGTCATTAGCCGCTCTACTGCGTATGCACTTACAAAGTTATTCCCCCGACAGAGTCATCTGTTAGTCACCCTAAGAGACAGCAACAAAATGAATTTCTGCAACACATGTGAAAACTCATTAAGTGTCAATTCTGAAGGCACTTTCCCTTATAACTCCCATCAGGGTCCGATCACGTTTGTCGAGAATTCTGCGAGTAGGATTCCATTACAAACCGGCTGGAATTCCTCACACTCCAGAAATAGACACATCACACATGTATACTTATTGCTGAAGCACTCGCGTTTAGACATTGAACTGACCTGTAATTTGGTTATAATGCTGTTCATTAGCACGTAACGAACCAGCCGAACAAATACATATTTACCCACCGAGCCACTAATCATCTCAGCCTATACCTACTTGTGTCCGTCGGGAGAGTCTTTTTGTCAAAAGTGTGGCTGTAAAATTTTAACAACTTATAATAGGGTGAGTCAGATTGAACCCCAGTCAGCTGGTTAAGACAATTTAAATGCAATTACCTGCGATAAGATGCGATTTCTATTGGACAGAGACGTCTGGTGTGACGGCAAGAATTACTGCAAATTATTGGTTCGTTTGGATTGTAGGTCAAGAGGTAACTCCCAGATACATGGCAATGTGCATGTCGCCTATTATTGGCCATGGTCAGCAAGAATAAACGTTCTGACTGACTGATGTTTTGTAGTAGAACTTAAAAATGAATTGTTATTCTTAAATTTTTGGCCAATTGCAATTTTTTTTTTGTATGGGATATGGCAATAAGCACTTGCTTCCAATTAATTACTGTCAATGCCAAATAAGTGGACAATAAAATAAAAAAAAAGCTACTAAAAATTACGTAATTGCCGGTTAAATAATGAAGAACGTTTACGATGCATTGTTGGTATTCTTAACGATCCTTTCACTTTCGTTTAATGTTCGAATTTGAATACCTATAATGAGTACTGTTTCCGTATTGCCGAAATAAAAGCTTTATAGGTAATTAAAAATTTGTGTGCGATAGCGTGTCTAAATGGGTGGTACCTAATTCATAAAATCTGCAGATGTGTTCATGTTTTATAGTTTTTTTTTTAACATTGAAACTAGATTTGAAGTCTTTACATCAACTGTGAAAATGTCCTGGTCTTGGATTTTTACTCAGACTGTTCGGTGAACTTATTGTGAACTCTCCGATTATGCTCTGGACCAAAAAACAAACACCAATTGTGAGCTCTGAAGAAACGCGAACTAAAAAAGGAAAATGTCCTTAGTTGTAGATATTTCCATTTATGATGAACTGTCTCCATGGCACAATCAATTGGGGACGTTCGGATTCGTAGTTTAGTAAGTCTGACAGCTGTCTGACTATAGATGCGTCTCAATTTTTATTGGCCCAGAGTGTTCACGTGTATAGTTTTTGCAATTGACGTTTATGGAGGGGAATCCGACCAATCTAGTCAAGAAAATCCTGCCTGCGTACTCAGTTGACATTTCGAAGAGTCAAATTTAAAATAAACAGAGTGGCCGTTGCAGAATTCTTAAGAGTCGAAAAAAGGCGCGATGAGAGAAAAAGGCGTGATTTCTAAGGCCACTCTGGTAATTTAGAATTTTCACACTATATTAAACAACCATTGGTTCGCATAACACTATAATAGTGTAGTGATTGGCAGCCATGTTACATTTTAAATGTAGTTACTTATTTGAAAATAACAATTTTTTAAAGATTTATGAAGGGCCTTCCCAAATAAAAAAGTGCAAAATCAAGCAAACGTAACGCTGATCGCGAGAATACAAAAACAATTCAACTTGCTTAGTCAACGCGTTAGGATTCATAGTCACGACCAATCTAGTCGACGTTTTACATAAACTAGGTATCCGAACGTCCTCAATTGTCTTAAGTAATCTGTCAGTATGTAGGTCCAGATCGGGTTAGCAGCTTATTCACTCTTTTGACAGAGAATTTGCCTATAAGTGACGTCGTACAAATTTGCTTTGAAAAGCAGACAAAAAAAAGGAAGAGATGTTAATCCTTCTGCACGTTCTGTTGACTATTCACATCAGACCGGATTGTATACATAAATTCTTGAATCTTAATTAATTCGATTGCTCTCCGCAAAAAATAAAAAAAGGAATGTCTATCGCTTTTTTCCAAGCAAAGATGTATGTATCCACCATAAGTTTCCAAAATGTCCTCTAATTGTGGTAATTTCAGCTCTATCTATCAAAAGCAAACTGACTATGATATCCCTTTGCAGTTTGTAGTATACATACATTTACCTACACATAAACTTTGTTGACATTTATTTTCACCTGGCGAGCTCAGACTGACCACTACATATCAACTGAATATATTGCACATTCCTAGCAAGACCAAGACTTCGTGTAAAAACTTGCAATACCAAGCAATTACCCCACGTGGTAAAACACCTGCCAAACTGTAACTGAGTGTGCCGTAAAAAGAAATGCAACCAAAACATAGTCAATAACATTGGCCCACATATTTTATTCACCGTGCCGGTAAGAAATATGTGCAAAGTGTAATGCACAACTCTATTTACAATTTCGTACCTAACTATTAGTATCCATCGCCATTGATGCAGTTGTTCGCAATGTTGACGTAGACTAAAGCTACACCGCTTGCGAAAAAATGTCCACAGCAAATGCCAAAGAACACCAACTTTGGAAAATTATGCTGACAATCGATTCAGACTTGTCTCATTGACATACTTAAGAAATTGTTTAATTAGCTCACGGAAGAGACGCTTACGTATACCTAAAATAATGTTTATAATGTATGTATTTTTTCTTTACGCATTAAAAAAATATTACGTCATGTTATGTTGACGTTTCAAAGAAGAATCTTCCGACAATTGCCATTTGTGCTAAATTTTTCGGGAAACCTTTTGGATTTTCCAACAACTCTCAATGTCATTTCGCATAATAGACCATTGTAATCGTTTACAAACGTTCTCTGCGCGTCAGCAATTCATGTGTGCAAACAAACGGCCGACGATGGACAAAATTATTATCGGATTCCATAAATGAAATTTGTATTCAACGGATGTAACGTGAGCCGAATTGTCATGCTAATTTATCAAATTGTTGTAAATGTTTTTGCGGGTTAATATCCTTCTAATCGAGTTTTTTTTTTTTTTTGTCGAGTTTTCGATTTTTCCTTTGCACATCTGCCGATTTGCGTTTCAGTATTATATTTTCTATATTACACACGTGTTGTATCTTGGAGTATTTGGCGCAGGGAATAAGTTTCTTTTTTGTTATCTTTGCGGCATCTTAACAAGTGTCAGGTTGCTGAGAATTTTAATGTTTATACACCCTGCATAGAATTTAAAAATTAAGTAAACTTATAAAGAACAAACGCATCAGCCGTGACAATTTATTGAACTGTCTTTGAAACATTATCTTGCATCACATACGTTACGGTTGAAAACGTTGACAAAACTAATGCGACCGATTATCATTAAGCTGTCATTTATACTGATTGATTAATTACTTTACATGTGTCATTTGTCCAAATTTATCAGTCAAAATTAAATCTTATATACATGTCATTTGATCTTATGAGATGTTTCAATTACAATGGGGACGTTCGGATACCTAGTTTATGTAAAACGTCAACTAGATTGGTCGTGACTATGAATCCGAACGCGTTGACTAAGCAAGTTGAACTGTTTTTGTATTCCCGCGGTCAGCGTTACCTTTGCATGATTTTTCCCTTTTTTTTTGGCCCTTCAAAAATCTTTAAATAGTTGTTATTTTCAAATAAGTACATTAAAAATGTAGTACGCCTGACAATCACAACAAACTAATGTTTGTTAAATATCGCGTGAAAATTCTAAATTACCAGAGTGGCCTTAGAAATCACACCTTTTTCTCTCATCGCGCCTTTTTTCGACTCCTCAGAATTCTGCAACGGCCACTCTGTTTATTTTAAATTTGATTCTTCGAAATGTTAACTGAGTACGCAGGCAGGATTTTCTTGACTAGATTGGTCGGCTTCCCCTCCATAAACGTCAACTGCAAAAACTATACACGTGAACACTCTGGGCCAATAAAAACTGAGACGCATCTAGTCAGACAGCTGTCAGACTTACTAAACTACGAATCCGAACGTCCCCAATGTATTTTCTTATTTTGCCAAGAAGAACTGTCAGAAATTGTCATATTTACATCATAAAGTTCATCTTACCGTATATTTTTAAATACGTGGTCTCATATTACACAATTTTGGTTTTAATATTGCAATTACAATTATTATCTAATTGATAAAGAAAAATCGCGTCCTCGTAAGTAGCCTGCCAAAAGAAAGGATGACAACGAACACCTTCAATGTGGTTTCTTAAATAGATGGTTTCTATATTGGCCACAGCGCGTTAACTCTTTTGACGTACCGTTGTATTATATTTGTTAGAAATGTCTGGCATAATTTTTACTTCTGGCATCATTTTGATCGTGTCACTTGTGAAATAAAAAGTGACTACTCTTTCTGCAAATACAGGGAGTTCAAACTTTGTCTGTCTTAAACCTAACTATATGGTCTGTGTCACCATGACAAATGCCATCAAAGCACAAATTTAAATGTCGTTTCGCAAAGCCGTTAGTATGTCAATTCTGCTGCAGGAAACAAAGAGTCATATGCTGCAAAGTATTTTGGTTTCGTCAACGGAAAGCAAACATCTCAATTCAACTTCGACAAGTATTAAATCAATATCTTCATAACCGCACTCGCTCTTATAGTTTATAAGAGTTCCTTCACACGCTTGAAGGCTGGGTGCTGCAATTACCGTTTAACACAACTTTAAAATCGATGCTGCTGCAGCAGCACTGTTTTGCTGATACCAATTCAATGTGCAGTGTGAGCATGAGCTCAGGTTTTGTGGTTATTACTATGGGACTTTTTTTTTTTTTTTTTTTTTTTTCAGCCGATTTATGTAATGTGAGTTTTTGCAAATTGTTGCGCGAAAGAGTCTTGAAAATTAAGTTTTCTTGCAAGAGGATCTAAACAAGCGTTTCCTTATAAATATGAGTAAGAAATTGTGGCTACATAATGTTACCAGCTCCATTAGTCAGATCGTTCAATGTAACCCTCTTATTGAGTTGTGTTTATAATTTTTGTGAATACCACTGACTATGAAGTAGTTAGGGGACTTATTTCTGCAATATCATCGGCAAACCCACAGCTTGCACTTCGTTTAGCTAAAACTCCAAAGTAAATAATATGATTATAAGTTTATTATAATTTTGGGAAGATTTTACGGTTTTTCACCTGGATGTTCTCTAACTAAACCCATTTAGTACGACCATTGCTTGGATCGTCTTCGTATATGTAACTATAATCATAAGCTAACTTTTTAATTCGCCGTATATCTACTAACAACAAATTTTATTCCCGCATTTAAATTTGCGAAATCTCACAGTTGCAAAATTTATATGGAACATACAGCCACCGTGAACAATTTAAATTTAACGTAAAAATTTTAATATAATTTATAGAGGCTGGTCCGGATGCCCCTTCCTGACTTCACAGGATTAAAATAATTCCTTTTTTAACCTAGAAAACTTTTCTATATACAATTATCTATTCTTAATCATAATTATCATAACTCATAAGTTTAAGGAGAATCTTTAAATGATTTTAGTAAGGTCCAAAATTGCTAATAATAACAAATTTAGTGTTCAGCTTTAGATTTACGGAAGCTCACAATTGCGAAATTCGCATGTTAAATAAATCTATTGAGAATGCCATAAATTTTAAATTGTAGCTAAGCACTGTTACCCAGTAAAGTCCATTGGGAATAAGCAATGAACATTATTTTTAGTTTCGACTTTAATCTTAGGTAGTTTACAATTTCTTTATTTTCCATACGAATTTCACAATTGTGAGCTTCCGGAAATATTAACTCGAGATTTAAATTTATTTCTAGTACCGCGCATTGTGTATTTCAGTCTACAATTCATGAAGTGGAAACAATTTAAAATGCTCACCGAAAGCGCGATCTGTTTGTTTGTAAAATTCAAACTGGACAGCAAAGTGTTTGATTATTCCTATTATTTATTTACAGATTTTGCTTTCGTTACCTTTAAGTGTTGTTTAGGCTTTGATATCAAATCAATAGCAAGTCCATCAACTTGCATCAATTTTGACAAATAATTTTGAAAGAATTTTTAAAATTTTCTAGCCTAATACTTATTTAATTTAGAAAAAGATAAAACGTAAATGCGTCAATATGCGTTATGAAGAACGCACTTTTTTTAACGATCAACAAATGTTCGTTCTGATATACATACTGTTAAGAAACACATTTGAGTGGTTACGAAACACAATTTAAGTGCAACGAACACCGCACCAAAGTGACCTACTCAAGAATACAACGAACAAAGCACCGTCAGCATACCAGAAGCAACAACCGCTCGTACGGACGCACCACTAACATTAAGCAATTTAGGTTATTGTAGCATTAAGAACTAGGTTGTTTAGGTTATCATTTTATGTAATTAATTTAAGTATAAAAGAGGCATTTTGGCCCAATAATAAAGTCAATCATTATTGATCCATCATAAAGGAAACATTCTTTTCATTTCCTCATCGATACATCATTTCCAGTGAACAAGTTCAAGTGCTTGGCTCACTATTCTACACGAGAACAAGTTAATGCGCTTGGTGTCTCTACTCTACTATCCACAACATTTCTGGTGAACAAGTTCAAGTGCTTGGCTCACTATTCTACACGAGAACAAGTTAATGCGCTTGGTGTCTCTACTCTACTATCCACAACATTTTTGGTGACCCCGACGTTTCAACAAGAAACGAAATAACACGAACAAATGGAGCAATTGACTACGAGTCAATCAACGCTGGGAGACGAGATCCAGCAAGTAATAAGAAACTTCACAAAGGATTCCCCAACGCGGAAAACTACTGATGAATATTTCACCTCACGGTTAAATAGACTGGAGGCCTTATGGGAGGAGTTCGATGCAAATGACAATAAGATTCGCTCTCTAAAGGCAGTTCCCTTAGAAGACGACTATTTTGCATCGGACTACTATACCAAGATTAAGCAACTATACGACAAGTATAGTCTAATCCTGGGCGAATCGTTGGCACAGCTAAGGCTTAGCAACGACGAAAAGGCGACAATCGGGAAAAACCCGACAGCAAAGCCAATTTCAACCCAACAATCTCGGCCACAAGAGGACCAACAGGGGTGGGAGACACTCCATAGAAGACAGAAGGCCATGATGAATTCTTTAGCCCGCATAATCCAAGGATCGGCCAAAGAAGATGCCCCAACCCAGTGCCTACACGCAATGAACAAACTGTGGAGCCAAATCGAGGAAATTCATTACTCGATTTGGGAAACAGGCAATGATCCGGTAGCCGACGGGTATGACATGGACGCCTACATCAAGCTGGAGGCAGAGGTTCTACGGAATCAAGCTCTTTTGGGAAAGGCAACATCAACCGCTCAGAAGAACAATACGGCATCGCAGATTGTCGCAGATCATCCGGCGATTCAGCTACCAAAAATGACGATACCAAAATTTGACGGAGATCATCTGAAATGGCAGACATTTTCAGACATATTCCAAAAAATGATCCATGATCAGCCATTACCACCAATCCAAAAAATGTGGTATTTAAAGACAAACGTGTCAGGGGATGCAGAGCGGTTATTGCGACACCTTGAGCTAACTGAAGATAATTACCCTATAGCTTGGAGAACGCTACAAGATCGATTCAGCAATAAAAGGGCCATCACATCAGCACTGATTCAACGACTTACTGGGTTACCTAGTATCACCTCAGAGATGAAGTCAATCAGAGAGTTTCATGACGCCATTCATGAATGCCTTGCAGCACTCAAAACGCTGGGTATCGAGACCGACTCCTGGGACCCACTCCTCATCCACCTATTAATCAAGAAATTAGATCGGCCAAGCCATCTTCTATACGAGCAATCATTACGAAACCCACGAGAATTACAAACTATAGATGAGTTCTTAAAATTTCTGAAATCCCGATTCGAGGCCTTAGAAGCTGTTGGTGGAAAGGACAAGACGAGAGTGGTGACAAGCATGGCCACATCCAATATCGAAGGCTGCAAGGTGTGTGGCATAAGAGGTCATCCGATTTATTATTGTGAAAAATTCCTCGCATTGTCACCAACGGAACGGCTCAAATGGACCCAAAGAAAACGGCTTTGTGTAAATTGCTTCAAAACTGACCACACTTCCAAAACATGCTCTGCACGATGTTGCACCAAATGCTCAGGGAAGCACAATACCTTGTTGCATCTGGAACGTGGAAACACAACAACACAACCGAGCGAAAGGGAGGCTCCGACAACTGTAGCCACGATCCAGCAAGTAAACAATAAGCAAGGTTACGTCCTTCTAGCCACCGCAAGAGTGACCATCACCGCAAGCAATGGACAAAGATGTGAGGTGCGAGCCATGCTGGATTCCGGTTCACAAATAAACTTAATAACTGAGAGACTCATCAAACGCCTCTCTCTGTCACCAACACCATCATCACTCTGCATCGAAGGCATTGGCAGGAGAACACGAAGCTCAAATCAGCGAGTCAACATCGGACTACGATCGACAAGCGGAAACTTTGATTGCAGAGTGGAAGCATTCATACTTCCAAGCATTGTATCACCTCAACCCACTCAAAACCTGGATACCACCAACTGGATCATACCTGAAAACATCAAGTTAGCTGACCCAAACTTCCACCGATCCGACAAAATCGATATTCTACTGGGAGCAGAATTCTATCATCATCTCATGCGACCAGAGAAGATACAAATTGGAGACCGGATGCCAATCCTCCAAAACACCGTACTAGGTTGGGTCGTAGCTGGAAAAATTGGAGACATAACACCCAACACAGCAACATGTGGGATATTCTGCGAAGAAGACTCCACGAATGAACTTATCGAAAAATTCTGGAGGATTGACGATTTCGAAACTACACCAAGACCATTAACATCAACAGAAAGGTACTGTGAAACACATTTTACGCAAACTGTGTCGAAATCTGAAACCAATCGCTTCATCGTACGACTACCCTTTCGGGAAAATGGGACAAACTTAGGTGACTCAAGGAAAACAGCCTTAAATCGATTCCTAGCATTAGAAAGACGACTCAATAAAAACCCAAACCTAAGAGAGGACTACGTAAGGTTTATGGACGAATATGAATCACTTCAGCATATGCAAGAGATCAAACTGGGATTAATCCAAGGATCACATTTCTTCATACCACACCATTGCGTCTTGAAACCAGACAGTAGCACAACCAAGCTACGTGTGGTGTTTGACGCATCTGCAAAGACGTCATCTGGGTTGTCGCTCAATGACATTCTACACACCGGACCCACCATACAAAGTGAACTATTCTCCATACTCCTTCGATTCCGAATACACAAGTACGTCTTTACAGCCGACATTGAGAAGATGTACAGGCAGATACTCATCCAGGAAGATGATCAAATGTATCAACTCATCATTTGGAGAAGGCAATCAACTGATGAGATCAAGTATTACAAGCTCAAAACCGTAACATACGGTACATCATCAGCACCTTATTTGGCCACCAAATGCTTACAATATTTAGCATTCCAAAATAAGATAACACATCCAGTTGGAGCCCGAATACTTCAAGATGACTTTTATGTCGACGACTGTATCAGCGGAGCAGACAGTATCCCACTGGCAAAGGAAGCCCAAGCCCAAGTCACTTCACTACTTCACAGTGCCGGATTCAAACTGCGCAAATGGTGTGCAAACCATCCAGCATTACTTCAGGATCTCCCAGTGGAGGACCACGAAGTCAACCTCGACTTCAGCGAATCAACACACTGCGCAATAAAAACCTTGGGGGTAATTTGGCAACCAAAATCGGACCAATTGTGCGGAAGAGCTCAGTTATCCGACATCTCCATACTCACGAAGCGATCAGTTAGCTCCGACATTGCACGCATCTTTGATCCATTAGGACTCTTTGGCCCGGTGGTTGTTAAAGCAAAAATGTTCATGCAACAACTATGGCACCTGAAGCTGTCGTGGGACGACGAGTTGCCCGAACACCTAAGACAAGAATGGATAGCGTTTAGGAACAACCTGTCAACACTCAATCAGGCCAAGATTTCAAGGCATGTGTTCAACCAAAGAACTCCAATATCCGTACAAATGCACACATTTGTGGATGCATCAGAGCAAGCTTACGGAGCAGCAGTTTATTTACGGTCAGTCTACAAGGATCGAACAACACTCGTAAGATTACTCTGTGCAAAATCACGCATAGCGCCAGTAAAACAACAAACCCTTCCTCGACTTGAATTGTGTGCTGCAGTATTAGGAGCTGAACTCACAAATAGAGTCCGAGAAGACTTGAGACTTCAAGAAACTCCAATTTTCTTCTGGACCGATTCCCAAATTGTATTATCATGGATTAACTCGACTTCCTCATCACTACACACCTTTGTGGCAAATCGAGTGGCAAAAATACAGGAGTGCTCCTTGGCAACCCAATGGCGTCACGTCCCATCCAAGGAAAACCCAGCAGATCTCCTATCTCGCGGAATATCAGCAGTCGGCTTTATGTCATGCAGTATGTGGCTTTATGGGCCACTCTTCTTGCACGGAAACGAAGCAGCATGGCCCCAACCCTTCATAAAGGAACAAGATCCTAATTTCAACCTGGAAAGAAAGAGAAAGCATGCAGTTGCTTTAGCATCAACACAAAACAGCACAGAGCAGATGATTTACCACATCAATCATCGAAATTCCTTTAATTTCCTTCAGCACACTATTGGCTACGTTCTTCGGTTCATCAGAAGATCCAGAAAAATAGACACCAACAAGGCAAACCATACAGCACTATCGCCTAAGGAACTCAACGAAGCTCTTACGGTCATCATAAGGCAAGTACAAGGATCAGAATTTGGGAAGGAAATCCAAGACCTTAAGAGTCACAAGGGCTTATGCAAATCCAACACAATGATCACCCTAGCACCATTTCTAGACGAAAAGGGTATTCTACGAGTCGGAGGCCGGCTAGAAGCCGCGCCCATTTCCTTCAGTGCAAAACATCCCATACTGATGCCATATAATGAATCAGTAACTAAAATGTTGTTCAAAACAAAACACGACGAGCACAACCATTGTGGACCACAGACACTCCTCTCCATCTTGAGACAACAATTCTGGCCAATCAAGGGAAAGATCATGGCTCGTCACACAGTTCATAATTGCGTTAAATGCACCAAGGCTAAACCACAATTAATGACTCAAGTAATGGGAAACCTCCCAGCAGATCGCGTCTCACCAACCAGACCATTCATGATCTCCGGTGTTGACTTTTGTGGCCCCCTATGGGTGCACTACAAGGTCAGAGGAAAAAAGCCGCACAAGGTGTACCTAGCAGTCTTCTGCTGCTTTACAACCAAGGCAGTACACTTAGAGATTGTGACTGACCTAACAACGGAAGCATTTATAGGAGCCCTTCGAAGGTTTATCAGCCGACGCGGTCGCATTCAAACACTTTACTGCGATAATGCAACCAATTTCGTGGGAGCAAGAAACCAGCTGCTCGATGTCCTTCATGTTCCAGAAGCAAAGGAGGCCATAATCAAGGCCAGCAGCGACAAGGGTATAGCATTCAAATTCATCCCACCTCGAGCCCCTCATTTTGGCGGTCTATGGGAGGCAGCAGTGAAATCCGCAAAGCACCTTCTCATTAAAACAGTTTCACCAGCATCATTGACACACGAAGAATTGGAAACCATAGTCATTGAAATTGAAGGCATTTTGAATTCAAGACCACTCACTCCTCTGTCATCGAATCCAAACGACCTAGCTGCACTAACACCTGGCCATTTTCTTATCGGCGAGCCTTTGATTGCTCAAGTCGACAGTGATACCGCTCCAGAGAAAACCAATCTGCTTACCCACTGGAAGGCGATTGGCCATTTGAAGCACGAATTCTGGAAACGATGGTCGACCGAGTACCTGAACGAACTACAATATAGGCACAAATGGAACCAGGAAAAGAACAACATCAAGGTTGGCGACATGGTCATAATCAAGGAGGACAACACGCCAACACTTCAATGGCCAATCGGAAGAGTAACTGAAATCTTCAAAGGTGATGACGACAGGGTTCGAGTAGTCAACGTCAAAACCAGATCAGGAACATGGAAGCGACCAATCCATCGGTTAGCCCCCTTATTCAAGGAACCTGATGATAACGATACGAACACATCTGAAGCTGCAATGACCTCATCCGAACTCGCAACAGATGATACGAGAGATACACCCACAAAACGAAGAAGGACATCATATGTCTCACTAGCGACCACGATCATGCTGTCATTGCTACTACTACCAATAATATGCGCGTCGCCAGTGAACGTAACAAGGTTCAACAATCAGCCAGGAATTTATTTCGAAGATCTCGGATCCACGAACATAGTGGCAACCGAATGGAAAATTGTCGTGTACTATGACCTAACACCTATTCAAACAGAACTAGGAGCATTCGATAATGGCACGACGGCACTTCAACACCTCTGCAACCAGTTACAACAAAAGGCAACATGCACTGCACTAGTAACACATTTCATTGCCATCAGGAGCAAACTGAAAACAGACTCCAACCTATTCTCAAAACGCCGAACGCCTCGGGCAGCTATCAACTTCGTTGGCAATGTAGCGCATACTTTATTCGGGCTGCTTGATTCCGACTACGCAGACGAACTATCCCGAACCATTAACCAATTAAGGGACAATGAAGCACACCTATGGACGATGCTAAAAAACCAGACCTCAATCATAGATTCCACGATCAATATCATGAAACGGGATCAACTCGAAGCCAGAGAACACATGAACATCCTTCAAAACCAATCCAAACAGATCCTTGCTCGAATTGGAGAGGCCTCTGAGCAATCCAAAATCTTTCAAATCTTCACATCCTTGACAATGCAGTTAATGATCGTGGCATCCAACCTGCAGCGAATTGAAACTGCAATTCTCGACACATTAACGGACGCACACTATGGAACCATTAGCCCCCTGCTACTCTCCCCAGCACAATTAAGGGCAGAAATCACGAACATCAAAAATCATCTACCGCAGTCACAAAAACTGCCATTCGAACGAGAAGATTTACTACACTTCTACAAAATTCTAACAGCAACAGGAGGAGCAACTGATAATCATCTTCTGTTCGTTATCAAGATTCCACTCGTCGAACAAGAACCCTTCAACTTATTTCGACTGATACCATTCCCGGCAAAAGTAAACAACACGCTTCTAATCATCAATCCATCAATGGAAATTCTCGCCATAAATCGCCACAGAGATCAGTATTTCGCAATGACGACAACAGAACTGAAGGTTTGTGACAAAGGCAAGGACCTACAATTCTTCTGTTCCAACAAAAAGGCAAAATACCACGCCGGATCACAGGCATATGATTGCGAGTTCAATCTGTTCAACAATAATACAGTACCATCATGCAATCTTATAAGCCCAACCAATAACATGATGTGGACTCAGCTAAGCAGCAGTAACCAGTGGATATTCGGCACACTCCCAGACATTCAACTAACGGCCGTATGTAAAACAAAAACCATTCAAATTGAGCTTACTGGATCTGGACTTCTCTCACTTGACGATGGCTGCGTAGTAAGAAATCATCTAATCACCATCCAGGCACATCAAACGACGACCAGCACATTGCATACCTCTTACATCAGCTTTGGGAACATCTCATCAGTCATCAACCACCAAAAAACACACGCCATTCTTGAATTAATTCCTGCATTCAACAATACATCTATCAAATCCTTGACGACTCTCCAAACTCAACTTGCAGACTTGCAACCTCAAGGATTCCCAGAATTACAGGACACGGTATTCATTAATAGCATTCATCATCATTTAATTAGTTATCTGGCGCTTCTGGTGTCACTTTCCGTTGGATTCACTATTATCTACAAGCTGCGCAGCCGAATGACGACATCTACAAGATCCACACCTGTTCCGGCAACTCGAGCGCAATACAATGTCAGCGAAACATAAGAACATATTTGAATGCAACGCAATTCAACGCGGGGAGAATGTTAAGAAACACATTTGAGTGGTTACGAAACACAATTTAAGTGCAACGAACACCGCACCAAAGTGACCTACTCAAGAATACAACGAACAAAGCACCGTCAGCATACCAGAAGCAACAACCGCTCGTACGGACGCACCACTAACATTAAGCAATTTAGGTTATTGTAGCATTAAGAACTAGGTTGTTTAGGTTATCATTTTATGTAATTAATTTAAGTATAAAAGAGGCATTTTGGCCCAATAATAAAGTCAATCATTATTGATCCATCATAAAGGAAACATTCTTTTCATTTCCTCATCGATACATCATTTCCAGTGAACAAGTTCAAGTGCTTGGCTCACTATTCTACACGAGAACAAGTTAATGCGCTTGGTGTCTCTACTCTACTATCCACAACATTTCTGGTGAACAAGTTCAAGTGCTTGGCTCACTATTCTACACGAGAACAAGTTAATGCGCTTGGTGTCTCTACTCTACTATCCACAACACATACCAACAAATTACACAAACGAATGACTGTGAGGAGCTAACCCTAGGAGTCTTAATGGAAGTCAACTATTTTATTTAAATTTCTGAGCTGAACAATATCCATCACTTTGCGGATTGCGAACTTTCGATGTGTCAAATTCGCATTATGTATACATATACAGTCTACCCTTTGGAACAATTGTCGAACTATTTATTGAACTCATCGGAAGTCAGAACTCAAACATATTGCTCCACGATATTATGCATTTTTTTCTCACCTTTTTCTTGAAGCTCATCCTTATCATTGTCGTCGTCGTCGTCATTGTTGATGGTTTTGGCCTTGTTGCCAGTTACATTTCTAAATTGCGTTAAATTCGTCACCGAACTGTAACCAATGATGGGCTGCTCATCGATCTCATCACTTTCATAGGACAACTTCAAGCTGTAGTTGACTTTATCCTCAAATATTGAAGTGATTTTCTTTTCTAATTTATCACCAACACTAGAATCTTTTGAGATCAAATTCTCATTCAGATCACAATTATCCTTGAGCTGACACGTTGGTCGATCTAAAGTGGCCGCACATAGAGTGCACGCAACACTCACAAAATAAACGAGCAATAATTTTGGATGCATTTTTATTTATCTTTAAAAAAAAAACACTAAATCACAGAGAAAATCTTGTCATTCTAAAATCGAAACGTTTCGCGAAATCACTGCAGAATTAGAATCAAAATAATTACAACGGTTTTTCCGTTTTCTGTGAACTTGTCTAAAGGCCCGAACCGAGGAAAGCTTCGATGAGATTTGTTTGAAGGCGCGCAGCTTACTAAATCCACTAATAGGATAGTTTATGCCAAAGTCAATTCTTTTTCCCACCAGCACTGTGCGTCTTACACGCCATTTGAACGTAGGTATAGCCGTGGCTTACACAGGTAGCGGGCTTCCAACGACGAGACGCAAACTTTGTTTGTCGTGGTGCAGTTTGTATGAGCTACCATACATACATTTTTACCGACTGGGCCTAGTTTGTATTTAAATGTTTTGCTTTCGTTAAGTTTAGAGATGGTAAGATGAATGAATTGCATTTTAAATGTGCTGTTGTCTTATTTTTTCGGTCGGGTGTTTTGGAATGATAATTGTTACAGTAACCAATTTGTCGTTATTGTTGCGATGCGTTTGTTTTCGCACCTTGGTTTTTGCAGTTGTTGCTGGAGTTTATTTGGGGACATCGTCATCGAAACAACTTTGCTGCTGATGACTTCTACGGATCGCTGTGTGATTTTGATTTTCAGCAGAAAAATGACGGTTGGAAGAAGGAAAAAGCGACAGGTGAGTTTGCAATGCCTAATGGGCGCGCTTTACGGAATTGCTCTACAAAAATGTGCTGACTTTTTGATTCAGGTTGTATTTGTGTTGGGACAGTTTTTGCTTATAAGCAACGACTGAAGTAGGCTACGGCATTACTTTGTAGGTACCTAGAAAACTATTTTCGTGGTTTACTTTCGATTTGAATTGAACCAGATTGACAAGTTGCGATCGAGTCCTAGATGGCCAAACGGGGTATGGAATTAGTTAAAAAAAAGCATTGGAAATGATTTATGGCAATTTAATAACTTCATCGGTCGATGGGCAGTGCAGTACCTATTAAAAAAGCGAATACCTTTCGCATGGTACCAAAGAGACTGTAGCAAAAGCCAATTATGCCAAGGCATGCAAAAATGTTAACATTCGATAGTCGTTTGAACCTGTGTGTAGGTAATTTTGAAAGAAATACCTTTGAATGGGTCCGATTTAGTGTTTATAGTTTGGGGGTTTTCCTCTCAGATTTACGGGGTTTTTTCTTGCACGGGGGAAATCTGGGGGGAGAAAATGTTTAGGGGCAAATCGGCGTTTTTTTTAAACTCTATTTCGTTATCCTTTTTGGTAACCTTAAAATGTGTATATATGTTATTTTAAAATGCAGTTAAATAATCAATCGATTACAAGAAGTTTGCAAAATGCAACATGCGTTGACGCTGAGTTGTATTAATATGGCGCACACTTTTTCACTCGTAGAACCAAATTAACATTTTTAAATTTACATTTTTTAGTTTTAAGTCATACAAAAACATGTTAAAATGGCTGGATCGCACGAAACTTTCTCGTTTAGTGCGAGTCTGACTTTCAGAGTCTTCAGCAAATCGACAATTGAGGACACAATAGTATTGAAAATATCCATTACCATACCAACTCTAAGTTTGGTCAAAATCGTTATCGCCGTTTTCCGGTAAACTGAAAAAAAATAAATTTTAAAAAATTACTGAGTTTGCTATTAAGTTATAAATGACCACATTACAATCGTATAGACCGTTTTCGAGATATGTATGTCGAAATTTCAAAAGTACCTACAACCTACCTCTATTCGAATTTTTAGCCAAAAACTGGGTACGCAGTCATGGTAACATCACCTACTTAAGCTTTAATATCAATTTTGGTTAAAATCATTAGAGCCGTTTTCGATCAAATCAAACTGGTACGAAAATTGTATATGGGAAGTACCATTAATATTGAGGTTACCTTGTAGAAAAAAACCCTCCCGAACTGTAGGCCCAAAAACTCGAAATCCGAGGTTTGAACGTAGTCCGGGAAGCCGTTTAGGCTGTAGGCCTGTGGAAGGACGGACAGACCGGACAGAATTTTGCGACCCACTTTTTTGAGTTCCTCTATCATCCTAATATCAGAATTGATTAATATCTCGAGTTCGAAATTTTGTACGAAAACAATATTTTTCTCTTACTACGTAATGGAGAAAGTTAAAAATAATGACAAAATATTAGGGGTTATTTTGAAAAAAGTAGCCTAATCTAGGGTTTTTTTTAGAGTTATCTTTGGGGAAATATAGCCAAATCTAGGGTTTTTCAGAGGGGAAGTATTTTGACGCTGTCCGATTCTACTTGTTCAAACAAAGCGCTCTGGCATTCCTAATCACTTTGATGGTATTTGAAGCAGGGGTTCTTCTTTCTGTAGCTCATATAAATAGTTAGCAGTTGAAGCTTCTTCAAAAATTCGTCGTAGAGTATTGCTTCGTCGTAGAGTATTGCTTTCAAATAACCCCAGTATCAGCGCTCCCTTCTTACTCATCGTCCAGTATACGCGATACCATAAAGCAGATATAAGCCGGCGGCCTTGTCGTTCTTAAACAGCCCAGCAGCCGCAGCTGCTTTCGGATGGTATTTTGAGAGCGGGACACTTTTTTTGTAATAAGTTCTCGAAAACGTTCCTTCTCTTGTACCGTTCTTGATGACTAACAATCTTTTATATATAATTCATTTAGATTTTCACATTTTTTGAATCACCAAAAAAATCGAAAATCACAACGAGTGCAATTATTTTGGAAGATTTGTTAGATTTTTTGTCATCTTTCAATTACTAGTTCTCTTTGTTACTGATACGCAAAGACAAAAATGTGTGCGCATATTTTAACTCCGGCGCTAGAACCTATACCAGAAACTATTCTCCATTGCACAAAGGTACAGAAAGAACAATCGTTCGTTTTGTTGTAAAATCCTGCATTTTCTTACAACTGACATAAAACACAACTTACTTATTCAAACACATCGTAATACTCGCATACCTACCTAAAACACTGGTTAAGTTATCTGCCACTCTTTCACACCTAGCAGACCTTGAACTTCGATCGATCTTTTACCTGTAGACCATGTCCGTCCATACCTTATTTTATCTTTAGCTTCCATTTTATTACAGGTTGTCTTAGAACAAGTTATATTGTCTCGAGTTCACGATAGATTGGGACGCTTTTGTGTTTTTTGTTTTTTTTTGTAAATAAATAGTGTTAAAATATTACTCACTGTAAGACAATTAAATTTATGTGAGAAATTCTAAGGTCACGTGCTGTGACTGCTGCTGCGTATGTGATAGATAACATTGTTTAAAATTTAATTAGAAGCTTCACTTGTTGTATGGCCTTTTCCTCTAAGGCAAAATTTACAACTCTGGGGAAGTAGTAAAAGTTTAATTACTCAGTCGTACTTGCTTCTCCATAAATGGAGGCTTTAATACACAAAGGAGGCTTTATGCCCAATTCGGCGTTGAACGCATGCGTGCGTCGGTGCGCTTTGACACGCTTTATCGAAACCTTACGATTTTAAATGCGAAAGCCCTAGAACAAGAATACTTGGAGTCGATTCAACGCCTGCCCCTGCAGTTGTTTCTACATAATCTGTCAAAGCACGGGCGCCCCAACCGTCAACCCTACATTGTGAATTAGGCTTTATGTTGGAAAAATTGACAGCTTCACTAGAGAACTTGTTCTTAAATATTCCTAAAAACTTCTTAACTACGCATCTTTCACAGCTTTTGGTAAGGTTCCTCTTCCTGGTATCATCTTTCAGTGTCAGATAAGGTCGTTTTATGGTAAAGTACTTATTTTAGATTTACTGTTTTATGTCGTTTTCCATTGGGATTTTCGGATTTTGTTCTCGGATTTTGGATTTTTCGTTCCCAATGGAACATAAAACGAGATTTTTCTTCCTTCGCGTGTTTTAAAAATCAGCTAATATTAAATTGTTATTTATGCTTATAGAAATCCACTCAATTTATGTTGATATCCATTGCAGCGGCCAATTGTAGATTTTTCTCTATTTTTCACAGACTTGTCTTCTAAAAACGTAATTAAAAACACACTTTAAAGTTTGATAAATGTTTTGGTGTTCGTTTAAGTAGGTGTGAATCTCGCTCAGATATCGAGTTTCGCCAAATTGCTCTGACTCTCAAAAAAGGGATTTTTCTGTCCCAATGGAAAACGACATTAGAATTGATGCATTGAAACTCCTACTGTCATCAAATGTCAATATACTAAAGTGGGGACGTTCGGATTCCAAGTTTGTATGTTTGCCAGCTTACTGACTAGATTTATTTCACTTTTTATTGGCCCAGGGTGGTCTCGTGAAAAGTTTTTTTCAGTTGACGTTTATGGAGGGGAAGCCAACAAATCTAGTCAATAAAATACTAGGTCTGTTCCCTTACCATAATGCATTCGAACACATTAGCCAAATTTAGTCAAACTTCGTTCCCTTACGCAAAAGTTGGGCAGAACAGAGCCAAAAAGAGAGAACAAAACATTTCCCCTCCATAAAAAACCTGCAAATATTAGCCCAAGAAATTTCTCTGGGCTAGTTGGTTATTGCTGACAGATGGATGTCAAATCGTTCAAATGCTTATTTGTAACTGACTTTTCATTTGTTTTCATTTATGGTTTGTGATTGTATAGCATTAAAATAGATGTAATACCTACACAAAAGAATTGAACTTTTTAATTTTTGCAATAAGAGCAATTCAAATTTCGGTCTTAAATTTATAGATTTGTGTCTTGTTCTACTGATATTTAAATATTACCGCCTAGAAAAATTCACATTTTTCAAATTTGTGGTTCAACGCGTTCCTTTTCTTTTTGGTTATATTTCATTTCGGTGAGCGAGTTCTCTCGCAATGAGATAAATGTGACATATTGCCAAAATGAACCAGAAAGTAAAGGAACAGACCTACTGCCTGTATACTCAGCTGACATTTCGAAGTAAATTTTAGAATAAACAGAGTGGCCGTTGCAGAACTAGTAAAGGGCCGGTGAGAGAAAACGGTGTCATTTCTGAAGCTACTCTTACTCGCACGATAGTTAGCAACTATTAGTTAGTATAACATACATAATGTTTTACCGTGTTACAATTTAAACGTATACTCTACTTATTTTGAAATATATTTTTTTTTTAAATTTTGCCTTTTCTAAATAAAAATATAGCCAACAAAATGTGACAGGCTCTCGAAAAAGTGCAAATTTCGACTTAAGCCGAACAACGGTAACGCTGGCCGCGAGAATACAAAAACAATTTATGTTGCCTAGTCAACGCGTATGAATAACTTAACTAGTCCAGACAACTATAGTTGACGTTTTACATAAACTAGGGTATCCGAACGTCCCCAATCTTAAAACAAAATCTCTAACTCTGTTGAGTGGTTTTATCTCAATCGAATCGGCCGGCGGATAGTAAATGAAGGGAGGAAGAAACAAATAGCTGTTATAAAATAAATGCGGATGAATTGATTTGCAAGTTAGATTTGCGTCTGATTATAAAGGTATTTGTGCGATTCTAAAATCAACATCTGTCAAAGCTCCCTTTGGGATCTATGTAGTAGTAGGATTCAAATTGGAAGTGTCCAATTCTATGCAAATACCTATAGGAGTAAATAAACATCGAAGGCAATGAGTTTAGCAGAACTTCCCTTCAATGAACGCCCACGCGAGCAACACTCTTAGTTACTCCAATATTAAAAGATGAGTTGCAAAAATAAATCCAACTAAGGAAGAGTATACCTTAAAATTATTTTCTTTAACATTGTCGACCCAATAAAATGTTATGCCAAACGACGTCGGCTTAAGTTCCGGGTCCAACTTTTGGCCATCAAATAACCCAAAATTCTCCCGATCTCGTAAAGGTTTTTGGCAGCTGAATGGACTATGTGACTTTATCGAAATTCGTGTTGAAGAGAAACAGCAAAACAAACGCCAAAATCTTATCAAAATCTAACTTTCCCAAACTTATGCAAAATAAAGCAAATTCCACAACCTACTCCTGATATCAAAGGTCACGGCACAATTGAATTGAACTCGTCTGAATTATAAACAAACGCTTAGAAAAAAGTATTTGCTTTGATTCAACGGTTCCAAAGTGTAAACATCAAACATCTCTCAAAACGTGCCCACAATTGTTCAAGTTGTGCTCATACAGTATCATACAGCTTGCAGTTGTTTTTTCGTCACCAAAACTTGCGATAATGGCACACGGTCTGTGCTTGACATAATCGAAAAGAAAAAGCCATGAAACGCTGCACGTCATTAAATATAAATTACATTTTCACCAAAAATAACTGCAGCTCGACCATAGGTGTTCAAATTGCGGCAATGAACTCACCCCAAGGTCAAAGCGATGTTTCCCCAACGCACTGTAGCAGCCTGGAACAGAAAAGAAAAGATGTCAATAATAACCGTTAATTCATAATAAATTCGCAATGACAGTCAAATCGGTGATACTGGCCACACGCACTCGAGAGTTGTGCGGTAACCGAATTACGTCCGAATACCAAATTGTCATTCAGACATGCGCCTGTATCATGACAGAAGACATGGCTCCCCCTGCCTCATTGGATAAGCTGAGGTTGTACCGGCCCCTCTATACACAAAGAAAGAAAATTAGACTTTTGCCAAATGAGCTGTCACTTTTAGTTGAAGTTTTGTACTGTTTTCTGTTTACAAAACCATTTGATTTTTGTATGTCATTACGCATTCAGCGGAGGAGATTCTTGAGTAACGTTTATCTATGGATATGGGACACTTCGAGGCAGAGGCACGCAAGACTCTATCGCACAACTAAAGTGTGACACAACCTGTAATAGTTGTTATCGATGTTAGTAGCAACATACTAGCACTTAGTTGGTGTACGTTTTTCGATATTTACGAGAAACTGACAACTGAATTCCTGCTATGACTTATGTCAGCGTTCATGAGAAACACTCGTATAGGTTATGTACATAAAGTAACTTCTCTTGTAATCCAAGGTGCAGAGCATAGTGTCGCTCGGTATTTTATGCTTAAGCAATTACGCACCGAGGGGTATCAATTATAATTGATTGGAAATCGTGGTTTGAATTGTTTTGCGTCAGCAAATTACACATGAGAGGTTTGAGAAGACGTTCTGAAGATGAAGAATATATGTTCTATTAGGCGCATGAAGACGTTTAGTAATTCGGTAGTAGCAACCTACAAGTGTTTGAGAACTTGAAAGTGTTTGCTCACTTCGGACTGCTCTGTTGATTTGTAGAGCTCAAACAAATCATCAAATAGGCAAGCTATTTGTGGGAAAGATTCTGTTTGGTTTTAATTTCTTGATGCCAAAGGGAATGTCGAGAGTTTGTTGGCTTTTCAAGATACTTAGTCGAACGTGTTTTCTTTTTTTTTTTTTTGTAGGGAATTTCAGGTGTGTCCACTTTTGATGGGAGTCAACCAAGCTTACCTTTGTAGGTAATATTTATCTGAGCAGAAGCTATTTTGAAAAAGTTTTCGAGTACACTCCGTTGAGTGAAAAGCGCAGTGAATTAGAACAGATTATAGTGCTATGACATAACAAGATTTAGTATAGGTTTAATGGTCAACGTCACTTTTGTTTATACATATATACTACTGCAATTGCAGTAAAAAAAAGTTTGGCGTAAATTTAGACTGACAGCATTGCAAACAGTGTTTTATTGGAAAGGTGATACTTGTAATATTTTTTCAGATTCCGACGAACAAATAATTTTGTTTTGTATATTTGTTTGCTTTTAACTGTCAACATTTATTTTCGTTCCGAAAATATATTTATACAGAAGTATAAAGAACATTACTAGGAGTTGAATTCTCAGTTTGACATTTCCTTACGTTAGAGTGCGGTTCCATTCAGCAGTATTCAGCGAACGAATCTCGTATCAAATTTCGCTAAAACATGGAACCAAGCTCGCGAATTTGATGAAATTGAATCGTATTTAATTATTTTTTCTGAATTTGGTATATTTCCCGTAATGACAATATTATGTAGTTTCACGCTATTAAAACCCACTGTTATTACATCAGTCCTTGTCTTGAATTACCAAATTTAAATCACCACATATAATTGAGGACTTTTATTCTTTATTGTCTCGCATGAATTCTCTTCCATATTTTAAAGTTTATTGCGGGAATTGCGATTATCAACAACTGCGACACATTGAGAGTTATTCCCTTTCACGGCATTGTCTGTAACTTTCCATTAGAGTATAAAGTACATCAAGCATGTCTTAAGTTACTTTGAACGATGAGTTGTTATTTTTTTACGCGTCACACCTATAAAGATGGTAAATAAGACCAGATATTAGTAAGCAAATAAATAGAATCGTTATTAAAAGAACATGTCAACATTAGTGTTTCATCATGTGACTAAATGAACTTGATCTAATCTTTAGAGTAGGTACATATCATTTCAGGTTTAAAAAAGTGCACACTTAAAAGTAATTGAAAACAAAGATCTTAATTTTGGGCTTGCGCTTATCTTGTCACAACAGTTTAGACTTTAGGGTGTTGTATTTTTTTATAAATAGTTCGAGGGGACGTACAATTGTATCATGTATTTGAACTGCTGAATTTAAGAAGTCGTGGTTTTCGTTAGATTATTATTTTTGATTTTATTTTACACCTATAGAAACTTATGATAACTGCACCCACAACCAAAAGGTTGTCTTTTGCCAAAAAATCGGATTTCGAGAAGAGACGTCAAAGAAATTTAAATTTTTTTTAAATTCATTTAGTTATTACGTTATTACTTTCAAATATGCAAAAAGTTTTTAAAAAAAGTTTTCGTTTTAAATTGTACCATTCGACAGTTAAGAGACTGAACGAAGAAATTTGATCGAACTGCTTCTGTAGTGAATGGGAAACTAGATTTGTCGGGACTATGAATCCGAACGTGTTGGCTAAGCAACTTGTATTGTTTTTGTATTCTCGCGGTCAGCGTTACCTTTGTTTGATTTTGCAATTTTTTATATCGAAAAGGCCCTTCATACATTTAAAAAAAAATGCGATTTTCAAACAAATACATTTAAACATTTAACACGGTTGCCTATCACAACACTATTATAGTCTTATGCGAACTAATGGTTGTTAAATATCGTACGAAAACTTGAAATTACCAGAGTAGCCTTAGAAATGACACCTTTTGCTCTCACCGGCCCTTTTTTATTACTCTTCAGAATTCTGCAGCGGCCACTCTGTTTATTTTAAATTTGACTCTTCGAAATGTCAACTGAGTATGCAGGAAGGATTTTCTTGACTAGATTGGTCGGCTGCCCCTCCATAAACGTCAACTGAAAAACTATACACGTGAACACTCTGGGCCAATAAAAACTGAGACGCATCTAGTCAGACAGCTGTCAGACTTACTAAACTAGGAATCCGAACGTCCCCATTATTATATTTATCGTCTCCTGTGAGACAATTCCATTCCAACTACTGCCAAATTGAGTTCAAGTGAAATTGAGAATACGGTCACTTTAAAGACTTAAGAAGAGAGACCACTACCGATATAAACAGCTTACAAAAATGACAGCAAAATTCCCGATTTAATGAACTATGACATCGTATATTTTGTAAGATATCTCACAGATCACTCCACACGGCTCGCTGGAGTTCAGACTGCTTCTTGAAGACAAGACAAGGAAGGTAAAACGTAAAACTGGTTCGGGAAAATACTCTTCTTCCAGCTTTATAAACTACATTAAGAATGTAGAGAATCCATTAGTTTAGAATACTATCAAACATATTTCTAATTCACTTCATAAGAACATCCAATGGAGTTAACTCACATGGAATTTAAGCTAACGATTAATTGACTAATAAGACAAAAAAAAAAACTCTGCAAAACATCAAGCATAAAGTCAGAATAAACTGCACATTGAATAAATTACACGTTGAACATCATCAAACAATTGAAATTCCAAACACGTCGCACACACTTGTTGTAGGAGGAATAACCTAAAGTTGGGTATTAACTTTTTACATGAAACTCAAGAAAAAATCACAAGATATTCTAAATTCGCTCACCGCAACTGAGTACTTTTTCCGATTTTGATCAGCAGATTTATGTGTGAGTAGCACACCAAATAATGTTCTTCTTCACAGCTGTAATCAAGATCCGAAAAAAATAATTGTGGGGTTTTGTTCTTTTGTTGTTATTGGGCCTTATTAATTATTATTTTTAACCTTGACACTAAATATTTTATAATATTTTAGGTCGCAATAAGCAATTTTGTATGGAAAATTTCGCTACTGTGATTGTACATATCTTTGTGTCACAAGACTTTCGGAGGGATTTTAAATTTGAGGGATCAAATTTTTCGAGAATAGACATTTTGTTGGGTTGGGGTCGAAATTCTGGCGAGGTCAAAATTCTTTTTTCAAAATTCTGCTTTCAAAATTCAACTTTTCAAAATTCTGCTTTACAAAACTCTGCTTTACGAAATTCTGCTTTACAAAATTCTGCTTTACAAAATTCTGAAAATAAAAAAATAATTTTTGAGACAATGGTAATTTGCGCAAATTATGAAATGTGTATGGGGGGGGGGCATGCTGCCCCCCTGCAACCCCCCTGCTTGGATTTACTGTTGGCTTACGGGGTGGGTGCGAGGTTTTTTGTTTATACTTTTTGTTGAATTTTCAAATTTTTGGGCCCAAAATTCGAATTTCAGCACTCAAACTAGATAAAAATTTTCGAGATTTTAACCATTCTAGATTTTATTCGTTCTAGTAATCGTTGAAAAATATTTGTTTTCTGTAAATTCGTAAATTGGAAAAAAACAGAACTAGCAGAATTTATTTGTTTAAGATATTGCCTGTCAGAATTTTAAAAAGCAGAATTTTGAAAAGCAGAATTTTGTTAGACAGAACAGAAAAAAATCAGAATTTTGAGAAGCAGAATTTTTGTGTTAAAAAGCAGAATTTTGCAAAGCAGAATTTTGAAAGCAGAATTTCGACCCGCTCCCCATTTTGTTCTCAAAACTAAAAAAACGAGTAATCCGATTCGGAGAGTCCTTTCGAGCTTTAAAAATACATGTTTGGCTGATTCCATTTGGACTGGTCAATCATGTAAATTCGTTCAACTTTAAAAACAGGGTTACCATGGGACTATTTCTCACTTAGCCTTAAACAAGAACAATTTTTTTTAGGTTAAGACCTAAATTTTAGGAACAAGGTTCTTGACTTATTACCTTCACCTTTAACTTGCAAAATTCAGTAACTTATGCACTAACTTTTCTTATTTTCCCAAATTTGTGTACTTTGTTAAGTTGGCGCAAAAGTAGTCATCCATTTTTGGTTTTGCTTTTGTCCTAAATTTGCTTCCATTATGTCGAGAAAATGATATCGGATATCTGACCGCCGCCAGAATTAATGACCATTCGGGACCGGCTTATGGCATTTTCCATAACTATTGCCAGAACTTCCGGCCATCGCATTCTTGACGGATACTCTTTTTAAAGGCTTCAAGAGTCTGAGACTTGTTGACTTCCAAAAGACCACAAAAGAAGTCTGGAAAGGTTAAGCAAGATACACATGTTTATATGGATATTAAAGAAAACAAAAATTCAATTTCAAGTATTTGGCATCATCGGCTTTTGACATTGGCTGATCGTGTTTGTTTTTGTTGTACATCAGCTGCTTAGGCACCGACCGGTTACAGCTATATAGGTCAAACAAAACCTTAAAAATGTTCTTGTGCTTTTTCGACCACTTAAACTTGATGGTTGGATTTTATATTTAAATCTTCTGAAAAAAGAACGGAAAAAATAATTAAAGTAAATTGTTATTTTAGAAAAATTAAAGATTATTTGGCTTTTTTTTTTGATAAACTAACTTTATGATTCATAATCAACGTTTTAAGACCAAGATTGAGTTCAACCATCAAGTTTAAGTGGTCATAAAATGTAAAAGAATATTTGTAAGGTTTCGTTTTACGTATGGCTGTCTGTAACTGTCGCCTTAGTCGACGAATGACAGAATCCCTATTAGCCGATGCAATGAATGCCAAACAATTTTCTGATGCACATCTGTTTTTCTTGCAGCACTACTCTCTGCGCTGCGTCCAGAATTTCTGCACATGTGTTTTGGGCATAAGTCAGCCAATTCACACTGCGCCAACGCAATACTGACGAATTATTACAAAAAAAAAAAAAATAGAAAGAATTATTCCTTGTTCTTTAAAAGAAGGCATTCATGTGTTTTTACGTGTACTTTGTATCTCTTTACTCGACAAATGTCAAAGTAGAATTGACATTTGGCCCCATTTGCAAGAACTGTAACATTTTCTGATGAGGTGATAACTGTTGCGCAATACCTTCAGCAATCGGATTACATTGACCGTGTGGTTCTGCCTTGATAAAGGAGGCTCAATCTAGTAGCGAATTTTGTGCTATACTGACAAATGCTCCTTTGAAGGGGAACATAATTATTTGCTCTATCGCTAGTCATAGACCTAGAGAATCTGTTATTAATCACAAAATGCTATTCTGTTGAATGCAAGTGTTGCCAAAACGTACATGAATGAAACGAATTAGCCGAAATAACGAATCTGAGTTATGTAGAACCAAGCAGTCACACTAACCGCCTTTTCGGCGCTTTTATTATTATTATCATTATAACTTTGTTGTTACATAAATAAATTAAATACCAATAGAATATAGCACCAGCTTTAGGCTAATTTTTGGCGCTTTAGTAAAAGCATGTTCCTTCTCTTCATTTCGATAAATTTCACCGAAAAAATATAACTTGTGCCACCTTACAACCTCTGTTAGGAGTTGAACCAACGTCTCCCTAAAGTATGCAGCATTACCCTTAATGTGCGTTTACGATATTCTTTATTACCTGCACTGTTACCTGTTCACTGTTTAATATCGTACATTGCAACGAACAATTTCCCTAATTAAATGGAACGCTTTCTTGTAACCAGATTTTTCGAAAACCGGCTTAAATCGTTGCCACCACCCACCTAATTTGCCATCAGAGCAAAATTAATTTGTTGAAGATAATATTAAGATTAGCCTCAGACTCTGGGGTACAAATTTCAGATTTCTGGACCACACTCTCCTCTCCCCGTATAGAATTTTCCTTAATACTATACCACCTTATCGTTATCACAAACACTAAATTTAATCATTGTTTGTTATTGTTTTGTTGCAAATAATTTGCTCACAAATGCGACTATGAATAGAAGAGGGCTCGCCACTCGAGCCGACAGTGCTTGTTCACTAGTCAGTTGACATACGTTGAATAAGAAGTTTAATAGAAAAGTACTCCAGAAGGATGAGTCTCATTTTGGTTGTGCTGGCTTTGGCCATTATTTATCTTGTGCAATTCTTGCCAAGGATATCAAAGTTCTACCGTATAATTAAATTCTCAAGATCTGTGCCCGGTCCCGGACCCTTGGAATTGGTTGAAAATATCAAAAAAGGCAGTAAGTCTAAAAACGAAGAGAGTGCCTAGAGTGCAGTGTGGAGTGCGTTTCATTTATCTGTCTATAAATATATATACATATAAATAGGTGCAGGTGGATGACCTTTAAACACAGAGATTTTCCACGTGCTATGTTATCTTTGTGTAGTTACTTGAATTTACTTAGTATATGGTACAAAGGTACGAACAATAACTGTTAAAACAAATACTAGTATGTTTATCAGATTTCTTTTTGATTTTAGGTGTTGAATGCAATTTTCTTCTTGAAATCAAAGTACTTATGCTTAGTATAAGAATCAATAAAACTCATTAAAAAAAAAAATTAATAGACGCTATTCGGTTCAATGGCTTTTAGATTAACTGACGAGTTAAACAAGACATTCACACTTTGAGTGGTTTACATTGATTAAGATGTAATCTGTTCTAGTGTGTACGATTTTTTTAAACTGAATCATACCCACAAACTTAACAGACGTATATGTTTGTCCCAAGATCAAAAATATGATCGAAATGATGTAATAAATCTCAATTTAGTTAAAAATGTAAAAAAAAGTTCCTTCAAAACTTAAGGCTATATTTTTCATGTTTCAGACGCTTGAAAATCAAACTCTGAAATCTGCTGGTTTTAAGTTGCCGATAATAAAAACTATAGGAAATAGAACTCCCCCCAAATGCTGTACTCTTCATAAACGGCAAATGGGACTTAAACTTTATCGAAAAACGATTCACCATTTAAAAAAATTGAGAGTAAACCAGAGACAGATCTTACCTTGTGTGGAAAAAAATGTCCAAAGTAGCATTTCCCGCGATTTATCTATCTTGTATTTGTTGCTAAATCTCGTCAGTCGAAAATAAGCATTCTAAATAACATAGTTGCTAAAAACTACCCCAAAGGAATTCTTTTGTATGACACTCATGTTTTGATGAATGGCAAAGTCGTTTCCTTTCTTTTTGAAGCACTTTTCTACTCCCCTTTTGGAAACGGGTTCCTTTCGCAATTTGATTAAATTTGGGTAAAGTTGTCAAATGAGTTTTCGTACTAGAACAGACTCAAAAAAATTGGAAAACAATCCAGACAACAGATTGAATTGAAACAGCAAAAATTCAAGAGTCAATTTTCAAAAACACATAAAAGATCTTTAAACGGGTAATTGTTTTGCTTTATAAAAAAAAAAAACTGTCTGCCTACAGATATTTGCGTTCTAGGGTGACAGCGATTCAATCAGACGTCTGCCGTCTGCGTTATAACGATTAGAAGTGCCGAGCCTTTTGGACTTTGTCCAATAAAGTTTTAACGATAGGAGCTCACTCCAGACAATGTTGAAGATTACTGCATTTTGAACTTAGAACATCATAATAATTATTTAAAAACAAAAACAAAACCTTGGGGTGTGCCAGTTTATATATAATGTTGTCTGTAAGGCGAAAACGAAAATGTTTTCGTGTGCACGAATGATTTGGTCTATGTTACAGAAGCAAAACGTTTGTTATAATCAAAACGTTTGTTCATTTTCGCCATACAGAGATCTGACCCTGTTTTTTGTATGAGAATATTTTAAATTCACTCTAAGGTAAACCGCAATAACTTCACGCTATTAACCTGTGATATTGTTTTGCAACCCTTGCCTCCCTATAGGCGATAAGGAGGCTCTTCAAGGCTCCAAGGTACAAGTCGTTTGCACTTTGTCCCTATGTGCGGAACAAAATGACAAAGGCGATTGTGCATGTTTTCGTTACTCGAGAAATATCGTTCCGTATAAATTTGTAATTGACATATTATAGCACACCGATTTTTCTAGTGAACTATATTTTAAAGAGCAATGACAGCGAAAGTCCGAAAGAAATCATACACGATTTTCATTGTCTGATTTGTGAGTTTGACCGACAAATTCTGTTGCCGTGTAAAGTTGGCCTTACACTCCCACACTTTTTCTGATAAAGACGGAACAGTGTTTTGAGATTTTAATTTAACACATAAAAAAATAATATAATGTAATTATAAAAAATTAGATCACGTGATGACATTTTGAATAATTTCGTAGATTGATTAGAATTTTATTGTATAAGGTATCGCGAAAGTAATTGTAGTAAGCACTCACTAGGTAGTACTAAAAAGGTTTTTAGATGAGGTAATTGCTCTCTTCAATTTAGCAAATTAACTGATCAATACTTAGATAAGTGTAAAAAGCATCAATATTATTTAACGTATTTAATCGTAGTTAAGACTTTTCACAAACGCCATGGGACACATGCTCTTCCTGCTTTAATATATTTTTCCATAAATAAGACCAGTTAAAAATCATAATGAAGTTATAAAAGTAGATATTTTTTTTTGTCACCTAAAGTGATTTTATAACGCTATAATGGGATCAACTGGTTTATAATCAAGCTAGCCTGATAAATAAATATTTCAAATTAAAAAAAATATATAAGAGCAATAGTAATAAAAAAAAAATTCCACATGTAAAATAATATCAGGAGGTCTTACCGCAACCAAAAGTTGATTCACATTTCACTTTACTGTTTTTAGAGATCCTCTACTGGCTGAATGAATTGCGCGGTCGCTATGGCCCAATATTCCGTATTTGGTTTGGCAAGGATCTTATCATCTTCTTCAGCGACCCCGAAGATGTTAAAAACATTCTTGGCAGCAATCGAATGCTTTACAAGTCGCATAGCTACAAAGTGGTTGAACCATGGCTGGGTAAAGGTCTGCTCACCAGCGGTGGTGAATTGTGGCACAGCAGGAGGAAGATGCTGACACCAGCCTTCCATTTTAAAATGTTGGGCGAGTTCAAGCCCTCAATGGAGGAAAACGGCAACATTTTGGTCAACAAACTGTCGGAGAAGGCCAACGGCGAGGCATTCGATATTTATCCTTACGTTACATTATTGGCTTTGGACATTATTTGTGAGACTGCCATGGGTATCAAGAAGAACGCTCAATTGCAAAGTAAATCGGAATATGTCACCGCTGTACAGGAGTAGGTGAAAGTTTAAGTATTGTGTTGGTAAACGTTATATATTCTTTGCACTTGCAGTATGTGTCGCATCTCACATCAGCAGTCATTTTCACTGTGGAAGAGGTTTTCGTTTCTATTCAATTTGACCGCAGAGTCTAAGGATCGAATTCGTTCCTTGTCGATTCTTCACAGCGAGACCAGGAGGGTCATTGAGTTGCGCCGGAAGACTTTGAAGGAATCGAATGTGCTCAGCTTGGCTGATGCTGGTAGGTAGCAACTATTATGTAAGATACGGGGATTTTTTGAACAACACTTTTCGTTGACTTTCCTTCAGAGAAAATCGATGACGTTGGCGTCAAGAGAAGATTGGCTTTCTTGGATATCTTGTTGCTCGCCCAGATGGAAGGAGCCGACTTGACTGATAATGACATACGCGAGGAAGTAGACACCTTCATGTTTGAGGGTCATGACACAACAAGTTCTGCAGTCTCGTTTGCAATCTACCTCCTGTCGCAACATCCAGCGGAACAACAAAAAGCCTACGAAGAATCTGTAGCCTGTGAGGGTCAGGAGAAAGAAACCATGAAGTACTTAGAAGCTGTGATAAAAGAGACTCTGCGTCTCTATCCGTCGGTGCCATTCTACAGTCGCATGGCGACTGAAGATGTTCAAATTGGAAAGACTGTCGTGCCGAAGGGTGTCAGTATTTCTGCGCTGGCCTATATGGTGCATCGCGACGAGAAGCATTTTCCTGAACCAGAGAGATTCAATCCGGACCGGTTTTTACTTGAGGAAAAGAGCATGCATCCGTATTCGTTTATTGCCTTCAGTGCTGGTCCAAGAAATTGTCTTGGTAAGAGATGATTAAGTTTGTCCATTGTTGGGATTGTTTTTTCTAAAATCGTTGTTTTATTTATAGGACAAAAGTTCGCAATGTTAGAGCTGAAATGTACTCTTGCCAAGCTGTTGAGGAACTTCGAGCTATTGCCAGTAGACGGATTCACACCTTTGCCATTAGCTGAAATCGTGATGAAGAGTAAAAATGGCATTCAAGTTAGACTGAGGAAGAGGCAATGAATAGGGAGATTAATACAATTGTGAATAAATTAGGATAGCATTATGCACTACTTGTTTCGTATAAGAGAAACTTAAGCCAACATAATAGAAAATATTCTTTCGAATAAATAAAATAAATTATGTATTACTTTGAGTAACCGAATGTTGGTGATTCTTTATGAGTGCAAGGATTTGTCAAGTGTCAAGCACCGAGTAGATCTCGTAAGCTAAGCAGCAGGTTATTGTGAAAAATTCGAACAGGATTTTTATAGAAGTTTAATTTTATTATTGCCAGTGCAATTTTCGGAGCTATGAGGCAACTGATAATAATCCATTATAGGCACTTAAACCTATATCTGAAAGCCACAAATTATCCGATATTTGTATTTTTGTTGAAATCTAAACTGAATTGTTGTTATGGACTTCGATGTTTTATTGTTCTTTCCATATACAACATTTTTCACTCTTTTGTACAACTGCTGACAGCAACAAATCAAGGAGACATTTTCTTTAAAAACGTTTTTTTTTAAGAATTTCTTTGAAGACAAACTTATTTTATGTCCTATAGCAAAGCGACCCCAATTGAAACAAAAAAAAAATTGGCAAACTTGAACTGCAAGTAATGTGTCAAGGTGTCTACTCGTAGTAAAATGTTGCTATAGTAGGCTTCCTACAGTTTGTTGTCAATAACTCAATAGATGTGTTTTATTGAGCTTCAGTCTCAGCAAATCAAATTAAAGTAGGATTTTCTGCACGCAAAAGAAACTGTGTATTACAACAACTACTGTGAGTCCTCGGAGTGTAAAGTAGAGCGTAGCAGTTGCAATTGCGTGCCGACAATCATACTTTACTTTGTTTTGCAGAGATCGAAGCTAAAAAAAAGGGCTAATGTTCACATAACGCTGCATTTCTCTGTTGTGCTTCAAGCTTAGCTGCTCGAGCTAAATTTTAGCTCCCATACAAAATTCTCTCCAAAATTTAGCTGAGCTGAATTTAATCGAATCCCTGAGTGTGCTTGTTTAATTAAAGTTGCCATTATAATCATCACTTCCCTCCAAAATATGGCATTTGAATCGTTTCCATCTATTCAGAAGATGGTTCCAAAACGCTCATGTTCTGAATGTTGTTGCTTATAGCTAGTATGATTACGGGCCTAGATAACTTATAAGTTACTTTCCCGACGATTCTGAATCCGATAAAAAGCGAAAGTATATAAATACATTCAGCTGACCTTAACATGCAATAGAAGGAAAAAAAAAAATCTAAAAGGTTATTAGCGTTATCTGCTACATTCTACCTGTGTGAGGTAACGTTTTCTTCAATGCATAACATAAATACTAAGTCCAGAAACTAATAATAATAATAGTTGTCGCAACAGGTCTGTAGGGACCCAGGGCCTAGCTTCTCGCAACCATTCGTTTTGTGTGAGTTTTGAATTTTTTGGAACGAATGGAAGGGATCTACAATTTTATGCCGGTTCCAAACGGGCCGATTGAGAAGCTCTTTCATGACAGTTATACTCTCGGATGTTTGTCAGACGTTCGCGAGAGGTGGCGCAGTGAAAAAAACCCTAAGTTGGAATTTGGGTTTTTGCGGGATTCGAACCTGGACCCCTCGCTTAGTAGTCAAACACACTAACCATTAAGTCCAGAAACTGGAAGACGATTTAATTGTAAACGTTTCCAAAGTAACTCCACGATTTGACAATGTCAATAAAAGACAAGTCCGCCAGTCTCATTAATAAACATAACATAACAAGAAATAAAAATAGTTTTCCATGTTTTTATTTTTCATTTTGAAGTTCGCGACCCCCTAACATTTCACCCATACTTTGGAAAACGCTGGTATAGAACAATTCAGAAATATTTTTTGCCAAAGTGCACGCGTTCTCCGAACTCATACACATGTTTTCTTTTTGTACCGCCGGGATAACTAAAGAGCCAGTATTGATTTCATTGGATCATTTTTGGAGGTTCGTCTACCATCAAAAGAATAACCCGTTCTGTCATTTGTAAACAATCATTTGCCTGAAGACTGATAGAAAGAAGTTAGACAATGCTAAAATTTGAAACCTAGGTAGATCTATTAAAAAATCAAAATGGAACGAAGTATAACTCTTAAAAAATTGAAAATTGTATTTTTATAGGGCACGTACGAATTTTTCTCACACCGCTCTTACCACAAGGAATTCAAAGAGAATTTGAAAATTCCATCTCAGACATTAGAATGCATAATATTGTTTTCCAACAAGTGTTCACTAGCTGGTTTTTATTCATGAAAATTCGAACGAAAGTGTAAACTTCCCAGTTCCCACAACTTAGTAGCACTTCCCGAAGCTAAAGTAACATAATTTAAGTTTTTATTAAAGTAAAATATGATCCGACGTAACCTTTTTTCTGTCTATATTCTGCAAATTCTATTTGTCTACTAGAGGGTGTGCCAAAATGTTTGCATAACTTAAATTTGCCAGAAAAAATAATTGAGCACTACGCGAAAGAAACCGTGTATTCATCGTTGAACAATATTACAAAAATAATAAAAGTTTAGCTGCCATTTGGCTCGATTCAACAACTTCGACAAGAATTGAAAATTTCAAGAAACTCGCGAAAGATCTATGTCTCCTTGCTTACAAGGATCAATTGACACACAAGTACAAAAGCCTGATGACCATATTTCCCTAACGGGAATACTCCTAGTATTACCTATACGAAAGGTTTTGCAAAAGGACATTTGATTCAAACATTAGGACGTATAAAAATGTATGTCCCTGTTTATTAAATGTATGTATGTATGTACCCTATTCCTTACACAGGGATTCGGTATTCCGAAACATGCCACATATTTATCACAAAGAAATATGAGCTCCCCTACAAAAACACACTAAGCTTAAAGTTTAATTTTATTTAAAGTTTTTTATTTTTAACAGAAATACAGATTTATTAATCAATGCTCTTTTTAACTCTCTAACTATGAATATTTGCCATTTCATTACACATAATACTAAACAGACTAACTTAATTAGAACGCAAATAATTTATTTATTTATAGGTATTTCTCTCTGCCAATTTAGTTATTTCATTCCGTCATTCCATTCGAAACTTAGATTTTAGGATTCTAAGTACAAAATACACATTTACACATTTATAATACAAAAAAGAAAAAAATTTGTTATCTCTCTATACACATTTAATTATTCAACAAATGGAATTAATTTTTATTAATAGGAATACTTCCCGTCGATTGCTGATTTGCTTCGTCCACACAAATATGTTTGCTTTTCCCAATCCTTACCATTAAGATTTGTATTTATTTAATTAAACATTTAGTAGTAGTAAAATTAATTTCTTCTTTTCTGTTAAGATTAAATTTAGTTATTGTTCATCAATTTTTTAAAGTGTTTTTGTGTCCATCACTTTCAGATATACAAAAAATATAGACAAGACAAGACAACATTGCAAATTATGATTTTCCGATTTTCTTTTTAGTTAACTTTAACTGTAGTATTTTCGATAATATAGATTTGCTAACAATTTTTAAATTATCTTGGGTAATTCTTTCTAAAAAATTTGTTCGTTTAATATGTAACACTGATATTGCAATTTACGTCTCTTCGTGTTTTAAAACGCTTTAAGGTAGGTATAGGAGACACGAATTTTTTTTAAAGCTTTTGGAGAAAACTAGGTATTGAAGCGATCGAGATCTGATTTTTCTTTTTACACATTTCCTGAAATTTATTGGTTGAACAAGAAAACACCGGCTAATATTAGGATCCAAGTAAATTTATAGCCATGGTAGGCAGTAAGAGTTGCAAACGGGATTGTCCGATCGCAACTGAAAGATCGAGTCCCTTTGTCAGTGTTTCCGATTGGAAAATGGTGATCCATGTCCATTCCCAGAGCTGCCCCATGCACCCATACCTCCACCACCGCCCCCGCCACCGCCTCCATTGTTGCTGGCCCTTCCACCGCTTGTCGTGCTGTTAACAGAGCTCTGTCGACTAACTGAACTTCTTCGCTGAGGGATGACAAAAGCGGGTGGTGGCTGTGGAGTATATTGCGGTGGAATGGAATTAGCCGAAGCCTGACGAACTAAGGTCCGACTAGGGTTTGCCGATGGCACCTGAACGGAGCCACACCGAGACATTGTTCCCGACCTAGGAGGAATTGCGGGAGGAGGTCCCGCCGGTGGACCGTTGCCACCACCACGGGCTTTGCCTGACTCCACTGATGACTGCGACGGAACTCTCGGTGGCAGCTGTGGAAGGTTCTTCGAGTTCGGCGAAATGGGACTTCTCGAGGGTAGATGGGTGGGACGCTGTTGGCCGCCATTACCCCCGGTCGATGTGGCATGCTTCGATTGCGGCTGCACTGTTGAGGTGGTGATAGTCGGCTTCTGAGGTGGCACACTGTGCTTGATGGTGACCGTCTGAAGCTTACTAGCCGGCTGCTGAGGTAATGGTTGTTGATGACTTGGCTTCGGTGATAGTTGTGGTCGGGGCTGCCCGCCCTGCTGCTGTTGCTGTGAGTGTATGTCCTGAATCTGCGGTGTGATGACGACTGGGTTCTTTTTCTGATCGTGACCAGCGGCCACGTAGGAAAAGACACAAAGTACCGAGTAACAAATTTGATCGGCCTTAAAAGTAGAAAAGAGAAAGGTATAGTTACTCAGTATCTTTTCAAGTGTAAACAAATCCACTAGAGGATTCCGAAGCAAAAAGCCATTCAACACTTACATTAGGGCTTAGAATTTTTATTTTATTTTTGAAGATTATACAACAAACAGAAACAAAGGCGGAAGAAGTATATGTGTGGTGTTTTTATTTATAGAGTAAACTATAATTTTGGATAAATTAAACAATTAGATAGCTGCATGCAGATATACGTTATACACAAGGATGTAGCTTTGAAATCACATTTGAGTTGCTCTTTTAGGCTAGCATTTCATCATTTCTTTGGTGAGATTCATCTATTTCGTTGGCCTTTTGTGGGTTTTCCATAAGCTTTCTAGCCAAGTTTATTGAAAACAGTCTGTGCAGGCATAGGGCGGCCTCTGATGCCTTTATTGGCAATGCGCAGTTTGTATAGTTGGTTTTGTGGATTTGGTTTAGTTTTAGACAACAACAACACATTAAAGTAAACAAAAAAAATAAATTTCAGAAAATAAAAAAATAATTGATTTCTCTTCTAAAGCTAAAATTAAAAAAAAAAATTAATACAACTTTTGACTATGGAATTATAGAACGGAAATTTGGAAAAAATTAAAATTATCATTAACTGGAAAGTTATCTATATAATCAGTTGAAAATAAAAAATCGTGCAATAATTTTGAAAAGGAAAACGGTTTAATAAAGCGAACCGAATAAGTTGAGCAACAACTTTGTATTGAAGCTACTACCACAATTTTTGAGAAACAACATTTTTTAGCCAATCGAATGCAGACTTACCATCGAAGATTTGTACTTTCGCTGAATGAGTTGTCGTGTTTTTGGATCTGTAACGAGGGAGGAGAAAAAGAAATTGAAATCATGGTACTCCAAAACTCAAGTGACGGCTGGATTCACTAGAAAGTCATTGCATGTAGGTATAAGATCTTAAAAATACATCATTAGAAAGAAAAAATAAGGAGATAGTCGCATATGAAAAAATGGCTTTAAGGAAACACATTCAGTGGGGTGATGCTAAAAAGAAATAAGTCCGTAAGATTGACTACCGCACTAATCTAATTTCCACCGAAGTTTTACCTCCCGCGATATAAGTATTAGTTTGATGGAACAATAGGTATATGGGAGATAATTGCAGCCCTGTAGGTTTTTCGTTTTTAGTTTATGGGTCAATAAGTAAAGAAATCGTTATTTTCGTTACCTTTTTCAAAATATTAAACATTCCAAATTAGTTTGAAATCAACCTTTGTACTTTGAGCTTCGCATCTTTTGAATAGATAAGATGACGCTCTTTTGTTTACACGTTACTGTGGTAATGAATCTCTTCCCAAAAAATCTCGCTATTTTGCTACTTGACAGCAGCACGGGCTTCTTTGCTAATCCACTGCAAAGCAGTAGCGCCTGTGCTGTTTAGGAACATATTTTCTCGCAGAAGTACAGTCCACGACGGATATAAGAAACCTCTAAAATACCAAAAAAAAAAATTCTTTATGCGAAGACTTATACAGGAAACAAACTCTAAGGTGTTTCCACATGCGTTTCTTATAAGCGAATTGTTCTTATACGAGTGTTTCCTGAATTCTTCATGGACTGTATAATGAAAATGACATTTCACTAGCAGTCCATATTTATTATGTCTATGAGCCTTGCGACTGCGATCAATGAAGGCCAACAAACAATATAAAAATGCTGTCAAACTTCTGTCTGAAGAATGTAGAAACGTCCGCAATATAGTTCAATAAGTTGGAGCGGTCATTTAATTGCATTGCAATATGGTGCTGCCAAAATTAAAAAAAAAAATGTTTATACTCACTATATTCCTCTAGTACGAATATTCCACCTTTTTGGGTAAAGCACTTTCGAATGTGATCCAATCGGACGAAAAACTGAAATTAGTATACATAGGCAATCGTTAATATTTTATTTAGTTCATAGAAACAGTTAAAGAATCAACAAGTGGCATAAAAATAATAATAGTGGATGTAGTTTACTCGTTTCTTTTGAAAATAAATCGTGTCATGTGATAAAAGTTTGTTGGTTGTTGTTCGAATTTATACTTTTTTCAATTGATTGTGTGCAATATTTTCCAACAGTTTGTGTCAACGTTCGTTTCTTCTTTTCTGTGGTTTACAATCATAATATCAACACATGCAAGTACAAAGCTAAACTCTGTCGACTTCAAAAATATACAAAAAAAAAAAAACAGTACTCTAGATACAAGCATTTTCGAAAGCGCAAATATTCAAAGCACACACCTAAAAATAGCTGTGCAATATTTTTTTCATTTATAACTACAAAATATAATACGCTTTCTAAGCGCTAAACATAAATCCGGAAACAAAATATTACTAAGCAAAGCAAGCAAGTTTACCACGAACAAAAACAAAAAAGAGAAACAAATTTCTAATTAGCACTTGTGAGATGGTCTTAAATTTTAGAGAAATTAAAATCGATCGAAAATGAAATCGTTGAAATTTCACTAGAGTTTTATTTAATCTCAAGAATGAAATATTTAAATATTGTTTTTATTTTTTAAGACTAGCCTATTGTTGACCTACTGGAAACTAAAAAAAAAAAAGAAAAATACAAATTTATATTCAAAGCAAAATAATATAGTCTTCGGTGTAACTTTTTAATAACATGCTACTTAAATTTTAAATTCACTATAAAAGAAAAATCAATAGGGATATAATCAAAGAAAACTTTGGTTTTGTTTCCAAACTTAGTTTTTATTTTAATTTACAGGAGTGAGAACTTTTTTTTTTTTTTTAATGCAATGAAAGAATTTGTTTATACATTTTTTGTTTGTGAACTAAAAAACAACAAAAAAGAAAACTCTTGGACAGTGGTTAGGTGAAGTGGGCAAACTTTTTTTACTTAGTTGTTGTTTTTATTTATTCAACAAGTTCTTGTTTTAAATAAATATATGGAACTACATTCTACTTGCCTTAAAACTGTTGCTATACAAATAAATTCTACACAAGCAGAAAAACAATAACAATTCGGTTTTTGCTTAGGTTTCTTTTCCAAATTTATGGTTTATTGCATTTGAAAGCAATGTAACATTTAATTCTACGAGTGTTTGTGTATATTTTTTTTTTTCGCAATGATTATTGTTTTTTGTTATATAACTAATTTTTTGTAAACACCCACAAAAATCTAGTAAGTAAAACTAAATTCAAAGTAAGTTTGACTTAAGGAACAAAAACCAAAATAATATATACTTTCGTGTTAATGCTGAAGAGAAACATTTAAACAAATTGTTTTGACAATTTTTGTGATAGTGGTACTGAGTTCAAATTATACACAAAAGTTTGAGCTGAATGTTTGTGAAAAAGTAAAAAGAAAAACATACAAAAAGAAAAAAACGAGGAATTTTGTTTTATACATTTATAATTGTTGTACAATGAGGTGGTAAGAGTCTCTTGTGTGTGACTGGTGGTGAATAAATAAATTTGTTATTCAAACGAAAAAAAAAACAAAAATCAAACAGTAATTGTGAATTTTTATTTGTTTTGTTTAAACAATTTTTTTTTTTGTAATTGGATTTAACAGAACAAAAAAAATTGAATTGAAATAGTACCTCGAAATCCTTTTTTAGATTTGTTTCAAAAAAATTGGTCACACGCAGTGTTTGCAGGAGTGCAAACGATTTTATGCGCAGATTGTAGAAGCGGTAGATAGTAGTTTGTGGTAGTAGTAGTAGAAGACCAATCCAAAAGGAAGCGGCAGCGATCCGCAAAAATAATTATATACAATTTTTGGTTGTTTTAGTTTTGTATTTTGTGTAAAGTTTTTTTCTTATGTCTTCTATTTTATTTTTGTTTTTAAATCAAAAACAAAGAATATAAAATCAACCTATGTTTTGCAACTTATCTTAAACAATTTTGGATGATACAAAATTAGGTAAAAATTGTATGAACATATTTCGATGGAGGTATGGAAGAAAAGACGAAAAAGATATGACAACGAAAATAGAAAAGAAAAAAAAATGAAAACAAAGTTTGATAAAATTTCCTATTTTTTTCGAAATTAATTAGCGAATGTACACAAGGACCATCTCAAAAGTTACCAATTAAGAATTTCGATTTTGAATTCAAATTGAATATTGAGAAATAACAAAAAATCAAAAAGAAGAGTAAATAAAATTTATTGATAAAAAACATTTAAGTAAATTTTAACACAAAAAGTATTATATCGAGATATTGAGAAGAAAAAAACCGATTATATATTTAGTTTGAAATATATTTACATATATGTATAAGTAAATTGCCGAAAGGAAAATAAAATTTATATATACGCGTTTGCAATACCACTCATCTGAATTTTAGAAAACTTCTGTTATTTTCTTTATAAATTAAACGAAAAAGATTTCTGATTTATATACGAGTATTCGGTATATATTCTTTCTTATTTTTTAAACCGGTTTACGGTTATTTAGATAAATTAATAAGAAATAAGAAATCAAGTATATATATGACAGGGAAATCTTAATAAAATAATCAATATATATTTATGTATTTTATTATACGGTATTTGTTCATATATCAAATATAAATAAATATATATAGCATTCAGTACATTCACTAGCATATTTATTTTAAAAAAATGTATCTGTATAAAGAATATGTGTTTGAGTAGGTATATGTGGCAGTAATTACATATATGTGTGTAAATAAAAAGTCTAATTACGAAAGAAAAAATCAATAATAAGTAGAGTAAAATATTATTTCAAATCCATTGCTGTAGTTTGGCTTTCCAATGACACAATGTCATTTTATCGGCCGTTCGTGCTTTTTTGAATAAACCTGTAACTTACCGGGAAAATATAATTAGATAGCGAGAATTGAAACCATCTCTTCAACCTATACAAATTTTGTACCACCCTATTAAGATATTAGGGGAGTAGTGGGTCAAAATAATACTACACACTCGCCTGTCATTGCAACAGCCTAGGCAATAGTAAAACGAAACCGTAAAAAATTGACCACTTAACCCTAATGGTTGAACTCAATCTTGGTCTTAAAATGTTGCTTATGAATTAAAAGGTTAGTTTATAAACAAAGGAGCAAATAATTTTAAATTTTTTTTAGAAAAATAATTTATAAATTTTTCTGTACGAAAAACTTTTTCGACTACTTCTCAGTCAGTTCCACGATAAAAAAAAAAACAAATCATTCCGATGAATTATTTAATTTCTTTACTGTGACATCTGTCAGAATTTTTTTTCTAATGGAATCCAATCAGCGGTGGTTGATTTGCTGTAATTATTTTCGTAGGGAAACATTTTTTTGGCAGAATTTCCGCTACCTTACTTTTGTCTTGCTGAGATCGAAGCTCAAAAAAATAGACAATAGATATTCGCGAGTTACCCACATCCAACTGTCAGTTTGCATTTAAAGTTAATAAACTGTCACGAAGCAAATGAAGTTCAAATTTATGTATGTTTCAATTTTTACTTGAATACAAGTTTAGTAAACATAAACATGTGGCTAAAGCCAGAACCACATTTGTAACATGTGGTGTGGTGTGTCGTTGTGCTGTGGTTTCTTTTAAATGAATTCAAATATTGTTTGTTTTGCTTTTTTTCGATTTCCTAGTTCATGTCTACTCGTTCTTTCACATAGGCATTTACAGATAGTATATTTGTCTCGTTTTATTACGTCAAAGAGCGTTGTGGCGCAATCGGAACAGGGACGATTTCGACACAACGTATACCAAATACGTTTCTATGCGTGTGAGATCTTTTGGAGTGACAGCGGCACACCATTTCACAAATACACAACACGTTAAAAGTGTGATTGCGGCTCTAGTTAAAGTGACAAGTGGATGGTTTGTATTTCTATAATATAGTGTCAGGTCATTGAGGAGATATTGAATTATTTTTTATTCAATCATTTTCTGAATGCCAGCAATCGTTAAATCAAAGCGCGCTAGAAACCGACAGTTGCAAATTAAACAATTTTTTTCGCTTGAATAATATTCCAGAATGGATGATTTACGATTACGATCGATTGATTTCGTTACCCTAAAAGTAAAATACTCTTTCGTAAACTATGGCGGCAAAATGCCAAAACATATATTTTTGCAACAACATTTTTGGGTGATAATAGGTACCTACATCCGAACTTTGACAGTTGATACCGGCCATATTGTTAAAGCTATTTCTGTCAAATTGAATGTATTAATCAAAATCACCATGGACGGACATTGCTTTTAACGAAAAGTGGAAATGGGAAAATTGTTTTATTAAAACGGGTGTTCTGTTGCTATAACGTTCGCACATTTTACATTGAGGCCCATTTAGGGATGAATGGGTACGTCAACAAACTAAATTATGGAATTTGTGACGGAACTCATCCACTGTTTGGTCATCCATCCATATTTCTTTGAGAACGGCGAGCACTACGGTTATGGTTACCAACTCCTTTTGGACACCAACAAGTGGTTCAACAGGACGGCGCTGAGTGCCACAAAGCTCACGCCACATTAAAAATTCTGCACTAGCGAATCGAGGGCATGGTCATCTCACCGAGATCGTGCAAATTGACTTTTACTTGTGCGAATAAGCCATGAACCACAGCGGCGCTAAAAGACAACACAACAAATGCTATCGGTCAAACTCAGCCTGATTTATGCGCTTAATGAAAGACACTTTAGTTCTCCGATCTAATTCGAAAACTAGAATGCAAGCTAACCGGTGAACTCTCGGCCTCGATCGGCAAATCGTCGAAATCCGCGATTTTTTCCACTTTACTCTTACTGATAAAAACATGGTCAAGTCAAATATAATAAAATTCCCTGTCCGTAATCACCCAAATAATTTAATAGCAAGTTCCCAAAACTTAAACTGAAATTATAACTATTTATGCGCACCTACTGTACAGATTTGAGTTTAGTGAATGTGCATTTTACACTCTTTTTCTGTTACATAAAAACATTATTTTTAAAGCATTACCTTCTTAATAACATTATGCCAATTGTTTTTGTGTATGTTCATACAAATTTTAAATCAAAATAAAATAATCCAACTGAAGAAAGACAGATGAAAAAACTAAAAAAACAAAAAATGTATTATGTTATTAGAACTAAAACTATAACTTCATGCGAATTATGCAGTATGACTTGGTTAAATATTTGTAAGTACAAATTATTAGAAAATAAAATAGTATAAGGATAAAGTATAGTTGGTATAGATATTTATATTAAAATGATGAATATTCACTGATAATTATTGTAAACAGTAAAACAAATATGGCCACGTATGCTTTTGAAAATAAAATCGATGACAAGTAGAGTGGTTTTGCATTGAAAAATAAACTGTTAAATTTATATCATATATTAAAGGCGACAGAAATGTACGAAAGTAGACTGTTATATATGTATATTATTTTTTATACAAACATAAAGAAATAAAAATGATTTAAAAAATAGGTGGCGAATATTTTTCTTAACATTTACAAAAAGAGACATTAAGTCGCAAATTTAATATTAAACAAAATATATCATATGCCTTAGAATTAAATTAATTTGATTATTGAATTTTTTTTATAATTTGTTTTTATTCAAAAAATCATTGAGAAGGTCCTTGCTATTTGCATGTATTTTTTTTTTTTCTATTTTAAACTAAAAAGAAAAAAAATATTTTTTCGTGTTTCAGCGATAAAAAAATGTTGGATGGGGAAAGGTTTTACGCAATAAACTCACGTAGCCATACGATTCTTAAAATATGTATATTTATACACACTTTCAATAAACAGCAACAATAATTATTAAAACAAAAATAAATAAATAACGTAATTACTGTTGCTTTGAGATAAAAACACAATTTTAGTTAAATTTAGTTGTTAAGTAAGACAATGTGAATTTTTCTTACCTTACTGTTCGCAAATAACAAACCAACACCCTCAAGGCAGACCTGTAGGAGACCACCTTCGCCAGAGTTCATATCTTGCACTGGGAACTCCCCACCAAGTTCAGGTACATTCGTTGGAGTGCCACCACGTTCCATGGCCTCTTTGATGCAGTTGTACAACTCCTTGCACTAAAATTCATCTTTAGTTCATTAAACTGATTTGCAAGTATTTCTGTGCTATATACTGACCTTTCTAGTGTAGTATTTGTGCAACTGCGTTTGACCGCCATTGCGTCGCCAGAGGCAAAGAACTTTTGTCTTTGGCGAGAAAGTCATATTGACCAGTCGCTCATACCACCATCGTTCGACAATTGTTCCGTTTACCGATCTCAGAACCAAACCGTCGTCGCGGACTTCCATAAATCGTAATGGACTCGTGGCATCCACACCCTGGTGGACAGTGAAGCTCTGTCGATTTAATAGCCTTGAGCCCAGTGGCTTCAAATCAATGTCATTGCCATTCTAGGAAAATGCAAATTATAAAAGTTGCAGACATATTTTGACAACTTTCACTAACCAAATTATTGATTTGATCGACTAAGTTGTGAACTTCCTGTGAGTACACCAAACCAATGTGACTTTTGCCCAGCAAACGACGGATTTTCCTCTTGATCTCTTCTTTATTTACATTCAACATGACTAGGATGGCTGTCAAATTGTAGAGCATCGTTGAAAGTAGCCTGTCCTCATCGTGCTCTAATCTTTTTCTCTCAGAATCACTGAGAGATTTGTACCGCTCCATCATTTCGCCAGGTCCCTGTTAACAATAAACTGATCATGACCGATTGTGAGGATTAGAATGGAAATACCTGGTCCATTCCGATCATATCACGCTCTTGGCTCACAGCGTCCAAAAATGCGTCCTCCCAAAATTGCATTTGATTCCACAGCATTAGTCGGTCCTTTCCAAGTAGGCCTTCGAACAGGTACACTCTTGGACTATCGGGTGATGGTGATGATGAGGTGTTAATTAGATGACCACCAGTGTAGCGGAAGCCGGCGCTTAGAGTTGATTTACCAGACCATAAGTTGCCACTTTTCTTCGAGTCCTTACAGATGTTCGTCTACGAAAGTGTAAATAAATATTAAGAACGTGTATTTGATAAGAAGAAAGCTAGTTTTATTTGGTGAGTTAATACAGTAGAATCGGCAGAAAGGAGAAACAAATTGTTTAATGCAGATTTTAGACAGAGTGCAACTTTTCAAAAGAGTACGTTTGCAATTGAAGTACCTAAGGAGCTTAAATCAGCAAAATTTACAGTAAATAGTATAAATTAATACAATTCCCAAATGAAAATTTTAAGGAGCCAGCGAAAAGTTCGAGTGTCCAAATCGGAGATAAATAGCCAGTGCTGGTAACACTGCTAATTGTGTAGCAGCTGATGGAACTCTCCACAAATTATTTTCCGCTGCCTTTCCGCTGATGTTTCACTTTCGCTGTCCATTTGGAGACCACCGGAAAATTTCGTTTCGCGCATCTGTATACAATGCTTAAGCAACCCATTGCAAACAAGTTCCATTTCCAATTGGAGACTTGAATCTGTCGAATAAGTCGAGAGTTAAGTGAGCTAATTCAAGAATCAGCCAAAACAAACGGAATAAACTAGAAACTTATCGATAGATGGCATAGCGTACCTATATAAAAGCCAGATTTGAGAACAGGGACAGACAGTTGATTTTTAAACAGTGATTGGGCAAGTTCGAAATAGTAATACAGTGAATTAAGTGTTTGGTTTAAATCGTTTAAGAATCGTTTAAAGTGATATTGTTGTGGTATTCAATAAGACAATTATCAGAATAATCCACAAAAGTGTACTAAAAGTGATTCTATAAGAAAATTTCAACAGAATAGTGTTTTATCCTATTCGAATCCCAGCTCGAATGCAACAGTACTATGGAGGGACTTGTAAAGAGAACGTTTTAAACAATTTTGTAAACGAATATCTCCCTTGTTCAAGCATTTTAAAATAGATATGGCTGGTTTATGGCTCCGCGGAATAAAAACTTTAATCCATCACGAAACGTTAAGTTTTGCAGTTCATGGAGATGAGTGCCAGTAATTTAGGGAGTGTGTAATTTTGTGGTTGGTGCTTGTTCTGTAAAGACGTTCGCGTTCAATTTAATAGCGAATAATACACTTCAAAATGAGTGCACACTTTCAGGGCTAAGTGATTGGTCGGCGATTGAAAGCATACATCCCAGGGGCAGTTTCTTATACAGTTGCAAAATATTTTCTAAATGCGTTTATTTATATCAGAGACAATACTGAGACCCCAAACTCCGGCTGATTATCCGTTACTTGCCTACAAGCTATATATGATCATGGGGTGGCAAACGTTAGGCGCGCTAGTATTGTTACATAGAAAATCGTATTGACAAATGTCACGAAACTTCAATAACTCCGGCTCACTAACACACTCGCCACTTACGCTATGGGCAAAGTTGCTGGCAGCGTTTATATAATTTTATCCGTTAAGTATGCTTAGTATGCTGCTCGCGCTTAAATTAAGCCCCAATACAAAAAAGTCTCCAAAGATAAAATTAAGAAAAACAGTTACGCCAAGCAGTACGTAGTTCAAGCTCAATTTGTTAGACACTGTGTTGCGTTCAAAAACGCTCCAAAAAAAAGTGTGGTCGTCTCCCACCTTTCCACCTCCCGACCCCTTCCTTGTTTTTGACCATTTCGTCCTCCCGCTATTCTCTTGAGGAAGTGGCATAGCCGATCTTGTTGGGTATATTCATATACCCAACGATCTTGCTTTCCATGACCCTCGGGAGGATAGCAAAAGCAGGTACCCCAACAGCCCAATTGGACGGGCAGGGACGGACGGTCCTAAGAAGGAGAGAGAGAGAGAGAGAGATAGAGTTTTCTCTAAATAAAACACAAAGCATCACGGGTGGACAAAACAACCAAACAGTATACCAAAATGGCCAACGAGAGACCCAATGCCTCAAAACACACAAGTACATCTGTGTCGACGAAAACATAACATTGAAGACAAAATAACGAGATACAAACCCAACAAAGTCGTCCTCCCAAACATACGAAACACAACAGAGCCACATCAAACAAAATCTAACCACAAACTCTAGACAATACGAAAATACAAAAATGCAACTGGAAATACGAGATGTCCACCCCAACGTTACCGAAAACAGCACCCAGTGGCTAAGAGCCCCAACATAAAGAACATAGATGTAAGAAATGGCACACTATAGGCTCATCCCCAATCCCCCAAATCTGCGCGAAAACCCACGTAATTAGCTAGGGAACAATTAAAGTCGAAATCGTTTAAAATAGCAACCTCTGTCCCCAAGATACTGCTTTCCATAAATAGGAACAACGTCTCGGGCCCTAAGCAGTGTAAGTCCCAATTGCTCGCCTGCTAAAAATCCTTTTTTTTTGGTAGAGGGAATATAGGTAAAATCGCTAGGGGAATAATGTCGCGAACCAATTCTAATACGGATTTTATTCGAGCTGTATAAGGTCTTGAATATTCTTACATTGCTCAAATGAGTAACAACGTCAAAAAAAAAATAATTTATGCTCTGAATGTAATGCGTGAAGAGTGTGCGTGAGTGCGTTCAGTGACGAGTCGGAGATTGGAGAATATCCCTAATGCTCGGGCGAATTCACCAAAGAGCGCAAACAGTATGATTGAGAGCAAGAACGGGAGTCCGCACGAACCTCCGCCAAAGAAAACGGAGTGTTGCAGTCGCGGACAATAATTTAGTCCCGTTTTGCTGAATGCAAGAATGCAAGTGGGGTAAAGGGGAGCACAACAAAAAAACGAGAAATCACTTTTTGATTAGCTGCGAAATCGACCAGATCTAGCTCGAAGAACATCCGTACGGATTTTGGCAAAAAGTTTTGAGATTATAAAATTAAATCTATTAAATTGATTAAGATAAATAAGAGGCTATTAGTGGAATAGCTAAGTTTAATTTAGAAAAGTGTCAAGAAAAAAAGGTGAAAGAAAGGAGAGGAGCAGGCGAGGAAGGAAAAATACAAGCGGCAGGACAGACTCAATTTACCTACAGGACAGGTCTTTGGGGACAAAGGAAGCAGATAAGTAGAGTTTTTATATATATATTAGTGGAATATTTCATAGAACCGCGGTAGTTAGGATAAAGAATAATTTTCATTACGTTGGTTTTCGTTCCGGTATAATCCCAGAAAAGCGGGACACGCGACCCGTTCACTCAACTGTTCAAAATTCGGGAAGTAGCGATAGTGGGCCATTTCATCGGCGACCACCATTTTGTTTAACCACCCAACCAATTCGCGAAATAAAACGCCAGCGGAGTTTTATAACGAGGTAAAAATCCTTTCTTTTAATTTTCCACTCGTCAAAATTTACTTTTACCATCGGGAAGTTGTTCGGTAAGGTTTCACAATTCCTTAGAAAAAAAGATTGTGTGGCGCCCACTGCGTAAAACCAAAAATTGGATTTACCATCTACAAAAAAGGTTAAGTACCCATTTCTTGCAATTCACTCGTAATTTTATTTTAATTGCAAAAGCCCTGAACCCACCCCAGCTGAGCGACCGAGGCGGTAGCATCCAACCGGCTACCTGTTGCACTTTTCCCCGCCATATACCACCGGCGAATTTGCATCGACGATTTGACGTTTCAATACCAATACTCATTATCGACTTTCAACCCATCGGCGCAGCGGCGGCTGCAATTTCTCTCGTGGTTTTCTTGTCTTTCTACGCACATTAGAATCGTCTATTCTTTTATCCCGGAAAAGTGTAACAAATTTTTAGTAAAAGGCGAAAGATTTATTCGACACTGAAGAGAAGCCAGAGAAAACTCTCCACAGAATTTAAGTAAGCGTATTAATGCAAAGTACATTTTCCCACAGAAAATATCGGTAGGTAGATATATCAACACAAAGAAATTCGTTGTTGTTAATTTAATTTCTTTTAGAATTTACAAATTTCTTTAGAAAGTACCAAGTGACTAAACAATAGAAAGTCAATCAGCTGTGCCAACACGGTTTTTTTTTTGACGGAACTTGCACTGTCAAAACTAAGCGAACGTTAATGTCGTTTTCCATTGGGCAAACAGAAGCGTCCGGGAGAGTCCGTAATCGAAAAAATCACGTCTGAAACCGTTCCATTGGCACAAAAAAATACTCATCTGGTGATTCTGAGAAAACAATTTCGCTTCTCGATTTGAAGTCAGAATCCACTCAAGAAGCACTCAAACAAGTGTAGTTTTTGTATTTTATACAAGTCAGCTGACAGCTGCCGTATATTATTTTATTGGCATTTCACCAATACTCTTGTGAATTCAATCAGAATCAGTTTTCTTGCTGTATTGGACTACTGAATGAATTAATCCCCGAGTGAAAACAATGAGCGAAGTGGTGAAGAGAAACATTGGAGAGGCGCTCGCTTAATTTTACCTTTCCTGGAACAGCATACTGGGCTTAAAATTTGAAATTATTCGTTACGTGTCGATAGTATTTTTTTTTTTTTTTTTTAAGGAATAAGTGTACTTTTGCTTAAAATATTTACGAATCAACAATGTAGATTGTTTGACGGATATTAAAAACATTTTGAACAATCTTTCTTGAGTTATTTAAGAAAAATGTACTCATGAAATCGAAGTTAATAATATTAAAAAGCGGAAAATACATAACCCTGTTTGTCCTAATATATTTCTAGCATATAAAACATCTCATTTAGGTAGTTTTATTAACAAAAAACATGTTATTATTCGCCTTTTAAAAATATTTAATAGTAATATAGCATTCAGTAAGGTAAAAATGTGGTATTCCCGAAATGTTTCACATTCCCCCACGGTTAGCAGAGGTTGCCAGCATTTATTTTATATTTTTTGTATGTTTTTACATGTCACGCGGATTCTAAATGCCATAACACCAATAGGAAACCAAAATGGCGAAATTGAGGGGGCCAGCGGCAAGGGGATCAGTGCTGCCACAAGGAAAAAAATTTGCGTAGCAAATTTGAGTAGCAAAACTTAATTTGCGTAGCAAAACTCACAATTCCAAAATATCATTTTTGATTCCAGTCAAATTCAAACACTAACACATCTAAAGAAAGATGTATTTGTTGGATATGGTAGAAAAGAATATAAGTTAGTATGGGAAAGTAGGTAAAGATTGAATATACTTTAGTTGATTTTTTCTTTTCAAGAGAAATTCCAAGATTTATGTTGACATTTCGTGCTTTAAAAAAAAGTAGCAAAATAGATGTTTTTAGGGAGAGTGCGTAGCAGCGTAGCAAATTCGAAATCGCGTAGCAGTTTTGCTACGATCGTAGCAAAGTGGCAGCGCTGAAGGGGATTGTGAGTTGGGGGTCTCAGTATTGTCTCTGATATATATTTTCCTTATTTATATATTTTTTCCTTTTACTTCTGTCCACCGAGTAAGATCGCCTGTTTCGACATTTACTTATGAGACAGCACAACATCGTTTCATTACCCCCAGCGAAGTAATATTTTGTAAACCGTTTTATTTACATTTTATTTATTCTTACTTACATTTTGATTTTCATATTCAGTATCGGATACGGTGGAGCGGCAACTTATAGAAGGCATTCGTTGTCCGCCGCTTAAATGGCTCGATGGCAGAAGATCACTTACCACCGAGAGTGCCCCCGTAGAGCCGGCACCCTAAACCAAAACACACATACATAAAGTTCATCATCATCATCTTTCATAACAATACGATATTAGGTACAACAGCAAAAGGATACATACATTATTGACGTGAATAAATTTCGAAATCAATTTCAATTAAAAGCTACAAAAATGATGCAAAGGATGCAAGAAGCAGAAGATGATGGATCTATCTATATTTGTTTCGGAAAAAATGGTTTTCAAAATTTACAAGCGATCTGGAGTAGTATATATGAATAGTAAGCCTGTCTAAGGCGCAAAATAAAATTATTTGTGGATGAATATGTAAGTTTATCGTATCAGATGAGAGATGGCACATCAACTACACACTAAAGCCGTTCATTCAATACTAACACAGTCGGATATTGGCTAAACTTACGTCTGAGTCGAACGAAGTCAGCTTGCTTAGCAGGACGTTTCTCTTTTGGGTCAGCATGTCCTTGAACATCTCTGTTGTAGACTGGCCATCCTGACTGTCTGCCGATGACATTCTCCTCTGAAGACCGCGATCACCTTGGGTGGAACTTTTGCGGGATTCCTGAGGCGAGGCCCATTCACTGCCGACGGCAGATGCATTGGGACTCGATGGCGACCGTAGATTCTCTCGACTCCCCATAGGACTGGCCGCATGGCTAGAGAGCAGGCTGGAACTCATATCGGTTGTGGCTTCGTTCAGTTCCTTGCTCCAGAAGTGGGTATGCGCGATCTCCATCATTTGGAAGACAGACGCCATTCCCCCGAGGCCGAAGTTTGAGTAGGTGCTGTCGAGGCCAGAGGCTATTGCTTGGATGCACTTCAGCATGCCCTTCCAAATGGGCTTCGTGATGCACTGAAAGGGGGAGATTTATCTGCGAACGCACACATTTACTCTCCACTGTTACTTACCACATCGTCAATGTGATCATCCGGAGCGATCTTGCGGTCCAAGGTTTTGTTGAGTTTTCCCAGCACCAACATGCGATAGGACTCGTCTTCCATCAGCTTTCGCAGGCGATTCAACTTCAACCAACCCACTCCTTCGCCCGCGAGAATCTGAGTGACCACGTCGTTCAAAAAGGCTTGATTCTCAGAATTGCTGTGTGAACGTTCTTGATTCTGCTGCCTCTGTAGCTCTTCCTGACTCTGTTTTGGACCTGAGTGCCTTATCAGGGGAGTTCTCTCCGCCAGGCCCTTTCGACCCGGAAACGGGTCAAAAGACAACCCACTCTTTGACTTCTGTGCAGCGGGATGACCTGGTTGCTGCTGCATTGTAGCATGCTTCTGCTGCTGATGTTGTTGCTCTAGAAACAAGATCTCAAAATAAACTTGCAAAGCAATTTTAACCAAAAAAAACTCTAACTTTTCCCACCAAACATTCCCGAGAACATGGCCGAAGTTGAGGACGTCAGCCCATTGATATCGCTGCCAATGGATGAGAAGAAGTCTCTGCCAGTGTTCTGCATGAGACCGCCTTGCTTTTGTGTGGCAACCTGATTCCCTGGCACCTGCAGACCCATCTCCTGGTCGTTGCCTTTCATCAGACCCTTTTTGGTGGCAGCTTCCTTTGCAGTTTTCGTCAGATCGCCAAGTGTCGACTTTCCAACATACGTCAAATCATCGAAGGTATTCTTACTTACACCAGCTGCTTGCTTGGACACTTCAATGGCCTGCTTCGAAGCCTCTCCTGCCGCTTTTTTCGCACTTAGAGTGAGCTATATTTTTTTTTTTTGTGGAAAAAAAAATACGAATAAGTTTGTGATATTGTCAAGCAAAAAATTGATGAAGAAGTCGAGACTAAAACTACCATTCGAGAAATCGAAACAAAGTGATAGGGAAGAAACAGAAGAAACAAAACAATAAAAGCAAAATGCAAGATTTCTAGAAATCGATGGTAGTAGTCCTGTTGGGAAGGTCCCATGGGAGATGGTTTGGTGGCGTCTTCGCATGAACTCAAGCTGCTGTGTAAATGTGAGTGTGGAACTAAAGTGCTGTGTATCTGACTTGTGGGAGATCGTTGTGACTTACAGTTAAAAAAGTGGGTATAAATGTGTGTTACAAAAAAAAGTAAACGGCCCGAGGTTTGAAGGCAGGTCCACTTCTACAAAAATCTACGCACGCATTTAATTTTGTGTTTGGGAAAGTTTAATTCACAGCAGACAATGAGGGGTGTATCATCTACTGGTTTAACTTTGAAATTGAAGCAAATAAAGAGCCTTCAATGAGAAAGCCTTGAGATAACTTATGAAATGTGCTTTCATTCAAATGGCAGTAGCAAACCCAATTTTGTTGCACATTTTCGGGGGCTTGCAGACCTATTTTACAACTTGACAAAAATTAAGCGTTAGCGTTGGTAGATTGTCGACACGAATCCGTTGAGAAGACTCACAAAAACAGGTCAATGGCGATAAATTGTCCACACAGATGAGACTGGAAGCAACAAAGCCACCATTGTGCGAGAGAAGTGTGATAAGTGTTCTAGTTAAGCCTATCGACTTTGAAACAAAATCGAAAAGTGGGGCATCTCGTGTTTCTACTGTCGGAATGAACTTTAAGAACTTCGAAAGCGGACTTAGGTCCACAACTCCATCCATGTAACGTTCAATCACATTGATCACATTGCGATCGACACTCTATACAGGCCCCGGTGCTTATAAAAATTCATGTTTGACTCTACAAGTTGCAGACCTCCGCATCTTTCAAAAACCTTACCCTAACCTCATCGTGCTTCATTTCATGACACTCCCAACCAACTGTAATGCATGTGCAATGCACTGTAAGAGCGATCTATTGTCTACGGCTGATCTATAAGTTAAAAATGCAGAACTAAACTACTTTTGTGACAAAAATTTTGACATTAAACGTCTTGAGCCGAATTGAATTTTGCGTGATGCTTTGTTTGTCGGAAATTTGCAAAAACGTGTGTGTACAAACCTTTTCGAGAGGATTAAAAGTTTTCTCCTCTTCGTCCACAGAATCCTTCGAAGTTTCAAAAAAAAATTAAATGAAATTAAAAATCCGCCATTTAAACAAAATCAAAAGGCTGAATATAAATCAAGACATAAGCATTCAACACATATAGACGGACACCGATAGAAGAAGCACTAAAAGTTCGGGCCTCACTCACCTTGTCCACATGCGCCAATATGCCCTCCTGGCTACTCTGTCTGGTAGTCTCCCGCACTAGTTCCTTGGCGTGTGAGGCGAAGTTCTCAAAGAGCGAACTTTGAGAGCCTTGTCGTTGACTAGCGCCGGGACTGCCAGAGCTTGAGCCCGAACTGGTCCGTGCTAAGATGTTCGTAAAGCTGGGCTGTCTCACCACTGTTGGCGTGATTGGAGCTACCTACAGGGGAGAGGGAAAAGTAAAATTATAGGTTTTAATGAAATGCTAGCTAAAGCCATACCGTTGCCTTTCGTTTCTCAGCTAAGCTTCCCTTGTCCAGGTCCGAGGCGTTCCGCTGGAGCTTTTGTGATCCTGAAAAATGGAGCTTTAGCAAGGAAATATCAGAGGAATTGTTTTTAGCTCACCTGGTGAAGTTTCATCGTCGTCTTTGGATGATCGCTTGGCCAACACCTCTGAATCGGCCTTTGGCGGAAAATCAAATTCCGAGTCTCGATTGAAACTCGGTGAACTCAAGTCGGATCGACTCGATGATGACGACTGTGGCGACTCAGCCCGGTCATCATCCTCTTTGGAAGACTTTTCGATCATACCCTCGGGATATTGCAATTTACTTGGAGGATGATACACTAAACTAGGATCTAAGTTTGATGATAGAGTCTGAAAAAATAAACTTTTTAACAGAGCTCTCAGAAACCATGCTCCTGTTCATACCTGGGGCACATTATGGTGATGGTGATGAGGTCCGAATACATCGTGTAAACTAGGAGAAAGGTCTGACGAAACCATCTCCGATACGAAATCACTGAGTGAGGAGTACGAAGAGCTGGTACTCTCAGCACCCTCTGAGTCAGAACCGCTTTCGTCTGTCGGTTGGCATTCCAGTTGCTGTAGGCTACGTAGTGCTCCATTCAATGAGCTACCGTCGTCCCAAACCGAAAACCGTATGGGTGTGAGGCCGTGGGCGAACCATTTCGCCTTGTCACCAACTTGAATCGGATCCAGGACACCGGTTTGAACTCGCAGAAACGCCACATTTGTTGGAGTCAGTGACCATTCGGAGAGGAACTCCACGGCTTGGGTGCGAGCGAATTTATTCAAAAAAACCGACGCTCTAGGTCGCGATCTGAGAAAGCTGTTAATTTGGAAAGCGACAACTGGCCGAGGATACAAGCGAAGTGTACGGGTATGCTCCGTGAAGTTGGCAAGTGTGTTTTGAGAGTTGAAAAACCGCACCTGTGGAGTGTCAAAACATTCAAATATTTAGACGCATTTATGAAGATCAGTCTTACCATAGCAACCCTAGTGGCGACATCTACAGAATCGACATCGGTACCGAATATGAATGGATTTACTGCCGGCGGAGCTCCAGGACTTGGCTGGCGTGATGGCACACCCTGAGTGGAGATGGAGTTCCGCTGACTGGCCTGCGCCGACGAGGGTGACTGCAGCGGCAGCCTAGCTTGTGAAATACTAAATGTGGAACAAGCTTTATTACACCATACTTGGAGTGATCATTTTTCAACTAACCCCAGTATCGGTGGTTGCTGGAGACTGTCTCTGATTGACGGCATCAACTGTTGGGTTGACGCTGCTTGATTGCTAGCCGACATTGATGTTAGAGCCTTAAAGATACATAAACAAATGTTAATGGTGATCTTTTCAGAAGCCAGAAAAATTGTGATTCAATTGAAAAACACTCTTAAAAATCAAATGTCAAATTCATGTGTTTCTTTAGGTTATCTAGCTGCCATAAGCTCTGTTATATTTAACTATATGTTTGTCGAGCTACGCAGGTATAGGTGATTTTTTGTTGAAAGGGCCAAATGAATGTCAAATTGTATATGTATATAAAAAAAATGGACACTTGCACTAAATGACACTTTTTTACGTAAATTTGATATGCAATCTATAGTTAAATGGACAACTGACACTTAATTTTTAATTTTCAATCATGAATTTGACATTTTTTGCTAATGCTGCGCTTAAAACATGCAAAATATTTAATTTGCTAAGCTAAACAGAAAGTTCGCTAAAATATTCTTAGCTTTTACAAATTCGTTGTTCTTACAAGAACTGACACTGACTGACAAAAAACGAACAAAAATTGACATGGATTATGACACTGACATGAATCGGGTATGATTGGTACAGTATTAATTTGTTTTACAATTGAAAACAAAACTAAAACACAAACAAAATTAATAAAACTCAACAATTAAACATTAATATCGACACTACCTAGTCAAATTTATTTAATTTTAGTTGACACAACTGAATACTTACAAATATTACTTTCATTTTAAAAATTTAGAAAATATTTCAACAGGATGGCAATTCTGTTTCAAGACCTTTTGGAGAATGTTGTGACTTTGTTACACAAAATGTCGGTTCAAATCTTAAGCATTACGAATACACTTCCATACCTACTAATATAATATATTTGAAACTTCGAATCACTTAAGCCCAACTCTTTGCACCAAACTCAAATTTGCTTTTAACGAACATTTTGTAATTTACAAGGGTCGAATATTAATGTTGAGACAGACATGTTTATCTCGGCAATTAGATAAATAAATACTCCCTTAGTGTCATTTTGAGGAGGTCCAATATGACGGTATTGAATCTCGTAATATGAGCGAATTCAAATACCCCGTTGTTCAGCTTGAGCGTTTAAGCTGCAATAATACCCCTGTCAAACTCTTTAAAAATGAGTTTGTTCGCCGGGAATGATTATCTCTAATGGAACAATGGTTGGTATGAAAAGGTGGTTTTTGCGGAAGATATTGATATAAGAATAGAATTGTCAGCGTAATGCACATGAAATAACAAAATTAGGAACTTCTGGAACATATAATCTATCTGCAAGAATTTAAGCTTGTGTCGGTTGCTAAGTTTTCCGAATTAAGTTATATATGATTCATACAATTTTTAAAAGATCAATTTGTATTTATTTTCAGAAACGGACACGAAAGGTTCTTAAAACGCTTATAGCTTCCTACGTGAGATTTTAACTTATTCTGAAATGAATAAACAGGTAATTAAGTATTTCTTTTTTCAAAACTATTCACCAGCTAACGATTCAATTGGGATATTTATACCACCAATTAGTTTTGATTTGCGTCATCAGCCTACGAATAAATCAAGACATTCTAATAAATTTTGTTTCGTATCTTGAATAAATGGAAAGCTAACTATATAAAGTACCGAAAATTGTGTCCGACCGAACAATAGGGCATTACTGATGTGCATATGATATTTGGCGGATATTTTGTGCATTTCCTATTTTGTTTTTGGTTTTTTAACTTTCTCCAATACGTAGTAAGAGAAAGTTATTGTTTTCGTACAAAATTTCGAACTCGAGATGTTAATCAATTCTTACATTACGATGATAGAGGAACTCAAAAAAGTGGGTCGCAAAATTCTGTCTGTCCTTCCACAGGCCTACAGCCTAAACGGCTGCCCCGATTTCATTCAAACTTCGGATTTGGAGTTTGTGGGCATAAAGTTCGGGCTTTTATTTTTTTTTATTGTACAATGATTTTTTGAAGATATGAAGTCATTTTTCAAAACGAGAAAGAGAACGACTCAACGATATGAAAACTGAAAACGTGCTGTCGATCCAAGAATAGAACAAAATTCACATTCCATTACTTGCTTTCTGCTATTTTTTGAGGCTAACCGCGCCGGGTAGGTAAACGGTAGCAGACTTAGTATGAAATTTCTCTTATAGACTTGTTCCCTTCGTTCGCATGCAATATAATCAACTCTAATACACGAGGCTTTTAACTTGCATATAAACTCTTTTAATTTTTTTTTTAAATAATTTTTGTTTTCGTATCCGTTAAACCAATAACTTTTAACTTACAATTTCTAAAAACTCAATATTAATTTTAACAATCTTCATTTTCCTGAGTTTTGTCTAATTTGAAGTAGAGAATATTATTTTACCCAAATTTTACTTCAACTGCATCTTATTACAGGTAGGTTAGGTTTGAAAGGCTATAAATTTTCAACATATAAACTGCCATCCTGCGCTTAATGGAAGTTTAATTTAGGGAAACTGATACTTTCCAAAGAGTTGTAGAAACGTTTGCATTAACCTAATTACTAATTGTACAAGAAGTTCTATTTTTACAATTTAAACACAACAACACAGTTAGATACAGCATTTTAAATGAACTCATGTAGGTTTCACGTTATAGTTCTTTAAAGGAAACATAAGAGCCATGCTTAAGAAATATAGATAAAAAGTATACAGTGATACAAAATCAAAACCAACACATTGATTTTTTTTTTTTGTAAAAGTGAAAGATATGTTTTCTTCGTTGAATAAAAAAAAATAAGGAAAAAAATATTTACACCAAGTCCAGCTTGATCCATAAGCTGCATAGCCTGCTCAGTATGTATAGGTTTTTTTTTTTTAATTATGTAATGTGTAGTGTTTTTTATTTTTTTTTAGATGAGAGAGCATTGGAAAAAATGAAAGTAGAAGTAGAAGTGTGTGTTTAGAATATTCGCTAGTGGATGAATTTTTTTTTTATTTTTTTATGAAATATGAATAAATGCGTAGAAAAAAGGCACATTGATATTAGATTGGAAACATAAATACATTTATGCAGTAAAAGGTCGTTTATTCGGAAAACTCGTTTATTCGGAAGAAAATGTGATGTTTTTCATTTCTTGCATTTGTTGACACGTTTATATATTTTTTTATGTTTTTAGGTACAACGATGAGTTAAAATAAATTTTATGTATTACATATTTGCAATATTTTGTGCTTAAAAAAATATTTTTCATTTAAGTACATTTTTTCATCAATATGGAAACGCGTTTTAGTGCATATAAAAAATCTCCCATTAATTCGGACTGAATTTCTACCAACCATTCCGAATTGACGAGCTTTTACTGTACATTAATTTAGAAAAAAAGCAAACAACTTTGTAGTTTAAACACAGTTGCTTGCTTTTAGAAAGAAATGGAAATGTACAAAATTTATTAGCTCCTAATAATCATTCCAAATATATAATTCAGACCTTTTTATAAGCAAACAAAATTACATTATCGAATTGTAACACTTGAATTATTATATACTTCACAATTAATTTGAAAAAGGAAATAATCCACAATGGTATTAGTTAGTAAATAGATACATAATATATTCACATTTATAGCCCAAAACGGAATGCATAGTTGCATTGGGAACGACTGTATTATGAACCGTGTATTTACCTGTTTAAGGTGGTTTTTCAAAATGGTTCCCTCTGGCTCCGGAAGTCCTGGAATCTCTTCGGCTCCACCTGTTGGTGCTGATAATTTTGTCGAATCCAAATCAACTACCCAAATGTCATCTGGGAGTCTGTAATCGAGACTAGGGTTTTTAACATGAATTATCAAAATCGCTTTAACAAAATTGTGTATAACAACTTTTTGAATTGTTTTTATGATTTGTAAGGTAAAAGTTATTGTGATGCTTCTATTCAGAAAAAAAGTATTTGGAAGTTGTTTTTGACAACCACTTTTCTTATTATCCATTTGGAAATTTTCATAGACAACGTAACGAGTTGCGCTCGCCGAATTAATTGTAATAAGGAGTTCGCCAACGGGTTCATATAAAATTAGGTAAGGGTCGAGCTCTACCTTAGAATGGAGGCTGTAGAAATTGCATCAATGTCTCCCCTGAACTTCTTCGACAAATATAGGAAGCAGAACTCGTTACTCGTTAGTTCAAGTGCACCAATCAATAACAAATCGGATTGTATGATTATTGTCACGTTGGTTGCTAAAATCATTCTGAAAGAAAATAATTTAGAGCGGCTTTTCCGCAAGTCAGCCCGCAGGCATGGTTATCTTGGCCTAATTCTGTCATTCTCACAATCTTTTGTGTGGGTTTTATTTTTGTGACAGTGACATTTGTAGATTTAAAAAAAAAAAAACTCCTAAATAAGTTGTTCAATGTTCCCTGTATGTTATGCTTGAACAAATCCACACGCAAGAACCTTGGAATTGTAATTCTTTTCTGGCAAAACTGACATTAGATTAGGAGTCCATAAGTCAATGGAATTATTAATTTACTTGAACGGTTCTAACAAGTCCCAATTATTTTATGCCTGCGTTTTTCTGCATCTGTAGTTAATTCCTTATAGTACTCGTATATAAATGCTGCAGCTCAGCAGAAGCCCACTGTATTTTAGATCACATTGTGGTAAATATATTAATCAGAATCAGATTTAAACGTCATTCCATACACTGTTCAAAATGGCTGTCAGTCATAAGCTCGAAAACAACTCTCTTCTGCATATTCGATAGGACAATAAGTCAAACATTCATCCTGAAAAAGGATATCAACTCCACCTTTTATAAGCCAAACGAATGACAAAAGCGTAGTACTTTTGAAAATCAGCACCCTTCATCACAAATACCGTAATATACTGCCACCCTTCAACACCAGCACTATACATGCTGATTTTTCACCTTCCATCCTTATGCACACACCGTTCGCCTGCACTTACCTAAAATTCTTTTTGTATAATAGAAACGTTGCCGGTACTCCAATAACAAAGGGAGTCGGTGCCAGGAGCAATTGCTCTGCGCAGCTCATACAGGTGGGCAGCAGCGGTATCACCGGAAACATGTACTCCAACGGATATAGCATTGTCACGAATGCCATTACCGACATCGAGAGGGCATTGTAGTCCCGCGACTGAAATAAAACTTTGTTCTCGAGTATAATCAGGGTCAGCACTTTTAGGCACGTTTCCACGCCGAGTAACTCCAGGGGCAAATGCAGCGGAAAGTCCACCAACGAGAATCTCGTATGGTCTGGCAGCGCAAAGAGTAGCGGCTCGTGTACTGTTGGTGACAGCACTTCCACCTGTGCCAACGACAGAGAACGAGTGTTACGTGCTATGGCATAATATAAAGGTGGCTAATTGTCGGCACTTACTTCAACCCTGGTCGAGCCAGGCACTGGTACCGGCGTGGATAATAGCCTCAAGATCCACGTCTCGATTTCCTTCACATCGTGAATGACAATGGAGGGCGTGGCGTCTGTGGCATTGCCAGTGAGAACTGTCCAAACGTTATCTCTGCAAAGGGAAACTCAAGCTCAAGACCATGAACAGAGGGGGGTGCTTTGTGAAGACACTCACCTGTTGACTTTATTCGATGCGCCCACCCTCTTCGGACTGGACGACTCATTGCAGGCGTCGATGAGCTTCTTCAGTATGAACAAGCACTCGCGGAACGTGGTGAAGAACGGATGATGCGAGATGATGCAAAGCGAGGTCAGCGACTGATTGCGAACTTTTGTGCGTTTCCTCGACGCCCTTGGCGAGGGTGAGTGGCTTCCACCGGACTCTGAGTCCGCACTCGGAGCTATCAAGCCCAGCTTCGGTGGCTGCTGGATGGCGTGTGGCGTCTGATGGTGGGGCGGATCAGAGTCCCGTCGGCTAGGTACTTCACGGTCTGAATCACTTGGCGCTACATTACTTCTATAGTCGCTATAAGTAGTCAAAATACCGTAACTGTTACAGATTATAAATCAAAGAGAGCGATGGATGATGAATGATCGATGTATCGAGATTCTAGATTACTTGCCTGCTAAATGCCGAGTCCGAGCTGCGTTCCATACTCTTGCGCCATGATTCGCGACGGAAAGCGGAACTGCGACGACCTCCACGAGCAGCCACCGGAGCTGCCGCACTAGCTGGCACATGCTTATCCACCGGCCGGTAGAAATTCACGCAGATGCCGTAGCGCGTCTTTCCCGAGTCTTTGTCGGTCAAAGCGAAGACAAACGATGTGGCATCTCTCACAGCGGACCCGGTCCGCCGGGGGCCGACACTCGTACAGCCCTCGGGCTGACAAAAGAACACCATATCCAGGGGCAGTGGAAAGTCGGCATGATCCGAGGGTGGGTATCGCCTCAGCAACTCCGGCATCTGTAAAAAGGAATAACATACATGGATTTGGGTCGCCGAAAGACGCTCCACCACAAACCTGCACTGGGGGGGTTTTATTGCCAGCGATTGTTCTAGTTGGCGGACTCGTCCGCGCACCAACAATTGCCAAATAGTCCACCAATCGGGGACAGAGGGACAGCTTTTGTTGTTCTGCCATCTTGGGATCCTTCTGTCGTCTACTCCTTCCTTAAAATGGGACGCAAGCAATTTCCTTGTAGTTGTGCAACTGTGTTCGCCTCGTTTGATCTGAAAAGATATTCGAAGAACACAAAGTGAAATTAGGATGGAAATAATAATGTATCTACGCTTTGTTTGCTACAATGCTACTCCCATCAGGAGATGTTTCTTCAAGATGTTATCTCTCGTACACACCTTGGGGAGACATACGTTGAATCATGTCCTCAACCCAAAAATGTGGAACAGAAACCCAACACAATACACAAAAGTTTTCCTCGATATGTAGCTGAAGAAGGGCGAACGTTTTTGTTTGATTTCTCAAAAACATCCCGCACTTAACAAGAAATAAGTTCGCAAGAGGAGTCAGTTGGAGAGACGGATCCGGGGCTGCTGATGCACAGAGAAACCAAAGTGAAAGTACTCAATTGCATTTGCGATAGCATTTAAGGGATTGAATTCGGCACAAAGAACAAATTGATGGCTTTGTCTGTATTGTGAATAAAGCTTGCGAAGTTCTTCCGAATTAAGTTCGTAATGGACTTTCCTAGTATTTTTTTGTTAACTGTTGAATAGGAGACTTGAGTTAGTTATGCAATGAAGGAAGGCACCGGTGAAACTGATTTGTAATAACTTATCAGGGACTTAGAGGACACTTAGAACTTTAACTCTCGGAAGAGTCAACCAACAAAGTGTGGTACAGCTAAAACATAACTTTGCAACTTGTCACAAATCATGGGCTATTTTCGAGTGGTGTGCTCTTCAGTACTTTTGTGGAATACGTTGGTCGACGACTTGGTCAGAAAACTAAACGGGGGAAGTACCACTGCAACTAGGGTACTGTCGAAATATCCTTCAAACAGTTCCCTATATTCTGCGATTCGTCCTTATCAGTAGTCTATCGATACTTGTAGTTGCAGTGAGTAGGGACACTCTCACTACTTATGCAAATCGTACAAATACAGAAGAAAAGTACATACCTTCAACAAAAATATGAAATAAGCGAAACATGTAAGACGTGCAATTGTTTGTGATAAAAAGTGTACCTACACCACAAACTTCACCTACACCCCCGCATGCGGTGTGTGCATGTGTGTACACTGTACGAATGCGTTATCCCGTAATGCTTTTCTTTAAGCTTTCTGAACGGTTTCTAAAAAAGGTGCCCTTCTAGTGATAAATGAGACCTGAAGATATCCGAACCCTTGCTCTGCCAAATGTCATAAAAAAGTTTCTTGCATTCACTGACTGCGCTGAGATGTTAAACCTTGCTGTGGAGTATGGGATGATTATACACTTCCGCTGTGAGTCAGACCAGTCAGCCTTCTTCCGCTTGCCAACTGAAGTACAACACGCAATAACTGCCAAATTCCCATCTTCAAAAATGCCCTACCTGTATAAAGTTAGTTAGTAGTTAGTATTACGCAATCAACACCTCGATAGCTCCTTACCGAAGTAAAATTGTGAAATTGGGATAGGCTATGCTTAAGGCCTTCCTCAAGCCTGTAGACGGTTGCAGAATAGTTCAGAATTGCTGCACCTCTCTGAATTCGGTTGCAAAGCTGACTCTTGTATTGGTTCCAGCTCACTCTGGGTTTGCGGAAGATGGGATCGATTAACGAGCTTGTTAAATAAAGCTCAGGGGATGTTTACTCAGAACGTGAACGTGCATTAAGACTTCTTGATGTCCTCGGTCATGGCCAAGATTTAGCTCTCTAGGATGCGGGCAAACATCTGTAAGAAATCAGCGGCATTCTAGCTGCCCCTTAGAAGAAAGGAAAACAAGAAAACTTTAATATTAATAGTGTAAGATAATCGTCGCTAAAGTGCTTTCTCAGCTTTCTAAGAAAGTCGAGGGCATTCCAGTAAAATGGACCAGTTGCGTCTGAGTGCTCCGGTGGAGTATTTCCTAACCCGACAAAAGTCAAATTGTTGTCATCTACGAAGTCTAGTCGATGTGAAACATTGGTTTGTCAGAAGAATTTAAATTTTGACGACAACTGAAAATTGACCTGACAAATAATTCATAAAAAAATGCTATCCTCAGCTGAAAACCTGGTAGAAAAATTTCGCTTATAAATGAATCTATGGACAAAAACGTTATCGTACTCCTAAAGTGTTCCCCTTGCACCAAAACATCAAATTTGATTACCCGCAGGCTCTTGACTTACATAATATGTATCGTTTTTCATACGACAATACAGACTTTTAGACGAGTGTTTCACTTTCATCTCCTTGGCAGCAATTTCATTATCACATTTGCCTAACCACTCAAGAGATGGACGTTCCATTAAAAGCTTTAACATCAGAGGCCATCATGTTTCTTCCGCGCACCGTTTTTCATGCAAACCCCTATTCATTACCTATGTGTCTATGTATACGATAAGTAAATATTATTCACTTTCATTTGACATGGCGCACTATGCACTTACCTATATATATCGTCGCACTCATTCACGCTGCTGGTAAAGTTTAACTTATGCACATATTTATTGGCATTCAATGGAATTCTTCGCCCAAAAGGAACTCTGCAAAATGCGCGTCGTTATTTTGTGAGCTGTTTTCAGAATTTTAATAAAATCCACAAGGGAAATTAAAAATACCACATCACGCAAGTTAAGGGATAGGAATGCAGATGAAGTGCTCCTTGAATCACTCGAGAACATTGCAATACGAGCAATCGCACTGATTTTTGACATCCAATTAAATGGAAATGAAATTCCTGCGTCGCTACTAAAAGGGGAATTGGTGGGTTTGTTCCAGGAAGACTTAAATGCGTTTCAACCGATTTTTGTGTTTTCTTCTTTTGGACTTGGTCATATTCAGTACCAATGCAACAGTTGAGGGCGCGTTTTGAACACCAGTTCCCTTCATATAGTCGAGCTTTGTCTCTACTTTCAATAGGCTACAGGAGAAAACTGCACAAAGATTATTGATAAATTTGTGCGAGCTTTGAAGAGACAGAATCTATTCCTCACTTATAAAAGAACAACATACTCACGGATCTACGAACTTAATAGAAGATCAACAGAACTTCTAGATTTATATACCTACACACCTAGAGTGGGGTTGTACTAAAGAAGCGGGACGAAATGTCCTATACAGCAAAAATTGTCACAATGTACCCAAATTGCTGGTGCAAGTAAACCGTCATTACGATCTTATCTTATTTTATCGATGCAGTAAAGGAAACATAAAATCCCCATATAGAAAGTTTTGGCGACCAGTTGGACCAAGGGATTCAGTTTGAGTCATACACGCAGTTGTCAATGACAAGGCAACCTCGTTCAGACATCAAAGTCGCTCTAGAAAATCAATTTAATACAAGAAACCCGTGATATTTAACCTACAATTCAGAAGTTTTTCCTTTTCCACTATTCGTCTCAAGAATATGTGGAGCACGAAAATGTGGTAATAAAACAGACTGAAATTTTCAAAGTTACTAAGGCTCGGTTCCTTACAATGAGATCGAAAGCCGTGTCGCACAAGTTTGTCTTCTATGCGACTTTTCATGGGCTAAGACGGTGACAACTGTCATCACCAAGCTTTGAAAAAAATTTAATTATCTTATGAAACAACAGCAAATCGCAACATCAATCTCGAAGGAGGAAAATTCAATGCTTCGTCTAAGAAATCTAAAAACTTTTTTTAAAAAGGAAACCCTACATTCGATTGGAAGCCTAAGGACTTTTATATTGTATTGCAACTTTTGCAAATACTTTGCACGTGGTGCTTTTGAAAACGGTCCCCACGTGAACGAAGACAATGGGCATGCACCAAAAGTTGCACATGCCACATGTTGTATCAAAAAATTTCCTCTCTCTTCCACAGCGGGATACCAATTATTTCAATAAATGTATCCATTCGACTCCATGTATCAAGTTGTAGTCTGTCCTCATACCCTTTCGCTATTCGTCTACTTCAACCCACATGGATGCTTCCATAAAGCCGAATAACACCAGCACGTGTCTGTTGCCCTTTCACTCCTAAAGTTGAACCGTAAAAAACATTGTGCACTTGTGCAGTATAGCAAAGTAAGAAACTTAGAGAATGCAAAACAAAGGATAAAATTTCCTTTTGTCTTGAGTTGGAAATATTCTCAGAACTACACCAAGTTGGAAAAGTAATTTGAAGAAAACTCAAGGATGCTCTGCGCTCTGTATTCGAGGGAGACACAGGTCTGCAGCCAACGCACATTACAGTGGAATCTAAAAATAAACCCTACCCAAGGTCAATGGGCACTATGTGTCATAATGGCAAATTTGCTTCAATGAATTGAGTCCAAACTTTGGACACAAGCACTGACAGTGGAAGGATCATCTTTTGTGTTGTCTGGGGAACCACATCGAGATGAGTGGGTAATTATCCTATCGGAAATATAATTACAGGAAGTAATCTTTTCATTTTCGTTGAAACTAATTAGATTGTGATGGCAAAAACGAGCCAAAGATAAATAGACTCTTTAAAAGGAAGTGAAGTGGAATGAAATTCACTTCTGCTTTTGCTCGTGTTGAGTGTTGTTTTTGTGATGACATTATAGAGAAATTGGCTGATTTCCTAACAGAAAAGAGGGTTATGAACTTCAAACGTCTATTGCGTAATGAAATAATGAAATAACTGTGATCCAAAAATAGTTGCTGTTAATATTTTCAGAGAAGAATCTTTATAACTGTTCCAAACTGCATTGGAGAACAAAATTAACGGAAAGTAAAATGCGTCAGCCAGATTTATTACTAATACTGCAGAATGGCGCACCGAAATATGCTCAGCTTAAGGGCTGACTTTTCTTTTCCGCGACGGCTTTTCCAAATGATGGACCAGAGCGATCTCCTGCTATTTCCAAAGTTCTGTGGGTTTCGAGTTTATAGAAAAATCCTTTCTAGCTGCTTTCAATTTGTCGCACATTTCGTGAAGTTCTGAATATTTACTGTTCTTTTAGGTTCTGTATTCGTCAACATTAGGGGCCACATCATCTAGCTTAATGTAGCCCCAATTCACTATATTTCCATGGAATGTATGCACAATCATTTAAAATTTTCAAGGCAAAATCTCAAGTGTTTTAAAAAACTTTGTATCAAGGTTCCACTTCCACATTTTTCAGACTGATTTAGGCAGAATATCGAATATCGATTCATCAATCATCTATGCCATCAATCATCTGGGCCATCTATTGGTTTCTTTCATATGTTATTTCGATACTGATATAGCTGTTTCCCGCTCGAAATCTTGGCAGAGAGTCATTATTACTACCTCCGCGGTATTAATATTTTTTTACTGCGCCCTACTAATAACAAATTTTAGTCTCGGCTTTAAATTTACGTAAGTCACTGTTCCGGATATAAAGCAAAATAATTTAGTTGTTTTTTTAATGTAAAGTAAAATTGTGTCATATAAAGGTAAATTATAAATTGTATAATATGAAGCCTTTTACTACAATTTACGTTTGCCATTAAAAGACTCCACGTTATTGTACATAAACAAAAGTATAAATGTTTTACTTTTTCCATACATCAATCATTCGCAATAAACCCGATCATTTATAACGTTGTGAGAAAATTACTGTGCGTTTTTATTTAACTTTCTTTTTCTTTTACTTTTAATACAAATTTGGACAAAGCAATCGCAATTGAGATATTTCTGTGGAAAATGACTATGTACTAAAACTTAGAGTCGAAATTAAAAATGTTTGGTACAAATCAAAATATTCGTATTTCAAATAAAGCGGGGAAAATCTGATTTTTTTTTTTTTTTTCGTTGAAGCTTAATGCATTTATTTTAAGATATTGTTACAATAAATGTATATATAATTCTGTACATAGCAACGAGAAGGCCAAAAATACAAACTTGCTGTTTTCTTTCGTAAAGAACTTTTTTCGAATAGCATTCATTCCAAATATTTTCCTTAAAAATAAATCTATTCCAAAATACATTCGGAAATATATCAAAGATGACTTGCGGTTTCACAATACTCTTAAATTGTTTTTGAAAAAGTTTTAAAATCTATGTTGAGATATGAAAACAAAACAGTAACTCATCTCTATCTCTATATATATAAAATTGTTGCAAAAGCGTTGTGACTTTATAACTCACGAACGGCTCAACCGATTTCAATGATTTTTGTTGTGTTTTATTCCTCTTGAATCAGGGATGGTTTATAAAAAAAGAAAATTTGGAAAATTCTCAACAGGTGGCGTTGAATGCACGCATTTCGTTTTTCATGGGGAAAAGCACTTTGAAAAAAAATAAACTGGATAGAAATCGAGTAGTGATAGTGACACTTCAAATACAAAAAAAAAAAAATATTTTAAATTTTCAAAGCAATTGTTGTTGTCAATTATTTTAATATTTTTCCAAGCAAATTTTTGTTGTCAACAATTTTTAAATTTTTTTTTTTTAAATATAACCAACCTAATAAGTTTGTTTATGTTTACTATGTTACATTAAGTAAGTTTTTGAAATGGAGTAGATTTGATTTATTTCATGGTCATTGAATCCATCATTTTCGTTTGACATGTATTTTCAGGAACCTTGCATAAGTATGTGTGAGTAAGTTGAAATGTAGGGGTGATTGAGATGACGTGGACAATGATGACAGGCAACAGGAGTTGTGAAGCGTTTTGAGTTTGTACGTAGGGGTTGTTACGAAAAATGAGCGTGTAACAATTGTGGTATTCTGCTCATTAGTCAATAGGGTTATGGGGAGGGCAACTCAATGGTACCATAACACCTTCGGTACCGGTGTAGAGAGAGCAGCGAAAAGGCTTACCATTTACCAACCAAGTTGATAGGTGCGGTTAGTTTTCTTCTTGGCTGTTAAAGTTACAAATATTTCGTCGGTCGCTGATGGACTATATTGTTAATCATCGTGTCGTTGGTTATACTCGATGTTGGATGTATTCGATTGAATGACAAAAAAGATGCTTGCCTCATGCGCAAGCGTGATGGCAAGCATGGGCGTCGATCATCTGGTGATGGCGGTAGAACAATCACAGTCAAAGTAAAAGGAAATGATTTCGTGGTCGACAACTCATGGGTTTTTCCGTATTCGCCACTTCTTTCCAAAACATTCAAGGCGCATTGTAACCTGGAGTATATTGCAATTCAGTGAAGTCCATCAAGTACATCTGCAAATATGTCACGAAAGGCAGTGACAAGGCGGCTTTTGGTCTTCAAGCTCCTGATCCCAATGATGAAATTAAGCGCTATCAAGTTGGCCGATACGTAAGCTGCAATGAGGCGATTTGGCGAATATTCTCATTTCCCATTCACGAACGCTATCCGACGAATGTACCTTTGTTGAATCCCCAACAAAAAGATACGGTGGTGAAGTCAATTGATGATGGAAATGTTGACATGTTTTTCCTTGATGCGCCTGGTGGCATTGGTAAGACATTCCTCATATCATTGATTTTGGCTACAGTTCGTGCAAGATCGGAAATTGCTGTAGCAGTTGCATCTTCTGGAATAGCGGCTACGCTGCTGGAAGGTTGCCGAACCGCTCAATCGGCATTGAAATTGCCATTAAACCTTCAAGCGGGTGAAGAACCAACATGTAACATATAGCGAAACATTCAGCAATGGCCAAAGTTTTGGTAGCAAGCAAAATGATTATCTAGGACGAATGCACAATGTCGCATAAGCATGCTTTAGAAGCTCTAACTATCGGTAATGGTCATGTTCCTGTCGACGCATCGAATGGATTGATTTCGTTGCCGCAGAATTTTTGCAATTTTGTCTCAACGAAAGAGGTATTTAAGCGTCTACATAAAGTAGCATGTGCATTGTGCATGCTCGAAATTATTACTTTCAATACATCAACGAATTTGGGCGGAACGAAGTTCGCCGGATCAGCTAGTATATCATAAAATGAGTGATCGAAGGGGAACGTTCATATTTTCTGAATATTCACCTAAAATATTAACGGGCGAACTTAATAGAACACACACCACTAATAGATGATTACAATTCAGTGAAATTCCCAGACATCATTGTTTACCATATAAAAATAAGTAAAGCCTTTAAAAATAACCAATATAATCGGTGGCGTATACGTAACTTTTTTTTTTAAATTTCTATTTTATGGGTATGATTTCTTAACTATGTAATTCACACTATGTAATTCAAAAATACTGCTCAAAAGTAAGCTTGGTTAATAATAGTAGAGAGGGTCTAGTGCACTGCGACCTTGTGGTCTATCTATAAGCTTGGTTACTTACTAATTGAATATTTCAGTGCGAAACTGTACTCCAATCTGCATAATTTAATAAGCTGTCACCTCCTTTGCGAATTCGAAATATTTCATCTGCAAACGTCACGTTTGACATATTGTAGGACGAAAAGATAATTTATTCTCTGACATGTCAGACCCTTAGATAACATTCAATGTACTCATACACCCATCATTTTGTACATTCTGACAAAGTAAAAACACAAAAATATAAAAACCAACTACCGACAGTCATCAGCATTTACACCTCTTAGCCCTGACGAGAAGACGAATGCGTGAAATCCTTAAATCTCTATTGGAATAAAATTACTCCACAATAAGGAGTACATTCTAGCGCTACGTGTGTATAATTTAATTTTTTAGAGCCTCTCAAGGCGAAACACCACACCGCTATATGTTTGTAAGGGTAAACTTCAACATGATGCCAAAGAGTGGTGTGTCAAAATCCACATTGACATTCCTGATGTCGGCCAGTTTGTTTGAGGAAAGGAACTCTGGTTGGTTAGCGTAAATTTTAAATGCAATAAAGAACAAAGCAATTGAATGTCCCTGTCTTATTTGTCTTTCTATGGCATCCCCCGAGGAGTGTAAAAACAATACAAAACACCCAACACATCTATTCTGGTTGTGGAAATAATGCCATGCAATGTTTCGATAGTAGGTAATTGCACACACCAACGACAGTCCTGACGTCAAATGATAACTCTTGCAGCAATTACGATTCAGGATAATGTGTGTCAAAATGAAAAACAAAATATGGACAACAACTGCAACCACCAAATAAAGAGTCCCATACTATTCCAATAGAAAAATAATGTTCAGTCGTCACGGAATGTCCTTGCCACATGCAACCATTGACACACTACTCCACTAATAGTGGGACCGATGAAACGAAAAAAACTACTCTCGACTTTGCGTGGGTGTTTCAACGTTCCTTGGTCTGATTTCAGCATCAAATTACATACGACTACGATGATGACGACTACGGCGTCGATAATCTACGCCGCAAATCGTTTGAAATCATTCCTTCACCCTCCACCCACTTGATATGCAAGGACTTGAGTGCATTGTGAATGCGATTTTTTTTCTTTGGCAATATAAAAGCTTATTCACTTGAAGGCCACGTCATGGCGCCCACTGTGTACAGCAAATGCGACAGCAGTACCAACTGAATATCCTTTCATTTTCATTTCACTTGAATGCGAATGCCAATGAACACAAGTTGCCCCCTTGATTAAGATAAATCTAATTGAATTCTTGTAAATTAATCGCAGTAGGAGGGGTGAACTACTACCAGTGGAACCGATTGATGAATCATTGCTATCAGCCCCCACACATCCATCTGTTAATTGCGTCTCTTCCACATGTGTTAATTTCATTCCTGTCAAGCGACCTCAAATTAAGAAAAAAAAAACCCTATAGCCCAGCCTTTATTCATCATCCCCAGGACAATGTCCCGTAGCGCTGTGGTATGCTGCCGCATCCCCTATATACTCGTACATCCCTTCGAAGTCAATGGAGATGGGAATTTTCCAACTGATGGTGTGCTGATGAGGGGATAGGTATACGAGCGAGAGAAGTAAATGTTAAAAAGAATGAAAGTGCCTTGGCAGGGAAAAAGGAGGAAAATCAATAGAAATTCTCACAATGCCAGTGTTGTCAGAATCTAATTTCGACGCAAATATTGCGAAACAAAGTTTGATCTTTTCACAAACTTTTACCTGAAGCATAGGGGATTTATATGAAAATAACAAAAGTTCTCATAAATCAGCAGTATTGATAAAAAAAAATGGGTATAGGGTACTGCCCATCGTTTCCTGCGATTGTCATTGAAAAGTTTGGAAAAGTTCTTGATTAGGAAAACACAAAGTTATATGGGCGGCGCCCTTAGTTGTATGTATGCACATTAGGGACACATGTTTATGTTTACTTTGAAGCCTTACTGTTAATGTGAAAATTTAATTTCATCGAGAAAGAGATGAAGGTTAATGAACTGAAACAAATTAGGTAAGCGTCTCGGTTTTAACTTTGTTTAACATTTAAAAAGTCTGATTTCGGCTAAGTGGTTATTGAAAAGGTGAAAAATGCCAGGAAAAATGCCTCCATTGAAAGAAGCCACCTGAGGTAATGGCGAACAGCGAAGTCAAATCTGTGTGTAAAACAGGTTAATTTTGCCAGGTAAAAAGACCATCGATCTAGATAGTCAAGTCTGACTCCAACGTTATTAAGTGCAACTTCCCATATATCGAAATAAGTTTCTTCTCCGATATAGATTTTATTCTGTGTCTGAGCAACTTATTCGCAAATCAGAGCAAAGTCATATTAAGTGAGGGCATTTCGTCATCAGTTTTTGAGGGGGTTGACAACTGACAGACAATTGCTGACGGCCGGTGCATAATGGTGCATTTGAAACCAGATAAATAGTAAAAGTCTATTTTTACATTTTTTTTAAATTATGAAAACGAAGATATAGTCGGTTCCTCCTTTTCTGGAACGTTGTTCGAGAGCTGTACTTATTTTGAGACAGTTCGGAGCAAACAAAACTGCTTCACTCTCCACGCACAATGGCCCAGACAATGTTTCTCGAAAGATTTTGTGGAAAATTCTTCCAGTTCGACTATACTATACATTGTCCAAGATGCAATGTTTTTAGCAAAAGAAACCATCAAGCCCAATTTTTTTGAATTGCTCCATTAAGGTCAAGTATGTTTTTGTGAAAAATTGGAGTTCGAACCAAAAAAAAGAGGTCCCACCCGTGAGCTCTAAAATTGAGAGTTATTCTCATCACAAAAATTGTTGTTCCTTTACCGCGAAACTTTGTTTGTGACCAAAGGTCAGTACTCTGAGTTGAAATCTACTTCTTTAGATCCTAAAATAGTAGTTCTGAATTTATAAATATTTTAGTTTATAGGAGCAAGCAAAAGAAAAAGACATATGTAGAATCATAAGGGAAAAGCTAAAAATAAAGGTAATATAATTTTAAAATAGGTTCAAAATCTCCTCTGAACATCTATTTAGCATTCGAAAATCTCGCAGTAAGTGCGACAAAGGCGGTAGTTGACACCCGAAGCTGTTCAAGGGAAAAGGTTGAAATTCAGAACCGAAATATACCGAGCGTGGCGGAGTCATGCATCTAACCCTACTACAATTTCCAAACTTACCTAAGCTTCTCGATTGTACCGTTCAAATGTAGCATAAAACTGTAAGAGCGTTTCTCTTGTATCAAAATAAAATTTGCACAGTGGAAAAGTGGAAAGCTACGACGGACTGACGACTGAGTCTTATGTCCTACATTAACCTTTCGCCGATTATAAATAAAAATAAATAATTGGTGCAACAGGTCCGTAGAGACCCTAGGTCTAGCTTCTCGCAACCATTCGTTTTGAGTCAGTTTTTCATTTTTGGGACGAATTGAGAAGCAGCAGATGACAGTTGTCAGACGTTCGCAAAAGGTGGCGCAGTAAAAAAAACCTTAAGTTTCAATTTAGGTGTTTTCGGTATTCGAACCGAACCACTTCATTACTCCTTTAAAAAAATGCAGTAAATTGGCCAAATAAGCACGATCTCAAATGAACTATTACAAATAAGAGTTAGGATTATATCCGAACTTCTGGCCGTTTATAAACCTCCGGAATGTAGAAGCCCCTCTTCGTGGGTATTCGCTCCCTCATCGTTGAAATCAATCTAAAAATGGGCATTATCTTTTTTAAAAATAAAATTCTTGTACACAAATTATGGTAACAGAAAAAAAAATCAATTGTCCCAGTAGATGTCTGAAGTGGTCCTTGTCCTACATCTCCGATTCCCTAATTCCTTACAATGACATTGAAAACAAAAGAGAAAAAAAGGTCCGCATGGCAATTCATGCATATTTAACACCATTTTGAACTAGAAATAAATCAGAAAATAAAAACTTTCTTCCCGAAATAGAAGTGATTTGTGGTCACCTAGTTAATGGCTTTTACAAGACCATTAACTCCCTTCAATACCCACTCCTTCTCGATTTAATCTCATGGACTAAGATAACGGCAGCCATCTGAAAATGAGGTCACTTCAGTAAATCCCAATCATCTCATTAATCGCCATCAGCTTTCTATACTGAGTCCACTTTAAACTTAAATTAGGCGCGACAAAAATGTATCCAATATCCACAACCCCCACTTATCTGGCAACACTTGATTTTTGTATTTTATTTTATTTCTACACTGAGCAGTCACACGGTGAGGGTGTTGTTGTTTTTGTTTCTTACCACCTCTAACAAAAAAAATTCTACCCTTCTTAAAGCCTTCCGACCAAGCCCCCCAAAAGCAACCCTAGGATCTATTTTCAGTAGTTCACTTTTCCCAAGTCTCACAGAGAGAGAGTGAGAGACAGTCTATGTGTGTATGTGTGTGCATTTAAGTTTCCCGTACGGTACGAGTATTCTACAAAGCAAGGTCATTGGAAAAATCGTTAAAAGCGACGACGAAAACGTCCACGACGAAGAAGACACGGTGCCAAATCAAATATCTGTTGGCCCACTGCGATATGGTATACACACACACTTTCATTTACAACAGAAAAAAAAAATAATTGAAAAAATGTTCCAAGTTTTACAATTTTCCCCGTCTTTCGCAGGATTGCCTAAGACATTGATTTGTATAGAAAAAAATCCTTCAAAAACTACTTTTGAACGTTGAAAATTTTGTACATCAAAATGGCGCTTACCAAGGCATTTTTGCAGTTGATTTGGATTTGGTTTCCATTTTCTCCTCGGTTCAGGTGTTGAAAAAAGGAAAATCGAGGATATCTGAATAGGCCAGCACTTGAGACACTTTTCACTGGACAGTGGGATAGAAAGGAAATCAATTAAATTACTCCGTGTAGACCGAAAGGACAGTCAATCTGTGACAGATTTTCTTTTATTTTTTCTTTGCACTGGTGAGAATTTTCCGAACTGTGTTTATTTCTTTTAATTTTTCCAACTTGTCTACCCTAGAGCTTACCAGTAACTGATAAAAATATTCCCAGTTGGAAAATGTCTAACCGCAGCTTCTGTCCTAGGTCGATTGTGGACAACGAAAGCTTTGCGCCGTATGTGCAGTGTGGTAAGTTCATGGGGTGATAACTGATAAGAAAAGAAGTTGTGTACCGTGGTGAGGAGTTGTGTCAAAATGACGGATGCATGGTGGAATTCGTAATTTTTACATTAGAGCTTTTGAAAGGAGGGGTATAGCATTAGTGTATGAAATGTATCTAAGAGAGAACATTGCAGTGATAAGAAATCATTACCAAAGTTTGGTTTGGTGTGAAAGGGGGCTGCTTTTGGTTTAGGGTGTTATTAAATGTGAATTAAGAAAATTATTGTGATTGGTCACATAATGTTGTCTGGCTGAAATTGAGTCGAATATAAGGCTGACATGTAACAATGCCCTGAATGCAGGTCGGACAAGATGCAGGTTGTTCACCGAATGGCCATTGTTTGTGTTTCACTTTTAATCGCTGTTGGCAAATTGTTTTATTCAGAAAATCCAAGAACTGAAAGTGCTGTCGCTAATTTTCCATGTGACCTTACACTTGTTGAGCTAGATTTTGAGTATTCGTGCTTCGAACGAGGTTTATGTTGATGCACTGAAGATCGCCGGTTCGAGATTTTATGGCGAATTTCATAATATTGGCAATTTGAGACTGTACCCTATAATAACGTCGTAGCCGTAGAGTTACATACGGGGGGTGTTCATCAGGTAGACTTAAATTGAGTATGCCAGTAGATGGGTTAAAGCAATGGGCACATTAAAAAAATGTGCGACTGTATCCAACAGTCCCGAAATATGTATGTGTAAACAGCGTGCGTGCGGTATGTGTGTGGCTTAATACACGTCATTGAGAAAAGAGGGAATTGTAATAAGAATAACCGTATTCTTCATATTTTATGAAATAACAAAAACTCGACAACAGCGCCACCTATCGGGTCCAAAACTATCCTATCTTTCTAGCTGCATACAACCATGCACACATACAAAGTTTCATTGAGATCGGTGACGGTGACGGTACCTAACGGTAACAGTGACGAGAGTTTATTGGTTTCTTCCCATCCAAAGTGCCAACGTGCCTAAAGAAGTAATAACTTAAAAAAACAAGCTTTATTTCAGCTCATAAATGTATGCAATGATAAAAACGTATGCAATGATAAAATGTATGCAATGATAAAATGTATGCAATGATAAAACACAGTGATGCATATCCGGTGCAGTAAGTTCTATGTTTGGAATTATTCCACCAGATTCCAACAACGCGCAATGTATGCAATGATAAAACACCGTGACGCATATCCGTTGCACCAAGTTCTATGTTTGGAATTACTCCACCAGATTCCAACAACGCGCGCTTAGATGTTTACACATCAAAAATTCGGTTATCTTAAGTCGATTAGATTGGTCTGGCCAGATCGGTGGGTAATGCCACTTTTTTTACGTCATCTACATTCGCGAACTGTCAACTCAGTCACGAATTCCTTGACTAAATTCGTTGGCTACAATTCCACAATTTTCAATTGAAAGAGCTGTTCATGTGACCGATCTAGGCCAATCAAAACTAAGACACATCAAGTTTACCTACTAAACTAAATACTTGAAAGTCCCAATTACTGCTAGCGCTGCACCGCAAAGAATGCAAAACAGTTACTGCAAGTGAAATCGTTGTGTGCATTTTTCCGATGCCCTGTAATTATGAGACAGCTTTCCCTAGGCTAAGCAACACGAACGAGCAAAAAGTTATTTTTCAAGATACATAAATAACATAATAAACTTAGCAAAAATATATTTATATTTGTTCACAATTTAAATGCAACGTCCATAAATGCAAACACTAAAGAAAACGAAAAATACTTAAAAGTTTAATAAATGCAACAATACAGCCTTTTTGAGGGACACATCCGAGCAGAACTGTAGTCTTACTGTAGATTCCTTGGATTTTGTTTTAAATGCAATTCGTTTCTATTTGTTCATCTCCGCTATTTGTCCTAAAAACAAGCGCCCTATTGATCAGCGATCAAAAATAAAGCCGGCTTCTCTAGATGCTCCTTCCAGACGTTTGAGAAGTTTGCCATTGTCATGCCATCGATTACACGATGATCAGCCGTCCAACTGACGTTCATAATGTATGCCTTTACTACCTCACCCTTGTCGTTGAAACGCGGCACAACCTTAGTCCTGCCCATGGCGCCTATGGATACCTGAGGAGCCATTATACACGGATGGGTGTAGGTTCCACCGACCTGCAGACAAAAAAAAAACTCGCATTAGAAAGTTTGTTGTGGTTTTTTTTTCAACTTTGACTTACAGCTCCAATATTCGACAGCGAGAATGTTCCATTAGCAAAATCTTCCGGGCGCAGTGATCCCGACCGACCTTTCTCGACTAAAGCATGTAAATCTCTTGCGATCTCTAGAATTGATTTCGTCTGGCAGTTCTTGATGTTTGGCACAACCAATCCTTGCGGTGTGTCAATGGCAACACTGATATTGTGGGCGCCCTTGTATATGACAGCTTCATTTTCCACATCTAACGAGCTATTGATGATTGGGAACTTTGTGAGTGCAATAGAAGCGGCCTTGATGCAGAATGGCATGAAGGTGAGCTTGGGGACGCCCAGCTTAATGGCGACATCCTTCAATTGGTCACGGAACTTTACGAGTTGCGTCATATCGATCTCGTCGCTATACGCAAAGTGAGGGATTTTTAGTGACTCCGACATGGACTTGAACATTGCTTTGCGAATACCCTTTAACGTTTCTGTGCGATCGGCGGGCGGAGGAATTGAGGTGTTGGTGGCAGCTCCAGTCTTTGTTAAAGTTGGATGAGGAATATTGGTGCCTGGTGGGACTTGTCCTAGAAACTCCATAACATCGCCTTTTAGAATTCGATTGCCACGTCCAGTGGGCGGCACTTTCGACAAGTCAACACTATGCTCCTTTGCTATTCTACGAACAGCAGGAGTTGCCAGGGCGATCAGTCTTCCAGTAGATTCCGGTGTAGTCTCTGGTGCTGCCTCAGATTTTGCAGCCTTCTCCGTGGTAGGTTTCTCATCGTCGCTGTCACTTGACGATGAATCACTGGAATCACCATCCTCGTCTTCGACCTCATAATCCAGAAGTGGATTACCTACTAATGCGATTCCGTCGATTTTGTGATGGAGCTTTGTGACCTTGCCATCGTAGCGACTGGTGATTGTTACCGACGCCTTGTCGGACTGTACCTCGCATATGTTCTGGAACTGTTCAACAGTGTCGCCAACTTTTACAAACCTTGAAGGAATAGGAATTATTAGTCGTTCATTGGGGAAGGGAAATTTCACAAAAACTTACCACTCTTTGACGGTAACTTCACGAATACCCTCGCCAATATCGGTGAGTCTAAATGAAATAATTTTCTCTAAGCACGGTGATAGATGGAATGAACGAAACTGACCAGACGGGATCTAAAAAGAAGGAATAAGTTGTGAGAAAGTTTCTTATTTCAACCGTTCGATTGGGCATAAAATTGGAGGACCCTTTCGTTCCATTCAGACAATTCTTAATATTTCAACCAGTGGCTGAACTGGGTAGAAATAAATTTAAATTCTGTAAGCAAATATACCTAATAAATACGCAAAAATAGGTGCCGTGAACGAAGCCCATATGAATTAACGCCATAATGGCGTAAATTCACTTTCAAATGCGAATTAACGCCATAATCCACTTATGGCCTTAATTCACTTTTAAATGAGAACTAAAGTCATATGGTTTTAGTTCGTTTTAGAAAGTGGCCATAGTAATTTGCGCAAATTATGAAATGTGTATGGGGGGGCATGCTGCCCCCCTGCAACCCCCCTGCTTGGGTTTACTGTTGGATTACGGGGTGGGTGCGAGGTTTTCTACTTATGTTTTTTGTTGAATTTTCAAATTGAGATTTTTAGACTTCGAGATTTTTGTCATTCGAGATTACGTCATGATACCCATTTGCTTCGGCTTGGTATGGCGTTAGTTCACATTTAAGTGATGGCTGTAGTTCTCGTTTGAAAGTGAATTAAGGCCATAAGTGGATTATGGCGTTAATTCGCATTTGAAAATGAATTAGCACCATTATGGCGTTAGTTCATATGGCTTTAATTCATGGCACCCAAAAATACATCACCGATGATTGGTGGATTTGACCTGAGGTATGTGGGAGCGCCTGCGTTCCATTGATGGATAGATGACTATTTAAAGAAACTGTCATTTCACTATTCTGCGCTACAATTTTAGCACGAATGATAAAATTTCCCCTAAAGAAACATTTCTCAATCTAGCGGTTAGCGGGTATACTTTGCCAGGAAATGTAACACACCTTATCAACGCAATTGACAGCTGTTTAATCTCAATATAACCAACTAAGTCCGAGAAAAAAAAACGATTACAAAGCCATGTAACAACCGCATTACACTCTAAAATGATTAATAACAATTTGTGAATGTGGTTGACTTAAAATAGATATCAACCAAATTATCTAGTAGGGTATAACTAGCCACAGCCTATAGATAATGCGTATGCCAGCGACGAAAAATGCGTACAAATGTTGTAGTTAATCGAGTTTCCCAAAAGGATATCGTGTTCCAATTGTTATATGTTGTGCTTGTGTTTTCCAAATATAGAACTGACTAACAACGGAGACCGCAATTGATATTTGCTTATTAATAATGTGTTGCACGCATGTGGATAAAAAGATACTTGTATCTGATTTAAGGAAAAACAAACATTTTTGTTGGGGAATAAATTTACCTTATACTTTGTTTCTGTGTTATGTCTCCCCCGTCAGGTGTAAGACAGCACAATCGCTGCACGCCGTTTTCAACTAATTTTTCATTGAAGCGACTATCAAGCTTTATATATTTGGCCCGATTTTCATTGGGAGTGAAGGGCCGTGTACGTATTAAAGCATCCAACGTCACTTTCGATTTTATTTTGTGATAGCAGTATACCGTCGCTCTTGGTATGATTCATCCTTGTAGTCCGACGTCCGACCGTGGCTAACTTTAAGACTACCAGATACCAGAGTATGTCCTTTAGGTTAACATTCTGGGAATACAAGCTGCCTCACAACGTACCCATGACATTCAAATAAATTGGTACCTATAACAGTTATTTGCTGAATAGATTATTAAATAAACAACACTCACTGAAGCGAATAATTATGGGGCTTACAGATCAACCCACAGAAAACTATTACATCTTTAAGGACCGTTTGCTGATACTACTCATAGCGATTTAAGTTCTACTTAAATACCTTACGGGCTACTTGTACTATGTCATAAACTGACACATAAGATTTTAAGTGGAACTTAAATCTCTATGAGTAGTACCAGCAAGCGGGCCTAAGTCATCCCAAAAATAAAACACACAACCTACAAGCAAATACGTGTGAATTTTCCTGGGTTTATTTATTTATTTTTGTATAACAGAATCTCTTTTCGGTAAACAAACTAAACGATTTTGTGACAGAATGTAAATTTGACATCTATCTATCTCAGCAAAGCAGAGTAGAGCCTTCAGCGCTCGCAATTGTAACAACTGCACTCTGCTTGGCACTTCCGAGATTACTATATACATTTATTGGAAATGACTTGACAGCAGCAGCTCTTCTTAAACACAGGGCCACTGACAGGGTGGAGGGAGGGGGGGATTCCCCTGGACCGAATTTTACGAAGGGCCCGGAAATTCGAAACAAAAAACTCATTTCGTACCTAATTTTTCATCTTTTTAAATTTATTTTTCTATTTCATTTTTTTAAAACCTTTTTGAAATATGGTCTACTTCCAGTCACATTCGCTTTCAGCGAGCGTGTTTCCGTAGATCGTCACAAAAAAAGCCAACACATTGTCAACATGTTTAACTTGTATAATATGTTCCCTCAGCCTAATTTTAAAGACGATCTATTGATTAATATATAATCTGTGCGATTATTATCAGTTATCACTATACGGATAATCAAAAAAGGCTTTTGTGACACTTTACTAAATTAACAGCTTGCAGCTTTAATCAGCAAGCATATCTGTATTAAAAAGACAGGAATGCTAATGGCTCATAGCTTTAAAGATTGCAAGACTAAAAAACAGAAAAATACGGCTACTCTATTCATTCAAAAAATATTGCGTTGATTACTTCGAAAACAAATTCACTTATCACAAAGCCACCGTCATTAAAATGCACTTATGTTAAGTTGTGTTTGTCAATGGCCACTTAGGAACCTGAGGTCAATAAATTCATTACAACCACACGCACTCAGCCTATGAAAACACCTGATAAATATTTCTCCTCAAATTGTAATTCAGATAGGTACCTACCTATTCAGATAGGTACCTACCTATTCAGTTCAGATAGGTACCTACCTATTTATTTGAAAACTAAACACAAGAACTCATATATGTACATAGTTGTAGGTACATGTGTGTACACATACTCCCGAGAAACACACCCCCATGAATTCGGAAAAATCCAAATACTATAAATGTAAACACATGTTGTGCATATTTCTATTGTAAACAACAACAAAGACTCCATACAAGCGACTAATATTATTGTCCAAGGTTATTGAGAAAAATTTGGTCGTTGTGTGATCTTCAGTTCTGGTACTTTTCTTAGTAATTTTCCCTTAGAATTTTTTGACGAAATACATTTCTTCCTTAGCTCATCGGCGTAAAACATTTCGTGATGTTTTCAATTGAGTTTTTCTTGTTTGTTGACAAAATATACAATTTGTTACTTACAAAAGATTTAATGACAATCCCTACAAATGTTCTCCTAAAATACTTTTTCTATTCTATTCAACGCAGTCACATATATTTTTGTTTATATGGAAAATACAATCTTAACGATTAGTGGCAACACTGGAGATCTCTTTTCGAAAAGAGAACACATTCACTACACACGCACTTCGACTGCCACACATTATGTAATCATTTCGCACACGGCAACACGCAACATAATCAATTGATTTTATTTTATTTTTGCTACAATTTCAGCAACCATTTATTTGCGCACTTACACTTGCGACTGAAGTAAGTTGACGTGGTAGGTAATTCTTCAGAATCGTTGCACTGTTTTTCAAAAGGTGGGATGCCATTTGCAATGAAATTAAACCAACAATCAGCTTAACTTAAAATAAACCTAAGATTGTTATTTTGACACACGGACAAGGCAATGAACGACACCTGAAGTAAAATAAAAAACAAGTCCGCCGGTTAAGAGAGTCAGCAACCAACTGAAAATATGTTGCTAAATTTATTGAACAAATCGTCACAATCTTTAGGGAATGGGATCTCGCTTTGGCAGGTGACAGATAATAATAATTTTGAGAGGGCGTTTGAATTTGATGGGTTTTTCATGTGAAGATATAGGAACTCGTTAAGTACACTGGTGTAACAAATGGAAATATTTTCATAAAGTAGGTATATCCATTTCCAGTTATCGAAAAGTTTCTTCATAATATGCCTAGATCGGAGTCGAAAGAAAGAAAGATCGTTTTTCTCTCTTGGTAAAGAGAAACGAACAATTTGCATCTTCTAGTACAATTTAAACATTTATTTGAAGTAAATGTGCCTGCAAACAACAGTGACTTAAAACGTTCGTGTTTAAGGGGGATCTTTTGAATATAGTAACTTCTATTGTAATATGTTTAAATATGAGGACTGGACGGCTTAGTGAATCGCTTAGTAGAATAATGGGACGAAAAGAACTTGAAGACTTGAAAATAAAAGAAGCAATCGCTTTGGTACTGATAAAATAGATATTCTAACCGAAGACTATTTTTCTATTAAAAATAATAGCACAGCAAATAACACATTTCACACACTCTCACAATACCAATATACTTCGCACGCACAGGTGTTTCACATCATTTTAAGAAGTTTGCTTTCAAGCCAAATGGGCGAAGTTTCGTGAAAACCAAAATAGCGAAATATATTTAAAATTTAACAGCCATAGATATAATTTAGGAGGAACTATTATCTTCATAGTTTTCCTCGTCATCAGAAGGCTATAAATGACCAAAAATACTCCATTTGTATGTGCAATCGGGGAAACACTTTTTAAGTCGATATCCATTTGTGATTTCTGCAAAAACAAATGCAATTTTAACAGTTGATATTGTTGTCAAATAATGCACCAATCCATTTACAAAAGCAGATCAATTTCGTTGCATGTTCCATTTGTCGCGTAAAATCTGAGATCTGAAAAAGATTTCTGGTGGTCCCAATAGAAAAGGACATTACTTTACAGGTTTATATTTATTATTTTTAATTGTTGAAAAATTGGCCAAAACTACCAAACCGAGTAAAAATGAAAAAAAAAAAAAAACAGAAACTTGTAAACTTGCGTACACACTTTGTTAAGGCTAATACATACATCAATTTATTTTGGTTTTAAAAAACACCAGTTAAGACCCCCAACTGCCAGTGAAAGCAATCGAAATTTATATTATATCCACACCTATATTCAGCTAACAAACCTATTTTTAAGCACGAATACCATCAAAGTTCACTTCCATCCCTAGGTCTGTGCATTAATGTAAATCACTTTCAAACTCTCTTCTAATGCCGAAGCATATGATTGCAAAGAGTATTTGAGTGTGAATCTGATTTTAACATTTAACCGCGGCCAAGATAACCAAACCACACAACTCGATCGACTCTATGAAAGTCTACCCCTATATAAATACTCCTCAGTTGAGTGAGTGCAGTAGTTCAATATACAACTCGCAGCCTTGCTATACACATTGTCGTGACTGTAGTTTGCGTTTGGGATAGAACGTTGCGTGTATCAAATACAGAATTGTTTTATTATACAATTTTCGTCGTACAAATTCATAAATAAGTTGTGCATTTTAAAACCTAAGGTGAGTGCAGTGAAAATCGTTTTATTAAATGCCATTCCGTGAAACTATCTATCGGGCGCTCTCTGGGTTACATCTTTATCTACATATCATATTTATGCAGCATCACAATATTTTTTTTTTTTGTATTGTAAGAACCTAACCTGTCATACCTGCTTCAAGATACACCATGTAGTTTATGCTCTCTGCAAAGTACCTATATGCCAGCTACGGATACATGTCTGCCATCTTAAATATGTTGTATATAGGTACTAGAACTGTTTCTGAGTGAATCCATGAACAAAAACGATTTTATGTAGTACACAAAATAAGAACAAAAACAAAAAAAAAACTAGTGGCTCTACCGGTTGATTTTTGTTTCTAACTTTTGAATTTCAGGTGATGTTGTGTTTATAAACACTACGCACTAATAACAAATTTTGGTCTCGACTTCGAATTTACGGAAGCGAATTTAGAGTCGAAACTAAATGTTTATTGGTAAGGCCCTGCACGTTTCTGATAAAGCATAGAGTTCTCGTGTTTTCGCATCATTCATTGTGCGGCAAAAAAATTAATAAATTTCATCAGCCTTTTTCTATATAAGCAGATAGTGGAATAATAGTTCGTAATTTCGCCACGTAATGAGTTTGATTTGATGTGTAACTAATTTTCTTATTGCTGTTGCTCTTAACTGTTTTGATATAAGTCTTCGATAACGTCAATGAACGTGTCAACAAATACGAGGATTTTTATTTGGCTGTTAAAGGTGACTGGCCCCTTAACTTATTCTAGGTGTAGGTTAGGTATGCCATTTGCCGGCACCATGAACTGACCATCCCTTAGGCGTATGTAATATTCATATAGCCCTATAAATAATCGATTTTGTTCTGGCATTTAGAGCAGAGCGTTTGCACTTTCCAAAATGATTTTACCAAAACAAATTCAGTTGACCAGCAAGTCATTTCAAAATGTTATTATTCGATAACGCATGTGTTTGTGTATGCTTGGTATAAGCAAAAGAAAGCAATATTGTGATGAGCTGTAATAATTATTATTGGTGTTCGCATTACGTTGGTCCACCAATGACAAACATATGGGAGCAGGTTTATTTTTATTTACAAACGGTAAGACATGCGTCCCGATTTGGCTGTAATATCCCCCTAATTTCGAACTAAAAACAAGTCGTCTATTTTTATAATCCGAAACATAATTTTAATGGCTTTCAATTTTATTTTTATTTGACGGCAATGGCATTAGGAGTTTGGAAGGAGCAGCCCCTTATTGCTTGCAGCAAGAACTATTTTTGTCAAAGAAAGAAAATAATTTTAGATACCAACTTTGTATCATTCGGTTTAGAGGTGGAAAAATAAAAAGGATTGTTTCGATATTTTCTGAAAATCAAAATGAAACCAACCAACGCTTTTTGCATCAGTAGGAATACGGAAAACCAATAAAAGTGTAGGTACACACGGGCAATGAAGAGTGGCTCCCTGAAATTACGCGAAAAGAAATTATACGCTAGAAAATGTTTTAGAAAAAACACCAAAATAATTGGGGCGTAATAATTTTGGCAAAAACGCCAAAAACTAAAAATGAAAATTCGCCAGAAAAAGTTTATTCTTTTGGCATAATCTCCAAATTCTGATGATTTGGAAATAAGACCAAAAAAACTGCTTTATTTCTGGCCCAAAACTAGTTCTTCCCATAGTTCTTCTGAAATAAAACTAAACATGTTGTATTTAAGAACTTCGCAATTTGGAACCTAAGACATTTTTAACAAAACATGTACTATAATCACTTGTGGTTTATTTTTCCATTTGTGAGTTTAAATAAAAACTGTACATAATATTATGTTATAGTTATATAAACACCTGAAGGATATCTACGAAAATGTAACTTTATGGTGTTTTTTTTTTTTCAACCAAAAATTTGTGGTGTTTTCCTATAATGGAAAAAATGCCCAAAACATTTGCGCCAAAATATTTGGTCGTTTTTTCCTAGGGAAAACCACCAAAACTTTGTATGCAGATTTTTTGGCGTAATTTCAGGGAGCCATGGGGAGTTAAAGTTGGCGCGTGATCTGTTTCGACGCGCACTTCTCCAATCACGTGCAGTGATAACATATGTGACCATATATGTGTGTACATATATTCGAAGGCCTAGTTTAATAAAGGGTCAACCATAACCGTGGGATGATGGGGACTTTCAAAAATTACATTAAATCGACTTAAGTCAACCGCTGCAAAATAGGTAGTTAGTCTTCCGAATGTGCACAAAATCACCTATATTTTATAAGAAATCATCAATTAATCATCATCAACGGCTTCTATCGGAATTTTCCGTTTTTTGCGAACCTACCTAAACATTAACTGTTAAGAAACACTTTAAGATCAGAGAGGTTATCTGAAAGTGAAACCTGTCGAATTTAAATCTTCTTCCATGTTATATTATCAGAAAACATATTAATATATATTTATTCGAGGACAAAAGATTAATTTGCATCACATTTATATACACGTTTTCTAAACTTGAACTATTCACCCAAACGCAAACTCTAGGTATACAAAATGCTCTCAAATCATGTGGCGTGTATACAATAAGTCAGAGCAAAACTTGGACAAGAAATTATGGAATTGACTTTAGATATGTGATTGTGGCAGGACGATAACGAAATTAATATATTGTTCAGCGGTTTTATTCGAATTCAAATCTCTCTCATCTCGGGCAAGAAAATGCGTGTATGGCGATGCAAAGTAAAGGTTAGCTATGCACATTCGAAAATCTATTGGTATGCAGTCTTCCCGACTGCAATTTGCCAGAACGTGAAAACTTTTACTACGTCAAGCACACATAGGAAATGCTAACCCAGTACTCACTACTCAGGCTGCACTGCTGAAAATATTGTATCACTTAAGCAAGATGGCCGACCAAAAAACTTTGACACTTTGATTGTTTACTATTAAGGAAATACATAAATAGCCATGAATATAATTTTGGAAGAATTATTATATTCATCGTCTTCCAAGGAAACATTTTTCAAGTCGATATCCATTTGTGATTTTTCTACAAACGAATACAATTGGAACAGCTGATATTGCTGCCAAATATAGCACTCATATATTTAGAAAAGCAGATCAATTTCCATGAGCAGCGTAAAATTTGAGATCTGAAAAAGATTTCTGGTGGTCCCAATGGAAAACGGCATTAATCTCTCAATGCACAACTTGTATGCAATTCTCTGATTCACTGTAACTTGCAGCTTTATCAGCATATTAATTTGCACATACACTCTTATAAGTCAAAGCCCCGATTGTATGCATTGTCAGCGGTTGTCAGTGTTATTGATATGGATGATCGCAGATCGCACGAGCTCTCATCCGTTATGAATGAATCTGATGCTGTTTCACGGTATAGCCATACCTACTATCTGACACACCCCCTCCTTTGGCCATCGAGAGTTTCTTGGCGGCAATTAACTATAGAATACCCATTTGAAGTAATGACATTCACTTATGTCTTATCTAACCACACTTACTTTTCTATTGTTGTTTGCCCAATTGCACATTATTTGGGAGGTTTTTTTTCGGTAAAAATGAAAACACTATTACTGATAACGATAAGCAAGCTCCCCCCAGGTTGGGCTTATCACCTTGTTGTGATTTTAATTGCCATTGAAAGCAAATAACTGTTAACGATAGTCTGCTATATTATTATTTGAAATCTGAGCGCACAGATTCTGCGTGTGCAGACTGTAGAGCGGAGCTGGCCTTCCGTATAATTATTATTCATAAGCATTGTGAGTAGCAGATATGAATCAAGCTTTGAGTTTTGATGGATCTTGTTGTTGTCCATTTATTTAAGTTGATTGACACGTGTTTGCAGTTGATATTGCGTTGAAGTTTAACCTTTATTTTAAATTTTTTAGAACTATTTAAGATGCCTGGAAATAAATCTTACAAAACACCAGATGACTTCATCAGTCCTGCATTGCCCTCAAGATGTACCTGGACCGCAAACGCTGACAAAAAACTGTCTCCTCATTCGTGCAAGGAAATGTAAGTATACCCACGTTTTGGTTATGTCTTATGTGTGATTTTGATTATTTTATAGTTTACAAATTGCATTTTGCATTGCATTTTGCTACTGACCCCCAAATTAAATATACTGTCGACATACCATAACTCAATTTGCCGGTAATAGTATGGAGTATAATTAATTTTATTAATAATTAGTTAATCTATGAGAAATTGTTGTTTTGACACTGCAAAATATAGATTCTCTATCAGCAGCAGCAATACAACACGCACGCAACGATGCAACCAGATTTTCAGATTGAGCCTTTTCCCTGCTCCCATAGGTTTCTACCAATGGTCTGTTCGTTTAGTAAGCATAATGAAGCTCTTCAATTTATATTGATATACCGTCTAAAGAACTTAACTCTTCCAAAGAAAAGGCACTTAACGATTTCAACCGAATTAATTAGCACCTCTCCCAACTTTAATTAGGTGATATACGTGATGGGTGCAGTATTTCAGCGGTTGGTGTGCTGGACTGAGCGATATTTCAAATAGATGACCGAGACGTCAGTTAAATGTCAGAAATCTCAATTTCACGTTTGTTTCGTACTAGGCGTTATTAACCTGCCGGCAGTGGGTTCGGTTTTTCAACTATCAGATATTTTTTTCAGATCTTAGATTTTACGCTGCTCAGGGTACATGCAACGAAATTGATCTCCGTTTGTAAATGTATTTGGCTGCAATGTCACATGTTCAAATTGCATTCGTTTTTGAAAAAAACACCAATTGATATCGTCTTGAAAAATGTTTCGACTGTTGTATGGAGTATTTTTGGTAATTAATAGTCTTCAGATGACGAGACCATCAAGATAATAGGTCTGTTCCCTTATGTGGTATTCGATTGGGCGCTCTCAGAGCACTTTTTTTGCTCTCAGAGCAATTTTTATGTTCGTTTGGTACAGGAAAAAGCAATCTTTTTCAGACTTCAGAGCACTTTTGCGAATCTAGATATTTTCTCAGATTTACCAATACAAGTGCGTTTCAGTTTGACAACTGATGGAGTTTGTTTACATTTTCAGTGATTTTTTTCTCTAGCAAAGAAAGGCATTGTATCGGGTGAATCTATTTTTGTAAATTATTTATGTATAAATATTTAGAAATCAATCGGGACAGATATTTCTAATGTTTTAATACAAAATTTAACCAGTGTATGGAAATCGCTTAGAAAAGTGTCGAAGACTAGGTACACATATTGAAATCACACAAATATCAACACAAAAAAGAGCAAGTGACGTTTTTATGTTCGATTAGGCACACGAAATCTGAAATCTGAGGGCAAATCTGAAGAAGCCCAAACGAATACCACATTACTTTCTGTTTCAATATATTGGCAATTATTGACATTTCTCTCTTTTTGCGATAGAATTCGCTCACCGAAATGAAATACAACCAAAAAGAAAAAGTGCGCGTTCAACCGCAAATTATTATTCAAATATCATTAGAACAAGGCACAAATTTGCATTTAAGACCAAAATGTTAGTTGCTTTTATTGCAGAAATTAAAAACTTCAATTCTTTTGCCAATTCTTTTGCTTCTTAAATCTATTTTAGTGCTATAGAAACACAACATAAAAATTAACGCAAATAAAAAGCTGAACGAAGTTTAAATAAATTTTTCCAATGCATTAACGTTAGGGAACAGACCTTTAATGTAAATCTAAGTTTGTGCTGTTTTTTAAGGAACTTTTAACCTGCCTGCGTTCGGTTTCTCAACCATGATGGTTAATATTGTTACCGTTGTTACAATTGAGCATTTCCGTTGTGAGTGACATGTTTTTCATATGTGTTAAGAATCGAAATGGAAGCGCACTTTATTTTCCAATGAAACATAGGAAACCTAGAGCGCGTCTAAAGTTGGTCTTTTCATAGGGAGTGAAAGCCTTTTCTTCAATTGAAAACGCCATCACCCTCAAAGAAATATGACATTTCAAATATTAATACTGTTTCTGATTGTCTCGCAAGTCACTTTATTTTAATTGCAAATACGTGTATATAATGTCCATTGTCCACTCGTTCCATTTTCCCACGAAAACAATAATCTCTGCGGTGACGTTCCTCGAGCCTTATAGTTCGTTCTGCTTACATTGATTGAAACGTATTTTTCTCCACCCAACCACAAAAATAGCACCAAAACCCGACATATTGCCGGCCGACTTAAATTTCCAAAATCATGAACTACGTCAATTCTTTATCACCCATGGAATGAAATCTAAATAAAACAAAACCTACGCAAATTACACCAGCAAAGCAATACGTACCTACGTAGTACTACCTAGTTGATAACAAAGCAATAGGCTGCCTTAATACGCGATATATTTTTGGCCTGGTAAAGGTCACGTAATATTAATATTAAAATACAACAATCTATATGTACATAATAGAGTATAGTTGATAATTGGGTCGATGTGTCAATTGCCGGTCGACCAATTTCACCCTAGTTAACACAACACGGTCAGTTTCATACAAAAAAAAACAATTAACCCTACTTATTTGGACCTTTCTCTTCCAAATCTAGGGGCTCCATATCAACAGACCCAAGACCTTGCGGCTCCACGGACAAAAATGTTCGCACGAAGATCTATCCTAACATACTTGACGTAATAGGATTCACGCCATTGGTGCGATTGAAAAAAATTCCTGAATCAATGGGGATTAAGTGTGAGATGTGTAAGTACTTAAACATAAAAAAAAAATAAAAAAACTAACAACTACATCATTTATCCAGACGCAAAATGCGAATTTCTTAATCCTGGTGGATCGGTGAAGGACCGTATCGGTTTGAGAATGATTGAAGATGCCGAGAAAAAAGGTCTCATCGGGCCCGGATACACTATTATTGAACCCACATCTGGTAACACTGGAATCGGCCTAGCAATGGCATGCGCCGTTAAAGGGTACAAATGCATTATTGTGATGCCGGAGAAAATGTCCAACGAAAAAGTATACGCCTTGCGTACACTTGGCGCTACAATCATTCGTACACCAACTGAAGCACCCTTTGACTCACCCGAGGGTTTGATCTGTGTCTCACAGAGTCTACAAAAGCAAATCCCCAAGTCAATTGTCTTGGATCAATACCGCAACGCAGGCAATCCTCTCGCCCATTATGATGGAACTGCTGCAGAAATTCTTTGGCAATTGGACAACAAAGTCGATATGATTGTTTGCGGTGCCGGAACCGCTGGTACCATCTCAGGTATTGGTCGTAAAATCAAAGAAGAATTGCCTTCGTGTCAAATTGTTGGTGTAGATCCATACGGTTCGGTACTGGCTGAGCCCGAACACTTAAACGAAAGTGAAACACAAAGCTATGAAGTCGAGGGTATCGGCTATGACTTTGTGCCAACTGTTATGGACAAATTAGTGGTGGACCACTGGACAAAGACTACGGATAAGGAATCCTTCCAAATGGCACGACGCCTTAACAAGGAGGAGGGAATACTTAGCGGAGGTAGCAGTGGAACAGCAATGGTTGGGGCTTTGAAGTACGCCGCAAATCTTAAAGAGGGCCAACGTTGTGTGGTCATCCTGCCCGACAGTATTCGGAATTACATGACGAAATTTGTGTCCGACAACTGGATGGAGGCGAGAGACTTCAAGGAAGTGGTTAACGAGCACCAACACTGGTGGTGGAAACATACGATCTCACAGTTGAAAGTGGCCAAGCCAATCACCATAGACTCATCAGCCACAGTTCAGGAGGTCATTCAAGCGCTTAAGACGAATAATGTTAAAGAGGTTACAATTGTGGAAAATGATGGGTAAGTTTGAAGGGTTTTTTTCTTTTTTTTTGACTAAATAATGTAATCTGTATTTCTAGTTCGATTTTGGGTGTGGTCACTCAGGAAACTCTCATCAATCAGATTGTCAGCATGAACCGAAAAAATTCCGATCTTGCCATTAAGGCTATTAACAAGAAACCAATTAAGGTGAATTCGGATGCAATTTTGGGAAAAGTAGCTCGAGTGTTGGAGGTTGAAACCTTGGTGCTTGTTGTCGACAAAGTTGATGGTAAAGATGTTGTGAAGGGTGTTGCCACTAAGTTGGATGTGCTGAACTATATATCACAAGAGCCAACTAATAGCACTAATGCGACCAACGGTACTAATGGAACAAATGGAACAAATGGATCAATCACTAAGTAAGGCACATAGTCGCATATTACAGGAAGATGACAAAGGACAATTTTCGAATGCATTTTAGATTTAACAGTAAAAATAACGAACTTATATACTTTTGAATGATATTCAACCGAAATATATTAACCTACACATTTAACAAGATAGGTAACATTGTTTTTTTTATTATTTACTCAGATCTTAAACGTTGCTTCGCCCTAAATTATATGGGATCGGAGTCATTTTCATCTAACATAACCTCTAAATATTATTATTATTACAACTTTATTGTTACATAAATAAATTAAATAACAATAGAATATAGCAATAGCTTCCAGGGCTTTAGGCTAATTCAAGATGAAAAAGGTTTAAATAGATAACTCTAACTTGAGTTTTATAATGGTCTTAAATACAGATTTAATATTGCTTTCTGAGATAAATGTTAGGAGTTGTTGAAGGTCCTTGCCAGAGATGATTTTGCTTATTGAATTTATGTTTACGCATTGCAGCATGTGTGCTACAGTAAAGGTGTGTTCTCCGTCGCACTACGTACAAAGTGGAGCAGTTTCCTTGCTGATAGTGTTTATGGGTAGCGTTGGTATGCCCCATTCTGAGCCTCATATAGGAACCTCTAAATATATATTGTTTATTTTTTCGCTTTGCTGTTGGGTTCTACGACAAATTTTTTCAGAGCCAAGTTAGAGCATCAGATGAGGCAGTTTTGTCAGAATGTTCAATCAATCAAGCTTGGTTACTTCTTCTGACATGCGCAGCATTTCCATTGCATAGCGTACATTTTTTAAATATCAGAGAAACAATAGAAATTTTTACATATCTAAGATATTACGCATGATTACTTCAAACAAATTAAGACAATTAATTGTATGTTGTTGTACTAATTTTATTAAAAAAAAAAAAATCGAGCTGTCGTGGGACGGCCGAAAGAAGCGAATCATTGGACGTAAAGTATTGGCCCGTGTTACGTGGCGGCCTATTTAAAATTCATTTTAATTTTTCATAGTGCCAGTTAGTTTAGATTACTCTCTCTGTTCCTCTTTCGCTCTCTACACACATATATTTAAGAATTTTTCGACTTTTCTTTTTTCCTAAACCATCCCTGAATCAAGACGAACAACACAAAACAAAAATCATCCAAATCGGTGGAGCCGTTCTAGAGTTTTCATCTTCCAAGTGCGCCATGGAGGGGGAAGTTAACGCTACGGTGACGATTTTTTTCTGTTTACTCCCCATCTTTTTGAATAATTTATATGCGTGACCCACCGACTGTCCTTAAAAAAGCTATATTCGCTTCAAAAAAAACAATATATGGAAATAAATAAATGAAAAACAGGAATCAATGGGGGAATGTTTGAGCTGATTCTGATTCTGAGTTTTTATTGGCCAAGACCATGTTTTGATCACGTGACGAGAATCTTTCATTCTATTTCCACCAACTTTTACTTATTTAACAAATGCGAACGAGGACTTCGGACTTCCATCCTTTCATTTATTTTCCGAAAAATAATGACAACTGTTTAGCGTTACAGCAACTAAATATTTTTTTTTGTTTTCTTTTAGTTTTATTGTGATTATGTAATTTAAAAAGAAATGTCTTCAATAAATGTATTTTTGAAAGTTAGGAAGAAAATGTCAACATAAATATTCAAGGAAGACTGTTATGGAAGGTGACCCTTAGAAGTGTTGCTTCCCCGCTCAAAATTCCTCACACAAATGTGGTATTCGTTTGGGCTTCTTCAGATTTGCCCTCAGATTCCAGATTTCGTGTGGCTAATCGAACATAAAACTTGCTCTTGCTCTTTTTTGTGTTGATATTCGTGCGATTTGAATATGTGTAGTCTTCGACACTTTTCTAAGCGATTTCCATTCACTGGTTAAATTTTGTATTAAAACATTAGAAATATTTGTCCCGATTGATTTCTAAATATTTATATATAAATAATTTACAAAAATAGATTCACTCGATGCAATGCCTTTCTTTGCTGGAGAAAAAAATTCACTAAAAAAGTAAACAAACTCCATCAGTTGTCAAACTCAAACGCACTTGTATTGGTAAATCTGAGAAAATATCTAGATTCGCAAAAGTGCTCTGAAATCTGAAAAAGATTGCTTTTTCCTGTACCAAACGAACATAAAAATTGCTCTGAGAGCAAAAAAAGTGCTCTGAGAGCGCCCAATCGATTACCACAAAAATGAACAGGTATGTATCAGGGATGTTGCGGATGCCGAATTTTTGACATCCGCGGATGCGGAAGCAGGTGAGAATATTTTAAAGCTCACATCCGTGGATGCGGGAGCAGATTAAAATTTAAATTTGTTTTTAAAGAGATCCATAATAAAACGAAAACAATAACTAACGTTCCTACTTCATGTTCATATAAACAACAATTTCTTATAAAAACGATTCTAACACGTTGGCGTCACTCCGGTTCGCCTTCATTCTACACTCTACAAGCAGAAAAATCAGCCAACTCAAAAAATTACAAAAGTTTGTGTGAGCGACTGATGAGATAGCAAAAGTATGTGTAAAAAGCATTTTTTACTTTCTCCATTACGTAGTAAGAGAAAGATATTGGTTTCGTACAAAATTTCGAACTCGAGATTTTAATCAATTCGGATATTACGATGATAGAGGAACTCAAAAAAGTGGGTGGCAGAATTATGTCCGTCCTTCCACGGACGGACTACGTTCAAACGGCTTCCCGGATTACGTTCAAACCTCGGATTGGGAGTTTTTGGGCTTACAGTTCGGGAGGTGTTTTTTTTTTTTTGCAAGGTAACCTCAATATTAATGGTACTTCCCATACAACATTTACGTACCAGTTTGATTTGATCGAAAACGGCTCTAACGATTTCAAACAAAATTGATATTTAAGCTTAAGTGAGGTTACCATGACTGCGTACCCAGTTTTTGGCTAAAAATTCGAACAACGGTACTTTTGAAATTTCGACATATCTCGAAAACGATCTATACGATTTTAGCAAAAATTAATTTCTAAGGTATGTGGTCATTTATAACTTAATAGCAAGCTCAATTTTTCTCTATATTATCGTACAATGGATTTATTAAAATAGTAATTTTTTTAAAAATATAGTTTTGTCTAGTTAACTTAAAACGGCAATAACGATTTTGACCAAAATGTAAACTAAGAGTCAAATGGATGTTTTCAAAGCTATTGTGTACTTAATTTTCAATTCGAAGCACCGAAAACGCTAATTTTAAAAACTGCTCATATCTCGAAAAACCATCTACATACAGTCAGTAGTATTTTTCCAAATGAACATTGCAATATTTGCAACTGTTATGTCTGGATAGTTTTACAAAAACAAAAACTTCATTTGCACCGCACACACGAGCATCGGGATATACTATTTATAGCTAATGCAAATTCACAAATGCCTGAATTATTACATAATCTATCTAAAGATATCGGTCTATCACGAGCAATACTTCCAATAATTGAAAACTTAAATCATATTCCAATTAAAATTAAAAACAGAAACTGCTACTAGTTACCCATGTCCTATACTCAAAAATCAAGTGAAATCAAGTGGTATAAAAATTTATGAAACGCTAGAACATACCTCCTAAGTTCAAACTTACCGCAACCTTAAATATTTCCCAACGCTTGTAGTACACTATATACATCGCTCCGACTTAATCCACACTCTCTTAAGTTACGGTAAGCCAAGATGAAGAAAATCTTTGTCCGAAACTATTGGCGTTGCCCATGTCCAAGGAGGAAGAACCGAAAATGTGGTACTCACGTTTGCATTATCTATCCGTTCTGAAACATTAAAAATACTCCAATACAGAAATTTACCATTTGCATTCAATTTTTAATATCGAGAAAAACATTCCTGGTTACATTTACAAGCGCAGTAGTTTACAAAAATAAGAGCTACAGCTAAATGCAGCAGTAAGCCTGCGCCCTGACGGGAAACAAACTGTCAGCTGTGCTCACTTCAAAAACAGGGGTCGTATTACCGCAGTCGTGGGTAACCCATACGTCACTGAATTTTGTAGATTTTACAAAACAAGAAACTGAACCACGTAGTACTCGATCACGGATCCAGTAATCCAACCCCTGTTTTGTTAGTGCTAGATCAGTGCTGAAAACAGACCTAATGACTTTCTCTTAGATTCATGTGTTATCACAAGGGACCTTAGAATGGTCCGAGTGTGTCGGCTATTGCTGACAGCCACTTCAACATAACCTAACTTAATCTAGAGTATAAGTAAAAATTTGTTATCTAAGCTTAGTGTTGTTCATAAAATAATGCTTTCGAGTGTGGGGTGTGATTAATATTATGAGACCGTTGGCTTAAACTCCGCGATTTCGCAGGTCCTTTACTTTGTATATGCGCACCAACCAGTGCTCTGTCGTGTATGCCTCCTCAAGGACGTCCAGTTCGAAGTCCTTGTTTCCTATCTCTGCAGCTCGCACTCGGTCATAGCCGGCTGGCTTACCGCCTTCGGTGTACACCTGACCAAAGCGATAGTAGCACATCTTGTACATAAGGCAATTTAGCAATGTGGGCGAACCTTCTTTATCGACACGAAACTCTCCATTTGCGGCGTAGTAATCTTTCTCTTTGATGTGTGCTCCTCGATCAGTGCTGCCTCCAATCCGCACCATCCACAGGAACTTGTTGATATCGTCCGAAGAATAACCAGTTAGACCACCAAAGATAACCAAAACGTAGTCCACGTCTAGTTCTCGCATGATTTCGTAGGCCTTCTCTTCTGACGACGCCATCGCCTGCCCAACTCGAGAGATGTGCGTGTTGTTCCATGTGTTGTTGTCCACGAGGATAGTTCGATTCGCCATTGCTGTAATTTGGTAGCCATAATCCCACCATGACATTATTCGGGCGTCCTATAAATAAAATCTTATTTTAGAGGCGACAATTTCTAGTCAAGTGAAAAGAAGAGTACATATATTTCTTGCCCACTTACGAACAAATGCTCACTAGTAGGAAAATTCGAAGATTACTAACCTCCGGAGTATTCATCTGCAACCAGTAGTACGCCTCTCGAAAATCATCAAAGATGATCCTCCCACCGTCGTGGGATCTTGCACTCAGCACGATACTTGGCGAGCTATACGCCTCTGAGGTGACCCATGTGCAATGGAATGTGTATGTGATAAGCATAACGGTTAGAATGGCAACAAAACTAATTGCAACCTCCTTCTTCACCGCTGTTTGCTGTTCCAGTTTCTTATGTTGTCGCTTGTTATGTTCAACTGGTTTACTGGCACCAGAGTCCACACACTTGATGTACTTCGACAGCAAATGTGAGATGGCTATTCCCGAGAGAACGCACATCACAGGAGCGAGCACCAACATTAAGCGCACCATTACACCCTATAGTCAAACGAAAATATAATAAATACCCTTGGCGGTGGTAATCCTTGTACTTACAGCGAAATAAATGCTAGTAACTCCATAGAGAATAATAAATATATTCGAGTCGGTCAACTTGGAGAAACAGAAATACAGTCCAGCTGGGAAGAGGAACACGAGGATCTGAAAATAGTAAAACATCGATTTTAGTATTTCTGAGATGCACTTCGGTTATGTGGGGGATTTGCGAGTCAGCGATCAAAGTGTATGCAATCATGGTGATAAACGGCGGGGAGACGACTACCGCCAGCTCAACCCAGCCATTAGAGACATTAACGCGCACTCTTTATGAATGATTTGTCATCAGTTTATAGAGGTTAAATGAATGTTGGCCGCTGTTCTTGGGCTAGGAAGATGGTAGTAACAAAAAAAAGAAGTGAAGCACACACACAGTGGCAGAAATAATACGTCCTGTGCCCATGTTCTGTAACTCATGCGATAAATTTTCGCATCGAAAACTCATGTGGTATTCGTTTGGGCTTCTTCAGATTTGCCCTCAGATTCCAGATTTCGTGTGGCTAATCGAACATAAAACTTGCTCTTGCTCTTTTTTGTGTTGATATTCGTGCGATTTGAATATGTGTAGTCTTCGACACTTTTCTAAGCGATTTCCATTCACTGGTTAAATTTTGTATTAAAACATTAGAAATATTTGTCCCGATTGATTTCTAAATATTTATATATAAATAATTTACAAAAATAGATTCACTCGTTGCAATGCCTTTCTTTGCTGGAGAAAAAATTCACTAAAAAAGTAAACAAACTCCATCAGTTGTCAAACTCAAACGCACTTGTATTGGTAAATCTGAGAAAATATCTAGATTCGCAAAAGTGCTCTGAAATCTGAAAAAGATTGCTTTTTCCTGTACCAAACGAACATAAAAATTGCTCTGAGAGCAAAAAAAGTGCTCTGAGAGCGCCCAATCGATTACCACATCAGTAACATATTTTTCAATTTATATCGTAAATATATCGATGTGATAATTACAGAACATGGGCCCAGCTTTGACACGGAGCGCTAGTAAATTATGAAGCGAAGCCAATAGACGAACAGTGAAAATACATCCGCTATTCCAAGAACATTGGAAAAATCAATTTTTTTTTTCAATTATTACCTGTAAATCAAAGTAGAACGACGACCACGATGTGGGTTGATGCTCAGAGACGGACGCAATGATTGGAATATGATTCTTGGCGTACGACGGATCCAACAAAGAGTAGAATCGCCCTGTCCATGGTGATACTTTCCCAGTTATCGTAAGCAATGTACCCACCACGACGACGATCGTAAGCACTGTAGACACTAATGCCTTGAACAGTACCTCAAAGTGTTCTTTGGGCATCCGCGACCGAATGTAGTCCACAAATGCATGTATCTGGCATAGCCCAAAAACGCCAAGTGCCTGCAAAATAAAATGGAACTTACATTAATTTCGAATACAAGCTCAAACCACAACTAGCAAAACAAATGCATTTTCAGATTTTTATAGTACTCATTATGTATCATACTCTTCCTATCAAGAATTATTAGAATTCATCATTGAAGTGCTACTATCCACTCTCAGGTGCTTAGAACTACGACTTACCAGCATATGCTCCGAGCTTTGAATGGGTTGGAAGCCCACAAACGAGATCTGCATAGATAGTATGGTTCCAACGCAGTACAGCGTACTGTAGGCTACATAGATTCGATGAGAAAACCGCCCAGTCACCATCAGTGCCAGCACATGTAGAGGAATCAAGTTGATTAGGAACACATAGCCACCCCATGAGGAGACCATGTAAAAATACGCCAACGCCGTCATGGCTGACCAGAAAATGGCGCCCGATTTCACCGCCTTAATCCATAGATAGTAAGTCAACAGCATACAAAATATAGCAATCCCTTCGTTATCATAGGAACCGGCAACTGAACGGGAAATGTACCCCGGCACAATGGCAATCATTGCAGCTGCCACAAGTCCCGCACCAGTGCTGTGGATCTCTTTTGTCAGCAGGTAGGTAACAATCGTAGTAAGAGACGAGAAAAATGGCGCTAGGAATACACAAACGTTGCGGATGTCAACCGTAATGTTGAGCAACCACATTACGCGGTATAAGGCCGCTGATGTAACCATCAGTCCAGGATATATTGTTCCACCAATGATGCGCCCCAGGGGGTACCACGCACGGTCATCAAACCAATTGTGGAAGTTATAGAACCCCTGCTCGGCCAAAAACCGCGTGGTGCGATAGTTAAAGTATGGATCAAACTCATGGATGACGCTCTCGAACCGCAGAACGGAGAACAATCGCGTTGCGAATGCTAGAATGGAAAACCGTACGTTATAAGCAAATAGATATTTTTTTGAGGCTATTTCCGATCTCACTTACATAGAACCGCGGCAATGAGGAGAATCGCTAACTTGATCAAGTGTTCCTGCTTCTCCAAATTCAGCAGGAATTTAGATTTTACTGCAGATGACGTGTCCATCGTTGATTATTTGCAAAATAAACTGCAAACCGGCTTAAATTCTCTGCAAAGATACATAACCAAGATATTAGTAGAGATTATGCGTTTTTTCGGTGTAAATACTTATTTCGATTAACAATCTTACCTTTTAACAAGAATATCACAGCATTACCGGCTTCTTTGCAGCCAAAATTGATGCAAAAAAAGTAAATTTTTCAACAAGCTCTTCGTGGCAATTCGCAGGCGAACGCCCTTTGCTACCGTCCTGCTCAAGTCACATTTCGATTAAAAATTAAAAATGGTAGACGGTAGCCATATTTGTACTGTGGAAGTTTCGTTGATATAGCGTCGTTAAGTTAAAAATGCGCGGGAACTGTTGGGCTGTGTTTGAAAAGTAAATGTCATGCGGTAGGACATCTGCTGGATTTAAATTGAAGCTAAAGTCTGTAAATATAGCAAAGGTATGGTCTAAGCCGAAGAACGAAAGGGGATGGGATGAGAGATAAAAATAAATTTATACCTTTCTCAGCTCCTGAAGCTCGGCAATTGGGTTAAGGATTTCATTCAAATCAATTTATACTATACCTAACTATAACGTTATTGCCCGGTCAATAGATTATGGGATGAGAGAGAGAGATGGAAAGAAATGTTTACAGCAGTTTACAGCTCCTGAAGTTCGGCACTTGTGGTAAGGCTATAACTGATTCAGAGTACTCTTGCGGATCGGGATTTTTTTTTTCAGATTTAAGCTCAGTATGCAGATGACCCGAAACGGAAAATCCCATACAAAAGTGACACAACGAAATCATGAACGAAAAATTTCGCTCTCCTTTTCGTTTTGCAGTACGCAGCTGGTACGCAGATGCTGCGAAATGATGGCGGAAAGTGGTTAGTTGTAGTAGATTGCTTGGTACAATTCACCACTCTCTTTTCGCACACGTTTATTGTCCGGGACATTATTTGATTGCGAAAATTTGACATTTGTACTCCAGTGTTGCCAGATTTATAAGAGGTATGATGGCGTGTTGGAAAATTTCGGCGCCAAAATTACCTAAACTCATTGGCAGACTTATTAAATTGTTTAAGGACGACGATAAATGAAAAATAGGCGTTCATAGCACAAATTCAGACAGATGAAACAGTAAAGAAATTAAATATTTCAGTGGAATGATTTGTTTATGTTTTTTTGTGGAATTAACCAAGAAGTTGATCGGAAAAAATTGTTCATACGGAAAAATTTCTAAAATCTTTTTCTATAAAATTTAAAGGTAATTTGCCGATATTTTCTTTATAAACTTATTTTATAATTCTTTCGAAGGCTACACATAAGCTGTGTTTTTTTGAGCTTCGATCTCAGCAAAGCAAAGTGAAGTAGGATTTTCAGCACACAATTACAACAACTATTGCTAGTCTCGAAGTGCCAATTATAGCGTAGTTGTTTTAATTAGCGTGCTGAAAGTCCTACTTTACTTTGCTTTGCTAAGATCGAAGCTCAAATAAACACGGCTATATTCGCACATTAACACAAAAAAAGTCATGTTTTTATTGGTTTTTATGTTTGATTAGACACATGAAATCTGAGTGAAAATCTGAAGAAGCCCAGTTTTGAATACCACATCAAATCACGAACTCTCCATTATTTTGTAAGAAAATATTTATTTCGCGAATGTGAAGCCTTTCTTATTTCTCCTCCATTGTGAACGATCTTCGATAGAACAAAAAACATCACATTCCGATTCCACTACTTCGTGCTATCGAATCCACAAAGTACCTTCCCCTTAATCCAAATGCCATCAGTCTCCGTCAAAAAGTTTGTTTTCAAATTGCAAACAAAAAGCAAAAACTAACAGAAAACTGCGCGACCCGTAATCTGATGTTTTGTTTTATTTTCCTCTATTTATTCACAACTAATTAAAAATAAATGCAACACAAAATCAAGAGAACAGCACCTATCCCGCTAATATCCCGAGTTAAGCAAGAAAAGTCCAATTGACAGAGATCAGCTGCCAATCGAAATTTGTGTCAATTTCATTTAAAATTTTGTGGCAAACCGCAAACGATTTTTCTTTTCTCGCTGTTTTGTTTGTTTTTTTTTTTTTGTGTTGTGTGCTTTTTTCGTATTAGCAATTAATTGCTTCGAAAATTGACCTCAATTAATGTTCACCGACTAAAAGATATAGTGACTGTGGCAGCACCATGACAAATCGCGGAAACTACAAGGACATCTACGATTTGCTGGAGAAACTTTGCAAAAATGTTGGTGCTCACAATCACAGTAGGTTTCATTTTTTAATTTCATCCTTAAATTTTCTGCATAAATATTTTAATGAGTTGCTCATTTACGCTGAATGCTGTGTTATTTGTTAAGTTTTGGGGGCATAATTTGCATTTGTTGCTGTGAAATCAGCACATTGTCAAGCATTTGGCGTGAGACTCGCCTTGGATGGGCTGTTGACAAATTAATGAATTACTTTTGTTTGTATTCTAGATGTTTTATAATTTAATGCAATCAGTAAATGTTTTTTTGCTTTTGCAGGGGATGTGCTTCGCAATGTAACCCAATACATATCGAATTGTCCTACGGCTCTTGGCAATTCATTGCCATACAATGAGACTTCGCTGGTTTCGAAGATCTCAAGCCATTTGACAAACACCAGCGGTTCTCAGAGCAGTGCGACGTTGTTTTTAAATCTCTATGAACAATTAAAGACCAGTGTAAGTTGTGTATCTTGGCATCTGTGACGGTCAAATTACTCACTTCAATTACTGTTGTTTTTTTTTTTTTCAGCAAACAGATCAGAGGCAAAGGAGTGCTTTGCTGACGTTTTTGTATTTTATGGCAGATTCGCAAAGTAATGCGGTAAATTTCTCTACAAACGGTTTCAACAATGCGATCGTCAACAATCAGAATAACGGCCCAGGAGTGAGTTCGGCCCTGCATTCAATTCGATCGAGCATGATGCAGAAAACCCAAAATTTTAATCCCGGTACAGCGCTAGGCCGAGGAGGAATGAACTCGTTTGCTAGTCAGAAGGTAAACATAATGGTTGAGAATTTTGTGTTTTGTTGCAGGTGACGCGTATACATTTTGAGCAGTCGAACGAGTATGTGCTTAAATGAGTGATATACAATCTAAAACCGATGCAAAGAACATTTTACCTTATACAGTGGGGTTAACTTGCCAAAGCAGTCAATATAAATTTATGCAAGAGAGACCATTTCGTACACATTTAGATATATCCATAGATGGGACTTCAAATATTCTTCTCATTTCGCTCTAGGCCGGAGGTGAAAGCAACTTGAAGATATCCACACTCCGCACCACACACAATCAGCAACTACAATCGGACAGTAGTGATACCGGCAGTAGAGAAGTACAGTTAGCAAAACATCACACACATGACGCACAAAAGGATCTGAACGACGACATTGTCCAGAATGTGATTTACGCTTTTACTGGCATTCAAGGAAAGTACCTAAAGAAGGATGTGATATCAGGAGCATTCAAGTTGGACTCAAAGGCCAGGAAACTGAATGTGGTGCAAGCCGGCATGCTACTACGCCTGTCAGAATTGGGGTGAGTAGGTACACTGATCATATTCAAACAGGGACCACTACATTCGTACATTTCAGGTACTACCACGATCAGCTGCAATCATATACAGACACAAAGAGTGGCCTTTGTGCTCTGGGTCTGATGGGTCAGGGCTTCATTTCCGCACTTAAGACCGAACTAACTAAGTATTACGGGATGGTTGCCATGCTACAGGAGCAGGTGAGGCTACATATTATTTGGAATGTGGTTGATAAGGTCAAATTTCATTTTAGTTGAATAAGCAACGTAAATCTGAATGTCAGGAGTGGATGTCTTTGGTGGCGCCAGTCGAGAAAGTCACATTAATAAAGATTCTCGTGTGGTCTGTGGATCCATTGCAGCGTCTGCAATGGTTAGCTACAATCGCTGAGGCTTGCCAGGAGAAAAAAGGTGGCGCTTTGGCCTCCATAGTTCACGGCTTCTTAAGCAACGGCGATCCCATGGTTAAATCAGTTGTCAAGGAAATGTTGCTTGCCATTGTCGGGCCACTGCAGCAAATGCTGTCGCGTTGGCTGCTGGAGGGCGAGATCTGCGATCCACATGGTGAATTCTTTATTGAGTGTCTGTCTGAGGTGGGTCCTGATCGATTGTGGTACGACAAGTATCGAGTGCGAACCTCGATGCTGCCCGACTTCATTTCCACAGATATGGCGCATAAAATCCTCGTCACCGGAAAGAGTATAAACTTTTTACGAGAAATCTGCGAGGATAAAGCACCAGTTAAGGGGCGCGAGGAACTACGTCAATGTTTCGAGTTAAATGGTGAGTTGCGTTTGTCGTGTCCTAACCGTTGTATCACTCGTCAACTTTCCACAGCTGAAAACATATTCTCGAAGGTGGCTGACACCAAACTACACTCCACAATCGATTCTGTGTATTTGAATACCTCCAAACGAGTACTAGACATTGTGATGGGCCCGCACAAACTGCTCGAGCACCTGCAGGCAATGAGGCGCTACTTACTCCTTGGTCAGGGTGATTTCATTGGAATTCTTATGGAAAATTTGAAGTAAGTACACTGACTGAATCACTCACTTGAAGCCGGTTTTGATGAAGGAATTCAATTTCAGGTCAGAGCTCGACAAACCAGCAAAGGAACTGTATTCGTACGACTTGTCTTCCATCATGGACGCGGCTATTCGTAGCACCAACGCACAATACGACGATCCAGAGATCCTCAATCATTTGGATGTGAGATTATTGCATCCTTATGACGGTGACACTGGTTGGGATATTCTGTCGCTGCAGTATACAGTTCGGGGTCCGTTAACGACAATGCTAGACCCTTCAATGGATAACTATCAGATTTTGTTCAAGCGACTCTGGCGAATGAAACATATCGAATTTCTGCTGTCATCCAAGATCTGGAAGGAACAAATGTGCAACGCTAAGGTAAGTGGGTATTCGAAGTAGGTGTGGTGGCCATCGATTGGTTTTCCAATATGCATAATATATTTGGTTTAAGTGCGGTTAACAGCTGCAAAATTCGAGCAAGAAAATGTTGTCATAGTCGTACAAACTGAGTCAGCTGTGCTCCGTTACTTTTTTTATGCCATCATTTGACTTGAGCTGCTTGGAGAGGCACTTTGGTTAAAGCTTCAACACTTGAAGCCAAAAGTACTCTTCCCGGTGGCATCCGAAAGTGGAATTTGAGATTTTCTAATACAGAATTCGAGGTTAGAATTCCTTAGCACAACCCCTAAAAGTTATTGTTTTGGATAATGTCTAATCTAACAATTTTAGAGTGCTTTGTTATTAGTTGATGTAATGTATGTTATCATTGTTTCCTACGAGGAGGTCTTCAAACGCATCAATTGAGTCATAAGTTTTAATGATACCAAACTCTGAATGAAATGGAACTTGCCATAATATCGTCGCAGTGTCTTGTTATGCTTGGAATACAGTTTAGATAGAGCAATGACAATATAGATAGTGAAGCAAACTCTCTAGGAGTTATGCATTTCATTTTTGCCTTAAGACGGTGGCTATCACCAGGTTACCACTTTTCAATCTTTCAAAAACATGTTGACCCTCTGACACAGATGTCGAACAGAATAAAGCGAATGGGTCCCAATTATTCTCTCATCTGCCACAACTTACTTGCTGTTGCAACACATATGCCATTCCAACCCTTTATGTTAAACACAATCTTGAACTTCGTTCATTAACCGCAAGCATTAACCCCTCTCATTAAATTCCACAGTCGGAGAAAGTCCAAATGCTGCCGCACACTATTACAGTATGCTTTTCCACAGCGAATGGCATTCAAACACACACTCTTTTCTTGCTTGCAATAAACACACCAAAGTCGCTGAATAACAATTAGGTAATACTGGACAAACACTTTTTATCACTGTATACAGTATACATACCCCATACTCGCACTCAAATTGACCTTTGTCCAGGCTAATGTGTATTTTGCACAAACTCAAATATTTCATTGGATTACAGATTAAGTAATCAGATTTCAAGCAATAGGATTTAGTATTTAGATACGTCGCGGATAAGATGTAATTCCATATGATATGATAAGGTGTGGCCAAAAAGCCATTTAAAGCAATAAACCAATTTCTAACCTCTTTTCGGGGAAACATGATTTTCTATTTTTATTGATTCTCGTGCGAATGTGTCTTGAAATACTATTGTTATAAAAAATGTAACCACTCCTATGTGCTCTAAACCGAACTCTAATATTATTGTTGTGTATTATTTACAACTTTGAATCTGCCGCCTTGAGGAGCGGAGCCAATTTCTGTGACAGCATTATGTTGCCAGCAATCTTCAGTTTGCCCTTCATGAAAGCGGCCTGTGGGTTCAGTTTTCCAAGCGCAATGTCGACCATATCTTCGTCAGCAACAGTCAAAGTGGTGTCAACCTTAACTCCTTGAGCTGGGCCTTCGTACACTTTGGCGTTCTTCAAATCCAAAGCTGCAAGTGTTTGAAGATTTACTTAGTAATTGCGATCCACTGATGTGGACATTGCGACTTAGGATTACTTACTCCATTCCTTGATGACTTTTCCGTCTTTTGTGATTTTGTATAGGAAAACTCCATTAACTGCCTTTGCTTTGGCCTCGTTACCCTTGATTCCGTCAATGATCTTTTGGAAAACTGCGTCACTGCTTAGAGACATGATGATTTTCGTTTAAGGTGCAGCTGATTATTTTTTTCTGTTGAGCAAATGATTTACAATTAACACTTGAGATTAGAGAAACTGGAAAATGCACAGGTGCTTACAGTGGGAACGGACGAAGGGCTTTGAAATTCGTCGGGCAACGTACGAGCAATTTATGGCAGTTCTGCGGAAAATATGTGAAATGTGACATGTTTGACTTTTGCGTACTTGTTTTCAAAACTGACAGGTGACAGATGGACCAAGAACTGTTTGTTAAAAAATTGTACGACCAGCTATGTGGTACCCATTTGAGTGGGCGCTTTCCGAGCACTTTTTTTGTTCGAGTGGTACAAAAAAAAAAAAACATTTGTGAATCTGGACTTTATCCCAGCGTTGCTTCAGATTTACCAATAAAATTGTGTTTGAGTTTGACAATTATTGGAGTTTGTTTTGTTTTCGTGAATTTTTCAACTGAAAAGAAACGAATTAAGTACAAATGTACAAATTTATAATTGTTGTAATATTAATCTCCTTTTTATTTCTCATTTCAGCCCCTCCGCCCACTAAAAACTCAACTCAATCCAATCATGTACCGTTTGCATTTATTCACCTCCGAGATGATTCATTTTATTCACCAAATGCAGTATTACATCCTCTTCGAGGTGATCGAATGCTCTTGGGCCGAATTCCAAGAGAAAGTCCAACAAGCAAAAACGCTTGACGACATCCTAAATGCACACGATGAATTCTTAACCGTCATCAAAATCGGTGCATTTCTCGACTCGAAATCGGATCGTTTGTCTGGCAACATGGAAGAGGTGTACCTGGGCATAACACGTCTGGAAGTTTGGCAGGATAAATTCTTCGAACTGTGTTTCAAAGAACTACTAGCCACAAAAGAATTCGATGAGGATATCCGCAAATCGGAGAAAGCAGGTGCATTTGGAGTAACCGCAGAAAAACAACTGCAAAGAGATCAAGATCACAAAATCTTTGAACAAAACTTGAACAGTTGTCAAAAAAATCTCGAAATCATTGGTTGTGACTATGAGATTGCTGTAAGACAATTCCTACTTGCACTGAACTCGAACAATGATCACAACCTGCAATTGTTTGGCATTCGTTTGGACTTTAACGAATACTACAAGAAACGCGATCAACGCTTGGGCGTACCACTCACATTTGAACACATGCGCATGAGCAACGTCTTCTTTAGCACGAACAAGAGTATGACTAGCAGTCGCTACAGCATCAATTGACCCCCGCCCGCAGAAACCAAAAACGAACTTATGCTATATTTTAGCCGAAACCGCAGTGAGATCACAAAATGTCATCGTGCCATTCTTTGCCATCCTACTGGTGATGGAAGCAACAAGTGCCATCATTCGCCATTGCTTGTGCCGAGCAGGAATCTAGTATATGTTTCGTGCTGCGAAATTCTCTAATTTCCATAATAATAATAAAATATTTTATTCTAATAGCACTTATTGGTTATGCGCGTTGTTTTAAAAAGTTAATTGTTTTGGAAAAAAATACTATTCTCACTGTTGATTCGTTGACAGCACAATTGAGGAGAAAAAGCACGCCAGAGCACTGTTGTATTTTTAAATAAAAATTCGAATAAAAAAAAAAACGAAAACAAATTATCTAAAATAAATATGGCCATATTTTATGATACCTTGAACTGTTGTTTCTTTTGTTTGCTAGAGTTTTTTTGAGCGTGACACATTAATTTGCTGGTTCACTTTTAGACAGAGAGAATTAGGGGCACCAAACTAATTGGAAGTATTTTCGTACGAACTTCACTCGGAGCCGCATGAGTTATCCCGACCTACCAAATACTAACGGAGGGCACACATAGTGGGGATAGTTAGTGAGTCGTACGTATACATACGTGTAGTTCAGATGTCCCAAAACAATCCGAATTTGTTACTTAGTGCATTAGAATTATAAAAATGGATTCGGATATCACCGGGCGACCTGTATTTATACGTTTAAGTATAATACAAATTCGTATGCAATACGCGGCCGCCCTAAGTCAAGCCACACATCAAAATATGCCAACCACAAATGTTCTCTCCTATTCAAAGACTAACGTTGGGCGCCCGTTCGTTCTGAAAGCGGATGATCGAGTGAGTGTTCCTTTTTATGGCTGTTCATACGCAGTATTTATTACATGTTTTATTACATTAACTATCAAACAATGGCCACAACATGCACAGTGGCATGTCCAATTTCATACAAAGAATAATTAATAATAATTTAATAATAATTTAATAATTAAAATTATTTTTCTTTTCATATTTTGTGCTTTTGTAAGGCTTCTATAAGGTTTGTATAAAGTTTCTATAAGGCCTCTATAACGTTTCGGTAATGCCCTACCTGTATAAAGTGCGCCAAATTTGTTTCTTATAGGTCTTATGCAGTTAATATTGCGGGAGGGGAAATAGCTTCGATAGGGCCTTACCGAAGTAAAATTGTTACTTGGGAAGCATGGTGCATGGTAGCATAATGTTGAATTCCCCTTTATTCAAGCGAATTTTCTTTACATAATCAAAATTTTCCTCCATATTGAAAAGGAGGAAAGGAATAAACGAGCTGCCAATGCAATTCGATTTAAGTTAAACAAATTTCGAAGAGGCGGCACATTTTCGGCAAACAAATCACTATTTACTCTGACAGCCAAGCGGCAATAAAAGCCATGGAGTCAGTCGTGGTGAAGTCAAGGGCAGTACGTCGCTGCAACAAAAATCTGGACGTAATATCACAAGCCATCGCGGTGACCTTACGCTGGGTACCAGGGCATATGGATATTCCAGGTAATGAACAGGCGGATGAGCTTGCAAGAAAGATTGACATTGAATCCTGGAGTAGAACTAACCTACGCTGGACCAATATCATTACCTGCAGGCACACAAAACAACAGGTGGCCAGAGTTGAGTGAAAAGAGATTTAAATGCATGATCGGAATAAGCCGCAAAGATATTCGCATACTCACGGGGGTCATTACTGGACACTGTGCGATAGGCATAGGTACATGCGGAACGACTGGGAATTGTATTGTATTGTAAGTAATAGGCCCTGTACACTGCGACAAGAAGAGATCTATTGTGTTGGCCTTTATTATTTAACCCAGGAAGCTGTTGAGGCTCTTTATAAACCTCAGTACCCTTATTGGTTCTATGTTTCCTATATCTGCAGGACTTAGGAACGCCCCTTGCATATGGATCACTCTACCCCTTGCCAAAGCAGGACATTCGCAGAGTATGTGTTCCGTTGTCTCCTCCTCTTCTCCGCAGAGTCGACAGGAGTCATCGTCGGAAAGTCACATTTTTTTGAGATGGTATCTTAGTGGCCAGTGACCAGTGATCCTTAGATCAATCTTTGCTTAGCTCAAGTAAATTTTGATACGGCTGGGGATACTGCATAATGATTTTTGCAGAAGCTGTACGGACGTTGAAGAAATAGAATCTGTTCGTCACCTACTTTGCGAATGCCCAACCCTTAAAAACAGCAGACAGAGCATTCTCAACAGTTACTTCTCCGATAACCTTCAAGTTGATCACAAAGTACATACTCAAATCTGGGTGGTTCTAGTAGATAAACATATTCATATTATTGGTTACTCGAAAGACGCACTAGAGGCAAATATCTTCAGTGCTTTTTTCCCCAAGTGACAGACGAAAAGAAGTGTGTCCTTGTCTCAGTAGCCTCCACATAATTATGTATATCGTCATCTTTAAGATATAAATTTCATTGTGTGGTTCATTAGGAAGTTATAACCCCTACCAGTTTATAAAACGAAGTTCTATCCCTTTACCACAAAATGTTTCAATATACACTTCAACGAATGCCTGGTCAATGTTGCGACACAAAATACTAGCCAACCGATTGATGAACACTATTGGTTCACCTCATGGGGCAGATGACAGGAAAAGAAACAATTCAATTTGTATGTTTCAAAAAGTTTTAACACGTTTCTCTCCGTTCTTTTTTATTTTCTTCTTTTAATGTTGGAATATTGGAGCAGATTTATGCATATACAATACATATATAATTAGTATATAAGAGTAATAATAATATGTATACATATGTTTGTTTGTTATCTGTATATTTATAATGCATTCGAAAGAAGTTTACAGTTTGCTAAATATTCTTGCAATTGGTTGTTTTATTACAATTAATATTTGTTTTCTTCTTATTTTATCTTCTGCGTTCTGATCAAAGTTATTAGAAATAAAACAAGCAATCTCTCATGTGTGGCGGTGTATGCGCGAGTGGCTTAGAATAACAAATGATTTTAAATAAATCGCTAAAAATGTCTCTCTTACTCTTATTGTTCTATGGTTTTGCGATTTATTTATTTTTATAAATTTACCAATTACGGAAATAGTGTTTGCATATATATAAAATAAGTTTAACTAATTAATTGATTTTTTGTTCATAAGCAAATGGGTTTCATTGTTTTTTTTTTTTTTTTTTCTATCTTATTCTGTGCTTTCTTTTAAAAAATACTCTCTTCTTGCTTAAGTTAAGTTTAGCGAGAAGACGCTTTTAGATTGAGTAATTTATAGCTCGGTTTATAACACGTACACTCTCCTTGTCTCTATTGGTTTAACCTAAGACAGGAGGAGGGAGCGGGTTGAGTTCTTTGAATTACGTACTTAGCAGCGTTAGACGGCAGCTGGTGTTGATGGTTGCTATTTTATTTAAAAGACCTCCTTGCTGGGCGTTGAGATGCCAAACGCTTCTTCGTACTCTGCAATCGTGGTGGATGGCTCCTTTTTCTTTTCTTTGTGATGACGATGCTTTTCCTTTTTCTCCTTCTTTTTGTGGCTGGTTTCGTCTTTTGTGGAAGGCGATGATTTTGATTTCTCCTTTGTTTTCTTCTCAGGCGTGCCTAGCAGATTGGGACTTTCGTCGTTCTCTTTACTTTTTGATTTTGATTTCGACTTGGACTTGTGTTCGCGGTCTTTGTCTTTTTTCTTTTCCTTTTTAGTGGTACCGGTGCTGGTCGTCGCGATGTCGTTGGCGGATGTGGAGTCTTTTGATTTCTTCGATTTTGTTCGCTTGGATGGGGTGTCGAGGTTTTCATTGTTCGAAACAGCGGACTTTCGCGTTTTGGGAGCGTCGTCAAAGTCGGGACTGAGAAACAGACAGATTGTGAAACATTAAAATCGGTTTATATAAAGCAGAAACGTTTACTTACATGCCCAAGTCAATGTCTAGGGCGCGATGCGGATCGTCGGGATCAAATTTGCCATCTTTGTCGTCACCGTCTGAGAGAGCTACACCTTCAGGCATATCCAGGGTTGTGTTTACGACGTGCAGGGGTTTTGGTTCTAGGTACAAACGAAATTGGGAAGCTTTATAGTAACGAGATGGAAAGTTGCTATATCTATTGTTGCTTCGAAGATGGAAATCGAGCAAAAGGATAGACCGTTTGGTTTTAACAGAAGCTCTAGAGCAAGTTAAAAAAAAAGTTTACGACTACGAGTAATGTGCTAAAAACAATTGGTCTTGTCACTTGGTCACTTGTCAAAAATCTGGACACTACGTGTTGAAATGGAGTTCCACTCACCATCCTCTGACTCCGAACTAGTGTATGCCACTTTGTTCTTTGACTTTTTGCTCTTCTTTGACTTTTTGTGCTTCTTTTTGTCTTGCTTCGATGATTTCTTCTCATCCACCATGTACTGGTCGGAACGTTTTGCGGCTAAAATAAAATTAACTACATCAATAAATTTGAAAACTACCTCCATGTCGAATCTTACAATGCACTTGCAGTGGAATATCCAGTGTTAGCTCAGCTATTGGGATATCATCAATATTATCATACGCATCTGCGTCGTTGTTTACACTGTTTGCTGCACTCTTCTTACTGTCACTGGACTTTAAGTAATGCGGGTTATTACTTTGCTCTATTAGACGCGCCAGTCTATTCTTTTCCAACTGTTCGGGTGTTATTTCTTCACTCTTTCGTCGGCGAGAGCTGCCTTCCCCTTCATGATTGGCCGACACAAAGAGCTCTTCTTTCTCTCCATCACTCGATGAGCTGCTCTCCTCTACCGGAGGTGGATTTATCCATTCATCTAAGTCCAGTCCATCGGGCAGTGGTACTTTGCGCTGTGCCTTTGGCGCCACTGGAATCAATTCACCGGCAAATAGTAGTGCCATCTCTTGTACGATTTCTATAGCTAATGTCGGAATGGTAGGACCCACAGGTTTTGTCAATGATGATGCTTCATTCTCCGCACTTTCATCGGGAACCGTTTCGAGACCACTTATAATGTCCATGGTGTGATTGTGGTTGGTGTTACTCGCTGCTACAGTGTGACCAGAGAATTGCACACGGAGCATCTCAATGAGAACGTAGGCGGAATTTGCACGTTCTTGCACTTCAATGTCGTTCGAGCTGGAAAAATCTTCAAGTTTGGCAAGGACATGATCGCTTAGCTTCAAAATTGAACACATATCATTAGTAAACAGAAATAATAAAGGCATAAGCGCTCTTACTCTAACAATTCCATCTACGTCTTGATTTTCTAGACATGTCGTCACCAGTCTTGTAAACAGTTTAATAACATTTTGCACAAAAACTCCCTTGATGTGGCCCGGCACTTGTCGCGGTCGCAACAAAATGTTTAATGTACGCTCCGCATCGTTTAGTTCACTAACAGAAATTGAAAGAAAAATCAATCAAAATTGATAAGCACGCCGGGAAGATAGGAAGCAAATTGCTCTCGCTATGATGTCATTTCGATAAAAAAAAAAATCCAACCTCTCAAATATTTCAATACATGTAGGCAGAATATGCCTATCAACACAAACCTAAGTCCGCCACATCAAACAACAAACGTTAAACTACAATCTACCGTTCTCCAGAATGCAACTTATCATTACCATATTTGGTCATTTGTCATCACGCTTTTTGCTAAAACAAGAAGGAAGAGAGACTAACGAGTGAAGTCGACCAGCAGCCACGAAGAGCAACGGAAGGTTTTCTTTTTTTTTCGATCGATACGCTACGCAACGCTACGTTTAATAAAGTTCTGTTCCGCGACACATTTTCCTAATCTAATTTTGCCTAACCTAAATTAATTATTATTATATTATAACGCTTACAAACTAACACTAAAGTGAATTAAAGTACCTTTTTGAATTATACCTTCAATACGAAACGTGTTCTCATTTCACACCTCCCTTGAACCCCCTCCCACATACATACCTGGAGAATTCGCCAACAATCCACGCAGCGGCGTATAGCACCTCATACATTGAATTACTTTGCGATGAAATCGTGAACGTATCTAGGAGACTACTCATTTCATTTACCGCAAACTGTCTCACCACCGGCACTCGTATGGCAACATCCAACAACTGTGTTGCAATTAGACCACCTTAAAATGAATCAATATGTGAAAAAACGTTTTGGCCGCAATATCTCGTTTAGTAAAAGAAAAACACGTACCGTGCTTTGAACCAGCTTCCAACTGAATCAGCTCAACCAAGACTGTCAAGTACCACTCGAAATTCGTCACATACAGATATGAACTTTGCGAGCAAATCTCAATCACCTTATACAGCAACTCATCCCGATATGCAGAGCCTTCCGCCCGCTCCATATGGCCCAGCAGACGTTTGACGATTTCCATGAGATTCTTCTTCGAAACCATGCCATACAGCAGATCAAGTGCACGCAATCTAATCGACTCATCCTTGTCGTCTAAACACGCCAGAATCAAGTCCTTGTGCGCCTGAACACTCTTCGGATGTGTCTTTAGGATTTTCGACATTGCCAGTAGTCCTAGGTATTTTACTAAACACACACACGCACAGACGCACATACAGAAATAATCTAAACACAAAACGCCTGCTTTTTACTTACAATTCTGATCGGAATCTTCGATTAGGATACGTAGTTTTTGGACACACAGTTGTATTGAGGCACTATGATTTGGCATACCGCTACTTATGCTTATTAGAACAGCGATAACCGTATTTATGCACTCATACAGTAAACTCATCGCTGACGTACTAAGGAAACACAAGCGAGAAAACATTTAAACATTTTTCTTTTCTGTTGATCGATTAAGCTTACTAAAAGCAATACAAAAAAAACATAAAAAAACTCATAAATGTGTAACAACTAGATTGAGCGCTAAAAACGTAAAATACACGCACACGTTAAGTACACACACTAATATACAGAATGTAACAAATTTCACAACAATAACAATAAGAACTTAAAATAACAAAATTAAGACAAACATAAAAATGAAAAAACTGAAAAACACAAACATAAAACAAACGTATGAGAGTTCACAAAACTTGCCTATGGATTAGATTTGTGAGAGGTTCTATTAATTTCTTTCCTAGCCGGGGTTCTAAAGGAGTTAAAGCGCCAAACTGCAAATGCAAGAGAAAAAGAAACAAGCAAAATAAAATCATAATAAAATATTAAATTCAAATTTTAAATGGATGTGTGTGTGAGAGAGAGAGAGAGATAGACGGAAATATAGAGACAGAAAGTGTGTATTGGTGGAAGGGGAGGTCCTACCGGTCGGAAAAACTGTCCTTAATCCTCTCAAAATTATATATTCATTACGTGTGTGGTGTGAATCGTGGGTGATAGTGTATAGTTATTAGATTACATTTCGGGCTATAAACTTAATCGCTCTCGATCTGTGGAAGTAGGCGATGTCTGACTGAGATGAAAACACTAATTTGTGTAGTAAATTTGTGGTCGACATAAGCACAAATGTTGGTTTGAAGGACTTATCCCTTCCTGACGGCCCTATGCCGTATATCTGCGGACTACATTGTACCCGAACTCAACTTCCTGTTAGATTCCCCTCTAGATCAGAATGGGAGGAGAATGCGATCGTTAACGAATTCGACATACCTATCTTCACAGATACCCAGGACATGGAAAAAAGTACGAGTGGTATTTGTACCCAAAGCGGGTAAACCAAGTCATACTTCAGCGAAAGACTTCTGACCTATTAGTCTGTCGTCATTTCTCCTCAAGACACTTGAAAGGCTTATCGATATTTATATAAGAAGCAAGTGTTGCCTTGGAAAAGATAAATGTCGAGCAACGCATCACCAATTGGCTATGCGAAATGCTCTTGACGAGAAATATCAATTCCACTCTCGGAAACAGTTCGATAAGAAAATTTGTTACTAGAGGCATCCCGCAAGGAGGGGTTATCTCTCCCCTCCTCTGGGTGCTGGTCATAGATGACATACTTAACCCTTAAATGCATGATTTTTCAAAAATTTAAATAAAAAATGTTTAATGATAGAAATGGAGTTATTAAACATTCTATTATAAATAGTTTTTAAAAAAATATATTTCAAGTAATAGTAATTTGTTAAAATGCATTTGTGACATATATGGCACACTATGCATTAAGGACGTTACAAAATATTGGACAATTGGATTAAAATACAATTTATTTCATATAGCATTTAACAGTCGATATAACAAACAAAATAATGAAACCATATAAAATCCATTTTACCGTCGTTTAGTTTTGTTTCAAAAGACTGACAGAAAACAAAAACATATAAATAAATAAATAATCCATATAGGTAATACTAGGTATAAACTTGAAAATTTGCATATTTGGCGTACGTTGTCCCAAATGGGCATATGATTGATTTCATCATGTCTAACATCCTTGCTTGGTATGGAATTTGCTGGTACTTGTCTTTTCTTCGCGGCATGTTAATATTCAACAGATGGACTTCCTGAAGCCCTTCCCAATTTAGTTGGGATGCTGGAGCTCATTCCTATATTGCACAAAGATTTCGACAGCTCAATTCGGAATCCATCCATGTGCATATGTTTCTGACCACTTGTTTTATTATTTGTACATAGGTAAGCCAAGAATTGATGATGGCTTAATCGATTATATGATAAAAAAGACACATGTACCATTTTTTGAATTTCATTGATATCTTCGATCGTCCAATGTAGATGTCCATTAAATCGATGCGTTCCATGGGGTGGTTATAGCAGCAGGACACTTTATTGAGATATTTTCTTTTGTTTTTTCGATCGAACCTGTTAATTTTTGTAACTGGATCAGAACCAACAAAGGTTGTTCACGCTTTTGTTGTCTTTCCAAAGTAAATTGGATATGTCGACACCTTGGAAATTGGCCACGTATTCAACGGATTCGAACCAAGCAATATTTTTCATTTTCGCATCATTTGGGAGCAAGGATCATCTGCGTCATATTCGTAGCTTTCCATACCTACCATCTGCACTGCTACTAGGTATTTTTGCTAACATTTTGCAGAATTCTTCGTCAGAAACGGATTTTTTACTAACAGTAGCATTAGAAATGCCGAACATCTAAAATCAAATTATGGTACACATTATTGCATGATGTGCCATATATGGCACAAACAATTTAGTTCTTATTACAACGAATTGCAAAGTTGCTGCGGACCATTTTATTTTTTTACCGATTTATGCAGTATTATTTCAGTTGAAAACAATTTCTACATTCACCAATTAATAACACAAAATGCACAACACGTTCTGCAATCAACCGATTTCTAGTGACGAACTCAAACTGAAGTAACATATACTCATATGTGTTTTTCTTGGAATATTCTAATGGTACCCCAATAAAAATGGTATCCTTGTGTTTATCGTATGTGCCAAATATGGCACTCGATGAGCTAACTTTAATTTTGTCTTTACATGCAAATATATAGGCGAAAGAATGGATTGTGCCAGATATGGGTCACTATGCATTTAAGGGTTAAAGAATTAAACAATGCAGGTTTCAAAGTCATCGCATATGCCGATGACGTAGTTATCATTGTTCAAGGAATTTCCTGAACACGATGAGTAAACTTATGGAAACAGCCCTCAACAGGCTTAGATTATGGGCCGAAGGGTGTGGACTACGAGTCAACCCGGAGAAAACCGAACTCGTACTATTTAGTACAAAATACAAGATACCAACCTTCAACCTGCCCAGACTTGATGGAGTGGAGCTCTCTCTCTCGGAGAGCGCAAAATATCTTGGCACGGTATTAGACAGGAAACTAAATTGGAAACTTAACGTACAGGAAAGAGTCCGCAAAGCTTATAATGCTCTCTTCATATGCAAGAGAACAGCAGGAAAGAAATGGGGCATGAAGCCGTCAATCTTATATTGGCTATACAAAATGGTAGTAAGACCCATAATTACATATGGGGCTCTTGTCTGGTGGAAAGCCACAAACAAGAAGTATGTACGGGATATGTTGACCAGGGTACAAAGAACAGCCTGCATTGCCGTTACGGGTGCTTTACGTACCACACCAACGGCTGCACTGGAGGCGTTTATGAATCTTTTGCCACTGGACCTACAAATAAAATCAATTGCAGGAAATAGTGCGCTACGGCTCACTAATATTGGGCTCTTTAAGAACAGTAGGATAGGACATAGCAGTATTTTGAAGGAATCATTCTCCGAAATACCGGAAAAGTCGGATGAAGGTCTTGGTACACTCGATTTTGACACACCGTACGATGTGTTGTACCCTGACAGGGAGGATTGGTATAGGAACTTGGTGTCGAGGGTAAATGAGACCTCGATATATACTGACGGCTCCAAAACCAGTGAGGGCACAGGGTCTGGTGTATTCTCCAATGAACTGGACTTACATCTGGCCCTGAGACTTCCGGACACATGCAGTGTGTTCCAGGCGGAGATTCTAGCAGTACTCAAAGCTGCGGAGGTACTTGAGATGAGATCGATATCCAATAAGAATATCGCCATCTACATTGATAGTCAGGCTGCGCTTAAAGCGCTAGAGTCACATACCACTAAATCTGAACTAGTAAGGAATTGCCGCACAATGCTCAAGGCATTATGTTCGCAGAACCGTGTCAGATTATGACTGGGCATTGTAATATTGAAGGTAATGAAAAGGCCGACGCCCTGGCCAAGGAAGGAGCGGAGCTCCCACCTAACACCATGATTGAGGGCATAAGACCACCAATGGCCGTGGTTAGAAGGGTTGTATTTGAAAAAACTTCCCATTTAGCAGCCACAAGATGGTCACAGCTAGATGGTCACAGGGTCTCAAAGGCACCGTGGCCCATTTTAAACTGGAGAAAGTCTGAAGAATTAATTAACTTCAGTAGAACCAAACTAAGGTTAACGGTAGGAATACTCTCTGGACATTGCCTTCTAAGGAAGCATGCCATGAGACTAGGACTAGCTAGCTCGGACATATGCAGGTATTGTGAGGACCTACAAGTCACGGAAGACATCTTCCACATTTGATGTGAGTGTCAAGCAATCGCTCGCAGTAGAAGGAAGCACCTTGGCAGGTACTTCTTTAATCACTTAGAGGAGGTTGGTTCCTCAAACAATATTGGGACCATTATTAAATTCTGCAGGGAAATTGATTGTTTGGGCGAGTTGGTTTAGGTTTTAACCCGTAACGGTTCCCTGGGGATGGCGATGGGCCCACTATGGTGCCTGGTCTCTTTGTGATGAACTCACAACCCCACTCAACCTAACCTAACCATCTTCACAGATGTTTCCAAGATGAATTGTGGAGTAAGAGCAGGCATTTTCTCAACAGATTTAAATTGTATATGAAGTCTTAACCTTTCAGAGCAAGTCCCTTATTTCACCCTACCAACATGGCTCCCTGAAAGGTAGATCGACTACTACAAATCTCGTCGAATTTGTTTCCTTTGCCCTCTCATCCCTAGAGAATGGCAACGAAGTCGACGTCATCGCAACTGACTTCAGCAAGGCTTTTGATAAGATATCATATATAAAACTAACTCAACTTCTTAAAAGTACGATTTCTCCCCGTCAACATGGTTTTGTTGCTGGTAGATCTACTAGCACAAACCTTACAATTTTTTCAAATTACATATTAAATGGACTTGAGAAAGGGTATCAATTTGATGTTGTGTATACAGACTTCTCCAAAGCATTTGATCGTGTTAATCATGATATCTTACTAATGAAGTTAAATAAAATAGGATTTCACTCTAACTTATTAAGCTGGATAAAGACATACTTAAAGGGTCGTATTCAGTATGTTCGTATAAATAACAATCTATCTTCACCAATCAATGTTACCTCGGGTGTGCCGCAAGGAAGCCATCTTGGCCCCCTCTTTTTCTTGATATTTATCAATGACATTCCCAAAGTATTTTTAAATTCTGAGTGCCTTATGTATGCGGACGATTTGAAAATCTATAGGTGTATCAAAACTGAGCATGATTGTATGTTATTACAAGAAGATCTTGAGAGATTATCAAATTGGTGTTTGATTAACTCCTTACACCTCAATATTGAAAAATGTCAAAGTTTAACGTTTTGTCGAAATCGATCATGTATTAACTTTTCTTATAACGGGTGATTTTTTAGCTGGTTTGGTTTTGGCAACACTGGTTTTGACAGCTGACGTGTGTTTAGTACCTTGTGTCACTGTCAAACAGCTTCAGTTTGGTTTGCAATTTAACCATGGATCGTCTTACAAATGAACAACGCTTGCAAATTATTGAATTTTACTATCAAAATTCGTGCTCGGTTCGATCCGCTTTTGTATCGAAAAATTGTGTTCAGCGATGAGGCTCATTTTTGGTTGAATGGGTACGTAAATAAGCAAAATTGCCGCATTTGGAGTGAAGATCAGCCAGAAGCATTGCAACAGCTACCAATGCATCCCGAAAAAGCCACTGTTTGGTGCGGTTTATGGGCCGGCGGCATTATTGGGCCATATTTCTTCAAAGATGATGCGAATCGCAGCGTTACTGTCTGTCAATGGTGAACGCTACCGAGCGATGATAACAAACTTTTTTTTGCCCGAAATGGAAGTTCTTGACTTGCATGATATGTGGTTTCAACAAGACGGTGCCACATGCCACACAGCACGCGAAACAATGGCGCAATTGCGAGGCGAGTTTGGTGAACAGTTAATTTCACGTTTCGGGCCGGTCAATTGGCCGCCTAGATCGTGCGATTTGACACCATTAGATTATTTTTTGTGGGGGTATGTCAAGGCTAATGTGTATAGGGACAAGCCCGCTTCGATTGACGCACTGGAAGCCAACATCCATGCATTCATTCGTGAGATACCGGCCGATATGTGTGAAAGAGTATGCCAAAATTGGACTCAGCGGATGGGCTACCTGAGACGCAGCCGCGGTCAACATTCGCATGAAATTATCTTTAAACATTAAATTGCAAGGTTCAAACTATCGATTCAAATAAATATTTCATTCATTTTTTCGAATTTTTTGTGTGTTTTTTTTTTTAAAAAGTTCTAAACCTCTTAAAAAATCACCCGTTAGAATAAATGGGACATTTCTTTCAATGATAACCTATAAAAAAGACCTAGGTGTAATTTTTGAGCAAAAACTTGATTTCTTAAAACATATAGATTTTTTAGTCGCCAAAGGTAATTCGATGTTGGGTTTCATTCTGCGTAATTCAAAGGAATTCTCTGATCCACACACTTTGAAATGTCTATTTTTCGCATTTGTTAGATCCACTCTTGAATATTGTAGTACAATTTGGAGTTCTGTATATGAGGTTCACTCTTTTCGAATCGAGAAAATACAAAAACGTTTTACAAAGGTATTAATGAAAAGACTTCACTGGGACATTGATATGCCTTCATATGGAACAAGGTGCAAATTATTTGGAATCTTGCCTCTTAACATTCGTAGAAAGTTCTCTGAGGTTATGTTCATTCGTGACGTATTGACTCATCATATTGATTGTTCTGATATCTTAGGCTTAATTAATTTCAATGTGCCTGCGAGGTTGCTTAGAAACCAATCGTTTTTTAAGATTCCATATCACAGAACAAATTATGCTGCCAATGAACCATTGTGTAGGTGCTTAAGAGAAGCCAATACAGTTTGCGATATGATCGATTTTAGTCTAAGTAGATTTTCATTTTAAAATATTAATCCTAAGCAACTCTAATGGTGGCAATGTTTAATTTTTATTTTATTTTATATTATATATTATATTCATGTAATCACTAAAGTATTATAACTTTGTTTGATGAAATCAACTAAACTAAATCACATCAATTAATCCTCTTCAAATTGTCTTCCCTTGGCTTTGAACCTATATTGATAAAATTGATATCTTCCCACCTTGAAAACCGGTATTACAGCGTTCGCTTTAGGTCCGTACTGTCGTCCTCCTTTTTAGCTACATCTGGTGTCCCACAAGGCAGCCATTTAGGCCCCTTTACCTTCATCCTAACGGTAAATGATCTTGAGAAGATCATCGAACACTCATCTCTCTCTCCCTATGCGGATGATACTAAATTCTTCAAAATCATCTCTTCACCCCAAGACTCCTGCCTCCTTCAACAAGACCTTGACCATTTTTTGACCTGGTGCCTTAAAAATTGTTTAGAACTTAACATCACCAAATGTCAATCCATTACCCTATCACGCAAGCGCAACAAGTCCCCTCGCCGACGTTACCTTCTCCATGGTCAACCAATTTCTCTCGTTCATTCTCTTCGCGACCTTGGCATATTGTATGACAGGGAGCTAAATTTCCGTTCGCATATTGACGAAATAATTTGTAAGGCCAACTCCTCACTTGGCTTTGTTAAACAATGGTCTAAAGAATGTTCCCACCCTTATGTGACTAGATCTCTCTATATATTATAAGTTCGACCCCTCCCCGAATACACTAGTCAAGTGTGGTCTCCCTTTCATCGAGTTCTTGCACACAGAATTGAGAACGTCCAACGTCGCTTTCTTAGATTTGCGCTTCGGGGACTGCCTTGGGACGATCCTTTTATCTTGCCACCCTACATAGAGAGGCTCAATCTCATTAACCTGAATTCCCTTGAGGAACGCAGAGACGCTGCAGACATTCTTTTCATTTATCGTCTTCTCTCCGGCTCCGTCGATTGCGCGTCCCTTTACAACTCTATTTTCATTAACACAAAATCCCGTAGTCTACGTTGCCCTCGTCTCTTTTACCCACAAACCATCGTACTTCATATGGCTCCAATGAACCGATCTCCCGTATGCTGCGAAAGGTTAATACTAACCTTTCAGTTTTCGATGTCAATCGCAGCACTGCCCACCTCAAACTCGATCTCCTTCACCATTCCCCTTATCTTTAAGTCTTAGTTTTAAGGCTTTCCATGTCTTAGTTTTAAGTTGTTACTTTAGGAATAAATGTTAGTTTTAGTCAGAGTATATCCATTAATGAGTAAAGACACTCTCCACGTGTTTCTTATCAGTTTACAATTTGCAGTACACATACACGAGAAATAGACGGCAATGAAAGTGCTCTAGTAAAAGAGGGATGGCAGAGTAGTTGAATTATTTCAAAATGTGGTACAGGGTGTGACGTAAAAAAAAAGCAAAATCAATTTGTAATATTTCTTATTGAACATTTTATATCTAATTTATGTATATTCACATGTGTGCTACACTTAAATATTTTTGTTTGTTGGTACATTTTTTGTTATTTTTATTGAACTGCTTTAGAATAAAGTAAACCCGTACTCGGACGTAAAATTTGATAAGAAATTCCTCATTTTGATTTTTGCAACAGTTGTAAAGAAATTCATTTTTTAAAAAGTTAAAAATATTCCCCTCAAAATTATTTAGGTAGTAGGTACATATTTGGAAAACAAGAAATAATTTTTTCTCTAACGAGTCTAAAAATTCTTGATTGGGCCGTGTCAATTTCGCATCTTCATATTCTTTAAAAAAACTATAAAAAGGGAGGAAACGTTAAGTTGCGGACTCAATTTTAACTCACACTTGTGGTTTAGGCGGTATTTTTTTTAAATATAACCTGCGAAATAGTAGAATGCATTATCAATATCAAAGTTTAAAGTTTTATAATCAGGTGCAGTATTGAAAGCGTAAACCAAATTTTATAAAACGCATTTTTTTTAGTTACATTTCTAGAATTTTCATGAAAAGTCATATTTTCAGAAAAGAAATTCATTTCATTCAAACAAGTAATTTGTTCCGGGTTTGCCGAAAATGGCCTTCTGAATTTTTTGTATTCTCGAAATTTAGATGAATTGAAAATATCAAATAACTTATCTATTTTGTCAATAATTTCAGCGGTATTAATAACTGTTGAAGATATACAGCACCGTGACTAGCTAGAGTATAAATACCAGCTGCAACTGTTGCACTTATCGTTTGAGCAGCAAGCCTCACCCTCATCTTGTGGAAATTGTTGGGAAAAATGTGCTCATCTGTCAATTTGGGAGCCATTCGAAATTAATTATTTTCCTCCAATAAATAAAAATTCACAACGTCTTTCCAATTTGCTTTTTTGTTATCGACAGCAATATCGTACTTGAATGATTTTAAAAGATGAGGGCTATCGAACATATAAAATATTTTAGTATTTCGACAATTTTTCATGTATTAAGTGTCTTTGTTTATGCAGTTCAAACACTTCGCTTTCTAAAATAAAAATTAAAAAATACAACACAGATTTATATTCGTTCTTGTCCGATCTATAACTTGTATTGCTTACCTCTCACTATTATCCGGTATTTTGAAATATTTAACTCCAACATTTTCTTTCTCCTCTCGCCCACATGCCAAACATTTAAAATAATGTTTTCCCATTATTTTATTTGAAGTTTTTAAACTATGCTACACGCACTGACACGGAACACCCTTTCTTTCGTCAATTGATGTTAATGAACGATTGATAACAATCTAACTTCGGGCCGCCTTTAAAAATACGTGCGAAAAAAATGTAAACAATCCCCTCTACAACCTAAGTAATTAGTGTGACCATCTGCTATGAAATATATTACCTAAAAAGCGCTGGCAATAAAACTTCAAATCGTAAAAAATGGTTATTAACGAAGTCGTAACAAAGCAAAAGGGTTGAATTTCGTGATATAGAAAGAAACATTTCTTTTTCATGTCCATAAAAAAGACCATTTAATCAATAACCAATGGTAAAAAATACAAATATTACCAATTCTACTAAAGCTAAGCTGGTAACCTGATCATATTATTTCATACCGAGAGGATACTAATATACTGACAGTCACTCCGGGCCGCCTTTATGAAAAAATCCACACTTGTTCGTCGTACACAGCAAGCCCCATGTAGTGGGACATGTAAAATGTGTTGCGTACCCTTTTCTTCTCAAGCAGTCGTTGTATACAGGTAAAAAGTATTCTTTCGACGTGCTTCCACTTATTGTACGATTTTTTTCTGCATTTTGCTTTGTGGTAGTAGCATGCATATGTAGAGAGAGTGTCCCTACTCATTAATGGATATACTCTGGTTTTAGCTTGTATTAAGCCAAATATATGGGGTAATTAATTAAATTTAGGAACTCAAGCAGCCAAGCTTGGCATCCCCCACAATACCCAATGCGGTAGCTGTGCTGACACAAACAAGAGTGAAACAGTGTTCCATATTTTTTGTGAGTGTCCGGCCCTAGAAAAAACCAGACGCAGTGCACTAGGTCATCCCTTTTTTGATGACCTTTCGACCATCCAAGGCATCCATTTCCACAAGTATATCAAATTTCTCAACTCCACAGGCTGGTTTTGAGCTCTCTTAACTTTCTTCACCCATCACCCCCCTTCATTTCAGGTTCCATTAGTTGTGGTTTCAAAACAGCGCTCAATGTGCTGCTAGTGTTTTTCCCTCGTCGGTAACGGGAAATACAGCCACCTAAACCAACCAACCAACCAAGCACAATCACTACCTTTTGGTCTATTTTCTCCGAATTCCAAGCTCAACCTTACCACATGATATTAAGATAAGGGGATTAGAGATGGTACTCTGTATCCTTATTATTGCAGATTCAATCGGACCCATTTTGTGATGCATAGTTTATACAATGTCAACGTCAACTGCATACACCAACATCTGCATTAAAAGAAGCTTCGCATCCTAGTTTTAACAGAGGCAACGTTAGGCTTCGTCCATTATTATTCCCGCCGACTTTAATGCCCACACGATGAAGATATTCTAACCAGAAGAGACAGGGAAGACTTCGCCAAGTGAATTCCAGATGAATTTCCAATATATATTCGATCTGTTTCCCACAACAGAGCCAGCTAATTATGAAATAAGCCTCCACTCCAACATCAGCTTTCCTATCCAACACCCATAAAATACCGGATCAGAATCTCCATCGTAAAATATGGAATTATAGCAGATCTTATTCTTTGCATTGCTGCTTCGGGTGATATGATATATAGACTGACGAAAAATCGTGCATAAGCTTATACTCGGTATGGAACTTTGTATTCCACATTCTACCAAAAACTCAATTCATTAGTAGGTAATACATACTTAGATTTCTTATTTAGATATTTTCTCTATTTACACTTTTGTTGTACGTCCCAAATACCGTGCTTTCCCCAGAGGGAGAAGAGTGTGGGCCGGAGAGTTGAAAGAAAAGTCTTTTATACACTTTTAATAGCTATTGACCCGCTGTCTTTAGCTGGGCTGCGATCAATAGTATAGTTTTATTATTTAATAAATTTTAAGTATATGTTTCTAGATCTGACCCGCTGTCTAATGCTTGGCTGCGATCGATCTGACTGATAATTCTACTCTGTCTTTCCTAGTCACAGCCTTTGCCTTTTATACTATTATTCCTCATGACCCATCTCCTATCTTCCCCCTCCACGCACCATTGGTTTCCTAACCAATTACCATATGTGCATACGCGCTATTTTTAGGTATTGCTCAATTGTTTTCCGTTCCCATTAAAAGTACCCAAATGACATCTTGGGTGTCATTTGCCTTACGCTAGTGTAAGTGTCATCCATTCATAAATTATTATTACTTCCCCGATAGCACAACGTAGTATTCCTCCGATATGCAACCACTGCAGTTTTGCCATATGTCGGCGTGCCGCTGTGCAATCGGAGTTGGGTTACGTGTGTATCGTATTGGGTAGGTATGCACTTGACTCATTGCGCTTGGGTGGCGTTTTTGGGTAAATGGAAGAACAAATGAAAACAAAGCAAATGATCTATTAATAGCCGTATGCTTTGGTAATGTATGAAATGGCTTGCTAGTGAGAAGGTGATGATTAGGGTAGGTCATGAGTAGGGAATGGTTGTGCGGATCACAACACTTTCACTACCCTTAATAGATGTTACTAGCTGATCGACTACTTCCACTTCTCGAGAGATAAACCAAAAATACTCGCTAACTAAATTCATAGGAAGCACTAACCATCGTGATGAAAAATTAAAACACAACCAAACATAATAATAATAAAATAAATTTGTAGAAACAAACTTTGCTCGAATTGTAAAAAAAGTGTTTTAAAAAAAATTTGTTCAGTGATGAGATTTTAAAACGAAACTTCCAAATTCAAAAAGAGAGGATAAATGAAAGAAAAAACTAAATTTCCAAAAAAAATTATATAGAAAAAGAGAGATAATAAACCTGGAAATAATTTCGATCAAGGGTTGCGTTAGTTTTCTTCCCAGAGCCGGTTCGATGGCAGTTAAACTGGCGAACTGTTTTAATTTTTGTTTTAGTTTTTTTGTTATTAATTCGTTTACAAACATTATTCATCATTAATTTGTTTAGGAAAGAGGAATCACAAAATATATCAAAACACAGTAGGAGAGGAGAAAGTAAAAGAAGAAAAGAAAGAAAAGAAATAAAGTATAAGTCAGGTTTAGAGGTACAACGTACAACTTAAAATTGTGTGTTCTCTCTCCACAAACGGAGAGAGAGGGAAAGAAATATTTTTTTTTATGATTAATCGTGAGAACATTACTATGAATGGTGATGGGGTGAGGTGGCGAGAAGGGAACCGTATGAACTTACCAATTTGATGATTTTAATGAGCATCCAATTGTTGGTGGACGTTGTCATGAGTTTGAAGAAAATCGGCGCCAATGGGAGATAGTTTTTCGGATTCTTACGTGCTAGTTCACAGATGACGTTTACAGCAGCCGATTGAACACCTTTGAGGGGACGATTTCTTTAAAATATTTAACTGAATGCAAAAATGGGAAGGTTTGTATTTACCTGGGTCGGGATCTTCAAGTTTCTCCTTGAGTTTGGGGAACGCCGGTCGGAGGGCTTCGGGATAGCGCAGGAAAACTTTATACATCATTAGGACGGCTTTCATTCGAAGGTAGGGCTTCGTCGAACTCATCTGGAATGAAGGCGAGTTATTGTGGTAAAATAAGGGATTGCAGTTCTATGCCTACCAAAGTCATAATGTCGTTGGCTAGATCTCTTGACAAGTCAGGCGATATAAAACAACTCAAGCCACTGAGCGCAACACCGGCATCATATTGATTTTGTGAATTCAAATCCTTGCGAATCATGTTTGTTGTGAGCATGAGGAGCTGGTAAGGAACGAGAGGGAAATATGGAAATATTAGTGAACCTATGAAGTTGCTGAGTGCCTTACCTCACTCTCCGGATGGAAGCATTGACTGGCCGCTAAGTAGCCGATTCTCTTGCAGGTGAATCTAGAGGAACTCATCACTTCTATGATGTTGAAGCCTGCCCATGAGATGTCATAGCCAAGCATTTGTATCTGTAAATAGGAAAGAATGTTTCGATTGATTCATACAGCGATCGAGGAATTAAGAAGATATTGTAATTCATGCTCTATGTTTGAGCAATAAAGTTGACAGAAGAATCTATAGTTAGTCAGTTCCCACACTTACACATTTACCCCTATCGGGAATAATATTTCCCCGGGAATGTTACCTTGTCAGCAATCTAATTTACATTGCTGACAAGGGAACATTCCCGGGGAAATATTATTCCCGATAGGGGTGATTAAGTAATGTCAATATCATCATTAGTTTTGCTTTAGCATTTTTGTTGGCTTCTCAAGGAACATTTCCCTAAAATCTAAACTCTATCTCGATCTGGAACTTGAAACCTGCTTCAGACGGCCTGCGATCCAGTAGTGTATATTGGTGACAACCTGAAATGCTGTGAAAACTGGCGTAAACCTGTCAGCAAAGCGCTGACACCTAGAATACGTTGATAACTTAAATGCATTAAGCGATCGGATCGCAGCAGAAAATGGCCCGTGCGTGAATGATAGCAGCAAAGTTCTTTTAACAAGAAAATTAGTGCGGCAGCCGAAATCGTGGCAGTGCAATTAATATGTTCGCTTGACCCGATTATACTGAGCTCAATAATAAAGCTCAACGTTTCATCAATGATTGATAAGCCAGCTATAAGTCTTATGCGTCATTACCCTCATTATTAATAAATCATATTTTTGTTACTGAAAAACACAACTTTTGTGTTTGCTTTCAGCCTTATGTGGTAGAGTTTACGAACATAACAACGCTTATCCCAACAATCCCATTGACAAGGCATGCTTCTACGTAAACCACAAACGAAGACTAAAAATAAACGAATGTAATTTTCTTAATTGCCCCTGAATCTGATCTCTGTCTCAATTTCAGTATCCGTTTTTGGTTTGTTTCTTTCACAAGCTAGTGCAGCATAAGAGGTAACTACTATAACAATCTCTGTATAGGAATCTATGTACTTACATACGTCAGCTTAGCGACAGCATTGCACTTTACATTGATATTGTCTTGGCGTAGCTCCTGCTTGATCTCCTCTATGCACTGTGCAATGTACTTGGCCTGTAAAAATAATAAAATAAAAAAATTATTCTTAAATTGCACTCTTTGATGAGGGTGGCATAAAGAGATGGTATAAAAATCCATCAGCATAAGGTATGTGGTAGTGGCAGCTGGGAAGTCACCAATTAAATTGGAAAGCTATTTTTATAGAAGAGCAAGGCACTTCAAAGCGCGCCCTCCAGAGCCTCAAAATAATGAATTACAGCTGAGTTATTGATTTTTTTTCTTTATTTTTGCAAAAATATTACAAGCGGTTGCCACCATAATTACCTCATTATCCTTGTTATTTCGTATTCCACGGACGAGATCTGTTAGATTTTTATCAAACATTCGCTCAAAGTTGCCTTTTACTTTTTTCAGTGCCATTTTCGTAGTTTTCAAAATCCACGAAATTTGTTGAGAAGTTTTCTACTTTCCCAGGGAAGAGGATTTATCTACTTTTCTTTTCCACAAATCACAACAAAATGTCACGAATGAAATGCATTTGCCAGTTGATGAGGTGGGCGACGGCGAAATTGAATTACAATTGAAGGTATAGTTTAATGTAGGTTTATTTGAGGAGATTGTAATTGTAGTATTTGGATAAAGTCTGGCCGAATAGAAAAATAAAATAATTTTACTTTTTTCCCCGAATGCGGGGTTTACTGCACTCACGAAGAAAAAAACACGCAAAAATCTGACAAAAGAAAAAATAAACCAAATCTGTCAAAAAAATGCGTCCGCCATCATTTTTTGTGGGTTTGTCTGCACTAGACGGCCACGTCAAAATTCATTACCAAATGCTGCCAAGCTCATATTTTTTAATTGACGTAAGTTATCTTACGTTACGTTTGCTATTCATGGATGTAACCTGAACGCAAGAACTCAATTTGTCAGGAACATCACTTTTCCAACGTCGACCACAAACTGTCAACTTACAGTCACGAATTTCTTGACTAGATTCGTCGGCTACCCCTCCATAAACGTCAACTGAGAGCTGCTCATATGACCGATCTAAATTCAGAATCGCTCTTTTCAATGTTTTGTTGGGTCCCTTTTTGAGCCTCAACACCCTTGGCCTTTTCTTAATAATGAATAATGATCCAAATGTCTCCTTTTTCATTTTAAGTAAGATTTTGTTCTTTATTCAATGAAAAAGAATGCAAACGTAATCAATCTGACATATTGCAAAGGCAATTTTTTAAAAATATTTCAAACACTTCTGTCATGTTAAGTGCACTTTCTTTTTCAATGAAACTAATAAAACATAGACCACTTCTAGATTTGCTCTTACGATAGAAAGGGCAATTGTTTTCTTCAATCGAGTCATTAGTCAGACAGCTGTAAGACTTACGGCCATATTATTCACTCCGGGTGTAACGCAAGTTTAATCTAATTTTACACCCGACCATTAATCCGCATTTATTAAACCCGACAATTTAAACCTATGTCCATATGTTATTCACTGAAAAACATGCATTAACCCGCTGGATTAAAAATGGATTTAAATGCGGATTTAAAACAGTTTAAACCGTTTTTAATCCATTTTAAACCTGCGTAATGTCAAAATTCTCATATAAGGGCATTTTTTTTTTCACATTTTATTAGATTTTTTTTTTTATTTGTTTTGTGTCAATAGTTGTTTTTTCATTTCCTTTTAACTTTACGTAATATAAAAGGAGAAAGACAGAGATGAATGATTAAAAGAGATGGAATGGATATCTTTCGTAGGTACGTCTCTATCCCCCCAAAACAGATTTGTTTACATAGGTAGGTAGTTGTTTTTGTAATTTCAGCCGCCGTCGGTGAATACGTGTACCCACAAAAAAAAATTGTTGCTATTTGTTTTATTTCACTTTTTTATTATAAAGTTATTCCTACGAGCAAAGAAATGTCAAAAGTGTAACCTAAACAAAAACAGTGAATATTATGATATTGAGTTTTAACCCGGGTTAAAGTACTTAGACTGGTCTCCGGAGTGCGGTTTAAATTTAATCGGATTAAACGCTGTCAAGTTTAAAAAACTGGGTTAATGTTCGGGTTTAACGACTGAATATTTATTTATTTTTTGGGTTAAACTCACTTAAATCCGGATGTAAACTTTAAACCGGATTAAAGGGAGTGAATAATATGGCCGTTACTAAACTAGATACTTGAACGTCCCCAAAGTCTCAGTAGTAGATTTACATTAAACTTAAAAATAAATCTTTATAAATCACATTTTCCTGTGTAAGGACATTTTAGAGGGTGCGTAAAGATAAGCAAGTTCTACGCTGGGTTTCTAAATAAGGCTGTTAATAAAAAAAAATTAATGCAAAACTTTGTTAAAACGTTTTCCTTTATTTGAGTTATGTATAGTTTCCTTTTCTGTAGATAATAGTTTGTAAATTTGAAAATATTTTGGTTTTTAAATACATATTATGCTATTGCGTCTGTTTATAATAATATAATTGTTTTCGTTTTTCTGTTATATTTAATGTTTACAATTGTGGTTTTGTTGGTTTTCTTTTTCATAACTTTTCTTTGTCTTGTATAAAATTCATCTTTTGACATAAAATATTTTTTTGTTTGCATTACCTTAGCTTGTATGAATCTACATATAATATTAAACGAAGTTTAACAATTGTTCGTTTGAATCCTTTTTCAATTTTTGTTAATTGAATTTATTTCCATTCCAATTTCAACGAAATACGCAGAAATAATATTGCCAGTGTGTAAATGAGTTGAGTTTGGTGTACTTAATGGTGGGTTAACCTACTGATTTGCTTTTCTTTTGTGAAGTTTAGATAGTTATTGTTTTTGTTTTTTTTTTTTTTTTGTTTTTGATGAAATATTTAATATTCCTAACACTTAAATTGCTTTGCTATAGATTAGTTTTAAAGTTATTATTCTCTCGCTACGAGAGGGATTTATGTTTTTTTTTTTTCTTTTTTTGTCTGAAGGTGTAGGTTACATTACATAGTTTTAAATATTTTTTAGTGCATTTCTGAGAAGTTGAAAATATGTATTATTATTTTGATGTTTTGTTTCTGCTTTCGTTTGTATTTTAATGTGTAATTATGTTATGGAAGTATGATACACATATTTGTAATTAAAAAATAAGAAGAATGACATATTTATTACTAAATACATAAACTTATTTATTATTTAATTTTAGTAACTAAGAAGTCTTATGCTTAATTTTAATAATACATACCCTGTTACCTTGAGTTGAGTGTTATAAACAAAATTGGTTTAAATTAACGTATCTAATTGTTAATAAAAGAGGTCCAGGGAGATATAATGCTTTCAAATAGATAGACTATAGGCAAATGGAACGAAGATTGAATCGTCATACCATAGAAACGTACACGTTTGACTCACAATTGTTTGCACGAGTAGGTACAGAGAGGCACAATTTTTTTATCTAATTATTTCAAGAAGACGTAACCTTGAAAGTTTCCATACAATAATTTCTCCGCTCTTAAGTAGGTAGCCTATAACCTGTCATTGGGCGCCAATTTTAAGGTGTTGCAATATACTAATAATCACTTTCAAATAAATAATAATTGTAACCTACAAAATATTAAGTGTGAAGGTTAAAAATGATTATTAGTAAGGCCTATAAAACAAACTAGGCAAGCATTAAAAATTGTCTAAATGGTTTATTTTAACTAGGCATACTTCTCGTAACCTAAGCAATAACTGTCCAGACTGGTTTTAGGTACGGGCCACTCCTATTTTTGGATCGAAACTGAGAGGGTATTCATTCCATAAACTTTGAGAGAATGTCAAAGCATCGAAACATTTTAATTGACAGCATTTTTAGCTTCTTGGCTATGATATATTCTCCACCGATGTTGTGATATCAGCCCATTTTGCCATATATTTTTCTCCGTTGTCAAGACTGTCAACCCTCAAATTTTAACTCCATTCAATGCCGCTCCACTTCGTTGTGCCTTTGGAAAAACTTGCCAATTTGAAACCAAATAAAAACGAAAAGAAAACAATTTGTCTGTTTTTAATACTAACTGACAAAAAGAATTAATTTTGCATGTTTTTTTTTATTTAGATTGCGTGTTATAGGTTTCGTATCAATTTTGTTCTTATAAAATAGACAAAGAAATAAAATCTTTTAGAAAAAAATAAAATAAAAATTCAATACATCTAAAAACATAATGTATGTGATAAAAATATGAAATATAATATGTATGTCTGTGTGTCTGGTTATTTAAATTTAACAATCGGTGTCGTACCAAGCGGCCAAATTGTTGTTGTCATTTGGTGGTGTTGGCATTGCGTCTAAATCAAAGTTCAACTCTCCGGCTCCAATCTCACCAACATCCATGTCCATCGAATAGGGTGAGGTTGGTGCTCCGCCTGGTGGAGCTCCGACTGGGCTGCTTATCTCCAGACCTTGCATCGAATCTATTGGTAGAGTATCATATCCTGTTGTGATTAAATATTCATAAGAAAGGGAAAAAACAATAAGAAGGTGTACATTTTTAATTAAATTTCAAACTATTGCACTCAACAGTTTTCGTTCACATGGAATGGGAGCCTCGGTGGACCACAAGTTGCAGTGCATTTAGATTGAAAATACAATCATTACTCCATTATCCTGGAGCAAGGATTGCTTTGTTTAATTTTTTCTTATTGAAAATAATGCCAAAGGCTTTCATATTATGTATGTCTTATTTATTTTCACAGTGCAATGACCAGCTGCCGTTCTTTACTCCGATGTCTCCTCCCAGCATGTGAACGAACGACTAAAGAGTTTATTGCAGGAATGCGAAGAAATCACATTGAACAAGTTAAACGTTAAAAGAAAAATGTTCATACATAAATAATAAAAATTACGTAAAATATGCAGTAACCAAAAATATAACAAACACTCATTTAAATTGATAAAATTTAATAATTGATTCATTCAGGAAATATATTATGTATATATAAAAAAAAAAAACGATACACACACATTAGAAATTTAAATATGAATATGGAGAAGGAAAAGAAATACTGAAGTATTTATGTAGTAAAAATAAAAGTTTACAAAACACATGCAGTTGATTTGTTTGATTTTTTAAAATATACGTCATCAAAGCATTCAAAATAAGAATAAAATTTGCAGTTATGAGGATGCCTTGAAAAAGCTTTTTTTTTCCGCTTTTGGGAAATGGATAAGGAATGTCCCTTGTGGGCAAGGCGTTCGGTATTTTCTCTACGGAAACTTGCTACTCGTTGCAGAATAAAAAGGAAACGATGGGTTCAATTCAAAAAGGCTTATGTGGTTGAAGCCGATACCACAGCACTTCACGGTGCCACTATTTCTTAAGTTTGGTTGACACTTAAGACTATTGTGAATTGTCAGTCAGAAATCTTTGGGTTTTACCCATAAACTATAAAATAACTATATTTTCTATACGAATTTTGCTATTCTGGGGTCAGATTCTAAAGGATTTAGACAAGGCGATGCGCTGTCATGTGACTTCTTTAACATCATGCTTGAACGAATTGTGCGAAACTCACAAGCTAACATACGAGGTACGATCTTTCAAAAGTCTGTACAATTACTTGCATATGCGGACGATATTAACATAATTGGACGAACACAGCGAGCTGTCACTGGCGCGTTTGCAAGTATAGACACAGAAGCGGCTAAAATGGGCTTAGCGGTTAACGAGGGCAAAACCAAGTATATGCTGTCAACAAGAAGGGACACCCAACATCGACGAATCGGGCAGAACGTCACAATAGACAGCTATAACTTTGAGGTAGTAAGGGACTTTGTCTACCTTGGCTCTGCTATAACATCTGAAAATAACATCTCATCAGAAATCAGAAACGGAGAATAACTCTTGCCAACCGCTGTTTCTTTGGGCTGAGAAGGCAACTGCGTTGATGGGTTTTGGAGGAGACGATTCAACGACGAAATATACGAGCTGTACAGCGACATCGACCTAGTTAAAAAACTGCGCATTGGACGTTTGAGATGGCTAGGACATGTAGAGCGAATGGATATCAACGCTCCGGCCCGCAGAGTTTGCGATTCCAACCCAGAGGGTCAACGCAGTAGAGGAAGACCTCGCCTAAGGTGGCGCGCACAAGTGGAAAACGACCTCAACCAACTTGGAGTGCGCAACTGGAGGCAGTTGGCTAAGGACCGGGCCAGCTGGAGAGGCTTGTTGGTTGAGGCCCTGGTTCACCCCGAACTGTAGCGCCACGAAGATTTGCCCTATGTTACTAAAGCAAAATTTGCACACGAAAACGTGACCCCTGAGGTACCATAAATTGAAAGTCGGGACTAAAATTTGTTATTAGTATGGCCAATGATATAAGGTATTGACGTTCTAGCGCCTGAATCACAACACGATGAACTTATAAGACAGCGAATCGTATGAATTATGCATAAAAAAATCAGTCGTGCTTTTTGACATAGGTAGCTCCACGTAGCCAAGAATGTAAGATAAAATAAAAACAGTGTTTATTTCGTCCGTGTGATTCACAATAACCAAATACATAGTTCGAATTTATTTTTTAACAATTTACTCTAAAGACCTTTCCGAACGGAATAAGCAACGCATGCGTATGAAACATGTTGTTTTCCGAAATCGAGGACAAGGTAATTGAACAAAGGAAGAACTGATAATATTGACTTTTTTTTTATTTTACCCACAGGATTATGTAGATTATTGATTTGCATGGTTTTCAACAATAGTACTAGATCCAACTGTTGTTTTAATACAGATCATGTGGGTAAAACAAACAACGCCTATTGTTGTGATTCAGGCAAGAGCCTAGTGCGCTGAGCACACTTTCATTAATGGATCAAAACGAATTGAGCAAGATTTGTAAACCGAGCAGTGATGACCTCATTAATAATTCTGTTTCGTACAAAAATGCGTTCTTGAATTTCCTGGACTAGGGTTGTTCGGTTCAGCCTTAAAAGTCTGGGCCTAGCATCCTAGGAGGATTTGTTCCGCAATAAAAACTATGTAGCAGCCTTGAAAGTGGCAGAAAGGATGGCTATGAATGATGCAGCCCAATTTTTGCTGAGCTACTTCAAGACAAATTTATTTGTATATTGCTCAGGAAAGACATGCCGTAGCAGTTGCAGTTAATCCCCTAGTCGTTTCTCGCAAACGACTATTTTTTGAAAATAGTTGTCCCATTTGATTTTATTCCCTCCTTTCAATAGGTGAATGAAATGAATTTGTTATCTTGCCACGCAGAAAATTCTGCACATGTATTTTGAGGATAGTACTCTTTCTTGAATTAAACACCAGCTAAAAACGCTGACTAGTTCACGTCATTTTTCCCAATGTTCCTTTCACTTGTTGTACTTGTTGCGCATCGGAAAGCTTTGCTCAGTGAACACGCCGCTTAGTCGTTTTATTTATTTATTACCGCAATATTTTCTATTGTCGTTTCAATATTTTTTTATTTTTTTCCTTTTTGTTTTAATTTTGCATTTTTTAATAATTGTTCCCAATATGGTTGAAACCTGCGATATTTGCGGTACTGGCATCATGTCTGGTGACTCCATCAGTTGCGGAGGGATATGCTCCAGGGAATTCCACACCAGATGTGTGATGCTTTCCGAAGCAGCCCTCCAGCTGATGAAGACAAATAATGGACTTTGCAAAACAGTGCAAAATCTGCATTGGGATGCCTTTACTTGGATTAATTTCCAAACTTAGTGCATTAACAAATGAACTGAGTTTGGTTAAGTTAGAAATTCGGGAGTTGAAATGTATTTCCTCGCAAAAAAACTGTGCTTCGGATTTTCCGCCGGAAAAAAGTTGTTCTGCTGAAACGGGTGTTTCTTTTAATGACATACCCGTTTGCAGTAATGCACAGCCGCCGTCTGTGGAAACGGAAAATGCCTCCGAAGGCTCCGCAATATGGAGCAAAGTATCGCAAAAAAAAACCGCGGAAAAAGAATAAACGCCCGAAAATAAAACATGTCGCATTTGTGTTGATTTTATAACATGTAAGTGCTTAATTTTACAAAAGTTTTTCACATTTAGCAATAAGTTAAAACTTTATAAACTTAAAATATTCAAACACTGATGTGCATATTCATAAAACACCATGCAGGATGCGTGAAAAGCTAAAAACAACCTTCGTCTACTAGGAAAAACTATAGAAATAAAAAAAAAACAATCCACACTTACATTGATTAAAACTTATTGGACCAAATGAAAATAGGTATATAACTAAATAATATGAAAAAAATCCGTAAAGGATACAAGTTTAAAATTAAAATGAAACAGACTGTTCTAACCAACAAATAAGGACAATTCCGATCTAAGCAAAACCAAATGAAAATCATATCTAAGAATATAAACTTTTTACAAAAATGTATTCATTTTTTCTTTTGTAATCACCTATTTAACGCCGTTTTGCTTTGCTTGCATTGTTCATTGATTTCAAAACGAGACAAGTTGGGGGAAGTTTGGTGTGACGATCATATGGTTGTCATAATTATGTTATTACAATTTTTTCTTTTTTTCTTTTTCTTTCCTTAAGTTGTATCTCTTACGCTAAGATAAATACTTTTTTTTTTTTTTTGATTTATTCTTATGATGAGCATATTATCTTCAAGACAATAATATTATTTTCCTTTTATCTTCTACACAAAAGTAAAATTATGTAAGTTTTGTTTTCTTGTTTTTTTTTTATACTTTTCTTGTTTAATGTTACTAAAAATTCGGTTTTTTTTTTGTTATATTTATCATTTGTCCAAATCATTAATCAGTTGAACAAACTTGTGAAATTTGTTTTAGTGATGATATATGTTAGGCTGGCTTAGCTATAATTATTTTTTTTAAATAAAAAAAAATCCCAAGGAGAGACAGAAAAAAAAGAAGATATAAAAATATTTTTAATTAGTTCATACTATGGGTGGAGTAAAAGATTGAAGATTTTTTTTTGTTTTTAATTACAAAACAAACATAAAATTCAGCTAAATGATTTCGATGAGGCGCATGTATTGAAATGTAAGACTTTTTTTTTATGAGGGGGTGGTCATTGATGATGATTCTGCGAGAGGAAAGCATAAAAGAAAATCAACCCACGCCTGTTAGACAACATGTGTGGCTTTCAACTTGGAAAATCATAAGCAAAGAGATAAAAAAAAATACAAAAATGAACATTGAACAATGAAACTGAACACAAAATGAAAATCAAACGACAACAGAAAACTATGGTGAATACAAATAAATGGAAAACGTAATGAGAATGACAAGTTTAAAGATTTTTAATATAATTATAGCTGCAAAATTTTTAACACTGGGTTGGGGTCTATTTGATTATATAAGAGGGGCGGGCGAGTCTAGCGATTTACTGTGCTGTTTGTGTGTGTATAGGTGTAGTCAGATTTGGTGTAATAAATTGGAATATTTATGCAGCTCTTTTGGGATGTGTTCAAGTGGAAAACCTTTGTCTGGCATGTTTTTTTTTTTCATTGGCACATCGACAATAGTTATGCCTCCTAATCGCACATGTTTCATTCGTGCATTATCGTTAGGGACATGCTCCTTAATTGTACTATAATATCCGTATGTAGTACAAGGTGGCGAAAATGAATCACCCTATCAGAAGATGTTATAATTTTTGCAAATGGCGTCGTACGTCAATCATATTTGACATTTGTAAACTAGACAGCTGCAGTATTAAACAGACAAGGAATGGAGCGCTATACTCCGTAAGAGCGTGAAATAATAATCTCAACAACGAAGAGCACGATTTTGTGTCGAAAATCACCGTGAGCGGTTACGTCAACAAACAAAATCTTCGTTTCTGGCACTGAAAATGCGCGTATGATGCGCGAAGAGCCATTAGATCCACTCAAAGTAGGATGATTCATTTTGCGCCACCCTGTATATTATTATAAATCTGTCTCCAGCAACAAAAACCGCGCAATGCGCACTACATTTGTTAGTCCCGTAAAATCTCGACAGATGGCAGTTTCAAATTTAAGTTGTATAAACTTTACGCAGACTCTGCAAATGATTCGAAAATAGTTCTGAAATTCGCCATCCACTGATATGAGGAATTTCAATAAAGATCATCGCACCATTCGGGAAGTTATTTGCAATGAGACTGAAGACATCACAAATGATGGAGTGGTTTGAAAAAAATAATAAAATGAAAGGCACGAAGGTTCACTCATCGTTGTCTTATCCGACCAAAACAACTCTTAACATTTGTCATGTGCAATAGTGAATGACAGATTTTAAGTTTCATATCTGTTTTGGTACATGTTTTGCAGTAAATGCCCGTAATGACATTTCCAAGTCATTGTTTTCTGTAGTTCCTCGAAAGTTTTAGGTGTTCAGCAGTGAATGTAAAGGGTTTTTCAACAAGGACGCTACAAAAGTAGAGCGACAGGGACAGCAAACGACGCCGAATTTCTTGCCGCCCTTTTGACATTTCTCTTCAGTAAGGTTTGCCATTTCATGATGGAATGGAAAGATATACGAGCCAACGAGTCGAAATTATTAAAATTTACTACCGAAATTCGGAGTCAGTGGCCTCAACGTTGAGAGCGCTACGTCAAATTTATGGTCGTCATAATCGTCGGCTCATTTCTGGCTGAACGACTTCGTGAATAAACAAAATATGCGGTATTGGTCAGGCAGCAATCCACACGTACTCCATGAGTCATCACTGCATCAGGAAAAAATTACGGTTTGGTGTGGTTTATGGGCCGGCGGCGTCATTGGCCGTACTTCTTCCGTGATGATCAAGACCGGCACGTTACTGTGAATGGGAATCGCTACCGTTCAATGATGACGCCGTTAGACTATTTCCTGTGGGGAAAGACGTCAAGTCTATGGTCTATGCCAACAACGATTGATGAACTTCGTACGAATATCGAACGTGAAATTGCAGCAGTATCGGCCGATTTATGCTTGGAAACCGTCGAAAATTGGGTTCAGCGTCTGGACTTCTGCAAGCGTGCCAGTGGTGGCCATGCAAAAGAAATCGAGTTTCATACATAATGGCATCGAACGTACTTTCACAGGTATAAAGAATTTCCTTGATATCCAAAACAGTTTTTGTTTTATTTAAAAAAAAAACTTTTGTAGCGCTCTTATTGAAAAACCCTTTATTACGCGGTCTTAAGGCAGTGACAAAAATGGACTATAATCCACACTTCAAATGGAAGACTAATCCCATTATGTTCGCGAGATCTCAATGAAGCAGGTTGGTAGGAATCCGTTCGTTCTTGCTGAAGCGTTCAAGGTGTTTCTACTATTTACAACGTAGAAGAGGCAGTAAGGCTCAGCTCCTCATTCCTACTAGCAAATGTCTATACAAATTGCTTTTAAAGCGCTGAATAAATATTCCAATTTCAGGTTGCAGGTGCTGCCTTGGTCTGACAACTTCTTCACTACAGAAAACTGAAAGAAACCGTTCAAATTACGTGCTCGTTTCTCTGTGCAACGGTGTTTCTTCGTTAGATACTCTTAAATTTGTTTTTCATTTAGTATACCTGTCAGACAAGAGAGTTTTTTTTTCTGTTGCCAATTGAGGGGGTTATGCCCTCTTGAAAAGTATTGTGTAAATTCCGAATATTCTTGTTTATTGTCACAATGCTGTGTGTTTAAATTCTAAAACAGTTATAACTTGTTGCTGATTATTCAACCATTCGGTAGCAATATTCACTGTAGTTGTTCATCGTGTCATGGCCAATAACTGGTTCTGTGGTAGTGATTGTATTTTTTTGTTTTTGTTTTGGAAAAAAAATAAAAGAGGATATTTTTTTTTATTATATAAATACGTATTCATGTTGACAACATCCATTTAACTCAATCTTACTTCACAAACTCCTACAAAACGTGTGTGAGGACATGAGGTGATTGTATAAAGGTATAGTGAATAACAGAACAACAACATAAACGTAACTGCATTTGAATTAGATTGTGCAGTAAGTAGTTTTCTCAACTTACGTTTAGTACTTAGTTTTACACAAGGTATTTTTTGTATATTTCTTTCAACAGTGCAATGTGTGTGTGGTTACTAAGAAAATATTTATTTTCTTTATGTGCATCGTTTGATAAATTATTAGTAAATATAATGTTAATTATGGTTAAGAGTGATTTTTGTTTTTTGGTATAACTCTTGATTTTGTTTTGATTTTTAAATAAATTTTTCTTTGGTTAATATTCAACAAACTAAGTGAGAAGACATGCAACTCGGTTTCTATTGTACGTACCTTGCTGGAAAGCTCGACCTCCGTGTGAGCTGTGTACGCTCGGAGGGCCTTGCCCATACAAGCCCTCATATGCTTGTTCTGGTCCAAGCATATCCTATTTTATGTATTTTTTGAATTAGTGGTAGTTTAGCCCGTCAACAACAATAACGAATCAGTTAATTTGTTTGTTTGTGTTTTGCAATTTGTGTTTTTTTTTTTTTTGTTTATGAAATTTGTGTGTAAAGGCAAAGCCCGAATCATACAGGTGCATAGAGAGGGGGGGGATGATTGTTTTTATAATTTTGTTGGTATAGTTGTTAAAAATCGTGGACAAATTTTGTTTCCAACATAAAAATAAAATAAAAAGAAAGAAAAAAAAATATAACATTTAAATAAAAAAAAAATAATAAATAAATGATACACGCTAAATGAAATAGGAAACTTATTCTAATTGTGACTAACTGACACATATCGTGACTAACACCGGGTTCGCTTCACATAATTGTACATATTTAGCGGTAGGTACTAAAGTTTGTTTAGGTGAAGTGTCTCTTGAATGCCTTGGCAAATGCAATTATAAACGTCTAAGCGATGGATCCAAGGTGAGCAGAATCGTAAGGATTGGTACTAGCTTGGCGATGATGATACAAATTTTTGAGTTCCACACAGATATTAAAACGGCGCATTATTAACAAGCAACTAATGACCAACAGTTCAGACAAATTTAGTATCTGCCAAGAGCACATTGATTTTGAGTGATTTGAGAAAAAATAAAAAATAGAGGAATATGCCCTCCATGTGCGATCGGTTCGGAAAGAGATAGAAAATGATGGACATTGGTGAAGTGATGGTTGTGCTGCTGAGGAATATATGATGCGATTGAAGAAAGACGAGAAATAATATTTATAGACAGTTCTGGTATGCTACTGATGGGTGACAATTGGATCATGACAAGGATGTACACCATTGAGCACATCATCCAATATAGGTTTCTCTGACAGAATGAGCAGTGGCACCAGGGCTGGAATCGGCTAAGGTGAAAGTTGATTGTCGCTTTTTTGATTGTAGTTTTTGATCATCAACTCTTCTTTGCTCTGCGTAAAGCGATCACTGTGGATGGGTGGAGCATGCGTTGACCCTATTCCTGTTGGTAAATCTAGCAGTCCCAAAACAAACATATTCTTTTTTTTACTAAAGAATTTAATTTATTTGGAGTCGAAGCCGATGTATAAACCTATGAAAAAGACACAAATGTATGTAAGCGACCTGGGCGTGATATTCACCTCCAAACTTAACTGGAAACGGAATACTGAAGAAAGGACTTAATGCCTTTTATGCATGTAGGAAAACCTTTGGGAAAAACTGGGGCTTGCAGCCGAACATTGTGCACCGCGATTGTGAGACCCATTCTTACCTACGGCTCAGTAGTTTGGTGGGAGGCGGTTAAAACCAAATCCCATCTTAAGAACCTGAACAATGTGCAGAGAATTGCTTGTTTGGGAATAACAGGCGCAATTAAATCCACACCACAATTAGGTCTGGAAACGCTTTAGAACCTGCAACCCATTGAGCTATTCACTATGAACGTGGCAGCCAAAGCCGCTCTCAGATTAAGAGAGAACAAAACTTGGAAGCCTGGTTACTGCGGACACTCAAGCATACTTGAAATGTTCGATCGGAAGGGACTCATGTCACTCACCGATTACGAGAAACCCAGATATGACTTCGAGAAAAACTTTAGAATCACTATACCCAAAAGGCAGGACTGGAAATCACCCAGTACCATCATTAAAGGTATAACCGTCTATACGGATGGTTCAAAAACAGAAAATGGAACAGGAGCCGGCATATTCTCAGAAAGGCTTGCTATTAGCCAGTCGTACCGACTGACCGATCACTGCAGTGTCTTCCAAGCTGAGATATATGCGGTTAAAAAGCAGCACAGACTATCTTATCGATGCGACTACCAGCAATGGAAATAACCATCTGTGTGGACAGTCAAGCAGCACTCAAAGCTATCGGCTCCAATCTTATTAATGCGAAATGTGTTACAGATTGCATCGTGGCGCTCAGGGCTATACGTCATCACTCAATTCTACTCTGCTGGGTTCCGGGACACGTTGGGGTGGAAGGGAATGAAAAGGCGGACGAATTGGCCAGATACGGCTCTGATATGAACCCTCAACTTGCGGACGGAGGGGTGTTACCGCCTTTCAACACTGCTAAGACTTTTATTGAAGGCGTCACCACACAACTGGCTAAGGAACAATGGAGCAACACCATCGGTTGCGTCATAACCCGAAGTCTGTGGCCTGTGATTGACACCAAAAGATCAAAGTTCCTAATCTCCCTTAATAGAAGCCAAATCCGGATGCTCGTCGGCGTTTTAACCGGACACTGCATCATAGGAAACATGGCTAAAAGGCTAGGACTTTTTGCAAATGACTTCTGCAGAAGCTGTTGAGACGAGAAGGAAATAGAGTCCGTGGAACATCTTCTATGCCACTGCCCAGCTTTACAGGAACGCCGCTCATCCTGTATGGGAGCTAGGTTCTTCGAAATTCTGGACGACTTGGCAGGGGTACCCCTATCAGACATTCCTCAACAGATCGAAGTGGTTTTGTTAGCCACATGTCCTTACATGTACAAACAGGGTACTCACAATGGGCCTTCATGGCTTCTGGGTGAAATTTGCATCGGTTGCAAAACTGCCCTCCCAACCTAACCTAACTAACCTATGTAAGCGACACCTAAATAGCTGCTACATGCAATTGATCGCAAAAAAAAAAAAAACTATTGTCAATTTACGTGGACGCAAAGCTTTGATTTTGATTGTCAACTATAACCTTAGCCGATTCCACCCCAGGGTTGGTATATATAGGTACGACACGTATGCAAATTATTCGAAAAGCCTCCGTCATTACTGAGGGCGACACAAATCTATTAAGTTACCACTCTCCGCATGGTAGAAACAATCGGCACCTAATTGAAATTTACGACGAATCTGCTTTGAAAAGAACACATTGGCTTTCAGAAAGACGGTGCTGTACGAAACGAATTTGATGTAAAATACCTTTTGCACATCGCCGACTATGTGAGCAGATTTACGAGGAGGTTCGGTAGATTACCAGGCGATGCAACAAAACCAAGATGTCAATAAGACCAAATTGCAGCGAATTTATGATAAATTTGGAATCTTCTCATCAGTTGTTAACACAGACACGTTGGCAACAACACAATTATTAAAACATCCAAGCTACTACTCCATTTGTGGACCTAGCCAGGCTCAGAAAGAAACTTAAAAATACTGACCAAAAAGTTATGAAAAATTACAAATTTTTCCGAATAAAACTCAGTCAACGGAGTATATACGAGGAGGACACTATAGCTGCTGGAAAAAAAATTGCATTTGCCAAGTCTTGTTACTAAAATAAGCGCTATTCGAAAGCCCGACAAGATGTGCCACCAGGTGCTTATCTCTGTTTAACACAAACAGTGTGAACATATTTCCTTCGAGTGCACTTCTACTTACTTTTGTGTAGTTAAACAAAAGTTAAAAAACAAAAGTTACCCTGTGCCACTGTTTCTAAAAGTCGTTGACTTCACAAGAAATGTAAACACACCAGAGGATAAATGAGATAACTTGTAGCTTATGTTTTCCTACTCCAATCTAATCTGCTCTATCACAATGATAATTATGTACTAGACCGCATATAGGGCGCTTTTGTTTTGTATTATTGCAAGTGTCATTTGAACGACTGACGTACCTGTAAGTCTGGACCCATTCCGAGATCGGCATTGCCCCATATGTTGTTATCTTCCCGCAGAAGGGAATTTGTCAGCTCAATAGACAAACGCTTCTTGTAATCTTGGGGTTTGTCTTCGCTCATGCGGAAGAGAACGGCTGCAGCGTATGTGGCTACGCCCTCGTTCCTCGAATGCAATAGATCGGTGAGAGGGCCGGTGGCACCTTCTTGCTCGATTATCTCTGCGCCCTCCTTATCAGCGGCTAACTCGCAAAGTACACCAGCAGCGACACGCTGAAACGATACACACACATTAAAAAAAATGTTCAAAATTACCACTTCCATTGAACTTACCTGAATATTTTCAATTTCGTTGAACAGCAAACGCACAAAGATCGGAATAACCGCCTGCTGGCGGATCAGTGCTCTGTTGTGTGATTCTCTGGCGAGAATATGCAGTGCACCGACCGTGCCTTCGACGATCTCCTCCATGCGCACTCCATCGGCGTAGGCACTCGGCTGCTGTGAGCCTGTGCTGGCAACTGACGAACGTTGCTGAAATAGAAAGCGTATATTGACGGCGCCATCTTTTGAAGGTACATTTTTTTCTCAACTTACCCTTTCAGTGTCTTGGAAAGCCCTCATTAGCAGCCGCACCAGATGGTGTATGGCACCGTGTTCACGCAACGGTGCATGATTTGCTGGACATAGTGCCAGATTGCGAATCAAACCGATCACGGCCTTAATCAATGGCCAACGCGATGGTGGATGCAACAGCTTCACAATGACCGACAAGCCGTAGTTCAAGCGAACCGCATTCTGTGCCAATTCCGAGTCAACATGACGCGAAGTCAAGTGACGTAGAGCGCATACTGCCGGTTCGGTGATCTCCTCGCGATCACCAGCATTTATGATGGTGCGGACAAGTGCATCGACACCTCCTACTTGGCAGACGGTTGCCTTGTTGCGTTGATTGTTGCAAGTCAAATTCGAGAGAATGCCAGCTGCGCACGTGACTACATTAACATCTGTGGAAGCCAAAACTTGAACCAAACTCTGGAGTAGAGCTTCGAGTCCCTCGACTTTGGTCGCCGCATCGGACAAGTTACGCAAGGTCCATAGACAATTCTGTACCAAACGCTGTGATGGATTACCCAAGTGCATAGCGAGTGCCTGCATTCCGCCGGCATCTACAATCGCTGGCTTGTTGCTGGAGCAAACCGACAACACCTTTAGTACACGTGAAGTCGTCCAGAGCAGTTTCTCGTAGTCGTACGAACGCATTATGCGAACCAATTCGTTCGGCCCACCGGAAGCCAAAATTATCAACTTGCTCTCTTGATTGCCATAAGCCAGAATTTGCAAGCAATCAGTGACAATGGCTAAGAATTTTACATTGTTACGCTGCAAGAGGGTGACCATCTTTTGGAGACCTCCAGCCAGGCGCACGGCCATTTTGGAGCCGTCCTGGTGCAGAAGCAAATTGTGCAAAGTGGTAATGGCATAGAAGAGAACAGATTCAACTGGCGAAGACAGCAGCTTGACCAGTGCTGGAATGCCGCCGCTCTTGAAGATGGCCAACAGACCCTGGCGATGGTGCGACAAATTGTGCAAGGTACCTACGGCGCCCTTGGTTGTCTCCAGATCGTTGCTGTTCGAGATGGCGCGCACTAAAGCGGCCACCATTTGTGGACTGTTCATGATAGCGTGACGGGATGCCTCCTTCTTCGACAGCTGATGCACCATCATAGCTGCCTGCGAGACAACCACCTGATCTTCATCGTTCAACAGCTTAATGAGTTCCGGGATCGCACGGGTTGCAAGTTCAGCGTCATCCTGGTAGTTGATCAGATTGACCACGGCATGTTTTAGCATTTGCGATGGCTCAGATAAACGCTGAACAGCTGTGGGTTGTTGCGGATCAAACTGTGTCGATGGGATCTCAATGCCTTCTTCGAGCGTTTCGGGAAACATTGCTGCACGCACTCGCTGCGAACGTGTTTGGCTTAACTGCTGATTCATGTCGTCCACCTGATCCTGGGTGAAATTCTGAGGAAAGCCCTGGTCCAAGTCAAACATCAGGGGATCACCTTCCATTTCTTCATCCTCTTTGCCACTCAACGATGGCACTTGGGTGACAGCACCCGAATGGATGCCAGAGTCACCCAGATACGAGTTTTGCTGCCACATAAGCGTCTGCTCCTTAGACGATACCATTGGTAGGTCGGGTGGATTATATTGATTATGCGGCACTGTTGCAAAAAAAAAAAAACAAGAAAAATATATAAAGTTCGTTAGCAAAGGGAAAGCACTAAAGTCTACAGAACATGAGATGGGATTAAATAAAATAAAACGCTGCACAGTAACGACTACGACAACATAAATCAATGAGAACTAGTAGAAATGGATTTCATTGCATGTGCCGCCACTTGAGAATTTCTCTCCTGGAGATGATTTCCATTAAAAACCAAAGCAACCGCAGTGCTCAATGCGAATGGGGTAAGGTGGATTGTTTGCGTTTGTTTTTTGTCAGACGCATTACAGTAATTACAGTTCTATACGTTTTCACTCTGCATAGCCTTCATCATCAACAACTGGAAGTAATACAAATTTAGTTGCAAATGGTGACTGCTTCTGATAAAATGTATTGTGTTGCGGAAGAGTATTGCATTTGTGAGTGGGTTTTCTCCCTGATGTGACTGGTATGATCACAATGGCACATGTCACTGGGACTGCATTTACTTAGCGTTTGCAGACGTTCACGTGGCAAAGTAAAGTTTGTATAGCAGATAGCAGTAGCATCGTGGAATCTTCTTTGATAGGTATGCGAAAATTCTTTCACTAGAACATAGATCGTATGGTTCGAAGCAGTCTTTCAGCTATTCCACTAAGCAAATTACATGCCAAAACCATGCAGCTAGTTGGTCGGAACCGGGGCTAAAAGGATTTATAAAAATCGAGTTTCGTCAACGAAGATGTAAGAATGACTGACGAACAAAGCGACCTCTAGTGTTTCAAAGTTCTCAGAGTGGGAAATACTATTAAATTGCGGCAAGTCGGTAGAATTCCTGTGATCTGGGGCACCCATTTATCGATCCTTGTGAGGGTTGCCTTTTTTTCTCTTTATTATTATTGCAACTCCTCGCCTTCTTGGGCCTTTTCACGCTTTTCTCAACAACATGCATCTGTCTAAAGTACAAGTGTCATTAATGCAGCTACAGGTCCATTTCTTTTAGCATCAAAGTCGGCTTGAGGATACCCCCCACTACATGGCTTAAAAGCCGAACGTATACATCAGAAATGTTCAATTTCTCAAGAGCCTTCAGGATGGCAAATCCTTCTTGCAATCACATCCATTAAACAAATGCATTTGGACTAGAAGCGACACAACAACGCACCACAAAAAAAAAAAGACCAATCAAATGTAAATTTAAATGGCGAAAAAATACCGCAAAATAAATATATACCCATGCACATTGCACATAGCCAGAGATTTCCTTTTTCTCTGCACATAAATGGGAAATAAATGTACATAAAGGTGATGAGAAATATTCATTGCACTTTGGGTTCTATAATTTTTTTTGTGTTTTTCTTTTTGCGAACACTACGGAGCGCAACAGAAAGGCGCAGCCGAAGGACTCGACTTACGTAAACTTTTTCCGCCTCCTCAACCATCCGATTTTTCTTCGCTTCCTTTTTTTTTTTTTCAAATTTATAGAAAGCGAACAAAAAATCCCTGTTGACAATCAAAATCCCTTTGACACATGCGACGACAGAATTAATGGGAAGCGGAAAAGTAGGTGGAGATTTTCATATCCTCCCCCTAAAAGGCTTGAAGGCTCACTCTCTCTCTATGTGCGCACTTACACTGCAAATAATGCACAAACAACGAGATCAGAGCGAGGAGAAGAGAGCTAACGAGAGCAAAGCAAAAGTATAGGGGAAAAAGGAAAAATTATCACGACGTCGTCGACAAGGACTACGACGAGACGCGACAGTGTTAGATGAATTAATTCAACCAAGTGCACGACTGTAGTGTGTAAGCAACATACATAGCACTTAGTTTCTATTACAACACAAGCAGTTTAATTCCTCTTTTTTTGGTTTTACTTTGTTTGCTTCAGCAATTTCTCCCATCATACTGGATATGGATACTGACGGCTTGCTGCAAGTTTGTTCAGCCAAAGGGTTTTACTTTTTTCTTTTTCGCCCGCCCGTCCATTCGCCAATTTTTTTTCCCACAAATGAGTACATGATTGAGAAATAAATAGAGAAGAAAAAAAAAAAAAACTCCACAAAAGAATGAAGCTTAATTTGTTATGGCGGGAATTTTTCACAAGTTGGCATAATTTTCGCCTTTTTGTGTTAGAGAGCAAATATAGAGAGATGACATGCACACAAATGTAAACGGGGTGGTCCTGCTACGACACACTGTGGCGTGTAATTGCTCAAGAGACCTAAATTTGCATTTTTGGATTATTTTTTTTTTCATCTTTTTCGCTGTAACAAGCAGCATCGAGTCAAAACTCTTAAAATACTTAAAATACGGATTGGGTGAGTTTCCTTTCAGAGAATTTTCATTATAATAAAGAACTGAAATCAATTAATTATGCAACGATGAGGAAGAAATCTCAACGACGAGCCAACAAAGAGAATGCACTGCTGAAAGGTTCAGCAGTACAACTGAGCCGCGCACAGCAATGATGGAGTGTTTGTTTTAGGTTGGTATATAAAACTTCATGCAGTTGTGGTAAAGAAGGGTAGGTACTAGGTAGGTTGTAGGTACTTACTGGTTCGATTTTGGGGAGGCAAGTAACTCATGGTGATTTAGGCGTTTCACACCACACCTGAAAAATATAAAGAAAATATAAATTATAAACAATGCAAAGTTAGAGCATAATTGTAATGGCAAAATTTGAATGCACTTTCAGACTAACGAAAGTACAGACTGATCGATGATTTTATGGCGGCCTGGCAGATGAAATTGTTGGCAATAATAATTTGGAACTGTATCATCAAGTCAGTTAGTCAGTTGTGCTTATTTTTCCTCCCCGTGGTGGCTACCTGGGAGGTGTCCCAACCAACCGGCTTCCTACCGCTAGTGTTGAGCACGAAAAATATGGCAAGGCTAATATGCTGCAGATCACTTCACAAACATCAGGAGGGCTTATGGTCGAATGAATAAACTCACTAGATTAAACCAAAATATGTACAAGATGCGAATATTTTATGTGAGCTATGCCTCATGTATGACAACATGCATCAAGTTTAAAGTCGCTGTGATATGCCTTATATGAGCTCGGACCAAAGACTGTTACCACAACAAAACAAATGAGCAATGTCAACCTATATCCGATTGACTTAGACTCAGACCACCAATGCCAATGTACGAATCCGCATTTCTCAGGCGCTAAATACCGAAATAAATTCAACCTTCATTCGTTAGGCGATTCCGCCGTCAGAACGATATATTTAAGCTGAATGATCCATACGTCAGGCCAAAATAAAAGGAGTGTTCCTTTACCTTTTAATCTTACGAATTTTTACTCAATGCCATTCCTTAACTCAAAAATTTCGTAAACGAGAACGTCATCGAGAAAGCAAGATAAGATATCACCCCTCAACTGAGAATCTTACGAAATTTTTACTAACAAATTTCTTGGAATGAGAAGTGGAAAAGCTGGCAGTCACCTTACAATTAACAGCTGATTTGAAATTGTTTGTTCTATTTGGCACATCGTCACCTCACTATTGAAGTGATCTAAACGACAAAAACCCAGTTTCGAGAAAACGACGTTTTAAGTTTGAATACGAATAAAGCAAAAACCTTCAGTAAGACAACCATTAAACAAATTTATTAATTTAGTGGCTATTGACTTCTACTTACACTTCAGTTCTTTTTTCAATTTGGCAATTGTTTTTTTTTTTTTTTTTTTGTAATCTCAAGTTGAAAATAAAGTGCACGACTGGGTCGAACGAAATTTTCTCGATACTATACAATATCCTCTTTTGGATATTCATCTCATATGGCAGTTATATAAAAGTTTTTATACCACTTGATTTTTGAGTACACGACAAGCGTACCTAGTAGCAGTTTCTGTTTTTGACCTAAAGGCGCCTCTAGACGCTCAATATTATTGTGAAATATTTGATATTTCACAATATTATTGTTCGTCTGTAGATAACATTGCAAGATTGTGCAATATATTGTAGAAAATCAAAATGCTTTGAAATTTTTGGCGCAATTCAGAAAAATTGTATCGTCTGTGGGTAATATTGTTCATTTATTTTTCAAGTGTCGATAAAAAAACATCTCCGCGAGATCAGTGGCGTAGCGTGGGTTAGTGCCGCCCGGGGCAGACCCAATTTATGCCGCCCCTAGTAGTTTTTTCACACACTAAAAAAAAAGCTTTGATTACGGTTTCAACCAGTTTTTCGTACGCATATTATGTATGTCAATAAACTTGGGAACATTTCTATATACATTTTACCAAGTTTCTACTAAATTTAAAAAAAAAAACAGGAAGGGCCCAGGTGAAAACGTATTATTTGTATTTTTTGGTAATACATACATATGTACATACCTACGTACGCACAAATACGTTTGAGCAAAATAAAACAAAATAACATGAACTCAACAGAGAAGTATATCTGCAATGTAGTAAAATGTAGTTACTTACTAGGGAGAAGCGTTCATTGGATTTTGTTGCTAAGCAAGGAATGTCTCATTACTTACTGTGAAGCAGTGTTAATGCTGTTAAACCTAGTAAATACATTTTTTAAGCAGGAAAAAGAATCCGTTTCATAGATTTTATATATTTAAAAATTGTAGCAGCTCCAAATTGCCGCCCGGGCCTTGTGCACCCCCCTCGCTACGTCACCGCCGCGAGTGAAAATGTGAAAACTTCAGTATCTATCAGTCAACATGTTGTCTACACAAATATCAGCGGTTAACTAAATTATTGGGAAAATATTGCACTGTCTGGGGCGCCCAGCCAATAATATTGTCATCATATTTCACAATAATATTGAGCGTCTAGAGGCCGCTTAAGGATATGTTTTTAATTTTGATTGGAATATGATTTAAGTTTTCAATTATTGGAAGTATTGCTCGTGATATACCGATATCTTTAGATAGATTATGTAATAATTCAGGCGTTTGTGAATTTGCATTAGTAGCTATAAATTGAATATCCCGATGCTCGTGTGTGCGGTGCAAATGAAGTTTTTGTTTTTGTAAAATTATCCAGACATACCAGTTGCAAAAATGGAATGTTTAGTTGGACAAATACTATTGCGTAACTATTAAGCTGAATACTGACTGTATGATATTGTTCCGGATATAAGAAATAGTTCGTTTTTGACATTTTATCAAAATCGAAGATGGTTTTTCGAGATATGAGCAGTATTCAAAATTAGCGTTTTCGGTGCTTCGAATTGAAAATTAAGGACACAATAGTTTTGAAAACATCAATTTGACTCTAAGTTTGCATTTTGGTCAAAATCGTTATTGCCGTTTTAAGTTAACTAGACAAAACTATATTTTTAAAAAATTACTCTTTTCATAAATCCATTGTAAGATAATATAGAGAAAAACTGAGCTTGCTGATGTTCTAATGGACCACATTACCTTAGAAATTAATTTTTGCTACAATCGTATAGACCGTTTTCGAGATATGTCGAAATTTCAAAAGTACCGTTGTTCGAATTTTTAGCCAAAAACTGGGTACGCAGTCATGGTAACCACCTACTTAAGCTTAAATATAAATTTTGGTTGAAATCGTTTTATATGGGAAGTACCATTAATATTGAGGTTACCTTGCAAAAAAAAACGTTCCCGAATTGTAAGCCCAAAAACTCCAAATCCGAGGTTTGAACGTAATCCGGGAAGCCGTTTAGAGTGTAGACCCGTGGAAGGACGGACAGACGGACAGAATTTTGCGACCCACTTTTTTTAGTTCCTCTACCATCGTAATACCAGAATTGATTAAAATCTCGAGTTCGAAATTTTGTACGAAACCAATATCTTTCTCTTACTACGTAATGGAGAAAGTTAAAAAGGAAATTGCACTGTGACATGACTTGATTATTTTCAAATACATAATGCGTATTTGTATGGTATGAAGATGAAGCACTTTTTGACCAACCTATCATTTGAATATGGAACGAGATTGCGATTTTTGAATGCGTATGTGGCATATTTTCATACAAAAGTTAAAATAAAAGCATTTTTCTTTTAACAACTGTTATTTTATTTTTCTTGTCAAACTTATGTTTCTATGTAAACAACAAAGCAAGTTATCGGTTCAAAGAAATATAATTCTGTAATAAAACTACGTTTGTTTATAACAGGGATTCGAAAATCGGCCTCGCTTATAACGACCAGTCGCCTATAACGTCCCCTTTCCTATCATTTGGTTAGTTTCGTTATATTTTAAGCTATTCTACCGTCGGTTATAACGTCGTCGTATATAACGGCACGTCTGATATAACGACCAATTTTTGGAAAAATATCAATCATTGTCGTCGGTTATAACGACGGAATGAGGGAAAATGAAAAAAAAAAAAACCAACCGCACGTTCTGAATATTTCTTGTAATTTTACAAAGGAACGGGATAACGGTTTGTGGGGTCTGGTCGCCGATGATCAGTCTACGAGTCCTTACATTATGTTTCTGTTGAATATTATGCCAGTTTATTTGATGTGGTCGGGACAACTGCTTGAAGATTACATGAGGTTAACGCGTCACCTCACCTCAACCTAACCTATGTGATTGCAGTGGGTTTTAAGGAGGAATTTTTCTGTAGAGGAAAAGGCTGCAATTATCTTACCTTTGGCGAAAATAGTGTAATAGCGCAGGAGTTTGGTGTTTCGCACTCAACCCTATCCACAATATGGAAAAATCGTGAAAAAACCAAAAAAAAAATATTTTTTTCTGAAACTCTAAAATAAAATGAAAATTAATGTGAATTAATTTAATTTAAAAATAAAATAAATTGCTTTCGTTCGTAAATGTTTTTTTTTTTTTTTTTTCCTGAATATTTGTGGAAGACAGTCGGATATAGCGACCTCCGGTTATAACGACCTTATTTCCTCGGTCCCTTCACCGTCGTTATAACCGACTTCTACTGTACATTCCTATAGTAGCGCCAAGAAATCTAATAAAAATGTTGTACCAGTATCCCACAGAAGCTTAGGTAGATTATGAAGCGGGAGAGCCTTCGAGGGGCTCTGGCACTGCGGCTTCTTATCTTAAAGGGGCCTATTGTGTAGTTATATACATGTAGGATGTAGGTAGATATTAATAGTTTACAACACTCAACAAACCCTCTGTTAGGTGAGAGAGAATTTCGCAAAGCAATACAAACAGCAGTGCAACGATTCGTACCAGCAGGCAGGATACCTAAAATACGCCCCAATTTTCCACCGGCTGCAATTGCACTCGCAGAAGAACGTGACAACATCAGGAGATCAGACCCTTCCAACCCTAGAATTCATCAACTCAACAACAACATCAAGCGCCTTGTTGACGAATTCAAAAGAGCTAAACGGTCTAAACACCTTGAGAACTGCAACATTGGCATGGGCATAAAAAAACGGTGGTCCACCATAAAACATCTGACCAACCCAACCACAACCAACAACAACATGGCCATATATTTAATCGAAGGCCCCGTGAATAATCCGGGGAAGTGCGCAAAGCTGTTCAACAGACTTTTGAATGAACACCCAACATACCACGACCGAGGCAAGAGAGTAACTCAGCTCAAGCTTCACCAGCTGCAAACAGATGATGACAACGACCACTACATCCCCGATCTAGTGTCAGCAGCAATTCAAGCCGCAAAACCATTCAAAGCACTCGGACCTGACGGGATATCAATAATTATGCTAAAACACCTGGGAGATTCCGGCATCAAACACTAGTTGTACTTGTGGATTCCAAAGATCAGGTGCTTTTCATTCTTTGCATGGGTGTTGGAGCATGAGAGATGGAGGGAATTTTCTACGGAAAGTTACTCGACAATCATGCCGCAAAGTCCGATTTGAGGAGGGTTTCGACTTAGAGAGAGCCGACTTATGGAAAATTCCTTTACATTTGTTTGTCTAGCTCAGAGGTTCCCAAACTTATTTTTCTTATAGACCAGTTTCAAAATTAACCTGGTTTCGGTGGACCCCCTTGCTGCTACATTTTTACCATATTCCCAAGACCCTGGGGGTCTTGGACCACTTTGGGAATCACTGGCTCTAGCTGTTAAAGTTTCATTTTGTTTAGAGTCAATCCTTTCCCTATTTTCTTCCTTTAACTTTAATATTCCCAATTTTAAGACTTCCCCATCAAAATTTCAAGGCATGTAAAAGTACGGTAGTCCGCAAGACAAGCAGAAGATCCCACCCTGTATGTGTTGTTGAGAGACTTGTTGAGAAGTACTGGGCTGAGAAATACTCGTATTATTAGTAGAATGTGAATCCTGGTGCACTTGTGCTTGATTGGTAGTATGTAAGAGTGTGTTATGTCGTTGCCGACATAGCTAACAAGTGAACTGACTTGGACAGTCGTTAACCGTGTGTGTTGATGAAAGACAATTTCCACAATAAGTAGTTAAACATTGAAACATTGTTTTAGTGTGAAATACACGATATTAGCAACAATAATTTTGACGTGGTTTTTGATTTGAACCCCTAATATCGTAAGCTGATTTTAGGATTTGATATTGCTTGGTTAGAAATGCGTCCAATTCTGAATGCACAAAACACTTTTAAAATTTTAAATTTTTAAATTAAACCGAACGACGAACAATTATCCAATGAATGAAGGAGCAAGTCTCAACGAAAGCTTTTTTATAAGGAACTAGCTGACCCAGCGAACTTTGTTCCGCCCAAATTCGTTAATGTACCTAATGAAAGTAATAATTTCGAGCATGCACTATGCACATGCTATTTTCTGTAGACGCTTAAATACCAATGGCAAGCCGTTCTGAATAAGCGGAATCCGCTGAGGTTTGCAAAGTGCTTTATTTGGACAATGTCCATTATAATTTTAATTATGCAACCTTAGAAATAGCGCTTGATTTTATTTTTGAATGGGAGGTGCCACAAATCGTTTTCCTATACCGCTTATGTTTTGCAAAGTACCACCTATAGTGTGGTATCCTATCTTTCAGCACCACCTATCGGGTCCAGAACTTAAGTAGAAATTGATGGTTATAGTGTAAGCGCTGTTCCTACATTTCAGACATATTTGCGTAACAGTAACAGTTTGTATAATGTTTTTGGGAATGACTTGTAACCGAAATGTGATCGAATTTTAGTGAGCTGTTAAAATGGTTTTCATGTGTTTGTAAGTTGGTTCGCACGAAACATAAAATGTGAAATAAAAACACTGATACCATTTTTAAACCTTCCCATGAATCGTGTTTGTAATTATGACATCATGCAGGTCTTGATCGGTTTCGGGATCTAGAACCTCAGCACACATGATGTCATCAACTTGGTCTGGTTGCATTCTTTCGACTAACCAAATGAGAATGTTCGCATGAGGCAAGCCTCATTTTTGCCATTCAATTGAACACATCCAACATCGAGTATAACCAAACGCACTATGCTTAACAATACAGTCCATCAGCGACCGACGAAATATTTGTAACTTTAACAGCCAAGAAGAAAACTAACCGCACATATCAAATTGGTTGGTAAATGGTAAGCCTTTTCCCTTTTCTCTCTTCACCTGTACCGAAGGTGTTATGATACCTTTGAGTTGCGCTCCTCATAACCCTATTCACTAATGAGCAGAATACCACTATTGTTACACGCTCATTTTTCGTAACAACCCCTACTGCAAACTCAAAACGCTCCACAACTCCTGTTGTCTGTCATCATTGTCCACGTCATCTTAATCACCCCTACATTTCAACTTACTCATACATACTTATTCAAAGATCCTGAAAATACATGTCAAACAAAAATGATTGCTTTGAAAATATAAAATAGTTTTTTTTTTGTATTTGAAGTGTCACTACTCGATTTCTATCCAGTTTATTTTTTTTAAAAGTGCTTTTCCCCATGAAAAACGAAATGTGTGCCTTCAACGCCACCTGTTGAGAATTTTCCAACTTTTCTTTTTTCATAAACCATCCCTGATTCAAGACGAATAAAACACACCAAAAATCATTGAATACTGGTACTACTGGATTGGTGCTACAATAGGAATGTATATATATAAAGGTATCACTTATGCACTGAAATCATTTGTAATGCTTATTTTGACTGGGAGCTGGGTTTGTATGTATCATTTAAACACTGAAAAATTATAACTAAGGCATATGAACCACTTTTGACGAAGAATTGTAGTTAAGATCATTTAAGCAGTGAATTTATATTTTCAAATGAAGCATAATTTTAGTTCAATTATATTTATAGATTATTATTATTTAAGAAATTTCAGAAAAGTTCATAGCAAAATGTGACCTTCACATACAAAGGCTTATGTGGCAGACCAATACTGACCATCAATTCTCAAGTGTGTTTATATCGTTTGTAGCACTGATATATTTAGCAATAATAGAGATAGGAGAGGTTTAATTACACCAAAAGAAAGATCTCCTTTTTGTCTCTTAGAAAACATTCCTAGTTCAAAAATGACAAAAATGCAAGCGTATCACTTCAATACTGAGGTGACGCTATGCGTGCATTTGTTTTGATTTCTTGCGTTTTAAAATGGTATCAACATGTGCCAAAATAAAATGAAATGTTCTCCTCAAGATTCATTTCGAAAGTGGCAACGAAATTCTTCGAAGCTGTTAAGAGGGACAATCTCCTACACGTATTCTTAGAAGTAGTGTTGCTTTTTAATCTTATCTAATGCTAGTAGTTCAATCAGTACTGACTCTTCCACAAAATCGGAATCGGAATCATAAAAGTCGTTCGTTTATTTCCGAATCATTTTCAGCGCTAGAGGAATCAACTTATATTGTTAATAAATTAAAATTGGTCAACTCCTCGAGTTTATCAGACATTTTAATGACTTTTCGTACAACTTTTTTTGAGTTTTTCATTTGTGTATCTGCCATTTTTCATAGATACTAAAAAACGCTCTTTTTTTGAGAGAACATTACTTTAGAAATGAATAATATATTATCTAAATAAATTTACAAGTTCTTGTGAGCTTAACACTCTTGTCATTTGATACTCAATGTTTTTATCAACTTTCAAGCGTACATGGGGGGTACTTTTAAATGACTGAAAGACGAAATATCTTTAAGATGACTTATGGGACTTTCAACTAAACATTGAGAACTTTTATCAGCTCTGTCAAGAATATGCAGAACATCATCATCATTCTGTAAGTGTGCAGACATATATGTACCTATAGCTCTTAAAAAGGGGTGCCTATCAACTCGCGGCTTTCATTTCGCAAACTATTATCTCGCGACGGCTTAAATATTTTTCAACTATTTCGCAGAAGTCATGTGGCAAACTGCCATTTCGTCTTGCGTTCATCTCGCTGTAAGATTAACTCGCATAACTTCTTTAGCATTTCTATATTTCGCTATTCCTTCAACTGGCTTTATGTGTTTTTGCCTTTGCTTATCTTGCATATCGTTATTTCGCGCCATGCTATTTAGCCGCTTGTTTATTTCAGCATGCATTTTTTGTCACATGCAGTGTTCTTGTGATTTGATAAAATGTACTGGCATACAATAATTGATGATACCCAAAATGCAGAAAAAGGGTGCAGTGTTTTTAAATCCATAATTTATGAATTGGAAAAGGAAACAAAAAACGTCGAAGTTACTATTGATAGAAGATTTAGAGGAGATTCTAAGCCAAACAAATTATAAAAGCAAAATAACATATTGCAAAATAAAATAAAGCAAAATAATACAATGCGAAAATACATAAATCAAAGTAAGTTATAGCGAAATAATAAATGCGAAATATCTTTTTGCGAAATAATTACAATGCAAAATGAAATTTTTGCCAAATAAAAACTGCAAAAAAACAAAATGCGAGTTGTTGATATGCAAAATAATAAAATGCGAATTGGTCGCAGCGAAATAACAAAATGCCAGAAAAAAACCGCGAGTTATACCATACCCCTTAAAAAGCTATGGTTTAGAAAATGCTATAGTGGGACTTCTTGATCTTGGCATGCAAAATCAAAATTTCGATATACGATAAGCCACATGAGGTAATCGTATCGCTTGGGTGCCTAAGCTGTAAATGATGCTCGACAAGTACATAACAAAAAATGTAAAAATCACAATTTCGTAAGACTTTCTGATGCTTATTTAATATCGAAACCAGACAAAAGAAATAAGATGAAAACGGTACCTCTCGAGCCCAACAATACTGTTAACTTTTTTGTGGTGTCAAGTTTCCCAGTTTCATAAAAACACAATGAAGGAAAGGAAATATTTGCATGGTGCTGTTCTCGGGTGCAAATGTTTTCAGCCGGTGTTGACACCTTGGAAGTGCGACCGTCTTAACCGTTTAACGGGGGATTCCAATATAACAACTTTGTTTTGTTGTCTTGTGGAACTGATGTATGGCAAAAGCATGATAGCTTCCATAATGTTTAAACCCGTCGCCGAGTGACTTTCGACCGTAATTTGAACGTTTTCGGATGTGGTATCGTGTAGTAGACAATGCACATGCAACTGGGAGGAGGAACTATGGTTGCATCTGATTAAGAAATTCCGGGCTGTTGCTCAAAAAAAAAAAAGGACGAAAGTGAACTATTGCTTTTCCTGATTTGAGGAGCTTCAAATTAGTAAAATTAGTGTTTTGGCGCGCAATATATTCCGACATCAGTGTGTGATAGAGATAAATGATTTTTTGAAGAAGCGCCCTAACATACCTATCTACAGTCTACCCAGCGATCTGTCCGCTATAAATTCCCTAGTCAGTAGCAGTGTGCTGTGTTGTGGAATATGCTCAAGCAAAAAGAATGCTGAAAGGGTTTAAACATTTTTTCATACAACCATTTATTATATTGAGTATTTCCTGTTTGATGTGCTATAGGTATATATATTTTTGGCCTAATGTGATTTTATTTAATCATCACAAAGATTGGACAAAGTGGGTGTAAAAATTAAGAGTTCACAAGACATCAAACAAAAATTAATAGTAAATGAGTATTAGATAAAAAATAGCTCGAAATAAAATAAAAAATATCACAGAACTAAAGCTACTATTAGACTCGTAGGAAGTCCTTGGAGAAAGTTGAGTACAGATCGCAGCAATGTCTGAATGTTTATATTGTTTAAATTTTGGATGTTTAGTGGTGCTGCATAAAATATGTGGCTATGGTAATCGCACTGAATAGTTAAATTCACTTGTTCTGTCTTCTGTTGGCATTTACCTTGCTGAAAAGTAGGCTATGCCGTTCCTATTCCTATGAATCCAAAGACGGTCTAAGGTGCAATATTTATTATGAAGAACAGATTGCTAAGTGTGATTTCGTTTGAGGTAATAAAAACCTTTTACTATTGACGGGTGCTTATATATTTATGTATACACAATGGTAGGTATACAAAATGGCAAACTAAAACATTCTTTCGGGGAAAACCTGCAAACGAATTATAATCCACCATTGCAAGACAAAGGCGCAGGTACCTTACTACCTTCGTCCCCAGATTACATTCCCAACAAAAACACAAGCCCACACCATATTCTACAAAACGAAACTCAAGTTACATAGTGCACACACAGCGTGAACTACGCTGAACCATTTTGTTCACGTTTGCTTTGGGCAACACCAGTAAAGTTAACATACTTTGTACATTAGTCACGGATTTCCCAAGAACATCCACCACCGACGCAAGATAATCCAATTCAAAGACAAAACAATACAATCCACGTAACGCATGTAAATTGTAAAAGGAGAATTCAAAGGAAAACGCAATTATTATGCATTTACATTTACCAAAGACCGTTTTATGTTCTTCGTTCTTGTACAGAAAACCACTCTCGTCAAGACATAATAAAGAGGTCAATAAGAGAAGCGCAGCGACATGACGAAATGAAAAACGAAAAATAAACACAAAATTAAGAAGAAAAAAAAAAACTCAGGTGAGTATTGGCATTTCCGGGCTTTCTTCGAATGAAAAAAAGAAAAAAACTTAACTTCCACATTGCAGAATAATTGTTGATGATGAAAAATTCTGAAGAGCCAGCCATTTCAATTAAAAGAAGTCTCGAAAGAAAATGTGAGCAAAAAAAAAACCATGTACACCCGCAATTGTATGCAAGGTACGCCAGCCAGCCATTGCACTTGACACCACACCCCCAATTTGAAATTGATTTTTCGGCATAATTCATAGGAAAAATTCACAATATTTTATTCACTTACCGTTCGTGAATAGTTTATTAATGTTTTTATGCACAATACGGTTCGATAAACGCACTTTTAGTTCACAAAAATTGATTTTCTCAAAATGACAAAAAATTCGGTACAATGGTGGAAAGAATTTCCCCACGACTCGACTGTTCACTAGCAGATGAAAATTCACTTTGGTTGAACTTTACAAAAAATTTACACAACTTTCGGATGAACGTACACAATGGATGAACATATTCAGCGTGGCGGTAGCCATTACTGTTTTTTGCTGTGAATAAACTCAGCATTGTAATGAATTTTGTCGTGTTCAGAGATGTTTTTGAATTGAGAGTGCTGCCAAATTATATATGAAACCTGTACCTGGGTTCGCCAGGGCACCATTTTCCTGGTGAATTTTTGAAAACTTACGTTAATCCGGAGTTTTTTATTCTTTTTTTATTTTTTATTTTTATTGGAGGCCCCGGTTTGTTCCACTTCGATCTATGCAAAAATAAAGATCCCAACCGCTAAACCGACAGAAATATAAAATTCTGAATATGGTCCATTTTTGTTTGTTTTTGGGTATATAGGACTTAAAAACAAACTCCAATCAGCGAAAGGTGTGGCAACGTATGTCAACAACCTCCTCCGAGTCAGTCTGACATTATGGCATTGATCAAGTTGTTTTTTCTCTGTTTTGCTGGTGTTTACTGGTGAATGCAACCTTTACGTGGTGGAAAAGTGTAGTGTAAAAGTGTAGTGTGGTAAAGTCAACCACACGAGTTACAACAAATGGCCGTAACTGTAGTTGTTGTGCATTGATTCTACTTCTTTACTTTGCTGAGAGATGTCCAATAAAACACGGTTAATATAAATTACTTGAAAATACGGAAAAACACTCGTGGAAGCAATTCTTTATTTACAAACTGCAGAAAAAAACGCCCGGCTCCTAATTTAAAATGATACACAAAACACAATTATACACCCCCACAACCACCACACGCCACTGTTTGTTTGCACTATCCAACAACTAACTAAATATCTTCTTTTCTGTAGAATAAGGAATAATTATGGAACCTGGAAGTTGAATTTGACATTGGAATTGAGGGAAGGTTCTGCGTTTGCATGAAAATCAGTGCTCTTGCGCCCCAATTCGATATAAGTTTTAATTTTTCTTTTCTGAAATTTAGAAATTGTGTTTTGTGAATATTTTACGAATCGTAGTGACTTTTTTGAGGGCGAAAAATGTAGTGAAAACGCTACAATTGTAGTAGAGGGGCAACGCTGGTTCAGACCCATATGGACCCATTTCTTGTTGTTAAAGTTTTTCTATCGAAACTGTCCAAAACTCGTCAAAGGCCGCGTTCCACTTTACATTTGTTCGGTCAATCATTTTGCTGAATTTGCTTAATATTACAAGAGGAGTGTTTGTTTCAACAACCCAACGAGGAAGTCGTTTTCGTAAACGACTTTAAACGACTAGTTTTGAAAACTGAAATATGTATGCGAAAAGTTATGTTTTCGATAAAGTTTTCGAGTGTTTTCCTCGGTGTGAAAATGACAGTAGTCGATTATTCATTCTTGAACGTTGAACGGATAAACCACATACGCACATTACTGGTAGGTAACCGTCACAGTTTAATTAAAACACCGCATTTTCATGAATGTAAAAAATTACAACAACTACGCTCTACTTGACACTTAGGGAAGTCCCAGTAGTTGTTGTAATTGCTGAAAATCCTTCTTTACTTTGCTTTGCTGGGATCGAAGCTAAAAAAAACACGGCTAATAGGTATATAAAGAATTCAAGGTCCCTCCAATCTATTACATGGGACGTGTACTATGGATATATTGGAGTCGGAGTGCTAAGCGAGGAGTCTCAGACTCGATTCCCCAAAAAAAAAACCAATTCCATCTACAGTTTTTTCTACTGCGCCACCTCTCGGTCTGACAAACAATCGAGAGTATAACTGTCCTCATAGAGCTTCTCAATTACCCGTTTGGACTCGCCATAAAATTGTAGATCCCTTCCTCTTGTTGTTCTCACAGCACTGCCAGATCGTATCGTAAGTATCTAACAATAGATCACCGTCGCAGAAGGCACTTCCTACTAGTACTTTGTGCCGTCAACAGTAAATCGAAGTACTAAAAACGAGAAATGCAAACACTGAAACATTTTGTGGCCGTTAAAACAAGATACCTATTCAATAAAATTCTATATTTTTTTGATTGTTCATTCTTATTAATAAAATTGGAAGCTAAAATTAAAAGCGATCAAAGTATTCCACAGGAGTAATGTTTTGACGGTAAGCCGTTTCGGTGATGTGCAAGATTTGGCGCAAAGATAAAATTGTATGCAGTCTTTGTGAGTCTATGAATGGGTGCGTTGTTATTGGCGTGGCGATTCACTGTTGGTACGTTCACGACTCAGAAATTGCCTAAGAGCAATTCTACTATTTGATTCGGTATACAAATCATAAATGTGTACAAATCCAAAATAGCCGGCTACAGTTATAACGCTAAAGAACAAAAAGACCAGCAATAGAGCTCCCAAACATCCAAACAACAAGACTGATGCTACTGTAAGAAGTGTTCCTAAATAAACAAAACGTAGTTACAAAATGTCATCACAAAAATGTCGATATTAACCTTCAAGCATTAGGAATCCCGTGAAAGTCATAGCCATTGTTGAGAGTCCAAACGCCAAAAGAATCGTAAACGGCAGGAACAAAACAACTATCCCTAACACTGCAGCTAACGCAGCAAGTGGATATTTTGCTGCTAGTTTGGCAGTTCTATCGAAAACATCATAGCAGCCCCAGTCTGCGAGTAGTCTGTTTCCAGCTACCTTGATCTGTCTCCCTGCAGTTGAATTAAGTTAGACACTATTCTTAACTGCATCCATTGGCTTACATATTCTGTTGGCGCTTTCGACAAACATCTGAGCAAGCTCTTCCCCAGTGTATTCAGGTTCGTTGTTCGATCTGTGCCTATCAGTCCGTGGTCCATCCTCGTTGGTTATCTTAAAAAATCAGAGAATTTGTTTTGAAAGATTTTGGAAAATTATAAACAAAATTTGCACTTACGACCATTATAGTGGACGATTAGTTTACTCTGAAGTTGATGAATATTTAAAATAGTACGATTACGATGGCGTTCTTGTGTAAATATCAACCCGCTCGTGTCTTTAAATTATAGAGTTAACATTTAAAACTTTTGGAATGGATATGTTGTTGGTAAGAGGTGTATATAATTTTTAGCAGTCGACAAATCTGACTTTCGCGGTTGATAAACAAAGGGCTGAATAAGAAAAAGTGATGCCAAGCCGTACGAAACTTTTGATATGTTTCTTTTGTGAAACAATAAATGTGAGTCACAGCAATTTTGCGAATCTCGTTCTCGATACCTGAGAGAGATTCACACCTATAGGCTTTTTACACCGAGCCGAAAACTCGTGAGACACTAGTCGTTTAATTTTGGTGCAAACTATTTTGGTTACAAATTTCAATCGCATTACGCACTACCTCAAATGGAAGAAAAATCTAATTTTATGTTCCATTGGGCACGAAAAATCTAAAATCTAAAAGCAAAATCCGAAAATCCCAATGGAAAACGACATAATGCTTGAGCATCTGACAAGCAATAAAAAAAAACTGAGAGTTAAATTTCTAAGGTCAATAAATGTCTAGGTGCTCCGACTTGTTTCAAAAAAATAAAACTAATAAGGATAACCCAAGTAACAATTTGACTTCGGTAAGGTTCAAATTTGTAATTTCTGTAGGCAACCATTTAAATAGAGTCTCTATAGTATTTGTTTACCGTAGTAGACAGATTTCGAAGCAATTGTTTCCAAAATAACTTCTGTACGTCCTTTGCGAAGCATACGCGCAGGTTTTATAGAGGGGAAATTGAGTTTCGTTAAGATCTCTAGAAGACGTCTGAAAATGTGTGAGGAGATTATAGCGCCTTAACACGTTTACAGGAAAAAATATCGAGTATGTCGACGCCGATTAGAGTATTCTTCTTTTGGGGAACATCGATTATAGCTAATTGCTTCATTATGTCATTTTAAATAGTAATTATTTCTTATATTAACTTTTACTTTTGAGATCCTAGATCTGCAGTGTTCGCCTCTGTAATAACTTATTAGAATCTGGCTCAAATTCGTTAATTTGACAAATGTGGCATATCGTAATCTTATGATGGTGATATCTGCAAGTACAATTTAAACAACTATTTTCAGTACATTTTGTTTATTCTTCAGTCTGTCTGTTTTATTTAGTGACCACGTTTTAAAGATCAGCTACAGCCAGCTGCCCAAGAAAACTCGTTCGGATTCATAAAAACTACAGGTCCCTTCAATGCTATAACGAGATACCTATTGCACCATTTCTTTCTGTTACCTAATTTATAATCACAAAAGCTGCCTATTTCATATACCTAAAGGTAAGGTTAGACTGTATGCCAAGTGGTCATAAAATGCCAATTTCTGACAGTTCTCCTGTCAAAATTTGGTCATTAATGGGCATATCTCATATGCTCTAAGGACCTGAATGCCACACATGACCAGGGTGATTTTGACAGATAAAAATGCCAAAATAGCATATAGTGTAATGGGACAATAAGCACGAATGCCAGCACAAACCATTATATGCCCAAATGCACTTTCTTGAAATTTCGCTGTGGCATTGCTGAACTGAAATTTTGTTTGTGTAAAAATTGTTTGCTTTCTGTTTGTTTTGTTCTACTTAATAAATTTGCAACTTCAACTTTTTTGATTTGTTTTTCTCTACAGCATTACCCTTCTACAAGATTGGGTAATAAATAACAAATGCCTTAAACGACCATCGAGGCAAATATGACCGTATTTGTAATTTTGTTCATATAGTCTAATATATAGTTTTGACAATTGTGGCATTTTGTTCAATTGACAGCTAATCTGGTCATTTGTCTTTGGCATTCATATGCATAATTGACATACAGTCTAATCTTATGTGGTATTCGTTTGGGCTTCTTCAGATTTGCCCTCAGATTTCAGATTTTGTGTGCCTAATCGAACATAAAAACGTCTCTTGCTCTTTTTTGTTGATATTTGTACGATTTGAATATGTGTAGTCTTGGACACTTTTCTAAGCGATTTCCATTCACTACTTAAATTTTGTATTAAAACATTAGAAAAATCCGTCCCGATTGATTTCTAAATATTTACACATAAATAATTTACAAAAATAGATTCACCCGATGCAACGCCTTTCTTAGCTGGAGAAAAAATTCCATAAAAATGTAAACAAACTCCATCAGTTGTCAAACTCAAACGCACTTGTATTGGTAAATCTGATGTGGTATTCGTTTGGGCTTCTTCAGATTTGCCCTCAGATTCCAGATTTCGTGTGGCTAATCGAACATAAAACTTGCTCTTGCTCTTTTTTGTGTTGATATTCGTGCGATTTGAATATGTGTAGTCTTCGACACTTTTCTAAGCGATTTCCATTCACTGGTTAAATTTTGTATTAAAACATTAGAAATATTTGTCCCGATTGATTTCTAAATATTTATATATAAATAATTTACAAAAATAGATTCACTCGATGCAATGCCTTTCTTTGCTGGAGAAAAAATTCACTAAAAAAGTAAACAAACTCCATCAGTTGTCAAACTCAAACGCACTATTGTATTGGTAAATCTGAGAAAATATCTAGATTCGCAAAAGTGCTCTGAAATCTGAAAAAGATTGCTTTTTCCTGTACTAAACGAACATAAAAATTGCTCTGAGAGCAAAAAAAGTGCTCTGAGAGCGCCCAATCGATTACCACATAAGAAAATATCTAGATTCCAAAAGTGCTCTGAAATCTGAAAAAGATTGCTTTTTCCTGTACCAAACGAACATAAAAATTGCTCTGAGAGCAAAAAAAGTGCTCTGAGAGCGCCCACTCGAATACCACATTAGCTTAAGTTTAAATGTTATCGATACCACTGACCGTCGCTATCAGTATTACAAAATTGACAGCTGTCATACTATAAAAATGCTCATCTCTAACAACTGCCCCATCTTCGAACTCATTCCAACAATACATTTCTCATCGTCAGATAACAGGTTCAACACCCGGCATTTTTCTCGTACATCGTACTGTAATCATTCGATTTTCTACGAAGTAGGTAAGAAGTTGAGTTCCGTCTGTCCTCCGCCTGCTGCCTCCCACTCCTACCGACCCACCCTAATCGCCTGATATCCGAAAGAAATTCTTTCTCAGTAAAATATAAATAATCGTTCATGGCTGCCCCAATATTATAATCGATTTGTTTAACTTTAAAATTTCAATAAAACAATTTGTTCCACGGCACATTTAAGTCGCACATACGTGTCTTTACTGTCAGATCTTTTGTTCTCTACATCATTCCAATTGCCTAGTTTAACTTTGGCTTTCACTCTTCCAACAGGCTTCTCCAGTTTGAAAAGTTTAACGCACAATCATGTCACTAAAGGAGGTAAGTGTGGTTAGAGAAAATTGAAATGAAAATTCTATATGTATCCACCTGCACATTTCGCCCTTAGCAATTCGACAAGGCCGCTGAAGATGTCAAGAACTTAAAAGCCACACCAGCCGATAATGACTTATTGGAATTGTACAGTCTGTTCAAGCAGGGAACTGTCGGCGATTGCAACACCGGTAAGAAGAGAACAAACAAACAACTTGGAGGTTATCAACAATATTAAATGCGTAGTATTCCACAGATAAACCCGGCTTCTTGGACTTCAAAGGCAAGGCCAAGTGGGAGGCATGGAACAAATTGAAGGGCAAATCATCCGATGATGCCCAAAAGGAATACGTGGACAAAGTTAACTCGCTGGTCGAAAGCATTGGACTGAAGGCATAAGCTACCGGTCAAAGTCCATCCACTCTTATACTGTAACTAATTTTCTATTCGCACAAGCATTTTGTAAGGACAAATCTTTGGGGCGTATTTTTATTGCCTACTATTGCTATACATAATAATATATTAGTTGTGATTTGCACAATTTTCTTTTAAGCTTTTCTTTTTCTACAATGTATACATTTACATATATTTATGAAACTAGGTTGAGTGTAATAAAAATGGACTCTTAAATATCTTTGAATACGATGGAGTGCACTAGTAATTTCGTCTTTATTATTCCTATTCTGTGAGCGGCGGCGGTGGTTTGTTTGCTGTCTGATGACGCATGTAAAATTCTCTTTGGAGTTCTCGCAGATTCATTTCTAGAGTTGCAACTTCGTCGAAACGCATCGCATCGCGTGCTTGTTTGATGTAACCTTTGATGATGTTGATTTGTTCTACTAGCGGATCATTGCTAGTCACCCCGGAGGTGGTCATTTGATAGGCACTCCAATTGTCCAAGGTGCGAAGGGCCGACTAGAAGAGCACCATAATATTAAATCAACACAATTTCGAAATTTATTGTGTCAGATAAAGCCGAGGTGATTGTAAAGGTGGTGCAAGCTGTTGCTCATATTTAGAATATAGTCGGTGGGTAATAATACCATATAAATACATACATATATGACGCACTGTCTTGTTTATACATTATAAAACGGGTGAGTGTGAGGTTCACTTTTAATCCGATAACAAGAACGTACGATCGTTTAGTCATGAAATTTTTCGAATATGTGCATGTTTAATTAGTCGTAAGTCACGAAAGGGAAACTGATTTAGCTGTCGCTTTGTTAACATTTTGGTTCAGTGTTTATTTTTAAAATGAACCGTCGGGCGTGTACTTGACAGGTCTACATAGTCGTTCATGAATTTTCTTCCACTTATCTTGTATTTGCGAATGGAGATTTGGCACAAAGTTTAGTTTTTATTGAATTCGAGATTTAGGCAGCCTTTTTTATATTTATATAAGAATGCATATTAAGAGATTCATAACCTAAGAATTTTGACTTAGATATAGAGTTCATATTCATACTGCAGTCCATAACGAATGCTTGAACGTTGAAAACAATGGCCTTATTTCAGGTGGTTACAGACAATGTAAAATAAATAACTTTGGCAAGAGCTATTTATGGCACTGTTGCACTATTTGCAGTGTACTGTACACAGTGACATTAATTTAACTGTTCCGACAGGAATGTTCAAAGACAGAGTAGTGCTGAATTCTTTATCTGGTCGATGACCTTGACTATAAAAATGTTGAACGCTAAGTTATGTAAGGCCAGTTAAATAGACTACTTAGTTGAGAATGAGACAGTTACCAAGGTTTTATCTGACACACTAGCCCTCCAATGACCGTCTTCTCAAATACTCACCGCCGATGCATATGAATCACTTGACGCTGCGCCACCATCTCCATCAGCTAGTCCATACCTTTCGTACGCCTCTAATGCCAAACGGCGCTCTGTTTCAATTCTCTGTTCGGTTTCCATGCGCTTTTTATCTTGAACCTTTTTTATTTCCGCTTCCACTGGTAGTGGTGGAATTGAAAGCATTCTCTCTTTTATCAGCTGTACGCAGGACAATCGAATGGATTTTTTGATAGCCTCTTCCCGGCTACCCTCCTGACAGGGGAGTAGTAGAATCTTCTTACTCTTAAGATCTACTGTCTCGGCAACTTGACCAATTTTGCCACGCAACGCACTTGCGTCTGCGATTGTGAAAATTGACTCACCCGCATACAAACTGTCGATGATTTTCAAATACATATCAATATCGGGTAGGATGTTCTTTTTCAGTTGTTGGATCTCATCGTAGATTACAGAGATCGGTGGCCGGCATGTTCGGCTCTCGTGCATTTCTTTGCGCGTCTCCAACAGCCAAAGACAGTGATCACATGTCCGAATACTGTGCATGCGTTCGTCTTTCGCCTTTGGAATTGGTTCAGTGCGGGACATTGTCAGACTGGCTAGTTCCACTGAAAGGAGTACGAATTAGAATATACAGAAGGAATTGCCAGCCCATACATACAGGCATCATCGAGTGGCAGAAATTTGGAACAATCATTGCACATAATACTACCGCACAGTCGGCAGTGGTGCTGCCGTCGAGCGATGTGGAAACTTTTTGCACAGTTTGGACAAAGTTTCACCGAACTTCCATCTAGCCATGGAACAATCTAAAATGAGAGAGCTATGTTTGGGTATGTGGTTGGTTTAGCAAATTTCTATGATCTACAAACATTCTGTTCATGTTGTTTACGCAGCATAGGTTCAGCCGGCATATCTTTCAACAGTTTATGCAGTCGGATTATCAGTTTGTTGGTTTCACTGGCATATCGTTCCAGTCGAGGATTTCTGTATTAAAGCAATAATCAAGAAGATTGCTATCACAATTCAAAAGATAACATACCTTACTGAATTGAAGTAGGATAAATGCGAACGTTCAGCGCCAGCACTTTGTACCATGTAATTGAAGACATTGCCGCGAGTAGTGTAGTTACTAACGCGAACGTCGCGATCGAAGCTCTTTGCCAGATCGATGGAGTCATCGAAATTTAACTTAATTTTTCGCTTAGCCTTGCTAAAGATGTCTTTAAATATTGATTTGATGGCGTCCTGTTCCTCGGCATGCTGCCTTTCCACATGATCGGTTAGGAACTCTAGTGATTTAAGATCTTCACGGCAAATAGGGCACAGAAAACCTTCGAGAATTTCACCACTGTCCTCATCGAATGGATTGGACATCGCTTTGAATTAACTGGAGTGGTCCTACTTTGTGTGTAGATAGGAGGAAACTTTAATTAGGCGAGGTATTTTTTTTTCTAATCAAAAACAAAGTCCCAAGTGACAGCGGAACATGATGTCAACAAAACACCTCTTGTCATACTGAGGTTTGAGAACAAGATAGCTTTGTTTGTTTTTAATTTGTAATCTGTAGGTCCGTTCGTGTACGTTTCAGCATAGAAAAATAAAAAAATTTCAAATCTCTAAAATCGAGAGAAGTACCTGGACCCCAATTCTCGAAAATTCTCGCATACGTTTATCAGTCAAAATCTCCGATCCTATGCGAAAAACTGAAATTTGCAATTCTCGAAATCCGCATACGAGAATTTCTCTTCGAATTGTACTCGTCTGCATTTTCCATGCGGATTTGCGCCTCGCATACGGAATTGTGAGTTTGACACTTCAATACTTCAAATTACGGTTTGTGTTTTGAATTATGTATATTTCCATTGCGCCTAGCTGCTCCATTGCCAAATCAACAAATGCTAAGCCAAAATCACCCAAAGAATCCATTGCAAAAACACATAAATGTTCACTAAACATACAAGTATTTTATTATATCTCTTGTTTTTGTCAATCAAAAATATTAATACGAAACCAATTTAAATTTTAATATTGCTCTTTGAATTGATGGGAATTTTTTTCACAACCTGTCAAAAATCGGTTACTTGACGTACTCAAAAATTCTACCTCATTCGAGAGGTGAATATAATTTTCGCATAGGTGGAAAAGAAAGCCGAACAGCTTTGAGAATACCAATTTTTTCCGTATGCGAAAATTTCAGGCGGATTTGCTCGTATACGAATTAAGCTATGCGGAATTCGAGAATTGGGGTCCTGGGGGTCAATTCCCGTTCCGTGATACTGTGAAATGAAAAGAGTTTTCACAAGTTCACGCTGAACTCGATTCTCGATCTATGAAAAAATGAAAACAAATGTCAGAATTTTTTCATATGATAAGTTTTTTATCACAGCCATTTCATTTGTGAAGAAGTGTGAAAACGTGATGGATACACAAAAATTAACGGGGACAAAGAGCTTCAAAGATAGTTGACAGCATTTATCATTTAGTGTATTTTAGTACACATTTAGACTACTTTTTATGATGATAAGTTCGAGAATCGCATTAGGTGTAATCGTGAAGTGATAAAATGATAAACTGCTGTGAAAACTGAAATGATAAATTATTTATCATTTCACAGTATCACGGAACGGGAATTGACCCCCTGGTCGGTTTTCTTACAAAAAGTTTAAGAAATGTCATTTTGACATAATTGTAAAATGCAGCATCTACAAAATAGGTTGGAATCGCATTTTTTACCAGCTAAATACCTATTAAACTTTCCATTTGAATGCGCTGATATGTTCCAGGAGAACATTCAGTTATTACTTGTTCCTCTGACGTCGTTGAAATCGAAAATAAATAGCATAAATAGTTTTACTTGTCAAACTTTTAAGCTGTCACTTAGTTGGCAGATTTCATTTTTCAGTAATTCGAAATTCGGCGAGTAGAAAATTATGAAAAAAATGAAAAGAGGGGAAATGGATTTCTCTCTCATTTTTTTAAATTTTCTCAGTACGTGGTCACATTTTCACAAATTTGAAATAATTTTACGTTTGCAAAAAAGTACCCGAACGAACCTAAATGAATAGTCACCCCTATCGGGAATAATATTTCCCCCTGGAATGTTTCCTATTCAGCAATCTTATTTACATTGCTGACAAGGGAAACACTTCCATCGGAACTTATTTGCGATAGCCCTAAGTACTTTTGAAGAAAATAAAAAAAAATTGTAGCAAAACAGAAGCTGATCTTATACCATGTTCCCACCAACGTGATTTAGCTAAATCCACTTGATTTAGCTAAATCATCTCATAAATTACGTGATTTACCATACATTTTCGTGATTACTACGTGATTTAGATGTGTTTAATTTTTAATTACGTATCTGTCATCGCAAATCCACACAAAATAAAATCGAACATACCTGCAGCGCTTTCAATTCAATTCAATGGCCGCGTTCCTCTGCCCGCTAGTCTTCTAGCACAAAATATCCCAGATGAAGGAACGCTCGCGCAGCGGCAGCGGCAAAATGACATTTGACTTTCCTTCATAAATAATTTCGTGTCGCATAATTATTTCCAAACTACATTTAAAAAGAAATGGTACATGTTATAGAAACCATAATAATATCGGAATTGCTATTTTACTTACCTTATTACCAATTTAATCACAATTGCAGCTCGGCTTCGTATTTTTGTTTTTATTTTGTAGATGTTTGAACGATTTCCATTGACAGCTGTTTTTTTGTTTTTTTTTTCTCTCAAAGCAGCGGGTAGTTTTGCGCTAGATTGAGAAATTTCCCTGAAAGGGATATTTCACAAAAAGTGCTAGACGACTAGCGCAAATGGTAAAATGTCAATTTTTTTTATATGGAGTTTGACATGCCGCTGCTCATCTAGCGGGCAGTGGAACGCGGCCAATGTTATTCAACAAACAAAAAAAAAAAAAACACACAAATGTCAAAAATATTATCCCAAATTCAATTTTCCTCGTGTTTCGGTGTATTTTGTTTTTTTTTTATTAAGTACAACAATCATAAAAGATTTTATTTTTGGCAGAGGTGTGATAACAAAAGAAAAACAACGAAAAAAAAAACTACCCTCTCCGAAGTGGACGAATTCTTTCTGCTTGATGTCAAACTAAATTACGTAAAATTCGGTGGAGACGCCTTTCGGGATTTATAAATCACATGAGCTAAATCACGTTGGTGGGAACATGGTATTATGTCGGCGGCATGTCCCTAGTATAGTGATCAAAAAATGTGAAAAAACGGAGTCAATAAATAATTGATTTACTTTTCAGCTTTTACAAAGTGTTTATTTGACACAATTTTTCTACCATAAAATTTAATATGATGGTTCTGTCAGTTATGTAAAGATTGGCATCAGTCTATTGGGAAGTTGTATATGAAGTGAGGGAAGATTTTTGTTTTGCGTATCTCATTTTTATTGATTGTTATGTTAGGTGTTGCTTGTGGAGAATCTATATACCTATATGAAAATGTAATAGATAAAATGTAGACTCACCCTTGTGCTTTTGAAATTCAACCGCAGTTTGGGTTTCACTGGTGGCTGTGTCATGCTCTTGTTGACACCCAGCTGAGGAGCTTGTCAAAATTTGTAAACTGCATATTTGTCAAGCATTCGGTGTTCCTTCAATTTTGGTAGTGGTGAAATATTTTCTGGTCTCAACATAAAATATCACTGAAAATGACGACAAAAAAGCCAAATGTCATATTTTCGGTAATATCCGAATCCATTTCGAAATACAACACAAACTTACACAATTCATTTCACAGAATCCAGAAAAGAAACCGCTAGAAGAACTAACCCTAAGAGTAGACGAGGATGGAGTCATGTTAAAAGTTCCAGCCTTGGTATGTCAACTCACAAGCATTTAAAGTAAACAATTAAAACTTTCAAATTAGAACAAACGTTGGGCTCCTCGGGATGCGTTCACAATTTACTTAAGCCTTGTCGGATCTGGAGGTAAAATAAAAGCTGGTGCCGATTTGGATGAGTGGCTCTTCGAAGGCGAATGGTTTCTCAAAGACATCCAATTTCTACTTGAGTTGAAACATTATGAGTACGGTTGCAGTGGGGTTCCCCGCTTTACATTTTTTAAACATTATATCGTTCTTGTAGATTTTGGTCATATATGGTCCATCAAAAGGCCGCACTAAACTCTGTTTTAACATTCCTTAAGAAAGCAACTCCATTCTACTTGGATCTATCATCCCTTACAACAAATAAGCGTGTTCTCGAACTCTACGCGAACATTTTAGCTGCCGTTGTTCGTGTCGTTTGTCGCATCATTACCAACAAAGAATCCGATGAGGAGTGGATCTCCAAGGATCGACTCAAACAGCTGATCTATTCGAATTTTCTCATTTCCATACCGATGTTGTTCGATCTAATTATCGCCCTGGGTGAATCCAATTTAAATGTTTTGCGAAAAATCATCACAACTGTGTTTCAAATTGAGCCAAATTATAAAAACGATTTGACAGCTGCATTGCAATACTCTATAGTTACTTTCGAGACTATACAGCAACAGGCTGACAATGAAGGTGCTATCGGAGGTGATGCAGGGAATAATGAAGACTTGGACACACCCTATGACGATTTGGTATTGTTAACTCTCGATTGTGCATTCACGTTGAGTATTCTGTTGGAGGTCTATCCCGATGCTCGTAACATTTGCTGCGATATAAAACTGGGACAGAGGTGGGACGCAGTTGCGTTGCTCATTCATTGCTTTGAACTGAATAAATTGTTTCCATTTCAGCATAACACACTTCTATGACAACACAATTCCATATCTGTATAAAAATGTTAATCTTATCAATGGAGCGGCGGACAGCTTGAAATGGTTGAATGAGGCAAGACTGCAATTTCTGAGGGCATTCCGAAATATTGTCTATTTTCATATTGAAACTGTACTGAGCAATCCGTAAGTTTGGAATGAAGTTGATAAATATATCTGAACAATGTTTCTTTTCCAGTGAGGAGAGCCTAATGCCGTCAGAGAATTTCGTTGCAATTATGACTGAATGTTTGGCTGACCGAGCTTTTGTTATAGACTATCAGCGAGAGTATCCGATTGAACTAGACGTGGAAATTCTGAAGCAGGCTTGCAAGGACTTGTATCCTTTAAAAGAAACATTTTTTTTTTCTTCTGGTCGTTCAAAGTCCGTCCGTGGCATCTAGTACTAACGTAAATGTTTGTTTCTGCCCTTCGTGGCATTTGGTGTTAATGCTGGCAGAGTACAGATTAATTTTGTTCGTTCGTAATAATTTCCTCTCATCCCTCCTATTCTCTTACTAATGTACTTTTTATTAAACCAAACCTTTTTAGGACTGTAACCTAATTCACTTTGATACCTCAAAACTCTCAACTGTCTAAGTTATTTCCTTTACCCATCCCATAAACAGAGATGATTTCAAAACTGATTTCGTGGCGAAGGGCTATAAGGACGAGGCAGACTCTGAATCGTTTGGAATGATCGGTAATACGCTTGCACAATTAGACGAATCCGACTCGGAAACAGAACCAAGTTAGTACAACCTCAATTTTTAAACAGTATGCATTTAATTTTGTACTTCCAGCCAGTGTAGCTCCACCCGCATCAAATGAAAAGCGGCCAGAACCCGAGGGAGCCGCTTCTATAGACTACAACTCTGATAAGCCATCTACCAGTAAAGCTGCCAAACAGTCGATGTACAATGCCATCCGTTCAACTAACTCTGAACCAAAAACTAGGGACATCGATCTAGAAGTGACCAGCGTTCTAGACGTCTTGCCACACCTAGGGGATGGTTTTGTGCGCCGTGTTCTCTGTCGATATGACAACTCCGAGGAAGCGATAGCAGCCATCCTTGAGCAAAATCTCCCACCCGATCTAATAAACTCCGATCAAAGTGAAGTCTATATCCCGCCGGATCTGCGAGACCTCACTTATCAACAGACTGGGGTCCAGCGCTTCAATGTCTTTGATGGCGATAAGTACGACGTGATGACACAGGACAAACCGGAGTGTATAATAAAAATCGGAAAAGGCTTCCCCAATGCACCACAAAACCTAGGCGATCTACTCGATGATAAAAGAGACATGAATAATGTTCGACATCGGTATCAGGAATACACTTTGGTCGAAGAGGGTGCTAATGAGTACGACGACGAGTATGATGACAGCTATGATGCTCTATTGGAAAGTGAATCACGTGCTGTGACTTCCAAGCAAATGCGAACGACACTTGCCAATATTGCGGATAAAAGCGATGAAGACGAAGAGTCATCGGAGGAAGATGTCGAGCAGCAGAATGACAAAAATCTGGCCAATGACAAGGAGAACTACGACAAACGAATGAATTTCTGTGAAAATCCAGAGGTTATACGTGAGAGGTACGAGGCGAAGCGGGCGGCCAAGTATGGAAACAATCCGGGTCGAGCGCCGCAACAACAAAGTAAACCGAAGGATGTTGTGGGTGGCCCTAAGGGCCGCGGCCAGGAGAAAGATGTGCTCATCAATCGCCACAAGAAAGATGTCAACAAGTCTAGTAGGGCCAATCACAATCGTAAGGCTGGCGCAGCCTTTAAACGCAGCAAGGGGATGATGTCGTAAAAAGCACAAAGAATAAATATTTAACTTTCCTTATGAAGCAGATTGTTGTTGAACTAAGTTTTTGAAACAAATTAGTTTATTTATTTTTTTATACCTAAGAAAACTAAAAATGAAATGCAAATAAATGTTTACACTTTGAATGTACAGAAAAGGATGTTCTCTTATTCTTGCGATACCAAGATAAGTTTGCAATAAGCAAGCGACCGATGCATACATAATTCACATCTCCATTCACGCTTACAGACACTATTCCCCACAGATATTGAGTATCTCGGTATTAATTACATGCACACAACTATTGCAGGCCGACAGACATGTACAAAAAGCCACCGCTCCACTATGCACCGCCAAACCTCAAACCGGTGACTGATTATTTTCAAAACCAAACCAGTTGCAAAACTTTCTCGACTGATCAGTCGTTAGCAAATACTCGCACTTGTCGTTGATCGGTGCACAGTTCGAAATGGATCGTTGGGTGGACAAGGTCGCTGTAGTTACTGGTGCAAGCTCGGGAATTGGTGAAGCCATCGCCAGGGATCTACATCGGGAAGGAATGGTGGTTGTTGCGTTGGCTCGTCGTGAAGATCGGTTGGGGGATATTCGAAACAGTCTACCGATCGAGAAACGATCGCGATTCCATATAATGCGTTGCGATGTCACCAATGAGGAGCAAGTGAAATCGGTTTTCTCTTTTGTCGAAACTGAATTGGGGGGCGTTGATGTTCTCGTCAATAATGCTGGAGTGGTGAGAACAACGGAGTTGATCCAACCGAATAATACAGCGGAAATTAAAGCGACTTTAGACACCAATATTCTCGGAGTGGTTTTCTGTACCCGAGAGGCTTTTCACTCTATGAATACGAGACAAGCCGATGGACATGTCGTGATTATTAACAGTGTTGCAGGACACCGAACACCGAATTTGGGAGATGAAATGCCATCGTTCAATATCTATCCGGCATCGAAGCATGCGATTACTTCGATGGTGGAGACCTATAGACAGGAGTTCAATAGGCATGGTTCGAAAGTGAGAGTTACGGTAAGAGAAATGCAAATAAAGTGATGAAAAAGATTTTATTTTAATTTTTTTTTGAAGAGTGTAAGCCCAGGAGCAGTAGATACGGAAATTTTTCCAGATGATGTAATTGACATTATACGCGCTACCATGCCATTGCTGAGTCCTGAGGATGTGTCGAATGCAGTCTTGTATGCAATCGCAGCACCACCTCATGTTCAGGTAGGATCAAATAAATAGAACTAATTTTATTAAGTGCTTTGAATGAAGGTGTATTTAAACCGTTTTATTTTTACAGATTCATGAGATCATCATAAAGCCCGTTGGTGAGCGCTTTTAATTAGGATACGCGGTGGTAGTTGCTGTTTGATGTCATCCTTAGAATTTCTCTCCCATGGGCTTGATTATTATATCGTGAATCTGAAATGAGAATAATCGAAACGACTTACAAATAAAACTTTGCATATTTTTGGGATTTAAAATAAATAGTATTATGTCGTTTTCGATATGGGTTTTCAGATTTTGATCTGAGATTTCTTCTGCTGGCGTGGCAAATCGAACATAAAATCAGTGCCTTGATTTTGTGCGGTTTTTGAGGCGATGTCGCTAGGGAACGTTCCGAATCGGATTTGAGTGTGTGAGTGAGGCCGCGCGAATTACATGAACTCCGACACACAACATTAAAAAAAACAACTTTTAATTTTCGGGCAGAGCTTCTGCCTCCGATTTTTATTTGAACACGAATGACAATTACAAATATTTTCTTTGGGTTTTTATACAATATTAATGTTGACGCTGCGATTATTCGCAGCGTGAGAACGGAAGGACAGGTTAATGTACATTATGATTCTTATGTATCTAATGTTACAGAAAAATGTGAAATATATTTGATTACAATGGAAGAAAAAAAATATGAAATGGGTATATTCAATTACAGTAAAGGAATTTTAATCAGATATGGATCGTGGTTTAGCAAGATGTGCTTATGGTGCATCTAAGGGTGTCTCTGTGCACGTAACTCGCGCTGTGACCAACGTGACCGTAGTGCAATAATTTGGCACTTTTTCGAGGACCCTCATACTATTTGTTGCTACTTTTTCCCTTTTTTTAGTATGAAAATTCACTTTGGGAATTTTAGAAACGCTGTGATTTCCAAATGAATTTCTATAAAATATAACGGTGCTGTGTATCAGAACACGATTATAGTGTTAGGAGAGCCAACAATTGTTAAATATTGTGCGAAAATTCTTAAATTGCAGAGTAGCTTTAGTAATGACACTTTTTTCTTTCACAGCTCTTTTTTTTTGTTGCTTTTCACAATTTCGCAACGATCTCCCGGATTGTTAGAGAAAGGTTATAAATTTTGGTTTTAGTTTCACAATACAATATAGACTGTAAAAAGATCACTCTCTCACAACGTTTCTTTTATAAATAAACCCAAAACAACCAAATAACATTAGAATTAGATGTCTTTAAGGTTGTTCTGCGGGTAAGCTAGACAGTACTTTAGATGCAATTCGTTTTCAATTTATTGAATTTTGTTTATAAATTATATCAACTCATTTTTATATCTACTTTTAAGATCTCTTTCAATTTAGTTTTGTGTGCCTTTTTCTGACGCTGTTACATAAATTCAGTATTTTCTCCCAATATTTAACAAGTATTAGCCGGCTTTACACTATTTACGCGTTATTTTTTCAAACATATTCATTTTAAAATCACAGTTTTTGAAAACTTTTTTAAGTAGGTACTATTCACATGAGCGCGAATTGCGAACAAATGAATTTAATTGTATTTATGAATTGAAAATTGCTTTGTATACTATTTACCACCAAAGGCTTACATTAAATTAATCTTAAGTCTAATCTAAAAAAAAATCGGACTCTCAATCGATTTAAATAGCTCAATTTACAATTATTACAGCAATTGAAAATTCTTGCAGCGAATTGTCACACTTTATTCACAATCCACATAAAACATTAGCGGATCCACAAACCCACGAATGAAAAAATTCTATCGCATTTAACATTAAACAATGATTGAAGTGATTGAAGTGTAAAAAATTCGCTTGTTCGTAGTTCGTTCGCCATTGCCTCTCATGCGAATAGTCCTAAAATGTGAATTTTCCAAATAATAAAAAGGAACAAAGGGATAACAAATTGTATTAGTGTCCTCGAAAAAGGTACCAAATTGTCGCACAACGGTCACGGTGTTGTCATTTCTTCTCATCCGACATCCTTCTCGCTACCTAAAAAGGTCGCGTGTGGGAAAGCTCGCCTGGAATTTGCAGGAACAAAGCGATATAAGAACAGGAAAAATTGGAAGTTGTCAATTCGCGACATCACTCACACATTTATAGAATTCCGCCTATACGTGAACCCTTTCCGACACCGCCATTGCGGAAAAAACCGCACAAAATCAAGGCACTGAATTATATTGGTATGTGTGTGTATTGAGTTGGCGGCAAAAAAAAAACATATTTGCACTAGCACTCGAAATCCATTTCAATTGATTTTCACACATTTATAGTACTGCATTTCGAAATCATTTAATATAAAAACTCGATCCAATACGCGTTAAATAAATAATTAAGTTAAAAAAGCAATCGTTCCAACGATAAACAATTCGTAACCGACGCTGTGTGTCATAAACATTGGTGTTAGTGAAAGTATGTGTAAAATCTGAAGAAAAATTGAGATTTCTCAAAAGTGATCTGAGATCAAAAAAAAATTGATTTTTGTGGCAAATAGAACATGAAAAGCAATCTCGATCAAAAAAAAAAATTGATTTTTTGTCAAATCGAAAACGACATTAGTTTTGCAAAATTCCATGAGGAATCAAAATCTATACCCACCAGCTTTTAAAGTGCTTCAACAGTCCCTTAAATGGGTTTGATGATGCATTTGTGGCTTTAAACTTTCATTCCGAATAAAGTGTTTGTTTTAAAGTGTTTGCTGCTATCTAATTTAACCTTCAAAGATGCTTGCCAACACAAAATGTCACGGGTGCTCTTACATTCAACTAGAACTCATATTTTAATATTTACTTCGTCAAAAGCTAATTTAAAAACCAAACAGAAGTTCAGTAGTCTCTGGAACTATGTATATGAAATGAGTCCAATACCAACCGCCCTCCTCGACTTTGACAAAAGCAGTCAGCCAAAGGTTTAGCTATCACATGTTAAAAAAGTTACGTATACGCCATACGGCTTCGAAGTCGCTTAAGTAATATCCGACGGTATCGTAATTACTAGACATTTAACCGTGCGGTAAACATGTGAACTTACCTGGACATTCGGGGGCGTTGAAATTGCATACAGAACAGAATCAGCGACATCATCCGAACTCAGCATTGGCATAAACTGCTTCACAACAGCTTGAATTTCCGAGGGGAGAATGTCTGTATTGACTATTCCCGGACTAATGCTCTGGAACCAAGAATTCTCTTGTTAACTTTTCAACAACAACTGCCGCCACTACTTACAGTAATTCGAACTTTTGATTTGTTTCTCAAAAACTCCTGTCGGTAGATTTCCGTCATCGCTCGCAAAGCGAACTTAGTAGCTGGATACACGTTCAAGGATGGCAAGTCCGGACCCAAATTTGGCACTTGATGTCCAGCCACACTATTCACAATCACTACATGTCCCTCTGCATCCCTGTCCAGCATTGAATTGAATGCAATTCGGGTACAGTACACAACTCCCATTAGATTCGTTTCGATTGTCTGTCGAATTTCTTTGGTATTGTTGCGTTGACTGAGCTGAGTCGTTTCAATGACACCCGCATTATTCACAAGGACATCCACACTGCCTAAATTATTCTGAGTCCATTCAAATGCCTTCAGGACATCGTCTTCATTGGTCAAATCACAACGAATAGCGTGCAGGTTATCTTGCACTGCTCTTGGAAGTTCTTCCGCCAATTTACGTACACGTTCATCCCTTCTCGCCAAACCAACAACCACCAGCCCAGCTCTGGCTAAGGCCTTTGCACACGCTGCTCCGATGCCCGAACTCGCACCCGTAACAACAGCGACTTTCTTCTGCCAGCGTTCCATGTTGAATGGTCCGAGTGACGTTGAAGAATACCGAGCAGAAGCCAAGTGAGGATAATTTAATTAAAATGCTTCACGAATTAGGTTTCTATTTTTAATTAGTTTAGTTCGCCCTTTGTGCAGCTATGCTCACTGCGGCCAGATTCATTTCGCATTCAAACATTTAAATGGAAAGGTGGCAAAATAAAGTCGCTGTTGTAACAGGTGCTAGTGGTGGCATTGGTGCTGCGTGCGCTAAGGCGTTAGTCGTAGCTGGACTAAGAGTAGTGGGTTTGGCGAGACGAGAACAACAGCTGAAGGAAGTCAAAGAGAGTTTGCCGGATAATTTGCAGTCTATGTTTATTACACGTAAATGTGATGTCTCCAAGGAGGACCAAGTTATAGATGCCATCGATTGGACTGAGAAGCACTTGGGTGGAGCTAGCGTGCTCCTGAATAACGCTGGAATTACAAGGGAAACGGAACTAGTGGCGCCCGGTAATACCGCAAAAATTCGCGAAGTTATTGATACAAATGTGATGGGTGTACTGTGGTGCACGCGTGAAGTATTCAATCGGATTAAAGCGCGTGATGATGAGGGACACATTTTGATAGTGAACAGTATAGCTGGTCATCAAGTGTTGAATTTCATAGATGTGCTGCCGTCATTTAATATTTATCCGTCAACAAAGTTTGCAATAACAGCCATGACGGAGACATATCGCCAGGAGTTTCAGTTGCACAAATCAAGGGTCAAAATTACTGTAAGTAATCTCAATTGCCTTGATATTTTCCCCCTCTTCATTTTTTTTAAAGGCTAGACAAATATTTATGTGACATGCTTGTTCGTACTAATTAGGTTTTTGAGTTTTGTTGAAGTTCAAGAAAAGCCATTGTAAATCATTACTTTTAGTCCTAACCTTAAATTGTTTCAACCTTCCTGCTCCACATAAAATTTTATAAAATTAATGCAGCAAATTTAACTGATAACATTTTGAACTATTAAAATGAACAATTTTGTAGGGCATTTGTCCAGGTGCAGTGGATACAAACATTTTCCCTGAGGAGATTCATTTCTATGTCAAAGATATGGCTAGACTTAAGCCAGAGAATATTGCCGACGCCGTTTTATATGCTCTGAGGACTCCTCCTAACGTGCAGGTTTGTATTGGTGTTTTGCTGGTCTAAGAAATAATTAAATATAATTCACGGTTTCCCTTTCAGATTCACGAAATTACCGTGAAGCCAATGGGTGAAATATTCTAACAATTCAACTAATTCAAATGATTTAAATAAAACTACATTGTCTACACTTTCAAGTCGTATTTATTATTCCGTATCATAAAAACAGGACTGGAAATTCAATTTCTGTAAAGCAAGGAAAGAAGGTTCTCAAGATTTGCTTTTTAAATGCTACAAAAGGCCTGTTTTTTTGAGCTTCGATCCCAGCAAAGCAAAGTAAAGTAGGATTTTCAGCACGCAATTACAACAACTACGTTCTACTTGACACTTCGAGACTCGCAATAGGTAGTTGTTTTAATTGCGCACTGAAAATCCTACTTTACTTTGCTTTGCTGAGATCGAAGCTCAAAAAAAAACAAGCCTAATATTAAAGTTGTCACTGGCGAAAAAGTAAAACACACCTATTGACTTTTTTGTTGAACATTAATTTTTGAGATTTTCAGAGTAAGGTTGAAGCGTTATTGAAGAATTAGTTAAATAATTGAAAATCAAATCCTAAAAAAGTGTGTTCGCTTCTTTCATAAAATAAAATTCTGATAATTTATTCAAAAGAAGTTGACAAGAAACGTGAATGAACATCCTTGAATCATACAGAGATCTCGTAATTTTTTCTTACATTTTTGACAGCACCCTAGCCGACATAGTCCAGTTCCAGATATAGCCGACCATTTAATAAGATACTGTTGACATTTTCCATCTCGATATTCTCATTGCTGTTATAGTTTCCGTTTACATCATTTTCGCTCTCATTAAAACATTGGAGGAACTACGTATATGAATTAAGTTGTCCAACATAAACATAACAATATGCCTAATTCGATTATTATGTCAGTTATTCGTCGTCCCATTCGCATCACTCATGAACACATCAAGCACACACTAATCGGATTATTGCATAACTAAAGTCTACCCGATCAGTAATTGACACCAATCTGTGTGCAAGCTTACCTAAATTAGTCCACCGAGTTTTCAATCGAATCGGTGAATGAGCTGGTTGCCCTCTTCAATAAATACAGACTATAGATTGCAGCACTACTACCGTGGAAGGTGCTTTCTTCATCTGACAGAAACCTGGCGGGTAATCATTTTACAGGCAGAGCCAACCCCCCGCCAACAGTCCATTCGTTAAATTTTCTTTGCTGAAACTGAAGAAGAATCACACCAAGTGAGTAACCGTCTTCACCATAAGCAATATGTAGTATAGCACTCCCCCTCACATGACCAAAGCCGCCCAGTTCACTACCCGACTTCTAATGGGATTGAAATTGCTAAAAATAATTTCTAATGTGTCCAACAATCCGCTTAACAGAAACATAGTTTCTACAAACATAGGTAAAAAGAAAACGCGCAAACAATTTTTCTCACCTGTGTTGTGTTTACCTTTTGAACAGACATGTTCGAAGTTCGAGACACAATTCCCCAGCTCCAACCCACAATCGAGATGGCGATGGTGTAGATGTAGAAGAACTCACTTACCAGATGGAGGTGTCTCGGCAGCAGCACTCAAAGCCAGACTTGGAAATCCAAGCAGATATCTTCGCCAAGACAGTTCAATTGGAACATTGTTCGGTAGCGGACGCGTGTAAGTTTGCAAGATTATAGGCGTAGTATCTATCTCCTCGTCTGGTGAAATGCGAAGAAAGGAAAACTCGATTCGAATCGAAAGTTCGAGCAACTAGTGTGTGTGCGTTCCAAAGTAGTCCGGTTCTTTTGATGGCTCCTGAGTGACACTATACCTCGAACCTCACAGTGTAAACGGATTAAACTACGCAGAGAAAACCATTCACAAAACTGAGTTGTATCTCAGCGATACTTGAGACGATTTCAGTTAGTTAATTCACACAGAAGTTTGGACCATTGTTGTAACGTCCACCAGTGGAATATTGTTTTCAAAAGAAAAGAAGAAAAGTTGTGTTGTTCTTGGCGCAAGTGATTATTTTTATTGTTGAAATTTTGGGTCGGTTTCCCCCTTTGTGCGCTGTGTGTGATAACCAAAAGAAATGGAAAATCGTGATATGTGTTACGAGAGTGAAATTTGAGCAGTTCTGCTTATTTTGACGGTTTTTTTTCCTTTGCGATTAAAAAAAAACCATTCGAATAAATTTGAAATTTTAAGTGGAACGGCAACAATATCGTTACTTTTGTCGAGGAAGACGGTTTTCTTTATTATTTTGTGTGTTCGGTTTAGTTTGTCTGGGTTTGTATTCAAATATTCAAAACCAAATCGCATCTTGGATACAAATTGGTTGCGTGCAGCGCAATGTCGGATATTTACTACTGCAGTAATAATAAGGTTGGTGCGACATTGTTTGTTATTTTTTCTTTGCCCCCTTTTCGTTTTGGGAGCAACAGCGGATTAGTGTTTTTACTTTCTTTGGAACTTTTCTTTTGAGTTGGTTCTTTGGAACAAAAACAAATGGTTGGATGGAAATGGGCGGCTTAAGCATGAAAGAGAAGGTGATTTTTGGTGATGCGATAGGAAAATGAAAAATGGTAACTTGAACTGGATTATGAATTTGAGAATGGGTTATGAAATATTTCGCTTTCGATGGATGTATACATATTTGAAAATAAACAAAGAATTGCCATCATTATTGTGGCAGTGCGCTTAGTTGGAGATGGAACCTGGAAGTATTTACATTACCCTACCTTTTGTCTGACACATTGTTGTGTTGACTGTCCTACAGGTAGTGAGGCGTTGTTTTGATTGACGGTTTTCTTCCTAACAGACGACCCATTTACGATTTATTAAAATTCCACGTGCACACCTTGTGAGCATTCATTTCTATCGGTTGGTAGATATGGGTTGTTTTTCAAAATGTTGCAATAATTGAATTTTTTATTTTTGTTTTAAATGAATCTCAATGTTGCAAAATAATATATTATTTTTTTGTTATCAATAAACTAACAAGTAATATCCGTTACCGGCGGAGTAGTTTTCCTAATATTTTGGATGATATAACTTAAAATGTCGCCCCAACTCTGAAATCCTGTCATTTTCGTAACGGACTTAAGAATTGAAAAAAACATCGAATAAACGCCTATTTTTAGTGTGATTTGTTACATACTCTCATTATCAGATAAAATGCTACTTGAGAACATTTAAATTTGGAAATAATTTCAACAATTTTTTAATTTTTTCCTGATCTGAATGTCATTTGCGTCACGAAAACCAATTTAGAACATTATATTTTTTGGAAAATTGCTAGTTAAAGAATGTTTTGGGCCTTACCGTTATTTACACATAAACGGATTTCATTATCAAGTCGATCCCTAATTTCAAGAAAAATAAGGACTTTTGTAGTCATAAGCAAAATCAAGTACTTTGTTTTTTTTTGGGAGGGACAGTGTGATGAAAATGACAAGAAAGTGACGCAGTGGACAATATTTGCCGAAATAAATTCATTTGTCAATAAAACGTTAAGGAGATTTATTAAAACATATGAATTCATTTAAAAAAAGATAAAAAAAAAACGAAAAGCATTCAAAAAGGGGCTTTTACGTAAAAGCGAATAGTTCCGGTCCCAGCAACTTTTCAGTTGACCCCTGTCTTGCAAGGGAGTCCACCTTTTCGTTGCTTTCGATTCCTATGTGTCCTCGCACCAATGTCATTTTCGTCACTATCACGTCATTCGCGTCACTTTTAAAACGTGACGCTCATGACTTGTGGCGATAATGACAATTCACACTGATCACAGTAATAACTTATTGGTAATACAATATATACACTGAATTATTTATTAATTAGCTTAAGGTACACCTTTTCCTTCTTTCTGAAATACTTTTAAACTTATTTTTTAATGATTTAATTTAAAAAAACGGCGTGACACTAATGAGCTCCAATAAGCATACAGACCATACTCATGCAACAGCTTTGATGTAAATGACGTTTTATCCCCGTTTAATTTTTTTCGCTACGCTTACTGCGTGAATAATTTTCTGATTCACTATAGAGCATTTACCATTTGAAAAAGAATCGGAATTTCAGATTCAAATTTTAACAGAAAGCAGTTGCGTGACGCAAATGACGAAATATGGGGACACGTTTTTCTTGAATAAAAAAAAATACAAGAAAATATTATTCTTAAATATTGATTAGTATTACTATTAAAGAACATATCAATCGTGTTTATAAGCTGTGCAAATGTTGTTAAGCTCATCCAGGAGCTAATGATATTTAATCGGGAGATTCAAATTACTGCGTTCGGGACAAACGCCATTTAGTACAAAACTATTTGTAGTGCTGAACGATATTTCCAAATTCTTAAAATAAATATATTTCAAGCTATGCTAATTTATTGCCATTAAATACAGGTTCTAAATAGTATTTCAGACATATGATAAGTAAATTTGGTTTTATAAAACAAATAAACTTAGGGGACTTTGAAAAACGACCCATATCATGATTATTTCCCTTTAACCCATAGAACTACTACAAGTTTATTACAAGTCCAAAGAATTATAAAACTCATATATTTTGCAAAAGTCCTAAAGCAACTATGTATAAATGAAAAAGTTTCAGCGATCGAGTAGTGTACATTTTATGAAGGCGGTTTACACCGACTTTTGTATTTGGTATGGCATTCTAATGTAAAAATCCGAGAGAGCTATAAATTGGAAATTCAACACGATCACCAAAACTTATAACTTAAATTATAAATAATTTGTTAAATTTTACGTTTTACAATTAAAGTCGTTGCGGTAACAAACAAATGATTAACTCATTTCCGACGACCTTTTATCTACCGCGCTAATCCTTCGAAATTCCGAAATGCATTTTTCAACAGTTTCTTCCAACGATATAGAATATTACTAGGACAGCAGAACAAATTTCCCAAGAAAAAAATACTTAAATTGTGCAAAGCTTAGAAACATAACGTATTGAAATTTGTTTGAACTTTTTGCAAAAAGATTTCCATAAACTTATGCGTAAGGAATATGAAAAGAAAGATATTTCAGACATACATTATCTTATCGGTCTTGTGCTCAAAAAGTTATAACAAACATTGTTATTTCGTGTTTGATCCATATAGTTCGCATTGCATTCGAGTTGTGTACCCTATTCATAAATATTGACCAAACAGATTATATATGTATTGCTGTTCACCATTGTTCTTTTTTCTCGAATTGATCAAGCGGATGAGTAAATTTAAGAATTACGTTCCAAAATTTATGGTTCGTAAACGTGTAGACTTTTAGTAGACTTTTTATTTAAATATTCAGTGAAGCTAGTATACCCAATGTTATCGATAATGAATCTAGTACAATTAAAAATTGTGTTTCTAAATAACTACTCTTTAAAAGGTACTAAGAGATAAATAGTTAAATAGCGCCTCAGGAAGCTTGGAGATAGGCGTTATATCTGCGTTTAAGCTGTCGCAAGTGCTGGTTTTCTTAATTCGTATTCCAAGGTTTCCTTTGTAGCAGAAGAACCATTGAAAAACTAATGTGCTCGTTGGTGACAACAATATTGCTAGATTGGGTCACCATATGACCGCATTTTATGATGAACAGGAAATGAACGAAATGAATGTCATCCCATTCCTTGTGTTCCAATCTTAAGCCATTCTGCAACTCAAAATGTCGACAAATATTGCTCATTGTTTGCTTCGTATTGTCTTCCAATTTTCTAAACCGAAAATTTGTATTACGTCAGACGTAATGATCTCATCCAGCACATATTCCCAAAATAAAAGAAAATATTTCTATTTATCAAACTTGTAATCATACAGTGTCAAATCAGCTTTTAAATACGAGACAAACGTTTAATGATTCATACAGCTGCTTTCTGCTTATATTAATAATTTGGTAAATTTAAAATGAAATTGTAATCAAACCAAATACTTTGGCAACAACACGTAACCGCACACCGCACTTTCGAAAATACATAATTCAACATTTTAACATGGAGATATGAAAACAGAGAAACCAATCACAAATAATTCAATAAACTGTTTATTTTAGTTAGATTAATTGGTTTGAAAATAAAAATAAGTAACGGCTATGACTTAGCTGAGTTCGATTTACCATTATATTTACATGAATAGCATAAATAGGTAACAACTGAGACTGACGCTATCAAGTATATTAATATCGACGACATCGATAGTCAATAAAAATAACTGCACTGGCCCGCAAGCCAGACCAGCAGAAATCTGAATTGAGTAAGACCTTGAAATGCATGGTAACCAGATTCGTATGCGCGTATTAAAATGAAAGTTGTCTCTGTAACTGGCGCTCATTGTCAACTTGATTTTCCGCTGTAAAATTGCTTCGAAAAGCAAAATCTCTAGGTGAAGCATGAAAATGCGATTTCAGAGTTCATTGGTTTATTTAAATATCAAATAAACAAGTCGGTTCACTTTGATTATGATTTGTCATCGACTTAGCCAAAATTTTGATCGCTATTGGACCAATAAGGTGGCAACTATCATTCTCGGGTAACACAGATTAAATTAAACAAGTTAGAGAGAGAATTCATAAAAGAAATTAATTTCGCTGAAGTTTATGAAGCAATGAGTTCATTTGCATTGTTGTCTCCAGTCAAGGATTATAATTTGAGTTGTTTAATTTTTTTTAAATACATATTTGAATGCAATGCAGGCCACATACCAATTCGTAGATTAGCCAATTAAATTAGCTCCCTTTTATTTTCTCCTAGTAATCAACAACTTTTACATAAATGAAATTCTAATAGGATGGCGAGTGATGGCAATCAAGAGCTTTAGCCAACGTGTTATAACTTTCGAATTGTATGTCCTTCTATAATAGGTAGTGAAACGTTTCAAGTATTCGACAGAACTTGCTTGGTTTACGTTCTTTGTCCACTTGAGATACTTAAGTTTATTGTTCACTGAATTTAATTGTGGTTTATCGTTTTCTTGATATATGTACGTATTGTTTGGACTGCTTAACATTATTAGTGCATTTAGAGCGCACTTAGAACTACGTGTTTTTACGTCTGAAATCCATACTATATTTTTGTGTGGAATAGACTTCCATTGAACTTGATTGGTCAGTAATGTCCCTTTTAAATGTAGAACTAGTATTTTTTGAGCTTATATCTCAGCAAAGGAAAGTAAAATAGGATTATTTTCAGTATTCAATTAGAACAACTACCTACTGTGAGTCCTCAAAGTGTCAAGTAGAGCGTATTCCACTTTGCTTTACTGAGACCGAAGCTCAAAGAACAGGCCTATAGTACAAAATCGAAATTTGAACTTAGGCGAGAAATTCATGACTAGATTTTAGGTCCTTACACTTTCATAAACGTCAGCTGAAAATAACATTTTACAAAGTCTGTTGTGTTAAAGACGGCACCAGACATGGTGCTTTGTCGTGTGGTGTGTACTGTCGCGTTCTGTCTTCTGTGCACACTGTCTACTGTGCTGTGATTTTCTTAAAATTCAACTGTTGTTTGTATTGCTTTTTTGACGCTGTCGATTTCCTAGTTCATGTGTACTCTTTCTTTCACATAGACAATTTCAGAACGAATATATTCGTCTCGTTTCATTGCGAAATAGAGCGTTGTGGATTGTGGTGCAATCGGATCAGGAGCGAATTCGACACACCGCGACACTTTTTTTTTTTTTTTTTTTTTTTGTCGGAGGTTGTTACTATCCGATGGAGCACTCAGACACAACTACTGGTCCATTGTACTGCCAAAACGGACACCTTACATTACTGTACTTAGTTTTCCCGTCTTTCGAAGAAAGATTAGAAGGAGCTTCAGTGATGAAGAGCTTAGATGTTCGGCACTCACCACATCAGCCCCAAAGATCCGCCACCTGTTGCGAGCAAAGGCAGAACAATTACAGAGGAAGTGTTCCGATGTATCGTCGTCCTCTCCACACGCAGGACAGATGGTGGTGTCGCTCAAGCCCAACATATTCAAATGTTTGGCAAAAGCTTGGTGGCCCGAAAGGACACCCACAAGCAGTCTGCAGTCAATTCTCCTGAGCGACAGAAGGAAAGACGCAGACCTTTTACAGATGTCCGGACGCAGTCGTTTGGCCGGTCTACACCCCGCACAGTCACGCCACCGACGCTCGTGTTCACCAATGAGAAACCCAAGTATCAATGGATGACCTAACTGCAGATGCGGACAGACCCAACGCCGGCTCAGGTCTTGAGAGAGCTTCTTCTGATCCCAGCCTGGCAAGCTCATCAGCGATCTCATTTCCATGGATGCCAGTGTGACCTGGGACCCAAACAAGATTCACTGTGTTTAGCCTACCGACTAGGTTCAGAGATAGCTTGAGTTCAAGCACTAATTTAGACGAGGTAAGAGGGTTGAGCAGTGCTTTTAATGCAGCTTGGCTATCGCGCAAACGCATATGCTTCTAGCCCTCCACCTGTTTGTCACAATATAGCGCATGGCCATAAGGATAGCGAAAATCTCCGCTTGGAAGACAGACGCATATAGTTACCTAATGGGTAGTGTAGTCTAATGTTCTCGCTTTCCACAAAGACCCCAGAACCAGATCCTTGTTCGGTCCTGGAGCCGTCCGTGAATATAGGATGGCATTCTTTTCCTGGCTCAGAGTTTGGCCGAAGCCATTCCGTCGCCTGAGGAAAGTTGACTTGGTAATTTTGTGGCAGTAGGATTTCTTGGTGTCATTGCGTCAGAGGGCATATCCATAAGACAGGAGTCAAAGGATAATTCTCGCACAAGTTCTTCAAAACTCCAATGCGCGTGGTACCAAAAACCACCTCTCATTAATCGAGCGATGGTTTTCAGCGTACACCCCATGATAAAAATATCAAGAGGGGGGAGGTTCATCATAGCATCTAGAGCAGAGCCCGGAGTGCTAGGGAAGGCTCCTGTGCATCCAAGACAGACCGTTCTTTGAAGTTTGGCATGGCACCGCGACACACTGCACCACAAAAATTAAATTAAAGTATAGCGACACACCATAAGTGTGGTTCGGACTTTAAATACTTATAAAAAAATTGAGGACGTTCAAATGTTCAGAAACATTAAAGTCGCTAAAAAGCTTTTCAAATCATTTCACGTTACATTATTTTTGTCATATAAAAATTCGGATTTATCGAAACAGTCAATAAATTGTCCTGAATATAGGCTACAGCTACAAACTAAATCACGTTTTACCAGTCCATGCCATGAGTAACGTAGGTATGGGCCGAGTTTTTGTTTTCTTTTTAATTGATGTCACCACGTCCTTGGAGTAATGAAGTTAAACTCGTACGCAAATGTTAACAACAAAGAAATCATTCCCACATTAAGAAATTTATCCACCGAAACGTAGATATGCGGATTTCTGTCGTGCGAGTGCGAGTACCCATTGCACATGCACTTACATTTTGTTCCCATCCACCTGCAAACTGGAACAGGTTCCACAGCTTCAGCAATGCGACACACCATTTACCAATAGTATACCTACATCGTATACGGCTGCCTCAACTTCACATCCTCTTCGAAGTGTGACGCGGTTGTCCGAACGGAATTGTCTTATCTCACTGACAGGCAGTGGTGCTGTTAAAATAAGTCGCACACACCATCAACACGCGATAAAAAAACAACGCGACGAATGGTGAAAGAGAAGCCAAAAGTTGTCAGTATAGTCAAGTCACTAGTCAGTTTCACTTCTCGACTTATCCCCTGTTTGCCCATATAAAGTCACGCTCTCAGCATGTCCGCCAAAACTATTTTGGCTATCACCATTACAGCCAACAGAGCAGCTCAAAACAATACGATTTGATTCATGCGCGCATTGTGTGGTCGGATTTAACCGCACAAAGCTGCAAAAGTATTCCGTTTTGACACAGGCAATAAAAAGGCGAAAATGGTATAAACCTGAGCCTGCTGCTGCAGAAAATGTGCCAGTGAAACGACCCAACATTTATAGAAGGTCTCTGGCATTTTACGTTGGCAACAAGTTGCTTTGGTATTCGATTACATAACTCGCCTGTGGAAAGAACTGCAGTAAGCAATTCAACAATTCACTGTTATCGGGTAATATTGATCGGCAGGCATTTAAAAGCAAAAAGAAGCCAACGATAATAATAAACGGGTTGTTCAAGAACTGGGTGTTCCACCAGCCTTTCCCTTGCCCCAGGCTAATGTTTCGAATTGTCTTCCTTTTTTCTTGCGTTCGTTTTTTCGAGTTATTGGTATCGGTTTAAGGGGCTATAAAACGTAGTTTGTCTCTTCCTGTAGACACTGCAGTTTGCGTTGCACGTTGTGTTGTATTCTCAGGGACTATGGCGTATGTGTGTATGTGTATTGAGCTCCCTATTGGCTGGGCTCTGGAGATTCCTTCCGCTGATAACGCGAGCGGTGCTTGGACAAAACATCTGCTTCTTTGGGGGAAATGGCGTGGAATCGAGTTGAAGCAAATGTTATTTCGTTGCGGTCTGCTGGAGGTCCTGTAAGTGAATTCATTATTCAATCGCATTGGGGAAATTGAACATTTAGAGTTTGACTTCGACACTTTAGGACTGTGTATACTTTAAGATGTGTTTGTAGTTCGAAATATGAGTTACAGGTGGATTACTTGATCCTTGATGTTACAGTAATATTAAAAGTTTTATGAGAACCTTTTCGCAAATAAAAATCGCGATCACGTTTTATTTGCCAAGAGTTCATCAGAGAATTCAAGGTCTACCTCAATTTCTATGTGAAATGGTTGACGTCGCAATGTATGCCGGTAAAAAAAGAGACTGCTATTCGCCAAAACCCACGCGGAAGAACTTAATGCGATCACCAGTTTGAAGTTCATGCGAATGCATGAGAGAAATGACAACACTTTGTTAACTTCCTAGCAAACGATATACAAATTTACAGTAGTGGATAATGCGAGTGGACAGGAGAAAAATATGCGAAATATGCGTCACAGTATTTTATTTCTTATTTGTTTACAGTTTTAATTTATGGTCACACAAACTTGTTTCTGGTATGACAATGCCACCAGATAATATTTTTGTAGGCATATTACGAAATAAAATTCTTTAAGAAGCGCCTTCAATTTTATTATCTTTGAAGTATTCAGCAAGTTATTCACATTTAAATGTCAAAGTAAAACCAATCAACTCAATATCTATCTCTATATATATAAAAGGCAATGAAGTCCGTGTGTGCTCGCATAACTCGATAGCGGATTGTTGGATTTCAACTATTTTGGGCTTGACGGTTTCGTTTTGGACCAAGGAAGGACATAGGCTACTTTATGTCTCGAAACCAAAACTTTGACAGAATGATATAGGGGATGAAAGTTTGTGTGGGATTCGGTGATTCCAAGACAAATTTGATCATGCCGCCAGTGAGAAGGTCAAACGTTTCACGTCGCAGAAAATCAGGACGAACTGTCAGATCGGATTATTAACAATCGTGAGAATATGTCGGAACTTCGGGAAAGAATATCATGCAGTCGTCCATACTGGAGACCGAGATAGACAACAGCACAATCGTCATCAGCATAGCGTTCCATGTTCCTCACATGGTCAATTGTATGTCGCATGCTCACGTGTCGGCAAACCTCTCGCTTTGTATTTACGTGTACGCACCCGTTTCACTCAGGAGCAAAGAAGTTGCCGTGGGATGCTTCCTTGACATCGAAGGAGCTTTTGACAACACCGAACATTCCCAAATATACAGATGCATCCTCAACACAGGCGTAGATAGTACTACATGTAACTGGATAAAGAACATGCTTAAAAGTAGAAACATAAATGCTACATTAGGCAGTGACAGTACACTCAAAAAATAGTTAGTATAAAAATACAAATGAAATCTTTGTAGAAATACGAACAGAGAGAATTTGTAGAATGCACGAATGTTTGGTACATAATACAAATATTCGTTGTTTTGGAAAAATTTTAAAAATTATTTCGTTGACTTTGTACATTTACCGAATTCTCCTTTGTAATATTGTACAAAGCCGCAATTGTTGAAGGTGCGAACATCGTTCGTAGACTGTACTAAGGCTTGTTAAAAAGTACGAATGGCGTTCGTAAATTTACGAATGACGTCAAAATTGTTAAGATGGTAATTTTAACAACGCAAATAATATATTCGTAAAAATACGAACATACAGCCATTCGTCGATTGTACAAAGGCTTGTTAAAAAGTACGAATGGCGTTATAATATAAGAGTCACAGCTGTGAAAGGTTGCCCCCAGGGTGGTGTTCTATCCCCCCTGCTATGGTCCATCGTAGTGAATGAACTACTAGACTTACTCAGCAACAATGGCTTTTATGTCCAAGGATACGCGGATGACATCGCGATCCTAATCAGAGGAAATTTCGAAGATACAATCTCGGAACTCCTGCAGAGGGCACTCAACCTAGTTGCTGACTGGTGCAAAAAAGTTGGTTTAACTGTAAACCCCCAAAAAAGTACCATAGTTGCGTTCACTAAAAGAAGGAGCAGGGAAAAACTAAAAAAACCCACTCTTCTTGGTGAAACAATAGAGTTCTCAAAAGAAGTCAAATACCTAGGTTTAACTCTGGACGAAAAACTCACTTGGAACTCTCACCTCATGAAAACCATAGACAAAGCCAGGATCTCTCTGTGGACCAGCAGAAGTCTGATTGGTAAGAGTTGGGGTATAAACCCCAAAATGATGTTATGGCTTTATACAGCCGTAACAAGACCAATTGTCACATATGCAAAAAACGAAACAAAAGTCAACACAAGTCAGGCTCAACAAACTCCAAAGACTAGCTTGTGTTTACACTACGAGCGTTATTATAACAACTCCCACTGCGGCGTTGGAAGTTATTCTAAACCTTCCACCTCTCCATCTACAGATACAGAAAGAAGCCATGACAAATGCCTTCATGCTCATATCTGAAAACACCGAAAACTCCAAGCTAATCCATCAAGACATCGTTATGGAACTACAAAAAGATGAAATACTTGGAATTACCATAACAGACTACTGTCTACCAAGATTCAACTTCAGCCGAAACTTCAAAGTTACATTCCCAAATCGACAAAACTGGGAACAGAATAAGCCCACATTTGCTAACAATTCTCATGTATGGTACACAGATGGATCGAAAACAAATGAAGGAGTTGGAGCTGGAGTATACGGGGTCAGTACAAAAACGTTCATCTACAAAAGCATGGACAAGTGCAACTCTGTATTTCAAGCAGAAATCTTTGCGATAGAACTATGTCTCAGAGAAAATCTAGAAAAATCCATAACAAACAAGAACATATATATTCTCTCTGATAGCAAAGCTGCACTCCTAGCCATCAATAGCTACGAGATAACATCCAAACTAGTATGGGACTGCTTGCAATTACTCACATCACTAGCCAGCATAAACAGAGTAAATCTCATTTGGGTGCCAGGACACAGTGGACATGTGGGCAATGAAATAGCAGACATATTAGCCAGAAAAGGATCAGCATCGACCTTCACGATGCCAAGACCATTCTGTGGTTTACCTATTAGCACTGCTAAATTCTATATAAAAAAATGGCTAACAAACAAGGCAAACCATTACTGGACCAACGTTGAAGGTAAAAGACAAGCCAAAATGTTCATGCCAACTATTTCCCCAACAAGAACAAAACAACTCCTAAACCTAACAAGGAGTCAGATCCGCACAGTCACAGGGTTCCTCACTGGACATTGTCAAGTCAAAAAACACCTCATGACTATGGGAATAACAAAAAACAACACTTGCAGACTATGCAACGAGGACGAAGAATCAGCAGAACACATACTGTGTCACTGTGAATGTCTAGTCAGATTACGTCAACACCATCTAGGAAAACCTTACCTTGAGGCAGAGGACATATCTGACAGCTTACTCAAAGACTTACTAGGACTTATCACTAAGTCCGGTATCATGAGTGAGCTATAAAAGGAGGAAATCACAATAGGCCCACTCGTGGCCGCAGTGATATGGCAACCTGCTTCCACCTCCGCCAATTAATCTAATCTAATCTAACCCGTAAATGGAACGAAAAATGCTATGTACCATAAAGCTCTTAAGTGAAAAAGCGGTAGGTTGGCCGACAAGTAAATCGCTAAATTAATATAATTTTTGAATAAAGAATTTAAATTGACCGGAAGCGAAAGCTCGCAATTAATAATGTCATTAACTACATTAACGAATTTTTGCGGAACGAAGTTCGCCGGGGCAGCTTGTAATCAATATAAACGAATTGGAATGGTAACTCCAATTTGTTTATATTGCGGCGCACTTGCTCATGGAGACTTTTCATTGACTCGTTGACTGATGTGGCAATTTAATCACTGGTTTTAAAATTGCAACAAAAACGTCAAAAACAATGACGTCTCTATCTTTTCGGTTTTGCAAGCCTGCAGAAGTATTCACAACTCTTTTTTATTGCTTAAATTCGAAGATGTCTTTTCTCCGAATATCTCACTGAGGTTAATTGACGCATTTGATGCAGCCAAAATTTAGATGTCTACAATTCAATGAACATATTGTTAGCTTAAACGTCTTATAGGAAATAGCAATCTCAAAAGAAAACCACATACATAAACTGCACTCCGAGTGCCATTTTACCTATTGATACTAAATCTTTTTCCCGCTTCAATATTCTTGACCACAAAGCACAGCTGCAACCATAATAGTAATTTCAATGGGAAATCTGATCATCCGCTCGGACAGATATCTAACCCTCTGACGATTATCATCATGATGATCGTCTGCATAAGTAACCTCAGCCTTAACTTGTGGTAACAAAGGGGGAAAACTATTCCAGGAAATGATTCAATTGTCAATTAGCTTTCCGACACTGCAACATTTTACTATTCCAGTGACAGCACACTTCAAGCTCAGACACGTTCGACAAATGCACACCAATGCAAGACTAAAGCGGATAGTGGACTACCTACCTATGTTAATCTTTGAAGTGAACGATCAATATTTTTTTTTAGGTTAAGGCGTAACCTTAATGTAAGCTGCTGTCAAATTATAGACAGATATCCCATATTTCACGTTTAGTTATAGTCCAGTGCCGTAGGTACGTGAGTTATTTTTCGCTTTTATAGGCATTGAAGTGAAATTTTCAAAGTGGAACAGATAAATCATAATATCCATCTAATGAATGACATGTCCATTCTCAATAAACAATAAACACATGCGGCGTCGTTTGCCGTGAATTGAATAATTAATCACGGATTAAGGTTAAGAAAAATGTAATTCTACTTTCGATTTATAATCAGAGAACCAGCGTTTCTTAAAACTTGAAACTTTGTTTGGTTGTCATAAGAGATATTTGGACAGCCAGTGCAGAAAGCAGTGAATTCTCCCAGAATTGTCTTTTTTGGCTTTTAATTAGCGAAAAAATAAATGACACTGAAGTTGGCGGTAACATACGCCATCAATTTAAAGTTATTTTCCACGCGTTTAGACAATGGATAATAATATACATAATTCCCCTTGTGGCTGTCTTTAATGTGAAGACGTTAAATTCGGTGTGAAAAATGGCAGACCTCTGGCTGGTGTGTAGTTTCGTTTTTGGAGTGTGCAACCAAAACGGCATGCCTTGGAATGAAACATGGAATGAAAAGAGTAGGATGCACATGACCAGACCATAGTCTTGCTAGTTTTTTTTTAATTTCCGCTAAGAGTGGCTATGCAAAAATTCAATTAAATTTCCTAGCATGGGGCTATGGCTGTTTTGTAAAGACACCATAGGCAGTAGCTACTTGTATGTCAAGGAACGGCAGGAGGTTAATTGAATTAGTTCCGTTAGTAAGATGCGCAGATAGCTATACACAACTCGATTTATAGTGGCTTTCGTCTGCAATAAGTTTAAATTAAATTGGCAACCATGTATAGGCTAAAGCTACCATCACACTTTTTATTGTGCCAAAAATTTAATTAATTGACAAGTTCTGATGGTTTTGCTTTTGTGTTTCCATGTAAGGCTGATGCCCAATTAATAAAATACCAGCTTTTTATATTTTTTTAATATTAAAACCAAAGCTAATATCGGCCTTGAAATAAATGTCCAATAAATTGCTGGAGATTTAAAAAAAAAAACAGTTTTGTCAAACCATTGCCAACAAAATGCGTCACAGAAACAATTCCCCTCACCCAAATCTTTCAATAGTTCATAACTGAGCGAAAGTGATGAAGCAGTGAATTCGAAATGAATACATCATTAAAAAAAGTGTGTTCAATCCCAAACTTATTTCAAATGAATATGTCACATAAGTTACCCAAAGTGAACTTTCCTTTTGCAATTGCTTTCGTTTCAATTCAACCGTGCAGTGATCTCCGTCCAACAAAAACCTATAATTAGTTCACCTAAACTAATTTGATTTGATTCATTAATTTCAACCTACATCAACGTCAAATGATTTCACTCGATGATAACCCGCAGCCAGCCACCAGAGCATAGTTGACTCTAGTTGCAGGTTGAAACAACCAAGTAATAGCAAATAAAAGAAACACAACCATACACCTCCAGGGCATTTCACTTTTCCCTCAGCAAAGAAAAAACTACCTGTGCTGTCCTGAACCATATCGCTGAAATGCAGATGCAGCCCATGTGCAATACCGACGCTCCATGTGCAACAATGAAACCAAAAAGAAAGCTAAAACCCCGGGCTGCAACAGCTAAAGTGATAATTTACCAACACAAAGCAACACCCTGTACTTATCCGTCAAGGCAGTCGGACGCGGCCCTAGAGGTGCTACCTCATACCGCAAATCGGATAGAAATGTGGGCGTCAAAGTATGCAGAGCACGCACCTATTCGGTGGAAATTGCGCTGATCTTGTAGATAATTGGAGAACTGGCCTCCAGCTTGTGTCAATAAATAATTAAATTATGGCCGGAGAAATTGAGGCATGCCGAATAATTGACCCTTCTGGAAATCAATCGAGAAAGTCAGCAAACTCAGTCACTGACAGCGTACCAGCAGCCAATTGTCATATATACAGAGGCGCATTTGTAAAACTCAATCAAGCTACTTAATGACCTTAACAGTCTCAATAGCTGGATCGAATAAATGGTCGTTGGTTTATTGTTCCAATTCTCGGTGGGGAAACAAGAAAAAAAAATATTTCTGGCGAGCCCGAGCACACCTCAAAAGCCAATCAGCGCAACCGCACCAGAGCACTGTCCCACTTTCACGTTCTTTTGAGAACCGATCTGAAGAATTGGTTTGGTATCACACGCAAACGCAATCTTTGTGGTGGAGTGTAGAAGACTGTTTTGTTGCTTCTTCTTTGGATGCTGGTTCAACTTGTGTTTGCTTTGGCTGGGTATGTGTCGGAATAGAAAAAGCGCAAACAGTTGTTAACTGATGATATTGTGCGTTCTGATGCATGTGCGCTGAGGATCGCACGACAAATCGATGATGATGACCATATAATACAATATTGACGTTGATGACGGGCGATGATGAAAGATAACATCTGCCCAGTGATCATTGGCAAGCTGAGCGGAACAGGGGAACGAAATGGAGAAAGCTAAACGTGCCGAATTGTTATGATCACTTTATGCAGGCAGCGATGTTTTTTTTTCGAATGAATTAAGTGATCGGAAAGTGCGATCTGAGTGCGTCGCGAGTGTAAATTATGAAATTTTAACAAATTCAACTCAATGGATCTGCAGGCGTGAGAGTTTTGGAACGTTGAAAGTCGTAAGGCTAAAGCCCAATCACGAATCTTTTTTAACGATTATTTAGAATTCGGTCCACAGGGAGTAAACTTCTCCATACGTCTTGTAGTATCGGAATAAAACTTAACTGATTATATTTTATAGTTCTTGGGAGGTTTTTTAGGTGAAGAAATAGGCACAAAGATATTTCATTTGCCCCTCTGCCTGCAATTCCTTCATGCCACAAATAGTTTTTTGAGGTTCCGTCCGAAAGGTTGTGAACGGTTAAATTGAACGTCCATAGTTGATTCTCGTAAAAAACTACCGATGTGGACAAGCTTGGCGTTGGAAGACATTGCTGCAAATCAAAGGCAAAACAATTTTTAGTGCTATCTTCCTAAGCTTCTTGCTTATATTTTTTCTTTGCATTGTATGCCATATCTTCTTCCTCATGATGTTTTTGTAGTAAAGTTCTTTGTTCTGCCAAGTCATCACTATTTTCTTCCAATGCAATTTTAATTTTCATTTGAATTCCATCAAAAGTATTGCATAGTGTTCCCAGACTGTGAAGACTGTTTTCCCCCTTTTTTTTATCAGCAAAGGCAATACTTTTCCCCTAAATTCGAAAAAAGTTCCCCTTTTTTTCCCCTAATTGAAATTTAGCTTTATTTTTGTATAAAAAAAATTGTAGTTTTATAAGAGTCTTTATTAACAAGCCATAACATAAAAATATACATATTATGCAAGGATCAGTTAGCTAGTTCTATAAAAACCTAAAATAAAATGAAAACTTAAGAAGAAATAAAAATAAATTCATAAATTACATAACATAACTAAAATGCACAGTGCTTAAAAATAAGTAATTGTTTTTTTTTTTTTTGAATTAACACTTGTGGATTGTCAATAATAATGCTAAATTGAGCCTCTTTTAAAATTGAAAACAATTTACGGAAACCAAACTTCGCAATTAAATTTTTTTACAATAGCTGTTGCCGAAGTGCTATAGATAAAGTTATGTTCTTTGAATATAACCTTTAAAAGCCCAGCAAGATTATCAAAAGCAGTGAGGGTGTAGATTGTGCCCAGCAGCAAATGTAAAAAATGTATTATTTCCGCTTCTTGCATTTTTTTCGCTTGATTCTGTATGAAAGAGGACATTTGCGTTGCCAATATGTTTCTGTGTCCGGGCACGTTTTTGTAATTCCGATTTTTTTTTGCAATCTGAGTAACTCTACAAACTTTATAAAATGCTCGAGGAGTAGATGGTGATGGTCGAGAGATACACAAAAACTTTTACGTAGACGTTCGATGGGGTGTTTTCTTTCATATTTGGTGTAAACATTTCGTTCTGAGTAAACTCTGAAATTTATTTGTAATGGAAATGCGTTTAAATTTAGCTTTTAAGCAATTTAAGTTTCAAAGAGATTTTTTATTTTTTTCCCCTTTTTTTAAGTTTTCCCCTCAATCTGGGAACACTGATTGCATGTATCCTGTTTCGGTCTTTTAAATATCAATTTCATTTTATGAAATTCTCTTTCGTAAATGGTTCTTATAAGACCCTTATCATCCCAGTTCTGCTATACGGCGCAGAGGCATGGACTCTATCAAAAGCGGATGAGGTAACTCTCGGTTGTTTCGAGAGAAAAATTCTTCGTGTTATTTTTGGTCCCGTCTGCATTGACGGTGAATGGAGAAGGAGATTTAACGACGAACTGTACGGGCTGTACAGCGACATCGACCTAGTCAGAAGAGTGAAGGTCCAACGACTGAGGTGGCTGGGTCATGTAGAGCGAATGGACACGAATGCTCCGGCCCGGAAGATCTTCGAATCCATACCCGAGGGAAGGCGCAGTAGAGGAAGACCGCGACTCAGGTGGCGCACGCAAGTGGAAGGGGACCTTAACCAACTTAGCGTGCGAAACTGGAGACAGCTAGCTAAAGATCGCGCTGGCTGGAGACGCTTGTTGGTTGAGGCCCAGGTCCACCCCGGACTGTAGCGCCACCTTAAGTAAGTAAGTAAGTAAATGGTTCTTAAAACATAATTTTCCTGACCCACTCTCTTGATACAAGCCAAACATTTTTGCCAACTATATATTTGCAGGCAAAATGCGATGGTCGTTCGTTTTTCGTGTATAGTGGCTTTCATAGGAAGGAAAATTAATGACTTAATATGGTTCTAAACAGATTCAACAACCTCATCCGGAGTCTTATTTAGAGAAGTGTGACGACCACGTAGATCTGCAGCCAAAATTCCAGTTAAAGATGGCATCTTTTTTTGCAGCACTGTCCTTATGAAAGAATAAATTTTATCAAGAGTGGCCTTAAAACAGTTTTTACAAACACGTTCTCGCTTTCCCTTAATCTCAAAAAAATAAGAGTGAGATAAAGCTCTGTTTTTTTGATGTGATGATGAGCTGTAGGCGCAGTGGCTTAGTGGTTAGTGTGTTGGACTACTAAGCGAGGGGTTCAGGTTCGAATCCCGCAAAAACCCAAATTCCAACTCAGGGTTTTTTTCACTGCGCCACCTCTCGCGAACGTCTGACAAACATCCGAGAGTATAACTGTCTTTAAAGAGCTTCTCAATTAGCCGTTTGGAATCGGCATAAAATTATAGATCCCTTCCATTCGTTCCAAAAATTAAATCTTACACGAAACGAATGGTTGGGAGAAGCTAGGCCTAGGGTCCCTACGGACCTGTTGCGTCAATAACTATATTATTATGATGAGCTTGGGCGTTCGCGTTTTTTAACTTCCTGATTCATCAAGTTTCCAACGAAAATTGCTCTTGCATCCCGAGAGCCCAGTGATCAGTATGCATCGAAAATATTCTTCAGTGTATCAGAATTCAAAATTTTTAAGACAAGCGTTTCGACAGCTCCCCTACATTTTGAATGCACGGCCACGCTTAGTAACATTTTTGGCAGTAGTGTTACGATTTCTTTTTCGCTGTCGACGAGCTCGTTTCCATGGCTTTTTTTCCATCTCAGAAGCTTCTTCCATATTTTGGATCTCGGCCACATAATCCGCTGATTCCGGGTCCTTCACACTATCATCAGAAAAATCTAACAACTAAGAGTCTAGTCTGGCGTAGTGGATGAATCTTTAATAAACACATTTTTAAGTCCTTCTTCTATAATTACCGACTGCAATCACCTTACCTTCAAATGACGGGTCCTGGTTTGGTGTATTTACATTTTTTTTGGTCGTCTGCTGGCTGCTTATTTAGATTTGATTTAGCTGCTATAATTTATTTAATCAGAAAGAATTTTAAGAAAAAAGAAAAAAATTGACCAAACACAATTTTAAAAATACTTGTAATGTTTAGGACCACTCAACAACTTTTTATTCGGTTTACTGAAACTTATGCTGTTTTTTTTTTGTATAGTTCTGCATACTTAACTTAATTCCACAAAAAATGGACTCATGTCTTTTTGACCGAACACCATAGATATATTGTAGCAGACACTTCTCTCACTTAATTAAAGAAATAAATTATTTACCATAAGTATAAGAAACACTCGGTGAGAGGCGGATAGCAAACAAAACTAAAAAAGTTACTTACACAAATCTGCTTACATAAACCCAAAAATCTCGATGGCCTAAAATTTTAAGCTAAAATGAAAGTAAAGTTATTAATATTCATATTCATGAGATAAAAGCTCATTTAGTGAGCTTGTGGTACTCCTATATTCTTTTGTTGCTTCCCTCATCCGATTTTTCATGAACATAACAAGCTTAGAAGTGACTTTTGGTGCTAATCGAAGTTTGGCACTCCAAACAGTTTTTAGTCAATTATTGTTCATTATTCAAGTGAGTGAAACACTTACTGAGAAAGTATTAAATCCACTTTTGTTTTAAACAAATTTCCTAATCTTTGCGGACAACGAGAAAAATGCTTTAGTCTGCTTTTAAGTTTCCAGCTAATGTGCTATGTGCATTCGATTGTTTGTGAATCTTTGGTTAGGTAAAGTTATACTAAGCTTTTTACGATCTCCTGTTCTCTTCTCAAACGATTTTTATTGGGATTGCAGTAAGACTTTCACATTTGACATTAAAAATATTTCTCTGTATACCTGCACAAAACTAAGCAACAACTATTCTTTACGTCACTATGGGATTATTTGACGATGTTGTGAGCAGCATACCTCCACTTTTAGCCAACCTTTATTATTTTCCTCAAATTAAAATAATTGGCATGCGTAAGAATGATTGACCGTTATCCGTTCGGAATTTAAATTTGAAAAACCATCCGTCAACCCCTTTTTAATCCGATTAATCGGTAATTCGTTGATTCACCTTGATATATGGCTCGCATAAATAACGGCTGCATATGTACCTAACCTAGCTACACACCAACTTTCACTCAACACATCCGAGTAGAAAATTTGCTCACCTTCTCGTATGTTTGGCGAATTATTATTCTGTTGCGCCACACCCACTCATCGTGACCTCGAAACAGCATTAATTGTCATTCAAAAAAGGTTATGCGCCAGCTGCTGATAAACATCCTTTTTCAGTTGTTTGCTATACATGAACCATCCATCACGTGCGCAAGTATAATCGAGAATACATCGACAATACGTACTATATATTGCCTACAAGAGATGTTTTTGACTTTGATTGCCCTTAATCGCAGTGGTACCTTCCCAATCGATTCCATCTAAACCAAAAAGCAAATTATCTGAAATTACTACTCTGCGCAGGTTTTTGTTTCGCTTTCATTTTTATAGGGGATCCAGTATCCAGATCATACACATTTCGAAGGTAGTTTCTCGAAAGTATATCTCCTTCCCAAGTGAAAAGATTAATCCATCAAAAACTATCAAATTATACGGCTAAGTCAGTGATCGTCTTGAAATTGTGGTGATTGACTTTAATGATAGATGCGCAGCTAATTGATTTTTAACAGTAACATTTACAAACTAGAAAATGTCCAAATTAAGACATGAACGAGCGAATGAACGCATCGGCGGAGGTGTATTTGCGTGGATCGAAGAAGTTCTTCTGGCCATGAAATGAAGCTGGTTTGAAGTGGGTGAATGGGCGGGACTTTGAAATCACATCAGACACTCATAAATTGATGGCCTACGCTTTAAATGACACCTGAGTTGCATTTCCGCTGCGATGAGTCCATGGGGTGATTCACAAAAATTTAATTAAGAAATGTCTTAGGTAATGTGTGGATTTTAATATGAAAGGGTTTGACGAATCGCACAGCACCAAAAAAGGATACAAAAAAGAAACGTTTAGTGATAGTGCGAGGATATTTTAATTCATTGCATTGGCTATGTGTATAGTGTATGTAGTTGGAAATGACTTCGCGCGTTGTCCGATGATCGTGTGGCATTGAACTGAGTACATCATTAGGAATTTTTAGCACATTTCAGGATCACAGGTTAAAAAAGGTTTGATTTGACTTTAGATGTGGAATGACATTTCCTGATCCAAAACACAACAACCATAAGGAATATATGAATTAACAAAAATATGTCATATAGAACAGGGTACCGTGCATTCGGACGTAAAATTAACTCAATTTTGACATAAGACAACTGCAAAAATTACGAAGCTTACCGTTAATTAAAAATTTGCTTAGAAACTGTGCGAATGCGAAAACGTACTAAGAAAATTGAAAAAAAAATGAGAGAGAAATCCATTTCCAATATTTTCGTAATTTTCTACTCTCCTAATTTCGACTTATTGAAAAATTAAAACTGACAACTAAGTGACAGCTTGGCAAGTAAAACTCTACTAATTTCCGTCTTCAACGATGGCGGAGGAAGAAGTTGTTATTGAATGTTCTCCTACAACATATCAGAGCATTCAAAATAGTAAGTTTAATACGCATTTACGCATAAAAAATTCAATTCCAACTTATTTTGAAGGTGCTACATTTAAAGAGAACCTTGTCAAATGTCAAAACGATATTCCTCAAACTTTTTGTAAGAAAACGGGTCAGATACTTCTCTTGAAATTGAGAAATTTCTCTCTTGTTTTCTGAGATTTCACATTTTTAATTTTTCTTTTTGAAATAGAAATTAGAGGGTGAGTAGGGACAGATTTTTAGGTCTCTGAACAATTATTGCGTTAATTTGACGTTTGAAAAAGTAACCCAATCTTATTTGAAAGGTATCTCTCTTTGGGAAATGTTAACTCTGTCATGATCCAAACTATGACAGCCCTCTCTCGCGTTCTTTTTTTCCTGTCTGTAAATCAGGGATACCGTAATAGAATTTGTTTGCGGAGTACCGAAAAGTACAGAACACAATCAAATAAATATATTTTTTATTCAATTGCGACAGGTCGCTTTTGCAAGCTTGTGGCGACTAAGTTGTTTTGGTGGCGTCTGTCTTATCCGGTGTTTCTGATTCTGACTAATGCCCAAAACCATGCCATTCCATTTGTTGTCAAAATGAATTTTCGTCAGTGCAAATGGTGCGCCCATTTTACAGCTGATGCACTTCCAATTCCACTCTCATGCAAATATTGAAGTTAAAAATTGGAATACTAGCTACCTTGAGAAGCCGCGGCGGACATTTGAAGGATGTTCAGGTCAACAATTACTTGGTTTATCTCCGTTTCAACATCTACCCGTCCTTATTGAAAATACTTAAATAATCTCAGAAGAAAAAGGAATTTCTAGGATCCGCAAGTCTTTGTTCGACACAAAAAGATCTTAATAAAACATCCAGAAAGTAAAATTTGTTTTCCAATTTACTGGGTAGATAAATGTCAAGTCATCAAATAGTTAAATCCTAAATTAAAAATAGGAGTACAATTTGTCTGTGAGGAGTACGGGAGTACAGCAGACGTAAAAGGAGTACAATACTCCTGATTCTAGTTGGGATCCATAATCAAAAACATAAAAAATAAAAATGATATGGCTGAGATTAAAAGTAAGTTGGAAGTTAAATTGAATATTTTAAATACTCAATATTTCTTGAGCGCGTGAGTTTTTGCCTCTACAACTTTAATATTTGATATTTGTGGTAAAACTGATTTTCACTAAAATTTGGTCACATTTCGGTTACAAGTCATACTCAAAACACCATTATGAGTGTTTCTTAAAATAGCAATTATATGAAATTATAATATTTCCTCCCCACTTTGATCAATGTTCCACCCTGCCCTGGAAACAGAACGCACTTTAATACATTATACACACTGATTACTGTTACGGAAAAATGTCTGAAATGTAGGAACAGCGCTTACACTATAACCAACAATTTCTACATGAGTAGACAATAAAAACAGTCTCAGTAACACGCATCTTTTATCAACAGATCTTCATTGCTGAAGCATTCACCATTCGCTCTGCAACTTGCTTCTCGATGCTCATCAGATTCCTATCTTGTTTTCCGCTGTTAAATTACCTAAAAAAAAACGGCCATGACCTTTCCACACCGTGAAAGTGCTCATAAATAACATTGGAAGGCAAGTATCTGTTCAAATTGTTTCAACAATTCCATACACAGAATTCCACCAATAGTTTTTCGCCAATTTCGAATTCTCAATAAAATGTCGGCTCCAATTTCAAACGATATCCGTTGGCGTTATGTATGTCGTCATCTTGACCCATTTAAGAACAAAATCTCAGATAAAAAAAGAAGAATCCGCACAATCGAAAAAGCTACAGAAAAAGTAAAAGTAACAAGATTTACGATTGGCGCAAGCAAAGTAAAAGTTTTCTACCAAACAGATGTGATTAGAAAATGAGTTTGGTTTCTGTTTCTATTCGGTTTTTTGAGTTTTTATTTTATGACACACGACGCCGGCTCAGATCAGGCACATAACGACGGAATAGTGAAATTGTATTCTATAGCAACGCCAGCGACCGTCGGGCAACCAGAACCAGTTCGATAGATCTTAGACGCACGCACACCCTGCAGCCGTTTAGTTTTCGATTTTTTTCAATCATCGTTGTAAATAGTCGTTGGTAATCTTGAGAATATGATAATTTATTCCTGCAGCAAAAGTCTTGCTCTGGGATTTGATATTTTCACCGCCAGACAGTTAGCATGTCGGTGTGAATGGGTCTTCAATATGCAATGTTGCCAAAAAGGTTAACTTAAATGTTGGGTGCCGACTCCAACACCGACATCGAGTCGATCGTTAACCTTAAAGAATAATGGATCAGCTCTTTATTTTGTATTCTTATGACTGATCGTTTGAACTTTAAAAAACGTCGGTGCAAGTTGGAAGCAAAAATAAATAAAATATTTTATAGGTGGAAGAAAGTGAAAATGTTAAGATGCTGCAGACAGGTGAGAGTTATTATGGCTAATTTTTGTAATAAAATCACAATTATCGCATGTTTAATAGAGCTCTCTGGTTTAACTGGTTTCTGATGAAGATAAACTACTATCCATTGATGTTGTTTGAATGTTTTAAGGCAATGATTTGCAAACTTTTAAAGATTGTGTGCTTGAGTAGTTTTACACATTATATTTTGAAGAAAATGTATTCTTCATTTGTACTACTTTTTTCATATGATCACAAATATCTGAGTGATCGAGTTATTCAAACATAGTATTTGAAAAAGTTGCTGTCAGCGTTCATAGAATGTTAACCCGTAAATTTTAAATTATTAGTTACTTGTGGATGGAATTTTTTTTATAGGAATAAGTGTACTTTTGCTTAAAATATTTATGAAGAATTAACAAAAAAAATATTTTAAGATACTTTTTATTTAACGTTTATTACAATGGCGTGGTTTTACAACTTAATCGTGTGTATTCTCGTTCGAACCAATATGCCGGATGTTCATTATTCCTCTTTCTATATATAAACCGACTACCAGCTCTCTGCCACTCCGACGTTGGCCGCAGTTGTATTTTGTTGTTGAAGTTGGCTACGGTGAGTGCCCTGCTTTGGTGTGTCTGAGGTGGAAGTACAGTAACTATAAATATAAATTAATTTTATTTTATGTTTACAATATTTTGAGCAATTTTTCTTCAGTTACATATTTAAGAAAAATGTACTCATGAATTTGAAATTAATGATATTCAAAAGCGGAAAATACACAACTAAACATAAAACACGACGCCAAGTGTCAAATTGGTGTTTTCGTTTGAAATTTCATCTCATTAGCATGTGTGCGGTGAGTTGGGATTTTCACCACAGATATGTCAGTTTATGAAACAGATAATTTGGAAGGACTTTTTTCTAAACATGACTAATTTTTCTATTCTTAATGAAACTATAAAATTAGGAACAAAAATTGACCTAAAGTAAAATCCCTTTAGCTCATTTTAAGTGAGAAAAGCACTGGGTCTCAGTATTGTCTCTGCTTCTTCTAAAGCCTAATAGGCTTTTCACACCACACCAAGCCGAAAACCGTATTTTCCTCGAAAACTCGTCGATGCATTCACACCGACCACCGTTTCGTTTGACGTTTCAATCAGCTAGTTGTTAAACTTCGGTGAAAACTTTTGTGGTTACAAATTTCGAGCGCATTAATTAACAAATAAAATTAATTTAGTGCATTTCAAAATAATATTAGCAGATCAATTAACTGTGGAAAATGATTTTAATTCAGTTTATTGCTAGAAATTATTTTTTTTTCTTAAAAAGGGTACGGGTTTTACGGAACGAATGACTACTTACAAATTTTAATTTGTTTTAAATTTGGTTTTCTATAGTCCCCTTAATTTAATGTTTTTAATTTGACAGTGTTATTGCCATGGAAATGCCAATCAAGGTACCTTAGAAAACTGTTCATATCTCAGAAACCATATTTCCGATTTATATTAACATTTGAACGAAACCTTTCAACCAACTTTTTGATATCTAACATTTTGTTTGCATAATTTTTAAAAACTCTGAATATATATTTGATTTTAATAAGATCAAGTACAAATCTGGTGTTTTATCAAAAGATTTATCCAAAGTGACACTGATATGTGTTCACATACGATACATTTTTGTACAGCTGATTATATACCTCATGTTTATACGCCTTTCATAACCCAACCATTCTTAACAGTAAGCCGTTACTGTTCGTGTCTACTTTCTTGGTAAGGCGCTACAGTTAAATTTAAATAAAAGCCTGCTACGTATTTATACTGTCAAAAACCAAAACTCCGCCATTAGTGAATATTAAGCGTGCTCGAATTTTCCCTTTGGTTTTTTGAAATGTGAAAGTGTGTTTCGATTAGTTTTTGTTTTTGTGGAATCCTACCCCAGGGGTAGAGAGTACAAATTTGTTGCTAATAATAAGTAAAACGCGCATGAGTTGACTTCACAATAATAATCAATTTGAACTCTTTCTAAATGTTATATATTAAAGTGCTACAGGCATAACCCTAGATACTAACACATATTTGTAGTATAAGTAGTTTGTCCTTTGGATACAAAATGATGTCTCTTGAAATGTGGTGCAAACTTAATAATTCTGAATCCAAATTTAGGCCAGACATTTTCCAAAAAAAATCGGAAAGTTTTTTGTTGTTTTTGTGTGCCCTTATATTGCACACAAAACGTACTTGTTTGCCAATAACAATTTTTTGGAAAATTTCGGAAATAAAGAGGCGGAAAATAGGAAAAAAAAATGTGACAAGCCAAATTCTGACTTTAGGCAAACAACGGTAGCAATGACCGCGGGAATACAAAAATAATTCAAGTTGCCCAGTCAGTGCGGATACACGACAAATCTAGTTGACGTTTTACATAATCTAGGTATCCGAACGTCCCCATTGATTGTACATACGTATGTGATAAGTGCTACCAAATTACCAAATTAAATTTGTATGAAAAGTGTAAACAAAATTATTTTACATTTGCACTCAACGGTTTCAGAAGCAGTATAAAATTGCATTTGTATGGTTGGAAATTTTGTTCACTTATGAGAAATTTGCACTTGTACGTTTTGCACAAATTTGTATGGAAATCGCGTGGAAAGGCTTGAGATATTTAAACGCACTACACCATCCACTTAGGCGATTCTTTCACTTATCCAATCTCGACTGTATTTAGGTATGGCGTCTGCATAATTTCAATCAAAGCTCTAATCCATACCTACTTGTCCATATAATTGGCTTGTGTAGTGTCTACACCCACCTACACATACAGGTAATGTCAATAAATTATGTGCAACTTACGATCGCTGTTTAAAACCTGCAAGCAAACTTATTATTTATCTTGTGTATTCCACAGCTCAATGCGCAGATATACAGTTTGGTTAACCCAGTTTTTTAGAATTCTAAAACACTGCTCCGAAACTAACGTAAACTTATCTCCGTGAACCACCACACTCATCGCGTTGAGCAATTGAAATTCAGAGCATTTTCTTCACCCTCTCTCTAGCAGACTTATAACTGCGATACTTAGATACAAGCCGCACTTATAGTACACCGCACGATGGTATTTCGTGTTCGGCCATTATAATTCCACTCACAGCTCTAGTTCATTGCTTGTAGTGTGATGGTGGTGATTGTTGTTCCCTCTCGCTAACCTGTGATTATACATGTTTTGTTTTTGTTAAGTCCAACAAAATAAGCCCAAGGAAGAGAGAAAAAAAAAAAAAAAACAAGTACAATCCAAAATCAACGATCGAGCCAAGAAAATCCAAAATCACTGTGAACGTATGAACTATGAGTGCCAGGCTTACGTAACGAGAAACACAAATCACCGATAGAAGTGCATACGAATTTGGTATTTGAAGTCGAATTTGGGCTCCGACTAAATAGCGCGTATCGTCGTCAAACATAATATGGCCCGACGACGACAGACATTTATGCAAACAGGGAGACAATTGCTATTCAAAATGTCGTGAGTGGATTACTAATTAAGCGTTGCGGAAAAAATCCAGGAAATGGAGCAGCTCTGAACTTTTTATGTCACTGCTGCACAATCAATGAAGGTTGACTGACCGGTGGCTAGTAAATTACTCGTGGGCACACTGAAATCCATTTTGGGAAGTTCTATATACTCCAGTAAGTGTTTGGCGTCAAGAAACTATTGAAGATCGTGATCTATAAAGTTGAACGATGAATAATTATCACCGAGATGAGAAATTATGAACAAATAACTACTAAAATCGGTTATGGTTCTTGTAACCGCTCCTAACTAAGTTGTGCTATCGCATCGAGGTGTGCCCAACCAACCTCCGCTAGACCGAGTTGATATTATTTATTTTCTGGTGCTTAGGTGCTAATTGGCGATGGAAGATAGTGAGAGACGAACAAAAAAGTATTAGAAACAAAAAAGTTGGGGAGCGAACTTGTTCTTTTTGTTTTACTGCCGCGCTAATAGGCAAATGAACATTTTTATTAACAACTTGTAGTACAGGCAAACAATTAGGTTTTTGTTTTAATTGTGTCGGTTTACGGGTTTTTTTAGACGCATTCTTAGGCTGGTCATTAATTTGGGTGATACTTGGTACTTAGGCATCATTTCAATAAACAGCTTAACGAATCGTTATGACTTTAAATGGAGATCCGTGGTTTATTTCCACGCTAATTACAGTGCTGCAGAAGGTTGCTTACATTTTCGTAAAGCTGACCAACATTGTCTAGGTCAGCATGTTAGTCAGTCGGCGGAATATACTTACAAAATGGAAAGTCGTGGCTTTCTCCGCTGGTAGCCAAGGTATAGGTTGTTCAATGTTTGATTGTAAACTTTGCTTCTTAGTCGTGCTTATTTTTTCAATATTTCCTAAGAAATTAATAAGAAAGGCATACAAGCTTTAGCTTAGGTTTCGGTGCTTAAATGTGTAACAGAAACAATTAAGGAAATTCTCACAGTGGCTAGAGTAGGTCGGTAACTTGAGGTTTGTTTGATATTTAAATAATGGCAACCATTTACAATTATTGGAACTATATTGAATATTTTAAGTTCGGTATAGGTACTAAAATGTGGGGCGATTTTGTTCAAGAGCATTCCCATTTGGACTCTAAACGATAATAGATCTAAAGGGTTTTACGAAATGTATCATTAATTACGACAAATAGGGCCTTGATGAGAAAAATTATAAAGTTATGTGGAGCACAAAATGGTTGTCTTAAACACAAGACGCTGCAAATGGTTGCTTACGCCATGTGTAGGACATATAATGTATATTCGGAAGTTATATGCATGTTGTGCTACCAAATTTGTTTTATTTGTGGTATACCTAGAACTTTAAATTGTTTGAAATTTGCAATATCACATATTTATGTAAATATAATTATGTAAATAGCTAAATAAATAAATTAAATTAAAAGTCTTTAAAGAATTTAGAGGCTTTCAAAAATTTATAAGACTCTTGTCTTACTTTGTAGGCGATTTTGAAATAAATAAATAAATATATGTAGCTATTTGCATTTAATTCAAATGCTTAAAATTTGATTATAAATTTGAAAATTAAAATTGAGAAGCCATTTAAAATTTGGACTTTCCACGTCAGAATATGGACAGGAAAAGACTTGGGTAAACGAAAATTTAATCTCGATATTCGAACTAATGTTTCCATGGTCGGCGAAAGAAATAGTCGGTTTTGAAGAGGCATCAAGGCAAGCAATATGTCGTCTTGGGTTGGTGACCAGCGGTCTCCTAGTACGATACGGTCCCATTGAACTTTCGAAAAATCTGCAAAATTGTACTGTTTCTGGGAAATATCGATTTTCTTAATTTTTTTCCTGATCTAGACCAATTATCTAGAATCTAGATTTCTCGAAAAATCGTACATTTAGTCTTATTTCTCGATGATGTTTCTTCATAAGCATTATTAAATAAATTGTGAGGAACTTGTAACTAAAATAAATTAATATCAACCTACTTTTACACTTTTGGAGTCAAAGCAAAATTTCACTTAATTTACCCACTCGCTAAGTTTATAGTTCATTAAAATAAAGTTAGAGAAGGAATTGGCAAACATCAGTATATAACAAAATGTGTGTAAGTAAATATTCATACCGCCACAACACATTTTATCGTAGAAAGGTAGCAACGAAAATTGTGAAGAAGAGAACAGTGCTGCCAACGATTCCTTATTGCATTCTTTTAAAACGGTTAAAACTTACTAAAAGTAGATTTTAATTCAACAATTTTAATTCCTCTTTACCGCAACATAACCATAATTTGAGCATAAAAGTAATTCAAGGTGCGATTTTAATTTTAACAAACATTTTCGCTTGATTTTTATATCGACATTCACGGAGAATGGTCAATAGAAATTAATATATAAAGGAGGATATAGAATCCGCGATACCAATAATCATTTTTAGTGTCCAGGCTAAGTTTTTCGAACTCACAATGGCGAAATTTTCCATACAAAATTGCATATTGTGTAGGAAATATTTAGTGTGAAGGTTAAAAATGATTATTGGTAAGGCCCAATGTGTTTTAATTACATTTAAAGCTAAATGCACCGCAATTGAAATCCTTTTAGTGTTGCAACAATTTCTATACGGTGATGTCCAATAGTAAATTTGTATCAAGTACTCCCCACGACTGTCAAATATGAACAGACAAATTAGTTTTCACAATAACAATAGAATGGAATTAGTTTCTATATCAATTTAGGGAAATTTACACCGAATTAGGTCAGGGCGGCATCACTTGGCGATGTTAGTTGGGCTGCATAAAATAAAAAAAATTGTGATTGCGTCAGTGAATCTTGTGTGAGATTCTGTCTTGAAAGCGAAAAAAAGGAGAAAAAATTATCGAAAAGAGATTAATCGTATGTACGATTTAGGTACGCAAAAGGATACCAGGGTTCCATTGAATCCAGCTTATGCCAATGCTGAATTACATTGAATTTGTTGGTTTGACGCGACAATAGTTAGATGAATGGTGTGTTTCATGGATTTGACACAATTTTCAGTTGAGATTTGACACCAAATTAAGCCCACATAATACAAATAACAGCAAATCGGTTGAATATCTGATTTCCAATAAATTTTTTTCACTGCCACTGACGTTTTTATTTGTAAGAATCACTTTGTTTTTCTTTTGAATAAGTGGTATCGCTTGCATCTCCCATTCCCATAATTTCACCAGTCTAGTTATACAATCACTTCGAATCGTAAGCCAATTAAATTGAGCAAAAGTGAAACAAAACCCAGGTGATACGTCAGATCCATATAGAGTTACATCTGCCGCTTGCAATTTCAAGAATAATCTTGCCATACGTACAGCGTACCGCCTCGATATCTGGTTTATTCGCCATGCTGAATAGTCCAACAGGTTTACTCAATGATACCATGGAGACCAACTAGTTGCAACTATCGGCGGGAAGGTAAATCTATGCAAATGCATCCAGATTGTAGATAAATTGCCGTGCTGTGGGAGCAATTTACCCACTTTCCATTTTTCTCAACACTGCAATGCATTTTCCCCCGAAGAAGACCTTGACATTTGCCTGTTGCTCGCTTATGATGATGGGATGGTGCGCCTGCACGACTGGCTATATAGAGTCCATGGAAAGTAAGTTCCCAGTTTAATTGTGCATCAAACTCGCAGTTGACAGTGAGAAACATCTACACCAAACCAGCGTCGTGTCGTTCAATTCGCTTTCACTGGCAGATTTATATATTTTGTCGTTCAGTTATTTTTTTGGCGGATGAAAGTGCATACAAATGCGGTAGTGCGCATAACGCAAACTCTATTGGAGAATAAATTTGCTGATGATGCGCCTTGACATTGCTGCAATGCGGCACTGACTTGCTGACACGGTGAAGAGTTTTCCTCTTCTCTTTTAACTTCATCCGATGGGTTCATGTTCATAGTCAATGTATGTGACCGTCAAAAGTGGGTTCCGAGGTTTATTTGGTTTTTGTTTTGCTTCTTGTTTTGGCCATGTGCAAGATTTCACTTTTCCGACAATGCTGCATATGGGAAGCTCCGCACTGGAAAATTGTATGCTTTTATCACACAAGCACGGAAAATCAATTTAAGACACGAGATAAGCAACTGCAACTGCGCTTCTGCGCGTGATTAGAAACACAGGATCGTTGTGACATCTTTGGTGAGTGTGGTCGCTTTTGGGAAGCGAGGGTTTAATTGTGGGCCGCAACTGTGAGTCTATGGGGCTGCATCTGCACGATTAATGGTGGAAAGTTTTATTATCTCAAAATGAAATTTATCGATAGAAATTGGAAGTTTAGCGATTTGCCATTTGTTATGATGATCAGAGACGGCGATAATAAGGCGATGGAAAGTATGGTGGGAAATGGGACACGTTTGTCTGTCTGTAGAAACGTTGGGTGTTTTGGTTTTGAAAGTCCATACGAGTGCTGAAAAGTTTTGAAGTGATTGCCTTTTATCTGATGAGGTTAGTTGATTGGAAAGAGATAAGTGCATAAATATAGTTTGAGGCACAATTTTTGGGTGCGTAACAGAGTTCCCAAGAAAATGCACATTGCACTACGAAGTCACCAACCCACCAACGAAGTTACATATTTAGAAGTGTGTTGTGGAGAAGAGCAATATATTACCTGCAAGCACTGCGGGGAGTTGTTAAAGACTATAAGGTTTCTACTTATCGGAATACCTAACCTAAAACAGAAAACTACTTATTTAAATGTTTACAGATGCCTTCTTTCCTATTTTGTTTTTCTCTTACCCACTCTTCGATGATAACAAAGCAACAAACGAACAAAAACAACGCAACAGACGACTACCACCAGCCGATGCACATTTCCCAGTGAGAGACATCTGTGAGCTGACGTGTGAAACTCCAAAATTTGTATGACTCAGAATGACTGATTCATTGAAAACTATATGTTGCTCCATGTTAAGCCCTCTATTTTACTGGGAGAGCACCCTATCGGCATGGCAGATGTTATAATTATCGCTGATGGCGACGATTTTGTGTCGAAAATCACCATGAGCGACGAGGCGCCTTTCTACTTAAGCGGTTAAGTCAAAAAGCTAAATCTTCGTTTCTGGGGCACTGAAAATACTTAAAATACGTTTGTGATGCACGAAGAGCCATTAGATCCACTCAAAGCTACTGCGATGCGCCGTTCACGCTTGGGCCGTATTTTTTTGAGGGCGCCATCGGCAATACGGTCACTATTACTGGCGAACGCTACAGGACCATGATAAATAACTTTTTATTGCCGGAATTGGGTGAGCGGGGCTTTATGAGGATATCGTTTCAACAAGACGGTGCAACCGCTAACGCAGCACAAGCCACAATTGATATTGTAAGGCAAGCGTTTCCTGGTCGCGTAATCTCCCGTTTTGCCGAATTCGCATGGTCAGCTTGGATTGCCCGATTTAACCATCGCATACTTCTTTGTTTGGGCTTACGTGAAGTCGTGGGCTTATGCCATGAAATATCAGACAATCGCAGCCCTTAAGAAGAACATTCGACAGAAATGCGAACAGCTATAACCGGAAATCTTGCGGAAAGTACACAGCACAGTAAAAATTGTTAGGGTCCAAATAAAGATTTCCATCACTCAAAATCTTTTTCTCTTTATTTTGTAAAATAATAACTCAACAACAAAACTTAATGATTAATTTTGCACCAGTGATACATTCACAAATCCGCATATAATCAGAAATGTTATACAGTTATGTATTTCATTGACTTCGTTTCAAAGCTATAGATTTTTAAAATTCGCTTAATATCGATGGATCAGTGTTTTCCAAGCAGAAACCCCTCGTTTGGTATAGTGGATATTGGGTGTGCTTGTGACATTACCGTATTTGAGGGTATGCGGGTATATATACAGCTATATCAAAAAGAGGTTCTGCCAATTCTGCCGCACCAACAGCAACGTTTGAACGCCGATTACTCTCCTGCACTTCGGACGGGAGATCAGTTTCGGTATCAGCAAATGTCTTTAAAGTATGGGGTGCTCTTGACAAATCAATCTTTACAGATTGTTCCAAAATTAATTGTGGAGTGAGCAGGGAGCAGGCATTTTCTAGTGACATCCAGAAATAAAATAGGCATCTTCGTCGACAGTCAGGCCGCGATTAAGGCTACTGGTTCAACAAAGTCAGCGTCCAAGCTTGTTGTGGAATGCAGGGAGACACTGACCAGGGATTGTCATCGGTTTGAAATCACTCTCTTGATTCCCGGCCATAGGACCATTGACTAGAATGAGAAAGCCGATGAACTTGCCAGACGTGGCTCTGTTCTGTGCGTGTCTCATATGGAGGAAATCTTCCTGCGATATGTAAATAGATAAACCCTCCTGCACTTCTAATCAAGGGCTGAGACTAGATGGATGAACCTATAACGAACTGTGTCATTTCAAGGGGAAGATCTGGCCAACCTACGATGATGCCAGAACAAACAACTTCTTAGCCAGGATGCGTGTAGATGTCGCCAGACTAACGGCAGCAATTAGTACGGGCCAATGCCGTAGCTGCGCTAGAACAAGAGTGAAATAGTGTTGCTTCTACTTTGTGAGTGTCCGGCCCTAGCCTGTCGCAGTGCACTAGGTCCTCCTCCCTTTCCGCCATCCAAACCATTAATTTCAACAAGATTATCAAATTTCTCAACTCCACAGTCTGGTTTTGAGCTCCCTTCATCCGCCTTTATTTAAGGTTGCGTTAGTTGTGGTCTCGTCAGGTAACAGCCACTTAAGCCAACCAACCAACGTTGCAGTTGTCAGTATATTTGCCTACTATACATTTAGACAAACTGTCTATAGAATTGAATATCTAAAACCGTCCTGAAACATCTTCTAAAAACGGCAACTCAATAAAAAATGTTAGTTCATCGCGGAGCCAGTGTCAACAAGTTGGCATGACACGAGTGATGATTTTGATTTTGACCTCATTTTCCATAAATTTAGTGGCGACCATTAAAGAGTAAAAACTCAAAATGAAGCCAATTGACCAACTAACAAGCTAAAATCATTATCACACCCTCTCGCTTTCGCTCACTATAATGCTAATGACACTTGCCATGGGAAATTGTCACCTCAACTGTAAATACCGTTAAGTAGTTAAACCACCCATTAGCCACTGCAAAAAGAACAAAAACTGGTTTCAGTTAGCCACACAAACGTGTACATAACGCGGATTTTGGAAAGCTCAGATTCGGTTAGCGTTAGGAAAGCATTATTATTTTTTTTAATTAGTCATCAGCGTGTACCTCTCTGTATCTAATACTTTGAATCACAGAAACAGACGCTAACTATTATAACCATTATGCAAAAGGTCAGCAAACTCCATCGAGGGGAGAGACATTACGCGGATAATATCTCTTCCTTGATGCACGCGCATTTATTTCAAAATCGACGCTGGTAATCAATCTGCAATAAGTGTTCAGCAAATGTATATAGTTGTTCAATGAGCGGGAAAAGGCGGTACACAGTGAAAGTATACGTGAGTAAATTTGCAATATTAGCTGCGCATAACAAAATGGACTTCAACACAAAGCGTCAGAGTGGCGGCGATTTCCCAGTTCCCATCAATGTGGCAAGAGAAGATGCGTAATTCTTCGACGCGTGTACATTCCTAATTGCATGAAGATGAACCGCAGATTTCCTGGTTTTCTCAAGCCTCCTTGACAGATTGAAGCCACTTATTGGCGTTTGCTTTTGCAACAAAGTGTAGAAGTTGCTTAGCGAAATGTCAGAAGTACTTGCGTAAAGATTGTGGGTGTTTGTCATTCTGTGAGACTCAATCATAACAATGACATTGACAGATTTGGCTGCACGCATTAAGACACCGTCCGCCATGCACCGAAAGTAGGTCTCTCTAGATACGTAGTCCGTCCCTCACACAGATCGAACGTGAATCACTTTTATTGACAGATTTTATACAAAAGCGAAGTCGTATGCAAACTGGGTCGTGTACATATCGCCGTGAAGATACTCGTGTAGGTTTCAGTTGTTTGTTATTTGCACTAGAGATGGAAGAAGTTCTCCACTAGTTTTGCGGTGTTTCTTTTTTTTTGCCAATTAGCGATCAACGGAGCCGGTATTGGTTTGGTATACCCATATGTCACTTTTTGTTACTCAACTGAATTGAGTTATGATTCATAGACCTTGAGATTTTTATGGACCATATACTGTAGTTGACAGCTCACAGAGGCCTAATTCATTTCGATTTAGTTAGAAGGGAAGTGGGGCTTTGAGGTGTAAGTATAGACTAGACGGCTCTTTTTTTTTTCCTCACACGTGGCAGCTACATATTTTGTTAGAGTGGTGAATATGTGTAGTATCGTTGAGATGCGTTACTGCTATTAGTTTTTATACGCATTGGAGTCGAGTGAAATTGTGAAAATTGTTTGAAGTTCGCGGTTGTATCTTCTCCTCCATTCGCCCTCCTCGCACACAGGACCAAAAATCCGACGAAGAATTTTTCTTTCAAAGGAGCCCAATATCAGCTCTCCCTTCCTGCTTATCGTCCAGCACTCGGCGCCATAAAGCAGAACTGGCAGGATGAGTGTTTTGTAGAGCGTACATTTCGTCCTTCGAGTTAGGAGTTTTGAACCCAATTGTTTTGCCAAACCGAAGTAGCAGCGGTTTCCTAGGGTAATTCTTCGCCTGATCTCCACTGATCTTGTCCTCGTTTACTTCAGGGCCAACAAATTTCGCCTGTTCCTCAATCGCCGTAAAAGCCTCAGTCACGGCACGCTGGGAGCGATCGATGATGTCGATATCGTCCGCATACCCCAGTAGCTGAACGGATCTGTTGAAGATAGTGCCTTCCGTGTTGACACCTGCCCTGCGCACGAGATTTAAGAAGTCACATGATAGCGCATCTCCTTGCCGAAATCCGGTGCATGTTTGGAATAGTTCGGAGGAGCTACTTCCAAATTGTACGTAGCAGCGCGTGTTCTCCAGCGTTACGCGACACAGCTGGATCAGTTTTGCCGGGATCCCGAATTCGGCCATCGCCATATAGAGCTCCTGACGATGAATGCTATCATATGCGGCTTTGAAGTCGATAAATAGGTGGTGAGTCTCGACTTGAAATTCATTGGTCTTTTCCAGGATTTGCCTCAGTGTGAAAATTTGGTCTATGGTCGATCTGCCGGGCCGGAAGCCACACTGGTATGTGCCGATTAGTGTGTTGCAGAACGGTTTAAGACGTTCACACAGTACGTTGGATAGGATTTTGTATGCGACATTAAGCAGGGATATGCCTCGGTAATTCTTGCAAGACATAGGATCGCCTTTTTTGTAGATGGGACATGTGGCTGTGTGGTTAGTGTGTTTAAACCCACCAAAACAAAAATTGACAATGTTCACTATTTATATTATATAATTTGTTTGTTATTATGTAATTTGTCATATTTCCAGTTTTATTTATTATTCACTTGCATATCGACAAACAGAACGCAATTTGCCCTACCGTCTGACGCTAGTTCTATTGATTTTATGTAGGTTCTGTTATCACTCTCTCTTATAAATTTCGTTGTTCTTCTTTGTGCTGTTGTTCGTTACGACTTGTGCGAAAGTTTGACATAATTTCTTCCTCTTTCGATATCCAAAATCCAACCAGTAAGCTGCAAACATCATTGGTTTTTGATATTGTATCAATAAATCTAATTGAATACGAAATTCACTCCATTTTTTCGTCGTTGGGAAGCATACATCCAAACTGATTCGAGTTGGAAAAAATATATGTTCAATTGCAATGATGTTGCAGTTGGGCAAACTGCGATTGTTGCACAACAACTTCTTGGCAATTCACAGAGAACGTAAAACTCGTTAGGCGAACGTTATAATAGGTAGTTTATTTCCTTATTTGTGGGCGATCTAACAGCGAGTGATTAAAATTTGGTCTATGAAGACCATTCAAAGAAATATGTTTTTAAGGACTAGTACAAATATAGTTGGTAAACTATATATTTTGCAAAACTATAAACAAACAAATTCTAGTCAAATTCAAACGCTAACATTTCCGAAGAAATGGATACATGTTGGGTATGGTAAAAAAGAATATAAGTTGGCGTGGAAAAGTGATTATAGATTGAATATACTTTCGTTTAATTATTTTTCCAAGATTTGTGTTGACATTTCGTGCTTTAAAAAAAGTAGCAAAATAGACATTTTTAGGGAGAGCGCGTAGCAGCGTAGAAAATTGTAAGTCGTGTAGGTTTTTTTTGCTACAATCGTAGCAAAGTGGCAGCGCGGATTTACAAAAAGCTGTTGTTTACTTTGTGATAATGACCCCTATAATTGTTGGCAATAAATTTTATATAAAGTCAATGTTAGCTCTATTCCCTACAATTAACCCATTTGCAGTTATCTTATTAACGCCCCATATTAAGGGCCTATAGTGAGAGTGCAACAGAACTATTTTCAGTACACAATAAACATAGAGTTTTACTTGTTGCATTACAACATATGCAAATAAGTTCGAGCGTACCTCTCGATTTGCGTTAGGTACTCCTTATTGTACGACAGAGACAGCTCTTTGTCTTGAGGTCGGCAGCTCGGAATATTTGACATTTCGTTCTGTGTTTTCGTGTTGTTTGCCTCGTTGTTCGTGCCGCGTCTTAAATGTCGAAATTTACACCCGTATTAATAATAAACCCGCAACTACTCTCCAACTAGTATTTTACCTAGCACCTAGCTAAATAAATAACATATTAGTTAAATATTCTGATGTTTTCTCTAAAATAGCTACATAGAGCTGGCATCACTGAAAATAAAGCAAAACAACAGAACATTTTTATTTATTTTTCAATGTTTTATTTGTAAACTTTTTTCTACACTTTTTCTCGAGTTGGGGCGATATTAACTAATGTGTTTGCCAATAATTAGGCCTAACATGTAGTTACGCGGCAATTGTTAGTTTTTAGATATTATTTAATTCTGTGTTTTATTGTAAATGTTTTGGAAATATTTACTTAATGACTTTTTGACAGATTTCGATGAAACTTTCTTTGAAATTTTTTCCAAGACGCCCGAGAAGGCTTTAGGCAGGTCTTTTATTGCCACTTCCATTTTTTGAGGGCATTTTGAAAATGAAATTTATTTTCAGCCTTTACTGCCATTAACTTGGCATCACTCGAATATTTTTAAACTATACAAAAAGAGGGTATCTCTTAGACAGTCAAAACCTTCTTACCTTAAATTACTTCTTGCAAATAAGTTGAACCATACTAAAATGTAGCCTGCGATGAAGTGAAATTTACTTGATCATGTAAATCGAAAAGAAAATACATTGTTGACTTCCTAGAAAACATTTCTAAATGTTCGATAAAAAAAATTATTTAAAGGTCAGTTAGTTAGAGAAGATCATTTGGCAAAACTCTAGGAATCAGGGAAGGGGGCTAGGAACATATTAAGCGATGCAATGTATTTTTTGTCCAAGTTGTGGAAGGAGGTTGTGATGATTGCCGATAACTGGTTATTGTCGTAAGGAATTTAGAAACAAACCTCCCTTTTAAGCTGTTGAAAATTCCGAAAAAAAAGCTTTTTTCGGAATTTAGTTAGTAGGTAAGTACTGACCGACTGTTTCAGATTTGTCAAGGACAATAGCAACCGAATTAAATCTTCCTACTCACTACCGATTTTTGGAAGGGATTAAAAAACATACCTACACGTACATGCTGAATTTTCGGATTCCTATTAAGTAGGGTTTGCTACACTCCAACTTTAAAAAAAAAGAATCATGAGACGACTTATTTATTTTTCGCTACATGTTAAAGTTACTGAAGTAAGAAGGCCTGACTACTGGAATTTATTATAAAGCCTTTTATTAGGCCTTTTCACCTTTTCGGACTTTTACGTATTTTAAAAAAATCAACAATCAAACCATGAGCTCTCCCTGACACCTTTTTTTAGATTAACATACTTTATGGTGCAATTTCAATCAACTTTCGAAGAATACCCCGTCACTCAATGCAAGTGACACTTAACACCAAACTGCAAGTCCAATTAGGTCATCTAAATATATACCTATGACCGTCACTCCGACAACGATTTCTGAAACTTGTTTCGCCGGGTGTCATAATTTATCAAAGCCTCACAATTAGACAATAACAAATTATTGCGCAAAACAAACACCGAGTGCATTACTTTACACCCAAGCGGCGTCAGTGCAAGCTCCTTCGTCGTCGTCGTGTTGTTTGATTGCAGCAATTTGCATCTATCGTTCATCATCCGCCAGACACCAGCTTGGCACAGCACATCTGTATGCAACTTTCTCAATCTGCAAAGTTTTCTGTGAATTGGTTCGCAGAGAGTCCGTTAAGACATCTGCTAGCTATAGCGTGCACCTACTTCTTGAAAATAAAATCACGATGAGATCGCGTCGTTGTCGTGAGAATATCATTTGTTAGTTACACTTCATTGATCTCGCGATCGTCCATAAAGACGTTTTACAAAACAACAAAATATGAGCGCCTTCAATTTGAAAAGTATCTTCAGAGTTTTTTTTCTTTTTGTTTGCTTTCAGAAAAAATCGGAAAAAATGTCAACGTCTGAGAAGGGAACGAAGACTGCTAGTGCTGCAAACCACAACAACAACAACAATAATGTCATTAATCGGGACAACAATAATATTTGTGGAAAGCATTCAAACGGAAAGACAAATTGGAACACGAAGGTAAGTTCATGGTGAATGCGGGGAATTCGCTTGCTATCGTCGCCGGTCTCATATGGCCACACGATGGCATCTATACAATCCTACTGATTGATCAATTTTCAGTGGTAATACATTTTGAGAGAGAAAACCAAAAAATACACCTTCACATTGGATCACGTAATTTACCGAGAAGTACGTGCATCCAATGACAGTTGATAGAATCGCATTTCCCACATTGTACTTTCTACAGTGAAACTTAATAGCAGCAGGATGGGTTGCAGTATAGGTACCTATATAGTATATACAGACTTACAGTGAAGTGGTTGCCAGAAAAGTCGCATTTTACAAAGCAGAAAGTTGGGAGTTGAAATATCAGTGTTTCTTGTATTTCTGGTGGGCTAGGGGTGTGAATTTATGAGCGACGGGTCCTAGGTCCAACTCCGAAACATATTTTTTTCCTGCACCACCTCTTGCGAATCTATGACAATCCTTCTGAGAAAGCCGTTTCGATTTGCAATAAAATTTGAGGCTGCCCCCAAAACGTCCAAAGCTCGCAAGAGCTTTTCCTACGGCCCTTATTCATTGGAAACGTTTGGATACCTAGTTTATGTTCAATGTCAACTAGATTTGTCGGGACTAGGTATACGAACGTGTTGACTAGGAAACTTGAATGTTTTTGTATACTAGCGGTCATCGTTACCGTTGTTTGCCTAAAGTCGCAATTTGGCACTTTTTTCAAAAACCTGTAAAAACTAATGAACTTTTCAATATTTTGCCCAATTTAATTTGCAAAAGTCCCCTTACTTATATATATTTTAATTCTTGAAATTAACTTGATTATAGGTCACAATTGATACTTTGACATGAAAGCTATACGAACTTTTTATCGCCTGAGATTCCCTAATGAACTTGCCCGCGAACGAAATCTTCTTCCGGGAACTCGAAGCGAATGTTATACGAATTTTAGGTGTCAACTGTAGACATGACTGACAGTTGCTATTTTTAAGCTTGTTTTTAAATGTTCGAAAAGAGTGATTGGGATAATCATATAACATATAGCAAGACACTAGTTATCGTATTCTAGTTTCCTTACATGAAATTCAGACGACAACATGGCACAGTATTTCAAAATTTAAAATCCAATCGAGTTTTATTTTGTGCGTCCTGAGTGAAACCTTCCCACAGCTTGCGTAATGCCTCGCCAGATCTTCTTACCAAGCTGTGCATCTCAAACTCCATCGCCCATTCAAATCGCTGTCAGAATTCAAATTAAGCTGATTAGCACATGAGTGGGAATGTATGCCTACTCGTTTTCCCTGTCTGGAATCGCTCACACAATAAACAATCAAAGGCAGTATGCGGGATATCAAAAAGCAAAGCTCTGACCCATTGTTGTATTATTTGCGCGTGATCATTGGTGTCCATAATGATCATTCCGCTGCAGCATATATACATGAACATGCTGTCTAGCAACTACGACTCTTTAACTGGGCACGTAATTGGTGTGTTCTACCTGTTTTAGGGTAAATCTTCTGCTTTCAGGCCGTTTTCTCTCTACCTCAGTGACCATCCCAGTAGCCATTGTATAGTAGTTGCAGTGCCGCCATGAACCAGAAGTAGGTCTCGAGCATTATTCTTTCTAGCCAAAGTGTGTTAACTAGAATTATGATACGGTTGTGGAATTTCATTCGACTTGCTCCGACTTAAAGTTCTAATTATTGTTTTGAAAGACTTTAAGTGGCCTAAATGGCGTGACAATAATCACAAGAGATGCTGGAGCAGGTTTTAAAAGAATTTCGACACACGCAAGAGCGACATTTCGAAATGAATTTTTAATTGAGATGTAGCATCCAGAATGCAATCTTTTGAGAAAATCTCTGAGGTCAAATGCGGACTGATGCAATTCAGCGGAATGTATGCTATGATTGTTTTATATGTTTTGCTTCGGTGTTGAGTAATATGTTTTATGACATGTTGTTGGGTTGGGTTGATTTACTTGTGTATTACAAAATGGGAAATGATGTATTGTCTTTTGAGTCAAGCTGTCAATGACTGTCGTATTCGGCTTGACGATATAATTTGTTTTGTGTTACCTACATCAGTCATTCGCCTTGGAGATGATGATTGAATGAGTGATATGATATCTGTTAATGTGCGTTTTTTTCTCTGTACAATTATGAGTCGTTGAGCTACTGTAATCCAAGTCAGTTAAGACGGATGATCGATTGAGATTTATGGTTTTTTGAAGAACATGAGGTATAGGACGTGGAGAATATACTCGTAAATAATAAAAATCAAAGTGAGACGAGTCTTAAATGTGTAGGCGTGGTTCTTAGAGCGAATTGGAAATCTGAAAAAAAAAAAAAAAAAAATAACTTAGTGGACATAAAGTTGAATGTTCTTACAGGCTTTTCACACCAAGCCCTAAACCGCGTCTTCCTCGAAAACTCGTGGATGCATTCACACCGACCACCAACTCGTTTTCGTTTGACGTTTCAATCAGCTGTGAGACACTAGTCTTTAAACTTCGGTGCAAACGTTTTTGGTTACAAATTTCCAACGCTTTACTTAATAAACAAAATGAGTTTATACGGCATTTAAAAACAATATTAGCCCATCAATTAATTGTGGAAAATGATTTTAATTTGTGAGTTGTGACATTTGTTCAGTCAGCCATTTTGCTGAATTTGCTGGAGGTGTTTGTTCCAACAACCCAACGATTGGAAGTCGCTTTCGTGGTGTTTTCGTAGAAAACGAGAGCAACTAGTTTTAAAAACTAAAATATGTATGGGAAAACTTCTGTTTTTGATGAATTTTTCGTGTGTTTTGGCGAAAACCCGGTTTGGGCTTGGTGTGAAAAGCCTTTTAGGGAATATTTGTGTTATTTTGTAAGGTTTGTAAAAGACCCCAGGCCACGAGTATATGTGCACACCTTGTCGACTTTATATATTTATTTTGATGAATTGGATTGAGTTAAGAAAGGTACTTGATCATGTCATTCAATTCTGATCATATTGTTCGGCTTATACAAATTTTACAGATCTCCGTGTATGTATAGAATTTTTACAGGCAATGCAAGCGAAAATTCTAAATGATTTTATAAGAGCAATACCAATTATTCTGTCGTGCGATAGAGATCATCATTTTAATCAGTAATCGCACAGATCCTATAACTTCAACAGATATACAGTGACTTCCCCTATGTTGCGGCCTCAAAAAAATTAAGGCCGTTAGTATTGGTTCAGAGAAGGTTGATCTGAAATAATGTCGTGTAGCCTCAAAAGACATTCGCACTCAATCTTTTGACGTCTCAAAATAACTGATTAAAAAAAGTTCCTTGCGGCATTTGAAGAACTTTTTCTGCCGATTTTGAAAATATTTTCGAAGTTTAAATTAAATTTGAGACTGATTTAAAGAAGAGATACATACACTGGAAAGACTTAAAATAAAAATAAAAAATGTTAAGAATTAACGAAAATAAACGTTTGATCGGGCAGGTTAGAAAAATCGTCTATAAGCATTTTTCCTTAAGCAATAGGCATGTCTAAAATTTTAATTTATTCTGAAATATTCTGATTTAATGTATTAAGGTTAAATTTTATGAGCTCACAATAGAATTTTTCTCAAACAAAATTATTTGGATCTATAATAAATTTAAGGAAAAGAGGCTTAACATGTTGATTATAGTAAGCGAAATGCCTTTTATATCTCGCACGTGTCATTAATACTGCAGGTTAAAAAGTTATTCAAAATTAATTTGCCACATTTAAATACAGCAATAATACTTTTTAATAGGTTTTCATTTCCTGTGGCGTAGCCGGGGTTCAGTCCGCCCGGGCAGACCCAATTAATGCCGCCTCTAGTAGTTTTTTTATACACTAAAAAAAAAAGAAGCTTTATCTACGGTTTCAACCAGTTTTACCTACACATAATATGTAGTCAATAAATTTCCTCATTTTACCAAGTTTCTAATGAATTTTTTCTGCAGTCCTATGCTTTTTCAATTTAGAAGGTGTTTCAAGCAATCGGGTCATTTTTGGTAATACCTACATAATTTAAATTAGATATTATATGCACGGTACGTCGCGTTCGCACAACACGAGATAACTGCTTATTTTCTATTTTCGCAAGGACGTTTAAAAACACGACTTAAAATTTCTTATTTTTGTGCACTTTGTATTCGATACCTAATACAAATAAAAATATAGCACGAACTTAATCGAAAAGAGAGTAGGTACCCACAAATAAAAAAAAACTTATTTTGTAACTAAGAAAAGACTGCCAGTTTAGATAAGAAACAGCTATAATTTTTTCAAGTACAAAGATACACGTAGACAAAAAAAAAAAAAAAAAAACAAGAGCATGGACAAGTGAAATGTTGAAATTGAACGCAATGTCTACTGCCGACTGAGTTGTTTGCAAGCTTCAATTCGTATAAACAAAACAAAACACAATTCCTCAGTTCGGCAGCTCCAAAAATGTTAACTGTTCGTATCTACATTAGGTCTGTTCCTTTACTTTTTTTGTAAAAATGGAGAAGACTGTCAAAATGGAAGTGGTGGGTATAAATTCTCTCGCAGATAGAAACACTCACGAAAAAGTTAGGGAACGCCGTTGTAGTAAAAAAAAATGACAGATACATAATTCAAATATTCAAAAAAGTGGTACGAAAAGGCTGATAAGCTCGTTTTATAGATTTCATATATTTAAAGTAACAGCTCCAAATTGCCGCCCCAAGCAAAGTGCCGCCTATCGCTACGTCACTGGATTATAGTGCTATTTCTAAAACGATTTTGGAAAAATATTCCAAATGACATAAGACTTTCCAGAGGTGAATTCCCGCATATATGTATTATTCTAAAAGCTTTCCACTTTACGTAGCAAACATGTATTTTCATAATATTGCCATAAGGATAAACTTAATGTGCCTCCTTTCACTGAGTCTTAGACAATACCTAAATAAATTAGAAAATATCTTTTCCGTATACATAATGCGTTTACATTTTAGCCCCTCAATTTTTTCAGTGTTTACTTTTAATGTGAATTCCCGTTGAACCTATTTAAGGACGAAACCTCTGTTTTTATTGTCGAGAAAACATGGAAGGAAAGCCGCGGGCTAACAACGTTAATAAAAATTTGAATAAGCACATGAAATCACTTTAAAACTACTCGATTCAAGTTTTTTAGTACCCTTTTGACAAATCAGTCTACAGAAACACGGATCAAATTCATCAGCTTACGACCCTATACAAGGCGACGTTCCATTCAGTTTGGTGAGCTTAAGATTTCATGAACTGAGCCGCAAGGTTTGAAAAGTTAAGGCATGTTTTTGCTGTACGTCCAAGTAGGGTATATGGAAGGATCTTGCTGAGGCGCTTATTATACAAGCTTTGGAGGACGCTTTCGTGTAGGTTTCCATGAATAGATACACATATTACACAGACTTTTTGAGTTATTTTTCGAATCAAGTGCATTCGCTTCCATGGGTCAACGTCTCGCTACATAAACTCCTCTTCAACCGGCAACTGTACCAAACCAATGAGGAAAAAAATCGCCTATCTAACTATGATTAGTGTATCTCTCGCATGCAACGTTAATTTCCTTTATTAAAGCAATTTTAAACCCGCAAACAGATAATTACTTGCTATTTCGCCACCACAAACAAAAAACTGAATTCATTTACCAATGCAAAATAATTAAATGATTTTGAACCAAAAAGTAACAAAGCATGCAGCTATTAACAAGGTTGTTATCCATGTAAATGATTGTTGCTTTCAGCTAAAAATGTTAAATGTCTATAAATTTCTTAATAATTTATTTAACAAACAAAAAATGAACTCAAGTTATTGTTTGTCTGGCGGTTTAACAAATGTAATAAAAAGCGATCTAAACTCCTCCTAAATTCCACACTGCGACTCCCACCACCTCCCAATTAATGTCAATGACTGGATTTATTGGACATTGGCTTAGTCAAAGCTAAAAAAAACTCGAGCTTTTGCCTTTTTCACGTTTACGCATCAGACAGAAAATTGTTTTGTTATTCTCTATTCTCTTCCCGCGCACTCTAAAGTCTAAACCCAAACTCGATTTGAAAAGGTTTCGCATTTAATTCGACCGAGGTCAACGCTTTCAATGCGACGCATGACGTTTAAATGTTTTCCTCCTGAGCGAGTAGGTGTCACACGCACGTGATAATGAATGGGAGCCTCATCTACGTAGTGGCTCATAACTTGTAAGTCGCGTACTTAAATAGGCGCTAATGTCACGTTGATAGTGATTCGATCAGGTTCTTCTCTTGTAAATGACCGTAGTGACATTTAAGCCATAGAGGGCGGCTTTTGACATTCTCCATGGCATCTGGTGTATGTGTGTGTGTGTCTGTGTTATATTACTCGACTCGCAGCCACGGTTGCCACTTGCAAAAAAAAATTAGCGACCGAAATTGGAAAAAAAAGTTACCACACCAAGTTAAAAGTTACCAAAAATCTCGAAATTTGATAAAACTCACAGAAAGAGACAAAAAAGCATACCCTATCTTCTTGAGCCAATATGAATACGATTTTAGAGCTTTTTTTCAGATTTACGAACTTAATACGCAAACATTTAACAGCAGTGGAAAAATGTATACACATGCTTAGGTAGTTTTAAGAAAAGCGTAGAATTCACATCATTTTATTTTTATTTATAAAATACATTTTTAAAACATAAGGTTGTAATTCATTTAGGTACATTAGTCAAGTAGGAACTTTATGAGTCTTAAAGCAGTTAAACAACGGCTAATACTCACCATCTCTCAGAAAAAGAAAATGAGTGCATTCAGTAATTGTTTGAATAAAACAGGTTTTCATGGGTGGAGCATGTGAAATGCGTTCACTCAGAAACAGTAAAGTAGCATTTACATGATTGTGGTGATATCGAACTCGTATGTTTGGTGCTTCAAAAAGTTACCAAAACCCGATAAAAATTACCAAACTACCAAAAGTCACAAAGCAAAAAAAAATTACCAAATTTGGTAAAATATTACCAAAGTGGCAACCGTGCTCGCAGCCAGTCGTGCATGAAAATCGATAATAGTGGCGTTGACTTATGAAGCGATTGTAGTAGATTTTGTTTTTGTTTGGTTTTTATTTTGTAACCTGTGGTTGCAAACGAGTTTTGTAATTGGCCTTTTGTATAGGTGATCAAATTACTGCCACTGAGCTTTTAAGTGCGACCGAAATGCTGCTTAAGATGCATTAAAGTATAATGACGTTTGAAATAAGAATAGTCTTTGTTTAATAAGTTTTGCGTGGAAGTTAATTTAAAATAGATACCTTGAAGGCGGACCTTAGGATATTTATTCGATTTATGGTTATGGTTGGATTGAACATACTGCACATTTTTAGATTCATTCATAAGCATTCGGTCCCTCTAAATTCATGAAGGAAATATTGGAGATATTTCGTGCATAATGTTATGAATTATTATTCTTGGTTTTGTGAAGAGAAATTAATTGCTCGGTTTTCGTTGTGAAATTGTCAAAATGTTGTGAAATATTGGAGAAGGTTGTAAGCCTCTGCAAATAAATTCGCAATGAATTGTAAATTTCGACTAGGTTTTTTGAGCTGTGCTAGAAATTGTAAATCTCTGCTAATTGTAAAGTGACAACCGGAAATTCAATTATGGTAGAATCGCAAAAGAAAGTGATCACAATTTAGCTTTCATCTGTCAAAGTAGCTGTCGCTGGAAAAAGTGCTGCCTATTCGAAAAAAACTGACTTCTAAGAAATACCATTTATTTTATGCATTCATGGCAGGTTTGTTCCTTTCTTTTCATTCTTTGACTGTCATCAAGGGAGTGGTGGGTAAACATTTTTTTCTCAGAAATTAAGGCTTACGAAAAAGTTAAGGAACACTTTTGGCTTTTATTTATGAAAAAGAAAAAATAATTTATAAATTACAGTGGTAAAGAAAACCCCTTTAATGTCGAATAAACGCAAAGAATTTGGTCATCAAATCTGTGAGCGATTTGGAATTAATTAAATTTTGATGAATCCGAGTACGAATACTGACGGAACTACAAGTATTCGAGAAGATGAAAAACGAAGCCAGATTTCAAATCATCTGTCAATTGAAATTTGTTGTTTACACTCTAGTAAGATTCTCAGTGGAGCTCCGTCGAATCCGCTTTCTTCTACAAATTTTTCGAGTTAAGAAACGGCATTAATTATGGTTAAATTGCGTAAAAATTCGTAAAATTTAAAAGTAAAGGAACAGAGCTTCACTAATTCAATGCCTTCACCAATGGGTCGGGGTCGAAATTCTGGCGAGGTCAAAATTCTGCTTTAAAAATTCTGCTTTTCAAAATTCTGCTTTAAAAATTATGCTTTTCAAAATTCTGCTTTACAAAATTCTGCCTTACAAAGTTCTGCAAATAACAAATTGCCTGTCAGAATTTTAAAAAGCAGAATTTTGTTAGACAGAACAGAAAAAAAAACAGAATTTTGAAAGCAGAACTACCGCTCCCTTCACCAATTCTTGACTTAAATTAATCATATCATCTATACCTTCAGCAATAGATGAGTTTGACTGAGTTTCGCAGCGTTGGACAAGTACTGTTTGATGCTTGTAAAAGTTTCTGTGGCGACTGGAAAATCATAAGTTTCAGAACAGATATGACAGCCATCTTTCACCACTTTGGGCGCAAGACATGCGTTTTTGTACAAAAGAACACTTCAAAAGTCATCGTGCTTCGTCGTTTTCCAAACTCACATTGACAGTTTTTTGATATCGTTGTGAAATCAATAATTACTACTTTAGACCCAACCTGTGCATGAAACAGCGATAAATATGTTGACACCCTACCAATGGTTTATTTGATTATCGCAAATCCATATCAAAATTGGACAAAAATGTTCCTGATAAGCATTGTCCATATTTTGTACACAAACTCATCAATCAAGTCAACGCCCTCATAACGAAATTAATGGTACGAGTATAATCCAGCAAATTCCCCTTGATTAGCTAGATGTAATCTAATTAACATTAATCAACACATATTATCACTTATCAAAGCCACACACATTCATCTTGCATAGCATAACATACTTTAACTACTGTGCCAGTGAACAGAACATTGAACCTTATAAGCTTACCTACCGCAGGGTCGCAGTAGCTTAGAGGTTAGTGTGTTGGACTACTAAGCGAGGGATCCAGGTTCGAATCCCGCAAAAACCCAAATTCCAACTCAGGGTTTTTTTCACTGCGCCACCTCTCGCGAACGTCTGACAAACATCCGAGAGTATAACTGTCATGAAAGAGCTTCTCAATCGGCCCGTTTGGAACCGGCATAAAATTGTAGATCCCTTCCATTCGTTCCAAAAATTAAAAACTCACACAAAACGAATGGTTGCGAGAAGCTAGGCCCTGGGTCCCTGCAGACCTGTTGCGCCAACTATTATTTATTATTATTACCGCAGGGACATTGAACTCTTTGGAATTTACCGTGAATTTCCACCCCAAAAAAGAGTTCAGCGAAAACATTATTCCAGTTTCCAGCGACACTCAGAATCAGAACGAATTGAAGTATGATTCACCCCTATAGAGAGAGGCCATCATCTGCCATTCAAGCTGCTGTTTTGTCCACGGTACTACACACACTGGTGGTTTGTTGAAGATTCTTAGACAACCCCCCTCACAGCGCTCCAGTGGCGCAATTGGTTAGCGCACGGTACTTATAATCAGTAACTTGTGTGAGACATGCCGGGGTTGTGAGTTCGAGCCTCACCTGGAGCAGAGCTTTTTTTTCTTTTTTTCCTAGCAAATTTCTTATCCCTTTTGTGCATCTCATTTGGCATGCTTAACTGTAGTAACAGCAGTTATTATATTGGTTTGTTTGTGCATAGTGACACACAGCCATTAACACTATCAGCCCAGGATGGCGTTAATATTTTCGTTGTGGAATTTTACCAACCCATGAAACTTTCGAATGCTTTCTCTGCCCTTTGGGGGTCTGATTAGAATGCTTGTAACGCCTCTCACCTGATGCAATTGCAGATTTATTATGACAACGAACCAACTATGAGACGCAAACCCAACAAAGAGACTTGAAGCGAAGCATGGCGGTAGTTAGTAATTAGTAATTACACTAGTGGACTCGTTTTGTTTGTTAACTTTCTTGACGTGCTAATTTTGTTCATTTTACTCGCACAAATGGAGTAAAAGTTGGCAAGATAGCTACTCGTGTCTGATGGTTAATTACGATCGTTAGTTTAGCTTAAGTGGTGTTTATGTATCTTGTTCTATCTCTTCGTACCCCGCAGGTGGTATTCTTTTGTTAATAATATTCGAGTCAGTGTTAGTGATTCTGTTACACAATTTACGTGTTCGATTTTTAAGCGAACGAACAATGTTAAGACGAAAGAACCGTTCGATGCTGTGGAGTCTGGAGCATGAGCGAAGAACTCATGCAAATTTTAGGAGGTAGTGTTCCGCATTATTCCGTAGTGGTTACATGTTCCAGTTGGGAGATAGGTTGTTATTACAGTCTGTGATAAAATATGGTCTTGGCATACGAATGGGCTTACGCTTTGAAAAAACATTTTCTGAACATTCTCCAAATTGTATGAATCAGTAATCCTTATCCTTATCCTTATCCTTATCCTTATCCTTATCCTTATCCTTATCCTTACTAATAATAAAACTGTAACTTTTTTCCGGCTTTAAATAGTTTGTGTGCTCAAGGCACAAGAAGTACTGCACGAAATTGATTTCGGTTTTCACAATTGCATTGGAAATTGTCGATATTAGAATTTAGGATAATGTTTAATCATTATCCGCTGTCCGGAAGCGGAGATTTAAGCTGATATCTAACAAAAGTTGTATTTCTCGAATGCCTTCTAGCTCCTAGCTTTGGAATGACTCAACCGAATAAAATAGGTTTTTTTTTAATATAAAGTTCAATTATGTACAAAGATTTTAAGATATAAATAATCTTTGTACGTAGTCCTGAAGCTGTACAATAAGCATTAAACTATAAATTTTATACAGCTCAAAAAAGTAAAATGTTCGATTGAAGCTAGATCGTTGGATTTGTCCGGCATTCAGTGGAGGAAATTTTGTGTGTGTGTGCGGCAAAACCTGTTTCTCTCTCTGCTGAATGCTGAATGCTTTTTGTTTCTCTTTTTTTTTCATACACCTTTTGTGCTTTGTGTTGTTTTTTTTTTTTCTCACTTCTTTTAAATTGAAATTGAACTGGCGATAGTGGAGAGAGTGGAGTTGTGGCCTTGTGGGTGGAGTATTAATGTGGTACATGGGTGGGAGGGAGATAGGTCAGGTCAGGTATGTAATGTAATTGAGATTGGGAGGGAGTCACACTCAATTGTGATTTAAAATGCGCTATATTGATTGTGATCTGATGATGCATGCCACGAACGAATCCCGTTTGTGCTCGGTATTGTTTTTTTTCGTATGCATGCATATGCAACTGCACCTTTTCTGCCTTATGTTTTTTTGAGGTTATTATTTCTTTAGGCGCGTTGGGCACTTTTAGATAAGAAGAAATTAATGAATTTGGGTTACTTTGAAAACGAAACCGCGTCATCGACACCGAGCGACCGACACCCGATAGGTGGCGCTTTTGTCGTTTTTTTTTTTGAGAAGCTCAACCGATCTCAATGAAACTTTGTTCGTGTGCATCTTTGTATGCATCTAGAAAGATAGGATAATTTTGGACCCGATAGGTGGCGCTGTTGTCGATTTTTTTGAGAAAATCAACCGATCTCAATGAAACTTTGTTTGTGTGCATGGTTGGATGCAGCTAGAAAAATAGGATAGTTTTGGACCCGCTAGGTGGCGCTGTTGTCGATTTTTTTGAGAAACTCAATCGATCTCAATGAAACTTTGTTTGTGTGCATGGTTGGATGCAGCTAGAAAAATAGGATAGTTTTGGACCCGATAGGTGGCGCTGTTGTCGATTTTTTTTGAGAAACTCAACCGATCTCAATGAAACTTTGTTTGTGTGCATGGTTGGATGCAGCTAGAAAAATAGGATAGTTTTGGACCCGATAGGTGGCGCTGTTGTCGATTTTTTTTGAGAAACTCAACCGATCTCAATGAAACTTTGTTTGTGTGCGTGGTTGTGTGCCGCTAGAAAGATAGGATAGTTTTGGACCCGATAGGTGGCGCTGTTGTCGATTTTTTTGAGAAACTCAATCGATCTCAATGAAACTTTGTATGTGTCCATGGTTGGATGCAGGTAGAAAGATAGGTTAGTTTTGGACCCGATAGGTGGCGCTGTTGTCGATTTTTTTTGAGAAACTCAACCGATCTCAATGAAACTTTGTTTGTGTGCATGGTTGGATGCAGCTAGAAAAATAGGATAGTTTTAGACCCGATAGGTGGCGCTGTTGTCGATTTTTTTTTAAAAACTCAACCGATCTCAATGAAACTTTGTTTGTGTGCGTGGTTGTGTGCCGCTAGAAAGATATTGTAGTTTTGGACCCGATAGGTGGCGCTGCTGTCGATTTTTTTGAGAAACTCAATCGATCTCAATGAAACTTTGTATGTGTCCATGGTTGGATGCAGGTAGAAAGATAGGATAGTTTTGGACCCGATAGGTGGCGCTGTTGTCGATTTTTTTGTTCGCTAGGGAAATTTAATAATTTGAATGTAATGTGGTATTCGATTGGGCGCTCTGAGAGCACTTTTTTTTTCTCTCAGAGCAATTTATATGTTCGCTTGGTACAAATAAAGCAATCTTTTTCAAATTTCAGAGCACTTTTGCGAACCAAGATATTTTTTCAGATTTACCAATAACAAGTGCGTTTGAATTTGACAACTGGTAGAGTTTGTTTACATTTTAGTGATTTTTTTCTCCAGCAAAGAAAGGCATTGCATCGAGTGAATCAATTTTTGTAAATTATTTATGTATAAATATTTAATAATCAATCGGGACGGATATTTCTAATGTTTTAATACAAAATTTAACCAGTGAATGGAAATCGCTTAGAAGTGTCGAAGACTGTACATATTCAAATCGCACGAATAGGTATCAACACAAAAAAGAGCAGGTGACGTTTTTATGTGCGACAACTACATAATTAAAAAATCCCTACTATTATAAAACTAAGTCATTCTTTCCTTTGTTTCTTGCTACACGTCACTTACAGCACCGAAGTGGGTTTGTATTATTTTGTTTTAAATTTGAAAAGTGTAACTCTGGCGAAGCAAGGCGAGCACGGGTCAGCTAGTATTAAATAAATTTCCTTAGGGTAAAACGTTGCCAACTAAATACTTGGCGCAAAATTATAGACATCGTGTATTAGGAGAGATTAGTAGATATTAACTAGCACCCCTCTAACTCCAAAGCCCACGGCTAACTTTTTAGTAAATTACTTTGTAACCCGCCTACAACTTCTAGTACCAAACTTAGAGCGGGCGCGACGCAAATTTTTGTCAAACAGACCCCAAAATGTACAGTTTGAGAAACTAATTTTAATAAAATGACAGCAAAAGAGAAAAAAAAAAAGTTTTTGTTTTTGAATTTGTAGCGAGTGGATCTTCCTAATCAAAATTTTAAAAAGGATTTGCTCCGGCTTTATTTTGTTTTTCTTAGAAGCCCAAACATTTAAGCATTTCGAGATCTTAAAAAAATATAAGAATCCTGGGAACATTTCTTTAAAAATTAAAAAAAAAAAAACATAGAAATTCAAATTTTTCAATAGAAATGACAGATGGGAGAGGATTGAGAGTTTATACTAAGGAATAGAATGTACTTTTGGTGGTTTTAAATTTAATACCAGGTTATAACTATAAAATGGATATTTTTTCGACTGTAATTAGTAAAATACTAACACGGACATTGTCGCTTACTGCTTTAAAAAATCATTTGCAGGTTGGGATAGAACAACTTGAAAAGATCAAAGGAAACTGCAAATTTAAGCACGCTTTATTGGAAAAATATAAATTTATATCTTACAGCTTTTGCATGCTTACTTCCTTTGGAAAAAATCACAGCTGTAGGTACTTATTTCCCGGTGGCATTGACTTTGTTGGAAAATATACACCAATATTAAATAATCTTCCGCACATTTTCTTCCCATCCCTATACCTATGTCAAATGTTGTACCTACTATAAAAAATCGTACCGCAAATATATCAAAGGCAAATAAAATAAATTACAAAATTTTGTAAGTTTTTTATTTTGTTACCGAAGAACATATTTTTTTAATTCGATTTTTTGCATTTTAGGAAGTTTATTTAGAAAATTACAATTACCAGGGCTGAATTAAATAACATAAATTTTAACATCCGAATTGACATTATTTGTTAGATTTGAAAGCATTCGTCAGTTGAAATCAGTTGGATGCCAGAAATTTCTTTGACAAAACCCATCGAATTCATCGCATCTGTTTCGCCTACATTTTAATAGATAGAAGACAGATAGAAAGTAGGTTTCATTTTTCTTTTAATGCCCGATGACCGTTTTAGTGGAAACACTCAGGGCGAGAGAGCAATTGTTATCGCCGTTGAATGAAATGAGATAAATCACATTTTTTGTTGGAAACATTGAAATATCGATGGCAGTTCAATTTGCAAAATAGTAAACATTTTTTTCTTTGGTTCAGAGTAATCACTGAAGAAGTGAAGAGCGAAGTCGAGTACGCCGACCAGACCATACTTTTAACCGAGAGTGTCTGGAGTCTAGACTCTAGACCGCATGCTCGGCGAAGAGTATAAAACCGATTTGAGCACGGATTGTCATATGACATACAAATATATACAGAATACTACCTTTGTGAATATTTGTTGAGTTTTCGCTGCACTTTTATGATCAACTTGCTTTTTCTGTCAAAATATGTTGTACTGAGATTTTTACTAAATTCTGAGCAATGAATATGTAAACGCATCATAGAATTTCGGGGACTGATACATTCATTTGTAGATAGAATGATAAAGCAGAAAGTGTGAACCATCTTTACAAATTTAATATTATTGACATAGAATCATAGTATGGAAACTAGTCGGCAATGAAAGGTGACAACAAAAATGTTGACGAAAATCGATAAAAGGGCAATAATTTAAACGTTTTTCGTTATGCTTTTCATGTCGAGAAAAATAATAGAGTAATTATCTACTTGGGAGCAAATAAGTATGTTATCTTTCTATACAACTTTAATATTTTCGTTTTTGATGCATAACACGGAACATAGATGGCGCTTTCTAGATCTAGATACACTTCTTTTATCTAAAATTGTTTTTTCGGTTAAATATTTTAAGCATTCTGTACTGAAAAACAATTTCCGGTGGTTCCCAAATGGACAGAGAAACGTCTGCATAAAATAATTGGTGGAGGACTCCATCAGCTACTACAAAAGTATCAGTATTACCAGCTGTTGCTATTTATCTCCGATTTGTTTATTTTTCTTAATTTTGTGTTGTCTTTCAAAACAATTTAATCAAAATAAGTGTGCCTAAGAAAATTACAAAAAATTCTCATTTTTTATCTTCATATTTGATTTTGGCTATTTTTGGCTCCAAGATTTTTCAAATTGGCTCCATACCTCTTATAAAAGCTGGTAACACGGAGTACAAGTGTCAAATTTTCGCAAGCAATTTAAGGACCATTCACATGAGTGCGAATTGGGAACAAATCAATTTATTGTTTTACCACAGAAGCAATATTACTAATTAGTTAAAAAACTTGTGTCTTAATTGATTTAAATTTCTAGACTTACAATTACAGCAATTTTCCCGCGATTTGAATATTCTTACCGCGAACTGTCACACTTTATTCACAATCCACATGAAACAGTATTGATCCACAAGCCCACGAATGAAAAATTCGATTGAACTTAACCCTCAACAATGAAATTGATTTGCAGGTACCTGCGACTAAAAAAGGTATCATGTGAATGAAATGTCAGAACCTACGAATATTCGCTTGTTCGCAGTTCGCAATTCGCTCTCATGTGAATAGTCCTTTAATGTCTAGGACAATAAATTGTGTGCGAAAAGAAAGCGAAGAATAATTGTACCAAACAATCTACTACAATATCATTTCATCATGGTTAAATTTGGTTTTGTATGGGATTTTCCGTTCCGAAATAGCAGCGTGTTCGGTTTTACAAAATACTTGTTTTGTAAGGTAGTATAGCTATAAGCTAGACTAAGCATTAGAGCTTTTGACGTGAAACGCCCTTCCGTTTGGGACTTTGGAACGTCTTTTTGAGGTGAAAATTTACTGTGCTTACCAAAAGACGTAAGAGCCCCTTACAACATGTATAAAAAGTTAAGCAGAAAGCATTCAGCAACTATTTCCTTAGCTCGATAAAGTAAGTCTGGAAAATTCAATAATGAGAAACAACAAAAGTACCTATGTAGACATCATGTGTTCGTCTACATGCAAATGTATTATCTCATTAATGGTAATGATCCGTTAAAATTTTTAGCCACTTACTTAAACCATTGCCATAACTAACAATAAGCGCATAAGTGCACCCCGAGTAGGTTACCTACAACCGCCAATTATAGATAGATGATGCAAAGTCATCAACTTTATATCAGCTCATTCACAGGTCATAAATCATTACATAAGGTCATTATTTTATAATCCAGTTGCGGTACTATTTAATTTCTTTATTCGTATTAAGCTTTTCCGTATTCGTATTAGTTTTTTCTTGTACTTATAAAAATATACATGCGCATATCTGAAGCTTGTGCAAATGATCACCCAAATTACAAGCGTTAATCATTTCAATTAATTTTGCGGAAACTCTATACCCTACTCTCACTTTTCAGACTCGTAATAGAAGTACTCCGCTGGCTGGGCCATAATCATAACGCTCATGGTGGGTGAACTTAACTTGAGACAGATTTTCGACTATCCATACTAAATTTCACTCGAACTATATTATTATGAATGGTATATCAAAAGATGATTTGCATATGAAAAGAGTATCAAGCGCCAGTGAAAGTAATGATTGTATATATGAGAAACGCGGATGGCTCTTGTAAAAGTGAAAAGGCACTTAATTGGCTGGAAGCCTTCTCGAAAATAAAAACTTTGAACAATAAATGCAAAGTCGCCGCAAAGTAACTTCAAAGGTAATTGACATGGGATGTAAAACAAGTTTTGCGGATCACCACCGGCTTTTTAATGACTCTGTAGTAAGATAGTATCTGAACGTATAAATGGTTTCTTGATTAGCGTCTGTGGTGCTGTAAGATTCAAAGCCTTGGTTCGCTGTTTGATGTTTATACTTAAGTTAGTGTGGCGAGTACCTAATTCAGGGTCAGCATTCTGTGAGTCGGAACGTTCAAACCTTTTCGTGTAGACGAACGATTTACTTCTGCGTATAGAGCAAATCAAACGTTTCAACGTTTTCGTTACAGAATCAGTTTTATATGGTGAACGCGACTTGGCTGATGACCGAAACCAGCGACTAAGAGGTTCCCAATTTGAAAATCTCTTAAAAATGCAAGCTCTACAATCTTTTGAGCAAAACTAGCAAAAATTCCCACCATGTGGCATCCCCTCGTCAGTAAATCCAAATCTAAACCAAAAACTTAATTTAAATTTAATTTATTCCAACTAGCTAACGAGTTGCCAACACCAAATCGATGTCAAAACGAACGTGTTTATGTGCAGTAACTTGTGCCGTCGCATGTCCCTTGTTATTGGTGACTTGTACCTGTTATCATTGCTAAGAAAAATTAAACAAAGAAACCAGTCGGCAACAAACGAAACAAATGACCACTACAACCGGCTTAAATTCATGACCACCACTCAAAAACTTAATAACCAACTCAAGCGGACTTTCGACTTCTTGTCAAAAACATTTCACAGAAACACAATACTAAAAGCATTCGTCTATTAATGAGTATATGACAACCAATAAGTCATGCCTGACCCACGTATAATACACATAGTTCAAGGCGCACTACTGGTTTTCGCTATACTCACTTTCCTAGCCAAGGTCAAGAGTAATTGTTGTACTTTCTAGCCCCTGCCGTTGTTCGACCGAACTCAAAATACATGAATTCTTATAGCAGTTGATCAACTTAAGATTCCATTGATCGTATAACACTTGTTGACCTTGTTGCAGCATTTCACTGTTACCACCTTGCCATAGAACCAACGCGAGTAGTAAACCACTGAAACAAAACAAGTTCTACGGTCCGAGGGAATGCGATATCCGTCCAGTGCGAGCCACAGTCTATCACATAACCAAACCACACCGTCATCGATAACTTCAAAGTGCACTGGTAATATGTCCAAGTGTATGGCAACTTGCATTGTTTGGATGCAACACGCCGGTAAGGTGCAGCGGTCACGGTGGATAGCTTTTGATCTTCTTTAGAAATGGTTCGGTTTGACGTCTGCACCCCAGGCGTGCAGAGTGGAAGTGCAAGAAAACTGGCGACAATGGATTCCATGTAACGAATGGCGAATTCGATATATGAATGCGGTTGCAACTGCATGGAATACTATACAATCTGATGACGATTAGCATACACTTTATGGTGTGAGGGAAGGAGTGTCGGAGAGAACAATAATTAATGGATCTGGAGCAGGTGTCAGTGTCAGTAACATTTTTGAGCATATTGTAGCAGATTTATGTCGCATTGAAATGTAACAAGCAAACATTTCCATAACGAGCAGACAGACTTTTGGAGATCACTTCAATTTGAGTGAAGCAAATGTAAACGTTTGAAATGCATAATTGTTTTGTCTTGTCACATGTCATTGCGAATTACAACAAAGTAGTCGAAACTGATGTCGTTTTCGATTAGTTTCACTCGGGGATCCACTCATTCTGTAATCCAATGGAACAAGAAAACTGATTGAATCCACAAATAATCTACGGCGGCTGTCAGCGGAGTTATAGGTACAGAATACAAAAATTACACTTGTGTCAGTGTTTCTCGAGTGGATTCTGACTTCAAATCGTGAAGCGAAATGTGCCAAATGAAACGGTTTCATAAGTGTGTTTTTCGATTCCGGGCTCTCCCGGACGCTTTTTTTGCCCAATGGAAAACGACATAAAAATACAGCGCCGCCAATTTTAATAATGTCCACCGAACTTCGCTTCTGCGACGAATTTGAGGTTAATAGCCTTTTCAGATCGAGCGAAAAACTTTTACGAAAACCGAAGTTTTCCCATTTCATTTTCACTAAAACACCACGAAAACGACTTGCAATCGTTGGGTTGTTGAAACAAACACACCTTTTGCAATATTCAGCAAATTCAGCAGAATGGCTGACCCAACAAATGTCACAACTCACAACTAAAGATCATTTTCCACAATTAATTGATGAGCTAATATTATTTGGAAATGCACTAAATTCATTTTGTTTGTTAATTAATGCGATAGAAATTTGTAACCACAAAAGTTTGCACCGAAGTTTAACGACTAGTGTCGTGGTCGGTGGTCGGTGTGAATACATCGACAAGTTTTCAAGGAAAACACGGTTTTCGCGTTGGTGTGAAAAGACAATAATACTTTTTCCTATTCCATTTTCCTATAACATAAAGTTTTAGTTCATAAACGTTGTTGTTTTCCAACAATTCCCTTTTGAATGTCAAATTTATTATACTAATCTCTATCATGAAGTCTAAACAAATAAATGACAACAAGCGAAATGTCAGCAAAACTAAGCAATTTAGACAAATTGGTCGGCTTCCCCTCCATAAACGTCAACTGCAAAAACTATACACGTGAACACTCTGGGCCAATAAAAACTGAGACGCATCTAGTCAGACAGCTGTCAGACTTACTAAACTACGAATCCGAACGTCCCCATTAAATGGGGTCAGTTCAGGGCACAACTAGGCAGCCCTAGAAGTCGTGTCAAGCACAGGATTTGAGTACCAGGGCGAGTTGAGTGCTATATCGAACACATTAGGGTCCACGTCAAACAAGCCTACTGAAATGTATTATTAGTCAGGTTGACAAATTAGGCTCAAACGAGTTCTTTGGAACGTTGTACTATTTCCCATCTTAAGCCGGCTACGAAAGGGCTATTCCTAAATATTTCGAGGGTGCTTCGTGCTTTTACTCAATTCTAGGCATATATAATGTTATGAACACTAAAATTTCCCTTGATCTTGAACTTAAGAGCGTCAAAAATTCTTAACTAAATCGCTTTAAGTACAGTAGAACTTATTCCTTTTGCAGGTGATTCAAACCAATGCCACGACACATACAAATGGACACGTTCCACAGAAAGCCTTCCACAACACACGATGCACACGCCACCACAAGCCGCACCAACATCACAGTCACGGTCGTAAGACAGAATCCGTCCTTTCCACAGACTCAGACATCCGATTTACGAGGCGAAAAATCGGCGATAGTCAGAAATGCGGCTGCGTAGTCATCACGGGATTTCTAGTCGCCCTGCTTGTAGCCGGAGCGTTTGTATACATTGGCTGTAAGTACAACTAGTCGATTATCCAAAGACCATATTTATAGAAGTTTCTTCTTAGATACCTACTTCAGACCTGATCCCCTGCCAGACAGAACGTTCCGAGGCAGATTCAGGGTGGTGAATGACAAATGGTCCATGGATCTAGCAGATCAGACGTCGATACGGTTCCAACACAAGTCAAGGGACTACAAGGAGAGGATAAATTTGTTGTTGCGGAGGTCGGACTTGCGGGATTCGTTTGAGGGGACTGAAATCCTAGCACTTGATGGGTAAGATCAGTAAAAGACGGTTTTTTTTTGGCATTTCATCAAGCTTTTGGTTTGTTTAGGACGGACGACACAAATGACATCCTCGTTCACTTCAACGTCATCTTTGACCCCTACATTGGACTGGTTTCAACTGCGGACCTACTAGCCATCTTTGCCGAGGAGATTACTGCTCAGGACCGCAGGTATTTCGCCAACATGACTGTCGATCCGGAAAGTTTGACCATCAAAGAGGTAACCGGGATGATTGAGGAGCCGATAATGTCATCGTCACCGCTGGGTAAGGAGGATGAAATACCCTCCTCGACGACAACAAAGCCACGCCCACCACGACGCTGTGAGCCGCTCAAGTTGAACTATTGCCGATCGATTGGGTACAACTACACCACCTATCCCAATCTGCTGGGACACTCGTCCTACGAGGAGGTGGAGGCAGATGTGATTGCTTTCCGAGAAATGGTCGACGCCGAATGTTTTCGAGAGGCCTTCGACTTTGTGTGCCGTCTCTTGCAACCGCCCTGCCAGACACATGGATTGGCGGAACCCTCACCTGGAGTAATGTGTCGCGAATACTGTCAAATGTTTATGAAGGGCTGTGGCAATCGACTGCTGCATAGATTCAAACAGTTCTTCGATTGTGAGGTCTTCCCAGAGTCCACTGGAATGCAGTCTTGTCACAATAAGCCCCACTGCTCGGAGGACCTTCAAAGTAATGCGCAGAGTCCTAGGCTATGCGATGGAATTGGAGATTGCCCGGATCTGTCAGATGAGCGATCTTGTTCATTTTGTCCACCGAATTCGTTGTATTGTGGGCGTGGCAGGGCGTGCATATCGAAGAAGGCTAGATGCGATGGAAAAGCCGATTGTCCGGATGGTTCCGATGAGAAGGACTGTTGTAAGTGGAGAGAATTGGATGAAGGAGAAGACTGAAATTTTACTTTTTATGTTTTGACCTTCCCTAGTGTCTATAGCACCTCTGGCGGCGGAATTGATAAAACCGGAACCCCTAGTTCCGTTCCAACCAAGATTCCATTCGGAAGGTTTCGCAGTTTTTTCAGAGAAGGGAACCGTTGGAAAACTGTGCGCCGAAGGCTTGGATGGTAGCGAAAAGGATATCGTGCGACAGACTGTGGCAGAGTCCTTGTGCAAGTCGCTTGGCTATGAGTAAGTTGATGGAGTTTATTTAAGGTGGTAGCGACTGTTGCTTCACAGTTTAACAGACTGCCAAAAAGTGATCTGATTCCCATACCAACATCAATATAAACCTAAGCGAACAGTACTAAGTTGTTGACAAATTTTAAGAGTTTTGGTCAAAATGAAGTAGCTGCTTGGTAAGTAAGGCTGCAGCCACCGAACTATCGCCCTTGGATATCTCTTGACAACGCTTCATCCTTTCATTTACTGCCATATTGACGTATTCTTTCCTTTTCCTAGATCTGTTCGACTTTATGACATTAGAAACGACACTGAGCGCCTAAAGGACTACGTTCGCGTTCTCGATCCGCATGCGCCAGAGATCTCTTTTATCCGGACCACCTGCCAGAGCAAAAGAGTCTTATATGTGAGCTGCGGCGAATTGCAGTGTGGCGTTCAGTCGGTCCTATCACCGAAACACACATCTCTACCGAAAATGTCATCACCTGGCGATTGGCCATGGCTTGTGGCCCTATACAGGGAGGACAGTCACGTTTGTGATGGCACTTTGGTAAGCTTTATAACGCCTTTAGACACAATACGAGTAAGGCTTACTATCTTTATCTTTAGGTCTCCCAGGATTGGGTGCTCACAACTGAGTCCTGTTTTCAAGGACAACCACGTGCCACTTGGATGGCAATATTCGGCTCTGTTCGACTTGCCTCAAACTCGCCATGGACGCAACGTCGACGTGTAATCGGTTTGATTAAGAGTCCCGTCGAGGGGTCAACAGCCGCTTTGATTCGCCTCGAGACTTCAGTAGTCTTTTCCGACTTTGTTCGACCAATTTGCCTGCCCGACGAGTTGGATCGAAAACTCAGACCAGAGTACCAACGCCGAACATTAAATCCCCAGGCGGAGAAGCTAGAGAGCGATAGGCACAACCTACGTGACACGGCAGCCAGAGCGCAGTCTGTAACGCAAGAGACTCAACAGTTCTTCGTGGCACCTTCGCTGGAGAAGCCTGTGCTAAGCACAGATGCCTCAGATATTGATAGTGTGGAAGCGGCTGCATCACGAATGCCTCGGGCGGAAGCCCTTACCCAATTTGAAACGTATCCATTGCCAGAGAGCGTGCCGCAAATGCAGTACTATGCAGAAAAAGCTCGCTCTCTGCGTCCACAACAGTTACCAGTGAACTATGTGACAACGACGCGGTCCGCGGAACAGACGACGACGTGGACGAATTGTAACACCTTGGGTTGGTCGCGACAGCGGGATCATCTGCAGAGGGTGCAACTGAAGATCGGTGATATGGCGGCATGCGAGAATGTCTCCATTGCGACGGTGAACAGCATGTGCACGGAAGCCACATTCCAGAAACATGATTGCACGGTAAGTGGGACGTTTTCAGTTTATGTGTGGTTATCGGTGGCGCTTGTTTGCGAAAAAGAGTTGGGAAATGAATTTCAATGAAAGTGTTTGGTTAGAGAAGACTTCTCAGTTGAACTGAAGACATTGGAAACTGTATTTCAATGGAAGAATCGCTTGCGATTCGCCAAAACAATCGAAAAAGACTTCTCAGCTGAACTGAAGACATTGGAAACTGTATTTAAATGGAAGAATCGCTTGCGATTCGCCAAAACAATCGCAAAAGAACAAAATACGAACATTTGGAGGAAGTTTATTCGAATGGTTAGATAGAATTACTCCTCGGTCACACTTGCCACTTTCTACTTACGACTTAAATGTTATACAAAGCTTGCCGTTGCCATCCATTCATCTATTGACGAGGTGGAAGTAACGAGGGGGAAGTAATCAATATTTTTGAGTGGTCCTTGAATACAGATTTGCTACTTGTGATTGCATGTGAATTCCTTTGAATACACTGTGATTCACCATGAATACGCACAGAAAAGTACCTTGAATACACCTGATTACTTCCCCCTCGGGAAGTAATCATCTCCTTAAAAAAAACCCTTGAATAAAGAACTCACATGAACTCAACAAATTTTAGCGAATTCAACTGAATACTGAATTCATTATGAATTCACCCAAATAAAAAGTGAATACGCTGTGAATTGATGTTTTTTGAAATGAATTATTTTAAATACAACGAAATACTTCTCAATTAATTTAATTCACTTGCATTCTCATCGGAATTCACAAATGAGTAAAAAGGAAAACAATAGACAATTTAACGAATATTACATAGTTTGTTTTATATTTTCCATTAAAAATTGAGTCTTAAGGTCACATTACATAAACGATCGTATGTGATTAATATGACTTGTATTGAAGAACTATGCAAAAGATTGTTTATCGATACGTGTTTTTGGCAAATCAAACAAACGACAGTAGCGGTATTAAAGTAAAACTTTATTTTTTTAGCTGCAGCATTAGCAGTGAGCTCGGTAAATTTGTTTATAGATATGGCAGAGAAGTTTAAAGTATTTTGCTGTTTTCACTACACATACTAGGACGTTTTCACTACACATACTAGGACTGGCACTTGAAATTAATTTTTTGTGTCACGGGCAAAACTGAAATCTACGAGAAAGGTTTTGTAGAAATAAAGAACGAATCAAAAAACAGTTTACATTTCAGTTTGATTGGCAAATGATCTCAAGCAAATGTAGGTAGTCGTCTGCGGAAATAATTTTGTTTAAATATTGTGCGGGCAGATTTCTTGATTTCCACAATAGCCTCTGGTGTTATTTGTCAAGTTGTAGAAAAATGTTCAAACCCGTTGATTTTTAGAATAATTATTTTTTTTCCTGGAACAACTCCAACTTTTCTTTTTAAATATTTTCTAAAAACTTTCCGTTTGCATCACCATTTTTAAAATCAAGAAAATATTATCTACGGAAAGCGATTGTTGTGTAAGGATATTTGAGAATAATAAATTAACGTCAAACTATAACGGCAGGTAGGTAGTAGGTACTGCAAAACAAGCACGGAATGTATTTATTTCACACGTTTGACAGAGAATGCCAAGTTCTGTTTCTTTTTAATTCCCGAATTCGATATAAGTATGACTTTAAGAAATCGGAGTATAAGTGTTCTGAATTGAGTGATTCCAAGACAAACTCATGTTTTTAACGCGAATTCAATTGAATTCATTCTGAATGCCTGTGTTTCATTGAATTCCTGTACATTTTATTTGAATTCAAATGAATTGACTGATGTGTATTGTGTATTAATATTAAAAGTTCATTGAATGCACTGATTTTTTCCGGCTCGTCTATATATTCTAGAAGAATGCAATTGCCCATTAACAGTTGGTTCTTTGACAACTGACAAGTAAGTCTTTTGATGCTATTAAACTTGTCCTTACACAATCAATCCATTCTGCGTAAAACCTATAAAAACTTCTTTAACTCTCAGCGAAGTCATCAAAGCTGAAGGCCCATAGTCGAAGACAGTAGCAAACGATGGTTCGCCATTAATTTCACTTGTCATCCACTTTACATCAGTAGGTAGTTAATCTCGAAATTGTAAGTCCCAACAAGTCAACTCTATATACTACAAAGGGCCTACCTTCTTCTTCATTCGGTGAAAGTAGGGGACGTACCTTGTTCAAGGAGGTGGTCATTTAGTCAGTGGTCATCACCAGTTTGACATCATTCAGTGCCTTCCCTATTTCTTCAGCAAATAAATAATAACTTTTAAAAATACAAAAATTCTTTATTATAAAACACACAAGTACAAATCTCTCATTTTACTTATTTTAAAAAGGAACCTTATTTCAAGTACTAAAATAAATACTTATCATCTATTTTTGACACAGTTTTCATTTCATTATTTACAAAATCACTTACGGACACTTCTGTCATGTTAATAATTGACCTGAAACTGTCCCTTTTCTTCCAATCAAACATGGAAAACATAGAAAGAGCACTTCTATATCTGAAGAAGTTGCAATTCTTTTCTTCAATCGGAAAAGCCATGAACTTAATAAGAATGAGTGTTCAAAGTAACACTTTCACATAATCATGAAACTCTTCCCTAAATGCGAATTAATTTTTTTGAAGACGTCTTTTTTACGGCTACAGCTTTTGACTTCTCAGGATCAGTTCTTGTTCTCTTCGGTTGTGGTGCTTCTGATTGTGATTCTTCGGATAAATGATTTTGCGGCCAAGATCCGATAAAACAATTTTGTCTTGTAACAGCACCAGGTTCGTGGTCATGTCCATCCTGTCTTTGACGTTTGTTAGTTAGCCTGTCGAATGGTTGCCGATCTACCCGCGAGTTCCCCAAGAAGTGAACATAGTTCACTCCTATAAAGAAAATTATTTCCGGATTTGGGAATAGCAGGATAAAGTACTCAAAGGTGTCCTTCTCAAACATGTAGGTCGTTTCATTGGAGATCTGAATAAAGTCCTTAAAGTCTTCCGGAATGTCAAAGCGTTCAACGGCTGAAAGAATAAAAAGAACACTTTAGTTAAATAATTGTTTAAATAAACACAAGAAATAATGATTCTTACCAATATCAATGATATCCTCGTACTTGGCGTTTGCTGGATACGATATGTACTCCAATTGTCCGCTGTAGAACATCTTTATCACTTTGGTTTGTTGTTGAGCCATTTTTACGATCGTAAATAATAACACAGACACTTTTTCCAAATTAAGACGATATTTTACTTCCTGCGCTCAGTTGTTCACTGCTTAACGAATCGATCACGAATGTATCTAGAAAGAGGAAGACCGGTTGGTTTTATACTCAGGAAAGAAGGAAACAATTTGCGCTCAAAAGGAACTCATTAATATCCTTGCAAAGGTAGAGTATTTTGTAAACAACAACAGATCTAATTTGGTGGTGACTTTTTTTTTAATTATTTTATTACCGACGTCACCAAACACCAATTGAGTGTTATTTATTTGTATCCCTTTCTTCTATGCGCACATGCAGGTAAAAATCGTTATTCACCCGACTGTAGAGAACAGAGCACGCCAAAAACGTCACGACGTCTGTACTCAATTTTTAATTTACTTGAGCTGTTGTGTTTGTATCTATATCTAGCGCGGAAGAACTGAACAAACTGAATGATGAAAACAACTCAAAACGAAAAACTGCAACAGCAGATTGGAATTCGAGGAGGGTTACAATTTTCATGTTCTATCATGTTGATTGTACGGACGACCGTTTGGTTGCTAGTGTTTTAAACATGGGAAATGGGATACAAACATATGAAATTCTGGCGTGCGCCACATCACATCGCTTGCATCAGCTGTGTGCAGGCGATAGTTGGGAGGGAGCTCAATTATGAATCTGATTCTAAATGAGTCACGCGACATTTTGGTTATACAATTTTTATGTTTTGAATGAATTTAGAAGCGTAAACAAAATACCTAACTAATTCAAAACAAGTAGGGGTAAGGGATTTATGGCTGTTATGATAATTTCATTGACTGCCTGGCTTGTAATGTATGAGGCAAATTTAAGCGGGTTCGGCGAGATTTTTATTTTTTTATTAGGTATAATTTCTTCATGACTAAGAGTAGGTATACATGCTATTAGTTTGTTATTTGTTTTGATTGAAGCTGTAATTGTACTAAGTTATTAAAAGAAAAACAACAAACACTGCATTTGAGGCGCTTTAACCCTTACACTGTGTCACATAAGGTGTGGATACCTACCAGATGCAATGCTTTCGCGGAATTGTCTTACCTACCTACCTTTCGACCGTAGCCTTTAAGCTGCGGTTAGATGATGACTCGAATATAGGTTCCCTATAGCTGGGCCCCAATCAATCACTAAACCTATTTGACAGACGGAAGGGAAACTAACTTCAAATTTATAGTAGCTATCGCGTAGGTTCTAGAGGTAGGTATTACCTTGGCCGATATTTATAGAAAGTAAACCTCATTACCTACCTATTCCTCAAAATGCGACATATGACGTAAGGCCGATGAACAATGGAAATCACCTGTGGGTAGTTGTTTGTTACACTTACTCGGGACATACCTATTTCCAGGTGACGACGACTTACAATTTAAGTAATTTCGCTCCTAGTTATTAACGTTAAATACCTATGTCCATTCCGCGGTACTAATAATCATTTTTAGTGTACAGGCTAACTTTTTCGAGATTACAATGGCGAAAATTTCCATACAAAATTGCATATTGTGACCTAGGAAATATTTAGTGTGAAGGTTAAAAATGATTATTGGTGAAATTGAAATATTGATTAAGAAACAATAATCAGTAAACATCGCTCAATTTTGTATGTTTCAATTCGAGTTTGAAATGTGAAACAACCTTGTCAATATCATATATTTTATACATTTCTAAACTCGAATGCGATGAAACTAATTAACTTTCACTCTTTTTCACTTTGCAGCAAGAAGAATTCTCTGGTGCTCCAGTGCAATGTACGATACCAGGAACAAGCCAATGGGCTTTGGTTGGCATTTCCTCATGGCGGATAGCTTGTGGTCCAACCGGAGTAGAGCGACCAAGAATGTACGACAAGATCACATCGAACTCGGCCTGGATCAGAGAAACAATAAACTCTGGATAGTTTTTAGAAACCAAGTCCAGCCCTGTATATTACCAAGCTAAGAAGTACTTAAATTAGTTTGCTAGCATTTTGTTTTTTTAAATGATTGAGTGTGCGTGTGTGAAAAATCTAGATTTTAATTAACTGATATATAGAAATACTCTAAACTGATTGAGAGTTACTTTTTACTGTAATTAAATTATTAAAAAAAATTTAAAACTGATATATGAATATTTTTTTTTTGAATGAATGTGCTGCCATTAAAGTGTAATCATTTATAGTTAAGTGAACAGAAACAATGAAAAGGGAAAGCCGTCAATTTATTATTTATGCATTCAATGTGAAGTTACTTTTAGTATTAAATTGTTTATACTGTTAAATTATTTTAAGTCGTACTTTTTTTTTGTTGTTTTCTTTTAAACACAAAACTTTATAAATGTAATATATATTTTTTAAAAATAAATACAAATAATATATTAATTTGTGGTAATATTTTTCTTAAAATAAGTAGTGGGTGGACGTGCTGTTCACAGATAAGGGTTGATCCGAAGAAGGCTCCCTAGATCGTATGTAGAGACTTTAGTCTTTAGTTGAAATTGCATTGCGAAGATTACAGATATAGCTACCTACAATTTATTGAGGTAGTGGTTTCCCTATTATTTAGAGCTTAAGACATTAGAAGTGTTTTGCTTTGTAACTTTCAATTACTGTTCTTAAAAACATAATTTATACTTGACACGATTTTTTTCAAACCTTTCACTTGTCAGAAATTGGTGAAATGTTACAAATCTTGAAATTTGAAATTTAACTTAACTTATCAATTCACATGTTTATTTCCAACAGACAGCTAATACAAGTTCGATTATTTTTTTTTTACCAGTTGGATAAAAAAGAATAACAGATTTCTCATTTTTAGAACTCTATCTGACACAAGCCTTATGTCTATTTATTATAATTGGGTAAATATTTTATGGCACATAAATAATTATTTCCGTCTGTTTAGGGGTGTTTTAACGACTTCTAAGTCCGTTTGCTGATACTACTTATAGCGATTTATGTTCTACTTAAATACCTTATGGGCTACTTTTTCCTTGTCATAAACTGTCACATAAGATTTCAAGTGGAACTTAAATCGCTATGAGTAGTATCAGAAAACGTGTCTAAGAGAATTATTGAAACTGCAACGCAAATATTCCTAAGGCAATATTATTGTCTTCATGAGCATTTTGGAAATTTGGATATCACAGTTCAGCGCTAATATACAATTGTACAACATTTCCTGAGTTTATATCCGCTAGAGACAGAATAAGCTAACTGCCCAAAATAAATATACATTGCCAGCCATGTTGTCTCCACCTAAATCAATAAAACCAAAAAAAAAATGCAATACAACTCTCATTCTGTTAAAGTGCACACTTAAATGTGACTCGCAATAGTTATTTATTATGCTTTTGCAGCACTACTTCGTTACCTAAGTGCTGAACTGCCAATTTTGTAGACAATAAAATATTTCCCTAATGATCGCCATTGTGAAATGCGCATTCGAATGAAACATCCTCTCTATTCCCGTAGCCGTCATTCGACTAATTTGTCGATTCGTGACAAATATTGGTTACCAGCTCAATTTGTTTATGACCCATTGCGGTGACCCACTTTTTAGGTTATTGCATTTCTTCTGTCCAGAAATTAAAACAGAATTGCAGACTTATTTTCCCGAATTGTGTAATAACCCATTGCGCCAGCATTTGACTACTGCAGTTCTTGCAAATTCGTTGAAAATAATCTGTCAAATTTAGCACGGTCATGCCAACAAATAATCTACGGCAACTGTCAGCTGACTTGTATAAAATACACAAACTACACTTGTGTGAGTGGTTCTTTAGTGGATTCAGACCTCAAATCGAGAAGCGAAATTCTCTCCTCAGAATCACCAGATGAGTATTTTTTGTGCAAATGGAATGGAACGTTTTCAGAAGTGATTTTTTCGATTCCGCCCTCTCCCGGAAGCTTCTTTTTGCCCAATGGAAAACGACATTTTGACAACGAGAACTATTTCAATTGGATATGCTTGTATCCGATCTTATCTTAACGTAAATGTTTGATAAATTGCTGCATTCGAAAAAGTTAGGTTGAAAATCGTAGCCCATGTTCATGTTCCATCGATCGTCCAAATTTTGCCAACTGGATGTGTGTGCTTTTTGACAGCACCATCCGCTCCAACACCCCTTTCACGCATACACTTTTCCAACCCGAACGTGTTTCTCGCTGAATGTTGGACAGCTATTTTACATAAGAGTTAACGAAAGTATGTCTAAGTCTTGAAACAAATGCAGATTTGCAGAAAATCGATCTAAATCGAAGTCGAGAACGAGATTCAGTTGTAAGACACCAAAAAAATGATTTACCTAAGGAAAATTGATATTGTCGGTCAATTTCTCACGTTACTGTAAAATTTGTTATTTGGAAGTGCGTGACAATTTAATTAATTTTATTAAATTGTGGTAAAATGTAAATAAACTCCTTATGTTTGTGGTCCAAATTGTTCATATACAATTTTTCCCGAAAATTCATTCATACCTTTAGTTCAAAACTGTACAGAAACAGAAGCTCTATGAGGTATGAGGTTTCTGAATTTCAAAATAACGGCATATATGTAAGTACAGTGCGCACTACTTCAATTGAATGGAAGAAAAAGCAATATTTTCCGAGTGGACTTTTCAAAGCCCCCATCCACTGATTCAACTTAAAAAAATAGAAAAAAAAAAAACTCTTTCTTGTTGGATGGAATACATTGTTATTAATAATAATAAAATATCACCTAACATCAAAAATGTAATAGTAGCAGAAAACATACGTTAAAAAACCAAGGAGCTTTCAAGAAAATAAATATTTTTAATTTTCAAAGTAAAACTTAAAGTTTCTCACTTACGAAACAAAATTAGTTCAATATTTTATAAAAAAAAAACACAAAATCAGTAGGTATACATAAATAAATAAAAGAAATTTTTAAATACGAATGAATTTTTCTGACGTTGTCCTTTTCACGGCAGCTAAAGCTCTGATCGCAATAAAATCATTTCTTTGTCTCTTGGCCTTTGGTTCCTCTGATGAAGAGTTATTTCCAGGAAACGATCCAATAAAACAGTTCTGTCTAGTCACTGGAGCAGCTTCGACTTCGACTTCGACTTCATCGCTTCTTTGACGTTTGCTATTTAGCTTAGAAAACGGCTTCCGGGTTTCTCTTTCCATTCGTAAACTATCCAAGAGACTACTATAGTCCACGCGAACGTTGAAGACAATTTCTGGATTTGGAAAGAGCACAATATATGATTCAAAGGACTCCTTATCGAATATGTTTCTCGATTCATTGGAGATTTGAATAAAGTCCTTAAAATCGGTGGGGATCGCAAAACGTTCAATGGCTGTGGGAGAGTGTGTTACAGATTTGATTGAACTCGCGTATTCTAAAATTACGTAAACTCACCAATTTCAACAACGTTTTCATAATTAGAGTCCTCCGGGCAGGGGATGTACTCCATGATTCCACTGTACATCATCTTAAGTACTTTGGTGTGTTGTTGCGTCATCTTTCGATTTAAAATAAAAATTGTTGTTCACTTCCGTTCAGATGATCACTGTTCAGCGTGTTCTTTATCTACGAATGTATTTAGGCCCATTTTATTCACTCGAAGTTGAACATAACTTGGGGATTTTTCTATGGAAAACTGCCCGAGTTGTGTTCAACTTCGAGTGAATAAAATGGGCCTTAGGACACTGAAAAGGGGTTGTTTTTATAATCGGAAATATCAAAAGCATTATAAAACATCCCAGGTAGTAAACACAAGAAACCGGTTGCGCTTATAACTATTTTGTAGATAGAAATATGTTTTCTTTCTGTTGCTATTATTACCTCACTGTTTTATGCTTTTTTATTATTACGTTTATGATCCTGTCTTAATCAAAAATCAAAAACACGTCACTTGTGTACCTTTAGAAAAGTTATTTATTAATGAGTAGACACACGGTTCCGTCCAGATTCCAGACGCCGCGCCAATGCTATTCTAGAGTGCTTATGTTAATTAAAGTGAATGCGAATGTGAAACGAAGCGAATCGAAATGAATGGACGAGACGAGAGAATTGAGTGTCTCACTTGACTATAATGTTCTTGTTCATGTTCATACTTGTCGATTAGTGCGGCGTGCGATTCAAGCAACTCGATCAGCTGTTTATGAGAAAAGCCGAAGAAAACGACAAGCGGCACTTTTAAACATCATCATTTTCAATCAGCTGTGCTCTGCTGTCATGTGGGTAGGTAGGTTAAGTAGATAACCAAATGAGTCATAAGTGCCTGGGAGTAAACTACCTTTGAATAATAAATCCAAATAGCTAGGTTTGTTTATTATCGCGAAGGTAATTGACCTTAAAAAAAAAAAACTAAACATTGCATTCATTTGTAGTCCGAGAGTATGACGTCTGTCTGGCGGTCGCAAGATCATTTTTACGGAGATTAATTTATTTACACGGTAAGCTACCTTAGGCATTTGAATGCAGTACACAACACTTTTCCAGTAATTATAAGCATGCTTTTAGATTCTATTGTTGGATCAAATAATTATCCTCGCTCAGTTTTTGACGTTTTGTGAGTAAACTGTCAAAATATTATTCTCTTCCATGAACTAGGTACCGAATAATTAACCTTGTTGGCTAGAGAATCTCTGATTGATAAGCATCTCTTCACAACATTCACTTCTATGTCAAAAAAGCCACAGACAATCATTTAGCGAAATCGACATACAGCTTAACTGGCAAAAATATTCTCAGGTAATTATCCGTGGATGTATAGTTGTTATATATCTATAACGTAGTCGACTTAATTTCAACGCAATCGATAAAAATCGATGCAGACAATAGGTTTGTTCCTTTACTTTTGTGGTAGGAATGGAAAAGACTGTCAAAATCGCAGTGGTGTTGATAGATTCTCTCACAGAGAGAGACACTTTCGAAAAAGGTAGGGAACGCTTTTGTAGTTATCTATGAAAAATGGCAGATACACAATTCAAAAATTCAAAAAAAGTGGTACGAAAAGTCGTCAAAATATTTGATAAGCTCGAATAATTTGCTAATTTACAATGAAATTAGCTACGAAAGTGATTCGGAAATAATCGAACTGCTTTTTGACGAGTCCGGGTATGTGAAAGAGTTTGCACTGATTAAAATACAAGCATTTAAGAAGTGGAAAGAGCGACGCTGCAGTAAAAGTGACATGGAACAGATTGTCTCTTACAGCATGGAAGAATTTCATTGCCACTATCGAAATTGAAAATAATCATTCAATATTATTTTGCCGCCTTCTGGATACCATTTTAATACGTAAGGTAAGGTGACTGACAGCTTTACCACTTCTTACCTACACAGAAATTTGTTGAGTAAAAATTCGTAAGATTGTCAGTGGAGGGGTAATATCTTGCTCTCTCGATGACGCTCTCTTTTACGAATTTTTCGATTTAGGGAACGGCAATGAGTAAAAATTCGTAAGAATTAAAAGTAAAGGAACAGACCAAATATGTATTTGCTGAATTTTCCCCGATTTGGTATAGGAAAGTTGGCAATGACAAATGGACACTGGACAGCCTTTTGGAATGTAGATCGTAGAAAGTAGTAGCAGGAAGCGTTTAATTTAAAACTACACATGTAGATTGCATATAACAGTTGGTAGTCACTAATAACTTCTTCAATACCTACCTACGTGTCCTTAATGAAAAAAGTGGGTACTGAAAGAGGCATGTGATCACGTTATCGTAGGATAAGTTCGTAGGTCTACGAAGTACGAGTGCATCTACTTGGTCAAGTATTTATTTTGCTTTTACAAAACATGCTTTTATTCAGGAATAGGAAACGCACAAAATAAATATGTAGGTATAACAGGACAGGAATAGCGAAGCCAGGACACAAGAATAAGTTATTGATATAAAAACTGAGTAGATCGTATGACTCCACTACCGCAGTTGTCGTAAAAATGGTCGGGTGTCAACGATTTAAGCTGCAACATGCAAAATTGTCCAACTATCTCCCTCCGATTTGTCCTTCCTATACTGCACCCTGTCGGCAATGCAGTTAGTCAACTCCGATTTATAAAAGTCCCAGATGGTAGGTATAATTTTGAATGCGGTACTGTCGAGAAAGGAATATTTTCCACAGTTAACTATCAGCATTAGAGCATACATCAATCACTTACAAAGTTTTCGTTTGGAGTAATGCATTTTCACCATTTTCATATGCCCTGAGCAGTGTGTCGTGCGTTTCCTTTAACTGCTCATGATCTACAGGTTTTCCACATTCACTGATATGGCTGCGAATTCTGGCAAAAACCGGCTCCTCAGCCCATAAATCAGAGATTTGACTTGTGGACAGTTGTACGGCTTCTCCGAATAGTCGAATCTGATTGTGTATATGACATCAATGAGTTGTTAACTCTGACTTAACTTAACATATTAAGACTCACCTGCCATGACGATTCAACTCCTTTATTGTCAAGGATTCCCAAAAAGAACGTTACTGAAACCTTTGGATTCTCCATTATATTCAAATACTTGCGAGTATTTTTCTCTGTTACCAAAGTTACATGATTATCGGTTAAGCCACGATAGATAACAGTTCGACCCAGGGCGCCAAATTCACTAAGGAAATTTATTTCCCCAAAATTACAGGTTTTACAAATTTAAATTATATTACTTACCTGTCAAAAGTTGCGATATTCATTGTTAGAAATTTTTGATCAGGATTTCGAGATTTTTGCAGCTCCAAGAGATCTCTAAACAATTTAACAGGATCTTCTGGTGCATCCTCGATGTATGCGATTTTCGATGCTGGCTTTGAAAAAAAATTCAAATGTAAGGGTAGGTATACCTATATATAAATATATTCGCTCACCTCCATGTTGGTGCACAACTCAACTGAGATTGAGACCAGTAACAGTGCTAATAGAAATAAATGCATAACTTAATTAAAGATATATGTTGTCGCTTGGAAATAAAGATAGCTACTGTATTTCAATGTGAAATAACAATCAGCTCAACCGTATTCAAATAACGATAACTGTCACAATCAGCCACATGCGGTTTTATCTGCATTGTTTTATTTATTTTGAGAGCTCTTGTGGTTATTTAACATTTAAACAAGTTATCGATGTTTATGTATGTGAACTATCGCACTATTTGTAGGGGAAAAGGCATTTAAATATGGCCATATTTATAAGACGGATAACCAGTTTGTTAAAGTACCAGAAATGACTGTTCGATTTTGCACTTGGAGCAACAATATTGGCAACTACAAAACACGTTTTTGGAGCACTATACATATTTTAACAGCCTTATAATAACATTCATATAAATAGATGCTACAACACCAGATGAGGAAAAGCGTTATTGGAGCATTGTAAACGGTGCTTAAGCAAACTGTTGTCGTAGTACCTTCTACTTCAGATAATAAATATAAGAAAGAATTGGGTAGCCCAGCGTCTGCAAAATTTCACCAAACATTATAATCATAATCATACTCATGAATATTTTTCCATCAAAAGCAATGTTTATTGTGATGTCAAATTTTGACCTATAAATTGCCATTAATAAGTTGTCGACATGATCAGTCCTAGTTCGTAGTAGTCATTTTATGTGGTATTCGATTGGGCTTCTTCAGATTTGTTCTCAGATTTCAGATTTCGTGCGCCTAATCGAACAGAAAAACGTCACTTGCTCTTTTTTGTGTTGATATTCGTGGGTTTTGAATATGTTGTGTAGTCTTCGACACTTTTCTAAGCGATATCCATTCACTGGCTAAATTTTGCATTAAAACATTAGAAATATCTGACCCGATTGATTTCTAAATATTTGTACATAAATAATTTACGAAAATAGATTCACCCGATGCAATTACTTGCTTTGCGGTAGAACAAATTAACGAAAACGTAAACAAGGTCTATACCAGTTGTCAAACTCAAACGCACATGAGTATTGGTAAATCTAAAGCAAATCTGAGAAAATATTCAGATTCACAAAAGTGCTCTGAAATCTGAAAAATAATGTAAGTAGGTACCAAACTAACATAAAAATTGCTCTGAGAACAAAAAAGGTGCACTGATAGCGCCCAATCAAATACCACAATAGTTTAACGTAGAACATTCACATGCTACCCTTAGGATATGACTCTTTAATTTGACAAACTATACAACTTTTGAAACTTTCACGAAGATCTTTATGACGTCTACTTTGGCTCTAATGCGCGTCCTCTTTTTGACGTCTTTATAATGACGGGCTGATGGTTTTGTAGTAGGGGAGGCACGCCAACAGTGAGACATTTTTTTTTTAAATTACTGTAACTTAAAAAGTTTTCAAAATATATTGAAATTCTAATATGTATCCATTTGCGTCGTGTTTCACCTTAACTTTTGAACTTTTGCATATCAAATTTAATATTTGTGTATATGGAATAGAATTGGTGATAAAAAAAAGTCTGCAAAACTCTTTTGTCTCACGGATGGGACACGTGCACATACAGTGAGACAGCTGATACCCAACAGTGAGACACGTAACTTAAATATGCTGAAATTAAGAATAAATAAATATTTTGCTAGACACTAATTTTTTTATTGAGTTTTTAATGTTAAAAAACAGTCTTCAGTGACTAAACATAGGTAAAAACATAATTTAAAATAAATCTCAGACTTCAGAAACGGAAATAAACAAAAAAACTAGCGAACATCAATTTGGTATTCCAAACTGTACCTATGCTGCCTTGTTGCCTACTCGTATGGCCACATGGAATAGCATCGGGTAGTACAATTTTTATGTCGTCTAGGGTAACAAATTATGATATATCAGCCACATTTCACACTGTCTCACTGTTTGTCGATGTACACTGTCTCACTGTTAGCGAATCCTTCCAAATAAAAAAAAATGCAAATACCTCCAAAGTTATTTCGGAGTAATATTGAGTTTGAGTGTCTCACTGTAGGAGTTGTCTCACTGTTTTCGGGCCTCCCCTACGTTATTTAATTTATTTATAAGATGTTTCTGAACTAGTCACTTTTGAAATAGGCAATAAAAGTCATGAGCTACAATTAGGCAACGTAGACAGGGTCATTCTCATCGAAACAAATGCCGCGGCGGTTTGTAAACGTGATCAATCGAAATTTCGGTGTTTTAATATTTATTTTAGAAAACAACAAAAAAGTAGAAACAGCAAACCAAATCTCACATAACGGTGTCTACCACTAATGCAAATGTGCTCCAACGAGTTTCATTAAAATCCGTTTCCTCGGCCCTTCAATGAAAAACGCACTTCAGCGTATACCTTAAATAATTTTATATTTTAGTAGTGAACTTACTCCCGCGTATTTCAAAACCAACGTTAAAAAAAACCGATTAAAAAAGTTCCACACCTAGATGCCAGCACACATCACATAGTTCCAAATGTCAGTTGTGCGCATGTTCCCTTTTTCGCTCTCAACATCTAGTGTTTGACAGTTGAGTTGGCGGTAGTGTGCGAGAGCAAGAAGAACCTTCGTCCGGGACTAAAAACAAAAATTTTCCAAGCAAGGTTTTGTGGAAAATTAAACCCATTTCGAACCATGTAATCGCGAAATAAGTTACATTAACACAGAAACCGCATAATAAACAAGTAAACAACTTAACAAATTTGCACCATGGCATCGATTTTAGACATGAGAACAAATGTAAACCCCAGCACTTTGGATTACTGGTCGCAGGAAATTACCAATTTTTTTTCACCACTCAAGTACTTACTGGCAAATACAAGGTTCGATGTGTTCCTGAAGGACGTGAACGTAAATTATCTCGTGAATACAGTGTTTTGGATTTTCCTAATGTTCACATTGGGTTTCTACGGATTTTATCGTCTGTTTCACGTAAGTTTTCGTATACGCGGCAATTTAAGGAATTTTTCTTCACTCGTAGAATTTTTCTATTTTTATTTGTTTTTCTTTGGCGCCCGGTTGTGTTGGTTTGTTGATGTGTGCGTGCCGTAGGCAGAAAACAGAAAGAGAAGTTTTTCAAAAACAGCTGTTTTCTGTTATCAGTGATGGAGTAGAGTTGATGTTTCTCTTGGCGGTCTGTAGGTGGTGATTGCGGCGATAGTGGGAATGAATGGTTGATGACATGGATGAAACCGGAAACGGTTACATATTTGAACTGTGTCCTATATCCTGTCATTTTCGTATGAGTCAATTGAAATGAGATAAGGTTTTATATTTAGCGAGCTGAGAGTTAAGCATTGTTTAACATTATTTAAGCCTGATTTTGTTTCGTAGTAGAATCCCAAGTAGGCCATTTCTTAAACATAAATAAAGTAAACCTCCTAAGCCAAATGATTACATTTCTCCTATTTCAGATCTTTTTCAAATCACCCAACGTCAAATTCTACAAGCGTAGGCAATTCGCTCGGTCTATCTGGAACATCGCCTTCTATGCAGCATCCACAATATTTCTGTATTACTACAACGAATACATGATCTCACCACAGTTGGTCAGAAACGCTGGCCGACTTTTCCCCACCTACGAGAACATAATTTTCTACAAATCTCAGTCGTGTGAGAAGTTTCAACTCTACTCTCTATTTATTATAACTTTCTACCTCCATGGCGCAATGTTGGACACCAAGGAATGCGATTTTTCCGAAGCAGCATCAAAGACACTTTACGCTTTGGCCTTGACCGCAATTAACGGATACAAGTAAAAAAAAAATGGCCTTTTGGATTCCAGCCAAATAAATGGTTTTCTTTTGCAATTTCAGGTTTGAGAACTACTTCGTTGGGTTGAACCTGAATTTGGGTGTTTACAACATCATAACTGAGTGTTTGTTCCTCCTGGCTCTGCAGAACTCGCATCGAAACCGCTTGGTGTATCAGGTTTTCCTCGGACTGAGGATCGCTTCATGGTAAGGCAGGTTACCGCTAATAGAGAACGGTAATGGTAAAATTTGCTCTTCCAGGTCTCATGTCTTCATTAGTTTGCTTCCCTTCAAGTACCTCGTCCCAACGCTGTTCGCCAAAAACTTCAAAATCCTGTTAAACGCAGTCATATGGCTGTGGTACGGCTTGTCCATATGGAACTCACCTGTGTTGCAGTATTTCTACCACCAAATCTATCACAATTCTCCAATCGACTGCTCAGGCGAAGGATCTGCTGCTAGGTAAGTAGTTCTACTGCGTCTGTCAACAAACTTCTCACAAATGTACCTCCTTAGGTGCATTCTGCTGAAAGACTCTAGCGAGCATCGACACTTCAAAGCGCTGAAGAAAGCCTACTACGAGGTGAAATTGGCGCATGAAAAGCTAACAACATCTGCGCCTGCTGCTTCCACATCAGAAAGCTCCTCGGCGAAAACCTTTCAAGCTATAAAATGTGAGTTGGAACATCTTGGCTCTTATTGTTTAATAATTTTTTTTTCCGCCTAGGCATCATGACACTCAAACGCAAACTTAAACGCATTCGTGAAGGGCGCGGTGAGACCACCTATGACACCGAAGATGATCTGACTCCCGATTTAACCGTAACCGCCGAAGCTGAATGAAATTGAAAAACTACGATGCGAAGCAGCTCAACTAGGCTACATGACTTATTATCTCTACTCTTTCCAATTAATAAGAAAAGACGAAACTACATGATTACCTTGTGATATACTAGGGACGAATTACGTTGTGCAACACTCGGTTTTTTCTTTCGTTCAATTGCTCTCCCACTTAAGACTTTATTTTGTTGTTGTTCGGACCGACAAGTCTGAATCTCAATGTTTTGATTCCTAACTTACCACTTAGTAGATAGTCCTAAGACGAAAACCTATTTCCTAGCACCATAAAAGACAGTTATTGTGTTGACGACCTTTGTTCCTTATTTTCTGTTTTAGAATTTTAGTTTTTGTGTGCGTTCCTTTGAATACTGTTTGTTAGTTTTTTTTATTAGTTACATGTTAGTGTGAAGTTAATTGTATAGCTATGAATATAAACAAATATACACAAATGCATGATATTATTGAACATTCATTTGGTGTTGTTTTATTGATGGTGGAGGTGGTTCTTGCATTCGGCTTTCTGTCCGACCTGAGATTTTGTGAGATCTGTGCCATTTCAGTCAATGTAGTGCTATGAACGTTTGATTGGAAACAGACAACGGCAAAATAGTCTTACCGTTTGCTCCTTTACCGTCGCACACTCGCACAAACAGATGAGAAGGGAATCATACATGAGTTTCGTATACAGTCCCTTCCGAGCAATCCGGAATGATACGCTATCGAAAACGAATCAGGGGCCCTACTCTGTATTTCGTTCCGAAAGTGAAAATTTTCGAAAACGAATACATATTTCGTACTCTCTATTTCTAAAGTGGAAAGAAATTTACTACTTTTGGAATGACAATTCCGAAAGTGGAATTTTCGTACCTGGTAACTCGTTTATGAATGTCGAAAGCATTCGAAAACGGAAAATTTGTTTCTACAACCAATGTGATGACGGAAATGACGACGAATGTCTTTAAATGTATGTTTTTTATAGAAAAACTTGGTTTTAATAACAATTCAAGCAAATAAATTTAATTATAGTGAATCTTCGAGCAGAAAAATGGACACAAAACAGAATTTTTGAATTAAATATTCACGTTCATACGAGAGACTCCATACATGTGAATCATGTGCTGCACCACCGTGCTTTGCATTTACTGCCCGTATGAACAATTTCATGGTCACATATCTATAATTTGTAAAGGCACTTTCATTGTTTTAAGAAATCATGAAGATTATGTTTTTTCTTACGTTTTATTTCACTCATTTTAAAATGTATATGTTTTGGACACAATACTTTTACTATCGCACTGCAGACATTTGCAACAGCACTTGATGTTGTTTGTTGTGCTAGTTTCAAGATAGTTGGAACTGTAGTTGATCTTAAAGGAGCAGAGTTGATCTTAAAACATACAAAAAAGCGTTCTTCGAAAGGAGAAAGTTCTGAACAAAACTAAAATAATAAACAATAGTTAAATAGTGAAATGAATCTTTGCCACCAATACCTAAAATTTTACATTTTATCACACATTTTCATTATATTTGATTTGTCCCGTATAATTTTTCGTTCAATTCGTTCTTTATTATTTTCTGCATCAATCCAAAGTGCAACCGAATCCATTTTTTTGTTTTATTTTTCTTTCAAAATCGCAATTTTGCCTTATCCGCCTTGTTTGTTTTTTGTTTTGAATTCTTAATTTGGCAGATTTCATGAGAACTAATTCGAGACTCAAAACAACCAATCCGTAAAAGGGAAAAGTGTTTTTTTTTTCCGTTCCGAATGTTTAACAGAGTATAAAATCAAAAGCGGAACGAAAAGCACTTTCGAATAGAAATGACTTTCGGAACGAAATACAGAGTAGGGCCCCAGGGCAGCGTTACCACTTCAAAAAAAAAAGGCGAAGTAGATTTGATCCGAAAAGTGAAGTAGATTCAAGAAAATGGAAGTAGATTTCAAAATCATAGTTTTGTTTTAATGATATATTCAATTCCATATTAGTTTTATGTATACCTGAAACATGTAAAAAAAACGTTACGATCTACACTTATCGTTTTGGTTGGCAAGATTACATCAGTTAATTTTATGATATCACTTTTTTTTTATCAAATACAACAACTACTAGTTGACTTTTATATAATTTCAATTAGTTAGAAGTGTTTATACATATCACAAAATTAAAATTAAAACATAAATATGTAGTTGAATTCTTATTTCAATATATATAACGGCCATTGACAAGTTAAAATTTTTGGAATTAAAATAATAACTCCATAGGAGGCTCAAAAATACCTACCAGCTATCACCTCTTTCACAGCAATAACAGTAATAAACGAAGAGTGAAGTTTGATGCAGTTTATTGTTTAGAAATGTGAGACTGGACTCATATGAAAGAGTGTAAAACATTTTTTAAATATTTTTTTTGGAAGTGATCTAAGGTATTTTTATTAAAATTGAAGCAGATATTAAGAGATTTCGAAAGTGAAGTAGATATTAAAAACTTACCAATAGTGGGAAGTAGGGAGCAGATTTAAATTTTTTTTCCAAAATTGAAGTAGATCTACTTCAATTGTAGTAAAGTGGTATCGCTGCCCCAGGGTAGCTTGAGGAATGTTGATGTATTATGTCAAAACGCACTGGGGCCAATGTAAATATGTTCAGTCATAGACGGGGCTCCAGCCATGGTCCCACAGTGCGAAGACCAAAATAATCAACAAACGAAATGTAAATTCTGTTTTATTAGGCAACAAAACTTCGGTCAATGCAAACCGCATTTGGTTTTAATGTAATATACTTCTGACGTATAGAGTGCGTTTGTTAATAAAAAAAAGTTTACTTACAGCTTACAAAGTTCAGGTCGCAAAGAAATAATGTTACTTGACTAAGCGGCAAACTATGTACATGAATGCGACTTGTTTGCAATGTTCAAGTAACTCAATCGTAAGTGTTGTTAAGTGTTGGTTACGCCAATTACCGGGGCCACCTGCCTGAAACAAAACTCCTTTCCATACAAACTCAAACAGCACTTTAAAATCTTCAGTGAAACATCTCATTTTTTATTAATTTCTTGTTCGTTTTTTGTTTGTTCATCATACGACTTATTTATTAATCATTACGTTATTTCCTGTTTTAATTTTTTGTGTGTTCGTTTATTTATTTTTTCCTCAAATATATGTTACTTACAATTTATATATCATTTTGGTTTTCCTTCAAACTTAGTTTTAGATTTTTGATTTTTTTTTTTCAAATTTACATAGGTACTTACAACAATTGTTCGTTAAATTTACATACATATGTGAGTGTATAATATATATATTTATTCGTTTTTTGCTTTGAGAAACAAAAATTCAGAGATGCTAGGTTAAATTTTGTTTGTCATAAAATGTTAATTTTTTAACTTTAACGAAACCCCAATAAAGTGTAAGTGAAGTTTTTTTCTGTCCCCTTATCTAGTTTATTTATTATCCTATTATGCCTAGTTGGAAATTTCATATTTTATTTAACAAATTTTTCTATATGATTTTCGTACTTATTTCTGCTTTGTTGTTAAGAATTTCGCTAAAATTCCCAAACAAATCCCAAAAAACAAAATTTGTTTTCACATTTATAATCTAATGATATATTTATGAATTTTTTTTAAATACCTACATATCTATAGTAGTTTACTTGAAAATGTTGTTTTTCTTGTTTATTATATTGTGAGAACCAATATTCGCTAAACATTATATTTTATATTTGACTGGTCCGTTCCAGGGTGATACAAAAAGGAGGGGAAACTTAAATAAAACCAAATTATACATAAAATTTTATTTTATAAATATGTAACAGTGTTTTAAAGTATTTTTGTTTTATTATTTACTTCTCAATAACATGAATATACAATTTTATATTTTTAATATTTTGTGTTCATGTTTTTTTTTTTTTCTTTAATAAATCTTGGTCAATTCGATTAACCACTCTATCACATAAGATTCCGTTGTTTTTACAAATTTGAGTTTTTTTATTTGAATTACAGTAATTTTAGGGATTCTTTTTTTAATACAAAAATTTACGGAATTTCTTCGTTCTTCGATATAAAAAAGGAGTTTCATGTATTTTTTTTTATTATTTTTAAAAAAGTACAATGGAAATATAAAAAGGATTAGAAAACTAATATTTCTTTCTGTTCATAGAGAGAAAACCTGGAAAAATGTTTAGTGTTTAGTTATAATTTTTTAAATGTTGCTCTTAGATCTTGTATTTGTATAGTTTTTCTCCAATTAATAAGTTTAGTTTTAGTATTAAAGAGACAGATCATTTATGTTTGCCTACGAATTTAAAACCAAATTTTGGTTTGCCTAAGATTAGGAGATTTAGAACTCATTGCTTTATTTTCGTCAAGAATTTTTACAGATTTGTTTTTTTTTTTATCTTTGACTAGAACTAGATAATAAATGTAGATTTAAAGTTAGAGAAGGTACAAAAAAATACAAATGGAAGTGGAGGGCGACTATCTTCAATGGAAGGTGAGCAGACTGTTTTGTTAGGCTAATTGTGTGCACTGCACTTACTAAGTCAGCGAATTTAGAATGAGATAATGCAAATAGTTAAAAATAATTTATACTTGCAATGTTGTGTACTTGATTTTGTAAAGAATGTTCTGTTCGGTTTGCACTGGCTGGGGGAGAGATAACCTCAATTTGCCCAGTAAGAACTTTGCGAGCAAATAATTTGCCTTTATGCTGGAAAAGAATTTTATATTTTCTTCGGATCATCATAAGTTTTCGGATATTCAAAAATACCAAAGTCTAGTTTGAGGCTTATAATATTGTCTTCGCCCAACATCTTTTTAAAGAAGTCTCGCATTTAAACACCTTTAATGAAAAATTAAATATATGAATGAACATATTTAACTCAATCAAGGGCCAAAATATAGGTACCATCCAAAATGTAGGTACAAGTTCACTATAAGCTGTTTCATAGTACGAATAAAAAATTGTTACACCCTGAGTAGCCATCTGGTTATCGTTATCGAGCTTCAAAAAGAAATAGAAGTAGCTAAAGTTGGAAATCCTTTCACCAACTGAAAATTAAGCCATACAATTGACGAATAAATTGACTTCAACATGGAAGCTTCAATACAAAAGAAAAAAGGACTTCCAGTTTATAAACGTGGATCAATGGAAGCAAATACCCTAGAGCCACCCGCCTGGGAATAAATGTACATAATCAAGGGGAAGATTCAGCTTATTTGCCTATCATTCCCTATCCCTAGGTACTTTGCATAATCTTCCTCCATGCATTTGCACATTATTTTATTCCATCGCGTGGGTTTTGATAAATCGGCGATGATGCTTCCATTGAAATTGACTGTACCACGTCAATGATTCCACACGATTAATGTACCGCCAAGTCGATGGGAAAAACCTAAAAAGACCTAATCAACCCAAGCCTTCCCAAATCCGCAAACGCACCTTGCCGCAACCCAGGCAGAAATCAAGTCGACAATTTTAGAGGATACCCAGCGCTAGAATAGTACAAGTATAATTTAATTGCCGACTTGTTTATAATAATCTCTCTATGATATGATCATTAATACTGGCTCTCTAATTGCAGTTCACATGTTTGCCACTCTCATCCTGATTGTCCGCATTTGGCAATGATTGTGCAAACCGAATTAACCGTTTACTCATGCAACCGCCACTCATTCATTTTGTGCGAAATAATTAATTTCGTCCTTGCCTCTAGCAGATCCGGCAACCATAGCATCTATCTGTGTTCCCCAACAACAACAACAAATAGCATAAAATGGATCATAACATCATCAAAAAAAAAAAACCCCGAATAAATCCTGCGGTTGTCCGCTATAAAAGTATAGTCCATAGCAGAATTTATGCGAATGGGACACTGCATGAGATTCATCGCGACTCACAATCACTATACGATGAGGACAACGACAATCATGATGTCCTCTGGCTGTGTCCACGCTCGAGGATTCCATTTCTAAAATACGTGTACGCTGCCTTGTCCCGCGCAGCACCTATCCTGAGGTTGATGTTGAGGCTAACTTCGGGACTTTTGCACGATGGATTTGTTCAGATTATGATGTGTACGAGGTTTGAATTTACGAATTTGTGAACGGAGGTTATATACGGCTTCGCAATTTTTCGTTCGTCCAATGGGATGCCACAAAAGGCTTTGCGGAACAAAAATATACCCACCAGCAGTAGTTTTTGAATTGATTCTGGTTCTGCTTGTGAAGTATACATACTCACACATAAGCAGGACCAGTCAAGCGACTTGGCCATTTGTCAAAGTTAGTTGTCCAGCGATTGTCCCACAACGAGAAACCTAATGGCTGAGCTGGTTCCCATTCTATAATTGAAAATAAAAGCTATATATGCACGGATTAATTTGTATAACATTGCTGGTTGTGCTGGCAAACCGCAGGATATTAAAAATTGTTTCGTTCTGTTGGAGGGACATTTCGAAATACAGTGTATCGTTTAAGGGCAATCGGGTTTAGAGTGTGTGGCTTTTGGTTAAGGGCCAATTAGAATTTTCGGATTTTATTTCATAAAATCTTTGATGGTTATTTAATTGAAATGGAAACAGTTGGATATTGGGTAACTGGGGAACTCAGGCGGTGTTTGCTCTTCACTTTAAGTTTCTCGAGACCGTGTGGACTACGGCCACAACTATAGCAATTGAAAAATAGTTAGTACATAACATGTGTTTCCGATGAAATATGTAATTTTTACGACACTACGCTCACGCAAATGGCGGTGTCATAGTGCACCGCCTATTTGTCAAACACTTACAGTCCACTTCAGTCCACAAACATTCTGAGATGGTTTGTATACTGGAAACATATTAGGACAAACATATAGTTGTGTATTTTCCGCTTTTGTATACCTACCATTAACTTCGATTTCATGAGTAAATTTTTCTTAAATAACGTAAGAAAAATTGCTCAAAATGTTTTTATTTTCCCTCAGCCAGTCTACATTGTTAACTTTTCATAAATATTTTAAAAGTACACTTATTCCTATACAAAACACTATCCACACTATCCATAACGAATAATTTAAATTTTAACGGATAAAATTCTATGAACACTGACAGCAACTTTGCCGATAGCGGAAGTGGCATATGCTAGGTGCGAGTGTGTTGGTAAATCGGAATTTTTTAAGTTGCGTGGCATTTTTTGCCAACACGAATTTCTATGCAACAATACTAACGCACTTAGCATTTGCCACCCCATAAAAATATAGCTTGTAGGCAAGTTATTGAAAGTCAGCCGAATTTGGGTATCTCAGTATTTTCCCTTTTAATAAATACGTCCTGCAATACTACAATAAGTTACCTATAAGACAATTGACATAACAAAGAAGAATGCTTGCGGAAGAATCGTTTGCGATTCGCCAAAACACACGCGAAAGAACTAAATGAGAATATCAGGAGTAATCTTACGCGAATGCATAGGTGAAGATAATGCAAGCTACCAGTGAAATTATATGTGAGTGATCAGAATATATGCAATTTTCTTCACAGCTTTCTGTAAGGATTCTAAATGTTTGAATAGTTATTCTTCTTGGGCATTTTTACAGTACGTGACCAAAAAGATATCCATAATTTTTGAATGTGTGAAAAGCTATACCAAAGACAATGCTTTGCGAGCACACAGAAAAACCAAAACACGTTGTTGTTCCAATCAAGTGTTATCCGTTAACAAAAACTGATCAGCCGTAAGCTTTATTTATACTACATGCGAATTCCGACACAAACTCTTAAAGATTTCCATTTGCCAGGATGACTGCTCTCCGCAATTAAATTTGCCTTCAAGTTGTTTTCATTTGTTCATTGTGCCCCTATCCTAGGGGGATATTAAAATCAAAATTCTCATCTTTCACAGCGAAATTAAATCAAATTCTCTGCGCCGAATAATAAGGGATCAAAACTTTGCGTATTCTATGCAATAGATTGGAACAGAAACAAAAGTCGATGCTGGTGCTCTGACTCCCTGTATACAGTGTCAATCTGTAGATATCTACATTCAAAAGCCTATCGCGTCTAGCTGAATAAAGGACACATATACCCATCGTTTGCTTTTGCAATTTTTATTCTCTCTTGGTGGCGAATTATCGGGGATTATAATGGAAAAGGACGTCGACTCCTGCAAAGCAGAATTGTTTTTCTTGGATTTTATTCTTTACTCGCTGGCTGTGACCTCTTAAGCCCGAGCGGCTTTGGCAAAAGCCCTTTTCAACACAATGTTTCGCACACATAGATGAGGGCAGACGATAGACTAACAATGTCGGACGGGACGTCGGTCGTGTAGATCGATTTCCATAATGCAAGGCGCGGGGAGGCGAAGGCGACAACAAACAACAAAGTCAAAAAGAGAAACAGCGCGAGAGAGGGAGTGAGCGAGAAATGTTAATGCAGATGATGATAATGACTGCCATCATATCCCCATTATTGTTCCCCAGGCTTAATGGGTCCGGACATTATAATGTCTACTGCTTCGCATGTCCTATCTGCTCTGTTGAATGAACTTTTTGTATATATTTATGGGAATTTATTAATGAGAAACAGTCTTGAGAGGTATATGGCATAGTGGGATTAGGAGCGTGTTGTCGGTTGTAGACTTTGAAATTTAATGACAATATTTTTTCTTTGAAGAAAAGGTAGGCGCGTTTGTTGATAAATTCAATGATAATTATTGTTTTGCGCGAACTTTGGTTGGGGTGGGTTAATTTTTGTGTATCAGGTTTTAAGGTGTGCCTATGTTTAGAAATGAGTTTTTTAAAAGTGATGGAAAATTCGCATTGGCACGATCGTATTGTTCTTTGCTGCCAGGCTTCTGAAAAATGCATCTGTGAACCATTTTCAGTTTCGGGCAACCACTATCATAGATGAGACGAAATATTTGATCATTAGAGATTATAGACATCTATTGGCATAGCTAGCACTTATAATGGACAACAGTTTAAGGAAAAGCGCAGAGAACTTCTTCGACGCAAAAAAGTTGACTGTTTTGTTAGATAAAATCCCGCCATAACCATAACGAAGATCGTCCACTTCTTAATAACTACGCTTGACAGGAAGTCATCGTCCAATATTCAGGTCAAATTTTCTGATCGCGCGCTTTTCAAATACGTTTTTCAATTAAAAGTGGTTCTTAAATATTCCACCATGACTTACGTCTACCAACAGCTAACTTTGGGATGAAATTCTGCAGAATTACACTAACAAACGACTTTTGGCTGATTCAACATTGGATTTACTCTTCTCTACCAAATGAGTCAGCGAAGAATGTTCTGAAGATTTTGATGCTTTGCTTGAACTAATGTTCATGGTGCACATACCCAAGTTTTCCTATTATAAGACTACAACTGCATCTAACATATCTGACCATTATAATGAAATCTTAGCGAAACAAGCCTTCTACGTAACCTTATCTAGGTCTTCGTCGTTTTGGATTCATTAAATAAAGTTAAGTTTTTGAATTATAAAAGTTATCCTTTTTTATGTCAACCATCCTACTACCAGGAGAATAAATTTCCAAAAGTATAGTTCGACGGTAGCAAAGCCGACTTAGTTTTCTAGTAAATTCGATACTGCCTCGATGAAAGTACGTAACATAGATAGGCTTCAAAACAGTTTACAGCGTTTGTGACATTTACGAATTTTCAAGAAATGGATCTTTCACGGCGATAGCTTCTAAATCTAAACTAACAAACAATAACGCCGCATGGCATTTTGTTGATGAAAGGTTTGAAAAAAAAAATCACAAAAAGCTCAGCTGAAATTTGCATAGATAATGAGAATGACATTGAATAACTAACGCCTGAATCTCATAAATTATAGCTGACCCAGGAATTTGACTTACCATACCCCATGGAGCTTAGAGCCACAACAAAACTCTCAAACGGGTTGTTTAAGACCTAACAAAGACTGTGAAATAATGGCTTGGATTTTTCAGACATTTTAACACGCCAACAGATAAAACAATTTGGTTTCTCGTTATACGCCATCAAAATCCTTAGTCTTAAAACGTTGCTTATGAATTATAAGTTAGTTTATAAAAAATAATTGAGAAATTATCTTCAAATTTTCTAAAATAGCAATTTACAAATTTGTATGTACGAAAAACTTTTTCCGATCACGGATAAATGAATAAATTCTTTTTGTAGAAAATCTGAGGATAATTTGCTTATTTTTTCATAAACTTTATAATTCATAAGCAATGTCTTAAGTTTTAAGACCAAGATTGAGTTCAACCATCAAGTTTAAGTAGACAAAAAAGCAAAGGAACATTTTTAAGTTTTCGTTTTACGTATGGTTGTAACTGGGGCCTAAGCATCTGATGTGTTTAAAACAAAATAAAAAGAACACGATCAGCAAAGCTCAAAAGCCGATGGTACTTAAAATTGCAAATTTATTTTCTTTTTCATTGTGGTACCTTTGAATTTTGCAGCAAATTTAGAAATAGAGACATTTTGCAGAGATGCAGTTAGTATGCAGAATATACGTGTGAAGATATCCATGTAAACGAGTGTATTCTAATCGTGCTGCGCAGTGAATTCTGTACATGTGTTTTGGGCATTTTGTGCTTCTAATCGAAAAGCAAGTATTCATGGGAAACATTTTTGTGTTACAACTCCATTCAGATGCTTTATATATATTAAAGGCACGTCAGTCATATGCGAAAAGTTTTGAATGTGAAAGTAATTCCTCTTCTTCGTTATACTGATTCCAGGTTTGCTTTTAATTTACGACAATCCTACATGGTGACGGAGTTGCATACGGAAATATCTCTCTCAAACACAATCAAGCTGAATATGCGTCAAGCCCCTATGAAAGCCATCTAAAAAATTGCTCCCCGCGCTGCAAATCATATATGAAACTTGGATACAAACGCAGGTTGAGATCTACAAAATTATTCTGCTAAAATTGCAAACAGATAAAATGTTTTAAAAAATGTTGAGACCCAAAGCTCGCCAACATCTGCCATATCGCACAACATCTCAAATACGGAATTACCTATGCATGACAATGTAAATACCAGAGTGGTGGGACAGCCGCGGGTGTCTCCCGCTGGAATTCAAAAAGAGAAAACCCTCGTAAATATATTTGAAAACCATTACTTCCTGAGAAAATGAAGAAAAGTCAAAAAAAAACTTCCACCAAATCAATGAACGACTTTCAAAGATTGCCCCCCCCCCCCCCCCAAAACATACTAACGACGAAAATAACTACAATACATAAATCCTGAAATCTTTTTTTTGTTTAATGGACTGTCACGTCGATACAATTCCAATAAACTTCTTCGAAGGAAATTGATGTATCCGTTTCTCCCAAAGCCATACCAATATCCACATTTCAACTGGTGAACCATTTCCAAGGTCCTTCTGACCAAAGTAACAGAACGGGGGGCAGCAATATGAATAAAAGCCAAAAAGAATAAATTTAAAAGTTTTCTTAAAAAAAAAGAATCACAACACACGCTCAAACAGACAGTCGCAATCAAAACAACAAGCATCGTTAATCAAAGAAATAGATAGAGAAAAATCAACCAATAGAAGCGAGATAGTAGAAGACAAATAAAAAATGAGCTTGTTGGCATCCACACGGTTTTTGTTATTTTTTTCCTGGATCTGGTGGATGGCTTTTCAAAGCCAACAAGGATTTCCACGATGATGATGATTTTTCTTCATCATACATCGCAGGACACGTCGGTCGTTCAGTTTATTCTCGGATATATGTGTATTTATTTATATACAGGAGCAAACAGAAAAATATATTCACTACATAAGACCGGTGGTCGGTGAGGTATATTGTCTCTCGCATTTTTTATAGAGCTGCCAACTCCGGGCAAGCAATCCCGTTTATGTCCATTTTTTGCTTAGCTCTTGAGGGCTGAGAACTAAAGTTAACTTAAAATAAATCGAATGAGTGATGCGAGAGGTAGCGAAACGGAAAAGGTGAATAACGTCAAATGGAAATTGAAACAGTGCTCATGATTTCAGGGAAAATAAACGCTGAAGTGAGGATGGATATAGAATTTTTTGTGTTCCGAGAAATATTTTCCTTTTCTTGTTTTTAAATTTAAACTTATAGTTTAGTCAATTATGTGATTTATCTAGTTATCTACAGGGATGGGTGTGTGGTTGGGATACTGTCCTGACGGAATGTGATCTGCTTAAATGCGTTTCGTGTTATGCTCTTGGAAAGTGTGATCAGAAGGAGTTTGTGAATTGGTTCGACCCGTTTGTTACATTGATTTATTGAAAACTGCTAAAAACATAAAACAGCACATAATGTGTCGATAATTGTTAAATTAGTTCAGTTAGTTTAGTTATGTATAGCTTGCAACTCAAAGTAGGTCCCTTTTAAAATTTAAAATTTCAATTCGTATCACACAAATCTTTTTTTGTTTTGATGCTCATAATAAATTGAACTACTGATCTAACCAAACCACTAGAATTTTAAAAATTGCAAGGTCATAAGTATGTAGGTAGGTGAAAAATAAATTTAAAAATAAAAAAGTGAATAGTTGGATCAAAGTTTGCATAATAGGACCCCCGTGCCAGCTTCTCTCAACCGTTGATGTATGTGAAGCCTTGTATCAAGCAAAAGGGGACATTTTGATAATATTTCAAAAAGTGGGGGCCATTAGGGTTCCCAACATTTTTCTAACTGATTATAGTATTTTCTAAGTAACCTGTAAAAAAATATAGTACAATACCAAAAAATATAGTACCTACGTATAGTACCTAGTCTTTTTTGAATTTTTCGCTACCTGACCCATTTTCGTTGTCACGTCACTTTTCCATTAGCAATTAAAACTTTAAAGTTACTTTAACAATTTTGTCAATAAAATCCCGATTGAAAATTAAAAAAAACTAAACAAAGTTTAAATGTTACACGAGCACGAATCAGTTGGAATTTCAAACGATAAAAATGGGCACAGCGAAGAGTATAGCCATATCTTAAGTCGACTAGATTGGTCTGGATAAGCTGTAACCTGTACGCAAAAACTAGATTGGTAGGGAACGTCACTTATCCTACGTCATCCGTCATATCCGAACTGTCAACTTAGTACTCAGTCACGAATTTCTTGACAAGATTCGTCGGCTACCCCTCCATAAACGTCAACAGAAACAGCTACTTACGTGACCGATTTCAGCCAATCATAACCGAGATACATCGAGTCAGACAGCTGTCAGACTTACTAAACTATAGATGAACGTCCCCAATATCTCATGGCTATCAACTTTGACATTGAAAGCAAGACTTAGGTGAGTTCGGTTCATACATGGATGAAGTGAAACCTGAAGGTGCAATCAAAATGGAATCTGTTTGCCTTTGATTCAAGCCATAGGTACCCAACGATTTTTTTTAAATCATGTTTATTAAATGCCGCTTTCAAAGTTGTTCCACTCTTTATTACTGTCATTTCTATGAAATTGAAATGCCGCGCACCCATTAATAAAATTGATAAATTTAAAATATTGTTTTGTTTCGATTTTTGTAGGAGACCTTGAAAAAGGTACCTATTCGAAAGAGTTAAATACGGACCTCTAAAGAAAGTCATGCAATTGAAGAAATATATGTTACATTCAAATCCATTAAACAAAAAATAAGAACCAAGAACCTTGTTGGAAACATATTCAAATTCAGTCCTGATCACACCTCCCACTGTGGTACATAATGTTGTGGAATAGATTTTTTTTAAATTTTCACTACACCTACACACGATAAGCAATTTGCCTCTTACACTTAATTCTTTTTTTTTTCCTCTTCGAAATTCGTATTAGGTACAATTTATCGTTATCCTATAATACACTTGTGTTTATAATTACAATTCATTTTTTAAATTTAAATTTGTTTTCAAATATCTAAAACGTAGTTAGTTGTAAATTTTACAATAAATTCAATTTTCTATATTTAATTTGCCTTACGTGTAATTTTCTTCATCTAATTTTCGTAACAAAAATCTATAATTAAATTGTTTTCATATTCGTTTTACAAATTAAATATTATGTGGGGGATATTTGTTTTTTTTTTCAAAGTTAATTGGTTTATCCTAAGAATTCGCAGATATTTTCTCGCTGGCGGAAATCGTTAAAATATTGATTTTCATCTTTAACTTTGACGTATTGGCATATTCAGTCCGATCAAAACGATGGAATGACGTTGACAACTCATTGAAGGAGCAACAAACCACAGGGGAGAATATTTTGTGACAGGGCATAATTGCAATTTGGAGCAAAATTTAAATTCATCCGCCTTTGGCATAATTTCAGCATAATGTCAAACTGACAGTCAAAGTTTCGTTGGCAAAGTGATTTCCGTTGTAAGAAGCCAGACTCGTATTGGCATTGAAATGGGGCTGGAGTTTGCGGTTGTGTATGGGTGGAGAGGGAGACTGTGATATGACTTTGAGTGAGGGTGGAAAATATTTGATTTTGTTGCGGGTATAGATGGATTTTATAAAGGGAGAATAATTGCCGTCTGAAACGTCTGACTTCGTGTTTTGAGTCGGTTGTCATAGAAAGTTATTGCCAGTGCTTTAATTGGTAGTACTTAAACGCGTTGTGTTGTGCTGATTTATATGGTTTAGCTTGGTTGCAAATAACTTTTGTGCGAAACGTCTAAAGAAACGGACCAAGTTCTGATAACATTTTAACATCCCTTAGAGAAGCATTGAATTTAAACGAAAGTGTCAGCTTTGCAGTTTCGAATTTTAATTATTTTCGTGTAGTTTCGAAAGCAAGGTAGATTATCTACCAGTGTGCGAAAGAAAAACGGCTATGGTATGATATGTTTATTACAAAAAGTTGACCGAAGGTTCACCAGACATGTGCATCAGCCAGGACAACAAGAATCTGTATAGAAGAAGAGAGCCTATGCAGTCTCCTAGCTAAAAAAGATCGAAGATTCAAGTGGTCTAAACAGCATCAGGAGGTTTCGGAAGAGAGCTAAGCAAATAGCTGCGGACTTAACGACAGAAACGCTGGCTTTTTGATACAGAAAAGTAAGTCTAGGCACCAAAGTTCATTTTGTGCATTTTTTAGAGAGAGAAAACCAGTTCCCCAGAGTATTAAAATACTAGGCATAGGCCAAAGCTACGAAAAAGCTCTAAAAACGTCAAGGTGTACGACATTCCAATAGAACCCTGATACATATACTAACAGAGTTTTCACTTTGCAGACTTAACATTTCTTCACCCATTGGTATGTGCGTGATGAGGGCGCGACAGGTTCGATCAGCGGAAAAACACAAATTACACCTTAAGGTGTGACAAATATCTAAATGTTTGGATTAGGAATAACATTTTGTAAATTCCTTCCATTCCTTCAAAAAGCAAATGGAATATGACTGCGCGAAGATAGGACTAGGGGAATTATTTATGAACTACTGGTTTTTGTGGGATCATATCGGTTAAGCTTCACTTCCTGGCTTTTTCCAGATGATGAGGACTGACAGCGGTGTTCAAAAAGGCTATAGTAATTGTTGGTCTCTCTAAATTTTAGACCAACAAATAGAGGACTATGCGAAAATAGGCTGATAATTGAACTTCATCGGAAAATACTATCGTGGACATAAAAGCCTCATAGACATTAGAAAGCATCGTCAACAGCGTACCTATATCGTTTTAAAATGGAAGAATATGTAAAAATATGCAAAGAAAAACGAATTATCAGTTTTTTTTATTAATCTGACCTTATGATTGAATAGATTGAATACCAATTTCAATTTTAATTTAATTCAATTTCTTTTAACTGACAATCGCTTGAAATATGTCACCAATAAACAGGGCCGTCTTAACCTAGGCTGGGGCCCTTGGGCACACAAGAATTTGGGGCCCTTTTGGAAAGTACAAAAAGCGAATTATCATAACATTTTGTTAATAAGTGTGACCAATTATTATAGGTAATCATTAATCAAATACAGTATAATATAATATGATATATGTCATAAATGATATTAGAATGCTGCTGGTTTTTTGGTTATGATTACGATAACGGTTTCTTTCGGGATTTCTGTTGAGCAAAATCTTCTATTATATCTTTAAAGTCAATTTTTTGAAGGATATCACTTTCTATGCACATAATTGACAAATTACTCAATCGTTCTTGTAGCATTGTTGTTCGCAATTCATTTTTTATTCTCTTGAGCTGCTAAAATGATATCGTGTTTCAGCACGGATCGTATCGTACGCGTACCCATGCGAAGGTCTTAGTGGAAAAATCAGGTCCCTACGGACCTGTTGCGCCAAAAATGATATTTATTTATTCACTTTATACTTTTTTTTTGTATAGGCGCAGTGGCTTATTGGTTAGTGTGTTGGACTACTAAGCGAGGGGCCCCATGTTCGAATCCCGCAAAAAAAACCAAAATTCCAAGTGAGGGTTTTTTCACTGCGTCACCTCTCGCGAACGTCTGACAAACATCCGAGAGTATAACTGTCTTGAAAGACCTTCTCAATCGGCCGTTTGGAATCGGCATAAAATTGTAGATCCCTTCCATTCCTTCCTCCAAAAATTATAAACTCACACGAATGGTTGCTAGAAGCTAGTCCCAGGGTCCCTACAGACCTGTTGCGCCAACTATAGGCAAAATTAGGCACCGAATTTTTATCTTTTGCTCTCATATAACACGTATCCACTATCCTTACGCATGCCGGCACGCACATATAGGCGTTCCATATCACCAAATTACATGAAAAAAATGATTTCTTATAGCTCTTTGCCTACACAAATGAATGGAGCGAAGTGAAAGGTGCAAGAAAAAACAAGAGCCTTATTCTCAACGCTTATTTTGAAAGCCCCTTGTCTGGCAAGGAAAAAATAGGAACCAAATTTTTGTACAGGAATAAGACATCTGTATATTTTTATTCTCTGTGCTGAAAGTTTTATCCATCAATCGGGGATTCCCCCAAACAAAAATGTTTTGAGAATAAATGTATGAGAGAAATTGTCGGTACTTCGGGGCCCCCTGAGAATGGAGGCCCTGGGAACGGGCCCCGTGTGCCCTTATGGTAAAGACGGTATTGCCAATAAACTATATAAAGGCGGTGAACTAAGAGTCACCTTGACGCACATTTGACAGGACAGCAGGCACACCAAGTTCCAAGAAATGAGTGTCCTTTGTTGAACAAAAATAAACATCAACGATTTCCAGTCCCAGCTGAAGAAAAAATCTCCAAAATGTATTTTTTTTTATTTCATTTATCTATTTAAGTTCCCAAGTTGTTTGCTATGTCTATAGCAAAATTAATCTAATTCACTTTTAAGAATATTCGTTTTTTCTTTTGTTTTTATTTGTGTGTGTTTCATTTTTGTTTTGTTGCTTTAAGTATATAAATATAAATTGTATAGTAAATTTTCTTATTCCCATGTTCGTGTTGCTTGCATTTAAATTATCATACATACACTAAAAATAATATATATATATTTTTCATATTAACTATTTACCTTTTTTTTATTGAATTGTTTTGTTATATTGTTGAATTTATTTGTTCGTCGTTAAATAAATTTATAACACAGGTTTGGCAATGTTCGGTTTAGCTGTTGTCGATGCAATTTCGGATAATTTAATATCGATTGGTACCCGAGTGTCGTACAAGGTTGGCGCTTGCAATATAATCCCAGCTGTTCCAACAACAACAGCTATGGTGAATATCCATAAGAATAGGCGATCCAATACCATCGCAACATACTTCCAATCTTCTTTCACCTAGAAGGGCAACAGAAAAAAAAAAAAATGTGAAGGGCACAAAGATCCATCTATCCAAAATCGGTGGGAGTATGGAAAGTCTCCAAACAATATATTTGATTAAAGCGACAAAAGGACACTCTCGTACACAGTGTTGTTATTATCATGCGATCCAGGGTAGGTATTATCTTGCTGCTGCGAAGGCCAAATGTTTGTGCTTGTGTCTCCCTCCATATAAGGATATTGGAAACGGAGAAACTATTGACGTTGGATGCAAAAAAAGAAAGGATAAATCATCCTCTGGCTATACAGCACATCATGTGAGATTTGTAGAAATCGGAAACATCTGCTAACATTTTTATGAGTTGCTATACAACAGCATTTTTCTTTTTGCTTTGCCATAATCATCGCGCTGACATGTATATTCGCATCCGCAGTTATGCCGACATAAAGAGAAATTGGCAGGATATTAGGAGATTTGGCATTGAACTGTGGGTTATTAGGCGTTTTCTCTTCAACATGAAGGCATTCGTCCTGCCTACATATTATGTGTTGCGTATGCTCGTAAATGGGGTTAAGGATAATGTATTGCTACAGCTGCGGTGTTTGGATGTGTTACCACAAATTGATGGGGCGTTGCTGTTTTTCGTGAGATAAACAGCGAAATGGTGAGGATTTTTTTTTGAATAAAATAGAATTAGGTTTGAAAAGGATGTGCCACTAGACAGATATCTAAATTTTTCAAGATAATGAGTGTTGAGCTAGTGTTGGGCTACCCACGTCGTATACGTAACTTTTTCTTTCCTTGCCAATTGAATGGGATGGGAATGAGTCATCGAATTGTTGTATTAATTATTGTAAGATGAAGGCAAGTAGTCATATATATCACTAGAGGTTCAGAAGTAATGAAGGAATCGGTTTTTGAATAAATTTGGGCCACAGTACACTGAGTGGGAGTATTATATTTTGATATTTGGGATGTACTGTTTTTTTTTAAGTGTGTAATCACTAATCAGTGCATGAGAAAGTTGGTTGAATGTTAAGTATTATTCGGAGATAACTTGGAGTTGGAGTGCTCCTTTCAAAGGTCAAATTTTCCACCACTTTTCGAGCAAAATGTGTCCTTATTATGAGAAGAAGATGCCGCTTTTGATCGGTATTTGTATGTACCATCGGAGAAACACAATCATATTTTAAATGTTGCTGCATGTTTAGCTCGTTGTTTTTTTATGAAATATGTACACGTTTGAACGTGATGATGGTTCAAGCACACATACAAAGTATGTACAGAAATAGACACGCTGGATCAGCGTATACCCAAAGTATCTGATTTAAGGACCAAAATGTATTAGGTCCTAACATCACGGGGTGCCATGATAACTTTTTAAGGGCTCGACTGTGTAGCAGTCATAACATGCAGATTATTTAAATGGATTGATCGAAGGATGACGAATGCGAGATTCTTTTGTGTTATCATCCACTTTACCTAACAAGCATGGTGCGCAAAAAGGACACAAGTTCGTGAATAATTATGCCGTTCGTTTATTGGACATTAGAGGCATGCAATATGCATCACGTTAAGAATTTTTTGATTGAATTCAAGTCCACTGGCACTTCACTTATTATATTTGAAAACGAATTAAGGACACAAATTTCAACATTTTGCAAAGCAATCACAACTTTTCGACTCACCCTTGTGCTCTCCTCCTCCTTTCGCGTCTGATCCGCGATGTACGTCACTCCATCCATCGCCTTGTGTAATTCAGGACATGTGTGCCATCGATGTCGCACTGTGGTACACGATCTCCCCGAGGAACAGCACGGCGCCTGATTTTGTTGCTGCTGGTGATGACTACTACTACTGGCGCCCGCTGTCCCCACTGCTGTCGACGAATGCTGTGACGGATGATGAGTCGCCTGATATTGCGCCTGAATGCTACAGCACGATTCCGCCAGTGTCGACGCAGTCGCCACGGAATTCACCGTCGTTGTGGATTTTATCACATTTGAGTTACCTAACAGATCGCACGTTGTCGTTGACTGGTGCTGCTGATGCGAATGCAATGGTGCCGGCGAGAATGTCGCCGATGACGTCGACTGCTGGCGATACAAATGATGATGCTGCTGTTGCCGCTGCTGTTCATGATGATGATGGTGCAGTGTGGATGTGGATGCTGATTGATGGGGATTGTAGCTACCCATGCCGTTTGTTTGACATGAGGTCGATGTCATTTGACGAAAACGTGACGGCGTCAGCGGATGGTCAAGCAAACTGCCACCCGTCTGCTGGTACTGGCTGTGATGGTGGCCGTCGATCAGTGACGATGTTGTCGACGTCTGCTGGTTGACAGTCGATATTGTCGATGGGTATGGCAGCGCTGTCATCTCGTCCATCAGATTGAAACTTTGTACTCTGTGCTGCAGATGAGGCGATGTACTCCGCGACGTTTTCTTCGGACTGTGGTGGAGTCTGTCGAAGAGACTATGATTCATAAGACCCATCAACATTTGGCTTACCAGTCATGTGAACTACTTACTTTGACAAGGCAACTGGTGGCGGCAGCGGTGGTATTTGATCCCTCAATTCCAGTCCATTGCATGTCCGGACCATTAGACGTCGTGATGATTGGCTGTCGGTGTTCGCAAAGAGAAAACAAAATTAAACCTGTACCAGGATGCTGCTGCCAATGCACTTACATCATCTCACTGATTGGATAGAGTGGTCGCCGCATCACCAGTATTCGCGGCAATTGATTTATGAACACAGTACGCACCCATGGGGCCATTGTATGAGTTTGCGGCGAACGAAAGTGCACATTCAGTACGACTACTGTAACGCATATACTGTTGTGTTGAGGTTGCGCCAGCCACATACGGATGTCGCAATGCAAGGACGAAGCATGAAATTAAATAGAGGAAATCGAATAAAAATGGGAACCATAAGTGGGTACAGATTGCCTCAAGTGTAGCAACGATGGCAATTCCAGTTATTTACTGTCGATAACCCAGTCAGTAAGCATGTCACACACACAAACCCATCTATTAAGCTAACGAAGGCTTTGTAAGTGAATTACGGTTGGCAGCCAGTAATTGGGTTAGTTACAAAATGGGTCAGACAATATGGGCCATGTGTGGTGACTCGTAAGGACAAGCTGCAGTCTCAACGTTAATTTGTTATTCGGAAACGGCCGACCAGCTAGCCCCGGTTACTGCATGACAGATGGCCGACTTGGGGGGCCTTTCTTGTTGATGTTGTGTTGCAGAGAGAGTTTGTTATTTATGGACGATTACCAGGAAGGTGACAGTGCCATTAGCACATGGTGATGTGAATGATAGAACAAAAGTTAGTGAAAGCACGGCAGGTTCTGCGAGCTCAAACGACGATCGATTTGTCCAGAAAGTCACTGGGTAACAAATATACGTAAGAGCCCTAAGGGAGTGGGTAGTGTCGGCAGAAACTCGACGGAGGCAGCCCCACAAACATATAGATGTAGACAAAAATGAATGCCCAATAAAATATTCGCAGCCCTACTATCGGTGGTTGAATCCAGACGCACACTCTTCCCTCCGTCCACCATGCACTATGACAGCTTCCCATGCCCAATTGTCCCGTCGGAAAAAGCCTAACAACTTCCAAGCCGCTGGGAAAAATCTCATAGAAGTTCCTTAATTACATCATTTCATAATCCTGACACAAAGGGCTAAAAGTAACGAATGAAATTCCAACCGCCATCCAACTTTTCAAGGCCACAAAAACACCTACTCGCATAGTTGAGGCTGATCTCGCTTCTCGCTCGCACTCTGTCCCTCATCTGGTAATGATCCCAACCGCACGACACCATTTCTGGCACATACTCGTATCATCATCCCAGCGACACGACGAAATTACTTCCGTCTCAGCAATAGGCACAGGATGTAGAAAGGTTAAGAGGATAAGCAGGATACACTATACACTTCAAGCACACACACACACGACACAGTTATGGCACGTAAGTATATTTTAATGAAAATATTTAATGACAAAATTCGGAGGCGTTATACATGGCTGTTGGCGGCACCGCCGCAAGGATCTGTTGAGAAAGGAGACCATAGAAATGTTACCCTTTTAGGGATTACATACGTAATTAGGGCGGCAATTCACATTCTATTCTGTGCAAACAGTTGCAAGGACAACACGAAGGGCCTACTTACTTGAAAAGGAAGGCTACATGCATGTGTTTGGTATATTGTGCATGCGAGTTGTGTGGTGTGATGGTAGGTGAAAGCTTTGACGCACATTTAATGGTTGTTTGTGCTGGCAAATCAAGTAATTAACATAATCAGTGACTTGTATCGACGGCGAATGATCTGGTTAAGCGTTGTCATGGCAATTAGTGTAGGAAAGTGACTTTTTGCCACATATGGGCTTTTGATGTAACATAGCTTTTGTGGCTGGTCTTGATTTTTATATATTTAATCGATTTGCTGCAAATATGACCATGGCTCTCATAATGTCCTGTCTGTGGATTTTTCGCTCCTCATTGCTGTGAGAGTATGGATATGTGTGTCGTCAATATACCTCAAAGAAAAAGTTCTGACAAACAAATTTGTAGAGTAAGGTAGCTTCCTTTCAGTTTGCCACAATTACGCTTTTCGGGTGTATATATAAAGATGTTGCCAAGCGATAAGTTCTTCTGGTGACAACCTATACCTCAACAGTACCAATGACCACGAAAAGTGCAGCAGGAATTCTGTAAACGGTAGAGGCAAGAATGCATGGCCTTCTTCTAGGCTCACAACATAGGATGGAGCTCAGACGTTATTCCATGAAAACCTGCCTGTTTCATACCAGCGCTTAGGCAGACTGATTGCAATACAAGGGTAGGTACCGCCTATCAGTTGCATGGATACTTTTTATGTGCGGAATTTTTGATGACATGACAGGTGGATAATTACATCGATATCCGACCATATAAAAACAATTAGGTATAGTTGGAGTGGTTCAAATTCCATGTTAAAATGAGTTGCTACATGACTTTTAATGCAGATAATAATTGCTGATCATTCGCATGATCGTTCTTCTTTTTGGGTTGAACATTTTTAACCCACTTTTGGTGATCCAATTTCACAAGTAGTGTGATGAGAGAAACGAAAAAGAAAACCTAACTTTTTATATCCCTAAAGGACCTTAGCAGTTTCCTCAACGTTATGAAAATTCCCAATTCTTGGCAATAGGCGGTTTTAACATGCAGTGAATAACCCCTAACGCCTTTGAAAACATCAAGTCGAAAGCTGCTCAAATTAGTTATATCTTTACTTCGGGTGATTACTTGCGCAGCTCGAGCTAAATCTCAGCTGCTTTCCAATTTAAGCAGTCAAATGTCGATAGATTCTGGCTAAATTTCGACTCAAGTCAGCGTTCTGTATAAAATGAAACAGAAACGGCTTCTTCATGAAAAGAACTCTGTTTGAAGCTTGCAAACGCCAGAAATTCTTTTCCACTCTATTTGATACTATCAATATTTATAATATGTGTACAAATACAAGATTTTAACTCCCCAGGGAAGAATTTCGGTTTGTCACAGGACCCTTGGCACCCACCTTCTGAAAAGTGATCAAAATGTGCCTTTTTCAGTTAAAGTAAGATTTAAAATAATTTCGTTGATCTGTTTTGGTTTTTTTCTTAGTATTTTAAGTGGTGGTCCTTTTTTTTTTGGTTCGGGCCCCGTTTTGAAAGTTGTCAGCGGCAGTGCTGCCCCAGGGGAGTAGTTAGAAGCAATTTTTAGATGGGCCTATTCAAAAATAGTCTCTGTGGTGCTAAGTGATTACTGACTTTTTTAACTGCGGTCAAATCCGTTCCTCTTAATTTGATAAAGATGTTTGTATGGGAACAAGAATTAAGCTTCAGCTGCATACTACAAAGCAGATAGCCTCTGGTCAAAATTTGACAACAGAATGTATTTATTTATTTAATTTTAAGCTTAAACCGGTATTCTTTTTAAAAATTAGTTCTGTTGTACTTTGCGTAGCTTTAGGTTTTTAAATGAAATAAAGTTAATAATAACAATAACAGGAACCCAACCAGGACTGGATTGAGTGAATACAGTTTTTAAAATAACTCAAAGAGTTCATGAGCTGTCAACAAGCACCGTGTTGACTTCAATTTACGTACATCGATACTTAGCTCTATCCACCTCTCCCAAAATAGTGCTAGACAGAGTTGTTATGTTGATGGGGTTTTCCCATCTGACTTCTGACAGTATTGCCATGACAAAAATTGTTCGACTATGATAATAAAAGAAAAGAAAACTGATCCGGATATAACTACATAATTCGAAACATAAGGCGTTAGCAACAGCAATTATTAAACAAATGCAAATAGAGAAATAAATTCACACAAGTGACACCTTGCAAACAGAGAACGATATTGAAAGCAATAAAGAAAAAACTAGTTGAATACCCGGCTCAATTCGTAAAACTATGTATTCTTAGCTAAAATAAGAATCAATATTTAACTTTTTAGCAGTTGTAGTTACAGGAAACTCACTTGAAAGATTTCGTAAGTTTCTTTTTTGTCAGCCCAAACTTCGAGTATGTTCCCATTTTTCTTCAGCTCTACCTTTCAGGGCCTAATAGTCTTCGTGTATTTTCAGAAGATTGCTTACAGAGGTCAGAGAACAATTTTTTTTAAAGGGACAGCAAAGCGGACAGAGCTTGTATTAATAAAAAAGACTCTTCTTTCTTTTTGAAATAGCTGTAGATATTAATTTCTATTGAAGTCTGCAGAGGCAGGTAACAAAAATTGGCAATTTGAAAAATAGGCGGTACGTTGTACGTATGAATTTTTAAGAGGATGATTTTGAAGTGAAAATTGTTTCTGTTTTAAGCTGTTTAAGCTTCCCATCTTCCAAGAGATTGTGGTGCCGAACTAAATATTTGTATGACTTTTTCATACTTAATGAAATGTTAATTTCCCCCAACTCATGAAGACTGTTGTCCCCCTTTTTTTTTACCAGTTAAACCATTAGTTTTACAATAAATTCGAATAAAATTAGCCTTTTTGTCCCCTAAGTGAAATTTTTATTTTATCCCAATGAAAAAAATTAAAAAATTAAGCAGTTTTTAATACACATCTGAAAATAAAGGTTTTACATAAAAATGGACATATTATACAAGGTTCAGTTAACTAACTCATATAAAAGTTTGAATTGGAAATGAATTCCTTTCTACTAGAAATATTATCAAAACGAATGAGTGCATTCAAAAATGTTACGTAGACGTTCGATGGGCTTTTTTCTTTCATTGTGGTTTGAACATGAGTAGACGTTAAAATTTGTTTGTGATGAAATGCGTTCAAATTTTACTTCCAAGCAATTTTAGTTTCACAAAGTTAATCGACTTTTTTCTCCTTTTTTAAGCGCCAAAACTAATACTTCTCCCCTCAATCTGGGATAAAGTTGGGTCTAAATTTTATGAGCTGCCATAGGATTGCTCGCTTGTGAAGCAATTTTGAATAAGATTCCAATTCATCCATTCCACTCGTAGAGGCCAATCGAACAATTTTAGTTAAAACTGGTTTCGTTTGAGGTCGAAAATCGACCCTACTTTTATAATATGTGGAGAAAACTTATCACCAACCGTTTTCGATAAAATAAATATGATGTTTTTCTAAAAACCAAAAAGCGACATCCAGATATCGAAAGAATACACTATTTGAATATATTCTCACTCATGATTTATATTTAAGCTTAGTACGCTGCTCGAGCTAAACTAAATTTTATATGGTCTCCAAATTCTCTCTCCAAATTGCATTCCTTCAAAAATACATTCTAATCTAGGATGATTATATATTTGAATACGTTACTATGGCAATATGGCCAGAAATTGAATGTCACCAAAATGTGTATAATGGAATAAGCATATATTCCATGGGGAATTCTTAGCATCATTTTACCAGTCTTAATGCCGACAATAATACCCACGATTTTTTGTTTTTGCACATCTATGGTACAGTATATGTCGAATGATACAAGTTTCATTCTACTCATTTCATAAAAAAAATACTATAAAAGTGTACGGTCGTATTAATACTTCGTACAATCATAATTCAAAAAACGAAATCTAACACAATTTGTCACAGATTCCACTGCTCACTTAGTGAATCTAAGACTACCACCGAGCACCGACCTCCTCATACCTTAAACTAACCAACAATTTTTAAAAGAATTCACTTCCTCACCAACTCTCCCCCTCAGGGTTTGCTCCAAATATCTTTCGCAGACAATATCACAGATCTGCGGCAGACATTGCATAACATTATTATTTCCGGTCAATTTTTCATTGTTTATATAGTCGTTCTCTCTTAATACCCTCGGCTTACTTCTGTCCAATGTGAAAACATTTAAAATACCCAATAAACACAGCCTACGCCGTACCTAATTAGGAATTCAGTATTCGTCCAGGAAATTGCGACGGCCAACCCCTGCAAGAATTCCGCATAATAATCTGACCACCAACTTTTACCAACGGCACAAAAAAGAAAACCCCAATAAAATATCTATAAAGGCCGAAAGACCACAGTCAAATGCAACCCGTTGCCAGGAAACAAACAGCCCTACGGGACATAAATATTTAAACGTTAAACATAAAACTCTGTTTAAATCCTGCAAGAGGAGAACAGTAAAAAAAATATGTAGTATCCACCTTCTACCGGAAGACACAAATTATTTGCTCAGACCACCTTTCGAGGGACGAAGTAACTTTTGCTTTTGGAAAATGTACCACGAAAATATATTCAATGAACTTTCCAACTCTTGGTAAAACAAAATTCCATTCCTGTGATGGTTTTTGGCACAGCGCGTCTTGAATGACCCATAACTGTGAATTGCCAAGTAGCATCTCTAGGATAGGTCTAAGGGGACGAGCCCAAACCTATTCGGTTTGATGGTTTTTTTTTTTATTTTTTTTTTATTTTGCTAGCATCAACAGAAGCTTCACTTACCTGAATGTATCGAGAATCATTGTAAATAGTACGAATTTTCCTAATAACGGAACAACTAATGATGTTGGGGGTATAATTTCCGCCAATAGCAAGAAGAACACAGTCAGCGAGAGTAGAATAGATATGCTCAATGATACCTAGAAAAAAGAAGAAAAGAACAAAGGGAGGCAAGAAAAGATTAGAGTTGCTTGAGGTGAAAAACTTTTTAAGAGGTTTTTGGTTGGAGTTGGAAGGAGTTGATATGAGGTATGCACTGATGGAGGGTGTCTACTTGTATTAGCAACTGGATACTGGAGTTTTGGCTTTACCAACATTTATTTGTCAATCCTTTCGTCACTTAGAGGGGTGGCTGGCAAGTTAATCGGTAACCTAGGTTGCGCTCTTATTTACTACTGATAGAGCCTGTGAGATATGGCATGTGGTATGAAATTCGGTGATTTTCGGGGGATTGTTGGATCTTTTTTACTTGGTGGTTTATGGAAAATTATTTTTGTCGAGAAATGACTCCAACTTCTTGGAAACTTTCAATTGCAATACTGTCCGTATCTTTGTAAAGAATATTCCTAATAAACAAACGCACAAAGTTCTGACCTAAAAATGTTTAAAAAAAATTCACAGAGCCACAAATAACTCTCTCGGGTCAATAATACAGCTCTTGGTTTATAACAGAAACACATCAGGCTCTTCAAAATATATAAGAAAGTCTATGCACCGAAGTGTAGTCAACAGCATGTGCGTGTACATTTGTGTAAGTAGCTTCTAAATGCAGGTTGAAGCGATAGCTCAACATTAGAACGCTCATATTCAGGCAATTGAGGACCATTTCATATAGAAGAGGCTGGTTTAGCGAAGAGAACTTGGTCGGTTCTTATGGCTCATGTGAACTGCTGAACTAAGATGAGGGTATATGTTGATAGGATGTATGTAGGATCTCTCACCAAATTAATAAAGACACTTCAATTTCAAATATGTAATTCGCAAAATTTATTTTATTAAATTGTCCTGCCTTAGTGACGACTGGTCGGTCTGAGTGATTCGCTTCAACTACTTGATCTAAAATTTCGCTGTGGTGTGGAAAAGAAATATGAACGACGCGAATTCTCTCGTTTCCCGTTAATACCTCTAGGACCTTCGAACAATGTGCCGCGAATCTTCTTCTTCTATCTAGCAGTAGATCAGATATAGAGCATGGAAGTGCTACTATTGAGAACCTTATCTACAACAGATTCGTTTAGATATCCGTAGTTCCTCTAAGGGTACGGGCGAATTGAAGTATTGAAGTTAACTAGGGTAGGTCTAAATATCTACTGTCAATAAACAGACAAACACGCCTGTTCCTTGTCTACATGACAAAAGGTCACTTGCGTTGATCTACCCCGGAATAAACATACAATTTACAAGCGCCATAATAGAGGTCCAGTTCAGGCGAACAAATTGTTCTAGAAGACCACTTCAGCAGACGTCTTTTAAACTGTTGACTCGAGGACTGAAATGTACTCTTGACGTATGTTATCCTGCCAGTTATATTTTATGCCATCGAATCCCATGCGAGAACCATGAAGAGAAAAGCTGATTGGACCCTTTGAGCGAAACTGTCTTCGATTTTGCCAATTTTTCCTATACGATATAGAAGCAGATCATGAGATGTTGTTGCAGTCCAAAAATCGAGAAGACTACGGCTGCACAGTCTCACAATCAGATATAGGAATGCTGACCATGAAGACGCGGTCTTGCGCTTAAAGAATTCCAACCAAACATAAGTGTTTCCCTATGGACACTGTACAGAAATTAGAACTGAAAAAAAGGGTTGGGGTCGAAATTCTGACGAGGTCTAAATTCTTTTTTTCAAAATTCTGCTTTCAAAATTCTGTTTTACAAAATTCTGCTTTCAAACTTCAGCTTTTCAAAATTCAGCTTTACAAAATTCTGATTTACAAAATTCTGCAAATAAAAAAAGAAGAGTGGGATCACTTTCTGGCTCAGAAAACACATAAAGCTTTCCAAGAGGAATATTCACTGTCAGAATTAAACTGTTCAAACGGAGGAATTTGAATTCTACTTCTCAAATAGCTATTATTGCAACCAAAATTTGCATTGTGATTTTTTTTTTTGGTATCTAAAAAACAACACATGAAATGAAAAACAGACAAAAAAAAAAAAAATAAAAACAGAAGTGATCAAAAGATCCTTCCCGATTTAAGTTGATACGTGTTGCTGCTCCCGGCCTACCGCCACTCGGCCGATTGTCTGTTTCAAGGCCACGCCATGGCGGATCTCAGAACTCTGGGGTTCACAATGGGTGAAAGTCTTCAGTGTCCCTTTAGAGACCCTTCGAGAGTGTGGACCGGAAAAGTTAAGTTAGTGCTTCTACTAAACTATCAGGCTATCGCACTGAAGTCGTCACCTGGGACTTGCAAAATTTGATTTTACAATATGCCTCACCTCATGTGCAAGTTCAGCCCTTCGATCAAATTCAATGAACCCAACAACTTGCCCGTTTTACTTGTACATTGGCTTCAAAGTTCAGGCAAGAGTTGAATTAAACCTCGCTCCTCCCTTGGGTAGTCCATTAATGGAAGTTGTTCTCCCCAACGTTTACATGAAATCTCAATCTTCCATCCGATTCCTTGCTCGTTACAAAACCCATAAATTCCGCCCCAGCTAGCGGATGAGCTAACATCCATACCACATATGGATGCCGCATAGATTCAGTTATATTACCCCACTCAGTCTTTCAACTCTTCGCTGTTGTTGCGGTGTGAATGAAATATTTAATCGATTTTTGATGCGCAAAGTCATAGGAAGTTGGGTTGAGATAAGAAGACCACCGTATCCCCCCCAGCCATCTAGCGAGTAAATTATATTTTTCCCCATAAGGATTCCTTTTTCGTTACCCTTCTGTATCTGCATGTATCGAGTTGGGTTTCTATTTTTTTTTGTGAAACCTCTACGCATTGATGAGATTTTTCAAGTACCACATATGGCAGAGTGGCGTGGTTTAGTAGCATCGTACCGCCACACAGTAGCATGACGATGATGAAGCTTTTCCCGCAGCTACTAAGGATGTGTAGGTTTTTTTTTTTTGTAATTGCATCGAGCATTACTCGATGTGTATCTCACATCCTGCAGAATTTACATGGTGATGACATTTTTCCTGCCAGCGAGCGCATGGTAATTAGAAACGCATAGCATCGCGTTTTATGCACATAATGACGCCGCAAAGCATGCGACATGTCATTTAGTGTTTTTTTTTGTGTTCTGTCCACGTTGCTCTACAAATCGATTTGAAAATGCTGAAAATATTTTCTTTTTTCATTAAAAATTCTCCACGCGGTTGGGGTAGAAGGGTTGAAAAATTAGAATTTTAATTGAGAAATTATGTATACACTCTGCGATTTGAATACTGGATATCCATTAACTGATACATTACAGCCATGGAAATTTTGATTGCAATTGCTTATACAAGTAGATTTGTCCTCTTTAAATGATAATTTTTACATTCAAATGGCACTCACCTTCTCTCCACTATCCGATGGTAGGTAAAAAACTAAAATAGTTAAAAAACTAATTCCCATACAGGGAATAATTAAGTTGACAGTGTAAAATAATGTCTTACGTCTCATTGTTATATTAAATGTTATATCTAAATATGGTTCATCGCAGCATGTGTAGAATTTTTCATTTCTGTAAAGAAAAAAAATATTTACAAATTAGTTTACTTTTTCCAATTTTAATTAGAGAATTTATTGCGCTTTTAATGATGGGCGTTAATTTATTCATGCCCAACTGTGAGCGGCGGTGGGTGGGGAGTCGAGATTTCTGATTTTAGGACAAAGTTTAGCAGGGGTTTTTGAGTGGATTTTCTAAGTAGGATAATCGGGGCGACATTATTTTTCAATTAAATTTAATAGGATTCGCTTAAGTATGGTGTAAGTAAGTTGGGATAAATTAAACCACTTTCAGCCGGCTGCTGCGGAGCCAAATAAACTGCCAACCATTATGGGTAACAACAAGTCACAAGGCCTTTGGCTCTGTTTTACAATTTGGAAGACAGCTTCAGGCTTTGGTTAAGGGTCTTTCATTAGGGACTTGGCAGCTTCAAACTTTTCAGTCTGAACGCACCCAAACCGATTATCGAACTGCCAAAGTAAAAAATTCAGTAAAATCAACATTTTCTATATTGTGAAGTAAGGGAATAACGTTTAAAAATAATTAAAATCTACTACAGGTACCGAAACTCCGAGTCGGTATGGTCGTAACTTTAAGAGTGTTAACGCGATGAAGTGCATTTTTGGTTAAACGGCCTGGTCAATAAGCAAAATATGCGTTACTGGACGGGTGAGAACCCTCATGTGCTTCATCAACAACAAAAAGTCACTGTTTGGTGCGGTTTTCATGCAGGTGGAGTCGTTGGGCCGTTTTGTTTTTCGTGGTTCCAACAAGACTGTTCCACAAGCCATACAGCAGCGGGTGCAAGAATCGAGTTTTTGAAGTATCAGTTCGGTGAGCGTGAGAAACGGACCCGTCGATTGGGCGTCATAATCGTGTGATTTAACGTGATTTTTGTATCGGGCTACATTAAATAATTGCTCTATGACAACAAGCCGGCGACGTTATATGCGGTCATATCAGTCGAAATGTGAAGCCGAGACATCGAAAACGGTGTTCAACGTATCGACCGCTGCATACGTTCCCGTGGTGGACATATAAACGAAGTCCAATTCCATTCATCGGGTTGTTTTGATAGTAATTGAAGACAATAACATTTTTGTCGAGGTATTTCAAAAAAAAAAATTGTCAATTTCTTAATGAAAGACCCTTTAGAAAAATTAGCTGCCCCACGTAAGTTCAAAACAACAGATTAGACACGAGGCATAAGAAAGGTTCCATTGCCAACACGGTCAAAAATCCGGAAGCCAATTGTTTACATAGTTAATTTCTCTATACAGAAGCTAAGTATGGTCTCAATTTTCTCAATGTCCTCAACATTTTCGAATGCTTACCACGTTCGTTCTACTCAGGGATCTGTCTGCATTCAAAGAGAAATGTGATATCCTCCCCGAATTCCAGGTCGTCACAGCACATGCAAATATCTATGTTCGCAACACTAATCTAATTGCGTGCTTCCTCAGAAGGCACGGTCCAGAGAGTACTATCGCTACTATTAAGTCTTAACCTTTCTCTGCTCAAAGCCGACCTTATGGCTTTTGAAACTCTTTGTCATTATAATTGTGGCCATCTTGGCATCTTGAGGCTGACTTATTGAAGGTTGTTAAATTTAATGGGACCTCCTTTTTTGGACCGAACGTCGGCCTTGTTTAAGATTGTTGATATGATATTCGAAGGTTCAGTGGTAAGAGACACATGAAGCATTGAGCAGCACATCCCGCAATCGCTTAACAAGTATAACTGGCCCGGAAAAGCTGCTCAACTCAAGAAGTAAACAAAATTAAATAAAAATATGCTAAATGAGCCAACAACTTTGGTTTCTGTTTTTAACTCTCTCCATTACGTAGTAAGAGAAAGATGTTGTTTTAGTACAAAATTTGAACTCGAGATATTAATCAATTCTGATATTATACGATGATAGAGGAACTCAAAAAGTGGGTCGCAAAATTCTGTCCGGTCTGTCCGTCCTTCCACAGGCGTACAGCCTAAACGGCTTTCCGGATTACGTTCAAACCTCGGATTTAAAGTTTTTGGGCTTACAGTTCGGGAGGGTTGTTTTTTGCAAGGTAACCTCATTATTAATGGTATACTTTTCATATAAAATTTGCGTACCAGTTTTATTTAATCGAAAACGGCTCCAACGATTTGAACCAAAATTGATATTTAAGCTTAAGTAGATGAGTTTACCATGACTGCGTACCCAGTTTTTGGCTAAAAATGAAACAACGGTACTTTTGAAATTTCGACATACATATCTCGAAAACGGTCTACACGATTGTAACAAAAATGAATTTGTAAGGTAATGTGGTCACTAATAACTTAACAGCCAACTCAGTTTTTCTCTGTATTATCGTACAATGGATTTTTGAAAAAAGTATTTTTTTTAAATTTTGTTTTTTTTTTTAGTTTACCGGAATACGGCGAAAACGATTTTGACCAAAATGCAAACTTAGAGTCAAATGGATGTTTTCAAAACTATTGTGTCCTCAATTTTCGATTTGCTGAAGTCTCTGAAAGTCAGTCAGACTTTCAAGCGTGTTTGACTGAGCTGAGTGAAAGGTAACAAGTTCAAGCGACGGGCAGAGAAAGTAGTATCAGCTTACATCTCTTTTGAAACATTTTCAACTCGAATGGTACGAAGCTTTCAAGCCTAGCCAAAGCATTGAATATTGTTGGAGATCATTGCTCTAGCTACAGCCATAATGCTCATTGCAGCTATGGCCACAGTTGCTATGAGCTTTTTAAAGCTCCATGATCCTCTTTTATGCTGGATGGTAGAACTGGTGGAACTGATGTTGCTTCTGCTCTTGGACTATCAATGCTATCTCTTTACATAGTGACATTTTAAAATCTCTTATATGAACCTAATACTTCTCTGACTTGACTAGGTGTCTTTTGTCGCATCGAAGAGCCGTGATCTTGCAGCCAGCTGCTTGGCTTTCTTAAGGGACCTTGGGATGTTGTTTCAATTGTAGGAATCTGAGATCCGAAATTCCATGGGCTCCTTTTATTTCCGGACAGTCTTTCTCTCCCTCTCAATATTCATTTTCCTCAGTCCTTCTATTGTTCTTCAGCACCTTAGACTAGCATTTTCTGAATTATCGTTTTCCATATTTTCAACTTTCAAAAGAGTAGGTACAAACCCACTTCAGAAAAAAAAGAGAAGACTCCTCCACCGCAATAAACACTTAACTCCACTTCAACTTCATATGAAGCAATCACTCAAACCAAATAAAATCGAATACGCAATTTGCTTCCATTCCAATCCCTAAAAATCTCTTAATTATCTGCCATGACTGCACGCATATCCAACTGAAAAGTCAGCATTATCGTCTTAATCTAAGGACGACTCCTCGACCTCATTACACAAAGAAATACAATTCAAGTGAGCGTACTTTCTTGTTCCACTTGGCAGCTCCAATTTTATCTCAGCACACATTTTCTTCCATTCCATGATTTTCGTAAGTGCCTACAGCCTTTTTACGGATAAACGCCTCAGCCGCACTCTATCTCAAGCCGTATCTTACCTGAGCAGATGTGGGTAGTAGGTACAGCAACAAAGACGACCAACAGGCAGTGCCTGCTCCAGTGACTTGTAATGAGAAAATGCACTATATACCTCTCCGGGAAAACGATTATAATCATTAAATTGCTGATGATGATTTAGTCATTTTTAGGGGTCCTTGATGCTATGAAATATTGCACTGAAACTCGATGATGACTGAATATAAATTGAAATTTATTACTGTGGAAGGTTATTTCTCCTCTCTTCGACTCGTAACGGTAGTGAGGGTTCTATTTGTGTTCTCGAGTACTAGGTATGTGATGCAATAAATTGTAAAAGTTCAGCTAAAGGTGTTTAAACTCATATGAGTTGATGAAATACACGCGTCAAAAATCGAGATCCCAACCAAACTTTAAGAATTATTGTAATCGGATCCCTTTGCGAAAAAAAAAATCAATAATTTAAGTAGCTCGATGTGAGCTGCGGAATTAGTTGACGAATTAATTTATATGCTCTACAAGGGATCAAAACCTTTTCCTCTCAATTTGCTAAATTATTGAACAGCCATTGTTACAGACTCCACACTCAAACACATTTATGTGCAGTTGTATGGCGAATCAACAATCCAATGCCAGTGTGTTATTTGTAGGCAACTACTACTCACTTTGAATACCATAAATATCCTGTAGAGTGCTCGTGTCAATTTGGAACATCTGTTACGGTTTTGAATAATACGGATGATTCCTGTTATAACATCTTCATAAGCAGGGATAGGATGGATCTGACACTGGCGCACACTTACACATTTATGTGTTTTAAACTGGCGAGCATTTAAATTCAATTTCATACGAGTCAGGCACAAAGGACACACATGTCCATAATATTGGAGACAAGGTAACGCATTTTGAGTGTTTGTACTCAATTCAGTGAGGCGTCTTGTTGTGTGTCGAAAAAGTAACTCTGAATATGTTACATATTTGCATTTTCTTAAGCAAAGGCTGCATTGGGACCGAATGTGAGAAGGGAATTTAAATATAGAGCTGGGGACACGTCATTTGGAATAGCACTGGCACGAGAGTGTCAGCAACAGAAGCACAATAAAAGGAGGTACGGCGTTGCTTTTAAAGGGGGGAAAGTGCATTCGGTTGAGTGCAGGATCAATATTTTAGTTGGTAACCATAAATAATTCTTAGAAACTAAGCTGGCAGAGTTGGCTATGCACATGTTGGAGTTTTTTTTTTGAGATATACTGTTGATGGTAGTGTTCCTTAAACATCGATAGTTTAATATTTCGATAGTATCGATAGTTTCGGAGTAAAACTATCGATAGTATCGATACTATCGATAGTTTTATATACATACGTTTTCTAACGACGGGGTTGTAAATTTGTCCATAACTTATTAATAAGAAACATCCTCAGACTCAGGCAAACCATCTTGATCATGAGAAGTTCTAGGGAGAACTTCCGACTGATGCTACGCTTTAAGTGATCGGATAGATTACTCGTGTTACTTTTGGCAAAAAGTACACTTAACAATATTATTGTCACCTTCAACATATTTAAAAAATGTCCACACAACCGATTTTTGACTTTGATTCATTAAGGTATAACTAGAATTTTTAACTTTAAATTTGAAGAAATAATTTTACTATTTTATTAATTAGTCAACTAGTCAACAAACTTGAGCTTAACCGTAAGAACAGCCTGCTTCAAGTGAATTGCATCTACAAAGTTTGAAAACATGCAGCACTTGCGGCAATATCTGCGATTGTAAATGCTACAAGGATATGCAACGATTGTTTCTTTGCTGACACAAGAAAAAACAAAATATGTACAAAAAATTCGAAATCACTTTCACCAGCGCCAACGGCCACATTGCGCACATAGTCGCGCAAACGCAATTTGTAGTAAAGAGGACGCCTTTCTTTTGCCAGAGTTTTGTTATTGTTTGCTGTTTTTTTATTACAGCACCATAAACCAGATGTATATATCTAGACAAGACCGATGTCTATACACTAAAAAATATTAGAATACCGAAGCAGCTGAAGTCAAGAAATGTTTTAAAAGAACTATCTTTTTTTCAGTACAAAAGAAGTACTTCTTTATACGTAGAAAAGTAGTACTCCTACTAACGAATAACTTCTTTTACGTACATGTTTGATGTTTCCCATGTTTTATGAGTAGGTACTTCTACGTTTGCTTTGAATACGCTCATATAGTATATACGATAGTATCGATAGACTATCGATGTTTAAGGAACACTAGTTGATGGCTTTCGGTAGCATGCAGTTTTGATTGAATTGCAATTCCTTTGTTGTTTATTGGCAACGGTGTTCTTTATTCAATCTTGAAAATAACATTGCCAAATTATAATGATATTGTATTCTCTGAATTTAGATTTATGCAATTATCTTATATAACTATACCATAATTATTTGAAGTTGCGCAATATTTTTCCTCTTTTGAATTATAAAACCCGTTTGGAGCTGATTACTAACAATCATAAGATTCTCCCAAAAATTGTCTCATCTATTGCTTTTTAATCATTATATAGTCATACAATATACATACTATACTGTCAGCTGTCACCTACCAGCTCTGCGCTGCTCGCTATCTGTTCTTTTCGAGTCAGTCGCATATAGAGTTTCGAACAAGAAGAAAGTCCTATGCTCCAGAAATAAATAAAATTATCAAATTCGATTGGTTCGTGGTTTTATTTTCGTGAACATTCGAATAATAAAGTCATTCGACATAATTCAATTTAAAAAACATTAAATTGACAAAGCCAGACAGTCTTTAGTGAGGAAGCTTTTGCAACGGAAGGATTTCTAAAAATCAGCTGACACGACGAACTTCGTTCCGCCCAAATTAGTTCATGTAATAACTCCGAGTGTCCACAATGTACATATGCTACTTTAAGTAATTCGGAACTCAAATTCTTAGAAATAGAAAAAAAATTTAGAGTCCGCTTTTTATAGTGACTACAGCTACATTCCGCCTAGAATTTCATAGAAATGATACAAATTTATCAAAAGTCAACTTCTGGCAGCTATTGTGACAAAAATCGTTATGATTTGAGTTAGAAAACAAGGGGAAATTTGAAAAACTAAAAACTAGTCTTTTTTGACAAATGCCACTTTGATTGAATCCAAAATAAGTATTTCCTGACTTAAATCGCAATCAAATCAAACGAGATCCGTTTCAAAGTTTCGGTGCATTTACGTAGGTTGCAAATTATAACTGAGCTGACTTTCAAAATCAAATTCTGTAGCGGTAAGCCCGGGACATCCAAAGAATTCAAAAATTTTAAATAATTTCTGTTGTATTGGAAGCGACAGTAGGTATTTTCCAAACAGTATTTTATTTCAAAGTACGGTTTTATTATCAGGTTTGTAAACCGGCCTACGATCGTCGGAGCTCATTTTCTCATTTAAAAACTTCGTATAATCAAAGGGCCTTACTAATAATCATTTTTAACCTTCACACTAAATATATTCTAGGTCACAATATTTAATTTTGTATGGAAAACTTCGCCATTGTGAGTTCGAAAAATTTAACCTAGACACTAAAAATCGTTATTAGTACCTCGGAAAGTGTTGTTTGCCTTAAATAATTGTTGCAAAATAACGTTTTTTGTCTCCTTGAATCTGTTAATCCAAATTTTGCAGTATAGAATACCTTGCCAATTTAAAAACAGGTTTGTTTTCATGACGTAAAAGAAAAAAGTACCTTGCAAGTCGGCATGAAACCAATTTGTAAGTTTTAGATGGTTCATACCGAAAAGCCAGTCGTTCGTATGTCGGCAACGATACGCGTCTTGCCACTCTTCAATTTTAACGCAGTTCTTATTATATTCACTCTCAAATTGCTTGGCTGTTGATCTGGTCCACTGATACATACCATAACTAAGGCACAATTATTATGCCTTTTAGGCATAGTTCCGATGCTTGAGGCATTTTGAAGACTCGGCCCGGAAAACTTCATTCGATGTGTGCCACGTTCCGCGACCGGAACTCAAATTTTGATAATAAATATCTAAGACCTTGATGTGTTTTTAAGTAGTGTAGCACTTCGTGTTGAAAATGACAGAGAACAATGCAAGTCTTGCCGCAGTCGGCTTTTAAATTTTCACAATGGCGTCCTATCAGCAAAACTACTCCTGATTTTTAAGAGCAGGAAAACATAGAGACCCCTGAAGATATACAATTGTCTTTCTGACCCTCGCCTCCGTTAGTCCGTCTGACACTTCTCAAGAAAAGTCATTAAGGCCCATTTTATTCACTCGAAGTTGAACACAACTTGGGAAGTTTTCCATATTAAAACTTTTCACATCTATGAGTTGGACAATATTCGTGAAGGAGTCTCTGCTTAAATTTATCTAAGATCTCTGCTTCTGATGAATCGGAGTTCAATTTTATGCAATAATTTTCAAATTTATCAGGGACAAACAAGTGTTGCCCAACCGTCCAAAATCACGGTATTCAATTTTGTAATAGGAGATAATTGAATACGCTATTACGGTTTTTAAGTTTAACAAACACAAATTTGTACAATCACATTCAAAAATATAGGATTTTTGTTTTATTTCCAAACACGTGAAGCACATATTTCTGTGTTGCTGTCATCTAACTTGTTGTCGACATTAGTGATTGATTATTAATAAGACCGAGTCAGTATAGATTGAGGTTTTATTTTCTGGCATTTCTTTTAATGTGGTCTTATATTTGAACAGTTTTTTTTTTAATACTTTCGGTCGAATATTCTGGACAAACATAAACTTTAATCATTGCTCTGTCGGTTTAAATCAATAACGAATCATTTTGCATTTCTTGCTAAAGTTAAATTTAATTCGTAAGATTTCCTTCGAATTCTTAAAATTCCATTCAACACATAAATTTCCACCCTGAAAACAAACGCGTTCAACTGCGACCGAGGCACCCTACAGACTCTAAGTACATCACGCGCCGGTACAAAGCACCTTTGCCTAACAGTAGACGACCTAAAAATCCCCCAAAGTCCCTTAAATGCATTCCCCTTAACCTATTCCTTCATTATAAACATATTGAACCCAATAGCTCATCCGAAAAGTGGTTGGGGTGACCAACAATGCATGCTCACGTGAAATTTATGCTGTCAAGAACATCACTAGTGCTCCACCACCGCGCCGTCCTCAATGAAATTTCTCATGCTAAATTTTTATTTCCTTCATGGATTATTTAAACTTGCAGTGAAAATCTCAAGTCCTATACCAAAAGGATGGAAGCGAACTTTAAATGAAGGAACTTTCAAGTATCCTGTGCCCTAGAACCCGCGTTTTAGTGGAAAACTTTTGAGAATTATCCAATTCAAACGGCAAACACCTTCATCTGCTGCCAGGTGAGTTAACCTTCTTTAATGTGTGGGTCGGTGTGGACCTTTATTGACTTTCACAGTTCTCTCTGTACAGACATTTCGTCGAAATACTATTGTATTTGCAGGGGTCATATAGGATTCTCTGACACACATATAAATACATATTTCCACGTGAGGGGGAACAACAAGAGAAATTGAAGGTAAAAGTTATTAGGAAACAATAACCTCCCACTCAGCTTTTATTAAGGGCTTTTGAAGGATTTTCCGAAAGGATAAACTCATTCAGTTAACTTTCACCTGGTTGTTCATGTACGCGTGATGGTATAACTAGCACGACATATGAAGGATGCTGAACCTGCGTCTCATGATGCCTGCAATGTATAGCAGGCAGTATAGTTTTGTTTGTTTTTTTTTTGCGAGAAAAACGCGTCTGTCAGACTTAGTATTACTGGTCACGATTCTCAATTTCCCTTAGTGTAGTTTTATATACCTATGTGCTATTTGAGTGATGTTTTCCTGGGTTAAGTCCTTGAAGCGGAAGACTGTGGGTGGAATCGTATTTCGGCAGTATAATGTGTACGGCCTTGGCATTGGTTACGACATTTACTGTGAACATTTTACGGGTGATGTTTTTCGAACTGATGTTGTGAAGTTTCAGTTTATTACAAAGCCCTTGGAAAGGAGTGGGGTCATACTTGGAATAGGGAAAACTAGATTACATCAGGGAGGTCCATCGAAGTGGAGATTTTGTTGTGATGGTGTTTGCTCTAATTCTTGTTTGACAACTCATTTTCTTAGCAGCTTTAGACATGCTGATACCAACTTTAGAGACTCAATAAAAAGGTACCTAATTAAATTGTCCGTTTGGGACTCTAAACACAAGTCCTTAAGCTGCGATTACACGGCCAATTTTTTCGAGTCATTTAAATGGCGCTTTGACGTAAAAATCTCGTCACAAAGCCGTCATTTAAATGTCGTTCCGTGTGATCGCCATTTTCGGGGCAACATTTTCGGCGTCATTTAAATGACTAGGAAAATGGCAGAGCAAATGACATGAATTTTGTGCCATTTAAATGACGGAAAAAAATGGCCGTGTGATCGCTCTTCAATGACGCCTAGGACAAATGACTAAACTTTTCAGCTGTTGCGTCATTTAAATGGCAGCCTCAAAAAAATGACTAGGCACGAAATTCATGCTATGCCATTTTCTACGCAAATGACAAATGAAGCAGCATTTAATATGATATAGATAATGAAAGATTTGTTTTTTTTTGTAGCGAAGGGATGAGTCGCATCTGTGGTTTCTATTTTGGTAAAAATTTATACACGCAGAAAAATTACTTAAAATCAACCAACTGAAAAACTACCAAGTGATAACTGTTAATATAGCTCATACAAAGTTAAGTGGATTAAAAATAGCCGAGTCAGTTTAAGGAAACTGCAAAATTGGGAAAATTGACTATCTGAAGAGTTTCTCAGTTCTTCCTAAATTTTTTGTGCACGTCAGATAGTCAACCAATAATTTATAGGAAAAATATCAGATAGGCAGTTTTGGCAGAATTTTCTACTTGCTCTTCTATATACATACTTGCCATTAATACAAAATAGAATTTTAGGTAGTTGGTCATAGTTTTGCTTGTAAGCCGACGAAATGAAACTTGCTTTCATTTGAAATTTGAATTTTGTCTCGTGGCGAAAGGACGTGAAATTAATAAACCTGTTTAAATTTTATTTTTTGTGATTGTGTTGTTCGGTATACCTACCTATTGAGCGTAATGGAAAACGAACCGTCGCCCTCAAGTGTCGACAGTATGGACTGTTCAGTGAACTATGTTATAAATTCCAAGACCAAAAAAGCAGTAGGGAAGTGGGACAGAAAAATTAGCCATTCGTGGAGTGACGAGGAGAATTCGCGTTTGATTGTGGCGGTGCAAAAACAACGGGCACTTTGGGATAGCGCAGTTCCCCAATACAAACTGCAGAATATCAAAACGGGAGTGTTTCTCTCAGGCAGTGCTTTTGATATGCTGGCAGGTGCAGCTGTTTGCTATCCAATGCTTAACCGAATGTAAAGCGATTAAAGACACCACCACACCATCCGAGAACCGTCCGTTGCGATCTACATCGACATACAACAATTTGTAGTCAGCATCAGCTACTCCCATCTCCGCAATTTCCACCATCATCGCCAAAGCTCTTTTTGACATTTTTTATTTATTATCATATTTTTTTTTGTTTTCTATGCAATTTAAATTGATTAAAAAGGTGGCACGCATGTGTCTTTGCCGAAAGAAAAACACTAAATGACAGTAGCTATATTTTTCTCATTGGTCAATGGTGTCATTTGTCATTTAAATGAGGCAAGTCATTGCCGTGTGATCGCCATTTTTTCGCTCATCATTTAACTGTCATCCCAATGGAGAATTCTAAATGACTCGCACTGTCTGTCATTTGATTTTGGGACAAAAATGACGGTAATAGTCATTTCGTGTGATCGCCATTTTTTTCGCAAATGACCAATGACGAATCGTAGCTTGAATGGCACTCTAATACGACATTTTTTGCGGACGTCAGAGCTTCATTTAAATGACTCGAAAAAATGGCCGTGTAATCGCAGCTTTACAACTTTCGATACTGCCACAGGAAGTTTGTGAAAGTTTCGATACAATTTTGTCACAGAATTAAATTTGTACCTCAGTTACCTAGCAACTAAATAATATAAATAAATAAATAAATAAATAAATAATTGGGACTCTTTTTGTCTTTTCCTTCTGTCATTGGCACGGGTGGTAGTAAAGTTAGGCCGTCCAATCGACTTTTTGCGGGGGCTGCTAAGATATGACGCTTTTACATTCAGACCATTCGCGTTCTTAATTCGTTATCTTGAACGACAATTATTTAACAAAAGTTTTACCAGAACTCCACCTGTTTGTTTGTTTATTTTGTTTGGATCACTTGAAGCTCGTGAGCCCTTTCTCCTTTTGTTTTGCCGGTTCATATAACCATCCCCTGGCCAGGTTTTAGAATATATTTTGTTACGAGACGACTATTGTGAAGAAAAACCTACGCAGCTGAATAAGAGCTCATCGGATTTTAGGACAAAACGCGTTTGTAGTAGATTAGATTAGAGGCGGGAGAGCCTTCGAGGGGCTCTGGCCTGCGGCTTCTTAAAGTTCGTATTAAATTCATTTCCAATTCATTTCAGCTACAAATCAGGCTTCTTCTAAGTCCAGTGGCGCCTGACCGAAATCGAAAAGATGCATTTTTTAAACAGTTAGAAACACACGAAAAAACGATTCTTTCTAACCGTAGCTCTCTTTAGAATGATACGGGGCCCATCGAACACTGTGAGTCGTTGTCTGTTTGGAGCGCAACGAAAATGCATATTGTGACAATGTTTATGACCGTGTGACTCACCATCGTCCTTTAAGAAGAAAAGGTTTGAATCGCCTTTAAAACGACTATGAAACTGTCCTGCACAAGACAATTTTTTCCCTTTTTTATTGCTACTCCCGTTTTATGCGAGCCAGTTCATTGCCACATTTAATGTGCTCTTCAATTTGCATATTAAATCGGAATAACCTTCAACACTGCATCCATTAGTCATCCACCTCACCCTTAAGCTGTCAAATCCTCATTAACCCCCTTTTTATCTCGTGAAATCCTCTTAAAATCTTTGCACTTGTGCACGCCACGTAATCAGAAATTCCGCCCATGTCGTGTTACATCAAATTCACTTTTATGCATTTCATCTATCACAGCCCCGCGTGACATCATTTACTGTCTGCTACGTCTCATGTCGCACCCCTCCCCCCCCCCCGCACCACACTATAATAGGCTTTGTTACTATATACACTTCCTTCCAAGTAGGGATTGGAGGGGTTCACTCTTAAATGGCACCATCTCGGTGCTACCCTTCAATGGCACTGCTACATCCTTGAACGGTAGGTCAAAAGTAATAAATCACTCCGACACACTCTGATGGATAATTTCTTGCTTTCATAATTTTAAAGCATATCCGCCCACTCGTTGTCGTCTTGACAAAATCACCGACTCCATGCTCCTGTCAGCATATTTTTGGCTGTGACGGATATAATCGTACAATCAAAATATGTGTCAATAATATCGAAGTGAAAGTCAACGCGCACACGTCAAAGGGAATGAGAGTGGCAATTTGTCGTTGCGTCAACTTTTTTTTTGAAGTTTAATTGACAGCCGGTATAATTGGGCGTAATGCCTTGGACGTGGACTATAGGCTTGATGTTGGCACCTAATGAGGTTGTCTTGTCAATGTTTTTAGCTCGATGGATATCCATTGAATCAGCAAAGAGGAATTCTTAGAGTTCCGGAGGAAACGGATGTTTGTTAACTTGGGCGAAGTGATGAGACACAGGAACAGGTGGAGCGTGTTGTCAGTTAATTTAGCTTGGCTTTGAGGCACGTAGTGTGAGAAGTTGGGTTGTCGCTTGAAGATGGTTTTGTTCTAGAATGAGTATTCCATAGGTAACAATGATTTATGATACTCAAGAGCACTGAAAAAAACATTTTTTTAGACACCTCTGAGCTGACATCAAGGACTGTAAGTTTTCTATGAGAAGGCAAAGTAAGCTTATAGTAAGAGTACGTACTGACAATGAAATCTGGCCTTACTGTCAAGAATTGATTAAGTGGTCATAGGCATAGTCATCTTCGAAGGAGTCAATGAGGGGATATTATGAACCCATCCTTTGAAATAAAATTTATGTTGTCTTCGAAAAAAAAGACTTAGCATCGGTGACACTTGCGAGATGTTAAATAAAACTTCAAAGTAGTTCAAGACTCTGTCCATCAAGGCTCTATATTTACACGTCGCAAAATGACAGCCGGCTCAAGAATCCAGCAAAGAATCATTCTTGCCGATTGAAATTAATATAAGACATATAAGAAGCTTCTAACAAGAAAGTATCTCTCTCGTGGGTATTGTCTCAGATCCAAGTCATAATAATAATAATAATAATAATAATTTTTGGCGCAACAGGTCCGTAGGGACCCAAGGCCTAGCTTCTCGCAACCATTCGTTTTGTGTGAGTTTTAATTTTTGGAACGAATGGAAGGGATCTACAATTTTGTGCCGATTCCAAACGGCTAATTGAGAAGCTCTTTCATGACAGTTATACTCTTGGATGTTTGTCAGACGTTCGCGAGAGAAGGCGCAGTGAAAAAAACCCTGAGTTGGAAATTGGGGTTTTGCGGGATTTGAACCTGAACCCCTCGCTTAGTAGTCCAACACACTAACCACTAAGCCACTGCGCCTAGATATCATTGGATAAAAATGCTTCCGGTGATATACCAGCCATTTGTATGGATTAATTGTCGAGGAGAATTAAACTTTACGAGCTAGCTATCGTTGACCTTGTCAGAAACATCGGCTAAGTTGGCTACTTCAAGTGGAGCTTGTTGGAAATAACGCATTAACTCAACGAGTCTTAGACTTTAGTCGGATTGCCAGAAGTGCACATTTGCAAATAGTCGGCCTAGGCTTTCCTTCAATCGGACAACCAAGAAGTGTAGCCTAGTAAAATGCAAGGGATACGTCAGTTTGTTTTATTTCTATTGTGTAGACTTGTAAGTCCAGAGCTCTGTGCTATTTCTATTAATTGGAGCAAGCAGCTAATGCGGGAATTCGCCAATGGAAATTCGCCCTTCCTTTGGTCCATATTTCAGAAAAATAGGATCGGAAATACAGCCGTAATCGGTACGACAGAAACCAAACAAGAAAGCGTCTTAATAAATAATAATTTATAACCCTCATACTCTCCGAATCACAGTGGGTCATTTTATGAGGAGATTTTCGCGATTGTGAGATCGGTAAATTTAGCCTGGATATTAAAGATGATTAGTATTGCTCATAGTCTTTCATAAAACAGGGTCCCCCGATTAAGCTACATATTATGAAAAAAAAAAACATTTCTGAAAGAATTTTTACCAACAAGTAGTGCTAAATTTGTTCCTAGTTTCCTGTGCCATTCTAAATTTTATAAAACTCAAGTACTCACCTTACAGCAGGAACTTCCAGAATATCCCATTCGACTGATGTGTAAAATTCTGATAAATCAACACCAACTTCAACTATATTTGTACCATTAAGTTCATCGATATGCCTCAGGTCCACCTATGTGCATGTGTAGTGTAAGCCGCACAAAAAAGAGAAAAAGAAGAGAAAAAATCGAAATGAAAGAAATCACACTGCACGTAATAAAAACCTAAGCACTTTGAAAAGATATCTGATCGCACATACGAATGGCCGTAGCAAAACCCTTCTCTGTCCCCTTTCTGCTGAAAATCAATCGGCCGTCTCCCTAAGCAGACGAGTCCTATACAAAATGAGAAGACGACAGCGAAAAACCCTAACACAAATCCCCCCGACACGGGAATTCACAATTGAGAACACAAAACCCTGCAAAAATTATAATAGAATCAAAAAAAAAAAAAAACCAAGTCAATTCGCCTTCGACGTCTAACAGACGATGGACTAACTGATTGCGGCTCGTTCACCCTGATTTCTAGTTCTCAAAAGGAGCGTTTTTCTTCTCGTTTCCTTTCACTGCATGCATCCCTTTCACTCATTGTCCACCTCGTCTACGAAAGTCAAATCAACAAGAAAAATCTTGGCAAACGAGAAGAAAACTTGTGCAGGAAAAAAAAAAAAAAAACAATGAAATAAAAAAATAAGAGAACTGCATTTAAATAGGAACAAGCCGAACAAAAAGGCTATTGGTCCTGTATTGGAATTTCAAAGGCAAATTGCTGATGGGATATTCTGCATCAGTATCCCATGGTGGACCATGTCTATACACCTTGACGGATGTGCACATCTGTCGATGGAAGTACCGACGCCGAAGTCTCCTTCTCCCCGATGGGCTGAGCTCTGTTTAAATTGAAGTCCGACCCACTCCCATCCTTGAACAAAATCGGAAGAACGCTGAACAGGAATGAACGATTTTGTTTTATTTTTGGGGAGTTGGGAAAATGAGCCTTTTTTACGACATTTTTCGATGCTTAAAGCTGTTTTCGTGTCCATCCGATTAAAAACGCTGCCAAAAAGCATTCAACCCTTCTGGCATGAAAGTGCATATTCGGAGGGAGGAGCTGTAGTTGTTCCCATCCTGAAGCAATGGGACGTCGAATACATTTCCGTTTATTTATTACTTGGCATCGCTATACCGAGGTGAATGTGCAAAATTCTTTCGCCAGTCAACTTGGTCTGTCATACACAAGCCAGCAGGAGTTTTGTGTAATTTGAAACGTGTCTTCCTGGCAATTTGCGATAAATTAGTGTGTACACGAAATCCGTTCGACGGACGAAAGTGTTGGAATTCGTTGGTGTATATCGCACAAGTCTGCATGGTAAATTGTTAACTGGGACACGTACAAATTGCAGCACTATTTTAAGTGGGGTGGTGATTTTTGTTTCTCGCTTTAATTTTTTATTTTTTTTTTTAATAATTGAAGAGTGCCTCATGAGATAAATAGAAGCAGATTGCTTGCTGTCACTGTTGCCACTTTAATTCCATGGAAAAGAGTAAAGCAAGTAGGTGGTATGGAGAGTTCAGTTTTCGAAGAATCCCTTCATACGAGTAACAGGGCACAGGGGACTAGTTTTTGGGGAAGAATTTTCCGAGAACAAATGTCCAAGTGTAGCTTTGTCTGCGTTTCATATTCTTGGGAATGTGGTTTCCCTCATTTTTCGACGAAATATTTCAGCCAATGTCAGTAACAGATGGCAGAAAAGGATTTTTTACTTGACTTTTGCTATTGACATTGACGACCATTATGGTTGTGCAAAAGTCTTTCTAGTGGGTCGATTCGATACAAATTTCGAAGTATAAGTTTATTTTTATCTTACAGGAGTCTAAATATTAGTATATTGCTTTAGGTTTCATGATAGGTACCTTGATTTGGAAATTACTGACAAACTATTGCACAAGGTTCGAGCCCAGTTCTGGGTGTTTCACCAGAGGATTTAATGTTGAAAAGTTGGAGCCATCGGGAAAGCTGGTGCAAACAAATCTGAACGATAATTTGCTCTCGAAATACAAGTAGCTGCGTTGTTCAAGCAAAGTTCGACTTCTTCAAAAAATGTCGCGTTCTTTTGAAGGAATGTGTTTAAGGTTAAAGCTTAATTTTTTCGTGAAAAGGGCTTTTATGCCGTGTACTGGTCAATCTTCTTTTTATTTGTTTGCTGAAGTCTCTGAGAACTGGAGGCTGTCTAAGATTAAAAATATAATAAGTAGGTAACAGGTCCGTAAGGATCGTAGGCAACCATTCGTTTTGTATGCGTTTTTCACTTTTGAGACGATTGGGATGGATCTAAACGGTCGACAGGTAAACTTCGCGACAGGTAGCGCAGTGGAAAACAACCTTAAGATGGGATTTTGTAATTTTTTTTTGAGAACCTGGGACATTGGCGTGTTTTTTTAGTTTCGATCTCAGCAAAGCAAAGTAAAGTAGGATTTTCAGCACGCTAATTAGGTACAACAACTACGCTATACTTGACATTTCGAGACCCGCAATAGTTGTTGTAATTACGTGCTGAAAATCCTACTTTACTTTGCTTTGCTGAGATCGAAGCTCAAAAAAACACGGCTATTGTAAGAGGGCTTTGGAAGAGGTGCCTGGGTTTGAAGAAAGGCTCATCTCTTGCTGTATATCTTCTATCGGGGGATGTAGCCTCTCAGTTTACTATAGTGTCACAAGACCGATTATTTTGTTCAAAAAATAAAATAAAATCAAAATTATCTTTATCCTTTATTGGATATTTATTACGCGGCAGGAAAAATGGAATTGGCGGGACAACAATACAATGATGTAACATGTAAGTGATTGGTTGCAGTTGACACTAGTTATAGAGCTGTTGATTATGAAAGAAGTTTTCAATGGTGTGCCCTTTAAGAGTCGAAAAGATCCGTGGGCGCGGTAAGAAAATGCAGATAGCTGATGGACGTTGCTCATTTGGATTCCTTAATAAGTTCGTTTGTCCTTAAGCACTTTGCCCCTTAACGCTACAATCTTAAGTGGACGACGAGAAAGATGGAATACAGTTCCAGGTCAACCACTACAAGATGTATATCCAATCCAAATTCAGTCCATTCACATACCTACACATAGGTACATAAAGAAGTGAGATAACAAACTCCAAGAGGTTCAATAATTTAAGCCAACATAAAGCTGTCTCCACACGTTGGTAAACTAATAAGGAACCACCCCACGAACGAGAAGCACACCCAAAAATACAACCCCCCATTGCAGATATGTTATCCAATTTCTTACATCCTTATGGCTTCCTCTTCAGAAACTTCTTCACGACGCGACGCTGGATGGCACTATCCGACAAAAAGAACTCGGAACTCATCGAGTACAGAAAGGACAAAAAAAAAAAAGAAAAAAAAAAAAAAGAAACAGAGCACAACACAAGAAAACAGTATAAAGGAGCGCTCCTAACAACATGTCTTCCACATCACTTTCGCAATATCAACCGGGACACAGAAGCAAATTGCTTTGTCAAAGCTCACAGGGAGATCACAAATCAACTGATTTTCCCTATTTACTTCGAAAATGAAAACATAAAACAGCAAAGAGGAAAAGATGCTTTGCGAGGACAACTTACTTACTCCCAGGCGTAAAATAGGTGCTCCAACCCCTCACTAATAACGAATAATCGAGCAAAACTCAAAGGATACGAGTACTCTGCTCTACTGGTGGATCCTTATTTGACATTCTTATGAATTTGCTTGGTTGAGTACAACACTCTTCACACATACTTGTACGTGTGGGTGGGGGTCCGCCCTATCCTTGCTCTGAATTGTTGTACAACCGGGAAAAGGTCGTAAATTTGCTGTTCGAACTGAGTGGATGGATACGCAAAGTACCCTCGAGCGGCGGCGGCGACAACAAAAACACGTGAACGGAAACAACAAGAACTGTCGCCCACCTAAGGGAACGGGAAGGCGTTTTCGACAGTTTTATGTGCAGTTGAAGACCCTTAAATCGATTTATACCGATTCCGCCATCCTTATGGGCCGCAGTTGCTTGTTTTTTGTGACATCCTCAAGGAGTATCTATCGGTTATCGGAAGGATGGGCGTGATTTTACTGCTTTATGTTCACAATACCTATTCAGAGGTCTGAGACTAATTTAGATCCACCTCCGCGAGGTCAACCCGGTCTCAAGTGATGTGTAAATTTCCGTTTAGGGCGAAGGCAAACTAATCTGATCGGTTATTAAAGAAATTATAAATGCGTCATGATGGGAAGTGGCGCGCTTGTATTCGTGTATCGACCGGATAATTCGAGTGGAAAATTTAATTTCTTTTGAACTTTGGTACACAATTGCTTTCTTTTTGCATTTGTTTGTTTGATTGATTTTGATTTTTCACTCGTCTACTCATAAGGCAATGGAAGAATATAATATTGACAGCTGGCAGCAAACAGCAATAAAGGCAAACGACGACGAACTTGGTGAATGCGATTAAATGTTGTCTACGAAAGGGAAAGAGAAAATTCCATTGGTGGACTGAAAAAGAATTGATTACAAATCAATTTTAGCGAGAGGAGGCGTATATCCATCCGATTATTTACATGGATCTACGAGTACGTACGATTGTATTGAATATTTTTTTCCAATTGAAATCTTTATCGGTTTGTTAATATGTACAAGGGAAATTCCTGTTTGGGATCAAATTACACCAAAAGCCTATACTAACTGAAAGCAACACCGGAACGAAGTCGACTCAAATTGGGGTTGATTGAAATCCGTTGGGGCCTTGGTTTATTTTTAAGCTGGCGTTTTACATTGCTAATGGAAATTGCTGAAAATCGAACCAGGATGGAAATAATTCAAATTTGTAAAATGGAATCGGTAAAGCTAATAAAACACACACAGCGATACATTTTTGACGAACATTTTATTTCAATATAAAGTTTGGACTTTGCCATTAAGTGTGGAAAACAATATCACTCAAGGAAGCTTCGGGAAGTTTCTAAGCTTGCGATACGTTTGATGTAATTTTTAACCATTTTTTCGCACATTTCGGGCGTTATCTCGGCCATAACTTGAGTAATGTTGGCTTATAATGCGTCTAGAGCTCGGGGATTATACGCGTAAGCACGGTCTTTTGCGTAGCCTCACAGAAAAAAAAGCTTCATTATCTTGATGGTCAATATCTATATATTAAAAATGGTGTAAAAAATGTATGGTTAATTTATCAATTGGGAACGGCTGGGCCGATTTGGCTCAAATTTTTTTAACGGTTCGTAATTATAAGGAGAATGACTTTACGAAAGACAATTTTGGAAAAACCATCCGGAAAAGTCGGGAAATTGGAAAAAACGAAAATTGATTTTTTTGTATAGGTATGGAGTTTTGTGTGCAATTGTTACGGAATGGCTTTTCGAATGGAAAAATAGCAACTTCTTTGTGAAAAATTCTGAAAATTAGAAAATTCTTTGTGGAAAACTCGGGAAATTCCGAAAAACGCAAAAAAAACAGATTTTTTTTTTCCGCGAAATTTTGGATTTTGGACGATGTAAAGGTAAAAAAATCGTTGTGAAGCTTTGAAAATTTCGGATAATTGTGACATATGAATGCCAGCGCCAAATCATTTGACGCACGATGCATTTAATCTCGAATTGCAACGGGAGCAAGACTATGATCGAGATGAGCTGGCCATTGCGGACACATGCATGTTCTCCCGGTTGACAAGCCAACGTGCACAATGACCAAGAATTCGGGATGAATGCACAATGGCGCATAAACGAGTTTTAGAGGCAGTTGAATGAACGATGAAGGATCTACGAAATTAATGCATGCCTGAAATCGTCGCCTTTGTGGCATGTCAAGAAGTTGAAGTCGACCACGAACATGAGAGTCGCATTGCAGAACGACCCATCGGCTGCTGAATTCTCGAGACAACTGCTGGCGCTTGGCAATGGCCAAATTCCTGTTGATGTTTCGACTGGATTGATATCGTTCGCTGTAAATTTTTGGGAGTTCACATCGTCGAAGGAGGAAATTATCACCAACATGTAAACGGGCACTGCACAAAATTATACAAGTTTCGATTGGATTAGTGAACGGGCAATACTAGCAGCGAAGAATTACGACGTGCATCGAAAGCTTGAATTTCATTATTCAATATCAAATCGCTGGAGAACTGCATTCGTATAAATCCGTTGACAGCGTGACCGACGAAGATGAAGCGACCAACTATCCGACGGAATTTTCGAACTCGCCTGATGTGCCAGAAACTTCGCCGGATAATTTACAGCTGAAGGTGGGATCCATCATAACCGTGTTGCGGAATCTGAATCATCCGAAATTGTGCAATGGTACGCATTTGTTGGTCAAGAGACGATCATCAAGGGCAAGTTCAAGGGAGAGGTTGTCCTTATACTAGAATTATTCCAAGTGATCTTTCATTCTAATTCAAGCAATCACAATCAATAAATCGCAAGGCCAATCTTTGGAAGTCTGTGGGATTGATCTTGAACTTCCATGTTTTTCACACTGTCAGCTGTACGTTGTCTGTTCGCGTGTTGGCAAACCATATTCGTTTTTGTTTATCATATTCCTCTCTACTGATTTCGATTTCATTGAAATAAGTCACATTGAAATTTGAACTATCTTTTGGCGTTAAATTGGGGCTATACGAATTCTGCTTTGTCCGTTAGTATATATATATAAATACTATTGAAAAACGTTCCGTTACTCCATAAAATTACAGAGCCACCAGCCTTGCAACTCTCCTCCTCCCCATCAAAATATACTTTGTGGCATTACCGGTGAGCTACTTATTGCAGGCAGTAAGGAAATTGCTTTGGTCCAACTTGTGAAAAGTGCACTTCCTTTGCCAAGGCAATTTAAATAACCCAATATAGCGGACTCTATCCAAATAGTTTCGTCTGCGCCATACCACAAGTAGGTCTGCTCCATTCCACTACTTTCCCTCGTTATTCCTTTCCCAAATTGAGTATCGGAAAAAAGGCACACCAATCTCCTAACCAGAATCGACAAATTGTTTTCGATAAAACCAAACCGTTTACCCTTTCGTCTATCCTTGTGACCGGCTTACTTCAGTTTTCTTAAAAAAAAAAATAAAGAAGAATAAATGTAATCCCCCTCCTGAGTCTGGGTACACCACTAAGTTCGGTGTAAACCATAACAGTTCCCCTCTGTACCCTCTAGGTCTAGGTGGTTCAATATCATCATCGTCCACCCCAAGGATATTAAAGGATTCCTTCTTCGTTTTTCATTCGTTTTCACTTTATTACCAGACTCCATAGTGTTTCTCTTATTTACCACATTCCATTGAAATAATTTCCGCCCTGTCAGTTTCAGATTTCTTTCGAAAGGAAAAAGGATTCGGAAGAATACCTTCGTAGGTTGGGAAAGTCGTTTACTTCGCACAAGGACGTCTGTGCTGTCACGAAGGGTCTTGTTACGGTCCAAATTTAGTACTGTGCCTCCGGTTTATGTGGGCCACACGTATTTGACCTAAAGGCATCGGCATCAAACTCACCTGAAATCCATCGTACGTCCAGCTGCCGAACTTCATCACACACGTCTGTTCGTCGAAGGGAAAGTACTCGACATCGATCTCGCAGGAGCTCTTGTAGATCGCTGGCGGCCGCCACTCCACTCGTCCGGTGTAATTCAGTGTCGCCTTGGTCGCCAGTGTGACCTCAAAGTTACCATCGGCACTGTAAATAAAATAGAAACATACTAAATCTCAACTCAATGCCGCTCTGCGGTCGTCTCACTTGTTGTACAGAACAATATCCGGCCGCCATATGTGATCCGATGGCACATGCAGCATCTCGACGCCGCCATACTCCTTCGGTTCCCATTTCAATTTGTAGTCATACCAGGACTGCTCCACCCACAGGTTGGTTGTCATTATTTGATTCTTCAGATTGACATCAATCAATTGGGACAGCTTCAGTTTGATGCGCACTGTCAGTGCATCTGTCACATTGACAACGGGTCGCACCAATTTATTATAATTACTAAGGAGATCGTCGTAGAGGCGTTTAGCATCGGGATTCGCTGTGCTGCCTGAAAAAAGAAAGACACACAAACGTGCATGCACACAAATTAGGACATCTTGTTTGGTTCTTAGTTTTTGATAAGGGATAACGATGTACATTGTTTCGGATGTGGGGGTCTTTGGCAAACAATTCTCCGTTTGTCATGGGTTCTACAGCTGATAGCTCTATTATATCCATTGCAGGAGACACTGAATTGACTCAGAAAGGATGTACACTTATCCTCTTTGAGACGGGACAAAAACTTTGCTGCACACAAAATTTGCTCATGTTTGTAGCAGCCCCACCTCAGCCCGTGTATGGTAAGGGTTACTGCCATTCCCATGTGCGCACTTCATCTGCTCTCTGGGACGACAGTGCTCGGTATCAATATCAATAAAGGATGTGTGTGCTGTTTTGGGGGATTTTCTAACGACAGACTGTTTGTGTTAGATTTTTAGCTAAATTAGATCGTTTTCGCAAGGAGCACTGCATACAACATATACATTTCTACATTTAGTGGGAGAGGATTATCCCTGACAGAGAATAAACTTTTTGTGCTTAATATGTTTACAGGATGTTCTATGTAAGTGGATATTGAGGGTAACGAGTTGTGTTGCCATTTAAATTGAAGGTATTTCCAAGGATGCATCGGGCTTAGGGGAGACTTTTACCTTCATTGAGAATGTGTGGGGTGCTATTGTGTTTAATCAATTTTATTTGCTTTGTTCGAAAGTTTTGCTTAATGTGTGAGGGATCAGAAGGAGTTACGAGTATTGGCATATCTGCAATGTTATGTGGTGTATCTTCGATGGTGTCTTAAGTCTGTGGAAGGATGAAGTTTAATTATTACCCCGAAGTTTAAGGAAGAAGAAACTGCTATAACAAAGACGGAGGGCTTTTTGCTATATGTATGGCAGAATCCTTTACGAGTAATCAAGCAAAAGTTGTAATGGACGTGAAGTATATCTAACTACATATGTGGTTGTGTGATTTTGAGATGATCCCATTATGAGCGGGGAGTGTGGTGACTCTCAGCCCGATGTGGGGTCGTCGTCAGTTGTAGACTGACAAGTTTGATTATATAATTGTCCTTAGGTAAATTGTAATTAGGTCCATTGTAACTCGTCCTGCTTCAATTATAAATGCCAGTTGTGGGCAGAGGACTGATTGATGAAAAATGCCAACAAGATCCAAACTGAATTCTGTGGATATTTTTTTTTTGAAATCTTGGAAACCTTTGCCGGCATTCTGTAAGGCGAAACCGTGTAAACGTTTTCGTGCACACGAACAGTTTGCTTCATGTAGCTTCAAAAACGAAAGGAATTCTCCTGGGCGCGAAAAAAACGAACGAACACATTTTCTTTGACGTTTTCACTTTTCTTGCTTCATGTAACCTTAAAAACGAACAGATTTTATTGTCTGCACGAAAGAAAACAAACCAAACGACAGCTATTTTGTTTATGTTTATCATTTTCCTATTTATTCTCTTTGTATTTGGTGCTGAAGATTTTACTAGAAATTCTAACAAACTATTTGTTGTTGCAGCGAAAGCGACGAAAGTGAATTGGATAATTAACACGTAAACTTAAGAAAAATTAGAAAAAATCTGCGTGATTGTTTGAATCCTCTCACATTACCTGACAAAAGGTTGGTTTATTTAAATTTGGTTTGTAGTTCAAAAGTTTTTTTTTCTTTTAGTTTTGTTCAACGTTTTAGGTTAAACAAAGCTGCCTTTAAGTATTTGCTGGACAATATTCATTTGCATACAGGTACACGAAATATATACGTGCCTCCTATTTTAAAACTTTCCTCAACGTCAAAACAACTTAACGAAAATAAAGCTACATACCAGTTTCTCAAACCTAAACGAATGTGAACAAAAAAACGTTAGGAGTTACATGAAGCAGATTTTCGCTTTCGCGTGATTTATTTCGTTTCGTTTTTTACAGAATCCCACCCCTGATGCCTACTGTTAAATTTGGGGTTTGAAATTTCCCAGTCAGACAGAACAAATCAAAAATAACTTTTTCGTAGTTGTAATTGCACTTTTATTTACGGCCCAGTATTGGGTTTTACAAAATTATTCAGCAGCAGATCGGGATTTGGGAAGTAATTTTTGGGAAATAATTAAAACACGAATGTTTTGAGAAAACTAAGTACGGAAACTTAATTAGGAAACTCAATTTAAAAGTTGAAGATCACAGCAACAGACAAATATTGTCGCATGTTCTGGTTTTAGAGTTTTAGCTCCTACTGTATTGTTTATAGGCTCTTACACTTTACAAGATTTTTGAGTACAGGGACGAGCGTAGTAGGAGTTTCTGTTTTCTGGTCAGTTAGGGCATGTTTTTTATTTTTGACCGGAATAGGTTTGTGACGCTGGTTTAAGGTGTCTATGAGGGTTCGTGATTGACTGATATCTTTACATATGTAAGAATTCAATTGTTTTTGAATTTGTATTAGTAGAAGTAGTAGTAGATGGAGGTGTGTGGGGTGCAAATGAAGTGGGAGTTTTTGATTGTGTAGGCTCCAAGTGGTTGGAATTATTTTAAGGTGCACCATAAGGTTGAAAAAAAGAAGAAGTACCCATGAAATATTTGCCACAAAGAAGTTGCAATTGCAATTTCGACAGTTTTACAAAAATATTTAAAATTTCAGAAATATTTAAAAACCGGATTTATTATATTTTCTTAAGAAAACTTAGTACGGAGTGTTAGTTCGAATACTCATTTAGTTTTTAATATGTATTTTGATCTTAACCGTCGAGCGGTTTTCCAGACAAAAGAGTAACCAATAATGTTAAGTTTTCAAAATACTATTGCTTACAAATTTATCTGAAAGCTGAGTATTAGATACTGTTTGAAATGTAAGCATTACTTTACTATCGAACTAAAAAATGGGGTTTTTGAGATATGAGCAGTTTTTAAAATCAGCATTTTCGATGATTCGGATTGAAAATTAATTTCCTACGCAATAATTTTGAAAACATAAATTATACTCAAAGTATTCATTTTGGTTAAAATCGTTATTGCCGTTTTCCGGTAAGCTAAGAAAACAACATTCTTTTTTAAATTGCCGTTATTCAAAAATGCATTGGACGATAATAAAGACAAAAATTGAGTTTTCTCTTAAGTTACAAAAAAAATGTCCATACTACATAAGAAATTATCTTATGTTACAACCCTATGGACCGTTTTGGAGATGTGTCTCAATTTCAAAAGTATTGTTACTCGACAATTTAGCCAAAAACTGTAAGCGAAGTCGTGGTAAACTTATCTGCATAAGCTCAAATATTAATTTTGATTGAAATCGTTGGAGCCGTTTTCGAAAAAATCAAACTGGTATGAAAATGTTATATGGGAAGTACAGTTGGTATTAAGGTTACGTTGCAAGAAAAAAACAGCCCCGCAGCTCCAAATCCGAGGTTTGAACAAAATCAGGGTAACAGTTTCGGCTATAGGCTCCGGGAGCATACGAACAGACTCAGAATTGATTAACACCTCGAGGTCAAAATTTTGTACGAACACAATATTAGAGAAAGTTAACAAGCGACGAGCGTAAGAAGGCAAATAAGATGTAAGGTCAAGAAATGCTAAGGACCGAGCAGCTAATAAGATTTTTATCATCCCAGTACTCAAGTATCGCAGAAGCAAGAGCTATTTAAGCCAAACGAATAAGGTTGTTATCGAAATCGAACGAAACATTTTTCAAGTGATTTACGGCCCAGATTGCATTGTTATGGTTTGACAACTAAAACTCTGATATTATTTGTTTCTCTTTTTCTGGTCGACGGCATTGCTATCCCCCGGGGAGTGTCAAAGGTACAGAGTTCGGTTCACAAGCTTTTGTCTTAGTACATAATATCCGCCTCAACTCTTGTTAGTCGGTAATATAAACTCAAACTTCCAACTTTGTTAAGTCAGTAAAATATACATCCAGTAGACAACAGCGATTAAAACCTCCACAATCGATAGTAGTTCAGTTTAGTGCCACACTATATTCGGATGAGGGTATCTGAAAAGTCGTCAGACTACGCGAGAATAGTGAGTGAGGACAAATTTAGGAAAAACTTCTTTTTTGCAAAAGGGTGTAAAATTTTACCTATCAAATGATGGTAATGAAAACTTCCGAAGGCTCCCTTCGAACACATTGAGGCCCCTCTCTCAGACGACGTACAAAAGCTCACAGTTCCGATTTGAAATCCACCGAAAACGACAAACTATCCCGACCGGCAGTTAATTGTCACAAGACACAAGTCCCGTCCTTGCATCCCAACACCATAAGTTCCTCAAAGGGATTTTAATTAACTAATTTCAAGTGCACACTAAATATCACCAGCTCCACTAACGCCTTTCCTCAAAGGATGTTAACAAAAGATTTATATCCTTTGGGTTGCTGCTTTGTGCGAAGGGTGCTGGCTAAAAGTTTTATGTGCGAAATAATTTGATACCACTCGGCGAAGGTGTCGCCGACGCCACCACCACCGGCTATGTCACAGTCCTGAAAAGCGACGTGATGCAAATTTGCTCATCGTATTGTTAATTTATAGGCATCGCTAATGCCGCACGTGTCCTGGCTGGTCTCTAAACCACCACCGGGTGTAGGTATATCGGATTCGTAATCCGCTTAAAATTGAGTACACCGCAGAGACACAGGAACGAATTATTATATCCTATTAAATAATAATCACATAAAGGAGAGCCGGAGCCTGCTCACTGAATGCCAGGTGGAGTTGCGGTGCCGTATGCCGTGTGCCACATGAAAAATTCAACAATTTTGGAGGCTTACCGATGTCGTCACTTTTTTTTTTTGTTGCGGGGGTGTGAGGCGTAATGATCAATTTCGGTTCGTTTTTTACAGCTTGGGAATCGGAGGACTTTTTTGTTTAATTTGAATGCAAGAGCGAGTGCGAAGTTATTACTTCATCTTCATGCTAAGTAATAAAGTGGAAATGTGCAAATGTGTCAGGTGAGAAATCCCATTAACCACAGCTAAGTAAATAATTTATTTGCCTTCGCGTAAAACTCGGCGGAGAATTCAGATCACCCAAGCGAACATAACTCTATGTTGGGATAATTAATTTTACGATTGTCTTATCGTAAAATTCAGCCGAGGAGAAAGGGGGGTCCACGGCCTCAGCCAGCTCTCAGGTACTCGCTCATTATTTGGAAAGTTTTAACGACCACTAAGAGTTGTGTTTGGTATACCTATTCAAGTTCGAATTAAATATTTTTATTATTAAAACGCGTTCGTTGTACCTACCTAGCATTTTATAAAAAAAAAGTGATCCAATCATTAAGTGCATACCACTCCGGAGTTCCTCCGCCCACAGACAGAGAGAGAGGAAAGTCAAATAGAAGCCACTTAAGCCCTTCCAACCATATAATCGTCACTTTTCATTTAGAAGTGCAGCAGGGTGCTCGGGCACAACCCATCGATTTTGCACTCGGCGAATACGTTTAGGTTTAAGTGGAACACAGTTTGCTATCCCTTATTCGAGACATGTCTCCTCTGCACATTGATCTTGTAATTTCAATTGCGGAACGATTATTGCAATGCAATCAAAGCAAGGACATCCGCACACGAGCAAAGTTCTGGCGGCGTGACCACACACCACACTCACTCAGCCATTCCGTAGTCGCATCGTCTGCACAATGCGAAATGAGAAATTCTTGTTGTCATGTTGCGCAAGGACCTGCTGAGTGCTGACTAGCTTCTTCTTCAATGGGGACACGGTCGTCGTGTATATTGTCGTACAAGGTTCTCTTGCTATTTGTGGAGTCTCTGGGCTGCCCACTCATAAGCTGTTGCTGTTACTCTTACTGTTACTGTCCAATTCAACCCCTGGAAGAGCAGTTGCTTGCCTTATTTGTAACAGGCGCATACCTATATGGGTAGACTGGTGGAGTGGGAAAAACGTCTCAGCAGATTGGCGTCCTTACATTCATTTAGCTAGCAACACATTGGGACAAGGACGCCTACGTACACGTACGTCTAACTCTATGGGGCTTTTCAACTCTTTAGCACTTTGATATACGGCCAAGTGACTGACAAATGGCCCTTCGCAGCGAGGGTAGAGTGCGTGCGTATTGTGTGCGATATTTGCACTCGTCCGTGAACCTCTAATTCGTATTTATTATTGATATCTATACCCCCGCATTCGTCTTGTATTTCGGTTCAGCCTATTGCACGTACAAAAAAACGTGTGTTGGTAACGGCTATGAGCCTGCAGATGATGTGTCGTATACATTTTCGATAAGTGGATGTTTTCTTTTGTGAATGTGATTTAATTGCCTTTTCTGTTTGTTGGCGGAAAAGGACATTTAAAGAATAGTTCCGATACGCAGTGGAGGAGGAAAGTAATCCGCTTTGCAAGGTAGGGTATACCCTTACAAATCAGCTTAGAACCTGTTATGTATTTTTCGGAATAAATAAATTATTCATTCTCAAGGGGGAGGAGCAAAGCTCCAGTGGAAAGGATTGGAATAAATTTGTGATCTAAATAAATGTAGCCCAAGAGTTCTAGCACAACGGTGTGTGCTTTAGGGCCACCTATCAATTTATTGGACAAAGGTACGCAATATTGTGTTGGGAAAGGAAAATGTTTGCCTTTGAACTTATCAGTCTCGTTTTCGAATGATTATGGGTCCTTAGGGTCAGCATTATCTGATTGTGCAAATAATGTAGTTGGAGAGAACTGTCATCAAAAAATGCTGAATAGAGTGTGAGTTTGATGTACTTTTGGAAACACAATTTCATTGGCTCCCTGTTATGAGTCAAGTTCAGTGAAACAGACAAGGCTTCGAACGCCAATGAGCTCTCGAATGCCGAAAGCGGCACGCATTTGATAATTTGTATAGCTTCCCAAAACCACCATCATTGAGCCTGTTTTTTCGTTTTCGTTTTTTCGACAAATTTCCAGACGACCTACGACTCAGTTTAAGAGCAGACACTTTGCTACCTACCTGCAATTGTAAGAGATCCACATTGAAATTGGTTACAATATCATTTTCATAGACCCAGTTACAAATTTTGCATTCTCTCCTTGTCGCAAATTCCTCATCTGTCGCACATTGATATGAATGCAAAATCTTCCGCCTGAATGTAACAAGATAACAACAAGGACATCTGTCAAAAATATTAGAAGCGACAGTCTGTTACGAACCTCTTATGCACTTGTAATCCAATCCCTTGCGGCAAGAATAAAAGAATACCATTTCAACCGGAGCAAAAGCAAACTATTTTCAGCGCACACAATGTCATCGGGCTGTACATCCGCACTTAACCTTTGTGTCACTCCGAAGGACCGCAACTACACAACATAACGCCACCAAATACGATGTGCAAGCAAAAGCGCAAGCCACTTACACAACCTTTTCCACATTGGATTCAAGTCTATTCCCGCACAGCGAGATGGAGGATGCACATCCGCATCTGATGGTGATGTTGCCAAAAATAAAAGGACTCCCCCCTCCGCCTATGAGTGCAATATCACGTCGTAAAAAGGTAGATAGGCACATCACGTAGGATAAAAATATAAAAAAAAAAACCCAAGTGCAAGAAAAGCGGTTGAACTTTATTACATGTCGACTGAGAGTCATTTTAGACAAACGCCATGACAAGTATCTTTTGAATACGAAAGGAGAAGGAAAAAAAAAATGTAAAGAGAAGAAAATTCTAAAGTACCCCGAAGGAGGAAACAAACACACGGGATGCAGAGAAGTGGATTCTCGCTTCATTGTTCTCAGTTCGTCATAATAAACAGTGCTTGTGGGTGAGTTGGCAAACGCTCACAGATTTTGCTTTTCATTCCTTTTATGGGGATTTTCATTTCAAGGAGGTGAAGCGAAATAATATCGCTTCCACGTCCTTCCAGCGAAAGCTAATAAACTTCTGAATGAGATTAGATTTTGCGAATCGCCGCATGGAAATAAATTGGAATAATACGCTGAAGAAGTTTATATCTTTGAGTTCCCGCTGACCTTAAAGGCGTTAAGACCTTAAGTTGCAAAGCTGTTGATGCAAAGGAGGTATTCAATTGAAATGCGCTGGATTCTTAGAATTTGGGTGGGCCCAAATAGAAGTCAGTGATAGAGCGTACTTTATACGTAAAAAAGGATTCTTCTGTCGGTTTAAAAAAAAAACAGAAACATCCTTCGTAGTAACTCCAGTCTCGGAATAAAATTCGACACATGCTAGTACCTAGCTCCAAGGACTCACAAACGTGCGAGGAAGTTCCGAAGCGAAAGACTGTATTAATACGTATACAGTTGCTCAAAATGTCAAAAATGTCCTAAACCTTACACAGAGCATTGCAAGAGCTGCCAGCAAATAACAACACAAATGCAACTAGGGTTTTCGCATGAAAAATGAGCTGTCAAAAGGGTCTTTCATGTCAAAGGGACACCATTCGCACATATAACAAAGAGCCTAAGGAATTTTGGTAGTTGTAATGTCTTCCTTCAGTGAAGGGAATAAAACACGTGTGGCTTCAATTCAGTATTACAAAGGAATGTTTTATTACTTCAATGTCATCAGTCAAAAAGGGAAGAAAAAAGGAACGGAAGAAGAACAAGAGTGTTTTGGTGATGCCAGGTCTTTATGATTTTGGCAATACCTAACACGCCTCCTCTTCAGATGTTTGATAATAATTACGAAATTCAAGGTTATATACAAAAGCTATTTCATTATTTTTACATATTTCAATGAATATTGGTTAAGCTTAGAACATTGTCATACAAATTACATAACAATTGGAAATCAAATTCTTTTAATAACTTTTCCATCTAGGCGTGGTCTCAACTCTCTCCCAGCGGCAACTTGAGGTGCTTGATTTGACGAAACCGAATCAACATCGGAACTATTTTCCGCAACATGTAGCTGTGCATCTGCATTGTCAATACGACTATCAGAAGATTCTTCTTGCTCCTGCACATTGACTTCAGTTTGTCTGTTTTGGTTCATATTTTGATTCCTGATTTGATCTAAGTGCCGCTTGATTTCTCTGTTACTGTGAGTTAGGATGCAACAATATGTCCGAGGACCTACTTGTTTTTTTACGGTGGCTTGAGTCCAGCTTGGTTTGTTAGGGTTTTTGTAGTCTCTTATCATAACGTGCTGCCCTGTGGAAAACACGCTACTACGCCTGCCTTTATAATTTAAGATGTTTTTATCTTGACTTTCGATTATCTTTTCTCTAGTTATTGGTGGCTTTAAAGAACTAAAGCGAGTCTTCAAAACACGTCCAAAGAAAAGCTTTGCTGGTGATTCTCCAGTGGTGCAATGTTTCGTGTTTCGATAATCTACTAGAAATCTATTTATAATTGTGTCAAGGCAAGTATGTCTATTGTCCTTCAGGTTCGCAAGAATACACTTCTTTAACGTTTTGACAAAATTCTCGGCCTGACCATTGGTTGCCGGATGCCCCGGTGCCGTAAAAACGTGTCTAATGCCATTGTTAGTTATGAAATTACTAAATTCATTGGATGTGAATTGTCGACCGTTGTCAGTCACAAGAACATCAACTAAACCATTTCGACAGAACAATTCTCTCAATTTGCTAATGGTGAATGCCGAAGTGATATCCTTAGTCTTGAAAACTTCTACCCATTTGGAATACGAATCAATTACAATAAATAGATAATGGTTTTTAATTGGGCCAGCAAAATCTGCATGGATTCGACTCCATACCGAATTAGCAGGATTCCATGGTATTAGCGGACTTTTCTCAGGACTTGGTTGTGATTCTTGGCAGGGAATACAATTCTGAATTGATTTTTCAATTTCGCCATCCATTCCTGGCCACCAAATATAAGAACGAGCTAACATTTTGGTTTTAACTATACCTAAATGTGAGGCATGAAGCTCTTTAAGTATACGAGCTCGCAGCTTTTTAGGTATAACGGTTCGATAACCCCATAAAATACAGTCATATTCTACAACTAATTCATCAGACTTATTGCGAAATGAAATAAATTCGTCACCCTTTAAGTTATGCACCATACCGCTTTGAATGGCATCACTGAGCTTTGACAAAACTGGGTCGCGTCTTGTCTCTCGTGCTATGTCCTTGAAACTCAAGTTCAGACATAATTAATCTCATTGTAATCACTAACGGAGAATATTTGTGGCATTCGTGAGAGTCCATCTGCATCATTTAAGGTGCCTTTGACATGCTCAACAGAATAATCGAAACCTGACAGTATAAGGGCCCATCTTTGCATGCGTGCAGACGCCATGATAGGTAGACCTTTCTTCTCACCGAATATACTCAAAAGAGGCTTATGGTCGGTTCGTAAAATAAACTTATTACCTAAGAGGTATTGCTTCAACTTGGATACGCAGAAGATTATAGCAAGAGCTTCTTTTTCCAGAGTGTTATAATTGCTCTCACTTTTGGTTAGTGCCCTCGAGACGAAAGCGATTGGCCTGAGGTCATGCTCGAATTTGTGAGAAAGAACCCCAGCTACAGCATTGCTGCTAGCATCCGTCGTTAATACTATGGGTAGATCGGGGTTGAAATGCACTAGAATCTGATCGGATGTGATTTCGGATTTCATCAACTCATATGCTCTTTGGCAGTTATGTGACCAATTGAATTTTACGTTTTTACGTAAAAGATTGTATAAAGGAAACATCTTTTCAGAAAAATTGTCTATGAACTTGGAATAGTAATTAACCATTCCAATGAAAGCTCTAAGTTCAGAAACGTTTTTCGGAATTGGTGCCAATGAGACACTTGAGATCCGATCATTGTTCTTACTCAGCCCGTGCTTATCAATCGAAAATCCTAAATAACAAATTTTTTGCTGAAAGAATTCGCACTTCTTCATGTTCAACTTAAGTCCGGCTGTTCTCAGCTTGTTCAAAACCAATTTTAATGTTTTGATATGCTGTTGCATGTCTTTTCCTGTGATTGTTATGTCATCTTGGTACACTACAACGAATGGAATTCCTTGTAATAAACTTTCCATCGTTTTCTGAAAAATTGCTGCGGCGGTTTTAACGCCAAACGGTAATCGCTTCACTTTTAATAAACCAATGTGAGTACTCCAGGTACACAGAAGTTGAGAACTTTCATCTAATAACAACTGATTGTAAGCATTGGATAGATCAAGTTTAGTGAATAATTCACCTCCATTCAGTTGAGCAAAAATTTCCTCAATACGAGGCAACGGGTATTTAAAATCTACCAAGCTTTTGTTGATGGTGACCTTGTAATCACCACAAATTCTTAATTGGCCGTTTGGTTTTAAAATTGGGACTAGAGGCGTTGCCCACTCTGAATTGTCCACCTGTTCAAGAACACCGTCTTGAATCAAACTTCGCAATTGCTTTTCAATCTGATCTTTCCACGCAAGTGGCAATGGTCGGGGTTTAAGAAATACTGGCTTTGACTCATCACGCACTTTCAATGACACCTTACTAATATTATAAGCACCCAGCTCCTCTTTGAAAATTTCCGAAAACTCGCTTTTTATCTCCTCAACAATAACTGAGTATTTATCACTAATGTTTACCGCATTTACTTGCATTAATTCGAAATTAAATGCTCTTAAAAAAGTACGACCAAGTAAAGGAGGACCATTTGTTTTTGGAACTACAACAACTATGTTCTTTGTGGTACCTCGATACGTTATTGAAGCATCGTACTCACCCAGTAACTGAATTTCTTTTTTGTTGTAGTCAATATACGGAATATGGCATGGTCTGAGAGACCTTTTGTGCTGAATTTTTTTATACAACGAAAATGGAACCAATGTGCAGGGAGCGCCGGTATCACATGCTATCTCCAAAGCAACACCATCAAGACTCACTGGCAAAGAGTAGACACCACTTCCAGACTTCGAAGAAACACTAAAAATGGAATAATTAAATAAATCATTATTAACTTCATAAACTGAATTATGATCTGAATCAGATACGTAATTTACTATTTTGTTTGTTTTATTACGACAAACAGATGCTAGGTGTCCAAGCCTTCCGCACGAATGACATTTGCTCTCTTTATATTTGCATGACTTGGAATTGTGATTTCGCCAACCACAATGAGAGCATACTTTTTGCTGTATTTTTTGTTTGCTTCCTTCCACGCCGCTGCTGCTACCTGCATTACCACTACTGCCGTCACCCGAAAAGCCTCCTCTACTGTTTTTTGACGATGTTGCCTTGCCCTGGTTCCTCGACCATTTGTGATTTCTTACGTAATTTACTGCTTCCTCGCTGACGAACTTTTCACAGATTTTTGTTTCTAAAATCATTGCTTTTTTTAGCGCATCTTGAAGTGTCAAATGTTCGTCTTCTTCACATAGCCTCTCGAAAATTGTAGTTGGTAAACTCATGATGAATTGATTCAGGACGAATGCATCCAGATTATCACCAAATTTACAATTTAGAGCCAGTTTCTTTACACTAGCGAACCACTCCGCGACTGTTTCTTCTTGATCTTTGGTGGAGCTATGAAACTTCTTTCTTTCACGAAATATAATCGTAGGTGGAGTGTAATATTGGCTGAGAATGATGCACAATTCCTTGTACGATTTTGATACAGGTGATTCCGGACTGCATAAGCTGTGTAAAACCGTGTAGGGAGTTGCACCTACAGATTGACAGATTGACAGATTTTAATAAAATCGCCTTTTTAAGGTTCCGTACCCAAAGGGAAAAAACGTAACCTTATTAGTTTCGCTCGGATGTCTCTCCGTCTGTCTGTCTGTCTGTCTGTCTGTCTGTCTGTCTGTCTGTCTGTCTGTCTGTCCGAACCCACTAAGCCAATTTTGTTACCAGGTCTATCTCAAGAACCGATTGACATAGGAGGCTAAAATTTACACACAACATCCGGTATAACCTCTAGTTAAACGACAAATACCAATGGAAGCAATACATCGATTGGTTTTCGATTAATTAGTAATCTGGTGAAAAAAATATTTTCATTCGCCCAAAAAACGGTTTATTTCTTGATTCACAAAAAAATACATAAATTCCTTTTTTGTAGATCATGTTCTTATCTATATATGTGCTGAATACTGTTTTGCCAAAAAGTTAATAGTTTACAAGATATTTTCAAAAAAGATAATTTTACCATGTAAAATACGTTGCTCCCATAAGTTTTAATCTCTACTACGCAGTTGTGCACAATTGACCCCATCAAAGACAGAACCCCACCAGGGTTCCCGCCTGCTAATTTCGTTGGGGAATATAATACATTTTTTTGGGGAGTACAGAACAAAATAAAAGTAATATATTTTTAGTCAATAGTTTTTAATTGGGACAGGTCGCATACAGAATGGAAAATTGGCGTGGGTTGGGTACTATAGGTAATAATTAGAAAATGAGATTCATGTGCGAGTAATTTTTGAGAGTAAAAATATTAAGTAATTAAATTAAACTAAATTGTGATGAATTCATGAAGAGGGGAAAGATTGAATGATATAGATTTCAAATAATATCTGATGTGTTGACTTTAGCCAAATACGGAACCTTCGGTGCGCGAGTGACACTCGCACTTGGCCGGTTTTTTTTTTATTGTCCTCAGTGCAATTTATTTCACAAAAATGGATGTCCAATTTTTCTTTCCATATGGAAAAGGTTTCGTTGTTAGGCGAGAATTCCGAAATACTAGACGATTGCAGCAACGTGACTGCACTATTCGAAGTAGTTGCCATTGTTCACTGAGGTTATGTAGTTAGTGAAATGCAATTTACTACAATTTTTTTCTTATTTTAGATAATTGTTTCGTAATACGAACACAATGAATACAATTAAAAATAATTACTTTTAATAAAAACTCCTCGTCGCCATTTATTTGTAATGTCTTCCTTCAGTGAAGGGAATAAAACACGTGTGGCTTCAATTCAGTATTACAAAGGAATGTTTTATTACTTCAATGTCATCAGTCAAAAAGGGAAGAAAAAAGGAACGGAAGAAGAACAAGAGTGTTTTGGTGATGCCAGGTCTTTATGATTTTGGCAATACCTAACAGTAGTCAATAAGAGTTTAAATGTTTACAAAAAGTTAAGGAGTACATCTCACAGTACAAGGATTCACCATACACATACTCCATAGTATAGAGATGCAGCCGATGCTCAAAGTCTGGAAAATTATTTTTGACAGTAGGACAAATCACCTTTCGTCATACGTTTGTTGCATTGGATATTTATCTCAGCTGTCATCTGGTTATTCCTTCGTGTGTCTGGACTTTCGTCAAATGTATAGGTAATTGCAACTGAAAGTAGATCACTACTAGTGTCAAACGTCCTTTTAGTCTTACAGACATGTGTCAGCATAAACTAGACATATTCCTTAGAGCTGTCAAGTCACAGCTACTTCGGTTAAGTTCCTGATTTAACCGACAAAAATGTTCATTAAAATAGTCTTAAAAATTAGGGGGACAATATTGAACAATTTTCTATGTGATTTCGAAAGCGATTGTTGGTTGAACTAACTCAAAAGGGAGTCGATCACATCGCTTACCTCCTTTAGTGTTGTCGGGGGATTTTTATCGCAACTGTATAATAATCTGCATATCAAAGTTCTGCACCATTCACTGCAAGCAGCACATAAATACTTATCTCAATATGGGTTTAACTTAATGAACTACATACTGAAGTGAGTTCAGCAAGAAAGAAATTTGATCGCCACTTCGTTTGTCAAACTTCATGTGCAAGAAATACACCAACCCGCAAACGATTTACCAGGATGGATCTCTTTTTCCAATTCATTGAACAGCAAAATTTGTACAAAGCACTTCATAAAATAGCGGAGAGACTGAACAATGGGGCGTGGCACCTCCTATAGCACATAATCATTTAGAATACCAAATCTTGGCATATATGGTTTTGTTCAGCTTTGACATTTTGTAAGTTGATGCACGTAACCCGTTTAAATCGTATTAAAAAATGTACGATGAATGAAGAAGTATAGGCGTAGCGCAAAACTTTGTGTTGAATTTTTAGCTGATATCTTCAGAAGCACTTTTCAAAGCTCAAGTAAGGGGATCTTTGGCTAGTTTCACTTCCTAATGCCGTACCAAGTCGAGTTGGTTATGGGTTGGGTACGAAAACTCCAAAATTAAAATCCCCAGACTGAAATCCCCAAGTCAATATCCCCAAACAGAAAATCCCCAAATCCAAAATACTTGATAATTCAAACTATGAAATCTGTATGGGGGGGCATGCTGCCCCCCTGCAACCCCCCTACTTGGGTTTACTGTTGGATTACGGGGCGGGTGCAATGTTGGTCTTATTACTTAAACTTGTACATGTATGTACAATCGTCGTCTGTGTACAATCGGTATGTAGAATAATCGTCATCTACTGTGGGGATTTTGCGTTTGCAAAACGTTTGGGGATTTTCTTGGGGATAGTAAATTCGGGTATTTTTCAAAAGGTGGGGATTTTGGGGTTTGGGGATTTTGCACTTGGGTATTATGTAGGTATCCCGTTGGTTATATATTATGAGACCGAGAAACATTTTCACAGGCACCATCGATAGACCATTTAAACAAAATGCACCTCAATTTGCCGCTCGCCTGCCCATCATATTCGCAGTAAATTCCCTTGAACCATCCCCCATCAAAGGTGTTGAAAATCTCATCCAAAATACGCACATTATATTACAATTTTCCCATCGACTGCTAAGCACCTGAAACATCGATGAATTGGAATTTACTGCACTTGCCCACAGTTCAGGCACATTCGTGCCTCACAGGCTCCGGTCAATAAAATATTCAAGACTCCTTTCAACATGGATAAACTTTTATAGGGTTTCCTGCGATTTCTCGCGAGATGCACAGCCAGACCCGAACACTGTACCGCACACCTACACGGCCCAGTTATGATCCAAAGCTTCTTATCTTCGAAATTCAGAACATAAAAGGTGAGAATTAAAGTTACTTCCCACGAAAGGCCATTAAACACCAACGAGCGAAGCGAGTTAGCCATTACTACATAGCCACATCCTGGCCAAGACCACCAGCCGCCTCAGACCAAAGTCCATTATAAAGTTTAAAGCGGGATTATACCGCAAAGGAAAATTCAAACTTCAAATACGAGAGCAACAACAAAAAATATGCTAATAATCGTTACCCTTAAGAAGCAGCGTACCACTGAAAAGAGACAGAATGATGGGAAGGGCGCCAACAAAACTCCAGAATATGCTAATTGAAAATGTTGTGGTCAGCATTGAAGCACAACAGAACTTTATCCTCAAATGGATACGAAAAAGGATCATACTACTCATTTGAATGTAGAAGCTCTGTATCTTTCCTCAGTGATATTAATTTGCATTTGTGTGTGTGTTAATGTCTTCTCCTCTGGGATACCAATACCAACCACCCATGTATACGACCTCTGGACACTGTCAAAGTGAAAGTGTCAGAGTGCAGGCGTGTCAGGGGGCAAATATCGAAAGAGTCAACAAATTGACAGGGACTGAGTGATATTAACTCTGCCACACAGGGTATAGCCAACATCCGACAGAAATAGTGATGACACCGGAAAGGATGTGTGCGCTATATATAAGCGTGCGCGACATACACATACACACCATATCGCATCGAGCAGAAAGTTAAGAAGTTACTTAATACGAAGATTGTGACGCAGCAAGCTCGACAAAGTTCAAAGGCGACATGACGTAGATATAATGATCTCTGGTGGTAATGGAGGAAGTTTGCTTATTAAATATCCATCTGCTATCATGTCGCAGGAGCTGGACATGCGAAAACATATTTTTAGATTCCTTTTCCTTGTCTCTCTATATGGATTCGATGTTTGTAGCAGTGTTCAGCAGGGATAAAGGTTTGGTCTGAAATTTTCTCAGAATATAATGGGTTTGTCTACCATGATATGGCAAAGTGTGGAGCAAAAAGTTCAAAAGTGACAAAGCTAGGCATGAGACGGCAAAGAATGGGGAAGGGGTAAGATTGGAAGTTATATTTGGTACAACACGCAATGTGTGTCATGTACTATACCACATCCAGCGTACGACATATAACGTGTGCGACATGCGGTGTACTACAAACATCGTACGACAAGGAAGTGCGACATAAGGCGCGCAACATGAGGCGTGGGACAAGACGCGTGAATTGCACCAAAAATGCAACAATCAAAAATAAACGTATGAAATGCGGTGTAAGAAGCAGTGTGCGACATTAGACGTGCAACATAGTTCAAGCAACATTAAAAGTGCGACAAGAAGCCTATGGTATGCAGCGTGAACTCTAAATCCCACCTAGCATTTCATACAAACCAAATACATTTAACAATAGTCAATTTCAGCTAGACAAGAATATACCCAATATTATTGTTTCAAAAGAGGCCAGCTTCAAGAGCTGTCAATGAACCAAATGGATAATAATGTGTAGGATTTATGTTTTGTCAAAAATCGCTATTTCTAATTCTTCAATTTGGGTTTAGAAACAAGCACTCTACAATTGATCAGGTGCATAGAATCACAGATAAAATCGAAAAAAGCATTTGAATAGAAAAATGTTTGCTCTACAGTATTTCTTGATATAGCACAAGCTTTGGATAAAGTCTGGCATAAGGGACTGATCCATAAATTGCAAAGGCAACTGCCTAGGCAGTATTCGACCATTCTGGGGTCATATTATAACAGATCGATTCTTCAGAATTAAACAAGAGACAGAGTACTCAACATTAAGAGGAATTAAAGCTGGTGTACCACAAGGTAGTGTGCTAGGCCCAGTGTTATACCTTCTGTTTACTAGCGATCTACCTGAAAGTGAAAAAAACTCCAATAGCAAATTTTGCAGATGATACTGCTGTGCTTGCTGTTGGAGCAACTGTCGAAATAGCAACAAAAAAGCTGCAAATGGCAATAAACGGTATTTCAGAATGGACTAAAAGGTGGCAGATTAGATTGAATGACCTAAAGTCAGTCCATATTAATCTATATATATAAAAGGCAATGAAGTCCGTGTGTGCGCGCATAACTCGATAAAGGATTGTTGGATTTCAACGATTTTGGGCTTGACGGTTTCGTTTTGGACCAAAGAAGGTTATAGGCTACTTTTTGTCGCGAAAACAAAACTTTGAGGGGATGAAAAAGGTTATGAAAGTTTGTATGGGGAAATGCACTTTGAAAAAAAATAAACGGGGTGGAAATCGAGTAGTGATACTTCATATACAAACAAAAAAAATTTAATTTTAATGCCAATTGTTGTTGTCAATTATTTTAATTTTTTTGCAAGCAAATTGTTGTTGCAAACAATTTTGAAATTTCTTTTTTTTAAATACACCTAATAAGATTGCTTATGTTTACTATGTCACATTAAGTAGCTTTTTGAAATGGAGTAGATACTTCGATTTGTTTGATGGTGTTTGAATGCATCATTTTTGGTTGCCAAATATTTTCAGGATCCTTGCATTAGTATGAGAGTGAGTAAGTTGAAATGTTTGAGATGATGATGATGATAGGCAACACAGGAGTTGTTGAGCGTTTTGAGTTTTTACGCACATAACTCGAAAGAGGATGGTTAGTTTTTAAAGATTTTGAGCTTGATGGTTTCGATTGGGCCCAAGGAAGGCCATAGGCTACTTTATGTCTGGAAAACAAAACTTTGACAGGTTGATATAGGGGATGAAAGTTTGTGTGGGATTCGGCGATTCCAAGATAAATTCGATCATGCCGCCAGTGAGAAGGTCAAACGTTTCACGTCGCAGAAAATCAGGACGAACAGTCAGATCGGAATATTATTAACAATCGAGAGAATATGTCGGAACTTCGGGAAAGAATATCATGTAATCGTCCATACTGGAAACCGAGATATCTAGACAACAACACAATCGTCATCAGCATAGCGTTCCATGTTTCTCACATGGTCAATTGTATGTGGCGTGCTCACGTGTCGGCAAACCTCTCGCTTTGTACGTGTACGCACCCGTAAATGGAACGAAAAATGCTATGTACCATAAAGCACTTCAGTAAAAAAGCGGTATATTGGCCGACAAGTAAATCGCTGCGGTTATTGCAATTGTATTTCGCCGGGCCAGCTGAATCTGAATCCTGAATATTTCTTTAGCGCGTGGTATTTGCAGTAAAACAGATTTTCGTTAAAATATTTTGCACTCGGGTACGAAGATATGCAATTATTAAATTCGCATTATATTACCTCCATTACCATGTTTATGACACTTTGTTCGTTGTTTAGGTACTTTAGCATCCCCATTAAAGAGGGAAGGTACCAGTATTTCTATCACATTTTCTTTTTCGTGCGAATCAACTTACAAACACATGAAAACTAATTTGACAGCTCACTTAAATTCGGGAACATTTGGGTAACAAGTCATACCCAAAATATGCGTTTCCCGAAATAGTAATTTTATAAGCTAAAACTTTTTCCTCACTTTGGCCAACGTTCCATTCTGCACTGGAAATAAAGGGTTTTTCAACAGGGATGATTTGACGCCGTTAGACTATTTCCTGTGGGGCTACGTCAAGTCTATGGTCTATGCCAACAAGCCAGCGAAGATTGATGAACTTCGTAGGAATATCGAACTTGAAATTGCAGTAGTATCGGCCGATTTATGCTTGAAAACCGTCGTAAATTTAGTTCAGCGTCTGGACTTCTGCAAGCGTGCCCGTTTTTGTTTTATTTAAAAAAAAACTTTTGTAGCGCTCTTATTAAAAAACCCTTTAGTAAGCACTCTGATAGGCTATGGACCCGATAGCTGGTGCTGTCGTCGATCTCCGAAACCACACAACTCTTTTCAATGAAATATTGTGCATGTTTATGGCTGGTTCCCGGTTGAAAGATAGGACACCATCCTAAAGGTGATACCTTGCAAACCATAAGCGCAAAACCGGTTGTGGCACCTTTCATTCAAAAATCAAATCAAACGCTATTTCTATAAAGTTGTATAATTAGGTAAAATCATAAATGGACATGGTCCAAATAAAGCACTTTGAGAAATCTGAGCAAGACTTAAAACGAAATATACGATCAAAGCCGGGTGGGTACAGCTATATATCAAAAAGACTGACGTCCGTATGTGCACTCATAACTCGGGAATAAATCGTTAAATTTTTATTATTTTTGGTTTAAAAAAGAACATGTTATGCTGCTTTTTGTCGAGAAAACTCAATACCTTATGGGGATAGAATTTAGTATGGAGAATCGCATTATGAAAAAAAATTACTGGATAGTGCCACTCTCAATAGGTGCAACAAAAAATATGTAAAATTTTAAATTTTTGAATTCCTTAGATATTCCGTGCTTACCGCTACACAATTTGAAATTGTAAGTCGGCCCAGTTATAATTTTGTTGTGAAACATAAAGTAGCATTAGCATTGTGCACGCTCGAAATTATTATTTTTATTACATTAAAGAAATTGGGCGGAACAAAGTTCGCCGGGTCAGCTAGTTTTACATATAAAAACGTATCACACATTCCAATACACATTAATAACAATGTAGTGGAATAAATATCTGGGCATGACCCTAGACGCTAAAATGCGTTGGAAAGCACATGTAAAGAAAAAAAGAGATGAGCTGAACATGCGATACAGTAATATGATTGTATTGGCTTATTGGGAGATACTCATCCCTGTCCAACTACTACAAATTACTGCTATAAAAGCAAGTCTTGCAACCAATATGTCCCTACGGGCTCCAATTGTGGGCATTTACATGCCAAACAAATTTACAAAAAATGCAAGTCTTCCAAAATAAAGTACTAAGGAACGTTGTTAATGTACCTTGGTACATACGCAACGCTGATCTACATAGATCTAAATATTGAAATGGTTGATGATGAAGTTAAAAAAGTTGACCAAAGGCAGGCTTCTCAACCACGTTAACGTTGAACTTTCAGAATTGTTAAATACTGACAATGTAATCAGAATAAACCCCCTTGATTTATAAGAGTTAGCCAAGGCCAAGAAATTAGGTAATAGCCTCAAACAAAAAAGTTTCGAAATCCTACAAACGGCGGATTCTTCTTATGAATTTTTCAAATAATTTAAAAATAAATTGCCGATTAGTCGAACGACTAGGTGCAATCCCATTCGGGATGACGACAGTCAGTCCCTCCCGGGAGGTGTTTTAGAGGTTGTTTGAGTCCCTCACTATTGCAGAAGCATCCCTCGCGTACTTGCTCTGCAATGTCTTTCGATGATTTTTCCTTCCAGCGAGCCCCCCAAACAAAACTCATAAACTCGTCAGATTTAAGGCATTCAGAAAAAATAATAAAAGTAATTATTACTTTTGCATTTTTTCAAAGTCCATTGCAACTTAAAAGTTACGAGTGTAACACGTTTTTCAACCCTGGTCTCCACTCTTATTGGGAGCATCATTTCCTATATCTGCTCATCGAAGCTCATTCCCATCCACCAGCAGCCATTAATCGATCCATAAACCTTTCTCACAAATGCCACTATCAAAAAAGCAACACCACAAAAAATCCACATCAACACCGTTCCAAATTTGACCAAACATCCGACACCGTAACGCAATGGTCCAATAAAAATTCATCACTCAAAATCACTTTGCACGACCGCATTAAATCCTATCTGAAAATCAGCCTTCCTCTCGCACACCCAGTCTCATCAATTAAACCAACAATCACATCATGGGCATGGCCTGCCTATGGACATGAGGATGAGGGACGTATTTTGCTGGCAGTGCTTTTGCAATCATGTTCCTAATAGCAATCAATTATTGTTCGGATGCATCTAATTTATACCAACTAATTACAGATAAACCGTAAATCGATTTTGAATGGTAGGCGACCTGACGTTTCACTGCGTGGCCCCAACAAAATTCCCGGATATGCCTGTCCGCCTCCGATCGAAGAATCGGCTTTCAAATAGGGGTTCGAAAGATTTGTGCGGGTGTGAGCACCAATACGGTTGCAATCTCGTCATAACCATTGTTCGGGGTAATTAGTTTTGTTTATCGTTTTACAAAGGACTGCCAGCGAAGGTGGCAACTATGTGCTGGCCGCCTGCCATGTGACTGTTTCTTTGGTTTTGCTTAGCTACGCAGCTAAAATAAATTGTCACTTCGAGGAAGAGAACGAAACTCTTCAGTCGCCCGGTGGTGTAATGAGCTCGCAGCTCAGTTTACGGCGACTCCCTCGGAGGACCAAGCACTGCTGCAAAGACTACATGAATTGAATTACGTTCTGGTTTGTATTCAGAAGACGGAAGAAAAAATGTCATTAGGGCCTAGGTGGATCTGTATTCATCATCTCGACTCCAACTGTCTGCGTCGATTGACTGGAAAGATATATGCGGAAGGCAAACACGCACGCACCGGGCCTCCATAAATCAAAACTATTTTCACAGTGCGAGGCGGGTGGCACGTGTCCACCCACAAAAGAGGCCTTTCGCATGCATGTTCTACACAGGACCTAATACCGAACGAAGGGCGGAGGGGTGGAAATTTGTTGGGAAACTTTTATCGAAATCGAAAGATAAAATATTTCATACATGGCCGGAGAAAAGGTTGCCCTGCTCAGCAGTCGGCAATGGACAGTGGATATCGGTTATCGAAATGTGAATAAAGAATAAGGTATATACGGTATGCGTAGGACGAACGGCATTAATATGGTTGTTTATTGGATGAACATGAAGCGAAACAAAAGGATATTCATCAGTGGAATTTCTTTGGGATTATTTTATCGTATTATTAGATCTTTATGTAGGTTTGAAAGGTTACGGCCTTTGATTGGATTAAGTTTCATAGATGATGTAGTAACTATATGCACCAGGAGAAGGGGCAACGAATTCTAACTGATAACGGCAACAAAGTTTGTTATATCGTCGCCTGTGTCTTATTAATTTATTGCGATAGAACAAATTAGTTGGAGGGTAAAGTGGAAAGTTAGCTGGCAGTGCCCTATCAATATTGGAAGTTGTTAATGAAGTTTCGGTATCTGTTGTGGTGATACGAGGGAGATGAATAATTATGGGTTTGGTTTTTTTTTCTTGTTAATGCAGAACGGTATGTGTAGACTGTATAGACTTTGGGAAAATTAAGACATGTTAATGAATAGCCCATACCTGCGAGCTGGATTTGCATTCAAATATTACACTGCAGTCGTCTTTGTATTAACCCTGCAAAATTTTACCAATTTCTCATGATAAAGTCGAAAAAACTTTTTTAGAGCCGAAGTTTTTTTAGGGCTAAAACTAAAAATTTTCATGTCAGCCTCAGTCAGCAAGTTTTTTTAAAAGGTTTTTTTTTTTTCAATGTCGTTATTAAATTTTGTATTTTTTTCATATCTGCGTAAAAATTAGATTATTTTCATACACAGGTTAAGATTTGTATTTTTCGTTCACACTGTAGTAAAAAAAGTTATTTGTTATGACTTATGACTGATGGGTTGAACTTATTTCATGTTCGGGTCAAAAAACTAGATTGTTCATGTCCATGTCTAAGTTGATAATTTTCTTTGTATCTATTTAGTGCCCATGTTCTGTAATTATTGCATATCTATCACAAAAACGATATGAATTGAAACAAAATGTCATAATATCACATTATGCGTTCTGTAAAACTATATCACATGGAACATTTCGATATGAAACCCTTGGAAATATGTGATATAATTATATTTAGGTTCTGTAAAAAAATAAATATTCATATTCATAAAAATAATAAACCTAACTAACTAGAAGAATGTAGGTATAAGTTTTTGACGGGCTTAACAATTTACAAAATTTAAAAGCTAAAGCTTGTTGAATTTATGGCTGATTGTGCAATGACCAATGACTTGGAGACTTGTACCAAGAAAGAAATTCGGTGAAATACGGTGAATGGAAGCATTACAGATGCTCTACATGGGAAAGTAGAAGGGGACCTCACCCAACTTTGACTGCGCAACTAAAGAATAGAACTTTAGAAATTATTTGGGATCAAAATTTGGCAGCTTGATTTTTCTTATATATTTCATTATTTCAGAAACTTTTTTTAAATATGATGTTAAAGCTGCAAGATACTCGTACATAGAACCACTTGGTCATGAAATAAATAAAATACATCCGTAAAAATATTTCCATTCATCATAGCAGCAAAATCATAAGTTCAATCCTATTTGATGTCATATTTGCCAACAAATTTTAAATAAATTTCATTGTGCTACATCATCTTTGCTATCAAGGACTAGTTTAATATAAAACCATTATCGTTTGGGTACGTAGTGTACATCACTGAAAACACTACTTGTTAAATAAATTTTAATAAATGTTTATTGTTTTGTTTTCCAAATTTTTTCTTGTATGTGGGTAGAAGTTTTTTTATGTTCGGGGCAAAATCAAAATTCCAAAATCGAAATTATTTGTGCCCATGTCAAAGATTGCATTTTTGATTATATGTATCTATCCCATTGTCCGAATTAAGAATTTTGAATATTAAGATTATTTTCATATTCGAGTCCAAATTGCAAATTTCGGGTGAAAGTCTTGTGGCTCTACGACGAGCGGCTTGAGCTGGGTATTGATGGCTCCATCGAAATGCAGCTTTCACTTCCTTATCTCTTTAAACGTTGAAAAGAGAAAGTAGTCTGACCTATTTGACCCCGATAAAGTTGCTGTCAGCACTTTAAAGCCTGAACTACATCGAAACAAAAGTGGGAAAAAGTACAAAAAAGTGGAAAAAATCGGATGTCCTACTTCATCCCATAGTACACTCTGTATACTTTTGTCTCAATTTAAAATTTGCACTTTGTGGAAAGCTCGAGCATGTTCCAGATTTCACTTTTCTAAAGTTCTGCAAACAAATACACTCAAGGAATTCGTTATCGATTTGCCGGTAGATCACGTTCCCATCATATAATTCCTGTCAGTTTCGAAGGCAAAAGCTCTTTTTGCACTTCACTCGGCTAAATTTGTTTATAATTGCTCTGGAAATTTGAAATGTAAACACAAAAAGCTCTGAGCTTCCTTAGTTCGGATTTTGTTCATAGATGTCATGTAAATATGCGTGTGTTTTCAATGAATTTCGAGCTTTTCACTTTTTTGTACTTTTTCCCACTTTTGTTTCGATGTAGTTCAGGCTTTACTATCGTTTGCAGGTATTAAACTGTCATTAGTCTCTTCAGTGAAGTATTACAGTAGCTTAATCCAGCTTAAGCTGCTTCAACTGCAACATTTCAATTCGTTCCAAAAATATAAACCTAAGCAAAATTGCAGAGAACCTACGCGAAATAAACCGTAACTCACTATTTTCTTATGTTAAATTAATTCAGGTTAAGCTAAGAGGCGGTTACATCGGAATTATCTATTGCGACGTGACCCTGCTTGGTTAAGGGTACTATTGCTAGCATATTCACAGAAAATCAAGTGGACACAATCCCATATTCTGCTTGACCTTAAACCATGTAGCGATACTGCTGTTTTGACGTCTTTAGAAGGTACGTGGTCTTTGGTACCACATGCTCACTATAACATTAAATGTAGTTTCAGTTCGTGACACGTTCTGTGTCCAATATCAGAATCCCTTGCAATATTTAGGCAGTTACATTCGCTTTTTAATAGCAGAAATAAATTTCAAGCTAAAAACCTGTGACTGTGTTTGCGGTTAAGAAACAAAAACCAAGACTCTCTAAAACACATCAAATTCTCTTAATATCAAAAAAATATCGCATCCACTCATTTTTTTGTTGGAAACACAGGTTGTGCCTTCGGGTAAGGCAGAGGTTTAAAAATGTATTAAATAAAAAAAATGCTTCCTTTTAAAGCAAAACTCACAACAAATCAATGTCTGTCGCACTTCACACACTGAGGAGACGACATCAAACAAAAAACGAAAGCCAAACCGTTTCTTTTCTTTACAAATTGCGCTACTCTCGAAACAAAACAAAAGAACAAAACTTAAGAAGGAATCTCATAAAAAGTGCCTATTCATCTTTCGCTTTGGCTCGAACGTTTTCCTCTAATAAAAGAAATACACACACAAAGGAAATACAAAACAAATTGTTTTGAGCCTTTTGCTTAAATCAGAAGAAATGGTCGGGAAAACTTTTAAAAGAAACCCCAACTCCACCACAAAGGCCCAACATCTTAAAGAACTTTAACGAATATAAAATATTTTCAAGTGAACGACTTTTCGTCGGCCTCGGCAGGCAATATTCTTTTACTTGCTTCCATTCGCGTGCTCATACTATTTTGAAAGTTGTTTTAAAACTCACTATTCTTAGATAGATTCGGTAGGTTCCTGACACTTACCAGTATGTAAAAAGTCTCTAAGGTGCGAAATAAGGCTCTGTCCTGGTAATGTGCCGAGCGGATGCTTATATTTTTAATGCCGTATAGGATCAGACGTCCGACGACGGTATCAAATAGAAAAAATCAACCAAAACATCCCTTACTCTTTACAGTATCCCTTACGAGTATCCTTGTATCCTTATAGCTGGTCGTATATCCTTTTAACAAGCGGAAGGGGTGTGTTATTCGCTTTAATACAGTTACTGCTATAATCACCTACTTGCAGTGGTAGGCAAAAACGAATGGCCAACAAGAACACTCTACCGGCAATGATTTTTGCTCGTTCGCCCCCCTTTTTTGCTTTTTTTATTTCACTTCGTCCTTTGAAGAAAGCAGTTTAATGTATGAACGACTGGATGCATCCACTTATGTTGGTTAGAGACTACTTGCGGGGCAGGGACCGAGGAAAACGACTAGCCATACACCGACAAAAATCTATGAAATTATTTAAGGATAATGTGCCACCAGCTGCGGCACTGAGAGGCTGAGGGTTATGGTGGTGGTTATTTTTCTAGTTCAATTTAATAAGAGTACAAGTCGACAGGCCTATAGCTCATGCTATATCGCTTTGGACTGATTTTCCGGGGAACCCTTCGTTTTTTCTTGTTGTTTCGACTGGTTTACGATTTGCTTTTGATGTTTTTTTTTATTCCCGATTTCTGCTTCACATAAATCTGAAGTGAGAGCACATGTGTGTGTGTGAAAGAAAAAATGTAGGAGAGACTGTCTTCTCCTCCCTTTGGGTCAGTCATGTGAAATGTTATTGACACTTGTGAAAGTGACGAATTGTGTTGATGTAGGCACTTTAGCGAAATGAGGTTAAATGAGTTCGTTCGACTTTGTGGGTCAAGTGGGTGTGTGTAGCCAAAAAGCCAATTCGCACTCGATGGTGCGGAGATATATTTATGTAATGCAATTGAAGTTTTATTGAAGATAGGAAATTGATTTTTATATTTTGAGTATAGATTTATTCTATAGAACGAGGTTTTGTCGAGTTTAACTTAAATGAGTAGATGGTGTTATTTGGACATCTTGCTGGCAGAATCCCAAAGATTTGGATTGAAGAAGAACCATTTATTACCCGAACTCCTGGTTTATTACCCGAACTCCTCGGCACGCTTTGCGAACTCGACCGAGCGCCCGTAACCGTCGATATGGAATGAATATATCTACTCTATCCACCAACTTCACCCAGTCGAGCTGCATGTGCAGGACCTATTCTAAATACTACCTCAGTGGCCGTGATTTCACCACTCCTTATAGGAAGAACGTAAATTTGAGCCTACTGTTGGTTAAGTTGGTTAACACATTGGACAGTAACCTAAGATCACAAGGAGATGGAATTTGGAGCTCGACAAGCTTATTAATAGACGCTTTAATTTGGCGAATGTCTTATAGAAAAACTGCCGCATAAAAGTAACTAGTGGAACCCCTTTTTATACACTCTTTGCCAAGATCCAAGAGGCTTTTAATTGGCTTCTAAAACTAAATTCGGGAGAAGGCTTGAACATTTAAATAAAGTTGACTGTTGAAAGCTGGTTCAGAATACGAAAATTGCATGCTACAAAGATGTCTGTTTATAGCGATTGTGAGACTTCTTGACATCTCGCGAAAGTTGCCAAATGAGTTTTCATCCTAGCTCAGTTAAAGATCTTAGGTATGAGAGAAATTTTGAAGCTGGCACTCTCCCCGAAGTTAAGTGGGGATAAGGGTTCCTTGACTCTGTTCCAAAATTCGTCTAATGAACATTTTTTAGCCGCCCTCATGCATGTGAAGTGATCGGTACCTATAGTCGTATAGCGGTTGGCCCTCCGTTTCAATTAATTCACATAGTCGAATAGAAATCGAGATTGAGTCCAACTGGACTAAACCTTTTCTTCCAGATAACAACACAAGATTCAAGATTTAAAGGGCACAAGCTGAGCCTTCAAATGTTTAGCATGTCTGTTGGAATAAGGCAATGTTTGACAGGCCTTGTAGCAATGCCAAGCCTTAAAGAACTGCACTATTGTATGAAAGTCTAATGCAAAACGTTAGAAATGTGACTTGGATATACCGCACACTTTTTTAGCAGTATCACTTTTAACCAAAAAAACGAATTTATGATCAAAAATAAAAATTGCCATAAGCAAATGTCACATTAGCTATAGGCCTTATGTTTTGGGCCTGTCGCGCTAATTCCTTTTTTTTATTATTCAGATAGGTAGAAACTTAAATCCATTTCGAAAAGTTTGGTACCTCATGTCGCTCAGAATGGGCGAACCGAACTCCGACAATGATATCTACTCCAGGGTTCGGACTTCAGAAATCTCATATCGAAGTGAATGAAAAAAAAGGCGGAGTAAAACAAAAATTACCGTAGTACATTTTCAGTTTTATATTAAATGAACAAAAAAACAGTTTTTTTTTTTTAAATAAGTGTATGAAACAAAATAAATAAACGTAACATAAATTGCACATTCAGTTTGCAAATCACAAGAACCTTACCATGTGAATTGTATACCTACATAAAGTATGTATCAAACCAAGTCAATAATTTTAATAAAAAACAGTACATAGTATAAAGGCCCAAATATGTAGCCGAAATACATAGTTTTTTATAAACACATTTGGGGGTTTTGTACTGTTTTTTATTAAAATTATCGACTGCCACTTTAAATTAAAAAGCGAAGTAGATTTTGAAAAAGAAGGAGAGGTGGAGTAGATTTTAAAATATTGCATAAAAGGCGAAGCAGATCTACTCCTTTCGGAGTAAAGTCCGATCACTGATCTACTCGTAAAGCCATGCAATATTCACTTCAATTAAATTGTGTACCTATAGGAAAGTCGATCAAATTGAGCAGATGAAAAAAGTTGCAACTTCTCTTTATAAGTCGCTGCGGGCATAGAGATGTAATTTGAAACGAAAAGAAGGCTTAAAGTTACAGAAATTCTGCAGTAGGTCGGCTTTCGGTCTGAACTCCGGTAGACAGCAAAAAAAGCTAGAAATAATGATATGAAATATACCCTAATCGGACCGACTTGTGGCTTCTTTTCGTCTCCGTCATAAGAACCTCTTCTTCGATCGATTTTTTAAAGGAACTGGTTAAGTCCGAATTTGGGAGCATTCTTACTGTCTGTGCTCTGACAGTCCAAGCATTTCGAGTTCAGTCTTCAATCTTTTAGGCACAGCTTGCGGGCGTCTTGCGTCATCCTCCGGAGACACCAACATCTTGAGCGTGTTCTAGATATTATTATGCTGAAGTATTATCGCTTTATGCTGAAAACATCTTACTGAGCCCTTATTCAATTTTAAACTTTTGGCCATCGGTTTTAGCGCTCAAAGCTGTTCGCCATTCTCCTACCATCAAATTAAAAAAAAAAAAATCTAAAATTAGGATTTTAACCAATTTTCAGAATTTGTCTGCTGCGCTTACACTTTGTCAATGACGCAACTTAAGTCACCTTTCACACACTCGAAAAAATTGTGACAAATCACCTCATCACTTTAACAAATTTCCTGTCAACCCATTCCATAAGCCTCGATGGATATGGATGATAAGTACCCTGACATGTGGAAGAGCACTCAACAAATTAACCCCTCCTACTGAAGCGCGGGAGCAGGGAGGATGGATTATGAAGAGGAAGAAGAATAGGGCCCATCTCGTAACGAACGAGCCCCGCATATATCTTCCAAAATAACCCGACGAAAAATTACGACTAAATTAAGCACCGGAAATTGCCTAGAACTCCATTTTTCGCCCCCACACACAGTCATGAAGTGTAAATGTTACACACACTAAGGCATATACTCATACTTACTTGATATGAATGATAGCACAAGAATCATATCTATCGCCACTTGAAACCACTTCATCTCATTTCCCTGTGAACTATTGAAAGTCCTCTGGCAAGCTAGGAAGGAATGATATATCCCAATGGTGGTGAAACTATTGTTGCTGCTGCTGTTCCAACTGGGACCGAAACCAAGACCACCACCCAAGTAGTACGCCTCCACCGCGTTCACTTGATTTGAATCCAATTTGATTGATTTGCCTATTTTATTGCTGATGTATGAATATCTCTGTCCTCAATCTCAGTTATATGGGAAGATTGACAGAGCGTATGCGTGTGTGTATTTGTTAGCTAATATATCTTCCACGCCAAGAAGTTCCTTTTGTGATGTCCCCCTTCCTCTCGTGTGTGCGTGATTGCGAGCGGCAGAGAAGAATATCGTGCGACCCTTGGACTCGTGTTTAATTTGTCATTACTATTCCAATCGAATAATCATCATCATCATCATCAATTTGGATTCCTGCAAGATGTGTAGGAGAGTCCTTTTGAAAACGAATTGCTATCTGTCGCTAATGGCATCCAAGTCTAGAGTCCTTGAAGTGTTAGTCATGCGTCGAGGTTGTAGCCCATTGCCGCTCATTTGGTGGCCTTGGTTTGTTTAATGTTTGATCCGGATATCAGTTGGACTCTGGCATGTCCTTTGATTTGTTTCAAAACAATTTCTGAAAGAAGCAAAAAAGAATAACGTTATTACGACGCATTGCAGACGGAATTTAAACATTAGAATATTAAATTGTGTCCTTCAGAGTTGTGGTTGGCTTGAGTTCGCCGCACAACAATTTCGAGACCCAAAACAAGGGGACTTTGAACTCAAAGCCGAGTCAAGGATATTTGTTTTGTTCCATATATATACCTACGAAATGTTTTGAGTTCAATTGTTGTGCATTGTTTGTTTGCTGATGGTGGAGTTTTTTTTTTGTGTTATATATTTTTTCAGCTTAGTACTGCAGCTTTCTATAGTTGTTGGATATAACGGGAACAAAGGGAGTGGGACTTTATTTTCTGATATTAAATTCGAAGCAAGTTTTCTGTTTGGCCTCTTTGTGTGTGTACCGTTCTACGCGAAAATTGAGGCAAAACTAAAAATCCTGGAATATTTCCAAAACAACATTTTAGCAAATAGAAAAAAGAAAAACTTTGCGGTTTGATCGTTTTCTTTTTGCACTGGTTGCGTAGAGCTAGTTTCACTTGTGAAGAGCAGAAATTGGAGCCGTGGCGAGGTAGATGGGAGCATTTAAACGGTTCAGGGATGTAATTTGCGTTATAAAATGCGGCAAATCGAAAGTGCTGGCATAAACTCAATGACTAATGCCGTCGGAGAGAGTTTCTATAATGGTTATCTCTTGGCAAATGACATTTTTGTGATGGCACTGTGGATCAGGTTTGATGCGGATATATACGAGCGGGGACACAGTGAAAATAGAGGGTTGAAAGGATGGAGGTTTGGCATTGACCCTATATCTGCCGGGAAGAAAGTTAAATAAATCCGGAAAAAGTGTTCTATTGTGGGAGGTATACTCCTTAACTTGTTATTTCATTACAAGTCGGCGTACACTAGGTTTTCGATTTCAAAAAAGGAGAGCGTGCTTCAGGGTAGCTTAAAGTACTATACAGTATACAGTGAGGCTAAAACAAACTTACTCACGGTGACAATTTGTAGATATTTTGAAGAGCGTCTGCCTGTATGTCCGCGCTGATCTCAAGAAGCAATAAATTACTTGGGAAATGATTTCTTCTGTTATGATCTGGGTTTCAAAAGGAATCTTTAAGAATGTGTCCTAACATGTCCCGCACGACTGCGAATGTAACAAGACGGACCCAGCCACAGATTGACACCACTGGGACAGCCTTCTCCATCAGTTTTCTCGTCAAACATGGTTTCAAGTGTCGCACCATCATACCGCCGAGAGCGTTACCTCTGATTTTTAGAATTTCAGAAAGAATTTTCAGAAAGAGTCCAAAAAAAGAGTCCCGACTGAAAAAAGGAGTATATAGAAAATAGAAATACCTCTGAATATTTTTATAAGGGGTCCAAAAAGAGTCTCGACATAAAAAAAGAGTCCCATTTCGATCTAAGCTTTTTTAATGCGCACTCAATGGATTTTGACATTCGATTTATTATTCCTAAAAACTAACATATTTAAATGTATACGCTATAATTATATAGCAAATTCGGGTAAAGAAATTTCGTTGAAATAAATTAAGTTATAAATAGTACAAACAAAAATCGGTTAATTTAAAGTAAACGAATAAATTAATTAGCCAGCTAACTATTTCTTCTCAGTTTAAAATGTTCACTTTTTGGAAAGCTCGAACTTGTTCTAGTTTTCACTTTTCTAAAAGTTCTAAAAACAAATGCACTCAAAGAATTCATTAGCGATTTGCCGGTAGATTACGTTCCCATCATATAATTCCTGTCAGTTTCAAAGGGAACAGCTCTTGTTTCACTTCACTCGGCTAATTGAGTCTGGAAATTTCGAATCAATACTTTTTAGCATCTCCAGTTTCCATTTTACAAAATTACTCTATAAATGGAGCATAATTTGAAGTTACAGAAAAGGAGTCGGATTTCACTGATTTTCGAAAAGATGAGTCCTGGAGTCCGTGCATTCAAAAGAGAGTCAAAAGTACGCTAAAGCGTCCCGAAGGTAACCCTGCGCCCCGACATCATAACCAGCAACAATCCGAGGAAAATAATTGGTACCAATGGACAAACTGAGGATACCCGTCCACAGCTCTACATGGCCTAGCCACGACTAATGTGGACTTTTTTGACCACTTCAGTTTTGCCGTACAGCTCCTTGTCGTTGAATCTTCTCCTCCAAAGCTTGCCACCATAAACGGGAACGAACATTTTACAAGGAATCTACCTTTCAAAGCATCCGATGCTATCTTCATCATATCTTCTTGCCATAAAGCAGGACAGGTATAATCAGGGTCTTATACAGAATTCCGTTAGAAGCTTAAAAAATAGCGATTTGGCAAGAGTTTGTACTCTGTTTCATTTCTGCCGAGATGATGTTGTAAAAATTTAAAATTTAAAAATTTAGCAGAGCCTTGGTAAAGATAACCTCTTACTACCTCAAAGATGTACATAGCTGTCGATTTTTTTAGAAATCGAATAATCGCTGTTTGGTTTCCCTTCTTGGTAAAATCGGTTTTGCTTTCCTTAGCAAACCGATTTTAACCGCATCCTATACCTACTGCGCTGTGCTCAACCAATTATGTAAATATCATCAGCGAATCCAAGTAATTGGCACACAATTGAAAGATCGTGGCTTCTCTGTTGACCTGTGAATGTCTCAAAATTCCTTCAAGTATGATGAGAATGCGTTGCTTCGCTTTAAACCTTTTTTAACGTCAAAGGTGTCGGTAAGGTCGTTAGCGAACATTGATGCAGCAGTCGTCTTTCATCATCTTCACAGACGGACGAGTTTTGTAGGGATGCCAAAATTGGACACGGCTCTGTACAGCTCTTCTATACAGACGATGTGATAGGCGCCTTTTTTTAAATCGATGAAAAGATAGTGGAAATCTAACTTCTTGGGCTTTTCCCAGAATCTGTCTATGTAAGCATACGAATATTTGATCGGCGGTGGATAAGGGTCGTCAGGCTCAGGACTCAGCGAATTGTGATGGAAGTTTGAAGAAAATGTGTGCGACGTATGGAAACATGTCGATCCTGCTTATAGCTCCTCAACGTTAAATATATGGAAACTTCTTCAGAAACAGCAAAAAACACATCCATCGGCTCTAAGTAGATAATTTATGCTACAGAAAGATCAAAATCGCAACAAACACACGGACATTAGTTAAAAAATAAAAATAAATAAATAAATAAAAAGTTGGCGCAACAGGTCCGTAGGGTAACATAATGCCTACTCTCTCACAACCATTCGTTTTGTGTAGTTTTTAATTTTTGAACGATTAGAAGGGATCTACGCTTTTACGCCGAGTCCAAACGGCTAATGGAGAAGCTTTTTCTTGACATTTATACTTTCGGATGTTTATAAAACATTCGCGAGAGGTTACAGCAGTGTTACTGCAAAAATGACCGATCTGTATAATGCTTATTAAATTAAACAAATATGTATGTACCGCATCCACCAAACAAAGGCCTTTCCAAAGTCTGTCGAAATGACTCCATCCAATATAGCCCAAATAATCCAATTTGAGCTCCATTTATCCCCAACAGACAACATCCACAAAAACAAGCCCAAATTCCATTTAGCTATCACAATTTCTGCGGGCAATTGCGACTAAATGATTCAATAAACCCACGTGCCCAAAGGCAAATGTCCCCTCTGTATGTACTGTCAAATCTCACAGCACACTCGTCCTTGTCATGTTATCTCTAACATATTCGAAATCTTGTTCCAAAATGAAAAGCAAACAAAAAGCGGTCCAGGATAAAATAAATTATTCGCCAGTTTAACCAACAAACAAACCAAATACACACTGCCAGAAACAACGGAAAAGAGGCACACCTTTCAAAGAGCAAGCGAGAGGGATATCGAGTGGGGAAAAAAAAGAACTACATTCGGAAATTCAAATGAGTTGTGTGTTGTGTCCTCTGTAAACATGGCAGCGAAACACGAATTGGCGACAGCAATGAGCCACCACAAGACCAAAGGAAAATTAAGATTTCAACAAACAGCCGCACGGAAGAATGGGACCAAGACCGCGACACCGAGAGGCGCTCTTTCTGCCACGAGAGATGTCAACTTTTATAAATGTTGCCATTATGATTATGGTCAGATAAATTTATTCCATTTCAGGGCGCGCGGTTTAGATGTCCCGCCGACAATGGATGTAAAAAGGATATTCTGTGGTAAGCCTTTTATGAGCGAAGAGATGACAGATTTTCCAACCACACTGAAAAACTGAATGGGCTTCAATGGCCTGTCTTCTAAGATGGAACGATGCAGATAGATTTTTCTATCTCTCTGTACGTCGTATAAAAGCCAATTTTTATGTATCCATTTCCAAGGATACTCGTCCTTGAGGGATTGAATGATATGCCTGGAACCAGTATCAACAAAAGGCACCTTCCCACACCGACGAAGCTATATACAATGTTAGACCTTTCATCCACCTTTGGGGAGGTCCTTGCTTTCGCTCTGCTTTTGTGTTCTTTTGGGCTATTTCCTCGCAAAATTATTATAGCGAACGTATTTTTGGTGTGGGTGTTGATCCTTGGACAGCGATTAAGTTGCCAGGTATTTTATTTTATTCCTCGCCTGGAAATTAGCTGTTCACAGTGATGGAAGCTGAATTGGCATGCAAATTTGTTCGTTTTTTGTTTTGCTCAGAGCTATTGAGGCGGAAGGGATGTGGTCAATTTGTGGCTCAAATTCGTAATTGGTATTGCGAGCTCTCAAGTGTCTATGCGAAGGCAATCCCCCTTCGGGCCAAGTTGATGATCCGCGTCAATTTGGAAAAGTACCCTTGATTGACGCTGATGATTATGTTTATGAGTGTTTTGGCGAAGTCCCTAGGGTCGAAGAGGAAAAACCATAATTCGTCACCATCTGGCTAGATACCCCAAAAAGACAGTCGCTTCCCACTGTAGAACGTCCTTGTGCGATTACCCCCTGGGAGGATGCTACATTCATAAATTAGTTGGCGGGGTGTAATTAAAATTGTTTGCTCGGGACATAAAATTGTCATTAACATCCCCATAGTATCTTGTCTTTTATCGCTGTTTTCGCAGGACTTTCAGTCGCAGAAAGAGTGCCACAGGAAGACATAACCAAGGCAACAGGCAAATGGTAAAACAGTAAAATGCTAATGACTATCGATGACGCCAAAACACGAGCACTGACATTTGTGCTGCGGGTGGCGGATACGGTATACGGTAACATGTTTCTCTTCTTTGCACCGCGAATCTTCTTTTGAAAGTTTTATCTGCCAACCAACCGTCGACGTTTGTTTGTATCCGTCTTTGTACAGAGCGGTGTTTTTGTTTAGCATTTAGATGGATGTTTTTCTGTATAAGGGGAGCAGCGAGCAAAAGACAGCGATGTTGAATAGATAAGCGAATGCTTTTGGCACCCCACATGAATGACCGTGACAGTGGCAATGGAATCGGCAATAATCTTCACAATTTTATGGCTTTCATGGTCACCAGGACGACGATGATAATGATGATGATGACGATAATGATAATGGAGGGGACTTCAAAAAGAAGGTGACCCCATGCGGAAGAGGAATAAAAAAACCATTAGGGGTGCTAAGAGCTTCAGATGATGATTGCTTTTGACTTGTTTTAAATACGAAAAATGGGGAGATGTTTGTGTTTGTTTGGATTTTCTATAAGGACAATTTTAATTAAAATGTTTACGATGGGATTTGATAAGACTGACAGCCATAAATTCTATTCAGCGCGAAAGAGGTGTACACAAACAAAGTTGTGTCGCTTTAGAAATCGATAGTCGATCTTTTATGGTTAATTATCTGTGAGAGTATACTTGTTGCGAACATGTAATTTTTAATTTATTGGACTACTTTTGTTTCGATGAGTAAATGTTGGTGCTAAGGTGGGTGTTTAAAACCAAATTTCAATAAAATCGGGCTGAAAGAACATTTCCTCTGCAGCAATTTGACTTGTAAGTCATTTCGATAGATCCAGATCGGATCCGTCCTGATATCTAGAAAAAGATAATACCAACAGAAAACAAAAATCTAGAAAAAAAAGTATATCGAAAAAAAAAGTTGAGAATGAAAAAATCTCATGAACTAAGATCTCGAAAAAGAAATCTCGAACTAGCTGGTCTAAAGAAATAAAGTCTCGAAAGCAAAAAATGTAGAGATAATTATAATTTTTGAGACAATTCATATTTACTCATATCGAAAACTTTTTGAGTTGCATGTTTATGCAACAACAATTTGATTCACTGAACATGCAAGGCAGCTAAAAAACAACAGGTGTTCTTAAACCTTGTTGACGTGCGATTGTCCAAACACCTTAACTCCGACATTATATATTTTGTGAGCGTACTTTTAATGGGACATTTAAGAGGCATTGCCTACAACTTTGTTTGTGTGCTTTCTACAGTTAAAAGTAAATATTTTGTATTAAAAAACGAGTTTGTTTACGTTTTGACATACGCACATAAATCAAGCTAAATATGCAAAAACGTATTTTCTGATAAATCGTTGTTTTCCATTTTCAAATAATGTGTGTTGTTACGATGCCAAATATATCATTTTTAAGATTGTTGGGCTTCAAAATATGTATTAAACTTTTTACCTAAAATTCATAAAATTTCAAGAAATTATTAAATGATGAAATAGCTATTGCTATATGTTTTAGTTTGCAAAACTTCGCATATCCAATCTTTCAAGATTTTATTTGCAATAGCTTATCGCTTCTAAACTCCTCTGCAATTTTTGAAAGAATATTTTCTGTTGTGAAAATAAAAAAAATCATAATAGTAGTTTGAGTATTGAAAAAATTCAACAATTTTTCTTCATTAATAATTAGTTGAATTTTTTTCTATATTTGCTTCTACAAACTTAATATAAGTTAAATTTAAAGCACATCATAGATTGTGTTTTATATAGGTTTCGTTCTTTAACATTTTTAAAAAATGTTGCACAAAAAATACTTTTTATTTCTAAAAAATAAGATTTTCAGATTTTCCATCTGGGAGCTTTGGCTCGGGACTATTATTTTGTAAGATATCAATTACCTTTCGTACAAAATTTCGAACTCGAGATATTAATCAATTCTGACATTACGATGATAGAGAAACTCAAAAAAATGGGTCCCAAAATTCTGTCCGGTCTGTCCGTCCTTTCACAGGCCTACAGCCTAAACGGCTCACGCGATTACGTTCAAACCTCGGATTAGGAGTTTTTGGGCTTACAGTTCGGGAGCGTTTTTTTTTGCAAGGTAACCTCAATAAATGGTACCTACTTCCCATATAACATTTTCGTACCAGTTTGATTTGATCTAAAACGACTCTAAATATTTCAACCAAAATTGATATTTAAGTTTAAGTATGTAGGTGCGGTTATCGTGACAGGATACCCATTTTTTGGTTCTTAGATCGAATAACGGCACTTTTGAAATTTTTACATATCGCGAAAACGCTCCATACGATTGTAGAAAAAACAATTTCTAGGATAATGTGATCATTTATAATTTAATAGCAAACTCAGTTTTTCTCTATATTATCGTACAATTTTTAAAAATTTAGTGTTTTATCTGAAAAAGGGAGTAACGATTTTGACCCAAATGCCAAGTCAGAGTCATAAAATCGAACCGGGATATTCAATTTAACGCTTGTCCTGTATACTCAAAAATCTTGGGATCCTTATAAAATAGTACAGTAGGCGCTGATAACTCTCTAGCCAGAACTTGCGACGATTGCTTGTTACTGAGAGCCTTAACTTTTAATATCTTATATTGTTATTTGATATAACTGGCTTGTGAGATAAATATCCCAAAGTGGATTTAGTTTTCTTTTATATCTAGTATCGACTATCGAAAAAGTTTCGTTCGAGCCAGTCGTGCATTTTATTGTCATTATTTTCGGAGCAAATTTAAGCAGTTATAAGAATCAGTTTATATTTTAATGCCATCCAGATCTGAGATTCAGATTAAAAAATTTGTCTGATTTTCAGCAGCGGCTTCCTTGTTGTAAAATTTCTCGCCCGACCATTTCTTAATCGTTTATTAGGACTTATTCAATTAAAGTAGGTACCTAAATTGTAATGAATATAGAGCGGTCTCGTCCCATGAGGAGCTTAGAAGTTGGCCAATATTTTGGAGTTCCCATATTAATAATAGGCTTTCCGCTATCTAGTTAAATAAAATCAATCACCGGACGGAATTGCCCTACCAAGATCGATAACCAAAAGAGCCTGTTTATGAATTTGAAATGTTTCAGGAGATTTACTTCAAACAGGCCTAGGGTCCCTACGGACCTGTTGCGCCAAGTATTTATTTATTTATTATGAAGCACAATTTCAGAGATGACATTTGCCAACATTTTAACATCTTCGCCGATTCAAGCATTAGGTACACTCCCAACAAATAACCTCATCTAAAGTACCTACATATACGCAAGTAAGCACGGCATACACAAAATCCTACCAATACCACAACCCAGAGTACAGACATCCTCTGTCTTCATCAAGCAAATCCAAATTGAATCTCAAAATCGAATGCATTCCCGTTTTAATTACATTTCACCAACATCAGCGATGCAACCTAATCCGCACACACAATGCGATGTGAGAGCGCAATCCGCTTACAATCAAGCAATTTGAATACTGCAGCACATCCCTTCTTACGGCTTTCGAACAATTAACTCAATCTAAATCTCCATTTAAATGACAATCGTAAGCCATATAATTACTTAGCCGCACTGTCCCCGATAAGCAATGGGGAAGGGTGCCAAAAACCGGGGTGCATCATATCGGAGCCCCCTTCGGAAACCAATTTCGGGTGGAAATTTCCAAAAATTGCTTCTGCTCCTTGAATTTCTCTTAATTAAATTTATCTGCCAACTATAATGGTTTCATCTTTAAATGCTGTATAGTGCCGAATAAACAATGAATAAATTGGCGTGCTCCAATTTCGTCTGCGCCGTGCAACTGTTCCGATGTTATTTCGCAACGCGGTCGTCTTTCTGGGGCTGCAATTTATAATCCGGCTAGGCCGTCTCCTGTGGACGGGTATATCGTGTGCGATTTAAGCCGCCATTGATTTAATTTTACGCTTCGAGACCGCATGGCTGGTGGTTCTGTCCTTATAGTGGCTGCACGCATAGGCACGTGATATTCAAGTGGAAATTTAATTTCAGCTTTGGCTCTGTCGCTGGGTTTATATATATTTCTTTTTTTTTTTTAATTATCCTTAAGGACGATGCATTTTTCCCCGTATTGGGTTTAAATTCAAATTGTGCTTGAATATATAAAGTAAAGATTGCTTGCTTAGCTTTTGAATAAGGCTTCAACCGTTCCCTCCGTTCATGGGCAGGTATACATGAGTGTGTAGGAATTCAATTAGCAGGGGATAATGTTAACAAACATGCGTGCGTATAAGTTATTCCGGTGCCGGTGCTAAAGACGGCAAATACGAGCTCAGGTGGCTTGTGAAACTATTGTTTAACTTATCGCTGGAATAAGCTTTGGGTGCACAAGGATGTGATTACGGATGTTAATTGAAGAATACATATTGTGCATCTTGTGTCAACGGCTTTTGTTTGTTATTGTTAGGAGGGTTGGGCCGTTGGCAGGCTGAACTGATGCAATTGAGTTTGAATGGGTTATACCGGTGGAATATTGAACAATTTGTTTAAGCTTGATGCGAATGCTGTAAATATAATACACTAGTTGAACAAAATATAGGTGCGGAGCGATCATTGGCTAAGGTGGCGTCTTGTAAGATAAGTTGTGATTGTCTAGATGCTGACTCTCTGAAGGTAATGTAACTGATATCACAAACATGTGTAACGAACTTTCTGTGGATGGTCTTCTATTGTTTACTAATTTAGGGCAGTGTAATCAGAGTGGATGTGTACTTCCTATTTGATTACAGCTTGGTATTGGGATTTCGTATTGTCTCTTGGTCTAAGATGGACTGCAGGGATGATTTGTTAGGGACATGAGCTACAGTTAATGCTATAGTGGTGGCCTGGTGGGGCCTATTAATAAAAGGAAGTATTGAAAGTCATTGCAGATATAGGTCGATGTAGAAATGAAGGAGATATCAGCATCTGCAATGACTGATTAAATGCAGGCCCAAAAAAAAAAAGATTTATAAAAAAACAGGAGGAGTCCACACCTTTGGGACACTAAAACACACGCCTACTTGCCAACTTCAATCCAAGGCGACTCATACCACTCACAAATTTTGAAAAATTGAGGCATGCGATTTTAAATATTTGGATCTGAAAGACAGGATCGGATTTAACTTGTGGATTGCTGTAGAGTCTACTCAGGTTAGATCACTGTCGCTAGGCACAAAAGTTTAGTTTGTCTAAGCATCAACTAATGGGAAAGAAATGTATGGGGAGGGCCAGACAGTACATAAAGAAGCCAACCTATAATCTTTTCAGCATTCGAATTATATATTTTCCAGGGCACAATGGATATTTGTATGTGGAAAATCTTGCCATTGCTCACTTGTAAAATTTAGCCTGGACACTGAATATATGATTAATAGTATCTCGCATAAACTTTAACACAACAATAGAAAATACCTTAAGCCGCTTACATAAATAAACAATACATTGCAAAAAAACATATTGATCTTTCTTCCTTTATTCAAAAATGGATTTTATTGTTTTATGAAAAAAAAAAAAAAGACTGAAAGCCCCTTAGACGATGACAGCCTTATTCCTTGTTGTGTCTCTTTACTATTTGCATTCTTTAAAAAATCAGTCAGCACCTGCTGGAAGAAATTGTAGTTAAGTAGGGAACTCTTACTCATTATTTTGACAATTTTCTGATTATCTGTCTTTGTTAATAATAACGTGTTCAGACTTTGCCCGTTCTTTTCGAACAGTCCTACAAATTAAAAAAATTAAATAGCATTTTTGCTGGTTATCTCTTGTTTTTAAGTTTAGCTAGTAAACAATTTTATTCGAAAATTTATAACTGTAGTAATAAAATGTATTTAATATTCGCCTTTGCCTTTCTTCACACGTTTTGAGTTCAAATTAAATTGTATCCATGAAAATTATGACATAAGTAAGAGATATATTTCTTAAAATTATCAGACCGCTTAAATTACTAGAATAATCATTTTTTAATAATTAAATAAAATAAATATAAGTTAATTCTATCAAAGTCATGAAGTTAAAATTACCAAAGTTTCATCTTCAAATTTAACTCTTAAACAATTATTTTTCGCCTGTCTGTCTGTCGCCTGTAAAATACGTCTAAGCATTCTATAGTCCCTGTGAAATTTTAGCTGAAATCTATCCCAATCAATGTCATAATAGGAAATAAAAGAATATCCCGAATTAAAATATATAAATTGAAGGTTTCACTTCTCTTCGAGATTTCCAAGTGTTCGAAATACACATAATTTTCCCAAACAAAAGTTCCGAAAGCTGTCCAAATAATTTATACAAATGGAATTTTCGTGTCAGAATAAAATTCCCAATTCGATTGGAAACAATTTCTTTAGTTTTATGTGTAACTTTTAAGAGGCTCAGGTGGAGCTATAAAAACTGCGTGCGGTATTTTTGAGCACTTAACCCATTCATGTCCATTTCCTTTTGCTCCCATCTGCCAGTATTCCTCAAGAGTCTTTCAAGTGCTTTTTGTTTCTATACAGTAAATGGGTCTTTAAAAAAAATTTCTGCAGCTATGGATATAGATATAATATTCCTTTTGGAATCCGAATACGTAGGAGAAAGGTGCGAAAAGTGTCTCACTGTTAGGACCTTTCCCCTACGTGTTTCGAATTCGTTGAATATACAACGTTGTGTGTTGGACATACCTTTAATTGCAGTGTGTGTGAAATCGGACCATGTGGTATTAGAATTGCAGAAAAGTCCATTTGTAGTATTTCTGATGTACTTTTGAGTGCATGTTATCTTATGAAGCACGAGACGCAGCAGTTTTGTAAGTTCTTTAGAAGGCTGCAACATACCAATACTACCTCAACGACATCAGATTCAAACTATCCAACCAATTGGGACATATAGATCCGCAACATGCAGAGAATTACCGAAAACCGAACATTTGAAAGTAGTCGGCGTACTTCGGCTTTGGGGATTGTGTTCGTTTTGTCAACGATTACCCAAAAATGAGATTACTTAGTGCGAATAATCCAATAAGCTATATTTTTCCAGATGCTAGACACGAACGAAGATAATTTCTGCTCTCAAAGCAGTGTCTCAGTCAGCCAGTAATAAGACCGCAATTGAATCACTTCAAAGCATAATTTCGGAGAAACTCGGAAGTAGATTCGCTCACCACTCCATCTGTTCTGTCCTAAAAATATGTCACATCTTCGAATAAATCAAAGTCCGATTGCTCTTGGTTTTTCTGTACAGCTCACAGAGGGCAATTATTATCATCATAATTGTCACCACCATATTTTTCATCATTAAAAACCATACGCCAGCACGAGCTCCAAATCCAGTCCCAATGTTCCTCATCATCTTCATCGACTCCAACTGGGAAAAGCAGGTAGTAACCGGCTAAAGCGTTCAGTTTGATCTATATTGTGTTCCTTGGCTCGTAATGGATTCCCTACACACCCATAGTTGTGGCAAACAAACGGATTGTTGCGAGTGCACGCTTTCTTGTTTGTTTGTTTGCTTGCAACTGTTAAAGTTGGGTGAATTTTGGTTTGTATTTACCCACAAGGATATGGCATACTACGCTCCGTATGGTGTCCGCGTTGTAGTTGTTGCTGCTGCTGGTGCAGTTAACGGCAATTCCCATTGTAATCGTTTAATTGTATTCTATGTGGGTCGTTATTGCAGTCATTTAACCAGCTGCCATGGCATTGTAACTAGAACCAGCACGCCATCGGCGCACTGCTTGCCAAAAACTACGTATACTGGTATGTAGGTACCTACTTTCATTATGAACGCCCACAGCGATTTTAACTACCAGAAGGACACAGTTGGTACGGCGGAGGAGTAGCTATTGAACCAGAAGGCACTTGTACTGTTGGCGTGCTTTGATTGTGGTGGAAATCTTGCCAACACATCATTAGTGCAATGAGTAGACCTTAGGATTGTTTCATTTGTTGGCAGTGCTTTTATTTCCGAGTTATAAATAGTAATTCGAGTTGCAGATCCGTTTGTTTTTGCACTGACTTTTGCGGGGGAGATGTGATTTTGGAGCTTCTAATATAATTTTCCATTGGGACGGAAAAAACACTTTTTTCGGATTCAGAGCAGTTTTTCTGCTTTGGAAACCGGCTGGCTGTCAGATTTCATGTTCCATTGCCCGCAAAAAAGACACTTTTTTGAGAGTCAGATCAATTTTGCGAATCTTGATACCAGAGCAAGATTCACATCTATTTACACTTTAAAGTGTGTATTAATACGTATTTAGAAGACAAGTCTGTGAAAAATGAAGAAACATTTACATTTGGCAATGGATATCAACATTAATTGACTGGATTTTTAAAAGCATAAATTGCGATTAAAGATCATCAGCTGACTTTTAAAATACGCACTACCACAAATGCGAAGTAGGAAAAATCTCGTTTTATGTTCCATTGGGCACGAAAAATCTGAAATCTGAGAGTAAATTCCGAAAATCCGCATGGAAAACGGCGTAAGGGTTGTCAATGTCATCTTCTGCAGAGTACTTTTACTTTAAGTACTGCCAAATGTTTTTACTTTACAAACCGATTTATTTTGTTTTATTCTGGAAGCTTTTTCGACCCAACATCTACAACAAATCTTCAATTATTATTATTTTCTTAAATTCAGAAAATCTTTGCCGGCTTAAAACAAAGTTGAAATCAAGACATAACTGAGGTGCATTGCTTCATTCTTTAATGCTTTTTCCATTAAAAAGTTTTTCTTAAATTAAGAAATATTGTCTTAATTATTCTTAATTGAAGCAAAAGCTAATGCGAGTGCAAAAAAATTCTGTTTTAAGAATCTCTCATATTCATGACAGTTTTAGTTTTCGGAAGTTTGTTTTTATCGAATTAAAGTTCCCCACTATTGGTGAAGGTTGGGACTATCGGGATTCGGGACCTAAAAGCTGCAATTATGCCGGAGTTAAACGGCTGATCTTAGAAGTTTTTTTGTCGGGTTTCTCAGGAATTTGCGAAAGGTGCCACATGAAAAACTGCCTTGAGATATTATCTTTGTGTTCCGAGGGATTGAACCTGAGACTAGCCCCTTGAGCTACTGCAAACAAATTTTAAATTTTCTAATTTTTGTCAAAATCGTAGCCAACGTTTTTGAGAAATATTTATTTTTCTTAAATCCCCGATTTTAAGAAAATGTTACTCCCATTAAACCGTTGAAAATAAAACACAATTTTTTTTTTTTTTTGCATTTAAGAGGTTTCATATCCGTCATAGACTGTATTTTTTAAAATCCATTCGGAAGTGTTCGGCCCTCTACAAAGACCTTTAAGCACAGTTAAAAGAAATACCACACGACCAGAAATAAATAGTTATGCAAGAACTAGAAAACCATAACCTATCCCTTTTATGTGTGAAAATTTAAACCGCCCAAAGTAGGTGCGGCAAGAGCACATTTAATGGAGAAAAGAAAATGTAGCTTAACCAACTGTTCAACCAACTTTTCCTCTGCACAATATGTGCCGTAGAATATTATGTATCCTCAAATTTATATGTATTTTGGCGACATCCTTGAATCTCTTCGAATGCATAATGCATCATTATTTGTTCAGATTTTCATTGAAATTTCAACTTCTTGCGTTATTGAAATCCGTATTATGTGCCGTAAAAAGTGCAGAAAAAGAGAGGGCGGCGTGGCACCCCATCTTTACTGCTTTTTTTTTTGTGCCTGACTTCTCGACGTATACAACGTTCGCCATCCAAAAAAGGAAGGATAGCTTCATTTCCTTTCGTTTTGGCAGTATTTCAATAACAACAACCACGCATTTTGTGGGTGCCACTGTGAGTCACCTACCTTTTACCATGGAGAGCATAGTGGATGGCGTGCACAACTACGCCCATTTTTTCTTTAGACACATTTTCATGCAAAAGTTCCTCAATATTCTTGGTCTCAATAAATATGGTGTTTTCTAAACTTTGCTGGTTTCGCCAACAGCAGTGAAAGGCATCCATGCGGGATGCGAGCAAACAAAAGAACATTTTTTTCTAACTAAAGCAAGGAGGAATTGGAAAATGGTTTTCTCTTCTTTTCCGTGGAATGGTGTGTCGGGTGAAATGTGGAAAAGTAAAACAACAGCGGACGCTGACTGTTGCGGAGATTTTATGTTAATAAGTATTTATTTTCTGAGAAACTTAGTACTAGTAGGCAGGCAAATATTGAAAAGGAGAAGGGATAACTGTTGGGATTTTTATAAGAAGTTTCGAATGCAAAAACAAGTTTGCCAATGCAAAACTCAGCTAACACGAAACACCAAATTACTTGCACCCAAATGTGACCCAGATGTGAGTTTCGGATCAATACAGAGACTATCCAAAACCTGAACTAAGTATTAAATAGACTGACAGCTTCAGCAAAAAAAAAATATAAATTCGACCTTGAATGTAGCCGATTTTGGATTTAATTTGGACTTGTGCCCATGTTAATCGAAGGGGCTCACGCATGCTTTAAAAGAACATCCTACACTTCCGGTTTAGTTTTCTCATTCTTGTTCTCATTTCAATATCGAAAGTGTTGTAAATAATAGTTTTTTGTAGTACCAGGTTGAGACCTACCTGTCTTGGGAACATTTCCTTAAAAATCTTTACAAAAAAAAAAAACATTTTAATTTCAATTTTGCTATAGAAATGACAAATGGGAAAGGATTGAGATTCTGTAGGTACTAAGGAATAAAATGTGCTTTTGGTGGTTTTAAATTGAATATACCAGGTTATGGGTTTTATGTTGAATATTCGAAAAATACTAATACGGACATTGTCACGTACTAAATTAATAAAAGCCATAGAATTTCCTTTACGATTCGTAACCAATTTTTCCTTTTACATTCCCATTTTGGTTTTTCGATATTCGAAAGCGGTTTTTCATTATGCTTTTCTTTAAAGCGACCGATTTGTTAACCAATTAACATCAACATTAAACAAAACTGACAAAATCTACTGTCAATTAACAAAGTGTTTGAAAAATTGTAAAAAAAATATGATTAAACTAGAATAAATTGTGGCGAGAAAGAATAATAATAATTGTGCAGCCATCATTTTGCAAACAGAATTTATTTTCTACACTCACGGTTGTTATTGGTGTTATTTTTATATTTTTCATATAAGGAACCCTGTATAAATATAAATCAAATAACATTATTTTCATTCATAAAATGTCTCTTACCTATTTTTGTACCAAAAATAAAATAATACTTACTAAGATAAAATGTCTTATTACTAATGATGTGTTTTTTTTTTTTTTGGAATCTCCATAAAAAGATTTTAACTCAAAAATCATTAAATCATTATCTTATTTTACGTTAATGAATGAATTTTTCCCAGTTCATTCCTTTATTTATTTATGTTTGTTAAACAGCTATTATCCATTTTGTAGAGTACCTAACCTACCTACATGTTTTCTTGGTAAAATAAAAAAAAAAAAATTAAATCGAGAAGGCATCCATCAGCTGACAAAAAGTCACTAGCACTCTCTCTCTTCATTTTTTTCGGAAAGCGTGGTCATTTGAATGAACATAAATTTATGTATAGGTATATATTTTTGAATCATGAAGTATTTATTTAAATAACAAATATTGTTAAAGATCCATTGCTTTGTTCTTCTAAAGTTTCAATAGTACCTTATGAAACAAGTCATTTCTGATTTTTTTTAGATAGGTACCGTTTTCTCGAAACTTTGTGAAAAATCGCTGTATTATAATGAGGGTGCGTATATGTCACTAAATAGGACACACACTCATATAGCCGCATTTCAATCAATGTAGCCCTTAAATATAGGTATCCACCCTGCTGAAAAATACCGCTGCAGTTAAACTGCGGCCCGTCGCTTTCATTTATATATTTCGCCATAATATCCCCCCACGTGAAATGCGTTCCTGAAGGGTAATCGTAAAAACGCCCAAATAGTGTTATACTATACCGATATTGCCCACATGGAACCGCACAGATTGCGCACCAATTTTATTGGCTTCCCTTCATCGTGGCGATGCGGTGGCACAATATGTCACCATAAAGCCATTTAAAGGCCGCTTCTACGTGAATCCTTTGCATTCAATCCATTCGATAAAAGAATCCCCATTTATGAGTTTAAATCAAACACTATGCTATTCATATCACTCGTATCCTCTTTCACGCATGGCCAAGCATTGCCACATAAAAATAAAAAGTGTATCACAATAAAAAAGGAAAATTAGTGCAAAACGGATGCACTTTGTGTTCGTTAAAAATGCACATATATCCGTATATGTATATTATACCCAGCTTGGAGCTATTATTCTGGTTGGTTTCCCCTGTTCGATATTTGGAAGAGGCAAATACGTCGAGGCAAGCCAAAAGAATCCTTTTTTTACTCTTTATTTGAAAGAGTCACGTTTCAGCATAATTTTCCACTAAATAAATTATTTAAATTGTCGTACCTTTGTACCTTATGTACGCTGACTCTATAGTTGGCTATCTTTGGGTGTGCGAAATTTATTTGCATGCGCCGACAGTGAGAACGTGCTGTTGGAATAGTTTTTTGCTTCCATAAACAGAAGTTTAATGTTTTTGTTGTTTTGTGAAAATTCTTCCAAGTCCAAGTTTGGTTGGAGTATTTGTTCGGTAATTTAAATAATAACGAATTTGTTTTTTGAAAGTTGCGCTATTTGGAAGGAATCTCTTTGAAAGTGTATTTTCTGTGTAGTTGTTGGAGTGAGGGAAGAAAGGGAAGAAGTTTGTTATTTAAATGTCTCTTTTATATAGTGAGGCCAATAGAGCTCATTCCACCCCCACTACTACTGACAAGGAAGTCAATTTCAGGTTCACTGAAAATATATTTAAAGCCTTGTTTATCTATTCGATATCCTTAGTTCACCAACCGGATGACATCTCCTCCGCCGCATGGCAATAAAATGAATGCTCATCCAAATGTCAACCCTTCGATATTGCTATGGTTATTGGGTTCAGCCAGCACATTTAGCAGAGGGCTCCCCTCTGAATTATAACATGGGGCGATTAACATTACTAACGAACTGAAGGGTATCAAATTCTTGACACAACCACAACCCACAAGGAGACAACTAAATGAATTCCATAAAACAAAAAAAAAACACTCGAAATGTTTGTAGTTTGAGTATCTATGCGGTCGGATCACCACCCCAAGTTTGGCCATTAAGCGGTCGTATTCAAATTCCCATCACAGTCAGAGCGTTGGAAAGTCTCGATGAGAAGAATAACGACTGCAAACGACGACGAATGATTTCTTAATTTTTGTTTACCCCACACGTCCTGCTGACGAGCCATCAGCATCATCATCATTATATCTATCATTATCACACACACCAGACAGAGAGAGGAAGGATATTGCTGCATGTTTTTTATTCCCTCTGACGAAGTGCGTCAAAATCAAATCACTGGCTGTCAGGTATCAGAGAAATTCATCATCGTCATCACCACCATCAGCAGCATCGTCATCATCGTCACAGGATCGATTTACAGGGTTAAATGCGACCAAAAGGACTTATGATTATATTACGTTAGACAGGGAGATAGTAAATTTGCGACTTGCACTGTCATATGAAGGTGGTACTCCTACAATCCCCTACTGCCTGTATCCGTCGACATTATTTGTCTTCCTGTTTTACTGTGTGCCATTGTCGGAAGTGGAGGGCGTTTTATTTGTATTCTCCTTCTTCTTTTTTTTTTGTGTCTGCTGGTGATATGTACCATCGACGAGCGACATCATCGTGATGAATATGTATCCTTATGTGTAATTTCAAATACACACACACTTTCAGAAGCATTTGCATCTAATAAATGCGGATAAAATATCGAACATGAAGGCACACATGTCCTCAGATCTGTGTACGAATTTATTTATACATTAGTTATCTCTGCGAGGGATACGATGCCCTGATGACGCTTGATGGAAATAATTTTCTCCTTCACCGACAGATATACTCATACCAGGAGGAAACGATTGCAAAAGTTCTTAGGCATGTGCTTCAAGTTATGGTAATGATGTTTTAAAATTGTCTTTTGGGAGGAGTAAGCCTCCTCGAAGGCTACACTGACGGGCTTCACATCAGTGGAATGTTCCTCTTAATTTACGTCATACGGAAGCTCGTGTCAGCTGGCAATGAAATCACAAAACGGAGATAACGCGCACAAAATCGTCAACAAAAGTCTACGATGTTTTTCACATTTTGTTGATAATTTAAAAATACTTACGCACATGGGACTGTGGATGCCATTAGGAAAATTAATACCCTAGTCTCTGTGGGTCACTTGAAGGTGCCCGTCGAGACTAGTCGCGGAGCACTTATATTTAAGGATTGTAAGGGGGGAGACGCTTGTTTTTAAATTGCGTTTTACGAAGCTAAGTATCATTTTGCAATGGCAGTCCGTCTGCGTTGCTATTACAGACTGATGTAGGTATGTGGAATATGAGTTTTTGCGTGTAAAATAAAATAAACTATACTGACGAACAAATTTAATACGGAGGAGGAATTCCTCTCCCTTCTGTTGTTGATGCCCGCCAAAAACCGAACCATTATCCATTCGAATAACTCCAAAAATGGAGATTAATTTCAAACGCAGCTGCACATACCACTATCCCATCGATTCTATTGATTCTCACAACCAAAAATAATAGTAATCCAATCGACCCAAATCCCGCAATTTATTCCGGGGCACTCAGCGTGAGCGTCAAACAATTATTATTATCCACTTCGGATTCTACTGACCCGAAATAATTGAAATCACTTCATAATGCAATTGCGATTTGATTGCAATTTTTGACCACATCGCATCTATCAACTTGTCAAATTGCATTTGACAAATTGTTGCTGCATCAGAGCCTGTATGCCATTACTGCTCGACACTCAACCGAAAACTAAACACAAACTTGTGCTAAATGTTATTTCCCGGCCCCATAGCAGTTTTCCGCTAATGGGTTAATTACTTCCTGTAAATAATTAATTTTCAAAACTGACGTGAATATTTCATGCGGCGCTGTATGAGTAAGGGTCCTTATTTTTCAATTCTATAAATGAAACCAGCGAACAACAGACTATATGTCGTCCTTGGCTGGTAAGAGCGATGATGAAACGAGAGGATGTTAGTAATGGGGTCGGGCACTTTATAATCCACACCCCCGAGTGAGTTTAGTAGAATGCTTATTCATCAGTATGGTTCAACTAAGTGAAGGATAGCAGGCAGGTCTGTCATTCTCTTTCTTGGATCTTTTATGTGAGATTTGGGAGTAAGACAGCTATACGCAGTGTCACTTAGAACGGCGATGTGTCAAGGTCTTTCTTGTGCTTTGGCAAAGCTTCAGTTAATTTGAAATTTTTGTTTTTTTTACAAGAATTTTCGATGAGTGAGATGATGTATACGAATTTGAATTTTAAACAATTACGAGGAGAACTCTTTTGGGTTCCATGAGTGACCCACATATTGAGTTATGGGTGTCTTACATGAAAAGGCGCGCAACTGAATGGAAATGATGACTGGAATTCATATATCGCCTCTATGCAAAGAAATTTTAGCTGATAAAGCTTAAACTATAAGTTACAGTCTATTTGTTCAAAATACCTGCTGGCTGTGGTTTTAACTGACAGTGTTGCCAGTTTGGGGATCTTCTCCCCAGATTTATTTTTTTTTTGGACGACAGGTGGAAATCTTTAGGGAGAAATCAGTTTTTTTTTGGTATACCTATCTATGTTATTTGTATTTCATTAGAATACAATTTTTGGTAACCATAAAATGTGCTTCCGCTAAAATATATAGGTAGTTTAAATAAGCATTTTGCAAACGTAAGATACGCTGAGTAGCTTAAGCTTAAGAAAGAGGTAGCGAACAGATTCGTCGTTCGGTTCTGTCTACTAACAACTGATTTGAAAATGAACGTGACAACCAAGAATGAAAAAAAGGCCGTGTCATTTAAAAAAGCTGTAAAAAATATAGATGGGTTCTCCAACGCCATAATTGGCAGTGAACACAAATTATTTTGTCTTTCAAATATTTTCAGTTCCAAAAACAAGTCTTTGAAAACAAGCTTATGCCAGTTTCACTAGGAAAATGTTATAGGTTTTTCTAACAGTTCCTTGAATATTTGTCATGGATTTAAGCACCAACTCCGTCTGTAAATTTTATAAAAAAAAAAAAAAAACTATTTCATCGAAGCAACATGCGTTGACATCTGCATAAGACGTATTTATTTGTTGCACACTTTTGCATCCAAAAGAAGCCGAACATATCGCGTTTAAAATTCGAAATTTCTACTTTTAAGTCGTTTTTAAAATATGTTAAAAAAATTATGGCTAAACGTTGGGGTTTTTTTTCGAAAGAAAATCCAAATCTGGGGTTCTTCGGATTAAGCTTTTCAATATTTTGACCGTCTGGCAACGCTGAAACTGATGGGAAACTGTTGTCAATTGTGTTATGATCCATTCTTGATATTTGCATTTTTATATAGATATAGACGCATTTGAAAGCTAAACACTGTAAGAACAACAGTGCCACTGATCTGTTTTTAACCTAGCCTAGTTCTACTTCTGGACGGAGGAGAATAATCGGTTAGCTATAGCTGAAAATACTTCTCTAAAAAACAGTTCTAAGAATTTTTATGGGGAATTAAATTTATGGAGATAACAGCAAGTCGAATGAATTGAAGTTTTAGAAGACGGAGGTTTCGAAATTATTTCTTAATTATCTTCATGAGTAGGTACCCATCGGAAAATCAACTTGAGCTGGGCTTTTCCCCTCAGCTTGGATTATTTTTTTTTCATTATTCAGGTTTTAAGATGTTGCACTTCTTTTCTAATACTTAGAAGATGAAATTTAAGAAATTGTTTCATGCCGAATGCCTTTAGTATTTATCTACCCTTCGTGGGAAACTTGAAGTCCCCAGTTTTTAGGTCTGAGGTGGAATTTGTAGATTTTTAAGTACCTATATGTACAAAGATAAGGTTAGACAGACAGTGTCTCAATTGTTTATCAAATTCGAAAGTTCCATGTAGTAGAAAGCACCAGTCACCAGATGTTACGCTTAGCATTTTTAAGAGACTGGCCAAGAAAATGGAATATAAGTTCATCCCAAACAATCTTGAATCGAAAGCTTTTTTAAAATTTGTTGAATACGCACCTATAGCTGCCCGTGAGGCAGAATATCCCTGCTCATTGATGAGAGATTTTGATGCGGTAATTTGCAGTATGTTGAGAAAGATCAAACTCTAGGACCGTTTCAGATCCCGATTTGGCCCAATCTGGTCGATAAAGACTGGTTGGTGCCACTTGTCCAACGAAGATCCATTTCCAGTCCAAAGTGCGGCTTTATCATAATTTTCCATAATAAGAAGACTGCAATAACTGCCTTCATTTATCTATAGTCAAATAGGTAGAGTTCGGCAAGCTTGTCAGTTCGCAGGAATGTGCGAATACCCCGAGGACCCAAGCTTTTTAATTGAACTTATTTTAGGTTAAGAGGGTAAAAATGATATCAACCAGTTGCGAATCTGTCAGTAAGAAAGGATTGCGTCTATAGAGCGACTCGAAACGAAAATCCTTTCCCTGAAAAGGCTTCGATCTGAGCGACAATAAGGCACACATTTGTGTAAGCGTTCCTCACCCAAATTGGGCGTTGAGGCCAAGGTCCACCCCGCAGCACTATGTCACTTAAGTTATTAAGTATGAGGTGGGTGTAATCCCATCTGTATTGCATAAATTGTGCTCCACCATGAAATAAAATAATATCGCCAAATAAAAGTGAATATCCAACTCGACTGGATTTTCAAAAAGACGTGCTATTAAAAACACACCAATTTTAAACGGCTACACTACGAGTATCCATCTCTGATAGCCCATCAACCATCACCCACTTCTTCAATTATTAAGTTTGAAAATGCTGAACCCTTCGCAATGTACAAGCAGGCTCACATCAAATTGAAAAAAAAAAAAAAAAACTAAAAAGAGAACTCACACATGACTCATTTTTAATTCAACGCTTTTTGCACGGAGCTGGCGTTTCATCGTTTCCTCTCCTTTATGGGTTATAGAAAGGGCTCACAACGGACGGCAGAGTGCGATTTAAAAAAAAAAAAAAACATCTGGAGTTCGAAAAACTACAATCAGAACCTTATAAAACTTGCAGGACCTACGAATATCTACGGGTACCTACTTCAATCAATATTTAAATTTTAAATAATTTAAATCGGTCACCAGTGTCCTTGTGATTGTTACGATGCTTGCATTAAGTGCCTTACTTCGATTGAATTTTATGGTGGTAGGTATTACGATTTTAAGCGTCGAAATGTTCCCCCGAAAGCAGTTTCAAAATCATTGCTGTGGATATTGTCGGTTATGCCTTAAGCTTCAGGTAAGTACCTGTGAACATAAAATCCAATCATAGTTACGCATTCGTCAGTGTTCCCAGCCAAACGCAAATATTTCCAACCCTCGAATGACACATTAGAGAGACTCATCCCTCCCCCCAAAAGGAAACGAAATTACTTAATTTAAATGTTTTTCAAGTTAACTACCGGTAAACAACTTCATCCAGAAGCAAGACCCCAAAGCATATTTCACAATACAGTTGACAACAACACAGGGAATTCCATTGCTACCCTCAAGAAAATCTTGTGCGATTCCCTGTGCTCGCAACAAAAGCCGTTTGACATCGCACGCACACAGCATAACTGAGTGTTAAACATTCAAATTAGAGTCATAACCTGCTGGATGGTATGTGTGACAATACACAATATACCCGAAATTCCATCCAGGTCAAGTATAATTTAATTTGAACCTTTTCTGGTAGTACGATTTTACCGGCGACGCACTCCAGTTCCTGCCCACTGTATACGAGGACTTGCTCGGATGGAAATTTAATAACTTTGTCTCTGACTTGTGCCATGAAAGGTCCTTCCACAATTTTGATGAAGAAGACGAAGACGACTACAACGATGACAATGATAGGGGATAATCTCTCATTTTGACAGGCCACCAAAGGAGTCCGAAATTAAACGTTCCGCATCAACTGTGCGGGTGTGCGTTTCTGGGTATGAATTTTCCATGACTTCTATGAGCTGCTATTCTAAATGCAAAATTAGACTAAGATAATGCAGTCTCGGTATGCTCACAGGACACTGTTCAGGTCTGGAAATCGTCACATTCTAGAAAGCTGAATTCATGCTCCTGTGACAGACGATGCGTGTGGTGAAATAGCATTTACAAACAGACGACGATGGATGGCCCTTCTTATGCTCTCCTTCGCGGATCGATTTTCTTTCACTTATGCAAAAGTGGTTATCAACATACCCAACGCAACATCGACGTCTTTCTCAAAATCCAGAGTTACGTGATTCCCCGGAAATTTAATACAGTTCCACTTCCACGAACTCATCCCCATTGTCAGTCATCTTTGGTCTGCACTTTTTAATTAGATTTACAAAAATTAAATGAGAAATGTTGGTCCTTCGGAGGAGGATTTTCATAAGTCCATCCATCCGTGCAATAATTAAAAATGAACCATTGACTGCTGCTGAACGGAGTACTGAAAATGCTTGTTAATATGTGGTGTACGCTGCCGGTTCGGGGAATCTTTTCGAAATTAAAAATCAAAAGGATATTTGAGTGGGTTTGAGTGGGTGGCAGAGTGTGCAACACTATTGGCCACGGAAGTGGGGCAGTGCCCGATAATTGTCCAAAGTTTCTGCTTATACATCGTTACGGGTGTGCCCAATGAAATTGGTTATGCGGTTGGTCGTCTTCAGATAATTTTATGAAAGGCTTGCATATGTGATGGACGTTTCGAGTGGTTTGAACTTTAGTTTTCAGGCGGAAAATTATTTGAATTATTTAAAAGTAGAAAAAATAGGAAATTCATACTATACAGTGGTCTGCATCACCTTGCACATAAGTTCCATCCAGAATCATTACTTTTTCATTGGCATTGAATTTTCTAAGAGCATAAATGCACTAGCATTGGGAATGTCTGGCATCCATTGGATATAGAGCAGGCTTCACATAAATATAGCCAAATGCCGTGTGCAGAAATAGTTCATTCAACTTACATTAAACTTGGGAAACTGAAACACCGGGATGTGCTCAGAACTTTATGTTTAGGTCTAGTGTTTGACAGCAACTGACTCATCTTTGATTATACTATGTAGAGAAAAGAGAACAAAATAGCTCACTCACTAATCAATAAACAATAAACGACGAAATATGCATCACAATTTAATGTTCAAGAACCTAATGATTACACAGACAATACTCCTCATATAAATACATGAATTAAAAATACATCGGCCCTAGCGAGGACGAGGTATCTGTCGGAACGGAAAATTCTCCGATTTTATACGATTCGGAGCATTTTTGCAGCTAGGTATTCTTCGGAACAACTATTCGGAGAACTGTTCCGACATTTTGCAACGCATATCGGCGAATTACGTTGAAGTACGATGTAGGAAAACTGTTGGTGAGTTGAAAAGTCCGAAAGGAGCTTTGTTAAATTCGTACTGGGCATCCGGTGTTACAAAAGCAGTGTATTTTAAACTTGGCTCTTCTATGCTGATGCCTACCCTTAACCATTCGGAAATATTTTGCTGTACAACCTCTTTTTCTAAAGGTGACAATCTCCTAGCTTTTTGATAAATCTGAACTTCATCCTCCAAGGTTATCTTCATTTCAACTCCAAAAAATTCGGTTTTCTTTTCCGGATTATAAATATCTATCATATACACCGAATTTGTTGTTTATTTTGTATTTGGTCTAAAGCTAAACTGTCCGAGTCTCTATGACAGCTAACAACGATGACTTGAGCTAGGAACGTTCCATCTTTACAGATTTTATAAATATAAGGTTTTCCATTTTCGATCGTTAATAAAGCATCTAATCTACGAAAAAGTTCTTCCCGATAATCGTGTCAGTGTTCAACCAATCGTTTGGAACAACATGACACAGAAGAGGCTATGTTTCGAAATCAATAGGTAACGACATCAATCGCCACAACGCTTAAGGTTTTTCTACTGCTTTATGCAAAACCTACAATTATTGGAATACCAGGTTCTTCGAAATGTCTTCATTATATACAAATAGATACCTATATATTACTCTGACCAGTTAAAAAAATTTTCTTTTTTGTTAATCAAAATTGCAAAAGTACCTTCTTGACTCTTTCATTTTACTTTGTTCTTAGTCGACAGTGAGAATTTAGTTCACATTAAAAGGGAAAACAACTCGACGTTTTCAGAGTTTACTGAACTAAGTCCACTTCACGAAAGTGGTTTTATTTCCCACTAGGTGGGAACCAAGTCCGTCAGTGAACTTAGTTCCCAGGACTTATTTCCCTGCACCTCATGGAAAAACCCATTTTGAGATGTCTCCACAGAACATATCGACGGAAAGAATTTCAAAATTTTGGTCACATTCCATCTGCTAATTTAAAAAAAAGAGCCACTTTCTTCAAAGCCAAACATGTCAGAGTCAAAAAGTTGTTTACCCATGAAATGCACATACCCAACCTATGCCCTTCCCTTTGCTTTTTCGACGTCAACAACACGTGTCACAAAAGTTTAAATCAACTCCAGAAAGTTAAATCCCAACTCCTTTAATAGACATCTGTCACAGCGTATAATATATCAACAGAATGATGCCTCAAGATTCTTGACAGGGCACAAACTTCCGACGGGGCCTACCCAAAAATTCGTACCTACCCATGAATCTAGAAGGACTTGAAAGAAATGTTCCCTTTTGTAGGCAAATAGGAGCACACGAAAATTCATTGCATTGTGAAGAATATATTGCGACTAAATCAAACGGAAAATGTACAGCAAAAAAAAATAAAAAATAGGGGAAAAAACAGCAGCGAAATTAAAATGCGAAAAAGCGTTGTTCCCCTCGTTAGCTTCAGTGCTCGTTCCACTCCTCGGAAATCCATCCTTGTTGGAACAAATTTTTTTAATATTAGCCTCGGGATATTCTTAAAGAAAGCCACCACCCAAAATACGAAACCAACGATTATTTGCCATTTTCACTGTGTGTGTGTGTGTGATGTGTAAGAATGGAATTTCAATTGGAACAACAGCATTGGCGACACCGCCGAGAGGAAGAGCCGCTTGGTTGGTTCGAAACTTTGGCATTTGGCAATGCGGGAAATTGCCTCTGCGATACATTTGTTTGCTTATTTGGGCTGATGTCCTTATTATGGTTTCCCCTTGCAGAAAAACCGAGCGGAAATAAATAGTACCATGTAGATGCCATACGTATCCTTGTTTCCCTGTGCTCCATTGTGCTGTTTTATTTGATGGCACCTTTTTAACATTTTTTTCTTTTTGTAGCTGTGCCTCCTTTTGTATATTTTTTTTTGTAGGGGGAGCGAATTAGGTGGGGATGCATATAAGATTTGACAGTTTGTTACACTTGGAAGAAGGTAAACTAGAGGAAGTCCTCTTATTTGTGTTTACTCATCATTAGCTTGTTTGCGTTTACACATTTAACTACGTTTGGACAGAGTGCTCAAAATTTACACTCATTGTTGCAGTGATTCCGCGATACTAATAAAATAATCATTTTTAGTGTCCCTGTCCAGGCTAAGTTTTTCGAACTCACAATGGCGACATTTTCTAAAAAAATGCATATTGTGGCCTAGGAAATATTGAGTGTGAAGGTTAAAAGTAGCTATTGGTAGGGCCCATTGCCATCAAAAGCCTCGGCAAATAATGAGTGGAATCCCCCTGCTCACTGTCTATCTGAGCTTGGCAGGCGTTTTATTTAATTAGATATTATGCAAACACACACTTGGCACTAAGACAAGGTTTATGCAGCCGAAATAAAAACAAATCCAGAACATCAAGATGACGTGACACCCAACAACAAGCAGTCATCAGGCAAGCAAGACGTCCGCCTACGCAATGGCAATTGCATCGAAATGGAAATACTCATTTTCAATTAGGACTCAGAATCTTTTTCTGTATTTTATTTTTATGTGATCCTTGCCTACTTTCATTTTTGATGACTCAAGTTGTACAACATGTGCTTGACTTTTTCCTCGGCTTAGTTTTAATTATTGCTCTTTTGTTTTTGTCGTCGCTTTTAATTAATTTGAACCGAAAATCTCTGCCTAGTTTCTTGTTTCTGTCATGAGCGGGGAAAAAAAACATCCACCGAATACAATTTAATTATGATTCTGTTTGTGAGATAAATGCATTTTGATCCCTTGTCTGGATGGACCTTCAAATGTAACGAAATTAATTTAACTGTCCGGGAGTCTTAAAATGTAACGAAATTAATTTAACTGCCCGGGAGCCGGCAATGAGTAGCTGAATCCTGAATGACAAGGGAGTTCTGTCGCTCTTCAGTAGAGAAAACACCACGTCGAGGCATTACCTTTTGGCGATCAACTCAATTTGTGGAAATATTTGCATATAAAATTCGCATATCGTTTCATGAATATCTAAGTAGTTGGTTATGCTGTTCCGTGAGAAGAGGGAAGGCGTCCCATCTTCTGTATTTACTGGTTAATAGGATTGCGTACTGTCTGGCCTAATAAATTCGTACACTAACCGGAAATAAGTATCGGCTTTGGCATTTTGCCTTTGCCTATTTAACATAAGTACTCCTTGCTTAACAGGGCATAGCACGGCAGTTCCTAGAAGCAAATAAAAACATAATGTACCAACGCCTGGTACCGAATTGTGGGAGAAAATAAACTCTTCCGACTTAGGATATACGGCACGCTTCTTGAATAGTGACAAGCATATACGTACTTGTTGCTGCCTAGTTATAATTATCTTTTTAATAATTATTTCATTTAATTATAACATTGAACTTATGTATTAGCTCCTAAGTAAAATTTAACTATTATATTATTAAACTTTTGTATTACTAACCTTGAACTTTGTATAATACAAACGAACATTAAATGAGAACACACTCATATGACACTTTCGTTGAATCCGATAATTGAAATGGGAAATAGGAAATACCCACCATCTTTCGTTTAGTGCTCTCATTTAATGGAGCGTGCCAGTAACAGCCGGACACACTTTTGTAAGTAATTATGCTTTTCCAATATTCTTTACATTAATTGTTAAAATTTGCAGAATATTAAACCACCAAAAAGGGAAAACCAAAGTGCGTTTCAATGTTATTCCCCATTAATAACAGTACTCATTATTCCTTTGTATGGCATCTCTTATTCTGTTCCTTTGGCAAAGAGGGTGCAAACCCGAGGAAGAAGTTCAAATTGTTCGCACAGGAGCTGAAATAGGTATCTCTGTCGAAAAAGAATGTGCACTACAGGGTCGCACGCAACTTGCTCCATTTTCCTTTAATCGTTGTAGGGCGAACGCTTGTGGTCTTGTATTTAAATTAAAAATTCACTTCGGGGTGTAAGCATAAGTTATCAGAAGTCAGGTGCAAGTTCAGTTAGCCGTAAAGAATGCAGCTATAAGCAAGAGTATGTCGTAGATGAGTAAGTATGTTGATGAAAAATTATGTAAAATATTAAGCGTGTGGTGCACACGAATTAAGAACTAACGGGTGATTTTTTAAGAGGCTTAGAACTTTTTTTAAAAAAAAAACACAAAAAATTCGAAAAAATGAATGAAATATTTATTTGAATCGATAGTTTGAACCTTGCAATTTAATGTTTAAAGATAATTTCATGCAAATATTGACCACGGCTGCGTCTCAGGTAGCCCATACGCTGAGTCCAATTTTGGCATACTCTTTCACACATATCGGCCGGTATCTCACGAATGAATGCATGGCTTCCAGTGCGTCAATCGAAGCGGGCTTGTCCCTATACACATTAGCCTTGACATACCCCCACAAAAAATAATGTAATGGTGTCAAATCGCACGATCTAGGCGGCCAATTGACCGGCCCGAAATGTGAAATTAACTGTTCACCAAACTCGCCTCGCAATTGCGCCATTGTTTCGCGTGCTGTGTGGCATGTGGCACCGTCTTGTTGAAACCACATATCATGTAAGTCAAGAACTTCCATTTCGGGCAAAAAAAAGTTTGTTATCATCGCTCGGTAGCGTTCACCATTGACAGTAACGCTGCGATTCGCATCATCTTTGAAGAAATATGGCCCAATAATGCCGCCGGCCCATAAACCGCACCAAACAGTGGCTTTTTCGGGATGCATTGGTAGCTGTTGCAATACTTCTGGCTGATCTTCACTCCAAATGCGGCAATTTTGCTTATTTACGTACCCATTCAACCAAAAATGAGCCTCATCGCTAAACACAATTTTTCGATAAAAAAGCGGAAGCAGCGCGCGATGAACATTTCGAACCGAGCACGAATTTTGATAGTAAAATTCAATAATTTGCAAGCGTTGTTCATTTGTAAGACGATCCATGGTTAAATTGCAAACCAAACTGAAGCTGTTTGACAGTGACACAAGGTACTAAACACACGTCAGCTGTCAAAACCAGTGTTGCCAAAACCAAACCAGCTAAAAAATCACCCGTTATGAGCTTTTATAAATCTGGAATAATCTTTGTTTCATATTTAGGAGGCACGTGAAGAGAGCGGGGCAGAGAACATGTTTTTCTGTCGAGTACGTATTGTTGGGAGGTGGTATTCTGCGAAAAACATGATAAAGAGGACCGTGGCGTGGCGGTCAGTTTTAGTGAAATGTTCACGCGGAACGCACACAAACGAGCTCTACTGCGCGATCAAGAAATGTCGAAAAATTTTAAATTTTCAAAAATTCACTTAAAGCTGCCTAGGCTTGGTCCATAGCCAAAGACGGCCTAATTGATTGCTATTTAAATGTCAAAAACTCGTTCCCATTTTCTATATCCCTAAAATATAAAACAGATTTACCCGGGGTTACCCCTCTCAGGTTGGTACCCCTCTTCCAAGTTCCAACTTGCAATTTCTGGATCAAAGTGCAAGAAAATCAAGTTTCCATCTCTTCAACTGTTCAAGATATGAAGTGTTTTTCTCAAACCAAATATGGTGATTAGTGTGGCTTAATGGTTAGTGTGTTGGACTAATAAGCGAGGGGTCCCAGGTTCGAATCCCGCAAAAACCCAAATTCCAACTCAGGGTTTTTTCACTGCTCCACTTCTCGCGAACGTTTGACAAACATCCGAGAGTATAACTGTCTTGAAAGAGCTTCTCAATAAGCCGTTTGGAATCGCCATAAAATTGTAGATCCCTTCCATTCGTTCCAAAAATGAAAAACTCACACAAAACGAATGGTTGTGAGAAGATTGGCCTAGGGTCCCTACAGACCTGTTGCGCCAACTATTATTATTAACTATCGGCAAAACGTATGTGGCTTCAGCATATTTTGCGGTGAAGGAAGACATTTCTTTTCTCGCTATTGGCTGAATGCTTTTGGTAGCAAAAATGGCAGCTCTAGAATGAACGTCCAGACACATTCTGTAGGTCATCAAGGTGCTTTATGTGGATTAAAGTATGTCAGGGAGGTGATGTGGCGCAGAGTGTGATTTCAACAGCTTTCTTTCCGCACATAGATATCTTGTTGTCAAAATTAAGGCAGTCATCGCACACCTTTGAAAACGACCGTGGAATTCATCCTCTTTCTCTGCAAATGCACAAGCGAAAGCTGGGTTGCCTCTTTATTGCGTATTTTCTATCCTATCTTATTCTTACATCCTTGGTCCGACTCGTGTCATCAGTGAACAAGCAAGAAGCCCCACATGAAGAATTGAAGATATCATGTTCAGCTTTGCTTTTCACTAGAGTTCCCTGCGAGGAAGTTTTTAAATAAGCAGATAAGTGATGGCATCCAACTGCCCTAGGTGGGTAGGCGAATGACTGGTTTTGACAACTCCCACTTAGCTTGAGTTGGAACTGATGTCCGCTTTACTTCAATAAACTATGTAGATTTTAAAGCTCTGAGGATTAGGAACAGGTCCTCCAGTTTGTCCCTCTGTCTATTGGTTTTAAGTGCTGGTCTTTCGCGGGGTAGATGCGATGACAAAGGGACTTCGTCCGCATCAACACCACTGACTCTATCAAAGTATAAAGTGAAGTTTTTACGAAATAGTAGCGTCTCTTTAACCACCTCGCAACTTGGGTTAAAGCAGCCGCACATCTCCTGAATGCTTAAACAAACTGCCCTGAAATAGAACAAATCGAACTGACCCTGAGACCGTGCGACTGTTTGGACCGTAATCTGAGCTCTCTAGTACTCAGCTTATCCCAATATAAAATTTGAGAAAAATCTCAACTGTAACAGCCTACTTAACTATTTAACACACACTTAAAATAAACAGTTTCACTTTGAAAAAGGGTCCCTAAAAAAATGGCAACACAATTTCTCATGAAATCAAATGCACCGCAGCCGACATTCAATCGAAGTGCCAGACCGAAAAGAAGGGCAAAAGCATTGCCTCCATTCACCGCAACCGCCTGGACTTCAACTAAAGGCAAAATTGTACAAATGTGTTTCGGTGCTTTGGTACTTTGGTGCTTTGGTCCTCTGCTCGCACGAATGAGAGAGCGTGATGCTACCGCACTTGAGCCGCACACCCGTTAAGTATAGTGTTCTTGGGTCGGGCGCTTCACAGCATATCCGAACCGTAACCAAAATATATCTGCCACACCTTGCCGGGATTCCTTGCCGTTTTCGAGTTTTTTGAACGGTGCGAGAGTCATCCTTTTCAAACCGAAAACCACCCACTGTGAGGGAAGTTGACCAGACCACTGAAGCCAGTCCACTTTTCACAGTTTTTCACCCATCACTTTGTGGGTTCCGAAATTTGAATCGCAGCTCGGACGTACATTTTCCAATTTTTTACTCTGTGCCAGGGTGGGGAAGGTGTTTTTTTTACGTCTGACGTTTAAAAAAACCCTCCCCCTCAAACAGGGCCTGGATAGTTTTAGATGGTAATCGGGGGAGTTGCAGTGACTTCTCTGTCCGTTGTGAATGCAATTTAAACAAATTGAAATTGTACATGCCACTTTAGACGAGAGTAGTTTCGGTCTGTGGGTGTATGTGTGCATAAAGTGGGACTTGAGTTAATTGCATTTCGGATAAAGTTATTCGAAGCTGAGTGATATTCATGTCCATTCGGTGATTTACACGTGAAAATACTGCCCATACGCACGAGTAGATGTGAATGGCGCTACGCCAAGTATTTGCATCTTGAAGTCTAACAGACGTTCTCCCATCAACGGAATTTACTACTTTATTTGCTCCACTTCTTTGCACTCATCTATTTGTAGATGCAAGGCAGTTCATACCGTCAGAGTTATTCTCAACCATTATTCCATTTCCAATGACTGTATAGCTGCATTTACATTTTGCATTGTGATTTTCACCCCCAAACAAGAGGAAATTTTTTTAAAAACAATCTTCTTCGCAATTCATTGTTCTGTATGTTCCATTTGAGGGAATTTCCAATCGCATTGTATGCATCTGTGAGTGAGTAGCCAACCCCCAATACATATGGCCCTCTCTGTCAAGAAACATTATCTTGGAACAAATTCTTGCTCTACAAATACAAATATTAGTCTCGTTCTCGTGCTCTTGCAGTTGCAAACGTTGGCAACAATAGTGCATTTTGGAATCCCTTTCAATTGGTGGGTTTTTGTAGCGGCGGGATGTCTGTGGTGATGGTAGATAATGTCCGCAAGATTGAACACACTAGGAGTACGAACACACATACGTTTCCCATTCTGTCGGGTATTTGTTTCCAAATCTCTGTTTGCATTGATCTGCCAATGCACTTTTATATCGATGGTGTTTGACTGGATATTATTGAGAGTTATGTGGTAAGTGGTAACGCAAGGAAAGGGTTGGTTGGAATTTACAGGAGTGTTCCAAGAACAGGGAAGTGATAGTTAGCTGGCAGAGTTGTTTATTTTTTGATGTAGGTATCTTCTAGTTGAAAATAAGTTGCGCATTTTTGTAAACGTAAGTGGCGCTAAACCGTAGCTAGGACATCGTGGTACTTAATTTCTTCGTTTACTCCATTAACAAATCTGAAGACGAATCCCAGCAAAGAACTTGAAAATTCCAATCGGTGCTTAAGAGGGGGACTGACCAGGACCACTGACGCCTTTTAGAGAAAAACTAAACAATAGTCATATTTTTATCATTCGCACTAAATATTTCGTAGGTCATAGTACAAAATTTTGTATGGAAAATTTCGCCATTGAGTTCGAAAAGAAGCTAGCCTGGACACTAAAACCCCATCGTCCCAGATCTTTGGTGTAGAAGCATGGACATCTAGCGAACTTTGACCATTTCCAATAAGAGGATATCTAATCGAAACTATGTGCTGTGCGGTGACATCGTCGGAAAGGTGAGCATGAGTCGTCTTAGGCCCATTTTATTCACTCGAAGTTGAACACAACTTGGGGATTTTTATATGGAAAACTTTCCAAGTTGTGTTCAACTTCGATTGAATAAAATGGGCCTTAATGGCCTGAGCATTTACACCTCAGCTTGACGAGTATTCGCTTTAAGAGCTTCTTTAATTGTTCTATTCTCAGTTTTTGATATGTACATGGTGGGGCAAAATTATTCATCCAACTTCGTCTTTGAACTACTTCCTTTATTTGGACCTTCACAATTTTTTTTCTGTTAAGTTGGAAAGATGACAGCCGAGAAGTGGCTGCCACCAGTGTTGATACACATTTGTGTTTTCCTATCGAAAATTCTTCTTAAGGGCTGCAAATGTCCGAGGCTTGTTGGCATAAACCCGCCACATCAAGTAGCCACAAAAGCAATAAGTGGGTTGGTTAGATCGGGCGATCTTGCTGGCCATATGCCAAATCGCCAAAACGGGGGTTAAAAATTCGAACATACCATTTTCTTCGCTTTATGTGGAGCTACTTGCCTTGCAGTTCCTGTAAAACCTGACCAGTAAATTTGAATTTTTGAGTTTTCGCTGAGATTCTAAAGACTTTTGTAGAAATTTAAACTGAAAAAAACAAAATTCGCAAAATATGAACACACTGGAAATATGACTTTTGTTTGCCAAATAACTTCTTGATGTTTCATTTCTTCTTCAGTTGTCAGGAATTGCATTCAATCATAGGCTCATAGTGATAGTCATAGTGAGAGGTTTTTGAACTGTCAAAGTATCTGACAGAAATATTAGCTAAATAGTCCGCGGTGTATATTTCGCGTGACACGAAACAGTTGCTGCTTTTTTCAATTTGTATTTTGTTGGTGGTTTTCCTGAGCAAACAGAACTTAACTTAACTATTATTTTTAAACAAAACATCGAAAATTTACAATGCTTTGAATTTCGTAGCAATTGATACGTTTTAATTACACCGATCTGAATATAAAGTATAAGTGGCGCCGCTCTTCGAACATGCCAAAAGTTAGCTTTAGTTGAAATCAAGTTTTTATTTATACGAAATTGTAATCTTGCTTTGAAACAATTTTTGTTTAAATAAATTTTAAATATGAAACGTAGGAAATGCTTCGATTTTGACATTTCGTTTGAGTTAAAGCAAATGCTAGGTCTAATTTACCACCCATGTCTGTTAATTGGGGTATTTTAAATTTGTTTTCGTATATCCGATCTGTGTATGTGTTTACCTTTATGTAGCTCTATCGTCTGCAGCTTCTTTTTAATTTATTCGCTTGTAAATCTGTCATGTTTGGCCTTGGTGGCAGTTCATGTTCATGTCATTTTGTATCGTTTGCGTCGTTGGTTTTATGTCTGTTTACTGAACGTGTTCGTTAGCTTGTCCCAAGCACGTTAATGCATGCACTCCTTTCCCACAAAATGAATTTCCATAAGGATTACCACAAAAAAGTTACGAGAAATGAGTGATATGGAATTTCAGTTAAAGCGGTTTAACACTGTTCACTGATAAACTTAGGCCCATTTTATTCACTCGAAGTTGAACATAACTTGGGGATTTTTATATGGAAAACTCCCCGAGTTGTGTTCAACTTCGAGTGAATAAAATGGGCCTTAGTATTCTGGTCGGGCTGAATTTGATCTCCCATACAAAAATGTCATCAAAGATCAAATTTAGCCAATGAGTTTAGCAAAGCAGTATCATGTTCGTCCGAGTAAAGTACACCGCGCCGAGCGAGATGGAAAAAAAAAACAATTTATTTCTTATTTTTCTCACTTTATTGGTTTGGCCAATGTGGAACTTGCGTATCTTAGCAATTTAACGGATTAGCTTAACTTCAGTTAGTGACAACCCGCCCTCCTTAGCGTCGCTGCAGTTGCAGTTGTCAATAACGGAATACGTATTACTGGTCGCCGGCTTCCGCATTGGCTTTCCCTTTTATATTGTTTTTCTGATGACTTGACCTATATTCGTAGTGTTGTCATCGATTGGGGAAGTAATCGCTGATCGAAATGTTTGGCTTGCATTCTGTGCGGTTGATTGCTGAAATTCGCTGAGTTAGCTTCTGGTGTTGTTGCTCTGTATGGTTTTGGGGAACGACCGTTGTGTTTGGGTATGTTACTCGCGCTAACTTCTTAACTTCATACAAATGGGCAGATGAAAAGTCTCCACTCATAAGCTTTAAATCAAATACGAATTTTCATATACAAAATGGAGGAAAAATTCGGGATTGTATTTATCTAGAGGTTTTTGGTTGAAAACGCAGAGAATATTTGAGTGAGAAATAAAAGAAATCTCAAATCCAAAAACAGAGCCTGAACAGAGATATGGTTTTGCGAGATATCAAGATAGGAGGAGGACTTATGCTTTAATTTGGACCGAGTGTTTCTTGGGTAATAATAATTGTATCACCATTTTAAAGAGATCTGGGAAAAATTCAGGACACATGTGGAAGTTCTGCTTATAGTTTCTGGGATTGGCTACCAAACCTGAGGATTATACACAAATTAATGTTAAGCTTCAAATAATCGTACGTCCTATGCAAATCGGCAGTTTGACGGCTTTTTTTGCAAATAGGGATTCCTATACGGGATACGAAGGAATGTACATCTTCTTTTGCTTGTTTTACCACAGGAATTATAAGCTGCTGCAGCAATAATAATATCTTCATCAATTTTACGTATATCCATTATTTTGGAGATATTCATATACAGCGTAATCTCTGAAGTGTCTTTGGTGTGGATAAACGAAGTGGAAAATAGGGACGCTAAATTTTCGAGCGAGAAGGATGCTAGCCTATAGGGTGAAGTGCTTTTATAAAACTTTTAAAAATAAACATCCTAGATTTTGACTACCATTCGTCTTGTGTGAATTTAACATTTTTGGGAAATGGAAGGGATCTTCGACTTTATTCCGAGTCCAAGCGGCTAAGCTCTTTGATGACAATAATACTATCGGATGTTAGTCAGATGTTCGCAAAAGGATGGCGCAGTTTATAAAAACCTTAAGATGAAGTTTTAGTTATCCGAAGAAACTTTGACTTCCCGCTAGAAAGTGAAAAACACTTAGCCGAGCATATAAAGTATTCCATTTTCAGAAAGTGTGATAAGGTAGAAATCAGCGATAAATCAGTACAGCCACAAACGCTTCGTGTGCATTCTATCAGCTTGGCCTAGTTCCTAGTATATGCGTTCAAATAAGTCGTGCAATGCTGTTTCTGATAGGTTAGTTTAACCATTCATCTCATATAGATTTTGGATTTTTGGTACTGAACTTATTTCTGTTACCATCAACTTTGTTAACTTCATAAAAAGGCAGAAAAAATGAAAATATACATCTCTTTGTCTTTCCATCGATTTACAGTCGACTTCGCTTATCTCAAAACTACGTTGTACTGAATAGATCGCTTAACTGAAGCATAAAATTTGTCCCGGAAATGTTTTTTTTCAAATGTGTTGTCTATTAAAAAAAAACATCTGATTTGGTTAAAAATACAAGATATTATCCCAATAACTGCGGGCAGAGCGTAGAGAGTGGAAAAAATTGGATACTTTACAATTTACTTTACAGTTTTTACCTTTTAGTGCGTGCTGCGTGCATCTACGTCAAGATTGACTGGCCGACTTTTGCTCATCCTAATCTAACGTAGGATTTTAGGTATTAAAAATTAATTTTTTTCATTTACTTAAAATATAGATAAATGTCGAAAAATTAACCAATAGTGGATCATAGCTGGATCCACTTGTATGCAAAATTTAGAAATGTAAATATTTTTTTTTGTGCCATAGATCAAGGTATCTAAGAACGTATATTCGTTGAGAACGTATCCTGGAAAGTGAATTTTTTAATAATTATAAACAAACTTATATGTTTGGATCATGTTCCGATCCATTAGACAATTACAACGATTTCTATCTCAAAATCTCCAATTTGTATAATGGCACTTCTCCGAGATAATATTTTTGATTTCCAATATCCGATGTGTACAAAAGCCAACCATGAGGGGTGCTACACAATCCTGCTTCCCATTGCTAACGGATGTCGTTTTTATGTTCATCATAAGCGTCAAAAAATGTCCCATATTGTATCAATATTGAAATTCATAATCCCGTTTCCTTGACACAAATCACCATCGCATGCTTGCTCATACCACTGACTTGCTGAATGGTCACGTTTCTTCAATTCACACACAGCCATATATATAAACAGAGACCTCCACTATCCACATTTAGCGGATTATATTTCTTTTGTCTCAGTATTTCCTTTCTTTTTCGCAAAATCCATAGTCTTCTCCGTTTGGGTTGCATAACTTTTCACGTGTATAATTTATGGAACCAATCAAAATACCATTAACTAGTTCCTTTTCTAAATACGTGAAGAGGGAAAAAGGGATTTCGAACACAAAAGGCGCATTTAAACCCATCCGTTCGAAATCACAAAGAAGACAAACACGAAATATTCTTGTGTGCGTTTGTCCTTGAAGAGCTTTCACTACGATTAAGGATGCTTTATTCCTATCAAGTTAAAGAACCGCTCGCAATATTAGAGGAAGAAAAAAACGCACACACAGATTCATCATAGAATGCAGGGGACATATAGTTTTCAATTGCCTCTTTATCTACTCCTTTGTCGTTTCTCCTCACCTCCTGATTATGACAGTCTTGAAGGCTGAAGAGCCTTCTGCACGTTTCAAGTCGGAGAGCGGAAGGATAAACTTTATTTTTGGTTCGCCAAGGACTTTCCATTTATTAAAAACACAATTTCAATTATTTCTCAATTGGTAATAAGACTTTCTTTTCCCTCGTCCGTTTTTACGACACAAACGACGACGGTGGAGAATAATATTTGCCAACTGCAACTGATGGTTGTGTGAGAAGGAGAAGGAGTCATTCTGTGTCTTGCAGTTACTATCCCGGATTTTTAGATACAAGAACTGTTTTACTGAGGAGACAATGATTTTCGCCTGGCCTTGCCTATTTCCGGGCCAGCTGCCTAATTGAGTTCTGTTTATTTTTATTTAATTCTTCAATGTTCTCCAGTAGAACGGGAGCAACGAGCAACGAGCAACATTATGACAAAAGTTTAACTGACGATGAGCTGTTTGGTCGTACGGAAAGTTTCTCTTTGAGGACGAGATTACATTCTTGGGTCTAAGAGGCTTGCACATGAATCTCATAATGCCTTCTTCGTTTCGTGTGCTTTTGCCATGTAAGTGTGTGTATACTCGCCCGTATATATCGAAATGTACTCATTTTGAAGGCTGTCATTCGTTTGTCGGAAATGTATCTCTTATGGAAGACAGTTGAAGATATAGGGGCTTAACAAAGGGTGTAGTCTGTTTTTTTTTTTTTTTTTTTTTTTTGCCGGGACAAAAGACAAACTTTTTGATGAGTAGAAATGCAAGGGGCGGACAAATTTTGCAAGTGCCAACATTTAAATATTAAACTTCTTCATCGTTGCTAATTAGTTTTCCATCTGTAGCAGCTGGGTTAAGTAGTTTTAAACTGTTGACAATGCCTGATATAATTTGTTTTTGTCGAACTTTTAAGTTTTAATCCTCCAGAATGCAGATTAAAGATAAACTGCCAACAAATTTGTTGTGAGTTGAAGCGAATTAAAACGGTGGCTTGGGTTTGTGCATTGAATGAAATTAAAAGTTGTGTTCTGAAGGGCGAATCTGGAAATGGGGTCTGAAATAACGCCGAAGGCTAATTATAAAATGGTTCTTCTGATACAATGCTAATGAATATTGAATTTTGCAGATATCGCACAGCAAATTCCGAACTACTCAAGTCTTTCTAAGGTCCGATGAGAATAGCCACCGAAGTCTTCATCTGCTTGATCACCAATAATCAACTCTAGCCTGAAGAGAAATCGTTTTCCAAGCTTCTTTGAGCAGGCCAATTAGAGGTCACGTTTTTCGTGGTTATAAAATCAGACCCTTATATAAAAAGAACGTTTTTGAGTTGAGCGTGCTCAGATCGTTCTGATGTTGTTTTGTTTTTCCTGTGTTTTTTTTTTCTGTCAAATGTGACTGTAAGTGTGCCTTTTACTCAACCTCCTCAGTCAATTTATTTTGAGCTCATAGAGCGCGCTCTGATCATGCTCTGAACTAAATCACAAACATAAATTCGAACTTTCATGTGCCTGAGCTAAAAAAGAAATACAAACTTTTTGTAGATTCAATAGTTCAGGCCTGCTCTGAACTAAAAAAAAAAACATACGCCTATATTAGGCTAGCAAGGGCTTTCAACGTTTTTGAAAGGTCGAAAACGATGTAAGTATTTTTAAAGATATCAAAAGTCGCCAACTTTTACTCATCTGCTAGCAACACGAATGTTAAGTGAACAGTCTTTGCAGGAGTTCTAAATGCTTACAGTAACTTTTTTTGAAGGCGAAAACTGGTTTGAGGCTATCCCACTTCACCCAGTAGGGGAGACCGGGGCTAGTTGATATCTGAACTATCTTTATATCAGCCTTAGTTCAAGAGAAAAAGAAAAAAATGTAAATTTTGCGTCAACTAGCCCCGGTCTCCCCTATACACCCGTCTTATCAATCCATAGTATTAGGGACAAAGCATCCTTCCTACAACTAGAGCAACTCATTTATATATCTAAGCACGTATAGCAACAGTCAAACCTGATACTTGCAGTCCTACTATAATTATATTATTGTAACGAAATACGAGCATGTCCCCTTATCAAATCACATCGTCTCACGTGCCAGCTGCTGTGTACACCTCATAAAATATAGCTTATCGCAGAGGGCTATTCCTTATACACCGTTTATTTACTAGCCAGTAACCTTAAGTTGAATAAATTTTCTTGTACATTTATATACAGTCTAACACGATTTATCTTCTTGCTACAAATACTTTAATCAACCGAATGTCCCTCAAAATGTATACGAGTGTGTCCTAGGGCGGAAATAAATGTTCACCTCTCCGACAGTAGGTACTCGTTTTCTGACAAGAGACTCCAATAAAAACCATTTCAAAAATTGTTTTGTCATTTGGGACTAATTTAATTTCGTTCGAATGGAAAATTGACGTTTCTTCGTAGATTCACAGAGAACTCCTCATAGCTTATACATACCGACTGAGGGGGTAAGAATATCAGAAAATTGTTCCATGATTTCATTCTGATTCTGAAAATTTTACAACAAGAAAATCCTTTCTGCGGTTCACCGCAAAATAGACACGGGACATAGATACTCACTCGGAGAGTTGGCTATAGGTGTGTATACCTTTGTCGAAAAATTACATTTTCGTCGACAATGTCTTTTTTGAGCTTGTGAGGGTAGCTCTCCATCTATTGATAGCAGTAAGCCTCCATGTGGGTGTGTGTAAGTTGAAGTTGATTTAGATGCATCATTTTATATTATTTTTGTAGGGGGTGTGTTTTTCTTTTTAAGTTCCTCGAGAAAATGTGTTAACGGTCCACTTCTGTTTATTGAAGTGAATTTATTTTTCAAATTTTCGGAAACTCTCTCAGTGAATGTAAGCCTCAACAGTGTTTTTGAATCAGTTAATTGGTTGGCCTTCTTTTTTTGCATTGGACGTTTGACGGTTAAACGAGACTGATGCTGGAGACGTCTTGTAAACGAATTGATATATATGGGTGGAAAATTGAAGGGACAGGAAAATTGCATTTTTTTAGCTAGTGAAAATAAATTCGTAATGTATTGTGTAGCTTCGTGATAATAGTTTTTCAATACAGTAGAGTTTCTAGGCAGAAAATTTTATTTTAAAAAATATAATAGGAGACCATTCTACATGTTTTCTTGGTTGTATCGTCTGTTCCAGTGAATTTGCCATTGATGGCTACTGCTCAATGTTGAGCGGACTGTCCTCATTTTGTGTCTTGTAAACAAAGAGAGCCTACAACTGTCGTATATGAGGTAATGAATTGTGCTTAATGGTTGTTGGCTAAACAAAACAAGTGGCAAAAAAACCTAAAACAAGTTTTAAGAGTTCTTTCACTTCTAGGGAAAATAACATGAAAAAATAGAGCCTTGTGGAAATCCAAACTGTATGTTTCTTGCATTCCTACTACAAGAGTTTGACTTTGGCAATCGCGGAATAGTATGGAGCAATTTATCGAACGCTTTGTCTTTGCGAATACCCTTGATATAAGGTTTTCACAAAAATAGTCAAGCTTAAATCTGCTCACCTCAAAGCTTTGAAGTCGTGGGACTATAATTCCTATTTGGTGGGAATAATTATAGGAACCTTTAGCGCATATATACAATTCATCTATTAGACAGCATATCATCAGGCCTACTCATCTTCCAGACATTCGATCAATATTACTTTTTTGGTTGGTAGCTCGCTTCGCTCCCATCAAACACTTTCAACTAAAGTTCCTAATCTCCGGAGAACAAACTGTGCAATCAGAACATAAATCGCTTTCTTAAAGCTGGGTAGAATGGCAATGGATGAGTTGTGATCAAAGTTATAGCTGTCTTCTAGATGAGTATAAGATCGTCGTTATGGACTTGACTGTGAATGAGTGTGGGATTAGGACTAACATACAACACATTACCCTACTATTATTGACATCACTCTTACCCACCAGTCGTCACTTGGACAGGACAAATTATTAAAATAAAGTTTGTGAATTATGTAAAATTAAAGAGTTTTAATTAATTTGGTGAAAAGTAATACATGAGTAGGGCTTACCTCCATACGGGACCACAGAAGAAAGACGAAGAACCACTGAATCCATCTCCACAGAAGAACATCATCTTCGCCTTAATTCTCAAGAAACCTGAACACCAAATTTGCTGTAACAAACCTGAGCCGGCATTCATTCGTGCGCACGAAAACGTTTGATCGTTTCGCTTACAGAATCTGGCAATGAATGATGGACAAAAGAGAAGCCTCTTCCAAAAACCTAGTAAAGGGTTTTCCAATAAGAGGTGTTTTTTGGTATTCAAAGAAAAATGTTATTTTTTGAGATAAATGATCGGATATTTATTTCATATAAAGAGGAAGGTATGCCGTTAACAATGAAAAAGAACATCAGCCAAATGGCCACCACGAGCACGAGTTATAATTTTCCTCTTCATAGAAAGCAAAGAAGGAATCAAATTACAAAACAAGTCTTTATTGTCTAACTAACAAGCTCCGACTACCTTCGTTGCCGAAATTATACTTAGGCGATAACAAAAAGTACATTACAACGGTTTATTACATAGAGAGCGAGAGAGAGTGGAACATACATAAAATGGTGGTAACAAAACGGCACATGAGGCTACTTGGGTTTTTAGTTAAACCGCCACTCCTACCTACCTATCTACCTACATAAAATAAATGATTCAATCAATGCATGATTTACAGGTTTGGAGACTTATGTTTTAGCAACTTAGATAAGTGTTTCCGTGTGTGTTTAGTAGTAGTGCAGAGGGCCTCTTTCATGTAGTGCTACATCCAAATAGTATGGTGTTATGAGTAAATCGTAACTCACGCATACAGGACCATATCCATTTCATGAAATTTTCCATAACCAAATCGCAAAGTGGCTTTGAGGTCTTCAATCAACGCTGGGCTGTTGGCGTAGTTCTTATCTTTCACGTGGCCCCAAAGAAGGAAGTCGCAAGATGTTAAATCACAAGATCTCGGTGGCCAATTGTGATCATCTCTTCCAGAGATAACACGGTCGGGAAACTTTTCCCGTTAAAGATCAATGGTTTCGTTGCTTGTGTGGCACGTAGCGCCGTCTTGTTGAAAGTAAACGTTGTCTAGATCAATACCTCCGACCATAAAAAATCATTAATCATCTCTCTATAGCGCAATCCATTCACCGTAACTGTTGATCAAACCTCATTTTCGAAAAAGTAAGGTTCAATGACCCCGCCGGACCATAAACCGCACCAAACAGTCACACGTTGAGGATGGAGACGGAGAGGCTTCTCAAAATTAGCTCTTGGGTTTTCCAAGCTCGAATTTTTCCACCGATTTCTGTATTGCGGTCCGACAAGGTGCTTCACGATGACCAAAAAACGCTTTAGTTTTGCGAATTGTGACTGCAAGATTTTCACCATTTTTGTAGTGAATTTTAATAATTTCAATGCATTGTTGAAGCGTGCATCGTTCCATTTTTAGTAATGGCGTAGTTTCTACTTGTCAAATGTCAAAGAATAAAAGCTTCAAAAGTGACAGCTACTAAAATAGCGGGTCATTCACAATAACAGCTCTCATTGGAAAACCGTTTATAAACAGACTAAGCCACTATTAATTATTGAACATGCCACAACTTTTTCACACCACCCAGTTGTGTACACTCCTTAATACACATACACATGTTCTTTGCGCTGTAACATTTTACCTACAATTATGCGAGGATCACTATTACCATAGTCGAAACGAAACTTTACGATAATCCCATGTCAAAGGAGTGCACCTGAATGCATGCTAGCCATTCATATGCACTCCACCGTGCTAACTCGTCAATATGCTCTCCGACAGGACTTGACGGTTCATTCCAGCAGTCGCACAAAGTTAACACAACTTCACAACCCTTCTCTTGCACATCATGGGCTTAGTTTCTTTTTTGTTCTCCTCCTTTATAGCAGACAAACTCCTAGCACCACAGCAATCAAAATTAATACCCTTCAATGGCTGAGGCAATCGCCACTAAGCCATCGTACGTCCGTGATAGTTCACTGCTTTCTCTGGATACCACGTTCACGTAATTAGTTTTGCTCGAATGGATTTGCATACACAAAGGATTCGTTGACTTGAAATTTGCGTGTGAAATGGAAATTTTCCTTGCACACATATACACACCGGATACTCACAAGGACTCAAACTGGAATGGCATGTACACAGCGAGAATGATTCGCTCCGATTTTGATAGCTTTACTGTGGGCTCTTGATGGTGGCGATGCAAAACCAACTGTGAAATCCTAAAAAGGGATTACGTGCCGGAGCTACGGTTGTTAGCCCGTAGAGCTTAGTTTGGTGCGATAAGCCGTTTCGTGGTGCTGCAAGAAGTGCGTGCATTTTGTTAAGTCACAGAACATATGCACGAGCAGTAGGATGCACGCAATCCGATGGGGAAGACAAGTCCTATCGCACTGTTTGCCCAGAGCATTATCAATTGTGTAAGGGCGCAATGGAACTACGACGATAGCTTACAATTTTATTAAGGACTCACAGTCACTACAGTCTATACAGTATCTACACGGATGTTTTGTGGTGGTTTGGCCTGGCCTGCAGTGTGAGTTTTTCTTTTTGCTCTCAACGTCTTTTGTTCTGCGGACATTGAGTGAGGAGAAAGGCTTTGAGAATTGAAAATCAAAGGTAGTCCATATCCGTAGTCACGCGACCGACTACTGAAGAGGTTCTGCAGTCATCACGATGAACGACGTGACCAGGAAAGGTGCATTGTGCTTGTACTGGACATAGCTTTGTTATATCTAGTTTTTGCAGAACAAGAAGATGTAACTGATGGGAAGCAAAACATTTGTTATTTCTCAAACTGATAGGTGCAAGTGAAGCACTCACATTAATCAGTCACTCGGTCAGTAGGTATATTGAAATTGTTTTAGGGGGGCTGTCCTTGTTCGAGTTTGAACAATAGTCCTTTGGTATGCTGTAAGATATCCAGGTAATTGCAATGATTCGCATTAGTATGATGAAGGCAAAGGTAATGTTTGTGAAAAAGAATTTTTTTAGCAAATGAAAGGGAGGCTAATTTTTATCTGTTATCCTTGTAAGTATCTTTCCATCAATATGGAACCAGTATGGTTTAGAAGGCATTCCACAACTTTTTATGGATACAGATGTGATGACTTTACTACTTCAAGTTACATTACCTATATATTGGCAGTGCAACCTCCCTCAGCGAACAGTAATGCTAATGACGTCTATGTTTTTGTCTCACTAAGGGAGTTCTCCATGAATACGCAGGGGAAAAAGAAAGCAACAAATTACAGCTGCAAATAGTACATACACATTCGTATGCATTCGCTGATGGACAGCAGTTTTGAACAACAATGTTACTTTTGTTTCCAGAAATAAGGAGAAGTAATAGGGGAATTTTGTAATATTATTTTAGGTAGCACAGCGTTCGTGGAATAGAATGTCCGAAATAAGGAAAATTCGCAATGACAGAAGGTGGTAGCTTATGAGCTGTGATTTGTTTCGTTTTGTCAGCTACTTGAATATATATACCCATCCAATGCTGACATTCTTTGAGTGTCCGCATAAGACAATTGGAATATTGTTCTATGACAGAGAGTGGTATTTTTCGAATATTTGCCGTCATCTCATGAATTTCCCTCCAATAGTAAATAGTACTTTTGCCTTCGAACAATTAATCGAGTGTTGGTCTTCACGAAATATAGAAATACATGTTAAATAGAGTTCCCCGCCTATGAGAGTCATGTGCCCATAAGACCTTCAACCGTGCATACATCCAAATGAACAAGTCAATACATTGCCGCATCACGTCGCAAAATTATTTATTAAAATAACCCGCGATAAAATCGCACGTAAAATTATTTATTGATGCCTTTAATTTTATTATAGTGAAACTCAATTCATAATTCATTCGATGACAGACATTTATCTGTTTATGATATAGGATAGGAACTGCGCAGTTTTTTTTTGTTTTTTTGTGAAAAGCGGATATTATGCAATAGCCAGAAGTTAATATTGAATGAAGGATGCTGTAGTGGAACGTTTAATTTAAACCAATTAACAATTAGTGTATTTTAATCAAGAGTCTTTGGGGTTGGGGGAGGGGGTAACAATTTGCAGTAGTAGACAGAAAGGCGCCGAAGGCAGTAAGCGACTTCTGAACTATTTAGAGAGATGTATTAATTTAGTTTGAAAGTAACGACTTCAAATGTGAGGTAATTAAACAAAGCGATTGATATTATTACAAAAAAATGCATGCCTGCTGGGTTTCACCAACATTTTTCATTGTTTGGCAGTAGTATTTCTCATTTAAATTTTGTTGCCTAACATTTAAAAAAAGGACATTAACAAAATACCGCTGAGAATTTAATTTGGCCGTAACCTTAATATTAATGGAACTTCCCATGCGAAATTGTAATACCAGTTTGATTTGTTCGAAAACGGCTATAACGATTTCAATCAAAATTGATATTTGAGCTTAAGTTGACGAGGTTACCGTGACTGAATACCAGGTTTCTGGTTAAAAAAAATCTAAATTTGAACATATTTCGAAAACGGTAATGTAATGTAATATGGGCATTTTTAACTGAATAGAAATCTCTGATTTTCTCTCAATTATCTTTTAAGAAAAGTTATTTAAAAAAAAAAATGTTTTCTATGGCTTACCCCAAAATTGATTTTGAGTAAAATGCATAGTCAATTCGTATCACCGAAAACTCAAATTTTAAACACTGATCATTCTCGAAAACCCATTTTTTTCGATTTGGATATAATATATAATTTTTGGCGCAACAGGTCTGTAGGGACCCTAGGCCTAGCTTCTCACAACCATTCGTTTTGTGTGAGTTTTCATTTTTGGAACGAATGGAAGGGATCTACAATTTTATGCCGATTCCAAACGGCTAATTGAGAAGCTCTTTCATGACATTTATACTCTCGGATGTTTGTCAGACGTTCGCGAGAGGTGGCGCAGTGAAAAAACCCTGAGTTGGAATTTGGGTTTTTGCGGGATTCGAACCTGGACCCCTCGCTTAGTAGTCCAACACACTAACCACTAGGCCACTGCGCCTACTTTTTGGATAAAACTTCAAAAATCAATAATACTTATATCCCGAACAATATCCAATGCTCAGCTTCCAGATGAATAGTTAAGCAATCGCAATTTCTAAATATTAATAATTTGTTACTGTTTTGTCTGCTAAACTTTAGAAAAAACAGCTTTAATAAAAACGCAATAACAGCTACGCAAAACTTATTTCATTCTTCTTCTTTTTCAACGACTTTGAGTACCTATGCTTATGCAACTTTAAAAAAATCGTTCTATTTGGAGCTTACACAATCAGATATTCCCACTTCATTTGCACCCCCACGCCCACACACATCTACATCGGGATATTCAGTTTGCAACCACTAATGCAAAACAAGTTAAAAGAATTCTTTCATATATAATTATCTATGTAAAGATATCGGTCTACCACAAACCCTACTTCCAACCATGGACACCTTAAACCAGCAGCGTCACTAATCTATTCCATCGCAAACTAAAACCATTCCCTAGCAGTATACATTTTGACTTATCTGCTACACAAAAATGTTTGCAAAATATTGCGCAAACAAAACGAAAAATACAAATAATATACATAAATGGACTTATAAAATCTGTCACATCATTCGTTGACGTTTTAAACTGCGACACATATATAGAATACACTACACGCCAGTCAATCGAAGGAATGGTACAGGTTCTTAATAAAATATTGCATGCAAAGGATGAGTTATTAGGATGACAGCTCTCATAAATTAAGATAAGACACACGCATTAAAGGAAATATTGAGAGATAAAGAAAATTGGAATTGTTGTTGAATAAATTATTATGAGGCCTACTAATTTGTAACAAATTTTTTTGGTTTAATTGATTTTGGTTTTATTGATTTTGGTTTTATTTCGGTTTTGTTGTCCAAAAATTGCTTATTGTCTCACAAAAACAAAGTTTCCGTCTTCAGTTCTTAAAAAATGTCCGTATTTTGGATTTTGATATTTTTTTTGTGTTTAGTAAAATAACTAAAAATAAATACATTAATACAAAATCGACCTAAAAAAATTACCTACTTATAAAAAAAAGGCCAAGAGAAACAAAAAAAAATTAACCCTAGATTGGGAATCACTGAATTGGCAAATAAACTGGAAAAATGGAACGATTTGTTGCAAAGCTATGGTTTGCTGTCCGAAGTGATAAAAGCGCTCAACAAACACGCATTGGTTATCATTCATTTATAATCATTGGTTAACCTAACCAAAAATTTAAGCAGCTGTGAACAGGCCGGCCGTAAGACAGTTTTCTATAAGGTCGAAAATAATTACTCATGAGACTTTTCCGTCGACTGACTTAAAATCTTTATGAAGTTACAATAATTTTGATTTAACTGACTTAACATACCTAAGTGTAATTTCTCTTTTGTGAATTCTCGTCAACGAGAGTAGGGTAGGCCCACTCGAATAACTCAGAAACTAAAAGTCCTACATGACAACGATGACAAACAATCGAAGTGTGCTGACTTACGGCCATGTGCCAAACTAGTTAAAATTTCGTTTTTACTTTCAAAGGGGCGCGTCGGTCATATTTGTAGTTTTAAGTGTGAAAACTAAAAAAAAAAATTATTTCTTTTTTTTTTTCTTTTTTTGTGAAGCGGTGCGAATATCAGAACAAGGTAAAAAATTTTTCGTGTGTCCCGTTATTCTATTTTATTTTTTCGAGTGTGGAATTGAAGTGTTTTGTGTAGTTGTTTCTTTTTGACACAAAATGTTCAACAAAGTCAGTGCGGGGTAAGTCGGACCGCCAGTTGTGAGGAAGAAAAATATCTTGATTGGTTTTGTCTTATGTGTATGGAAGCATATTCAAAAAGTTTACCTGGGGAGGAGTGGGTGCAGTGTCACACTTGCCGAAAGTGGGCCCATTCAAAATGTTCCAAAATAGGACAAGGAAGCATCTTTATTTGCATAAATTGCAATAACGATTATACGATTCATAATTTATGAAATAATATTTTTATTCTTATTTAAATTTATTTTATAAAACGTCATGAAGAGGTTTTTTATTTTCGTTTTTTGAAGTTTATGTTGCGTTTTTTCTTTTTAAATATATTTTAGAAAGAAATTATAGCGTTTTTCTATTTTGTAAAAATTACTTTTCAGTTTTTTAGGTTTCGGGCAAACTTGCCCCGCTGGTGAGGTAAGTTGGACCACTTGGACTTGGTGTATTTGAGTCTACATAATTAACTGTAAGATAAATTGTTTATTTTTTAATAACATTAAAAAGTCAAAGTTTCAATGTTTCTATTTACTTTAGTTTCATAGAACAGATTAGAAGTTATGAAGCGTCAAAAAAAAAAGTGGTCCAACTAACCCCGCCCTACCCTACATATAGCTTAATCCTTGATAAATCAACCTGAATCAACTCAATAAATAAGTCTGTATGGCACGGTTGATATATTTGCACAGTTGAAGGACAGCAATCGTAATAAGCTATATTTATTGTAATTTGTCGGCGTAACATCTAATTTAGTTAAGAGTATTTTCATCTAAACGAAAATATTTAGCAAAGTCTCGTATGGCCTCGTTGATCGCTTTCTCCAACTACAGCCTCTAGAAAAATTTGGGAGAAGCTTTCCACAGCTAAAGAAAGCCATTACTATGACTTTTTTCCTAACCAATTGCCACCAAAAATAGAAGGGGAAACGACCCAAAACAATGGCAACTGGGAAAGATAAATTCATACATTTCCATCCGACTTAACGCTCTGTTTTTGTCGCAATATTTATTAGAGGAATAGAGAAAGGGCATACAGACACGTATAAATTAGACGGAAACAGTCAAGTAGCATCTTCTTCCATCCACCAGCCGCTGGATTATTTTTATCTCTACCTATTATGCTTTCTACTATATGAGGATTCCTTTTCATACATTATCTGCGAAGGGAGTAAGGAAATGAATAAAAAATAAAATACCTCTGCGACGTATTTTCGCAGGTCCCTAGCTGTAGATATGACGACTGAAGTGTGTGTGTGGAAACTTGCATGAGTACGTTATCTTACACTTCGCCTGGTGTACAATGTACATGTACATTATTTATACCCATCCGAGTTGAAAATAACAAAATCAGGAAAACTCTCAACAACATCTCGGTAGCCAATTCGATTGTGAAAAGTTCCGGTGTTATCTGTTTGCAACTGGGCAGGCAATCCTTTCTTTTTTGTAGTTCAAACTGATGCGACGACACAGAATCCGGTTGTCTTTGGTTTCTACTTCTCGAAATCGAGAACAAGGAGGAATGTTAGCTATCTTCGATTTTTCTGAAGATGATCGACTTACATGCACCTTACCACAGATTGTTGGTGTTTGTCGTTACACACACAGGCTCCGTTGAATGGCTGCTGGTGCTGGTTCTTGCGAGCATCATTGTTATAGCATATAGGAAAACATCGTAAGGACGACATAAAAGGATGTGCACAGTGTGTCAAGAACAAGGGATGCCTCTCGCATAAGGAGTATGGATTTTTGCATTGCAAAACAAACTTGCATGGTAATTGAAATTGACTGTGATGATGTAATTTCTTGTTTCCCTGGATATATGGACCACCGAGACGACGCACGGCCTCATACTTCCTGCCGCTTTAAAACTTTGTAACCAGATTTTATGGGATGTTAAGGATGAGTTTGTTTTGTGTATTTCCTTCGAGTAAAGATGCACAAAAAATTATCATAGGAGTTGAAAGTATCTGTGCTGAAGAGAGCATTGCTCAGATTACGGGGCGTATACGTACCTTTTTTAAAGTTTAAAAAGGGATACATTTTTTATCCATTCTGTGCATTTGGGGGGAATTTTTGTTTTTTTTTGGTGAAGTTCTGTTAAGTGCCTAGTTTATTTTGTAAAAAATCGAGGAGTTGATTTATGCCTCTTGACAACGCGTCCTTTTATCGGTTTACTTTTCTGGAATGTGGACGTAAACTGTTTTGGAAGGAGATCCATATTCTTTAAGCATATTCCGACAACTGTTTCAAACAGATTCAATCAGCTCTAGCCTAAACTAATTTACATTATTCGAGGACGAATTTGATTACAATTTAGCAGGTTGGGAAAACAATATGGCGTCTTTTGTGAATCCAATTGTCGTTTGAGGGATTATGACGCGGGCTCCCTTTACTTTTGTCTCGGGTATTTGGTTGATCATCGAAATTAATTACATATAAAAGGATTTCCCTGGAACTGAATTAATGAGAAGCAGGTGACACTAAGCTGTTTGTAAATTACATACCTCAAAGTTAGTTGAAATGGCAGTGCTAAGCCTTCTCATGGCTTAAATATTGTGAGTGTACTTACTTTACTTAAGAAGGGAATATTAATAGGATACGACATTGTGGTCTTGTGAACCGCACACCATCCTACTACACATCAAATAGATATAAATGAAAAATGTGGAAAGATTATGAAATGCGACAGAAGGGATTGGCCAATTAAATATCACTTTTGAGTTTTCCCGTAAGAGTTTCTGCTAAGGTGTTGAGAATGGGGTGTAGATCTGTGTTGGGGATAAGAAGCGTGGGTTTATTTGGGCAGAAGCAAAACCAAGCAGCTGTTCTTTTTCCAAATGTTTCTGGAGGAGGTTTGAGAGTATAAATCACTTCCTCAGCGAGTTGCAAGTATTAGAATTTGGCGTAGGTACTCTCCTCGATTATTTTACAAAAATATTTCAAGCTATGTTTGGGTAAACATTGTTTAAAATCAGTTTTAATAGTGAGTGTTCATCAGTTGTTCAAATTAGTCGACTAGTAAATTTGTTTTTATGTTTTTGTGGCTATATTCTCAATGAAAGAAAAAAGTTGACATTGAAAAACTCTTTAGGACCGGAAAGTCCTAGAAAAGACCAAGGAACTTTAGGTCGACACTCAGCACATTTTCACTGACTTTAAAGTGCCGTATGAAAGCATTCAATTGTGAACTTTATAAATGAAGAATTTATATAATCTACATAACAAATCAAAATGCGCAGCGTGACTCTTGAAAACAGACCAAGGAATGTATTGTATAGAATCATAACGTCTGATCTATATTTAAAAACTATCAGATTTACGGGAAAACATGTTTTATCATTTACGAACCTAGTGCTTAGCACAGTTGTCAGCACGAAAATAGTAAGGTTTGAAGTGTTCAGTTCAGCTTTGAGGCAAGCGAACGATTTCAAATTCATCGTACTTGAGGAGTGCAGAGGCTTTTAAGTCGTGCAGTTAATGAGTATGAAGAGTAAGGTTGGGGTACAAAATTCTGCATATAAAAAAAGGTTTGGAAATAGTTTAAAAGCGCGTTTTTTTTTATTTGTTATGTAAAACATTCTACCTACCTACTCATTTGTTATGGAAGAAGAGGTAAAAGGAGTTTTGTTATTTGTTTTAAGTTTGCTATCTTGGTTTAGACAAATATTCTGTTAGTATACCCTCCTGTGAGTGAAAATAAATATATCTGTAATTATATCCACAAAAGGAAAATATAAGGTAATTTTTTGGCTGTTCAAGGCAGGTAAGTTGTTAATGACCTCGCTCTCAATATGAACTCTACAATTGCCACCCTAGTGAATATTCGGCGTAACATACTTAGCCTAGGAAATCGCTCTGTTTGGCAAAACGGATGAGATCAAATTTTATGACATGGGTTTTTCTGTCAGATCTTTTCTATGTAGCATCGAGTACTGGATGCCAAGGAGTTCTAGTGCAAGGAGGAGAAGTCTAAATTTTGAGTTCACAAAAATATCTACGTGGTGTAAAATTCTCATTTGGAGCTTCGTTTTGCCAAACAGTTCATAGCGTTTTCATCGGACTTTCGAATTCCGAAGGGATCGTTACTGCAAAAAAGATCTTTGGTTGAAATATCAGTCCTCCGTAAATGTCTGATCTGGACAACTCGAAGCAAGTCGCCTTGGGATTGGGGGTTGCAGTGTCTCATTCAAATACTGTCCTCAGTTTACGAGACGCTAACGTACGTAAGGGTAAAGGCTCCCACTGTATAAAAGTTGATTGCGCATTTTTTAACTATGCTTGTCAAATACTGGTAGAAAACCAGCTGAATAGTTCATTTTTCAATTTTTCATTTCAACATTAGTACACCCTTTTGCTAAAGATCGAAAGCTAGAATCCCAGAAATGCATTTCCATTCTTTTGCATTAAATTGCCCGTCCAAAATGTAGCATACAAATTTTGTCTTTGGTACATAATTGTAAACAGAGGGAGATCTTCTAAAACCGACTCGTTATATTTATTCGTTGAAAACTGAAAACCAATACCGCCTGTTAAATTATTGTTCCCGATGTTGTAGTGGAGCAGGAAGTTTTCGGCAAATCCCTTGCTAGATTTCCATTAAAATATTTATGAGTTGAGCAACGAACATAATATTCTTTTTTTTATATAATCCCTTGCTAGATTTCCATTAAAATATTTATGAGGTGAGCAACGAACATAATATTTGCAGTTGTATTGTAAATATAGCTCAGTGGATTTACAATAAAAAAAAAAAAAAAAAACTATTAATATGCACAGCTGTAAGTGTTGCTTACAGTCATGCTCCATTCAACTATGACCTATGACACAGTAGTTCGAATTGTGAATTCTGTTTGGCGGTTCAGCAAATCCTTGCTGTATTACTTGTGTACCTACAGCACTGTTTATGAGAGAGAATGATAATTTTGTAATTGACAAATTAACCTATGAGATCACCCCACACACACTTTGACAGTACTAATAATCATTTTAAGTGTCCAGGGTAAATTTTTCAAACTCACAATGGCGAAGTTTTTCATACAAAATTACATATTGTGACGTTCAAAATATACCTATAAGGTGAAGATAAAAAAATAATTATTACTAAGCCCCACAGACTTTCGTCTAAGTTACGTTACTGCTGCCAAGTTTACATTCGCAATCAGTCAGTAACCTGTGAAATACTCCCCAGCAAACTTACCAATTGAAAGTCCAACACCAGTTTATCCTTCTAATCCATGCACCGTCCTCTGGGTATAAAAGCTAGGGCACTGTCAAAATTCATCAGCACACGAGCATTTTATATATTTTCACTTTAAATTATTTCCTCATCCAAAGCGTTACACTGCGGCGACACTGATTTGATAAAATTGTTTAACATTCCCTTTATGACAACTTCAACAATGCACACATTGTCTCCATAAAGGATAATTTCATGTAAATATTTAACACTATAGTACCTAGTAGAACAGTGCATGCGGTAAAAGCTCCTACCAAGGGTGTACTTGAATTCACAACACACGACTACGCGACATTATTCAACGGAGAGCAAAAATCGTTCACCATCCCCGCTGATAGACCATCAGGAAAATGAAAATAATATTATATCCTTCTAGTTTTTGTTGGGACACTCACATTTGTTTTTTTTTTCTCTTTGGTTATGCACTCGAAAATGTGTGTCCTTGTTGTATGTACACACCATAAAAGCGAATTGAAAGACGCTTATAAATATTATCGGCTACAACGACGAAAAGGACATCGGTTTGCCATCACAATCAACGTACATACATTCGTAATTTTTTATCAGTGAACATGTAAAATCTCTTAACATATCACATTACAGCGTGGGCGATGTCAGTAAGTAGTGAGGGTGGAAAAACGCACACATAAAGTCGAAAGGATAAACACTCTTTTGGTATTAGGTATGCAAGTAGGAGCTTCGAACAGTATCAACAAACGTTGTATCCTGTCAGGCAACACAACACACGTATTAGCTGTAATTGAACGGAATTTTATGTTCTCACATATAAGTATACAACCGCACAAATTCACCTACAGACGCAGCACTCTTACTCACGTCGACTGTGTACTCCTTTTTTTTTGTTGCGTGGGGATCAAGTATTTCTTTACTTTCTCATGAATTATTTATAAATATCTATAAGGATAGCACTACAAACAAAATAGCTTTTAAGGCGACGAAAATTGGCATCCTTAAATGTTGGCGGAGTTTTCTTCCCTCTTGTCCTTTTTTCGGTTGATGTGGGGGGGTTACTATTATTGTTGTAACGCCCTTGCTATTCTACACGCAGAATGGCCCAGACCTAGTATCCGAATTGATGTCAACTTCGCACGATGTCATCTTACATAAGCTTGGATGGAGTTTTTTTTTGTTTTTTTTGCTGCTTTTTATTGGACAAGGATAATGGTCACTATTTCATTTTTTTTTTTGTGAACACGCGTACGATATATTTATTTTTTGAGCCGAGGAGAAAATATTTCAACAAATGAACAACACTTTCCGTATGACGACCGAGAGGCAATCTATTGGAATTAAGGTTTTTCTTTTATTATCCTTTCGAGAGTGTGTGTAATATGGTGGAAGAAAAATCCTTTTTGGTTGGTTTTTGTATATCTACTTGGGGGAGTGTTGTTAAAACGAACAGAGTTTAACCCGACCGCGATAAGATTCGTGCGCCTTAAAGTATATCCTGTTACGTACTAAAACCAAAGAAATTCTACATCAAACAGGACCTGCATCACAGAAAGGATTTTTGCTTGGAAATTTGTTCCCTCATTCACCAGAGAGAACAGAGATGTTTAAGAGTATCCATGGCAGATGGGCTGTGCTGTGAAGTGAAGCTGATTTCAAGGATATTCATGAAAATGTCCCTTCTCTCTGGCACTGGCAGAAAAAGGACTAAGAGAGCATTGCCAAATAGATTCGGTAAAGAGAAGAGTATGTGTGAGGAGAGGAGAGCTTTTGCGGAGCTTTTTTGTAGGTCTCTAGGTCACAAGAATTTTGTTGTGACACATTGAGCCGCTCATCGTTGCTGGATAGATTTGTTTTCCACATCCTCTAAGTAGCATCTTCTGCATGGAGCCAAAGACGTGCAAAAGGGATATTTAATTACAATTGCCATATACGATATACTCGTACTGCGGGTGCTGTGACTGTGAGGCTGAAGAACATTTTGTTAAAGAGAACATTTTCAAAGTCGGTGCGGTACAGAACCGCGCAGGACTACAACGGCGACGCGACGGGAGGGAATTCCGAATTTCTCATGTGCAGTGGAGTGTTAGGTTAGGTCCCTTTTGCAAATTTGTTGCGATTTACTATGACTGGTGGTTTAAATTGGCTGGAAGGATTCTTTTGTGTTTTTGTTTCTCATTACTGTACTATCGCGGTGAAGAATACGCTCGCGTATGTTTTATTACATGTACAATGTACACACTGGGACTCCGTCGAACAATAGATGCTGACCTTATTTTTGGTTTTGGCAACAGAGGAGCAGCAGGGATATGCTCGTAAAGTTGGCTTGGCCATAAATGATGGCATTATTCATTTCGGATGCTGTGTTGTTGCGTGCTGAGCATGTGACTTGTCTGGTGGTAGATATTGGGGAAATATTAGCACCGTCCAATTTTTGGGGTTACTTACTTTTACTTGTAAAACGGAGAAAGTATCTATGGGAGTTATTTTCTTCTTTTTGTTTGTTGGTAAAATAAATGGAGATCGGTGTGTAGTTCTCGAGCACATAAATCCTGCGACCATGTACCACATGAGAACATTTTGAATTTCGTGGGTAGATTGTCCTGGGAGCATAATTCCCCAAGGAAAATTAGCATTCCCTTAACTAATGAATGTGTGGGTTTGTTGCGAATTTAAAATTAAGGCTTTTGCTAAAAGATTGCTGAAAAACTATGACAGCGGAGGGGTCTGTTGTTGGTAGAAGTACTTTTGTTTGCCGTCAAGTTTTTGTTCTTTGCATGAAATTGCAATCTTCTTTGTGTACGACGGGAATTTCAAAAACGGTTGGAGCTTCTTCTATGTGTAGTTCTGCCCAAGCAGCACTCCTCAACTTGGGTATGACACCTCCGTTCGATTTTTTTTTTATGTTTTGTGAAGCTTACAAATTATACTGCCTTATTAATGTGGAATTCCAATAGTTTGAATTTTCCGTGCCCTGAATATTTCCATATACCGGAGCTTATTTGGGATTGTCGCCATGGTGGGGCTACCACCTGCTTTTAGTGCTATATACGCTGTAAATAAGGGAGATTTGGTAAGAAAAGGTTAGCTTACAAGAGTATGTGAAATGTGACGAAAGAAATCTAATCGCATCAATTGGGTAAATTCAAATGTCCCGAAACACACCAACATGACGCTTAACCTAGGTTAGAAACACTCAAGACATAATGAAACACCAATGACGAATCCATAGTTATACTACATGAAATGAGATTTTCTTGATACACAGACGGGACATATGTGTGACTTAAATAATTTACCCAAGTATGGTTGAGCTGACTGATAACTTTCCTACTTCTGACTATCAGTTTCTGGACTTTAGACCAAGGCGGATAGAAACTGGAGCAATCCACTTCATCTTAGTACAGAAAGAGCGAAAATGTCAGAGGACAAAACGATGGACATACCCGATACGGGTGTCTTTTATAAACCAAGTCCTAAAGTCAGCTGGAATTTCAAGGAAATTTATGGGCACACCAAACCTCTATTCGTTACAGGTCATTTGGGTTTTCGGTATACCCTAATGTATCCTAAAGCAAAATTCCAAAGAAGATCAACAGCGGTTTCCTCTTCTTTCTTTCTTCATGTGTCCGACCTAGATGCAGCTAGAAATGTATACTAGTTCTGTCTTTAAAAGTGGAGTTCGACTGCATTTATCCATTTAGCTAGCTTGTCTAGATCAAATTCCACACAACTTTTTATGGAAACAACAATCTAATTGCGGTCCTTCTAACTCTTCTTCAGTGGCTCATTAATAAAATATACGGCACGATCTCTTCATAAGAACTTGATTCGGCGTCTTTATCTGCCGAATTTAAATGTCTAATCACTTGAACATGTGACTGCCCACTTTTGTAGGTGATCGCCTGCTCTTGTTTGTGTCCTTTTGTCGGCTTTTTTTTGTCAACCTTTCCGTGTCCATATGCGGTAGGCATTGCTTAGTTTTGTGCTGAGTGTAATGTCAATTTGTTTGGTTCAATTCGACATGAATTTCGTAGACAGTTTGATTTTTATTTCGAAAAATGACCTTTGGAAACCCACTTTTCTCTTGATGGCGATGGATGGTTGAAAGCCGATCTAGTAAAAAACTGAGCTGAAGAAGCCTAATGAGAAACGAAAAATTTCCCTTCCAAATGAGATACCTTTCAATGACAAATAATGAATCTTAGTTTCATCTCAGTCTGGTTGCATTCTTTTATCTGAATGACAGAACTCTGTAATATTTAACTCAACATCCCCAAACTGGTACAAAAACCAGAATTCAGAAAACAGCTCGATGTTGCCATCTCCTGAAAATGTATCGCTCGTAAGAAACGTCTAAAAATTTAACTCAAACAAAACCCCTTAATGGACCATAACTCAGTTATCCTTCATCACTTTGCCATTCAGAGGGAAATATTCCCCCACGCTTCTGTTCAATGTATCTGTCGTTATATTTCCTGCCTCTTCATTACCCCGTAATATATGACATAATTCACCGAAGAACGAAACACAATTGGACATCCCTTGCAAACGAGATGTAAATTTGATTTGCCATAAGTTGAGTCCTATTTCGGAAAACACTCCAAAGGTGGAGTCAAATTAATCCAAATTTGAAATGACAACGACGAAAGCACCACTGATATAGGTATGCGATATGCTCAAAGGATTCATCCAAAAACAAACACTGTCCTGGGTTGTGTTATATTTCTTCTTTTTTTTTCTCCCCCCGATCAATCTTGTTTAAAATCGCTCGGCAAAATAATGGCAAGGGAATATCAATTTTCGTTAAATGGCTTTACAGTCACCTGATGTTTCTTTTCTGTGCCGAAAGAGTCCCTAAATAAATACGAAGAGATAGAATAAGAAACAGAAACAAAATGGAATAAGATACGAGGAAACATGAAAGCGGTTCATGGCGTGGAAATGTTTCTTATCATACTGCCTGGTGAATGGACCTTGTTTTGTGTTGTCGTTAAAAGCAAAGAGATATCTCTTTCAGTGGTGCTAACGCACATCCTTTTACAGTCAGTTGAATCTTTGTGATGGTTGTTGTGCGTCTGGTTTGGATAGAACTTCGATATACTTATAAAAAACAATAAGCCCCACGCAGATGAGTATCAATAATAACTGGGACATCAAATCCAGGAAATTGATTTAACTGAGTCTGTTTATGTTTATAGTGAAATGATGACTGAAGGGAAATATTGTAATATTCGTGACAAATGTACCCAAATCAGTGAAAGTTATTGTTTGTGTATGGAATCACTGGTTGATGTGCATAGATTTGGTTGTCTTTCATATGGGGAGTGATGGCCGAACAGATTTTCTTACGACTTTTGTTCGGTGGAATTATAACAAAAAAAGGCGTTGTTGGGGATCTTTTAAATAATTAAACAAAATTATTAAACATACAAATGAGAATCGAAGACACAATATTGCGTCAAATGTATGGTTGAGTTGTGTGTACAAACCTCCGTCATTTTTGTAGACACCTTCAGTAGATTTATTTTCTTCTAGCTGACGTTCCGTAAAGTCTACCACTTTTGCAGACCTGTAGGAAATTCTTCGTAATCGTACTTCCGACTTACAGTGGGACTTTCGTCTCTTTTTTAGTTACACAATTTTCAATCTAATATATATAAATCTCGTGTCTCGACCGATTTTTATGAAATTTTTTTTTGCATATATTTGGCAGGTATGGCTTTAAAGTATATTTCATATCCAGAAAATTATGTTCATATTAAGTTTACGAATACTTGTATGTATTTTTTTCCCCAATAGCCCCATTTAATTGCCACTTAAGTTTTTTTGTATGAACAATATCCAAATATTTAGTTTGACCGTCGGCGTCGCTAGAATGACAGCTGCTGCTCGTCCGCCTAAGTGAATTTTCATCCAAACATACGCATGTCATTCACGTAAAGTGTCATGTCACTTTTTTATGTAGATATCACAACGCTGGAAAATATAAATTTTGAATGTGAAAACATAGGTGGGGATTTATGAAAATTTATCTAATTTTGTTTTGGGATTTAGAAAATTTCAATCTATGACAATTGGCTAGTTTTGTCTATCACAAATATTGGATGGTGGATAATTTGTTATACTATTTTTATGATCATAATTTCAATTTTTAATTATATTTTTTCAGGGGTAGGTAATGGGGGCGATATTTGAAAATTTAATTTCACGTGCACCACTTTTCAATTTTAATCGAGCCTCCGCACTCGCATACAATTTTCTTCGATGCGCTGCTGTGCTGTGCGTGACAAATAGTCAAATTACAAGTTTTCGCATCCCCACCGCCGCATCAATTGCGATCGCTTCTGCATGAAATTAAACCGCAATCACGGCATTTCCTCTCATACTCCTAACAATGCAACGGCTGCTTTCAAATTACATCATATGTGGGTCAATTGTCCCATTCTCCCTTCCACTATTCATACCCAGAACAAATCAACAAATCGTTGATTCCTTTAGGCTGAAAACACACCGGATAAAGCAAAACATGTTTTCTTGTTTCGTAAAACAAGAGTACATGGTTTCTTATGGCGCAACACACACCAAATGAAGCGAAACATGAAAACCAAAGCAAAACAGAAAAACATGTTTCGTTGCCGATAGCTGACCTGTTGTTTCTGCGAAACAAAATTTAAATTCCGTTGTTTTTATTTTCTTCTTTCGTTGCACTTTCCACCTTTATTTTACTCTGTGCGTAAATCTTAACAAATATGGACGTAGATGCAGCAGGAAGCCCCATCTATAATATTTATAAAGATAAGGAACATGACAATAAACTTATTATTGATAAGCTGTGTCATTTTCCTCAATTGCTTCAAAAATGTTCAGTAAAATTGGCACAACTTCATCGTCTGAGTCCGACCACATGTTGAACAACACTAAAAGAAAATCGCAAATTCTGTTTTGTCTAATTTCAACGCACACCAAACGAAACAAGAAAACAAAACGTTTTGTTTTGTTACATTCTGTTTCGCTTGGTGTGTGTTCAAATAAAAAACGTTTTATTGACTTTCGAATCAAAAACGTTTTGCTTCATCCGGTGTGTTTTCAGCCTTAGTTTCGGCCAGCTTAGGGATGTGCAAACCGATAATTTCTCAAATCGAGTTAAACCGGTTTAGAGTTCAAGTAAACCGAGTTGCAATTCGGTTTAATGCAGTGGCGTTTTATTATACGGTTTTCTGTCGGTTCGTTTCGTTGCATTGGTTTTCTTCAACTCGAATTGGCATAAATCTAACTCGGTTTAAATCGGTTTGAACCGGTTGATGAAACCGAATCGACCATCACTAGGACGGATCACAATTCTGACAGCGCCATATATTCCAAGACCGAGGGATGTCCACAAATATGTGCAGAACTCAATTACAATAATATTCGGCATAATGGAGGCCCCGACTCATTGATTACATTTATCGCTGAAATAAGTACCCGATGAAGAAGCCGAAAATCAATAAAGTCGCAACTATGCATTGAGCTTAATTCCAAAAGAGTTTCCAGAGGGGCTAGATTTACGGAAGGGATAATAACAATTAAATCAATTTTACGCGGCGCAAAGTTCGCCGGGCCATCTTGTGTTTTATAATAATACTAAATTTACGTTCTAGAAAATTCAACCATGTTTTAATTTAAAATACAAAAACGTAACGCACCGCCCTGTGCTATTGTCAAAAAACTAACATTTGTACCTACAACTGAAAAGTATCCCCTTAACTGCTGTATATATAAAGAAGATGTGCACATCTTCCAAACGGACGTCTTATACTTTTGTTGTTACATTTTCTGTCAGTTTTCCTTTTTCCTTCAGTAGCTAACTGAAATTTAATTTTCCCGCACGCAACACTAATAAAGATGAGCACACAAACGAACACAGTGTATCTTTACAAACCCTTGAGCATGAAATCTATTGAAATGAATTTGTTACAAGTTTCTCCGAGAAAAAAAAAAGGAAATAACATCCTCCGGCAGTTAAGTAGTCCCTGCAAGGATATATACACAAACACACACGGCAGTCTCTAAGGGGTATAGACAGAATAGATGTTGGCCATAAAACAACAAGCAGCATCGGAGAAGGAGAAGCGAACTTTTAATTGAAATAGAAATTAAGTGAAAATTTGTTAAAAGCCAAGGAATCAGCCATTTTTCATAGCCAAACCCCAACCCACCCTTAGTACATGTACGTACATGTCAGGTCACTCTCATTCACTAAGCTCGAGTGATATGCTTAACCTTTTTCGTTTGGTTTTTTTTTTTTTTTTTGTTGTATCAATACGTCAACACATTCAAGCACAAATTGCTGTGTGTTACCCAGTGACACATAGTTACTCGACTCGAATTGCTTTCAAATGTCAATATCACAAACGAAAGTAGTATGGGAAGACGACAGCAAAGAGGTAAAAAGTTGAAACATACCAAGGAGTTGGGTTCTCGTACATTATTTAACTTCGCTCGAATAGGGTCATGGATGTCTACTTGTTCTAATTACGAATGTCTTTCGACTTTGTGTACATCCTGGGTTGCCCACCTACATCCCCCTTCTTCCTCGAAAATGCACTATCACTGTCTATAGGTATGTCAACTGTGTGAGATGATATAGTAGCCGTAGCAGTGTGGATGGATTTCCAGTGTAAATGGAGAAAAACAGAAAAACTTTTGTCGGAACACTTTAGCCAAGAATATGACAACAGGAAAACCCATACCAAAAGATAGAGTAGCGGGTGTCACAGTATCTGCAGATAGGGAGGGGGAAAGGATTCTCGGTATATAAAATGACAAATGGCTTGTTTTTCTTATGGCAAATATTTGCGCGTTGAATATGGAATTAGTGTTCGTTACCTAAATGTTACCTTGGGATGCCGAAGTGGCTAAGAGTGGATGGGTGAAGAAACTTTCCGATTCTTCATGGCTGAAGTGTAAAGTCGAAAACTTCGATTGGCATTGATCGAGTAAGTGGATTACAGATTTATGTTATGGTATCTAGGCGCGAGGTAATCGAAAGCTAACACAAAAGAAGGGATTCGAAACGAAAAATCTATCTAGGGTTGCTCATCACTTTATTTCATAGCGCAGTAGATAGGTTTTCATCCATTGCCGACCGAGATATTTAAAATGATCAGTTCCATTAAAAGCTCGTGTTAAGACCTTAGACAGTATCAAAGTATCAAAGATTGAACTATGTATGTTGGGCCTGGATTTTATGCTTACGCGATATGGACTCGGGTGCTGTGGTTATTAGTAAATCAGGCATATACCAGTCGACCATATATCTCAAAACGTTGCAAGAACTCATTACCTGAAGAGCATCAATTTCTATCTAGGCCTTTAACTTGTCACTGGTTTGCAGCGTCTCCTAGGACCTGATAAGTCAATTAACTGATTCAGTAGAAATCACTTATCTTCCAGTTTCACCATTTCAGTTTATGACAGATATTCCTGCAGCGCTTCATTAAGTCGTATAAGCTTGCATATTGCAAACCACTCACCCAATCCATTAATTTTCCTCCAAAATGCCGTCCGTTTTTTTTTTTTTTGCCATAATTAAATCGATTCATACCCTTCGGCTAACATCCTTGATATATACTTCATCTAACCCCATAACCAGTGCAAAACTCTTCACTGGATTTTCGTATACTCGATTCAAGTTAAGTCCCATATCGCTCAATCAAATCACTCGACGGGAACCATTTTCACTGCAGCTCCAATCCATTCATCGACTCATATCTGTCAGAGTTTTTTTTTATTATTCGCGCATTTTACGTTTACTCGTGTGCATGAAATCGCTTCAATGATGTGTCAAATTCTTTTTCCTTTTTTTTTTATATAATAGCTGGGATGGATGAGTGATTCCCATAAGACGACGACGATAGGAACATCAGCGGCATTTTAATATCACCAATTAATTTCCGATGCAGACTTAACTCCCAAGCGACCTTAGCAACACGGATTCAGTTGGCATACTCTTATAAGTTATTGAGGGTACGTGAAGTCTGAAATCGTTATCCTTGATTCGACGTAATTGAAGCGTGTAATTCAATTTGTTCCCACAGATTGTGACGAGGCGAATTGTGATAGATGGTGTGTGGTGCGTTAGAGAATGTGCCTAAATTTTGACGCATATGGTATAGGGAATTAACCAATTATTGTGGGTTGTCTAGTAAATTCAGCCAATTATAGCTAAAATGTTTGAAATGGTAACCTTATGAAGGCGTTTACTGCCACCATCATTTGTAGGAGGGGAGGCATTTTTTTTCTTTGATTATGTGTCCAAAAGAAAGGTGTCCTTATCCCTTTAGACTAGTAGTGATTAATTATTTTCATCTCAAGTTAGACACTAAAGGTGGATATACCGAATTGAATAATCTCACGAAGAGCCGTTATTAACACCATACAAATTCCAGAAGAGATAGAAGAAACAGTGTCTGTTTTTGAGAATAAAAAAAAACTTTGACATCAACCCTTCCTCAACAGACTAAGTCGCTAAGTAAAAATTGACTCGTAAACCACGTGCCTATATCATCTTCCGACAGCCTTCCTTATAGCATGCGTGGAAAATTACTAAATCCAAAACTTTACCCATAAACCCAACGAAGATATTCGAGTTTCTTATTTGCGCGGCTCTCCCAACCCAACAAATGCGTCCAAGTTTGTGCGGCGGTAAAATTTGTCAACTTATTAGACCAACCGTCGTCCCTTTGTAAGAAAAATCAAATTCGCACTTCCCACCTGCACGAACTCGGCTCTTCAAGTAGGTACAACCAACATAGAAAATATTTCGATCTTATTTCCACTTTTCTACTGCTCTTATCCCGCAAGTATTTTCCTTCTTTATCACCCATATCCTAGTGCAAATGGTTCTTAGTGCACACTAGAGACCATGAATTTATTGAGCTGCGTGTCTACGCTGAGCATAAGCCTACATAGGGCCTGTTATAAAAATAGATTTACCCACTCCATTCGCCTTCGAAGCAAACTTATGGCTGACTTTTATGGTACGGGGGAATTTATCTGTTTTTTGTTTTTCAAAGGACGCACCATGAAATGTACAGCTACAGCAATGCAGTCAAAGCTGCATAAATATTCAAAAGTGCGATGGTCAGTGACCGTCTGAACTATGAAGTACCTGATAAAGAACGGGATGTTATCCAAAAATGAGAGTTTGACTAACAGATTTTCGTTTTTCGACAGATTAAGGAATACTCCGGATGGCAGCGCGATGCCTTGATTAAATTGTATACCTAGCCCTCGAAAATCCACAGAAAGCCTTACGTCCGGTAACATGTGGTACTTGCCTTACTGTACGATAACATACGTTCCGTGCAATTATAATCTCATACCAGGGTTGCACAGCGAACAACACTCACAGCTGCACAGGCCAATTCAGAGTCGTCAACTATAAACTTTTTAATATGTCTCTCTCTCCCTCCATTGGAAAGTAAAATGTGTCATTCCATTAAAAAAAAAAAATGTTTACCTATTTTCATTGCATATGACTGTCGACATTGTGTGTTGTATTCCTGAAATAGAAACTACAGTCCTTTGGCAAAGTTTCTAGCAACGAGATCGCAGGGAAAAAAGTTTCCACTCGAGAAACTGTTGGAGCTTATTTTATGTGACGACTGTTACTGTATGTAGGTAGTCGTCGCGTTGTGTATATACTCATTCACACCTACTCAAGGGAAAAGTTTGACGATCTAATGAAATTTCGAAATTGACTATTGATTTTTATGCACTGATTGACGTAACGGTTTTAATTAAGCGATTAATTTAAAATGTTTCGACGTTAATGAAGTGTCGAACAGAAACAAATTGACTTCAGGTAGATTGATAAATATTGACTCCAAACGTGGTTAACTTAAATCAATTGACATTTAAAAAAACTCAAACTCATTAAGGATTGTGTCAGCTATCCCGCTGTTGCAACTGTTTCGCCAGCATCAGAAAGCAGCAAGCACATAAATCAACCAAGCTACAATAGACACAGGCTGCGATACTAATAATCATTTTTAGTGTCCAGTCCCTGGGCCTTACTGATAATCATTTTTGGAAGTCACTATATACAATTTTGAATTTAAAATTTCACCATTGTGAGTGCAAATAAAGTGCACCACCACCAATAGTATTCATTTTTGAGAAATAATTACAAAACTTGTTAATTCGATTTTTTTGAGAAAAACTAAGTATCGGATCATAATTAGTGTTATTTTATTATCCTAAATTAGTATTTTGATCAAAATCGTTAGAGAGGTTTTTGTAAAATTTTGCAGACAAAACAGTACCAAATATTGCAATGTTAAGTTTGAAAAATACTATTGCTTAATTAATTAGCTAAAAACCTATTATATGTCATCGTTCAGGTTTTAAGCATTAGGTACTTCGTTTTTAAAGTTTTATCGAAATCGAAGATGGGGTTTTGAAGGTATGAGCAGTTTTTAAAATTAGCGTTTTCTGTGCTTCGAATTGAAAATTGAGGACACAATAGTTTTGAAAACATCTATTTGACTCTAAGTTTGTATTTTGGTCAAAATCGTTATCGCCGTTTTACGGTAAACTAAATTAAATAAAGTGCAAGACTGGGTCGCACGAAACTTTCTCGTTTAATGCGAGTCTGACTGACTTTCAGAGAAAGAAATTAAAAAAAAAATACTTTTTTCAAAAATCCATTGTACGATAATATATAGAAAAACTGAGCTTGCTACTAAGTTGTAAATTACCACATTACCTTAGAAATTAATATCTGTTTCAATCGTAGATATAACACCGTTTTCGAGATATGTCGAAATTTCAAAAGTACTATTTTTATTGTTCGAATTTTTAGCCGAAAACTGGGTACGCAATCATGGTAACCTCACCCACTTAAGCTTAAATATCAATTTTAGTTGAAATCGTTAAAACCGTTTTCGATCAAATCAAATTTTATACGATGGGAAGTAAGTAGGTATCATTAATATTGAGGTTACCTTGCACAAAAAAGAAAAAAAAACGTATTCCGGGAAACCGTTTAGGCTGTAGGTTTCTGGAAGGACGGACAGACCGGACAGAATTTTGCGACCCACTTTTTTGAGTTCCTCTATCATCGTAATATCAGAATTGATTAATATCTCGAGTTCGAAGTTTTGTACGAAAACAATATTTTTTTCTTACTACGTAATGGAGAAAGTTAAAAATGTTGCTTGGTGGGAAAATATTGATAAATAAACTATACCGAGGTTATTATTGACTTTTTTCTCCGGCGACTTTGTGGATAGTCGCTGTCAATCTTTCTCAATCAATTTAGAACAAGTCCAATTTTATGTTAGCTACGAGCACAAAGTTCTGAGTCTTCGATATAGCAACTTCTCAGTAATTGTCTTTCAAAATTATCACTCTTGCAGCAAGGTGGTGCAAAAGGTGCCACATTGGCAGTACATTTTTGTTATAAATGGAAAACTTTGGTTATACCTTTGGAACATATTTATTTTTGATGTCTTAATTTTTTTTTCATTAAGTCGAGAAAATAATATCGGTCCAACCACTTGCCGTAATTGATGACCATTCACGACCGATTTATGTCATTCTCCATCACTCTTCCTAGAACTTCCGGCGATATGTTGACATACTTTCGTGATTTAAAAAGAACTCACAAAAAGAAGTCTGGAGCTATTAGGCGATACTGCCGGCCAGTGTAAATTGCCTAAAAGAAATATTTGTCAACCCGGAAATGCAGCCTCCAAAATTTCGGTGGTAATAAGCTCCAGTCCCAATTCATCAAATTGAGGAAAGAGAAAGCCGTTAATTCAGAGTTGGGTTGGCTGTAAGTTGAGCCGATCACTGAACTGCTTTGCTAGAAAGCGGAGGAGGAATCAATTACCATAACTCTCTAACGATGGAGGCTTCAACTTGCTGTTGATATCAAGCAATGAAAAATGTAACAGCTTCATAGCTAACCAAATTTAAATGGAAAAAGAACATCAAGTCGTCCCAGAACATAGGACCCAAAGATTAAATTTGGTTATTTTTGTTCATGCTTGATACAGATAAACAAGCCTTCCATTCTCTACATAGAAGACCATCAATTAGTCCATACTTTTCAGCCATTGGTCGTTAAAAAGTAATTGTGCCGGTCACAGTAGCCAAGTTAATATAATCTCGACACCAGCAAGACACGAGACACCGATTAAATGACAATGACAACAAAAGTAATTAAAAACACTCGAGTAATTCCGACCGAGAAAATTCGCATCTGAAAATACCTACCCCAGCTTTAGCCATACTCTCTATACCATCAACTGCCTCATCATATGTTACGTGCCTTGACGAGCTTCATTTCTTCGGCAGCATACCAATGACTCGTTGTCGCTGGCATTCCACCAACTAACAACCCACTTCCCACCCGAGTGGTGTTTTCAACGTTTCGATCTCGTCCTTGGAATGGCTTTTGAAATAAATTTAATTATTAATTATTGTGCGACTTTACTCTCGCGTCCATTGGTTGGCTGCGTTTTCTTTTTTCTCTCAATTGTGCTTATCCATGCCCTGCCGACCGACCGACGGTGCGTTCTATTCCCCATCGGCCCAGTAAGCTATGACAGTATGCTGGGGTGGCGGCATTAAGATATAACCACAAAACTCAATCCAAGTGTTTGAACAGACCGCCATACTCCTTCATATCGCATGCAACAGCTAACTGATTCGCGTCAAGCTGTGAGAGTACAAAGTCCTTTTGCTCGTAACGTGGCATGGCAGAGCCGCCGTCGCCAATGAAAGGGGCCTCGCTCTAGACTAGCTGGCAGAAAATGGTTAAAAGCAAATTGTTTGCTTTGGAAGGCTTAATGCAATTAACGCTATCTCTTTTATTGTGTGGTGTGTGTGCATTTCAAGGCGTGGGGCATGGTTTTTTTTTTTAATGAAAAACAGACTATTATAGTGGAGTAGGCTAGTGGTCGGTGGAAGGGTGCGGGATGGGTTAGGGGGATTTGTAAATCGATGGAGAACCAATTGAAAAAGTGACGACCAACCAGACTGCGTGCGGGTCCACTCCCATCCTTTTCGAACCGAAAACAAGAAAAGAATTAAGTTAACATTTTTTTTTTTAAATTCTCCTAAGCTGTGTATGCACTTTCAGCTTATCGCGGCATTTTCCAAGAAAGAAACTTACTATTTAAAAATAAAAATTTACAATATGTTTTTAATGGGGAACTCAACCACTGAACCCAAAGCTACAGAGAAGAAGCGATACACTTCCCAGACCGTAGCTAAGATCGATTTAATACAAAAGGTGTTCCTGCTGAATTCCGAATATGACAGACCTGACCTGTAATTCCTGGATAAATAGCTTCTTCACTGATATCAGATTGAGTAGAAGGAGTGCGGTAGATTCATCCCTGGACAACGAAAATGCCTGAGAAGTTCAACGGATAACGCCTTAAATCGGGAAATAGGCCTCAGACTCAGCGCCAATCCAATGAAACCATAAACTGTGATGAAATCAGCATTCGACTTGTTTCCATTTGCAACAAAAACTTGTGCGTATACATGTATCCTACTTGTTGCGTTAGTGATACCTGGAGTAAAAAAGTCGGCTTTCGGCTAATGTTTCACTCTCTTGCTGAGTTTGCCTACAAGTGGCTATGAGACTTGGGACATTCTTCGTCGTCCCACTAATTTGTCTTTCTCGCTTCTTGCGCACTTGTTTACCAGCTGTAGGACCTAGGCAAAAGCTTTATGAACGACTCAACCTATTTCCTCAGCTTTCGTGTTGATGATCAGTTTGTCTTCTATGTGCAATTGTGCATATACAACTAGAATATACAGCAGCTATTGGTATAACCTAAAAGACGCACGCAGAAATTTTGACCTTAACCGAGTGGAATTTTTGCTCGGTTATAAAAAAATGGTTTAAAATTAACTAAGTCTCTGTAGAAAATAAACAAGTATTTGTTGTTGAAAACTATCGAGTTAAAAAGGTTAAATCGTACTGTTAAAAATAGCCCACTTTATTAGTTGGTATCAACCATGTTACTCTGTTGTTATTAGGTAGTTTGTTATTTACGACCGAGAAAATTTGGAGAGGAAACTGATGAATCGGTTATTTTTAATCCACTAACTCTGTAATAATAACTCTAACTCTGGTAAGAGCTATATTAAAAGTATCACTTGGTAGTTTTTAACCGAAAGTTGGTTGATTTTAAATTAGCGATTTTTCTGCGTGCGGTTATTAACTGTTGAAGGTCTTATTTTTGTTGAGTTATTCATTTCCATATCGCCGACTGTTGGCCACACGCTTCCTGTAGATATATTTTTAAAAGGTCTTACAATTGGCATCGATTTAAGTTTACAAATATGTAATACCTGTAGAAGCTTCATATGTCTAACTTTTCTGAGAAAGAGGTATTTAAACAAAACAAAAGCTGCACATTGATATCACCTATCTTCATGCTTGAAGGAATAACATCATATTTTTTGACTGTGGCAATAATTCGATCGGACAGAACTGCATTATCTACAGTAAAGAGTGTATCCTCCCATACTTGGTCCGTCATGATCAATCTTACAGAGACTTACAATTAGAAAGACTGAGTCTCTGACTCAGCTTCCGGAAAGTAGAACCTTAAAGTTTAATTCCAACATATAGGCGCCATCAAGGTAAGGGATGGCTGAATCGATCCAGATTTCTCTGGGGTTATGGAACCATGACCTCAATTTCCTACACCAGCGACTCTTAACATGGATAAGTGGAAGATTAGAAATGATGAGAACAATCTAAACTGTGCGTGGAGCTTTTCCGATCAAAACCCTTTAATTTTTTATTCAATGTTCCTGGGTCGAAGTAGGTATAGTAATATGGAGGAGTTCTTTGGTAATTACATTTTTTTGGGTGTGTTTTTTTTTTTTTGAGGTTTTGCTTTCTAACATTCGGAATTGTTTCAAATTAAACCCCTTTATTTTAGTACCAAATATTTTAAGCAATTTCCCTTGTCACGTCGGATGAATTGTCGGAAGAACAGCCTAATGAAATGAAGAGCTTTCCTCCTACTACCCAACATTCTCAAGAAAAAAATCACTTAACATTCTTAGCCGGACAATTTACGCCAAATTGTTATTTCCCCTTATTTTCAACATGTCCTGGGAAAGACAATTTGTTTATTCCGACCTATCTTAACCTGTGACAGACGGTAAGCCGAAACAACATATTCTGCAAAGGATGGTCTACAATGTTCAATAACCCCTGAAGTCGAACTCATAAAACGGGTCATAATATTCCCGCTGAAATCACGCACATCACTATATACAGATACACCTACACATATGCCCCTTCCGCCAACTCATTTCCGTCAATATCCAACTTTTATTGATACATAAAAAAATAATTATATTCAAAAACATCCTCATTTTTTTATCTTTATGACATCCACTTCCTGGTTAGTCCGTAAAATAACAGCCTTCCGTCGGATTGATGGCAGTGTTAAGTGACACAAACTTTGAACCGTAAAAACATCATAAAAATTATAATTTCCCTTCTCTTTTTTTACTTGTGAAGTTTTCTTTATAGTGTCGCTCATTGTCGCGTTATTGTAAACTTATTGGAGTGCAAACCATAAACAAGGATACTGGAGAAAAGACCAACAACATGGTCGGTTGAAATCACTTTTTATACGAATTGAGCTGTGAAAGAATTTTTTTTTTTTTAACATTTTATTTATACCTACAACGATAAAATTGTGAAACATGCAATTCCTACGCTCCGAGACGGATGTTGTAATTGAATTGCTCTGTCAGGATAGTCGTGCCTCTGGTTCTAGCTGTGTGTGCTTTATTTTGAGTTTTAATTATCGGCGAAAATATTATTTATATCCTATTTCGGGTTCGGGGAAAAGATTTATTTGCAGTTTTCGGTGTGATGGTATTGGTGTTTGATTTCCATTCTAACCGGAAGCACTCGATTTGCATATTTCATATGCATTTTGATGGTTTTTTGTCCGCCATTGGTGGATAGCCTTTAATTGCTTTCATGGCTTTTTGGTTGCCTACATGGAAATATATCATAGAAATGATTAAACTGGAAATTTAAAGTTGTCGATTTAGACTGTTTAAGTGCTTTCATAGATTTGCATTTTAATAAAAATTGTTGAAGAAATATTGCTTCAATTTACGGAAAGCGCTTTTAGCATAATGGATTGCAGGTAATGGTAGACCTTGTTAAGAGCAGCTTTTTAGCTATTTAAATATGCGACGGTATACATACACTTTATGAGAATTTTTTTTTTTTTTTAGATTTTTAACAGTGTGAAAACACATTTCTATCTCAAATGAGGTGTACGGCTGGGTCGAACGAAACTTTCTCGTTCGTCCAAAGTTCGACTGGTGGTTTTCTACTATGCTACGAATAGTGTTATTATATTTAACAAGTTGAAGCTCTCATTAACAGGCAATTGTTAGAGAGTTAAATACAGGGTCATTCATTTCGTGGTTTCAAGTTGGTTTGACACATTTGAAGAGTCGCAACGCACGCTCACGCTCAGTCTAAAATATTGCTACTGCAAGTGCAAGTGTTGTTGATGATCCGAATTTATCGATTTATCGATTCGGAGCGATGTGGTCGAATGATAACCGATTTTTTTTGGCCGGCGATTGAAGAGCATGCCCTTGACCTTGTTCTTATTTCTCGCTTTATTTATGGTTTAAGGTATCTATGATTGGATATAGATATAAGTAAAAATTCAGAGATTAGTTTTTGAATTTAAATTAGTAGTTACACCTAAAGTGAATATCCGGATGGACATGGGTGGGGGGTGCAAATGAAGTGAATGTGTAAGCTGCAAAAGTGGTTGGAAATATTTTAAAGAAGACGTTTTTTTTTCTAAAATAAACTTTGAGTAATTTTTTTTGCATTTTTACTGGAAGTCGGACATTGAAATTATTGCAAAAATATATAAATATACGTATATTTATAATACATATTTTTCGAACATTTCAAGAAAAATACCTAAGTACGGGATCTTATTTAGAAAAAATATTGCATTTTGATTAAAATCGTTATAGCGGTTTTTTTTAAAGTACCTATGTCGACAAAACAGTAACAAATATTGAAATGTTTATTGTTTAGTTTGAAAAACACTATTGCTTAACTATTTAGCTGAAAAGTGCGTATGTGATATTGTTCGGTATGTATGCATCACTTGATTTTTAAAAGTTTTACCGAAATTGAGAATGAGGTTTTCGAGATATGTGCAGTTAAAATAAGCGATTTCCGCGATTTGAATTTAAAGGTAAGACTGAAAACCTCAATCCTACTTCAAGTTCGTCAAAATCATTTGTGCCGTTTGCAACTAAACTAAAGAAAACACAAATTTTTAAAAATTCATTTTTTCAAAAATCTATTGTCCGATAATATAGAGCAAAACTGGTCTCAGTATTAAGTTAAAAACGACCATATGCATTTTTCTTACAATCGCATGAACCGTTTTCGAGATAGGTCGATAATCCAAAAGTACGATTATTCGATTTTTTAGCGGAAAAATAAGTATATAACCAAAACAGCTGACCTAACAAATGCCACAACTTAAAATCATTTTCAACACTTAATTAATGAGCTAATGTTATTTTCAAATGCTCAGAATTTTTTTTATTTGTAAATTAATGCGATCGAAATTTGTAACCAAAATAATAAACCTATACCTACAAAGTTTCATGACTAGCCTCTATAACAGTTCAATAAAACGTCAGACGAAAACTAATTGGTGTTCGGTGTGAATATATCGACGAGTTTTCGATTCGGTTTGAATAGGGTATAGCTATGTATTAGAGAATACTGCACTCGGGTGACCAATCCAAGAAAATGAAAACTGGCACTGAGCACAAATCACCAGTCAGCTGCTAAAGGGTTTGTCGCTCGAAAAAGTGGATAGTGCCAATCCGAAAAACAATTCTCTAACAACTACGAAAAAGTTAAACTTTTCAAAAACCTTCTATCAGTTACTTGGCCGTATAACTAAATTTGACGGCAAACTTCGCCAGAAGATGTTTTCACCTCAAACCCAACACTTCAAAGAATTCGCTTAAATTTGAGCTTACTGATGACGTCCTAATAGCTATCAGTATTATTTCTGATTAATTCGTGTCACATAGATCATCTTGAAACGTATAATAAATCAATATTGCTAATAACTTCCAGGCTAGTTCACTTAAACATATCCACAGGGCTGTTGAATAGCTCCATCGATAATTGCACGTCTACCTTCAAATTATGCAGTGGCGGACACACTCCCACACACACTTTCTACCATTAACCTCGCCGCATTATCATAAATCATAATTAACGCCACCGATATGATTTTCCGTTGCGCGTTGCCACTCACCTATACGGATGTCCTGTAAGTTCCAGCAGTGATGGTGTTCCACAAAACGCGACACACACGCACATAAAGCAATTAAAGCTTCCCTTCTCATACCCAACCATCAATGCCACCAAAATCAATGCACAGGCCGGCAGTGACAGTAGTCTTGCTTCTCCCTGCACAACTCCTTGGCGAAAACTTCCTCCATTCATTGAGCACTTCATATCTTCTGTCATCCGGTTGGGGTTTGCCACAACAAATCGACCGCACATTCCACCGAAACAGCCTCCCTTTAGCATGTCGAATCGAAATACAATTTTGAAAAGTTTTTCACTTCCGCCCTGCACCCCTGAACATAACTCTGCCAGTTTTGCGACGGAGCGCAAGAGCTTGAGATAATAACGATTGTAATTAGTTCTGCAAAGGGTGTGCGACAGCAGGATAAAGGACGATTTCGATTCCACAAAATACAAGAATCCTTAAAATAATTACATCATTTCCCAAAAAGGGACGAAGTACATGCGACCGCCCGAGGGAGTAACAAAATGTTCGTCGAGACTATTTAACGGGCTGCGACAAGTGTAGAGTGCTTGGAACCCAGTATACAGCATACAGCTCGTATAGCATTGTCGCTCGAGGCAACGAGGTTAGATACTTTTTGGAATTCTGCGGCCAGGCGGAAAATATGTTCTTATGGCACCCGACAAGCGAGAGCACCATATGGCTTTGCGCATTTCGTTGTTTGGAATTCTTTTTTTGCCGCCGCGCCGGCCAAGGAGTGTGAGGCAGATTTTATTTAACTGTTATCGCTTGACTGGGCTTGCGTGGGGATAAGCTATCGCAGAAATAGGAGGACTGAGGTGGTTAATGGACACGATCCGGAAATGTAAAATCAGTGGAGTTTGGTAATCCCGTATATAAACTTTTGAACGAAAAAAACAGTTTTTTCGAAATGTGAGCAGATACCTTCAATTGGTTAGGAAAAATGTGAAATACGGAAATAATCACTCACACTTGGAACATAAAACCAACTCAAGTGGTGGTCCTATTTCCTGCCATGAGGTACCAGCTTCCTTGTGTAGTTGTATCTACACCGAAAAAGAACGCTTGATATCGCAAACAGGCAATTTGCCACCCAATAAGTAGGTAAGGGAATGATAAATCATCTAGCAACGTTCGGCAAGGAAACAATTTATATTTAATTTTTCGCGTTTCTCCTTCAGCTCTTGCAAAATTATGTTATGTTATCTGCGACATTCGGAGACATAATTAAAAGCGCGTTTATCCTTGAAATTGAATTTTAGGAAATTTTAATTTTGTTCCTTCTTTTTAAAAAAATTAGCACAGGAATGGAGAACATTAGACTCAAGCAGGACTGAGGGTAGAAAGACCACCCCACAGTAATTTCTAAAATAAAAAAAATGTAATTCTTATTTAAATACCCCAATTGCATCTGATGAAGGGATGTTTCTGAGAACAAAAATACTTAAACTGATGAATACCTAAATGCAAAACGAACATTTACACCTGTTCAGGATTTTCCGAACCAATTTGGTGAGTGGGATTTTAAAATTTGTTACTCTCTGTGTAGGCATCTTCCAATAATTGTGATTTTATTCAAAAACTATTTATACATTTCTTTAATAAACCGTGGGGATGTTAAAAATTCGCTCCTTTCTCCAATCTTGTAGTGAATTGTAGTCCACCCCAAAAAGAGAAAAAAATTCAAGTATCAATCTTCATTTGCCTGTAGGGGGCTAATTATGTGCAAAGACTGACTGAACCCCTGGAGTTGGATCGACTTTATATATAAGTATATCAAAGTTATAACTTTAACTCTCCATTTGTGGTCCATCCATCTTTGCGAAAAGAACGACGCTACACAAAAGGATAGTGAACAAAATTCTAAATTAATTCACAACGACGGAAATCTGTTACCACTCCTACGACCACATTACGGAGGGTCAGCGGAAAGAAAGAAAGAAAGAAAAAAACAATTCAGACACTGACAAATGACCACGGTAGTTGTTGTAGCGCAATATTTCATATCTTGGAGGAGCCGTATCTAGCACTTGCATTTTTTGTGGCTTTCCCTCCACCACTCATTGAGTCGGAGTCGAGCAATAGGAAAAGGATACAACTAGATACCTAGAATCGGTTCTCTACGATTTTCCACTTATCGTTCTAACAGCATGAACAGGGATAATGGTTAGTTGGGATTTCCCTCATTGGGTAGGTCACTGCAGTTAAAATGAAAGCGTCCAGTCTATTGATGTAGGTGGAGTGGGACCTGGTTCGGATACGTGATACTACTGACTGTAATGTGAAACTGCTTATTATTGAGTTGTAAGGTGCTCTTTCGATTTATGTGTTTAAATATCTTGAAGTAGTCAACGCTGGGTGTAAATGAGTTAGCGAAAAACCGGTGAGTGCGTTTACGCCCAAGTTTTGGATATAACATTCTATTCATCAATCATTCGAGGAACCCTTGGTATAAAAGAGTTATACATTCTTTACAGTTCGCTGCACTTTGCTTTATGGTGTCTACCTATACCTACCTATAACGTCATCTAGCTACAAAACTCGTATAAAATTTCATCGAAAACATATCAATCAAATTGTCCAAAAACACATCCTAAAACGTGTTTAAAAAGCCTCAAAATCCGTCCAAAAAATGCATGCACATTTTAATTCTTAAATCCTCACAAAAGTCATCCAAAAATGCCACCAGAAAATGCAAACTCGTCAAAGAACACATCTAATAAATTGCCAAAAAACTCCATCAAAAATGCGTCTAAAACTCGTCAAAACCCGCATTTAAAAAAGCATAGATATATTTCGAAAAACTAGCATAAAAAACTTTGATAAAAGCGTTCAAAATACTTTTGAAAAGGTCTTCGTCTCTTCAAAAGACGTTTTCGTCCAAAACGCTTAAACTATCACATCTAAAGACTCGTCAAAGAAGCATGTCGAAAAACGATTCCGAAAACTCTTCAAAAATTGTCCAGAACCGCACCAAAAATTGTAACGCGGTTTTATGTTAAGTGAAGTGAGCATTTGTTACAATTTGTATTTAATCCAAATATTGTTTCGAAATTTTTGTACATGTACAAACTTTAATATTAAATTAAAAGAAGATACAGGTACACATTTTGATTGTATAAATAAATAAGCAGATTGATATATATTAATAAATGTTGTTTATATATTTAATAGTTAAAAATATTATAAGGAACAGATGAAATGTTAAAATTCTTTTAAGAACGTCAAACTAATGTTTCTTCATTTACCAATACTTATATATAGAAAACTCGTTTGTTCAAATTTGAAAATCAGTGGGATATTTTTTAAACATAGTGGAAAAGGTTTTTTTCTTTGGTTGGGAAAATCATTTGATATTTTATCATAATTAAAATGCATAATGAACGCTTTTGTCATAATAGAGTCAAACTACCTATTATTGCTCAGAATCGGAGTATGTTTTTTTTTATTTATTATTTGTACAATGCTCAATCGCAAATTATGTATCAAAAGGATTTTTTTTTTTCTTTTGATAAGGAGATCAAATTCTTACAAAATAGAGTGCAACATTTTTCTTTCTTTAAATAATGTAGGTACACAACTTTAAAGCTAATTACCTAAAGAGCACATCCTATGTCCTTGAGTTTTCTGTTTATAATAATTAATGCTAGATCTTTTTGCTACGAAATATTTATATTTTCTTTTCAAGTTTAAAATATACTCGTGTGCTGTTTATTTATTTAGTATGATACAAAATCTGTAAGAAAAACAGTATTTTCTTTTTTAATTGTTTTCATAAATATTTAAAGAAAATAAATTTAGTTTTAGTAACAATTCTTGGACAGCTCATTCAGTGAATCTCTCCATGAATCAAATTGTGCTCGTTCGTCGGCTGAGGAATGGTCTACACTAGCTTGTGGAGTATTGGCGTAATTGTCGGGCAAACTAACACTGTTCTGGCCGTGTTCCGCATACATACCCATCATTGAACTTACCTCGGACCGTGTAGAGGAATTGAAGCTTTCCTGTTCACCACCTGATGGCCGAACTGGCTTCGGATTGATAATCTCGTTGCATACACCCGAAGAGGGTGGGTTGTTCCTCACATGGCTTTCTCCACTCACTGAATGGGGTCTTAAGTTTTGATTGCTAACAGCATCCAGGGTGCCAGATCCATATTGCTGGATGCTTATATCACGATCCGAAGCCTCAATTTGCGCAAGTGTTTGATGAGACCGCTTTCGCACAGTCCTGAGACTGTGTTGGTATTGTTTCGAGGAAGTCAAATTTTGTCCAGCTCCGAACACATTTCGTAGTGGTGCCATTGTTGACGATGAAGGATTGTCTTGCCAAGAATAGTGTGTATCACGTTGGTGCTGATAGGTCTGGTGCCAGTTTTGTCGTTCGATTACCCGAGTTGTAGTCGGAGTCGCAACTGTTGATGGCATCCTTGCAAACGGCCGAGGATAGATTCGACAGACGGGCGAACACGAATGAACCAAGCTTTGCCGTTCATTAGCTTGAGGGCTATATGTTGTCGTACATGGCAGTGGTGTGCGCATACTTGACTGATCCCTTTGGAAGGTGTCATTGACCTGAGGTCGATTTGTCCGCTGTGGCCTTGCTAACATCTGTTGTTGACGACCTTGAAAAGTTTTCATTGGGGATTCGTCCAAATTAATAGAGTTCTGGCGTTCATTCGGTTGAGCCCCACTTGTCCCTTGTGGCCTTGCGAACGACTCTTGTTGCTGACTTCGAAACATTCTTATTTGGGGTCCTTCCGCCTGAACTGAGACTTGTCGTTCCCTCGCCTGAGCTCCAGTTGACCGTTGTGTCCCATGTGGGAAAGATCTTCCTGGGGTTTTCCCCGAATGAACTGAGCTTTGCAGTTCATTTGCTTGAGCTCCACTGTTGCTTTGCGGCCTTGTAACTGATCGTTGTCGACTTTGAAAGATTCTCATTGGGGGTTCGGCCGGATGAACAGAGCGTTGTCGTTTATTAGTTTGAGGTCCATATGTAGTCGTAGAAGGCAGATCTGTCAGCGCTAATGGCTGCTCTCTTCGGAAAGCTTCCGCTTGAGAGGAAAGCGAATGTATAGCGTCTTGTCGTTTATTCATTGGGGGTCCGTCCGAATGAACAGAGTTTTGTCGTTTATTTACTTGAGCTCCACTTTTGCGTTGCGGCATTGCGCACGATTCTGGTTGGCGATCTTGGAAGGTGCTTATTTGGGATCCTACCGAATGAACCAAGTTTTGAAGTTCATTCGGCTCAGATGCACTTGTCCATTGTGGCCTTGCCACTGACTGCTGTTGCCAATCCCTCAAGTTTCTCTTTGGCCGTTCATTCGAATGAACCGAATTCGGTCGCTCAAACACTTGAAGCCTAATTGGAGTCGCATCTGGTTCGGTTATTCTTGTAAACGACGGAGGTGTGTCAACTAGGTGAATTCGACATTGTGGCTCAAAGTCAAGCTCTTGTTTTATATATAGGGAATCGGGATTGTTGTCCAAAATCGAAGACCCACTGGTTTCAACTGGCGAACTAATACGCTCAATATTGCCACCAGATGTTGCAGAGTATCCTAGCTCGCAACTGTTTTCAATTGTGGTGTCAAACCACTGAGATTGTGATACTGTTTGAAAATTTGTATTAACGTACAAAGTGGAGCTATTCGCCGAAGTACACATGGGTTCATGCTGCGGTATTATCGGTTGTGCTGCAGTTCGCGTGGCAATTGAATCTGAAACTTGAGAGCACCCATCCCATTGATAGCTCGATGGACCGGCTGCCAAATTCGAATCGATTTCGTAGGTATCGCTTTGAAACAACGTAGGCCTTATCTCCGTGAGTGGGACACTTTCGTCCAGATCTAAGTTGGGAAGTGTGGCAATATCGTCGATACTGACCTCTGGTAGTTCAGGTGCTAGATCATTCGTGTCAAAGCCTAGTAGCCAACGATAATCTTCAAAGAATGTACTGCCGTCTGAGAGGAGATGATCAAAATCACTATCCTGGGTTTCCGGATTTACGGCTTTTGAAGCATACGTTAAATTATCGGTGCGATATATTCCTCCATCGGCGATCAGTGCTCGTTGACGAGGCTTCACCACCAACTCGTTGCATGATTCTCGTTGCTGACCGTCAACATTTATATTTTTGTTTGGCTGCGTAGCTAAATTGTTATTTTCCATCGACAAGTCATTAGAGTTCGGATCACATTTGATGTAGCTGCCTTTTGGAGTCCCAGCATTAATACTAATGTGCTCGCTGCCTACGCGTTTGATAAGTAGTCGATTGGAGACTTTAGAATGTTCTGTTGGACTCTCCTCGCTGGTTGAAATATCTCCACCAAATTCAAATTGCAACGGATCGGTATCCTGAAGGTCTGCCAAACATGGGTTAGGGCAGCTTTGACTTTCAGATAGAATTTCAGCAGCATGCGTTGCAGACCTAAGCACACGGCTTGATCTGGGAATGCTTCGTTTGGAAATTCTCATGCTAAAGTTGTCGGTACTATCAGCAGCTTGACCGCGTCTAGTTTTCCGTTTATAGGGCGGTATGCGGTCTGAGAAGTATTCGTTGGTGGATTGTTTAATCTTTGGTTTTCCACAGTTGTATGCTTTTGAAGCTTTTGATGCTTTTTGGTAACCCTTGCGGGTTTTTCGGCTTACAGTTGGAGCTGAAGTGTGTTCCATAGTCTGTTGCGACCTGGGAAGGAGAGCCAAGAAATGCAAGATTACTCTGGGGGAAGGTTAATTGGAACGAATGAAATTTTCGTCTTTTCTCTAAGGACAACGAAATATTTAGAAACCTCATAGCGTATAGGCAAAATCAAGCTCAATACTCTTGCACAACGGAGACGGATGCTTTGCCATAAGTGTAAATCAAAAATGTCAAAAGTACCTAGGTAGTGAAGTCACGAAGTGAATTTATCGGTTATCTTATGTCGGTTCGCACAATATAAAAAGATGTGGGTTGGAATCCAGTCTATACCAAGAATAGAAGACCAATCGACATGTAGAACCATAGCTCAAACAGCTACAGATATGGACCCTTGTAAAAGAACAGAAACCAGGTACAAGCATTAAAGACTTTTACTGGTATGTTCATAGAGGATTTAAAGATAGTTGTCAGAACTGTTCGTCCAATAGAAATAGTACCCTAAATCACGTGAAACTGACTGCAGCTCTGTTTATGGACATAACGAAAGCTTTTAATAATGTAAAATGTAACATACGCTTGGGCCATCTTAGAAAATGTGGACAAGGACAAGAAGTTAATGGAGACCTCAGCTCAACATATCCTATTGCGTTAGATGTTTCTTAAAGTTCAATGATTGGTGATATTGAAGCTCTGCTTTAAGAAAATGTTTTGACATAAACCATGATTTGGTAGCCATAAAATCAAAATCGTACCAAATGTAAATATTGTCATACCGAACAGCTGGAAAAATGAGCTTTTATTTTCATTCCCCGTTTTATAAAAGTTTCGTTAGATGACGTCATAGTATTTCAAAGAGCTCTTTGGCAAGGATTTGATTGCATAAGTCAAACATCTATCTTATGGAGCTTGGACAATATATTTTTTCTAATCAGAAAGGTTTCGGTGCTAATCGGTCAAATAATCCCAGTCGATGTTTCAAATTGGTAGAAAGTTTATTAGAAAGTTCAAGAAAAATTAAATTTCATCTGGCAATACCTGGCAACATCTACATGATCTTAGATAGTAAGCATTAATATTATTTTTTTTAATAACGTTGTTTTATCTTATGTTTGGGGAACAACTTGGTGCGGTTGCTTAAGCTTTTCAAAAGTGTCCCACCTCGGCTGGAAGAGCCATTGCCATACCTTAGATAATTTAGAATTTCAAAATCTTAAACAGGGGATCATAGTCTATATTGTCTTTTATTTGTAATAAAATTCGCCATTATAATAGTTTAGTCTCAGCATTTCTCCTCTGAAGCACTTGTCCTTGTGTTGAAGTTTTTTTTTCGCCAGATCTGGCTGTCTCGTAAACAGGTGCTCTCTTCTATTTGCAACCTTATTCCTGCCGGTAAGCGGTTCGGGTTCACGTGTTTGATTGGTTGCCCGCCCGTTAGGTATGTACCATGGATCAAGGAAACACACAAGTTTATGTCATTCGCAGGATAGCTACAATGTTTTCGTTTCAAAATGTGACAACGAAATGTATGGTGTCTTAAACTGTGATACATCTGTATACTCTACACCGTAAGTGAAAGTGCAAAGCTCTTGTGGCGTAATATTTATTGCAAAGCAACGTCATGCAAACTTTTTACTATTTGCACAGGCAACGTATATGAATTGAAACTTAAATGACGTAATTTATAATTATTTCCTTCATTTATGGGTGCGCAGCTTTATGATTCTAAGGCGAAGACGCGTTCGAATGCTGTCAAAGTCAAAAACCAGCATGCCACAAGTACGCTCGATATCTTCCACGAATGTGCCTACTTATAAGGTACATATATAAAAGAAGAAATCTATTTTTCTGATGACACACATGCGAAAATTTCTTATAAATTTATCCATTCACTTTATCTTTTAAAGTCTTTTGATGGAGATATAAATTATGTACCTAGGCTTCGAATACGGATCCACCTGCATCAATATGCTCTTCAAACCTACTTCGACAAGGGCAAACGGTCACTTGGAACACTTGACAAAGTTTTAGAAATATACACAACTGCTTACTCACCGAAACTTCAAATATTCTATTCGCCGACAAGAAATTACTGGATCCAATGCGATAGCACTATGACTGCACCAAAACGGAAAGTATTTAGAATCTGTGTCGACAAAGCGACGTCCAAATATCAACTGCTCGATGACGATAAGATCTACAAGGCCGGATAATTCTCTATCCCCTCCACATTATACATATCAATATTTATAGGTACCAACATTTGCATAAACAATTTTTTAGGATGTGAATGTGACAGAGAGATCATGTTTCTCTCTCGAACGCACTCACTTGCCAGTACCCAGCACCCTGCACCCGTTCCCATAAACTAATAAAATAAACAAATACTCTACAAGGGGAAAAATTGTGTCCAGCTACATTATACCGCCCGCTCGCCACCATCCGCACCATAACTAATCGATCGATACTACCCATGTGGCTACTGCTTTTTGAAAGAGTATCATGCTAACATTTCCAATGCACAAGATCGGCATCTGCGATTCATTGGAAAGGAGAACCTCAGCCCCAAAGCGATGGCAGAAAATAATTAAAATTATATTACCCGCGAAGAGACCGAAGAATAAATCAAGAATAAATAAAATGCAACAGTGTTCCTACTCACGTGTTAGTGTAATAATTATGAAAAAAAAAAATATGTTCGAATAAGTCACCTTCAGCTATTCGCGAGAGACGTCTCCAACGGAATGAGGTATAAGTTCTCAATATCACCACATGAACACCAGTGATGAATCATATCGCTTCAAAATATAAACAAAGAATGAAATAGGACAGAAAACCGATTAACAATTTATTTTTCTTCAAAATTTCCGAACTTGACTCAAAGGTCTTGAGACACTGCGAGCGGTACGACTGCGGCATACCAAGGGAACGCATTCCTTGAACTTGGTCGGATCAACGCGACTAGTCACCTTCCTCTGCAAATAGTACGATCCAGTGTTTACTCCTGCGTATTGATTGGACACTTGCTGACTGGCATTCGTATGTAGAGGGCGCACTTTACCTCCATGTGTCATTTGCCTGACCGACATCGAACCGAAGGATAGCGGGGATTTCTTAGGAACTTCCTTCTTCACCACTGGTGGCTTTGTGATCACCGGCAAAGCTGTGAACTTACTCATATGCACCGTGAATGGAAGCCATCCCCTAATCGAAGTCGCCAAAGTGTCTCTTTTGTTCGGCTTCGCTGGCTCTGGTGGCGGGGGCTTAGCACGTACAACGTGAATTTTTTTTTTCATTGTTTTGTCGACTGGCATCAGCATTAGGTCGTTACAAATCGCGTTCGTCTTCAACTGACTGTTTAGTTCATTGTAAAGCCTAGCTGGCGGAATATACTTAGAGGTGTTTGAAAAATCGACAGCAGCCATCGCAGTGAATGTTCGAAACTGCATACCATTGGCAGGCTTGTACATGCTCTTGCGACGTTCCTCGTAGCTTTTGCGACAGAAACTCGCATTCGAGCTTGACGCGCTCGAGGCGAATCTGCGCGTGTTGTAGATTTTCAAATTTGGCGATTTCTCCAGCTTCTTTGGCGGGCCAGCAAGAAAGCTGTTTTTAGTCGACATTGGCGGCGAGCCATATCCGGTCGGTCGGAGCTTCGATTTTGGTTTGTTCACAATTGGAAATGTATACCGTACCGCGGATGGTATAGAAGTGCGAAACTGAGACCCAAGTCTGGGGGTAGCTATCCGTGGCTTTTCCGAATCTGAAATTGAATTCAATTATAGTAAATGGCAGGGAAGTGCTGATTAGTGGGAATACCATTTCTGAAATGATGTGGTGCCTGCTTGTACAGCCATTGGACGTAGCTGTTGACAATATCCGATGGGTTCTTGGTAAGATTCCAAGGCTGCGGGGACAAAATTGAAATTCATTGTAGACTTTGTGTGAGGTCTTACCTTTAAATGAACACTACCACGAACGAATTTGTTTATATTGTTTGTCGTCATTATTTTTTTATGTAACACAAATTACGGAACACACAATTTAATTTAAAATCAGTGAATTAGGAGATGAAGGGACAGTGACTGGTTACTAGTATTTTTGGGTTTCACGTAGAAAAGACCGTGCGGGTTCAAGGTGGTTTTCGTCTTAATAGAGGCTTCCGCTTTTAAAGGGTGTTCAATATGAGGTATTGGAGATATTGGAGAAAATCTGAAGTCGAACTTTAACCAAAATGTCCCATAAAACGAAAAAGATACCTCAAGGATCAAGTTTTAGTAAACCCCCCAGATTTATTAGAAAATAATGGAGATGATACAGATTTGACACTCCATCGAGAAGCCGTACTGTGATATAACTATTAGACCTGCGACAATGAAACACGTACACGACCGTTGAGTTCTAAATGTGGACTGACTTTCATTCCATTTTTGTAAGAAGAGATGCGATATTTGTACACATATTAGTGTAGTACTTTATACAAGATGAATGTAGGTAGGTATATGCACATATTAATATTTAAATGTGATACTCTATGTTCAAAGCGTTTTTTAAACTTGAATTTTGAACAAAATGACAACTGTTCGGCAAGAGTTTTCAGATCAAAAAGAGCAAGATTCTATGTTTATTTGTTTATTTGTTCTTATTTGTTACCATGGCTAGTACAAGCTTGGATTCCACAAAAAAAATACTATACATAGAATATTCATCGAATTAGGAATTTAAGTGATGACAGGTCTAGTTTTAGAAAAGTTATGTGGTTAGTACATGCATGTACGGTTAAAAATATGGGGGTCGTGTTTTTTAATACCTCCGCAGTATTATAGGTCTTCAATGTTTGTCTTCAATATTTTAAATATATTACACTTTTTCTGTAATATTTCTATGTTCAAATTTAATAGTTTGTTCATTAAAATGCACATTTCAATACGAATTTTCTGGACTTTAAACAAGAAGGATTAAAATCCAATATTTTTGTTCTGAAATCTAATACGGTATATATATAAAAATAATTTATTAGCAAATAAGTTACTTTAAATTCAAAATATTCTTGTAAGAGGTTATTATATTTGCTTTTTGTCTTTAAGTTGCGAAGCACCAGAGATGTTCCTAGTGGATTCCAGTTCATGCCACAGAAATATAGATATTACTTTCCAAAAAGTAAGTAATTAACTGAATAATTAATAAGATAACTCAGGCATACATTAATTATATTTCATTCAAAGGTCTAGAAAAAGATACCCAGTAAAAGAAGCACAGGATTATTTTCAAAGGGGATAAAAATACACGGATATTAACCTACACTTGACAATTTTGTATATGTATTGTAATATCTAAAGGCAATAACAATTAGTATTAGGTATGTAAAATAAAATATTTTGGTGTTTGTCCCATAGACATTTAAATCAAATCTAAAGAAGTATTACAATATAATAAGATTGTATTATAGTTTAATATTCTATGGGTTTATGAAAAGCAAAAGAAGTATTGAATTTGAGGTGAAAGTATTGTATTTTAATATCAATATAAATAAGGGTTTAATTTAAATACTTTTACATTTAAACCCATCTCCATCAATATTAAAATTTGATATTTCAGACATTTTTTGTAATAGCAGACATTACTTAAAATTAATACTTTTTTTTTTAAGTTGTTTAATTTGAATATGTTTGAATATTACAACCCAAAAAATATTAAATTTAAGGCCAGGATTTTTTACCGTGTTGATATTAGAAAATCATAATTTACTTCATTTAATATTAACCAAGTGATTCTAATTTCATGATGTGATGTATCAACATTACACCGCTTAAGAACTTAAGATTATTACTAGGTATAATTCATTTGATAGATCAATATGCATTACATATAATTCAATTAAAATGTAATTAATAAGCATTAAATTAAAAATTAATTTTGGCTTGTCTGTTACCTTCACAACCATTCGTTTGTGTGAGTTTATATTTTTTTTTATCGCGAGATCGAACCTGGGATCCCTCCCTCAATAGTACCTACATTACGCAATGCTTACTTTTTTTGGTCTAGTCAATTTAGCACATCCTTTACCAACGTCTTACCCTTGAATCCAAGTTCTTTGCAAGCAGAATAGATTTGACTGGCTTTCATATACTGGATCTCCTTCTTCTGCCGCCAACTGGTCAATAACCTGATGGATATTGTTTCATATACTAATTTTAATCTAACTTCTGAAAAGATATTGAACATGGACCTTTTTATGAACGTGACGGGCTCTCTTCCATCATAGCCTTCCCCTTTCTATAGCAGATCTCCTACATGAAACGGACACACAATCACTACGTTCCAAAAGCGTATTGCCACTCCAATAATTTATTCGCAATTAGACAGTAATTCGATGGGCCAATGAAGCCCGGTTGAGGATTAACTTGCCATTAATAACAGAAATCCCTCTGAAGCTTCAATGGAAATGCCCCCAATTAATCGACGCAATCAATAACGAACGTGCGCTTCACCAGCGTACCCATGCCAGTTAAGGTCATATACAACCGACCAATCAACCCTTCACATGTCCGAGAGCAAATTGACCACCACCATCTTCATCATAGTTAATCTTCAACAGACAGATTCTACCCTCACCCAATCATATGTCTGTCTGTGGTACCTACAATGGGGATTCCCTGCTCCCTGGCATAATAATTGCATCTGTCCGAGTATTTTCCCTTTAGGATTAGCATTTGAAGTTGATTCCGTTTCAGCGTTGTAATCATCCTCTGGTTCTTTTGCAGGTAAAAAAAAATCTCGGTTCCTTTCGCAACAAACGATATAAAAGTTGTCAGAGGGAAAGCCCTCCAAAGAATGTAGGAAAGTATTCTTTTCGAAACACAAACCAGAACCGAATGATCCTAAAATCCTAAAATTCGTGAGATGAATTGCTCTATACAGGCCGAATTCCTATAACTTTGTACAAGTACCAATTGAATATATGCACGAAGTATCACAGTATAGTAGAAAAATGAAAACTTTTCCTCTTACCCTAATGGAAAGGGTTGTGTTTTTTGAATCACCAAGGAAATCAAATTCATGTAAGCGAGTGAAAAGAAAAGACTTTATGGCATCAGGTTCCGATTACCGGTGAGCTGCATGCCAAAACACCTCTGTGAAAAAAATAAATAAAATTTCTTTCACCTACCCCTATATACCCCCTACCTAACCTACCTAGGCGGCGTGTTTGTTTGATATGCCAAAAAGGGTTTGTTTCACAAAATGGATGTGAATCAAAGACAGCACCTCGTGTGACTCTTCTTCTAGTTGTTGGTTGTGTTATGAAATTATAGCTCGTGCTTTAAATTGGAATAGGAGTGATTGTTGGGGAGACTGCTTTTTGGGATAGCTGCCAGACATAGGATTGTATATACGAGAAGGAAATGAGCACTTACGATCTATGTTATGACGGTTTTAATTTTTGCGGTGAATTCCATTAAAAAGGATACTTTAGAAGTACATATTCGGAAATTTTTTATTTCTAGAGGTATGTATATTGGGAAAAAGCTCCAAGTCACGTTTCATTTAACCACGCTGCAAGTTGTTTCAATTTTTAATCACGGTACAAAATGTTGGCGTCAGCCCCAGGTGGATTTCTAAATAGTTTGACAGTTTTGGAAAACGTATACCAAATGTATGGCTCAACGTTCTTAATAGACTATGTAGGAAACCAAATCGATCTTAAAATATTGTACTGATCATCCCATCGTTTCAAATCCATACACATTTATTGATATTTTTTAAGGCTAGGTTTAGTTCCACATCATATTTTGCCACCGTTGCGTTCGGCGAAGTCAAGGTTTTTTATTCATTGACGGTCCCCAAAACTTCACTTGTCACTTTCCAACTTATATTGAAAAATTAGAATTTTTAACTATTCGGGGTTGACTTTCAATTTTCAGGGTTAACTGTACTTGTTATTTAGCCTGAAGCTTCAGATGACGATAGCGGACACACCTGTCTTGGTCTCAAACGAATCGGACAATAACAAATTAGTTTCTTGTGAATTGCAACAATCCTTTAAATGCCTATTAAATCTACCTTGTCAATATATGAGTCTCAACGTATGCTGTGGATTTATGCCTTGAAAGGGACAAACAGACGTTAAGCTTTATTTTTCTTGCTAGAAATTATGTCTACAAAAAAGATGTTGGTCGGCGTTCGTGAAAGATTCGATGAGCTGACTACTCCATGTCCATCAACGAAAATTGTTCCCAAGCTCCAAGACGCGGTAACCTCTATTCTATATAGACTTGGGAGATAGCATAATTCTTTTTAAAACAAAGAAAAACTCAGGGGGAGAACTAAAGAAAAAAAATTAAATGAGGAAATGTGCCCGACTGGGTCGTGTGTAACTTGCGAATTGCGTTGCGAATTTTAAGACCTAAATCTAGAACTGCGTTAGCCTATGTTCGTTCGACAGTAAGTTCTATCCCGGAGAAGTTACTTCCAGTTGTTATTCAAAATAATAACTTACGTTACGCTCTTAGAAACAGAGATTCGGCATTCTGTTATCTAAATCAGATAAGCTTGTAAGCTGTATCACTTGACATGATGGCCTGCCCAAAGTAGTCGATTTATTGATACTTTTTTTGACTACGCAGACATCCTTGCGCAGCTTAACGTTCGCATCTTCACCCTGTATGGAAGAAACACAGTCCTTGTTTGGTTAAAGAGATACCAATACTTTTTGTTCTATAATCGTTTCTTTAACGTCCTATTTGGATAGGCCGAGAAAAGGGGATATCTTCGATCCGATCTGTTGCTGGTAGTATTTTGTGTAGCGACCCCTCTCCAGTCTCCAGTTACATACATACTCCTGAAAGATTTAAAGAAGTCCTATGATAACGCATCGCTTTCATGAGATTTTTAAATGCAGTGCAATATATAAAAAGCATGTTCGAACATTTCGCGACACAGTTTAATCAGTTTTTCCGGCACAGCAGAGTTTGGCCATCTTCCTAAAAGCGCTAACATATATTATGAGGCTTTGAAGTCAATGAAATGGTGATGAGCTTCGGCTTGAAAGTTCGTGGATTTCGCGTAGTAAATATGTCTCAGTTGGGAGTTTTGGTGTATAGTCGAAGTCGGAACGAAAGTCAAACTAATAACAGTTTTGCAAAAGTTTGCCATCAGAATCTTCGGGCTTAAACAATTAGTTAGGGCTATTTCTGAAAAGAGAAATTGATATTTCAGACTGAGTTTCCAAATCCTGGGGATCGCATCTGCTGAAAGGGTAATTGGATGTCATCAACGTATACCCAGATAAACTTGCTGACCTACAAAAATCCACCCACTGGCCATGTGGGGAGAAAGAACAACACTTTGGTCAAAAAAAAAACAATATCGCTATCTGTAGGGCTCAACGTTAATGTTGGGAAAGCCATATAGAATATATAGAAATTCAAAACGGGAGCGGATTTAACTACCCTGTTGTTCAGGCTGAGAGTTTATGGTTGTAAATTATTTTTAGTAAATTGTTAATGTTTTCTGATTTATTCGTTGGAATGCAAGAATGCAAGTTAGGCTAGGAGCACACATGCAATTTAAATCGCACGACTGCTTAGTCGGAAAAAATTTAACACACACATTTCAATGTGAATGCGCGCACTCAACATCTACAAATCGCAGCGTTTATTATCCCGCGATTTGTTCCATTTTTAGAGCGAAGCGATTGTCGCCAAAATAAATAACCCATATCAACTTCAAGCAATATAAACACACTTGCGATAAATCGTTGTCGCAACAAGATGCACTTGCGATTTTCTATCGCATCATAATTTAGTCGCAAAATATGAGACCCATTGTTTTATACATGAATGCACACATATGCAACTAAATAACCGCAGCGATTAAAAAAACGGAGCAAGGTCCATTTTCCGAAACGATTTTTTTGCCGTAGCGATTATTTGGTCGCATATGTGTGTATTGACATTAAAAGCAGTAAGTTCCATTTTTTCCCGACTAAATAATCGTGCGACAGAAGACCACAAGTGCGTGCATGGTAATTTTTGTTTTGCGACTACGATTTTACTATCGGTGCGACAAAAAATCGCATGCGCTCTCCAAGCCTCAGTCAGTTGAAAAATATTTCATTGTTGTTGTCTAAACACATGAAAATATATATAATTATCTCTGTGCATATATTTCTTTCTTTCAACGCACTTTTGATTAAATGAAATGTTAATGATCTTCTTTATATCGTCTTAAAATGCTTATAGCTTTTTACTTGAGATTTTATTTTATTTTGAAATGAATTAACAGGCTTAATTTTTACTTGCTGACGATTCAATTGCGATCCGCCAATAAGTTTTTATGTGCATCATCAGCTTACGAATAAATCAAGACATTGTATATTGTAATAAATTGTGTTCCGTTTATTGAATAATTTGAAAGGGATTTTATTACAATACAAATGCGCTCATGAAACAATCTTGAAGTAGTATTAGAAAACAATGGAAAGCGTGCTATAAAAAGTACCGAAGCTTCTGTCCGATCAAACGATAAGGCATTACTTATTTCCATATATGATATATGACAGCCAACTAGTTGTCGACATTAAAGCTTGATTATTCGTAAGGCCGAAGGAGTTTAAGTACAACGTACACTTAGATGGAAGCCATTATGGCTTATCATCTGATTATTGTCATAGCCGTCCTCATGTTAATACCTGAATTTTTGAAGTTTCTCTCCCCTTTATACGATCTAATACGACAATTCGGTTTATTGCTCCTTGCGGTCATGCTGCAATGACATGTGGTCTGCAAATACCTAACGATGTTAAATGCACTGCCGGAGCATGATACCTCCGCATTTCAGTCATCATTAACTTTAATGTTCTCCCACAGGACATGCATGCAGCACCACCATAACGGTATGTTGTTTGACGACGACCGCATCCAATTTCTTGGGTGCACACAAATTTTCTTCCCCATTAATTACGGTCATATGTTAGCCCCAATCGCTGTGTATCTCTCCACTCAACCCATTTTCAAGGCATAGCTCATAAAAGTCCAGCACGCTGTCTGCAATTCCTTCTCACAGCTTCATAAACGAATTACCACTTCGATAAAAATATATTTATGGGGGTTTGCTGTTCCTTCCGAGGGCCTTCTGTGCAAAGGGATCGTAACAGTAAACATTGCGGATAGGGAATTCACTCACGAACTAAAGGCGTGAGTGCTGTTTCACCAGATCCTGGACACACAGAAGAGTCGGCACAAGGATACTTACACCTGAAGAAATATACGTTTGGTTATAGTCTTGTGTTGCTTCCTCATCCTTATTTAGTTGGCCAACACATGTCTCGATAATGCCGTGGTAAGGATGACACAAACCTTCCAAACAAATGTGCCCACTCAGAATAAGTTTCGATCTCCTGATGCTTTCTAATGGAGGGTAGGTGGTGGCGTTTTCTTTTTCATGGTCGTTGTATGTGGTAAAGTGGCAGTTGGTATCGATGAACTTTCAGTTGCACATCTTGCATATTTATTCTGTTGGCTTCCTTTTTTTCAGTTGCGAGAATACCTAACACCAAACGTTTCAAGTGTGTGAAACCTTTGGTGTTAGATATGTTAGAATGTGAATTTTATATTGCGGAACAGTGGTGTTCTCGATTGTCTTTTGGCTGGCGTAGTTATTGTTATTTACCCCCACCCTGGATATTGCCATTGCGATAGAATGTCTAGTTTCTAGTAGATATTTCATGAAAGTTGCTGAGGGTGTTTTGGATAAATGGGAAAGGAAGAGAAAGGTTCATCCGACAACTGATGATTATGAAAGAAAAACGTTTTTCAATCGAAAACGAGATTTCTCTGACCGCATTTTATAAAATGTTAGCTGGTTCCATGTTTGTTTGAAGTGAAAGCTATTGCACAGATTTCGATGAAACTCCTTTTAAATTTTTTTTCGGCTAAAATTTTTTGGGAGCGCTTTTACAAGCATTTATATTTTATCTCGCCACACTGCTCCTAACTTGCCAACACTAAAATATTTCTTGAGTAGATAATAAAAAGAGAAACTGATTTCTGAAGGAAACCATTAGGTACTTCCACAAAGATTTGAAGCAATCAATCAGCTTTTTAGCTCATCCAAAAGCTGAAATACGCACCAAACCTTATGAGTATCAAACTATTGCGGATTTTTAAATATTATGGTAAAAGTTCCGAGTCTTTAGATGTATTATGGCAAAGTATTGTGGTGTTATTGTAAACACTAAGTGAACGCACTCCTTTGCTTACGTAAAAAATTAAACCACTAAACGATAGCTATCCGGCCGCCATTTCGGATTTGACAGATAACTTTCGATTCGACTTTGCAAGGGCGTGGACCCACAAAAGTAATCCATTAAAATAACATGTTTTTACAAATTCCTTATAGGAATATTAAACTCATCCAAACGTCGAACACAAACTACATTTTTTCGAAATGGTGGGGGGAAATAAGTCCCCTAGAGCTTAGTCCACTGAGGGCTTAGTTCCGTGAAGGGGACGTATTTCCCATGTAAGGTGGGAAATAAATTCCGAGAACTCGGAGTGGTTTTATTTCCCTTTTAACGTGAAGCAAATTGTTTGTCACTGTCGATTAAGAACAAAGTAAAATGAAAGAGTCAAGTATGAACTTTGCAATTTATATTATAACAAAAAAGAAATTAACTTTTATTTGGTCAGAGTAATATATATAGTTATACCAAATTTATTAAGCAAAATTTAAAATATTTCGAATTAAATACATACTGAACTGATTTATTTATTTTTTTCTTAATTTTTAGACTGATGCTATTCGGACGCGATTTTGTGGACACGACACGACTTCTTTTCCTGCCATCGCTGCTGACAGATCTTCTGAATGAAATTTGACGTTTGAAGTCTACACCAGGGTTTGACAGCAAAAAATCATTTTGTTTTGGTAGTTCTCGGAAATACATGTGCGCGGCTACAATTATGGCTTATTTTCAACTTTCGCAAAGTGAAGAAATATGGCGTCAAAGTATCTTGGCTCTTTAAGGATATGTTTTCCGTCTATTGATCTAAATTCTTGGCAATTTCGAACCAATCGCTTTCTGTGTACGGCATCTGAAAGTCTATAATATATAATTTGTATTTCCATACATAAATATCCGATGCATTGTCCTATAAAACATCTTTTAAAAAATGTGCTTCCAAATCGTGTAGCTCTCGCTTCTGAAGAAACAGATTTACCCACAATCTCTGCTTTCTTTTGTTTTCGACTGACATCTGGCTTTCCAATTTTTCTAGGTCGTTTAATGCTTTCAAAGCGAGAGCCACCTTCACTTGTTTCTTCGTAGATGGCATCTTGTGAAATGAATTGTCATAAGCAATTTGCCCAATGCAAATAAGGCGGACAACACTTCTGCCTTAAAAGTCTGACATAATTCAGACTCGTGGAGACGCGGTGCTAGGGACACGACAACGTAACGAAATGTCACTTTGACAATGACGGCCAAATGGCTGTATTTAGTACCCACTTGAATACGAACACACCATGAAGGGATGAATATATTGCGAACATTTGTCTTTTATTTTCCCAAATTCTCTGAAGCTCAAAGTAAGTTTTTTGGAGAAGAGAAAAACAGCTACTAATATATCCTCTAAAAACAAAAGAAAACGACTCTGGTTGTTTCCTTTGTACAGAATCATTCCCCCATGGTCAAGGGTACAATTTCTCTGAAGAACGCCCACCTCAGTACAATATTCAGCACAATGGAATCGAAGATATGTAAAAACTTTCCCTCATAGACACAACTGCCAACTAACTTCTTTCGAAACTTTGCCTCTCAAGCACCGACTTAATCCCCAGCATTCGCTTGCGCTACAACTTTCTCCTTAATCGCTTTGCCTAAAGTCCCAAAGTTCAGCAAACGTATCCAAGAAATACATCATTTCTCAAGGTTGGCCCCCAATCGTAAATCCAACGACAAATGACTGCACACCACATTCAAATGTAATCGGTAAAACTATCTGACCTAGATTTATTCCCTCCCCCCCCCCCCCCCCCCCCCCCAAAAGTTAACCGAACTCACTTGAGTTGGGGGGCTTCTCTGTCGCTCTGTCTTATATAGTATAATTAAGTTCCTCTAGGACCACTTTGTCCTAAACAAAAACCACTTGTGGGAGATGCTCGAGCCGAAGAGCTCGAAGTTTCTAGAACAGAAATTACTGCAAATATCCTTCGGATTCGAACAGAAGACAATAATAAGAATAAATATCTTCAAGTGGAGTTTTCCATCCAGTTGAATGCCTTCTCGCCACACCATCACCCCCTTGAAAATGAGTTCACATTAATTGCAACCGAAAAATGTCCTTTCGTCATGATTCTCCGTTTGGCGTGGCTGGCAATTTGTATGTACGAATTCTGCCACGGCTGCTGCTTCTGTGTGACTGGCAACGGCAAGCATACAACGGAAAATTAAAACTGATGGATTTCAATTAACAAAATGGCAATCCTTCTTTCAGTATGCAGCAGTAATTAGTGCGACAGTTTGACACAATTATTCTGAATGTTTTACACACCCGCCCTCGCTGTATGGCTGCGTGTCCGTGCTGGGAGGATAGTTTCAGTGCAAATTGGATTGTTGTCATCGAGAAACCAAAACTAAAGCAAATAAGCAACCGGATGAGCAAATATTGAGCAACCATTCGGTAAGCAAAAGTTACCAACATAACCGATATAACCACCCGACCGCCCACTGTTGCGTAACACCAAGCCAACACCGGACGAGTGGTGCGCTGAGTACAACAGCCAAAATGCGAGAGTTTGCCCAGGATAAAAGCACGTTAATAAATTATGATCAGTGTTCCGTTGAATTAATCATTAGAGCTGGCTTTTTGCTTCCCCTGTTGCGCAAAGCTGACTTTTGTTTTGCCAGAGCGGTTCACCGAATTCAAGGACCCAACGCAGCTGATAGGTGCGGGTGGCTGCGACTTTTCTCTTGTTTATTTGTGGTTATGTGGATGGCGTCCCGTTGTGACAAATTATTGTTTTTTGTGGTCTGTGGAATTTGCTAGGCGAAAGGACTAGCGGAATCAATAGCGGGAACAAACAGTGAGTTGTTGGCGAGGTGCTTTCATTTAACGAACGCGGAACCAGTCGAGGTCTTGGTATAGTATAGTCTTTTATGCTCTCATAGCATGAAATGGCAGCCTGAAGAAATTCGGCTTTGATAAGGAGGAACTGGTGCAGCAGCAAATTTAACGTCAGCATCTATAAAGTACTGATGGGCATGTTCGATAGAAACAGTGAATCGACCCAGAGAAGTACATCGAAAAGGGACTCATTACATACTTATGTCCCAAGCCTACCTACATTTTAATGTTTTGATTACCCAAAATAGCTTTCGAAAGTTGTGACTCTCTTATTCCCTTATATCCTTATTTCGCTTCGCTGCCCCCTGTCACTTCAATTAGCTCAAAATATTACTTTAGTATAAACTTGAAGATTTGTCAAACTACCACCGACACATCCTTTTCTGGTGAATACTATGTAACTACACGTCTCCGCTCTTTTTGACAACGGGTGTAATCTTAACAATTAAGTATAAAACTCGACTGGGCTAACCACATCAAATCAACGTCCTTAGTAGTCGCGCAGTTTTCATTTAACGACTGAACGTGATAGCTCCTGCCATCGTTGTCATAGACTACTCTGTGTACACAGTCTTTGTTGTACTGTACAGTACAGATGGTTGCTATAGTGTCTGTCAACGGTTCGTAAATCCACTGTCATGTCCATCAAAGTTGTTGGATGCGCCAGCCTGTGTATTTCATTACATCGCCAGCCAGCACTAAGTTTGACATAAAAAGAGTTTCACTTGCCATATGCCACCCTACAACTACAAGTCCAGCCCACTCTCGCAGTATAACCAGAAATAAAACTTTATCTGAGGTCCTTAAGGAGTGATTTATCCTTATTGCCATAGTAACGTTAAGCTGAGATAGACAAGATATCTGTTCCTTTTCTTTGTGCGCTAAATAAATGCAATTTCCTTGAGCAGACTAGGTAGATGGTTTAAGGTAGGTGGATAATTGAAAAGTGCTGGATTTAAGGTGACTATAGGCTAATAATTTAATAAGTCTCCTTCTCAGGTTGTTAAAGATTATAATATGAAAAAAATCTGGTCGACACTCCACACAAGGGTGTTCCATTAAATTCAACTATCCGATTCGGGTTTATGATCCATAAAGCGGTGGCTTAGTAAGGATGCTACGGTAGATCTTCTTTTATGTGTCCATTGTAATAGCGCTTAATGATTAATCATTTAATTTGGGTCCGCCATCTGTTCATTGCGCTTTAAAATGTATATACATTAAATAAAATATATATTTGGCAGAGTGTTATGCCTTTAATTTAAAAGTGTACCTTGCCATTATTATCCTATCCATTATTTAAAATAATGAAATAAACATGTAAGAAAATAATTTTTATTTTTTGGTTTCTTTATATGACATTCGCCGGCTACCCGTGCAGCTGCTAATATGACCGATTTCAGCCAATCAAAAAAGAGAGACATCTAGTCGGACAGTTGAACGTCACCATTGACAATCTGAAATTTGACTGACTTGATGTGTTTTAGTTTTTATTGGCCTAGATGGGTCACATGAATATTATTTTTATTCAACGTTTGTGGAGGGGTAGCCGACAAATCCATTCACGAAAATCCTGCCTGCATACTCAATTGACATTTCAAAGTGCTAAAATTCAAAATAAGCCGCGAGGAAAAAAAATCAATTTGACTATTTAACGTGTCCATATACATGACACGTTAAATAGTTCTACATGAACTATATAGGAACAGGATTTACCCCATTTACAAAACGTACAATCAACCATATCGAGGTTTACGATCGGAACGGAATTTTCTCCGATTACTGCGAAATTTCGTTCGTGACATCCGTTCTGATACAACTTTCGTAGAATTTGTTCATATAGTGCACTTTGCCTTGTACCGCGAAATGTCACTTACTACACTTCGACAACCAATTACTCCGTAATATTTCAAATTCAAATGAATGCCGCGCTTAAATAAATATAAATATACTTCGAACGCATTCCGGAAAGATTTAACTTTCGTTTCGGAACGGATACACCGATAGGGGTGAATATGACGTACCTAAAATCGTTCAAAATAATGTATATAATTTTAATTTATATTGAATACCATTCTTCAAACGAATTAAATGACTGTACACTTAGATTTAAATTGAAATTAGATAACAGTTACCTACAGCTACCATCATTATATTAATACGTGAAATCCAAAGTTCCTGTACACTTTTTAAGTATTTATTATCAAATGAGGATAATGAAACTTATATCATTCGAACGAACAAAAAATCGTGGGTATATTTTGCCAATAATCCTTGTAAAATGTAGTTAGGAATTCCCCATACGAAATGTGTATCAGTAAATTGAACGCATTTTAGTGATATTCAATTTGTCGCCGCCATATTGTTGTAGTAACGTCTTTACAAATCATCTTAGATTAGAGCCCATTTTCGAATTAATGCAATTTACCTATCCCTAAAAGTAAGCAATACCATGTACCTAATTTTAATTCAGGGGCAGGGGCAAGGGCATATAAAGGGTTTTCCAATAAGAGGTGTTATTTTGGTATTCAAAGAAAAATGTATTTTTTTGAGATAAGTGATCGGATGTTTATTTCATAATGAAGAGATAGATGCCATTTATAATGAAAAACAACATCAGCCAAATGGACACCACGAGCACACATACATGAAATTTTCCATAACCAAATGGCAAAGTGGCTGCCCTATGTCCTCGAAAGCCTCACGAATTTTGTCTTTGAGGTCTTGAATCGACGCTGGGCTGTTGGCGTAGACCTTATCTTTCACGTGGCCCCAAGGGAAGAAGTCGCAAGAAATCACAAGATCTCGGTGGCCAATTGTGATCACCTCTTCGAGAGATAACACTGTCCGGAAACTTTTCCCGTCCAAAAAATGCTTTAGTTTTGCGAACTATGACTGCAAGATTTTCACCATTTTTGTAGTGAATTTTAATAATTATTTCAATGCGTTCTTGAAAGTTGAAGCGTGCATCGTTCCATTTTTAGTAATGGCATAGTTGCTACTTGTCAAATTTCGCGGGTCATTCACAATAACACATTGGAAAACCCTTTAACTGCGATGTGTTTACGACGGTTTGTTAAATGATTTTTGCTATGGAAAAACATTTTTCGACACAAATTTGTTGCTCCAAATTTTCATAGTGATGTATTAAAATATCAATCATGAGTAAAATTATTTTCAAGTGGGCGTATTTTTTCGAAATCTAGATGTCCGATTCTTAATAATTTCAAAATACATTATGCATTTTTAGTTATTTTTGACAAATTTTAAATAGCCCTTTTTGAAATAAGGCGAAAATATTTAAAATACCTAAATTCTTGAAACATGGCTTTTCTAAACTAGCTTCTAAATTCCATTCAAACAGACAAAATGGCATTTGTCAAAAGCCCATAAAGCTATGTATATCTCTCAATAGCGTAATCTTGAGCACCATGAAAGAAGTGTAAGTATAACTATATGCAGCTTAACATGAAGAAATGTAAATGTTTGTCCTTCACAAGACGTGAACTGCATCGATTTATTTCATCAATGATGAATTTTTAGCAAATATAACTCTAATGATCTTGGAGTCATCTTTGATGAAGATCAGCTTTAACCTCCATTTAGATTTAATTGTCAGTAAGAATCCCATGGTGACTTATAAGAAGTTTTGCAAAATAATTTAAGGACACAAAACTTCTACTACTGTTCTCTAGTGCAACCTGTTTTGGGATACAGTAGTCCTGTTTGGTGTCCGAGCTACGAATCTGGAATTTCAAGAATTAAACGCATTCAAAAGCAATTTTTTTCAAGGATCTCTCGATGTAACTATGGAAGCAATGGCCCCATCAACAGTTTGACGGATCATGTGATTGATGTTCAAATAACGAAACTAATTAAAAAAAATATATTAAAAGAAATACCTTTTTCAAAAACTTTGTTAATAAATGATTACCTTTGGCTTAAATGTTTAGAAGTCAAATATATAAATTTTCAATAAAATCCTTATGCCATCTTCTGTAGTAACATAATTTTCGTTTCTGCCCTGATGGACCAACTGGAACAAAGGAACTTTTAATTACACATATCATTGGTACCTATTTTGGTAAAAGTAGCATTTCTGTAATACGAAAACAAATTTGTCCTTAAAATTGATGGTTTTTTTGGACTTATGTCCCACTTAATCTTTTTTTGTCTTTGAAAATGGGACAAGTATTAAATCGAAGTTTATGAACATTTAAGCAAATAACAATAAAAAAAATCGCAACGTTTTGTTTAATTTGTTCCTATTGATTTTTGTTTTTTGCTAATCAAGTTTATCTATTATCAATAAATTTTCTTCAATTTTCCAATTGTTTAATTTCTTTTGGGACTTGCGTCTCCTTTTCCACGATAAAAATTCCCCGAATTGAGTTCGGGACATATGTCCCTGCCCCGCTTATTCCAACTTTCCAATGAAATGTCAATCTATACCCAACAAATCGTGCGTTAATTGTGAAACATAAAACCCATGGTTCAATGAATCGTAACCCAACATGATGGTCAATACCATTCAACGAAATCCATCTTGATGCGATGAATATAGAGACATAGCTCAATTCAAAGCTTTGGTTAAGAACACGCAACGAAACTCATACTGTCAATAAATAAAATGCAGCGCAACGCAACTCCAGGCAATTTTTCAAATCTAAACGATACGTTATGCATTGCAGTTCAATACTGACGAGTTTTCGTTTGCGTTGGGTTTATCATCGGCAAACGCTTTCCCAAAAGAAGATCCACGCCCATAACATTTTTTTCATTAAGACTGACAACAACATTTTTTTTTTTTTGCGAAAATATCTTGAAAAAATTACATTCAGTGTATGCAAATAAATTAAAAAGTCTTCACTCAAAATAAGCACATGCCGCTTTAAGGACACAAACTCACGCACACATTTGTATTTTAAATTAGAAAAACGACAAATTAAATAAATTTCCATAAATCAATGTGCATCGGTTCGCTTGGCTCCCCATCCACCCTCCCGTTGCTTCCGCAACAAAGGTAACTCCGTTGCAAAAATAAACAGACATTCTTGTGACAGAATGTGGTTTTCCCAAGCAATGCAACAACAACAAAATATTAAATTTTCAAATGAAGGCAAATTCCATACTGAGCCAACGTCCGTAATGTTAGTCTTTATGACAAAAAAGGATACCCCGCTCACTCACTGCCAGAACCAGCATATGCTGTTGCCTTAGCAGATCGTTACATCATTTATGACATCCTCTTCGAGGAATTGTACAATATCCGTACAAAGGTAGACATCTGGAATCTGCTGCTCAAGTATGCTTCTGATCGGCGAAAGAGCCTCAAAATATATATATTTTTTTTTAATTAATTTCCATCCTTGTCATCGCACAGCAGGATAATGGCTTCTGTGCTTAGGAGAATATTTTTTCCTTTATCAGGAGCGGCGGTGTGTTGTTAAACATAATCTCACGTTACCAATAATGGAAATACCTACCGTGACTTTTGCTTCGTATATATGAAGACGTCTTATGCGCGAGTTATAATTTTCCTCTTCATAGAAATCAAAGAAGGAATCAAATTACGTAACAAGTCTTTATTGTCTAACTAACAAGCTCCGACTGCCTTCGTTGCCGAAATTATACTTAGGCGATAACAAAAAGTACATTACAACGGTTTATTACATAGAGAGCGAGAGAGAGTGGAACATACATAAAATAAATGATTCAATCAATGCATGATTTACAGGTTTGGAGACTTATGTTTTAGCAACTTAGATAAGTGTTTCCGTGTGTGTTTAGTAGTAGTGCAGAGGCCCTCTTTCATGTAGTGCTACATCCAAATAGTATGGTGTTATGAGTAAATCGTAACTCCTCCCGTGTAAGAATGGACCGAGGCATCGAAGGTCATAATGTTGGGTGTGAAGATGGACTCGTAAGTCGTAAAAGCTGGATCTGTTGATGTTGCCTACAATTCCTTTTCGTCCGTTTCCATACCCCTTGGATTGTTTCTTACGCTTTGTCCGTAGTTAAATGTTTTCAAACTCATTGATTTTAGGAAAGGATAAGGGGATTTGGGATGTGTGAAAATTTATTGTTTTTTTTTTTTTTTTTTTTTTTTTTTTTTTATAATATCAGCTGTACATATTTTTATTTAAATAAATATATAACTCAACGATTCACGTTCGCATAAAAAAAAGGAAAATGTCTTTTTATTAGGTGAATTTATCGACCTAAGGAATTCATCTGTTAGCTGTTACGGCACTGGCTTTGTTACAGTGTGTTCTATTTTCTAGAAACCGCATCAACGAGTTCTTATATTATGCTATGCTTAATCAGCGAATTTTTTTCTCTTCTTTACTTTTTGCTTATGGACTTTTCGTTTATTGGAATCGATAGTTATTTTGTTATTGTTTACTACTATATGTTCATTAAATTTTGGAGCTAGTTTATTTCGTCTATCATCGAGTTCATATATCTTTTCATTTACGCTAAAGTCTGGTGGATTATTTCGTTTCTCATTTCTTTTTTCTATTATGTTTTTCTTATATGCCAAATTTCGTTCATGAATTAGATTACTCAAAACGTTATAATTTTGTATATGCTCATTCAAATAGTCTTGTTCAGTTCGGTATCTATTAGGTTCGTTAGATGGGAAGATGTTGTTTTTTGTAATGTGTCCATTTATTGCTTCAAAGGGGGTCAACTTTGTTACCGAGTGAATTGAGTTGTTGTATGTAAAGCAAGCCTCATCAATCGTTTCTGATATCGGTTTTTTGGGATATTGCGATTTGATGATTCTAATTAACTCAGTTAATGTAGAATGCAACCTCTCTACCGGTGAATTACCCGTTGATGTTTTCGCACAAGTAGAATGCAATTCGATATTATATATCGCCAAAAATTCTCTAAACAGGGTTGAAAGAAACTCACTGCCGTTGTCTGTTATGACTTTTTTCGGGGTACCGTGGTGAGCAAAATAATGTTTTAGCTTCTCTATGAGGTTAATGCTATTTCTACTGGGTAGTATATAAACGCAAGCAAATCTACTGAACTTATCCAATATTGTTAAGCAGTTTTCTTTGCTTATGGAATAAATGTCTAGATGAAGTATTTCTAGCGGCTTGGTTGGTGTCTCTGTCAGCTCATACTTTAGAGGCTCCCTCAACCGATCATATTTGAACTTGTGACAAATTTCACAGTTATTTATGATTCTAGTGATAAGGTTTTTAATGTTGGGGAAAAAGTATATCCTCTTCAGGTGTTCAAGAGTTTCTGTTATTCCACGGTGGTTAGACTTTTGGTGGTAATTTCTGACTAAAGCTTCTTGTTCATCAAATTCAGTAATGTCATCCAAAAGCACGGTACACCTAACCAATTTAAGACGGCTGTGATTAAAGAACTTTGAATATGCAGCCTGAACAGATCTAAAAGTCTCGTCGTCAGTTAATATGGCTGTGTGTCTTTTAGTGTTTGCATGATCTTTAAGAATTTGAATCACAATAGCTTCGTTGGAAATGTCTTTGCATTCTATGAGGTATCGCTTTTTTCTTTGAAATAAAATTTTTAAAGTAACATGGAGTTGGGGTCTACTCGGGTTAGATTTTAGTATGAGCTGGTTAGAAAATGTGTTAAGAGGGCGTTCAGAAATAGGAATTCCATCATCAGAGTTTTCATGAGCTGAGTGGATAGTAGACAAATGTTCTGGTGGGTCATCTATATTATTTCGAATGGATGAGTCGGAAAAATTATTTTCTGACTGAACGTCAAGTTGCTCGTTGGCATTTAACTCTATTCGCGATAATGCATCAGCGTTAGTATTCAATTTACCCTTTTTGTGCACTACCTCGTAGTCAAACTCCTCAAGCTTAAGACGATAACGCACCAATTTGCTGTTTGGGTCCTTAAGGGAAAAGAGCCAAGTAAGTGGTTTATGGTCGGTAACAATTGTAAATTTCCTACCAAATAAATATGGACGGAAGTACTTTGTGGCCCAAGTTATAGCCAAAAGTTCTTTCTCTATTGTGCTGTAATTTTGCTCGGATACTGATAAAGTGCGGCTTGCGTAACAAACCGGCTTATCACATCCTATTTGTCCTTGAGACAGCACAGCCCCTAAAGCAACGTTACTTGCGTCTGTCGTAAGGTTGAAAGGGAGAGAAAAATCCGGATATTTTAAAATGGGATCGTTGCAAAGAAGGTCCTTGCAGTTTTCGAAGCATGTAACATACCGAGAATCCAAGACAATGGTTTTATTTTTTCGAAGGCATTCTGTTAATGGTTTCGTCAAGTGAGCAAAATCTTTAATAAATTTTCGGTAATAACCGATTAACCCTAAAAATGATTTTATTTGCTTTGTGGTCTTGGGTATGGGAAATTTTTTAATTGCTGAAATCTTATCCGGGTCAGGTTTGACACCATCAGCTGTTACCAAATGCCCAAGAAATGACACTTCTTTACGTAGAAACTCTGACTTGTCCAATTGAATTTTTAGATTGGCTGCCCGGAGTTTTTGAAAGACGAGTTTAAGGTGTTGAACATGCTCTTGCAAGGATGTCGAAAACACAATAATGTCATCCATGTAAACGAGACATATTGTGCCCTGCAAGTCGCGAAGAACGTTATCCATCACTCGTTGGAACGTCGATGGCGCATTTTTCAAACCGAAGGGCATTCTTAAAAACTCGTAATGACCGTGTTCTATTGTAAAAGCTGTTTTGGGAATGTCCTCATCTTTTACCTGGATTTGATGGAACCCGGATGCAAGGTCCAAAGTGCTGAAATATACTGATTGGCCTAATTTATCCAGGATATCATTTATATTTGGAATAGGGTATCGGTCCTCTATAGTCTTCTCATTCAATTTGCGATAGTCAATAACTAGCCGCCATTTGTCTTTGCCACTGGCGTCTTTCTTTTTTGGCACTATCCAAATTGGGGAAGACCAGGGAGAGTAGCTTGGACGAATAATTGCGCCATCGAGCATTTTCATAATTTGGTCCTGAATCTCTTTTTTGTGGATGTAAGGGTATCGATATGACTTTGCATAAATGGGAATATTGTCTCGAGTTTTTATTTCATGTTTTATTTCATTTGAAAAGCTTAGATTTTGGTCGTTTACAAAAAAAATATCTTCGAATTCTTGGCAAATAGATTTAATTTGAGTTTTCTCTTCTTCGTTTAGGTGGTCGGTGCGAATCAATTCCAATAAATTAAGGCTTTGCCAAGTTTGGTTGCTAGTTATGGAAAAATTATGGAATTCCAAAAATTGATTATGGTCAATTCTTTGGGATTTTATTGGTTGTTCAACACTGAAATGTTGTGGCCAATTAGAGCTATTTACAACTTCTAGGAAAGAATACCACCCGGATGCATTATACATACCCTCAGATATCGATAAATTGTTTTTTATTTGCATTGGTTTCACATAAATAGATCCTTCTTTGATATCAACAGGCAAACGTACAACAGTTTTAGAAAGTTCGGGAACAGTAAATAGTTTTGACATAAAGTTAGGCTTATAGTTCAGAGGAACTAGCGTATTGTCATTTTTAAGAAAAGAGTTTTTCAGATCAATACTCATACCTAATTCTCTCAAAATGTCTGTCCCTATAAGGCCATCAAAATAACTGTGGAATTTGAAAACCAAAAACGCAAGTTCACGTGTGGTGTTAAGTTCTGGTAGTCCATTTAATTTTGTTTCTTGGTTAACAAATTTTGACTCGAAAATTGTTTTAATTTCAATTGGATTTATAAATGTGGTTTTTTCGTTAGACACTATGTCTGGGCTGATAAAAGACTTATTACTCCCAGTATCAATTAAGAATTTTAGTGGAATGTTACATAGGCTTTGTACTGTTATATATGGCAACACGTTTGAGTTATAATTATTCATTTCTATATACCCGACTGATTCTCCAAGGCATGTAACCGAAAATTTGAATCGTCGATTTCGTTGCAATTTTCATGGGGTTGTAAATGTGGGATATCTGATGGTGTATCAAAATGTTGCTGGTAAAGGTTTTCATGATTTTCGTAAGAATGTTGTTCTAAATTTGGTTGTCGGTTTTCTAATAAGGGGACGTCTGTGTTATTATTATTATTATTATAGAAGTAACTCTCAAAATTATGGAAATTATTGTATCTATTGTTTAAGGGATTATTGTTGTTGTTAGATAAACGGTTAGAATTTCGGTTGGTGTTGCCGCTATGTGTGTCCATTGGTTCGGGTGGAGGAAATGATCTATTTACAGAATACTGATTAGGATTACCGTAATTGTTTGAAACTGGAACTTGTCTACTTGCTAAGTTGAGATTTGGATTATTATTGCCGGTATTATTGTTGTTATTTCGATATGTCGGTAATCTATTCGGGTGGTTGGAAAAGGATGGATGAATACTGTCATTTATTGGAGTATAATTTGGGATTGGAGCATATGTTGGAAAACTCGGAAATTGTGGTCTGAGCGAATATTGGTTATTGTTTGGAAGTGGATTATTAACAATTCTTTTATAAGTAGATGCATGTGGTATACGTTGAGGGTCTTGGAAATAGTGACAGTTTTGTTCCTGGAGGCAAAAATGATATGCTTCAGAAAGTTTTTTGGGTCGCATTGATCTAACTGTAGAACCTAACGGTTCTCTAAGCCCCGACAAAAAGGTATTTAAGCACATTTCCTCATACAAATTTAACTTCGCTGCTATAACGTTTTGATCAATTTCATGAACCTTGATATGGTTTGTCATTGCTGACAAAATGTCAATTACTTTGGAATAAAACTGTTCCAGATTATTTTGATTTTGGCGTAATTGATGAAGATCGCGAATTAAACTTGTTTCATTTCTCTTGTCAGAGTAATGAACTATTAGATTATTTTTTATTTCGCTCCAATTAATAGCTGTTCCGTATAAATTTAGAACTTCATTTGCCTGTCCTATAACTTTATTTCTTATAGCACGTAAAATAACTCTATGATACATAGAACCATCTATCGGTGGTATGATACTAAGGATCTCTTCCACATTTGTCAAAAAGTCGTAAAGCAATCTTGGGTTCTCATCAAATGTGGGCAAATCTTTAACGGCATCGGGTATTCTTAAGGAATTAAAAATACCCGAAGCAATTAAAGCTTGGTCTGATGTTCCCGGACCGTTATTCATGTTATCTATATTGTTACTCGTGGAAACGCCTTGACCAGAAAACAAAAAACACGTGTTTGAACTTTCAACTTTCTTATAACTGTCTAAATTTTGTTTTATGCTTAAATGTGAATCACTATTATATATTTTAACGAAATTATCTAAATTTATTATAACTTTTTTTGAACTAAAACTATCTGAACAACAAATTTTCACTTTGTTCTTTTGTTTTTTGGAAATGGGAGACATAAGGAAAAAGGAAAAACCAATGAGTTTGATCTACTTAATCGGACTCACCTTGCAGAAAAAAAAATCCACGTGCTGGTTTAGGGTTCTCCTAGGAATGTAGGTTTGGGATGAAGGATGTAGGATAAAGGATGTTCTCAGGATACTTTCACGCCTTTATTCGTAAGACATGCGATTTTGTATATATGTCTTGTATATACGAGTATTTCAATCGTAGAGTTCTTTTGTGCTTATGGATTAATATCCTCCACATCGATGTTCATTCGATATGTGCTTTTCAGCTTTTTTTTCTTAACAAGCAATTATAAATAGCTACTGATTTTTCGCTAGAAATTGTCGAAGAAAAAAAAAAAGCATCCTATACGACTGCGCCAGTTATAATTTTCCTCTTCATAGAAATCAAAGAAGGAATCAAATTACGTAACAAGTCTTTATTGTCTAACTAACAAGCTCCGACTGCCTTCGTTGCCGAAATTATACTTAGGCGATAACAAAAAGTACATTACAACGGTTTATTACATAGAGAGCGAGAGAGAGTGGAACATACATAAAATAAATGATTCAATCAATGCATGATTTACAGGTTTGGAGACTTATGTTTTAGCAACTTAGATAAGTGTTTCCGTGTGTGTTTAGTAGTAGTGCAGAGGCCCTCTTTCATGTAGTGCTACATCCAAATAGTATGGTGTTATGAGTAAATCGTAACTCGCGCATCAGCCGTATTTGCCTGTAAACAAGGAATGTTTGCAATTTTCCACGATTTATGCCAATAAGAAGGAGAGCGGGCCACCTTCATCCCCCTGGGTATAGCGAAGGGCTAATGAGGTCGAGAGGGCTTATCGATTGTTGACTGTTCATCAGAACAAGCACCCAAGGAATTCGATTCAAGTCACGATTATTAATTTTTTCGTTCGCTTCGATTACCGAATAGAGTTCAGACAAGGATGTGTTCTATGTATGGTAGGTTTGACATGGCATTTTTTTTTTTTTTAGTTTACGGTTCATTTAATAGAATTCTTTGTTACTGCAAGGAGATGACTGATTTTGTGGAAATTTATGATTGATTTACTCATATTCGTCTATTGTAATCTGCCGCAGGATATTAATGACATTTTCGAGTCCGTTTAACGACGAAGCGGTGAAGGTTGGGTAGATCCTGAACATATGAGATTTATTTGAATGCGAGAGAACCATTTATTATTTTTGTTTACAAGTGGATTACGGTGTGGAGTTAACAAATGGCGTCCTTGCAGGGATGCTCAAAATGTAAATATAAATACTATAAGCTATGGCAGCAAGTTTTTGCGGATCCATCTAGTGAAAAGATATTCACTGAGCTTATGGAACCATGTGTAGGTGAAGGTGAATAGCGCTTAAAAGAATTTAAAGAACGAATTGGGACTTATATTGGTTCATGGGAAAATAGACTTCATGACGATACCCGTCTTGCTGCAAGTCCCCCTCCAAAGATAAGAATACTATTTCCATTGGTTAGATGGCGATCGGATCAAGTGCAACTTCCGGTTGTAAAAATATTATATGAACTCACCAGCGAACGAACTAATTTACTGAAAGTTTTTTTAGCGAGTGCTATGAGAATTACAAGATTTGCATTATTTCTACATGTGTGGTAATTTTACTTCTGATGGATCAAGTTAGCATTTCACTAATCACAACTTTCTTAAGGGAGTGATGGAGTTGTCCTGTTGCCAGCTTAAAGTCTCCAAAACATTTTCTGAATTCCGACTGTACTTTTTGCAGCCAGACCTTAAATTCAAACCCGAGTGACCTTATTCACGAATGCAACCTATCCTGAGGCTGTCCAAGCTTTATAAGCTCTCAGTCTTTCATTCGATTATTTCACATCCTTATCCACTTTTTGCTGCTCACCACGCAATAAACGACTATACCCAGGCACTCCAAAACTGTGCAGCTAGCCAGCCAGCGAAGAAAAATTCTATTATTTGTTCGTTCACCCATTTTGTGAGCGTCCCAAAAATGGGTCGGGGTGACATGTAGTATACGAGTATGTGAAACCACATCCCCCAGCCCAATCACTTACAGTTCCTTCTCTTGCCACCCATATTGGCTGGGGTGACGACATTCCACCTTCTGTTTGGCATCCCCTGAACGTAGGTTCGCATTTGATCTTTGAATGTTGTTGGCCATTGCATACGGATTTTTGCTGTTTTCTCCTTGCCACTGCTGCTGCTGCTGCTGTATGCTTTTTGTGGATACACAGGCGTACATCGGAATGCTTTTACACTAGCCATGTGTGGTATTCTCTGATCTAGGCCACTGAATGCATCATTTCTAAATGGATAAATACATTGGTAGTACGTGTGTCTGTTCACGGCCTTACAGTGAGTGAGCTGGTGTATGTCTTCGAACTGGGAAAGCAAGCCATGTCGTAGGCCATGGACAGAGTCGCATCGTAGATAACAAGAAATAAAAAAAATAAAAAATGACACGGAACTATTTAGGTGCATATGATGGGTATGCACATAGACAACTCTTCACTGAGTTTGTTTTGTAGTTGGAAAAAATAAATGCGAAAAACAAACGTGAAGAACTAAAACTAAGTGACAACACGAACAAGAACAAAGGGGCGGTGAAGAGTCAGAGGAATAAGGTGTCATGTCCTGTTTGCCGAGAGTTTTGAAAAATGTTTACAATAAGCAAGGTGAATGGATGACCTCCTCCTTCTCCTTCCATCATCATGTCATCTTTGTTTGTTAGTTTTTTTGCACATAATTTAGTATTTTTTTATAGTTGTCCATAATCTTGTGAGTGTGACATCAGTTTTTTAGTGAACACGTTTTAGTGAAATATTTTTTGTATGACATGATGTGTGACATGGTTTTCAAACTGAGGGTGTTACAACTCACGATGTGCAGAGTTCTCTCAACAGCTTTAACATTTGGATCTACAAGTACATGCAAACGTTGCATATACCGCAGCACTTCAAAGAGGCTTTTATTCACGAATTCGCTGCGCAATAATAATTCTAATTTAAAGGACTCGGCAGTATTGAATTTTTAAGTGGTCAGGGTTCCGCTCCTCAAGCTCAGGATCATGTATTTGAGAGAATTTCCAGTGGTATATATGAATCCCAGCAAAGTTGTGCCGATTGAACATGAGTCAGCCAATGTGGAAGGTGACAACAAGTAGCCACTGATAAAGTTTCCACTATTTTACGCCAATTGAGATAAATTGCGTTTATTTCTGGATAAACTAAATAACAGCTTATTAACGAGATATTGGGCACAATCGAAACTCTGTATTAAGTCTAATTGAATTCTCCCTGGAATCCAAACCACCTGAACTCACAAGACTCGCTTCCTTATCCGTGCCACAAAAAGCATAAAGTGCATTACCTTGTGTGTTACAAATCCAATATTCAACCATTAATTAATCCTATAAATACGATTTAATAAGGCAGTCCCTTCATTATTTAATAAATTACTCAACAATAATTCATCACATCCTAATAAGTCTCTCCATATATGAATATCTTTGGACTGACCTTATAATTCGAATACCTTAGGTGGACCTATTTTTTTTGGACTAATTTTACTGTTCCGTCCCCACTCAAATTCTACAAAATCAAATGTAAATAAACATAATGCAGCCCATTTCACTGTCAACGCCCAACGCATACGATGTGTACAAAATTTCATTGATTTGGGTAATTGAAAACCCAGCTTCCGCAATGTAGTTACCATCTCATCCATTGACGACACATTTACTAGCCTTGCCAAGTTCTATCTGGACCGAAAAATAAAATAAAAATTTACACAATTTTAAATTTTATATTTTTTGTTCTTCACTATCTGGGTTAAGGTTAGACGTTTCCGCACACAACTCACACAAAACACTCTCCAGCGCGTTCAAGTGCCATACATGATAATCACCCCCAAAAGCCTTTACTCACATACTATGCAGCTAGATACAAACAAAAAACGACACAAAAAACCAGAAGAACAAGCAAAAGAGCAGCAATTCACTAACAATCCAACCGAAAAAAAGTTTATAGCAAAAGCAGCACCACCCAGCGCCAGCAACGACGGGAAATGGGGTCTTCCCTCCACCCCCCAAACAAGGGTGACAGTGTGGAGAATAAAAAAGAAGAGAAAGATGATAGAAACTTATACCCAACCCAAACACACATTTGCACATGGATTTTTTTTTTTTTTTTTTTGTTTTGAGAATACATTTATTCTGCACGAACAAATTTTCACAATTGGTGGAGAGCTTTATCATGGTGGCTTTTTTGATGGGGATAAGTGGCGCTAGCTACCGGTCCCTTGCAATGACATGATATAGGTGCAAAGCTGCAACTGGTGTCACTTTCTGATGCGGCTCAATGGTTGTATGTGAAGAAATGGTCTCTGTACCAATAGCTTGGACAATTGATTTTGGTCCTTGGAGCTAGACCAGAAAGTAATAGAAATTTTATATCCGACTTCAGTCATCGCAAAAACCAGAAACAGACGATTTAGTTGAAAATAATGCTAGCTATGTACACTGCACTTTAAGGGACCTCATGACCCCTGAGTGCCCTCAAAAGTACAAATAACAAATGGATTGCGTCACATTACATACCTAGTCGGCTACAGCTGAGCTTTAACAATGTTTTTATGTACATACTACCTTTCGGTTTCAGCATTTGTATTATTTGTCGGTAGGGGTGGTTTCCAAGAGCCTCGGGAGATTGTGGTGCTACTGTTGACGACGCTGAAATACCAAGAAGACTTGAAAAAATTGAAGCGGAACAGACGTAGCTCTGTCCTTAGGCTAATTGCGTCGCCATGTCATGGTGGAATTTGACTTCATTCGCCTTCGGTCGAGAAAATGAGCAACAGTCACTGTTGAATGAGCTAGAACGCCGGCTGATGATATCTTTTTGAGCAGTGTTCCATCTAGCCCAACGACATTTGCTTGCCTCTCCTTATCCGCTGTCCTTTTATTTTGGTGGATGTCCCTAGTTCTTCACGAAACACATCGTCATCTTGATAATGATTGTATGGGCGAAGTTCAATTATTTACTTGTATCTCAGGTGATGACGATGGAAGTTCATTAATCCGATTTCAGAGCAGTTTCAGGACTGAACTGAACAGGGCGTATAAGTCAAATAGCTTCCCAAGGACTTCTCCGTTCTGGCAAATCATCTAAATGAGCCCACAAATAACCACGTAGTAGCCACACTGACACCCCACATTGAGCCTAAAATGACTGCCATAAGTTCCATTCCAATACGTTATCTCATCGGAGGCAATCCCGTTACGGATACTGGGTTAGAAATGTGCCCACCCCCGCAATTACCTTAACTGCTCTTTTGGCACCCATATATTACTTCAACGATTGTTAACTTGTAGGAGCATCTTAATAGCATCATAAGTCATTCGTAAAAGCCCACAGAGAGAAGTATATCCTTAAGCAGAGATGTCTCATCATCGACAAGCTTATTTAGCAATTTACTCACCCCAAAAGGACACCGACACCATTCGCATCACACATGCTCTTAAGTGGATTTCTACGAATTGACGAAAAACGAAAAATTAACCAGATATTAATTGGTTTTTGGGATATTTCCTACCTACGTGGCACATCCCAGTCAACCACCCTCATCATATTCCTTTCAAAAATTCGAATAGAAATACCAAGTCGATGATGACAACAACAACGACGCCGGCGAGAGACACATAACACATTACGCAGCTTACAAGAGTTATTCGTTTAAATGCATGTGTTAGTGGCTGTATGTGTAACGGAAACAAGTTATCACATACCTACTCCGTCTCCATTGCATTCATTATATATTTCCTTCATCCTTCGCCCTTGCGTGCTTGTGCGTCTAAAGTCTGAAGTCTGAACGAGAGAAACCACAAATATTCCCACTCATTCACTTTAGAGTGGTAATGAAGGACACCCTTCCCGAAGCGACACTAGAGAAGTGAAAGAAGAAAATCCAAAAAAAAGCGAAAAATGTAGAAAGTCCTGTAAGGAATGAAATATCTCAGTACATTTTCGGATAAACTGCTGCAACATGAACAAAAGAAAAGAAAAATAAAAACGAAAAGTAAAAACGCTCCAACATAAACGATTCACAAGTTCGTCTTAGGGAACTTGATTCTTAATCTTCCTCCCTCCAGGACCAGGTCCAGGACTATGTTGATGACGATGACAACAACGACGACGACGAGAGCGAAAGCGGGACAATGAATAGCGTAAAAGAGGACAACTTTCGACATTGACAAATTGCAGAACGTTTTTCACTTTTACTCTACACAAACAGCCAACACACAGCTATACAGATATGAAAATGAAAATGCCACAGACAAGGCTACTGCCTTCATACGCGACAACGTAGGAGCACCATCGTCGACCACAAAACAAAAAAGACAGCACAGAACTTCTCCACTTTTCACTGCCAGAAATATCTGAAGGATGGTCCTTAGCGTGTCCCATCGATACGTTGTGCCATTCTTGCGGTAGTGGGTGTAATTTTTCAGGATACAGCACCGTGAGCTGGATTTACCGATTCAACTTCTGTGTGACTTTTTCTATTCACCAACGAATATGAAGTGGAGGGGTGCACTGTGTTTATTTCTCAAGTCTTTTGGGGTTGCTTGGTCCGGGCTCCTTACCGCAGGATAAATATATATTTTTTCACCCGCTTGCCATGGGAAAATATTAAATAACACCGAGAGGCAGGATATTACATAAAATGTCATTTCACACTATGACCGTGTGTTTTTTTTTTCTTATGCTCGAGATAGTATTTATAGACATACTCCTACCCCATGAGAGTAATGTCCTTGCGACCAATTGAAAAGTGGGTTATTTTTCATCGGTCTAGCTTATGTTGGTGAAATTTTAAAGTGAGAAGAAAATGCAGGCAGACCCTCCGGACACGTTTACATTTTGATATGCACTCATCGGCAGAAGTTTTTTTGATAAAACTAAGAGTTAAATTTAATTAATTGTAAGAAGAAATGAAAAAAAAAAATATTTGTAAATGCATTTAATTTTTTTTTTTTTTTAGTTTTTTAGACTATTTTTTATTTCATAAAATATATAAACTCAAACAGAAAAATATAATATCCTAGTCTTTAGCGGTTTGGCCGAAGGCCGTCTACCAGACTGACATTTTAAATATTTGTAACAAAATTTATACCTATTTTTTGTACCTAATTTAACAAAATAATTTAAAAATGTTCATTTAAGTGCATTTAACTAAATTTATTAAAATGAATAAAATATTTTTTTACTTTGGCATAATTATTTTAACAAATAGGTGTTACTAGAAAATATAGAAAATCTGCACAACCGTTGGACGATATGCAACCCTAAACCATTATAAACCCGCAGCTATGCTAAATGGTCTGAACGACTGGTGTGTTTTTTTCACGATATAATTTCGGCATCAAATGAACTCTCTTCCGTTCATAAGACCCAGTGCCGCACCTTATGAGTTAATTTTTAAACTCTAGCCTCTGTTTTTACTGTACTTTTCTAACAGGATATGTTTCCAAATCGTGTTCAGCAAGGCGCTTCTGATTTATCCTTTAGATAATCAGGTTTTAAGCACATTTTTTCACATTATTCTCGAGAGTTTTGGGAGCTCAAACTTGGATTTTTCCCAATCTTTCATAAAATATATCTACCATCATTCTACCTTTTTCGCTATAACTTTTTCGTTTTTTACTCGAGGGAGGTAAATTTTTGTACAGAGATCGTTCTTTTGTGATTATTGATTTTGATATTAACAGTTTGCTTGACAAATGAAACTCTTCCCCTTTTCTCTTACAGAAAGACCGCTAGTCTATCATCCATATTTAACTCTGTCGTTTTACCCATAATGTATATTGAAGAAATGTCGTCCTTTAGCGAAATGGTTGCATAATCACTCAAGCGATCTGTTTTAGGCGGAGTGTTGCAGCGCAGCATGATACAGGGAGAAAGTATTGACACCCGCAATGCAATTGCCGTCGGCAAAACACCAAAGACATTTTCATGTTTTGCTAAAATTGGGAATGCAGCAAATAGACCAGCACGCATTCACGCAAATCATTCATTGCCCAAAATGGGGGAAAGCATGAATTAAATCACCGCTCTACACACCGAGAAAAATAGCATCGTGGAGGAGGTTGCACAACAAAGTCCATATAAAAATGCGATGTTTCATCATTTTAAAATCAAAAATTAATTTCTTTGACATTTATATCCTGGTAGAAAAAACATCAGTCATGGACTTGAACACCCTGAGGTCAACCCAGACAACGATTCATACTACGAGTATGAATCCGAGAAGACAGCCACAATTTATGTAAAATAGTTTTAAGAAAATAAACCGATGGGGCCCTTATGTTGAGACAACGCATGTAAATATTTAATATTCACCTCCATTTGTTACCTATGGAGTTAAGTCAAACTGTATATGCAAAAAGTGTAATATGTAAAAGTAAAATGCAAAATTTCTAAACTCCAAAGCTGGGAAAGAAATCCGTTGTATGGCTTGAGGGGCGTATTCAAACTTCGCAGGACCTTATAAACACAGTACATATAAGACATGCAGGTACAATCCGGCTTAACCTGGGGCCCAGCCAGTACGCCTTTCCAGTTAGAGCGGGTAGCTGGCTTCAACTATGCGCAATCCAAGTTTGAGGTGGCTGTTGACAATCTTGCCGGAGCGATGATTGTCATTCAGTTTGCATGTCCTAACTATCTCCTAGTTCCCTTTAGGTCTTCTCTTCCAAATCTACTAAATGCAAACAAGTTGACCGAAAATCACGATTTATAACGTTAGAGATACAAATTTTATAGCTTAAGTTTTTTTAGACCAGTATCACTTCTATTGCAATGAAGACATCGCTCTACAAGACTAGTGCCTAAATGCTTCAGGAGCTACAGTTACCTCAAAGGAATTTAAAAAAGTGAATATCCGGTGGATGCTTCAAGATAAAATTAGGGCTGGCAAATATAAAAATTCATCCAACTATTGAACGAAGCCAAACGGAAGCCTTGGAGCCAAGCTTTTGTGGTTGTTATACCAAAGCTGAAAAGCGATCAGAAGATCTCTCTGATATTGGTAATAAATGTTGTAATATAGGACTATTCAGTCAACAACAACAAGCAGTACCCGAAGCCGAAATGAAGAAGCAAAGCTCATTGAGTCCACCATCAATTCCTGAAATATTTTCTTAAAGCTTGATACTATAGCAACTCGACACCTTGCTAACATGGCCGTGGGGGCATCTAACAGAAGTAGTATCCCCACAACGGTGGAAAAGAACGCGAACTTGTGCTTCAACCGAAAAGGAAACAGAGCTCCACTATACATGTTGATCACTGTCAGTAGGTATGTAGTGCCTACGAATGCCAGCAGGGATATGTAGGACTACTCTTTTAAGATGCACAGACTCCTGTCAAAAATCGACGATTAGACCAACAAAATGCATGATGGGCTGAACTTATATTTGACACAAATCCTAACAGGTATACTTTAGAGATATGCAGGTGGGCACAATGACAACTCCTATTGTCATATCCGGAAAAATACCAAAGGATAAACTTGTTGTGGGACTCACCCCATTTGGCAGAAGAGCGATAACAGGATTCACTGCGGGGCCTTAAAATTAATGAGTGAGTTAAATAGTTAGGCTATGACCCGGTGATCAGTTATTATTATTATTATTTTATTTATGTCCCGGTGATCAGTTCTACGCGTAGTCAGAAAATGCTTCGTAAGTCGGTGTTACTATCTGCTCTCCTGGTTTGTCTGTGAGACTGTGAGATTCCCTTAAACAAAAGAAGTACTTACAGGAAATAAATGGTAGCACTGGAGATGAGGAGACTCGTCTATATGCAAATTCGTATAGGAAACAGCTGGAAACCTCTAAAGTCAGGTCCATCAAGACTTATCAATGTTCTTCCTTCAATAAAAATGCAGCCAATTGACTATCCAACAGACCATGTCGAAGATATTTTCTTGATAGAAGCTTGTTATCTAAAATAGACACCTATTGTCATTGCACTCAAATAGATAGTCGAACCTTGAATTGCTCCAAATTTGATCCTTCACAGAAAACCTTCCCACTTCAGCAAAATCGAGAAGAAGATATACCTATAGTGTGATCGCGGAAGGGCATCGCGTATGATTTGTCTAATCTAAGAGCATCGAGAGCTCTGACTACCGAAATTGAATGCTAAAAAAAATAAATCAAAATTTTCCCAGCGTGAATCGTTCGCACGCCTCCCGTCACCTGACACCCAGCATCTATAACTGTGATGAGCAGCTCAAATGGAAACCCGTCATATTCCACTGCTTGGAGTGTAAATGTGAATCCCTCATATCGAGTCGGTCTTTTTTTTCCACCTTCCCATTTGCAAGGTAGTCCTAATCCAGACCCCTATGCTCTCTGCAAATGGACACCAATTTTAGATCCCCGAGTGAATGTGGCCATCCCTATTTTTTTTATCTCTGTTTTCTAAAAACATCAGCAGCAAACCCACTCTGTCTCCATTTGAATGACGAATAAAATGAAAGTGCCACCTAACCAGCTGTAGGAAAACCCTTTCATAGGAAACGTTCGTATATTTTTTTTTCCTGATGAATGTTAGCTACACCGTGCTACATATTTTCTGTCACACACTCCAAGCCAGCGCAGAGTTGGGGGTAGAATTTCGCGTACGCGTTTTGGAGCTCGTATCATAGCGCTCTGAAAGGATTTTCTAATCTATACCGTATGTGTGTGCGAAAAAAGAAGACTCCTCTTCTCAGTAGCAATAGCAAACAGACGCAGGAAAGCTTGGTAAACGTGATTAATTTTTTAACCTCTGTGTTTATATGTGTTACTGGCGCGTTACTGGTACTGCATATAGACATACCGTTCCTGGCTCTATTGCTTTTGTGTATAGGTACGCCTGGCGCGTGACAAGGACAAGTGAGAGCAAAGTGTGCTGGCTGCGATCTCTATTCATTTCGCATTCCATACTGAAACGATAAGTACTTATAGATGCCAGAAAAAGGAAAGGATATTCCCTCACAGAGGGGGCAGCATTTTATTATTCAACTCAGGATGTTTTCTCTCAATTTTCGTTTGTAACGTTCAACGTTCATATATATGAGTTTCATGAGCCTTGATTAGTTTTTTTTTTTTTTTTCTACGTTTCCACAAGATGTATCCCTTTTTCTGTTCATTTGTAAGGCTGCTCTGTTCGTTTATGCGGCTGAGGCAGTGTTTGAATGTTTGCAGGATGGCAAAGCAATTTAAGTTGGGTTTCGTATTTTATTTTGAGGTTACACTAACGTTATTCGTGTTGGTAGAGTGTCAATGTTGAGTGGTGAATGGGGTTAAAATCTGTTCGCAAGTAAATTTAGACGGTACGTGCGATTGAGTTTTCAAAATAAATGGGGTAACAAAGTTACGCTGCGATGATGGCAAACGTGAACTTTCAACAGGATTCTGTTTGACTTGTGCTGAAATATAGTTTGAAAATATCATATGGTTTAGGATGGAAATATGGTTTCCAGTTAAATGTTTGTTTAAAGATATGCCCACCTGAAGATTTCAAATTTCCGATACTCACAGAAGAAAAAACTGCCAGTCTAGAATGCTATGAGCTAGAAGTGGGACTTTTTGAAGCTCGGTAAGTTGTAAAAGTTGATGATTCTCAACCACTATCACAAGTACTCTTAAACCCTAACAGAGGAGCCCTCATTTACTACTCACATTTGATTCTGTACGAGTAAGAGTGGCCTACTAAGCGAGTCGGTCGGTCAGTTTCCGTTCCTCTTCATCTCTGGTTCGATTAGAGCATCATAACGCTCGATACATCCTTTTATTTTCAGTCCGTTTTTTTTATTTCATCGGCGGTAGGAACTACTACCCAATGTCCTCTGGCTTTTCTTTTCATCAGAACTTTGGGATTACTGCCCAACTTCCTGTCACCTTTTCGTTTAGTTGAATTTCGGAATTGTTTCCCAAAAATCTATTGCTTTTTCGATGAATCGGAGACAGAAATTATTGCTCAGCGAACTGCTGCTTCTCCATTTCACCTAGAGTTTGAAATTATTGCACGAGGGTCTATAAATTGTTTTCCTTCAAATAAAATAACAAACGACTGCATTGAGGAAGATTTATGGAAGAATTCTTAGACTCACCATCGATTGCATCTCAGTGGTCAGTGTTTAGCTTTTCGGAAGGAGGACTCAAAGTACGGCGGAAGAATTCAATTTGTATCAATACCGATCTTATCATTCATATTATATAGAAAAGCATTGTCACGCACAGCCATCTGCCTCTGTCACTGATCGAGTACTGTACGTGACGGAAACGGAATTTGTTGACGTTACGAGTTATTTTTAACCCCACAACAACTAAAGTATTAAAACTTTCAAATAATTTGTAAACCGCATTCCACACAGCGAAATCATTAAGAAGGACAGCAACAATTCGCTCAAAAACACCGCCAGTGGTACTGAGTCCTTGCGCTGATGCTCTACTCCAAGTCTACTCAAAATTTAACACATCACCGCTAAGTGTTCCAATTAAAATACATTTAATTCAAGGCACACAAACTCACATCACAGGAAATGATGTCCCACATACTTTTGAAATTGCTACTCATCTGCATAAGCGCACAGGCTGCGCTAAGTGAGCCCAAAAGAAGGAACAAATTAAAAAAAAATTCTAACCAAGGTTACCACGAACTCGTGGCAAACTTTTAATATGATCTCACCCTACTAAGGCGTGTGAAATAACCTCCCCCTGTGTGATGCGTGGCAGCGCTGAAAGTAGGCAAACATAAATCATAAAGAGAAAAAAAACCGCAACCTATTTAAAGGATGTAAGAGCACCCTAGACGAAGCAATTTAGATTCACATTCTCATGGAATGCTGATGGTATCTGGCTGTGTGTAGTCAATTGCAACATCAAAGAGTCGTGCGTGTTTTTTTTTTTTTTTTTTTTTTTTTCTTTAGCATTGCAACTACGCTACAGGTGTTGCCTTCACCCATCATAATCGTCGCTTTCGCATCTACAACTGCGAGTATATTGTCTGGATCCAGAGAACGAATACACTTTCTTCGGGGCCAGTGATCCGATAAAATATTCTCCAGCCAGTGTTGAAGAAATGTCAAATAGCTACTCACACATCCACGTTATGAATTGGCGTGTATGATACACTTCAAGAGTTATGAGCTATAGTGGCGGTAAAGCCTACAGGGATTCCATATTTCATATTACAGTGGAAGTCAAAAGGTTGTGGATGGGGTGTAAGATATCCTGCAGAGACCACCATCTGTTTGGAATGAGTATTTCTTTTTACATAAAATCTTCTAAATGAGGTTTGATTGATTTTTGCTTTGGAAACAGCTAAACAGTTTATCAAAGAAAATCAAAGGAATGCTTAATTTGACGTGGTTGAATTCTTGATCATTCGTCATTAAAATAAAAAAATAAAAACTCCAATACACGTATGCATGGCATGTACTTGTTCGTTTAGTTTTTCCGTCAACACGTATGAAATGTTTTTAAATATAATGCAATTTCAACCATAACACCATAAGGTTGAGCTAACAACCCTTTACGTGTATTTTTTTTTTCAAACTGCAGAGATTCTTTTTGTAAAGGAGTATTACTAAAATATTCGATCCCAACCAATGTTTTGAATGTACAAGCTATATTGACTTCAATCATATGTCAACAGTTACTGAATCACCTAACTAAGAATTCGCGAGTGCGGTATATTAACTCCAATGTAAGTTAAAGCTTGTTGGTCCAATAAAAACGCTGCACTGAATATATGTACGTCTTCTTTTCGGAAAAATTTACCATAACATGCTATACTCAACTTTAACACATTCGAAGAGCCAACGAAGTAGATATGGTGAAGTATTACCTCTGTCCATCAAATGTCTATCCTTATGTTATGACGTCATCACTTCCCAGTGCCAGTGGCGAGATCAAAGCCCTCAGAAATTGTGTCTCCCTACGCAATTTTTCGGGAATGTTCACTTTACGGGAAATATTCTTCAGATCGTTGAAATTTTCTCAAAACTCTTCTCAGCAAATGTGGGGTATAGTGCAATTAGCGTTGCTTGTTGCTGTCTTGCGAAAAAAAAATTAATCAGTTTAAGTTTTGAAAGTTGTCTTTCAATTTAATAGATTGTTCTACAGCGACACCAATTTTATTGATATCGAATGCTGAGATTATGTCAAAAAACGGGATCAGCAGCAGAAATTTATTTAATATTTTCCCATAAAAGTTCAGAATGAAAAACTATATAGTTAAAGGAGAGTTTCTAACAAAACAACAAGTTATAAAACGACTACTTGATAACAAGTGTATAAACGAACTCAAACCCTGTGAGTGCTGGGCTCTAATGGCGCAAGCACAAAACGATCGAACGATATCTACATCGTGTAACATCGTTTTTTATTGCTTCACGTTAGTTACTCAAACGTCAAACGCCCTCGTCGAAACGATTCGATTGAACGATAGCTATTTTGCTTTATAGTTGCATATTTTTAATGCAATTAGAAAAAAATGCTATCATAAAATGGCATGCATTGATTTCTCGGTCCATCAGAAATAACGAGACAAAGTATTTTCGATGAACCTCCTGAAAGTAGAAAACGGATCAAGAACAATCGTTGATGATATTTGATAAAATAAATTTAAGCTCCTGGATAGAGCATTCTCGATTACGAAGTAAGAAAAAGATTATAGAATTCGTACAAAATTTCGAGCTCGAGATGTTAATCAATTCTGACATTACGATGATAGAGGAACTCAAAAAAGTGGGTCGCGAAATTCTGCCCGTCTGTCTGTCTGTCCGTATGCTCTAGAAGCATACAGCCTAAACGGGCCCGGATTTGGTGACAACTTCGGATTTGGAGTTTGAGGGCTAACAGTTCGGTAAGGTAACCTCAATATTAATGGTTCTTCCCATACAAAATGTTCGTACCAGTTTCATTTGTTCGAAAATGAAAATCTAACGATTTTAACCCAATTTTATATTTGAACTTAAGTAAGTGAGGTTAATGCTATGTTTCCACAGGAGATTATCTACGAGATTTAGAAAAATTTCCGTAAATCCCGCATAAATCTCGGGATTTATCATACAAAAATTAATCTCATAAAAAGGAGATTTAGAATTAATCTCCTAAACTGACCAGATTTACATGTAGAGTCCGGTTGGTGAACACACTCCCTCGGAATGTCAAAAATACCAAGCAAACTGAGCATTATTTGACATTGTGTCATGAAAAAAAAAACATATCCGAAATTATTTCTGTAATTTATCGATCTCTTCTAGAAACGCAACAATCAAACCTTCCACTATATTTTGTAGAATTAAATTATAAGCTAATAATATTTAAAGATTTCCGGAACTCATGTTTCATCAATTTAAACTTATTATATATTTTTCCTATTATCACAATTTTGGGTTGTTCGATTTCGCAGTAGTTGACAAAATCTGGTGAAACGTCAAGTTAATCTTGTTTTTTTTTTTTTGTGGAAACTCCTCAGGATTTATTTGTAATCTCTTGCCCAAAATCTCGCGATTAGTGTCCGGTGGAAACGTAGCATAACATGACTGCATATTCAGTTTTTCGCAAAAAAATCTAATAACGGTACTTTTGGTACTTTAACATACCTCGAGAACGGTCCATACGATTGTAACAAAAATACATTTTTAAGGTAATATGGTAATTTCCAACTTAATTGGATCCTCAGTTTTTCCACGTTAATTTTTGAAAATTTGGTTTTCTTTATTTACCTACCCGAAAACGGTAAGAACGATTTTGACCAAAATGCATACTCATAGTAAAACTTATGTTTTGAAAATGATTGCTTCCTTGATTTTCAATTCAAATTACAGAACACGCTTATTTTAAAAACTGCTCATATATCGAAAACCCCATTTTCGATTTCGATAAAACTGTACAAACAAAGTAATTCCGAACAATGTCTAGTATATTGAGTTTTGAGCTAGTTAGTTAAGTAATAGTATTTTTCAAACTAACATTTCCATATTTGTTATTGTTTTGTTCTGCATAATTTTACAAAAAATACTCTAACGATATTGATCAAAATACATATTTTTGGTAATAAAATACCACTAATTAAGGTCCCATCGAATAAATCAGTTTTTTTTAATTATGTCTCAAGAAATACTAACCAGATCTGTGTTCACATATTTTTAAAAAAAAACTCAATACCATACTGGCATTTAAAATGCAATAACAGCAACACAAATCTTATTTTCAGCAAATATTACGAACTTCTTATTTTTTCAAAAACATTGACTATATACACATTAAGATAATTCCAACCACTTGGAGCCTTACACAATCAGAAACTCTCACTAAATTTGCACCCCCACACACGTCCATCGGCATATTGGGTTTATTTGTAATTGCTAATGGAAATTTAAAAACAAATCTCTAAAATCTAACATATATTTCTATGTAAAGATATCGGTCTAATACGAACTACTTGCAATCATAGACACCTTAAACCTGGGTTTTAAATTTAATTAAAAAAAACATGCAGAGCAGAAAACAGACTCACCAACTACACTTCACGTTTGTTTTATCCAGCATTGCTTCTCAGATCTTTACCTACCCAACTAATAACAAAAGAAAACAACCAAACAAACTACTGATCAACGAGAGTGTTTCGTTCGACCCAGTCGTGCACTTTATTTAATTTATTTAAGTATTTTTTGCGTGTTTTCTTTTTTTTTGGTGTTTAATAAAACAAGAAAAAAAAACTTTTTTGTCATAAACTCTCCCAAAAATGGGCGTGGCAATGATCGTTATATCATATATCCCTCTCAGGGTTTTAATAAACATTTCAAAAAACTGTTCATCGAAATCTGTTCAATAGTTATCACGCATAAAAACACAAAAAACCCCACAGTTTTATTATATTTATTATTAAATCATTAGCATGTTATTATTACAGCTAAACAAAAATATTAATAAAATTAAATATTGCTTGAATCGACTTAACAAATAGATTCGAAATGTGTAACGTGTAAGTCAGACAATACTAAAATTAAAAGACTTTACAACTTATTATTTACTTTTAAAAAACGGTAAACTTTTGTGACCAATACTCAAAACTATTTTTACATGTCATCTACTTTCACATAAAGACCGTAATCATTTTTTGACCTAAGAACTTCATGTAGCAGCAGAGAGTAGCTTATCACTGTGCAACTTCCCAAACCTTATATTGATCTTTGAATTTTACAAACTGCATCCTTTTTAAGTTTTATGAATGAAATAATGGCTTTGGATCACAAATTATACTTTTCACGAAAGTTATAAAACTAAAGTGACACTCTGTTTTCCTTTCCAACCCCACTGTCAGAAACAAACAACTTTACATGACACACAGTTTTTTTTTTTCTAAATAACCATCTACTTAGTATGATATCAAAAAGATAATCACACAATAGCACCACACCAGTCAAACTGGCTTATAAGTTATTCATCCTGTTTTCGAGGATCGGTGAGAGCGCGGTACGGCATCAATGGAATGAAGCCCCCTTTGGGTATATGACATAGCTGTATAGTGCCATCCATTCATGCAGTCCGTGCAATATAAGTGCTGTACGCCAAAGTCCTTTTTCAACCTAAAGTGCTCTCTAAGTAGGTTAGGTCCCTCCTGTGTTCAAGTGAATGGCAGCGCACGGTGAATGCGAGCAAAAGAAAGCTCGAGACCATTGAATGGGGGTGGTAAAACTGAAACCGACTTGCTGCAGATTAAGAAAGAAAAGCGAAATGCCCAATGGAACTGTGTACGTTAGGCACTGTGAACAAGTCGAAAAGAATTTCGACGGACGGATGAATAAATTGAAACTGTGCATCGCTCTAAGTGAATTGGGTGCCCGTTCTATCTTTGAACAAGACTCTGAATTAAAAATGCAAAAGTAAAGAAGTAGTTAGCTGTGAGCGATTGTGATGGAAATGGGTTGGCTAATAGTTACAGACACGGCAAAGATAAGTATCCGGTTGATTATTCATTGGAAGTTGTTTCGAATAAGTTTGGTCATCGAAAATGAAGAGTCCTTTGAATAAAAACTGACTTAACACAAGTGGCAAATACAGATACAAGTATACTCTTTTACCAGCGAAATAAACTGTTAACTCATCATTAGCTAAAGTGGTCGAGATTGACCCCAAATTGGCTTTGATGTTTTTTGTTGTTCATGAAAAGCTCTGAGCATAAATAGTTCATCAGCAACCAACAAAGGTAAATAGTGCACGTACGCAGCCACAACACGTGGCCGTGGTGAAAAGGATACGATATTCAAAGGTTCCTTGCAGAGAACTCAAAATCAGCCGAATATCCTGAAATGTGCCTAATTTATTCCGTCCTGCGGTGCATAATGAAATAGTATTTTATTCATCCGCACACTGTCTCTCCTCTTTGGGGTTATTCCTAAACTTGGTGCTGGTGTTGGAATCGAATATCCGAGCGTATGTGTTAGTTCACGAACAGCGTCGTAATGTGTGTGCATAAATAGTCTTTGTGTATAGTTTGCACCTATACTTTTTTTTTGCAAGACCTTGTGGTGATTATGCTGCAATTAAGTATTAATGAAGGAGGATTAAGAAAAACTACAACGTTCTGTTCGTAGAAGGTGCACTTAATTAATATTCGTTACAGCACTTGTACTGGGGCCTTTGCGATTTACTCTATGAGCAACACTTGGGAACAAGGGAAACTAAGTTAATTACGCGGTTGATGAGGGTCTACAAAAGAGGCGATGTGCCGGATACAGATGAGATTTTGACTTATGTCGTTTTTGATTTGGCAAACACATCAATATTTTTGCTGAAAAATTGTTAATTATTTTGTAATGTCGGAAGGATTTGACACGTTAACGAACACTTGGAGATATCTTGAAATCAAAATACAATTTAAAATTTTCAAAATTTACATAAGTTACAACATAATTTTAGCAATATAAAAGCTGTAATGATTAATCGATAGAAATACTTTTATAAGAGTTGTAAGGTTTTTTTCAAGAACTTTACAAAGTGTCAATTCCTCTCACCATGAAGGAGGATTTGCCATCTTCCTAATGAGGTATATTTTGAACTGAATTAATTTGTTGGACTTCGTGTTTTTTTTTTAGTTTGAATATTTAAGTGGTAACGTTTAATAAACAGTTTTTGGGGCAGCACTGCTTATCGACTCTGTTTTGTTTTGAATGTATTTAATGGCATTTTCAACACTTGTTTCATCGATGTTACGGTGGGGATTTTTGTTTTTGTAAATTTTTGGCATTTTTGCATTCTAAAAAATAGTAAGAAGTTGTTTTACCACAAAATTTTTATTTTGACTCATAAATTAGGATTTGAAACTCTGTCACTAATGTCAAATCCTTCTTTTTGATTACTTGTGGGGCTAATACAAAAAAAAAAAAAAAAAACTTTGTACTGGTGCTCAGGATAAACTATTGTTTATTAGTGATTTTAAAATGAATAAATGTGCACTATATTGCACTTTAAATGTCAAAAGCTACATAATTAAAATATTACAGTTGGATTGCTTACCATAAAAGTTACATGAAATGGGCACAAAAATAATAAAGATGTCCACTTCGCTTATCCCCTAGACCACAGTGATTGTTTATTTATCACTCAAACCAATCGTTACTTGCTTAGGTTTCTCATCATTTAAAGCTCTGCCAAGGTGTTAGTTTTTCAGAAAAGTGCTGATGTCAATTCCTCCTGCCTGTCAAGTCCTCCCTACCTTACCCTATACTCCATTATCTAAAATAGATATAACTGAAGTTCATATAGGTAGCAAGTCGATGCTTTTTCAATAAAGTGCGAGTAACATTTGAATTCAAGATTGATGCAACCAATTTTCAGTGATTATCCTTGCAAAAGTGAGACTCACGCAACAAAATTATAACTGAGTCGACTTTCAATTTCGCCCGAAACATCCAAAGAAATAGAAATCTGCAATGACACGTACTCAGAAAACTGATTTTAATGGTATTTGTTTAATTAACTTGGGTATGAGAAACTAGTACAAGTAGCTACTACTTATTTTTGGTTTTTATTAAATAACAAATATTTTCGTTAAAAAAAAACAACTGTTTTAATTTTCGACTACTTTTTTGACTGATTTTTTTTTTTTACTGTTTGACTTTCTGGATTCGGAGGTAAAAATTAAGTTGAACAGCCGAATTTTACTGGATCATATACTCGTGCAACTGTAATATCATGGTAAGTAAGCAAGTTTCTTTTGCATAATTCTGAGCGGTTTAATATCGCAAATACATTCTCTAAGTTGAGAATTTAATCACACTGTCTATTACAAGATCGGTAAATCCCCGATTATTCCAAGTGGTCCCTGTATCGATGCTCACAAGTGAACCTCTCCATATTGTACTACTCTGTACGTCCCCTCCATTCGTTCTGAAACCCTCACAATGGTTGTGAGAAACTAGGCCTAATATGATCCTCTATGACCACAACCTACCTCTCCATTTGTACGTTTCCATTTCAAACCGATGCCGCTCCAAATTTTCTCTCAAACTACCATTACTTGTAAGGACTAATTTATTACTGTCATTCAAACTGGAATCCCTTCAAACTCCCTACCATTGCGCTCAGCCAGGTATGAAGCGGCCAGACTTTATTAGCGACCTACCTCCTGCAAAGCCTTCACTCTCCAACCAAAATTGAATGTCTCAAAAACATAAAAAAAAAACCTCATTCCTATGAATTATTATCTACTGCTACTAAATGATGATGTATCCATCTATCTTGTGGCAAAAGTGTTCTCAAGCTACCCCCAGCACCCGCCTGCCGCAACCCCATCTCCTTAGGGATTTTACTTAAACATCAAACAATTACTTTATCCAAACTTGAAGAAAGTTTTAAAATGTTCTCGCATCTCCCGAAGGGCGAGGAGCGAGCAAGGAGTATATACTTACGCCATCATCGTACTTTGGCGAAATTAATTCTCTGGCAGTTTTCGAGGCGCATTTGTTCATAGTCCTCGCTCATCTAATGAGATAGACCATTCTTAATGGGAACAATCCGGGAAGAATACAAATGAAAGGGTTCTCTCGGCTGAAATAATCATAAGCATGCTTTTGTTGGATGGAAATTGATTTTAGCAAGAAGGAAAATACAAATTTTCTAACGCTCCACAAACCACAATAAATCCTGTTCAAATCTATAAAGGTGGCGCGTAGAATCCAACCAAATCGACAGCACCCTCCACGTTGCGGCGGCCGGTGGTGCGCGTTTAAAAGGTCATTCCTCAATGAAATAGATTTTTCAGGTAAGGTCCTAATTGGACAACTGTTGTTCGCTCTATTCATCGTAATTAATTGAATTAGTCGATTGGCAGGAGGAATGCAAGAGGTACTCCATCTGAGTGCGTTGTTTCGTGTTTCAACTAGCTTATATCGCTAGTCTTGGTCTTGATCCGCTCAGACTCAACACTCAATCAATATTACTTATGCACCTGAGTAGCCTGGGGGAGTTTGGGTGGCGTTTTCCCGTGATTTTTATGATATATCTTCGCAGGGCAAGGCTTCAGCTGCTTAATCTGAAATCAATTAGACTGCGTTGTGGTGTATACTGAAAGGTGGGTAGGAACGGGACGCAGGACGCTATTAATCACTTGGTAAACTTTTATTCGGCTTTGTTGATCCCGGCTGTGTGCTCAACCATTCTGTGTATAAGTAATTAATCCATGATGAATGAGTGAGCGGATCTTACTGGTATTGATTGGTTTGATTGAATACAGCTTAGCTTATGGCATTTGGAGTGATAATCAGAGGCCGATGCGGAGGCGTCTATAGATTTGCTTATGAATAATAATTTTCCTTGTGACGGTATTGCGGAATGTAAACATAAATTTTGGATAATAAGTGTGCGAAGGAAGTAGAGCATAAGTTATTTTACTGCCCCGTACATTTCCACCACAACTATACTTGATTGATTAATGTTTATATAATAAAAGTAATCGGAAATCAATAGATACGTATACTATGTATAAGGCCGACAATTGGTACGAAGCGAGCGACCATGTTTTAAGCATTAGACAGAAAGAAAAAAACTGTTGTAGGATATAGCATGTTTTTTAGGTATGCAGAAACATTGGCAGTTACAGAGGACAGGAAGAAATAGTAAAAATGCAAATCACGACCCTAAAAAATATCTGGCCAGGAGTCCTCAGCGACTAGCTTTTTGCAAAAATTCCTAGTGATTAGGTCTGCGGTTGTGCATTTTCGATAATTCACTTACATAAGTATTTTGTATAATACACCGATTTAAATAAAACACGGTGCGACTTTTATTGTGGGAAAAATATACCAAAAACCCACATTTTTTATCTCCGCTTTCTCGGGGTATAAACACGTCTCTCTCGGTAAGAGAACGATCAAGCACTAAACTTTTACATGTCATTTTACAATAACACACGGTTCATGGCTAGTGGCTAGTGTTGCCATGCGTAACACATATATCAAAATCTGTACAATCTCAAACTTGAAGTTTTCAGAGGTTTTCGAACTTTTTACTTGATTATTATGTTTGTTTGTCAAAAAAAGTAGGTTTTTTTGTTGTTTTTTTTTTGTCGGAGGTTGTTACTATCCGATGGAGCACTCAGACTAACTACTGGTCCATTGTACACTGCCAAACCGGACACCTTACATTAGTGTACTTAGTTTTCCCGTCTTTCGAAGAAAGATGAGAAGGAGCTTCACCACTCACCACATCAGCCCCAAAGATCCGCCAGCCGATGCGTGCAAAGGCAGGATAACTACAGAGGAAGTGTTCCGCTGTATCGACGCCCACAAGCAGTCTGTAGTCAATTCTCCTGAGAGACAGAAGGAAAGACGTGGACCTTTTACAGATGTCCGGACGCAGTCGTTTGATTTGTCTGCACCCAGCACAGTCACGCCAACAACGCTCGTGTTCACGAGAAACCTGATTTCCTCGGATAAGTGTTCTCGAAACTTTATAAATTGGTATATGTTTCTTAAATAGGATGATAGCCATCTAGGAAAAACTGTAGGAAGCCTTAAACGTTCAAGTTGTGTTCTATTTAATCGGTTCATTGCCTTAACACCACATTTATAAAATGTTTGCACCCAGATTTCACTATCACTTATTGTCACAAACGCTCTTTGAAAGTCTAGAAATATTCCTATAACACTATAACCTTTAGTGACGTTTCACACGAATGACCTGGCCTATGACCAGACTGATTTCCCATCAAAATGTCATTGTTTACCACAAAATTAAAATTCTTCTCAATAATTTTTGTCCACTACGGGCATCATATTTAAAGGCCTAAGGCCCATTTTATTCACTCGAAGTTGAACACAACTCGAGGAGTTTTCCATATAAAAATCCCCAAGTTGTGTTCAACTTCGAGTGAATAAAACGGACCTAAGTTAATCACACTTTATTATTTTACTTTGTTTCGCTGAAATTCGCCTCCAATGACCCGTTTATAATTTTTACTGTAAGTGGGCCGATGATAATTAAAGCAGTTCAAAATAATTCCTATGTTTAACTTTGTTGCGTCCCTTTTATTTTAAATGATTTTGCATTTTCTGTACAATTCGTTTTATTTAATTCGTTGGAATTTAAAATCGGATTCTATTTCTAAGAAATTTCTATAGACCATATTGCTTGCCAGTATATAATTGCTGATGCTGTTTATGCTTTCAACAATGTACGAGTTAAATTTATTTGCATTTATAACTAATTTATTACTTTATTTGTCTTAGAAAAATTGTATTTCACTTATTTCATGTCTCGCTTCTTTCAATACAAAAGTTTTTATGGCTGACCACAAATTTATTTATTTTTTCAATTTTGTTACAAATATAATTCCACTTAGCTAAATTTCTTAGGCACGTTTGTTGATACTACTCATAGCGATTTAAGTTCCACTTAAAATCTTATGTGACAGTTTATGACATAGAAAAAGTAGCCCATAAGGTATTTAAGTAGAACTTAAATCGCTATGAATAGTATCAGCAAACGGGCCTGAGTCTTAGATATTTACACCATTCACCTATGCTGTATTAGAAATGCTTGCTCGTTGATATGATCGATTTTTTTGTAACTTGATTTCATATAACTCCGGAGGAAACCATTTATTTTTCAGATATTATATTCCTAAATTGCAATTTAACTATCAGATCAAAATGAAGTTAGAATAGAAGAGAACATGCCGGTTGGACTGTTCAAGAACATAAGTCCCATATGAATCGAACTTCAGCATATACTGGTAGTTTGTTTGATCAACACCAATTTATAGGGCTCCTTAATTTTGCGCATAAGATCGTCCCTGCCCTAGTGTGTGAACGTTCGAAACGATTTTTTTCAGCTTAAACTGATGGGCCCTTACGAGTGCGGTCTTGCGCCCGCTCAGTTCACAAACGATAAAATGTAGAAAACCTCCGGTTGTTCTTTTTACAAAGCTTCACCTTATAGGTGCTATGCAAATTTGTTCTTCGGAATTTTAATCGGACAGCTCTTTCGTCTTAATTGGTCGGAGGCACCCAGCTTTACACTGCCTTCCGAAACTCCAAGTGAATGAATAATAAATAAAATGCAACAATTGCAAAGTTATGACAGTAGGTACATAGGTAGGTACATCCCTGTTCAATTATAAAAACAAAACTTGGTCAAACTGCATGTTAAACATTTCAACTTTGTAGCTTTCTACTTAATCAGCTACTGCATCAATTACAACTTTTTTAACTTCCCTCCTAATTGGCTTTTGCCACCTCCAAAAGTTCGGCGTGTACATATGTTTGCCGGTGACCACCGAACGGTGTTGCATGTATTTTGTGTATGTATTGGCAGCGCTTAAAAATAACCACCATCTCATTAAAAATTTCGCAGATTCTGCACACTGCAGCACAGCGCTCTGTTTCGTGTACAGTACCTATATGCCGAATGTACCCGCCGCAATTAAATTTTCACCTACAAACACTCCGCCTTCGGTTCGCTCCCTCTGTATAAGAGCAACTTAATTCCAGGTAATGAAAATGAAAATAAGTTACCAACGGTGCTGTGGGACGGTGTATTGTTTGAGTGCAGTCACAAGGGGCTGAGCGACAGGACTTTCGCCAGGCAACACTGTCGTTGGTTAATTTTTTTGCGAAAATAAAATTTTCTTTCATAACACCTTAGGAGCAGGACTTTTTTGTGGCGGCTGTTAAAAAATAGTGGACTAGCTGAGGGACACTTTTGCAAAAATCTATGTCTGTATTTAGGTGGGTTGAAAGTATCGAAGCCATGCCATAACTCAAATGGCAGTAAGCTTTTGAAAAACTAAACCAATTTCGTTCACTTCCAAGTTTCAAGGACTGCACATGCACAGGAGAGGACGAAGGATTGGATCGCTTGGAGCAAGTGTTTGAGTTTGTGGTTATCGTTATAGTTTCGAAGGTTTTCGAATATAAATTGTACAGCAAAGGGATAAGTGGAGTAGCTCCTTGTACTTGGTTATCCTTTTCTATCAATTACGTCTAAAAGCATTGACAATCCTCAGCTCAGTTCCGCCGGCACAAAGGGCATAGCTTGCACCACATGCTATCAGCGAAATGTCTCTTCGTATCCTCAGCTCACATGTCTACACACACTCTCTGACAATTTCCCTAAGTGCATCATAACAATCGAAGACACAAAAGCATTCCGCATCCGCTGTACAGCCATAACGGTTTCCTTCAAATGGCCATTTCAATGATCCCTCAGTAGGGCAGCAATTCAATTTTCCATTCTCACACATTCTCGCGCGTATCCCTTACAAGCGAACTGGATGAAAAGCATCCTTCTTTGCACATATTTTATTCACAAATATTGCCGAAGGATATCGGCAAAAACAGACAACAGAACAACTCCAATAATCCAGATGTAGAAAGTAGAATCCTTTTGTTTTTCGCTGGCGTTGTGGTGAGTTGTCTCTTTTGGACTCGGATGCACAATTTAACGCTGACAATGACACAGTAAAAGTGCACAATTCAGTCTGTCCATTGCAGGATTGCTCAGTTGCTCATGCAGTTGGGGGAAATTGACGGGAAACCGCTAAAGGTGGTGGCTATGCTTCCTTTGTTCCTGCAGAAACAATGAAGCAGGATCTCACCGGCCCCCGTTCCACTTGCACAATCAGTGCATGTGTACCTTTTTCTGTAAGTCCATTGTTTTGTTGAGGTGAAGTGGCTGGCAAAGGGCCTCGCTTTCGTTGGATTTCTGCTTATGGATTTAAACTTTGCTCGACGTGTGAACTCTCTTCAGCCAACAGGCACTTGTGTGTAAGTCCTAGCTGAGGAGATCCTCGACAGTCTTGCGCCGACGAAGTATGAAGCACTCAGCCGTTGGTTTGAATACTCTTGAAAACAGAAAATAGGAACAAAAACGTTCTCGTTAATTTCGACGCTCTGGCTGAATGGGTGCGAGCCTGCTTATTACACCACGTGCTCGCTGAAGTGTGATTATCATATCAAAGTGTGAAATCGACAGGCGCCTCGCGTTGATAAGGGGCTGCGAAATGGGGGTGTAATTAAAATTGCAACTTCAACAGAAGTTGGCTTTTGTTTTCACGCACGTGATTGCCACCCAACTGCGGTGAGTATTGTATAACTTTGCTCGTTATAACTTGGAAGAGCACACTCGCTGAGACAAACAAGGATGTCTGACGCATTGTGTGCGTGTGTTTGATCTCTAACAATACGTATAATTAAATCGCATGTGAGAACTATACCTATATAGTTATAGCCTGCTTATAATATCCTTAACTATGCGGATTTTGAGAACCCAGCAATTAAGCGAAAGTGACAATGTAATTACGTCTGATGCGTGGCAATATAGCGAACTTGCGGGACAACTCACCTATAAGCTGATGCGGTTTGTAATTTAAATAGGTATTGTAAACTGAATGACTAATAACCACAATAATAGGTTGAACCAATTAAACTGTCTCGGTTGGAGCCCTCAATATCCATATAATATAAACCGCATGAGGATCAAGACAAAGAGAACGAATACGACAAGCTCTCTCCCAACGGATTCACAATCGATTGCACTGGCTTATCGACGGCTTTTAACGCATTTAGGCGCATTCAGGTTTGTACGTTAGATATATTTTTAACTCCAAACATACAATTTTATGCAAGTCTGGCGTTTATACTACTCAATCGTTTGATTGGGGTCGCTCTGATTCCATCCTGATATCCACGATCTATCTACAGAAACAAACTTGAGAGGTATATTTGAGTAAAAATGTGAATGAAAACATGCCCAGTAGCAGCCCTGTATCCATGATAAAGCTGCCGCGAAGAGTCTCAGATAGGCATATCATATAACATCAAAGTTTGTAACTTCTCCAGGACATCTCAGGCCTTAACAGATGTCCACATCTCCCATTAGCTCTGCATGTGCCACTCCTATTCCCGCAAAACTCATGGGTACTGCATGACCATAAAGCGTTCTTGAGTTCAGACGAGAATTAGTAAAGCGGTCTAAAAAGAGGTTATGAATAAGTACTGATCTTACTAAAAGGCGATTAAAGGATTCCCGGCTCGTTTAAGTTCCAATTTAAGTTCAAGAGAGCTGAAGCAGGAGATACGACAACTGCCCAAGATTTTTAAAATTCAACCTAAAGATATAGGTCTATCAGAGACAAGGCAACAAATAAGAAATATTTAGAGGTTGAAGACCAATGGACAGAAATTTCGAAAGAGCACGCGATTGTGGACCCAAAAATCGCTGCCATTTTATGGAGATTTTTTTCAAAAACTGGTGGAGAGAAAACTTGTTTTCAATTCTTTCTTACAACTCACACTCGCTTTAATTGAAAGAAAGAAAATTATTGTTACTGACTATTCATCTGAGTGAAACGGAACAATGGAAACTGACACACAAATATCACACTATATTGACCTTTCGCCTCATAAGCAACCCATATCATCAAATTGATTCAGACCTCTGCTCCTTTTATCTCAGCCCCATCCCGCTGTACAAGTGTACATCTTGCCTGGATTGAAAACTGTTAACTCTCTTCTTTGTTAACCTAACTAAACCAAAAAAAAAAATTCACCTCAACCGCACTTTCTAATCCGGCTCTCCCAAGAGCTAGCCTTAAAACTACATAGAGAGAGTCAGTTTTCTAACAGGGATCCACTGGCATATACTCACGAAACTCCTTCGTGTCGCATGGACTCTGAACTCTGTTTGTGCAGTTCAAAACACCGCATTCATTACAGTCGGCAAACTTTTGGCCAACAGCCACAAAATCAAATACGTGAAAGTCACCCGGTGGAACAGGTAAGCCGCACGGTATTAAAACAAAAAAAAAAAAACTTTTCGAAAAGTTTATATACCTCTGTGTCTATATCCACCTTTTGGACATAATGGTCGCTTCTAAATTTCAGTAATTTACGAAATTTAATTGACCTTCAGCGCATCTCACAGGATGATGGAAACGAAATGTCATGCTGCATGAAATGACACCGGAGAGGATCTGCCGCTACCGAGAACTAAGAACGGACTAAACTGACCAGGAGGACTATACTTATGGCTGCCGCATCCGGCAAAAGGGGAAGCCAAGGATATTTGGTACTTAATGAATTAAAATGCCAGGACTTTTCCTTATTTTTCTATCTGTTCATTGTACAAGTAAGAAGGGGGACAAAAGTAAAGGCACACTTACGGAACAAAAGCAAAATAAAAGTATCCTTCAGTAATTAATTTGACCAAATGGATTTTGAGCTTCTCTCTAAATATATATACTGCAACGAGCAACGAAACAGTTTCTTACTTTCCTTCTCTATTGTCATACTTGTGTTTTAAAGGCGACAAGCAAGTTGCAATGCAACATGCAAGGGGCAGAATAATTCAAGGACTTTGAGAGAAGCATTTGCTTAGGCAGTTGCGTTTTCTTTCGGTTTTCAGTTCTGGTGTTGAATGTACAATGTGCATACGGCTTGACTTTCAATTTGAATTCCTCATTCTGTCCTTTGTGGAAGGGATTTTGGCCCCGAAATTAATGTCGAATGTAAGAGTACTTGAATGATTAAGAAAAAAACAGAAAAATTTTGTTTTCCCACCCTTGTGACCGGAAAGCGGAAAGTGGAAAGTTTTCCAAATAAATTTATTTCCTTTCAAGGGTTTCTCTTCAATCGTTTGCGGGGTGTCGTCGAACATTATGCCGTTTGAATAATCGGTTTACAAACTGGGTTCCAAGTTAGTGGAACAGGTTTATTATAATAGCCTTAACCGCGCAAAAGAAAAGGAGTCTCTGTCGTTCACAATTGTTCAGTCGCTCATTGAGTTTCCTTCTTTGTGGTGTCCTTCGTCTTTGCCATAGAGTGAATGGCCTTTACAGCTCGAACGAAAGGGCTTAGGAAAACAGCTTACAAATATAATGGGCGATGTGGCTACAAAAAAAGAAAACACGCCGCGTTTCCAACTAAATAAAGGGAAGGGTGACACAAGCAGTTGGTATAATGTCATTCAAAAAATATGACGTTGGGCATGGTGTTGAAAACTTTGCAGGTTAGAACGCGCTTTCTGACAAATTTTCTTTTCCCCTGTACCGTTGAACCAGGCTGTACTTACCGACTTTCCGTTAAGAAACTCAAGCGAAGCGACATATTTATGAACTTTCAGTTTTCAATGTACCTACCTACACGAACTTGGAGGAAGCAAGAGAGTTCCCTTTGATCTTCCCGAAAAATAATTTGACGACACTATATTTTCTATTGCACGTGGTTGGCTGAATGCACCAACGTACTTAATAAAACCGTGTCTTTTAGAAATAAATTTCGAATATAACCTGATGCCCAATGTTAGGCGATTGCAGAATTCGAGATCCCTTATGAGCATTTGCAGTTGCAAAATCATTCAATTTGCACACAATTTCGTAAACCTTGCGAATTTCTACCCTTTATCGATGCACACTGAACTTTTTTTAAGAATTTGTTTAGAAAAGGAGCAGAAACTTGAATATAAGCTTGGGATAGCAACAAATCTCCGAGGTGGTGTTCACAATTGCTATATACATTGTTCCAAACATGTGTTCGTATAAAAAATGTTTTTGATGAAAATAATTGAGACCACAATCATCTGTAACTGTCAGTTAAATTGAACTCGATCGTCAACTGGGCTGTCAATTAGGTTCGTTCGGGTACTTTTTTGCAAACGTTAAATTATTTAAAATTTGCTAAGAAACTGTGCGAATGCGACACTTACTGAGAAAATTAAAAATTAAAATTAGAGGGAAAATCCATTTCCACTCATTTAATTTTTTCTACTCACCGAATTTCGACTTACTGCCAGCCTTGACAGCGTGTAAGCGACAGCTCAAAAGCTTGACAAAGAAAACTCTCTTTATTTTCGTCTTCAACGATGTCAGAGGAACAAGGTATAATAAGTTGAATGTTCTCCTAGAAAATTGTAACGGTGCTGGTAACATTATTGTACTTAAACCTTAGAGCACAGGAACCAATGGATGTTGGGGGTTGAAGGCTGTCCGATCGACTGACGCGGGGTAGGCATGCTGGCACATGCACGGACATAGCTCGTCGTGGGGTGGGGTCGTACGCCAGTCTACCGGACTACAGTATTAATTTACGTGCAAAAGAACAAAAGAAGAAAATATGAAGAAAAAAAAAAAAACAAAAAAATAAAAAAAAAAAATTTTCGGGATGGGGATGGAAGGGAAAAATAATTTCGCTGGGGATCATACGCACCTCCTGAAACGAACCGTACACATCAACCATCTTCCTCGCTTCTATCCAAGTTTGGTAACTACGCTGGATCGGTTACCGATGGGATACCCTCCCCTCGATCCATCCTATGGCTAGGATGGATTCCATGGTTGCCATTCGCCCTGTATTTATGGCAACCGCCTTTCTTTTTAGTTGTCTTATTACTTGGATTAACCCTTGGGGTAGCACAAACTCAAGCGAACTCGCGCGGTACTACGACCATTTGTAGATGATGCACTTAACTATAATGTAAAAATGACATTTGCTAAACTTTTTGTAAAAAAAACCGGTGAGGGGTGAGGTAATTCTCTTGAAATTGAGACTTCTCTCTCGATCTTAGAGATTTGTAATTTCTCGGTTTTCTATGCTGAAAGTACACGAAAGGACATAACCTCCTAATAAGTCACTATCAGCCCTATTATGACTATCAAATATCAACACGATATTTGATAATAATTGATACGTATCAACAAAATGAATGAATCGATATTATGGTTATCAACCTATCAACATTTTTGATGAATTGTGAATATTGTTGGATTTAAGATCTATTGTGAATAGTTTTATCGATAAACTTGGTATTACGGTTGTCAAAAAAATTGATATTCATCAAATATTCTATCAACCACAAATTTCTTGTTGATACGTATCAAATATTCCGGCGGCTAAAAATTTCTTTTAACACCAAATAATAAAATTTAGTTCCTTGTTTTTATTGTTAAAAAAACGACTTTAGACCGAAATGTAATCGGTAGTTTTTGATTTTAAATGGATTATGATGAAGTAGTTTGGTTTGGTTTTTTTATGTCCTACAAATTAGAAACGTCAAACTTCAAAACAGAACCCATTCTCAATGATATTTTGATTAGCATTCACAATGGGGTAAAAACTATCAATTGATACTCATAATACCAAAATATCGTTGAATTGATAGATGTTATCAAGTATCAAACAATTGATATTTGATAGCCATAATAGGGCTGTATGTTGACCAACAAAAGTTTGTTGACTTCATGATTGATATTGCTAATGTTGTTACAGTCTTCTGTCTTCTCTACACAGTGATGATAACCCTTGGAAAACTTCCATTGAAATACATCCGGGCCAAGCCTTCTGTTGGCTAGATCTCAGAACCAGTTGAACATCGCCACGCATTGTCCCTTGCACATTTGGCTTTGTGCGCGTACATGTTAAACCGCCATAAGAGATATTTTGACATTACTCTGGCCTGTACCAGAACGCAATTCCATTTGGAAGCTCAAACATAATTTGTCCGTCCATTGCCCACTGTCGAAAAATGAAATGGCTTAGTCCTGTTTTCATCCAATTCAGTACACCATTGCCTGGACGCTGGACATGAACTCAGTTCCCATGTTGAACGTGTGCGGTGTGCCCATTCCGCATTTATTTGAGTAATTTAATTGCGTTTTCCTGGCTGCCACCAGTCCACAGCATTAACCCCACGCAGTGCCATCTATTGATTCGTTAAAAAATCACTCGAAATAAAAATCTAGAGACACAAATTCCAAACAAGGTCGAACCCATAACCGTAAGCGCACATCTAGAAAACTATTTGACCGAACTCGATACTCGATTCAAATCCAAAGTCGACCTCGAAATTTAGTATTTAGCTGCGGTCATGGGATTTGGGATTACGTGGTGCGTGCGAAATACGTACGTTTTGTTGGGGAATCGAACAAAAAACCGCCCCCAAACCATATTAATACACAAGTCGTGTACACTGTACAGCTCCTGTACGCTAGCCATATACTGGTAACTAAAATGAGCGGTTTTGATTTCATGCCGGTTTTTTGTTTGATTAGTCCTATTCGGAAAGCTCCCTCGGGGTATAGTGCAGGACCAACTGGACTACCTTCATCCAAGTGTGTCATAAAATATTCCATTGCAATACAATTAAGCTGGACATTAGACAATCGATGGGAATTATATTTATTTGTTGAATTTGGGTCGAACGGGACCGTTGTTTGAGGCTGTAAATTCAATTTCTGAAATGGAATTTATGTAAACACATAATAGAGAACGGCCAACGATGAAAATGAGACCGCGTGCAATATTTGCGACTGTAAAATTGATTGCATATCTGCGGGCTATATAATAATTGGATACGGAACTCGGGTTTGGTTTCGGATTTCCTCCGTGAATTTTAATTCGATTGCGAATGGAAAATAAATCTACAGAAAATTGCAGTGAGAAATTGTTGGGGAAAATGTGAATTACCAGCTTCAATCCCTTGTGGGCACAAAGTTAGTACAACTTGATTAGCTGCGACGTGGTTGTGTCAGTGGTCCCAGATTGAAGGGAAATGCTCCAATTTTGGCCAATTTTAGTGCTATAATAAAAAAACGAGGGACAAGCTTAAAAAGGGGGGAAAATATAAAATCTCTGTCAAACTTAAGGTTAGAAGTTGTCAAAGTTTACTCAGAATGAAATATTCACACTAAATAATATGAAAGAAAAAAAGCCCATCGAACGTCTACGTGAGAATTTGGTGCCGTGACATAAGGCCATGTGATATTCGAATATCAATGCCGCAACTTTCTGTTGTAGAAAATAATAAGAAAAAATTCTTTCTTTATGTTTCTTTATCTATACAGGTTGACTAATCAGAAAGGTAAAATAACTTGAAAGTGTTAAAAAGCCAGAATGGTGTGTCAAAGTGTCATAAGGTCATATTTCGAAATTCGAAATCGAACTCTGAATTAATACAAAAATTTAATAAAAACCAAAAAAAAACTCGACTGACTCGTAAAGAAAAAAGATAAACACATTTCCCCATGGTTGGTCGCGGCTGGCAGCGTTTATTTTCTATTTTTTGTATGTTTTTGCATGATTGTAAATTGACATAACTCCGATAGGAAAAGAATATGGCGAATTTGGAAAAAAAAAATTAACGGAATTCCATACTAAAGGGAGAGGTACACAGTCACTTAGATGATTGTGTAGTATAAAACACAACTTATTACTAGTTATTTTTTTAAAGCTGATGAAAACAATTTTTTTTTTATTTGCTTCTTACATTCTAGCATTTTCCATTTTGAAATTCTGGCAACGCTGGTCTGGACTGGAGCAAACAAATTGGTCTAGGAGAGCGGTCAGCGGTGGTGGCTGCACATTTCTCACAAAAAATTTTGTAAGCTATGGAAGAAGTGTTGCTAATGTTGAGTGGGATATATAGAGTATATGCTATTGAGAATGACAGCTCTCTATAGCTGACACTCATTCCGTCAAAAAAAATGTACGCCCTGGGCCTGGAGCACCTCAAATTGAAAATCACTGTCGTCTTGACGACATCGTTTCGACGATACAACATTTGCTTCACGTAACCCGATAATCGACAGATTAGTATCGTCCAGACGATAGCTTTTTACAAGGTATCGTTTTGTATTGATTTATGTAATTTGCTGACAATTGACATTTTTGTCAAGAATTTTATTGTGATCGATTGACTTCTTAATTTGTTGAATGTTTCCAAAACATAAATTTGTTTCTTTAAATTTGAAAATTTGTGGGTGACTGTAATTTGATAAAAAAAAAAAACATAACGGCTTAACAAATAATAATGACAATTGCTATGACGTCTAGTAGTGCTAATTCCAACTACTTACAGTTTGTGAGCTTCTGGGAGATACTGAAAGTTCCTAAATGTTGTATAAAATAAACGAACGACGTTCGACACGATGGTACTAGAGTTAGGTGAATCATATATTAATGCCGAGATCGTTGAATGGAACGAAATGAGTGTGCTGTGTGTAGGTACCTAGGAATAAAAAATATAAAAATCTTATATATAAATAGGCGAAATCAAATAGTTAAGAACCACTTTCACTGCCTTAAACACAACATATTCGCGCCACCAAAATCAATATACAAACAATTCAATAAAAAACATAAGACACCTGCAATCGACGTAAAATCACTCCAACTGCCCGTTTATTCTCAAATGGCAAAGTGTACCGATGGCACTACATCCTCTGCACAAATTCAAGTGACTGCGGTAGAGCCCTCAAATCACTGCCGCACCTATGCCCGAGATGTGATAGCATTTTCCCCATCAACCTCTAGTTCAGTACAATGCCACACTTTCATGACCACTCTTAAAAAAAAAAAAAACATTTCATAGGAAATTGCACTACATTGATTCCAAAGTCCTTACATCTCTATAATACTTGAAAATTTATAATACGACAGGCAGCACCTGTATGGGTGTCACAAAATCGAAAATCCAAGTGTTTCGGACTTCAGACGTTCCTTCTATCGGCAAGAATACAAACCGAATGACAGATGGTGAGTTCACATACAAATGTCAAACAGCTGGACTACTTTACCTAGTTGCGGTAGTTATAGCTGAAAATTTAGCCCACTCCCCTGTGCGTGACCGGTAGCACACGTGATTTAAAGTACCAAACTGTGGAAATGTCATTATACCTGTCACTATAAAAGTCAGCGCTCTGCGGGGAATAACCCACAAATGGCCCAATAGGCAATAAAAACAAATTAATGCTAATGGCGATTCCATTAGACCGCTGTAACACTTTGTGCATTCTATATTGAGACAACAACAATCGAAATTTGGTAATAAAACGCTTCTAACTGTTATTACGGATCGTATATATGAATGCTGACATGGATATGGCTGTGTGGGTGCTGGCAGACATTTTCACCGGGCGCGTGCCAGGCCAACACCATACACCAGTTAGGCTAATCGAGCAATTTGGGGAATAATTTTTAATGAGCTTTTAATGAACTGCGCGTTCAGCATTGCGGGCGGGAGATGTGTTGCGGTTGGGTCTTTTGCGGAGGCACGCGCCAGTGAGATTTTAAATATTCATTTCGAGCGAAATCATATTTTGGAGCTATGTATATTGATCTGGGTTTCCTTGTAAGACACGATTAGGATTCAAATTGAATTAACCAGGCGTATACGACGGCGATGGCATTTATTACGATGATGCTGTAAGCTGGGAGATTAGGTACTAAGCGAAACCACGCGTCGAGGACACCGCGCTGATGATCAAAAGGATTTCGGTAATTAAATCTTGGGTTTTCGGATTGAAAGTCTTCTCTTTTTCAGAGTGAAGATATAGGGCAACTGCGGTATTGGTATTTTCTATATACAATGGAGGGAACCACTGCAGTTAAGGCCTGATCATCAGGGATATGAATGTAATTTCGTTCTTAGGGGCTAAGCTGCTTCAGCAGGCTCCAATATTTTTGGCCAGCAATGCATAGATTGCGCCTAAACTAAACTAAAAAAAAACTTTTCCAAATCACTCAAGCGGATCTCCACGAACTCCCTTTTACGCCAACCAACACCAAGCGTCATTATTGCCGCAAAATAAGCACATGTATAAATGCTGCGACAGAAAACCACACTTACAGCTTCTTATTTATGCAGATTCCCAGAGCTGCAACCTAATTAAGATTATTTAGGACTCGAGCATAAAACAATTACCGCACATGCACTTATTATACAAACTGTACCAGAGACACGTACGCTCGTTCGTCGTTCCCATCCTTTTCCTACTTGAATCCTCCAAATTGCTCCTTAGCACAACCGCCAAATGAGAACGAAAATATTGCTCTCCAGCACAGCAAATGGTACAAATATAGCACATTCTAATGCATGCACTTGAACAATATGAATTAAGGACACTGCGAATGTGTTCTACATCATCCGGGCAGCCATCTTTCTTGTTCTTTTTCGCGGGCGCACCAAAATCTGCTCTTAATTATTTGCGAGAGCCAATTAGTGTGGCGAACATTAGAACAATGTCACGGGCGGTTGTAATTCACTTGCGGTTGCACGCTTACCATGGTACAATTCAATTAACTACGCCAGCACACATCCTGGAGCGCACACATAAATCGACATGATAAATCGCAACAGCTAAGCGATTGCAAAACTATTTTTCATTCAAGAAGATCTGAGCTCTCTTGCCGCATCTCAAAAACCATATATACGAACTGTCGAACTTGTCTAAATTGTTGATTTTGATTTATGAAATACACGTGAAAATTATTTATAGATAAGGGGAGAGAGAAGATCCAAACAGGATGGCACTTAAATGGAATGACGGGTAGATGTATATAGATGTGTGTTTTACGTCAGTTGTATGTTTTTAATCTCGCCATTCACCGATGGACCACTGGTCCTTTTTTCTTTATGCTTTGACATCGGACGGGTGCACCTATACCAATAGATCGTGGAAAAACTGCTAATGGACGAAACTAGACGAAGAACGAGTAGCTGCAGCGAACAGGATATAAGTTTGATGGAATCCAATTTTCCAACAAATTGATGAGAGATGAAGTGCAGATAAATCGGTTTTAATTTAAAAACGAATTAAAATTCAACTTCGAACGTACCTCTAGTCCCTCCGAATCGATATGGTAAGTAATGGACTCTGCATAAATATATAGAAGGTCCTTTGGTCGAGACGTTGCGATAGAGACACTTTTACTACTTGTGCTTGTATCGGAAAGAAATGAAACTCAAAGAGGAAATTTCAATTTACTGCCGTCGGAGCAAAGTTTCGTCCTTGCGGTATAAGGTGATTTGCATTTAGTCCTGTAAATTGTGTTAAACTGTGTAGGGGTTTCATGTTTGCATCTAATTTCCATGATACTGGGAAAATAATTGGGAGTGTATTTTGCATCGAAAAATTGAGGTGAATTTTTGATCAAAGGATCTCTGGGGCAGTGGAATTGTCAACCAAAGACTTGAACATTGAAGTTTAAGAAAAATGTTGTCAGTAGGTTCGTTAGTAGAGGGGATATTATAGCTGTCCCCGATGGCTTTGTCGGTGGATAGGTTTTGTAAATGAAATGAAATTATGGTCCTGGAAAATGTTATATATATATATCTGAATAAACGGAATCCGCTTACGTTTGCAAAGTGCTTTATTTGGACAATGTCCCTTATAATTTTAATTATGCAACTTTAGAAATTGCGCTTGATTTTATTTCTGAATGGGAGGTGCCACAAATCGTTTTTCTATACCGCTTATGTTTTGCAAAGTACCATCGCACCTATAGTGTGGTATCCTATCTTTCAGCTCCACCTATCGGGTCCAGAACTCAAGTCGAAATTGATGGTTATAGTGTAAGCGCTGTTCCTACATTTCAGACATATTTCCGTAACAGTAACAGTGTGTATAATGTATTTGGGAATGACTTGTAACCGAAATGTGATCGAATTTTATTGACCTGTTAAATTGGTTTTCATGTGTTTGTAAATTGGTTCGAACGAAACAGAAAATGTGAAATAAAAATACTGATACCATTTTCAAACCTTCCCATGAATCAAGTTTGTAATTATGACGTCATGCAGGTCTAGGTCGGTTTCGGGATCTGGAACCTCGGCACATATGATGTCATCAACTTGGTCTGGTTGCATTCTTTCGACTAACCAAATGAGAATGTTCGCATGAGGCAAGCCTCTTTTTTGCCATTCAATCGAAAACATCCAACATCGAATATAACCAAAGACACGATGCTTAACAATACAGTCCATCAGCGACCGACGAAATATTTGTAACTTTAACAGCCAAGAAGAAAACTAACCGCACCTATCAACTTGGTTGGTAAGCTTTTTCCCATCTCTCTCTACACCGGTACCGAAGGTGTTATTGTACCTTTGAGTTGCCTTCCTCATAACCCTACTCACTAATGAGCAGAATACCACAATTGTCATTTTTCGTAACAACCCGTACGTGCAAACTCAAAACGCTCCACAACTCCTGTTGCCTGTCATCATTGTCCACGTCATCTCAATTATCCCTACATTTCCACTTACTCACACATACTTATGCAAGGATCCTAAAAATACATGTCAAACAATTATGATGGATTCAAAAAAAAATTAAATAAATCAAAGTATCTACTCCATTTCAAAAAGTTACTTAATGTAACATAGCAAACATAAACAAACTTATTAGGTCGGTTATATTTAAAAAAAAAAATGTCAAAATTGTTGACAACAACAATTTGCTTGGAAAATAATTAAAATAATTGACAACAACAATTGCTTTGAAAATTTAAAATATTTTTTTTTTTGTATTTGAAGTGTCACTACTCGATTTCTATCCAGTTTTTTTTTTTTTTCAAAGTGCATCTCCCCATGAAAAACGAAAGGTGTGCCTTCAACGCCACCTGTTGAGAATTTTCCGACTTTTCTTTTTTCATAAACCATCCTTGATTTAAGACAAACACAACAAAAATCATTGAAATCGGTTGAGCCGTAACGCACTTGCAACAATTTTATATATATAGAAAGATAGAAAGATTCAATAAGTTTTCAATGCCGAACCGACTTAACTTAGTGAATATGGATAGTTAAAAAAAAAAAAAAAAAAAAAAAACGAAACACGTCCTTGGTAAAAACTGTACAGCTACATAATACGAGTGTGTCTAAAGTTCTTTATCAGAAGAAGATTGAAGTGCCGTGGTATAACCAAGTTGTAAGAGAGTTCTAATATATATTTTGCAGATTCTTTAATTGATAAACTACCTCCTTCTGCTTGTGGTTGAGTTGTCTTCTATTTGGGGTTGCCTATGCTGCAACATACACATTACACAATGTGCGTCTCATATTATTTCACATGCAACTTCTTAGGTACTTATCTAACTAAATCATGAGCATATGCACGAAAGAATTCGCACACGTCTATTTGCATCCTACAAAACATCCACAAGGCATACTTTTAAGGCAACCCCCTTTGGATATCGATATGGGAAGCGAAAGGAATGCTCCCTCTATGACCATTAAGTTTCACAATACCATTCCAGGCTAGACCTACCATTTTTATATTGACCACGATTACAACACTCATCATCCTGCCTGTTCGCACCAATAAAAGGAATGTCCGTTCTGTGTCCGAATAACAGCTCATTGCATTCCGAGCCATGAACCAAAAACCTATTATGATTATTTTGCTTTCCGTATAAATCCTGCAGTAAATCGACCAAACAAGCCTCCCTAACAAAACCAATAATAGTCGTTTATACCTAGTTCAGCGCACATATGCTTGAAACCGGAGCTAAAATGTCTATAGTAAGTAACGCTATAACGAGGGGACAGAGGAGAAGAACTTGATGTAGGAAAAATCCTTTTCCTCAAATTATTGATGTCGTCCATGGACCATGGTCCATCGTCTATGTTTTATTGCAGATTGCGGTCATCCACTTAAAGGCTTTTTTAGCCCAATGCTTGCAGTCATTCTCTTTTTCCCTCTCTGTCCAATTCACACAGATAGATGGATCACATCACAGTCACTACACTAGTCACATTGCGTCGCTTGGTCAGTTCACCCTGGGCAAAGACCCTGGGGCGAGCAGACGCAAGAGACCGCATGGATATGTCCGGTTTGGCACTTTAAAGTGCACACTGACATTTTTATTATGACCACGATTATATTTTTATAAGGATTTATAAATTTGATTTTTTTCCCCATCGGAAAGAGGTCGGAGGACGTTAAAAAGTTTCATGTTGTCTACGATGGCACATATTGTACCCGCCTTCTCAGCGGACAATTTGTTTCTTCCCTTCTTTTATAATTTATTTTCTGGTGTGACGGCTGCTGACAAGAAATTAAAAAAAAAAAGATAACAGGAAGGACCAACGAATTTTATTTTGTTCTTGTCACCATTTACGTGTTGGATATAGTTGGGGAAAATGTTTAAGGCGATTTCTTGGAGCATTTAAAACGAGCAACTTATTTTGGCAGGAGGCGAAAAAAATGTATCTACTTATTTGGCTGAAATGTCCTTTTGGATAACATAATATTTATTCATTTCTTTTTCGCTGGGCACTCAAGGACTCAAGCTGAACGAGCAAGTGCTGCATCTGTTGCTTGTGAGGAGAGTGACAGCGAAAGGGGAAACGTGAGACAATGGTGAAATTTTCAACCGAGCTATCTGAATAAAAACAAAAATGTCAGCATAATATTTGACATGCAACACGAAAGTTTAGGTACTGCAGAGGTTATTTAAGTTTGACTATACAAATAGTAGTTAGGTTTGTACGAGTAGGTATCTATTTCAATTGACTGACAGAAGAATCTAATATTTATTTTTTCTATATCCTCTTAAGTTATATTCTATAGGCTTCAGTATTTTTAATGGGGGGTACCTTAATTCGTCTAGTACTATTTAGGGAACGTTTAATTGTAAAATTAGTTATAAGAATGGAGTCCGAACTTATAGCAGGCCTAAAAAAATCGGTTCTTTGGGCAAAAGTTTTTACGGAAATGAAAACTCGTTCGTCCTTGATGCCTTACAATAGAGAAGAGAATCAAAAGGTAACCTATAAAAGGATAAAAAAAAAGGAACAAACAAAGCGGGAAAGATAATACATATTTATATGTCTCTTCGTGGAAAAATGGTTTCTGAAAACGTAATCTGGAAATTCCCCTATGGTTTTAAGAACATTTTTAGATTTTGTAATGTTTCCTAAAATCCAGCTAGTTTTTATCAAAATAACCTTCCTTTTTCTTGAACTTTGCTTCTTTTTCTTTCAGATAGTTTTGCCTGAAAACTTACAAAATTGGATCCATTTAAGTGACTAAGAGTCAGTCCTAAAATTGTTCTTCTAATTGACATTATTAACAAGTTTTTGTGAATAACACAACCAAACTCTGTCACGGAAAGAAGAAAAAGGAATTGGAAATATCTGCATTTTTTTTTTTTACTATGCAGTAGCATGTATATGAACTCTTTTTTGGAAACGCAAGACTACTGCAAACAAACTTTGTTTGTCGCTGGTGAATAAAGATCAATAAATAAAATCAAAATTAGAGTTCATCAAGCCATGCAATTCATTTATATGAACCCATTTGCCTTCACTAAGCAGAACTAAAACCACTGTTAAAAGAAGGAAAAAACAATCTAACTTCAATCGAGCACAATAATTGTACCAAACCGTGCGGATATTGAAAAAATACCACCTCCCACACAAACACACCCGCTGAGTGGGAAGATAAATTTGGAATGTTATTATCTTAAAAATATAAAAAAAAATCATCCAAGTAAAAATAATACCACTAGTACATTTTATGCGAAGCAATTTAAACAAAATTGTCATCAACGTGCATTGTAGCACTTTGAAAAAAGAAAAATCCCTCTTGTCTATTCTTGTTTAACGCTCACAGACGGACCTCCAAACATAAGGATCCAACTGAGTGAGTGGGAGTGTACTCAAGTAAATGCACACAACAACTAGAACACTGGAAAAGTGATTAATTATTAAGAAAACGAAGATTCAGAGGGGACCAGCACGGCCGTCGTCCTTGATAATGCTTCACTTCGTCTTTCGTTTTTCTTTTATACCTACTGTTCATCCTTGCTGATGCTCATTTAGTCTATATTGCAAACTGGCTGCCAACTTTGTTGATGCGGAGCTTATGTTGTTTTGGAAAAAGTAGATGGGCGACCCGAAGGAAAGTATGTATACAATAGGTTGGCGAGAAAGAAGGAAATATGAACAGTTTTGTTTATAACCGAAAGTTTAATAAGAATTCATTAGGACTCTTTCAATGGGAACCCATTGGCAGAACTCGCCGCACAACAAGGTTGCGGTAATGAGCTCATCAAAATTTAACAACCATCGTTGAAATTCTATTTAAATATTTGCGCTTGGGCGTCTAAAGTTTATTGCGATTGACTGGAATTTCCTAGAAAAGTTCAAATGACCGCTGTCCTTGTGGATGTAAAACTATTAACTATAAACTAAGCGCCTTACTAATAAGCATTTATAATACACGCTAATTGTGAGTTCGAAAAATTTCGCCTGGACAATAAAAATGATTATTCACTTTTATATCATAGAAAAAAATGCTACTTCACCCATAAAGGTATCCGACGTATGGCAATGGCAATGTCATTTACGGAAAAGTTTGAGAAGAATGAAATTGGTCGTTTATACAATGACGTACCTATCTAACGAAAAGTGCAAAACTATAGGCATAATCAGGCCTATTCGGCAAAATCTTTTATCAATTTGTTCTGTTATTCTGTTAGGAATTTTCATACAAAAGTTCGAATTGTCAAAAAATCTTTTACGGGCTCTAAAATTGGTATTCTGTGTGGAAAAATCTTTTATGAATTCTGTTAAGAATCATAACAGAATAAAAGATTGAATTTTGTGACTTTTATTATAAAAGATTTTTATTTAATATGAGTTCTTGGATTGAAATGTGTCTCTATATAATTCCAAGGCGACGATATGCTTACAAATGGAGACAACATGTAATAAATGTGTGTAAAAAAGTATAATAGTTGAAAATTGTTTCTACATTTATATTTTTGTTTAGCCGAAAACATCCATCACTTTTGCTGGAACTAAGATTTAATATAGTAACCCATTTGATCTTCCTGATGTGAGTAATAATTCAAAACTTTACTCCTTTCCCCGACACCGACACCGAATTTTATGCTATTTTGCAACAAATTTATCAGGTGCTCACTTAGTATTTACAAAAAAAAAAATAAAAACAAAGCTGTTTGTTTTGAAGGTTCGTAACAGATTTCATGCAATTTTCGAAGTTCTATAACAGAGTTTCATAAAAGTTCGAAACCCAGAATACTATTTATAAAAGATCTGTTATGGTCGAGACCTTTTATGATTCATAACAGAATAAAAGATTTCGCAGAATAGGCCCAAATAGGTTCGTTCGGGTACCTACTTTTTTGCAAACGTAAATTTATTTAAAATTTGCTAAGAAACTGTGCAAATGCGACCACGTACGGGGAAAATTTAAAAAAATGAGAGAGAAATCCATTTCCCCTCTTTTCATTTTTTCGTAATTTTCTACTCGCCGAATTTCGACTTACTGAAAAATGAAAGCTGCCAACAGTGACAGTTCAAAAGTTTGACAAGTAAAACTCTATTTTTTTTACTTCTTCAACGACGTCAGAGGAACAAGTTATAACTGAATGTTCTCCTAGAACATATCAGCGCATTCAAATGGAAAGTTTAATAGGTCTTTAGCTTGTAAAAAATGCAATTCCAACTTATTTTGTAGATGCTGCATTTTACGATTACGCCAAAATGACATTTTTTAAACTTTTTGTAAGAAAACCGATCAGGTACTTCTCTTGAAATGGAGAGAATTCTCTCTTCATTTTTCTATGCTGAAAGTACACGAACGGACCTAATATTATCAGATTGATTGTTATCGCCGCCATAATTCAATCTCAAATGACAAATGCATTCAATTTGATGTTAAAAACCGCTCAAAGTTAATTTGCTTTCAGTAAAATGGTTCATGATTTAGTATACAAACTAAAACGCAAGTCAATGAAAATTGCAAATGGCTGCATTCCACTTACCGTTAGACGCTCGTTCGTTCGTTCAGTTCAGTTTCAACCACCTAATAAAGTAGAACAAACATTTATAACGTTTTAAAAAGGTACTCACTCTTTATTCATAAGACGAAAGAAAAAATTATATGTAAATGTGAAGTGTCCTCATTAATCGCTCAAAGTTTTGGCGCGTTTCCCTTCCCATGGTCACGCCTTTTTGACGTCTAAATGTGAGGCTACATATAGGTACCTACATACCTACCTTAATAGATTTAATGTATCTTCTCTTTAATTGATTTAAATGTTACTTCAAGCGTTAATATGACTGTACCAATAAGGAATTAAGGATCTCAATTAACTGTACCTACCTACACAACTCCCCTCTATACGCTTGGCAAAACAGGTTAAAAGCAATTAATCCACTACCCGACCGTAATATGAATAAAGTTCATTTTGGCTGATTGATTTTACAACCATAAATGTACACACATTCGATTGAGTACAATTTGAATGCCGAGTCTATTTAAAATAAAAGGAATTTAATTACTTGACAGTTGACACACACAAACCAATTGATTCCATTCAATTTCACGCTTGCCGCCAATGAAAATGTTAAAGCCAAACAACAAAACCAATCTCCCTTGAGTTCTCGCATGAGATAGAGCGCGGGTTGCTGGTAAAAATATAACTAAATGAAAACTTTATCATTTGTTTTCCAATGCATGCGAATCGATGGATTTTAATTTAATTTCGAAATGTTCGGCCGCAATTTTAATGCGTGAAAATTCACACGGATTAACAATGCACGTATAATCCGTGTGGGCATTTGTTTGGGTTTTCGCGCCACCGGCTTTGTTATCCTATTTGGTGGCGAATTATCCTTTAGTTTTAATTGGGCCTATTCTGCGAAATCTTTTATTCTGTTATGAATTCTCTTTTATGAATCATAAAAGGTGTCGACCATAAAAGATCTTTAATGAATCGTATGCGCTGTGTGTCGAACTTTTATGGAACTCTGTCATGGAACTTCGAAAATTCAAATCTGTTATGAACCTTTCAAGATAAACACCTTTATTTTTATTTTTTTTTTCTAAAAAGTAAGTGGGCACCTGATCAATTTTTGGCAAAAAAAAAAACAACGTAAAAATGGCGGCTAAAAGGGTGAATAAGTTTTGATATTTACTTGTATTACGCATACGCATATCAATTGGGTTATTATTAAACATATAAAATTACAAATAATGTGCTTGCAATTATAATACTTTTTTATACACATTTATTGCATTTGTCTCTATTTGTAAGCATTTCTGGATACCTGGTCACATCGGCATCGAGGGCAACGAGGCTGCAGATGCTCTGGCAAGACAGGGGGCGGCGGAGCCCTTTATAGGCCCTGAACCATTCTGCGGCATAGGGGAACACACCCTACGAGAAGAGTTCAGCAAAATGGAAAAGGAAAAAAGAACAGCAGCTTTCAAAAATACCCAAGGCCTGAGGCAGGCTAAGAAACTTATAGGGAATTACAACCTAAAAAGATTCAAAGCATGTATCGGTCTAGACAAAAACAACCTAAGAATACTTACGGGTCTCCTAACGGGACACTGTAGGCTTAAAGAACACATGAGGAAACTGGGCCTATCGGAAGAGGGTCTCTGCAGATTCTGCGATGAGAGCGCTGAAACCCCAGACCACATTCTAGAATCCTGTGGAGCACTAGCCCACAAGAGGATTAAACATCTGGGCAAGTACCAGCTAACAGATAAGGATATACAAACCATAGACCCACTACTCATTCTCAGATTCATAAGAGAAACTGGGCTGGATGAAGTGCTCTAAAGTTTATATTCTCGCCAAGGCAAAGACAGAGCAAACCCTCAAACACGGTTCTTAATGGAATTGTGATGCGATGGCGCTCTGGAAAAGGGCACGAACCTTTCCAAGGTATAAGCAGGGGGCACAATAGACCACAAGGTCGCAGTGCACTAGACCCTCTCTACTATGATTATTATTATTAAGCATTTCGATGACGAAGACTTATTTAGAGATCCGTTTGAATTCAAAACTTCCAATTTAATAAAAATCTTGTATAATAAAAGTCACAAAATTCTATCTTTTATTCTGTAATGATTTTGAACAGAATTCATAAAAGAATTTTTGACAGAGAACACCAATTCTAGAATAGGGCTGAACATCTCCCTAGTGAGAGATTTGTGTTTTATTTTTTCTGTTTTGTGTGGAATAATAGGTAATTGTGGTTTTTCGGTAAAAGAGAAGTTGAAACAAAATGAGAAACAAATGTGTAATGGGAGAATAAGCCCCCAACACAACACAACATATGCAAACGTCATCCTCATCATCGAAAGCTGACAGACAAAAACATCAATCACGCACCAACGTCGACCATCCCACACGCGGCATCCCTTGCACCTAACCACACTCACGAGTGTCGCTTACTAGAGAGCTATTTAATATTATTTTAATAACGGGTGATTTTTTACCTGGTTTGGTTTTGGCAACACTGGTTTTGACAGCTGACGTGTGTTTAGTACCTTGTGTCACTGTCAAACAGCTTCAGTTTGGTTTGCAATTTAACCATGGATCGTCTTACAAATGAACAACGCTTGCAAATTATTGAATTTTACTATCAAAATTCGTGCTCGGTTCGAAATGTTTATCGCGCGCTTTTTTATCGAAAAATTGTGTTCAGTGATGAGGCTCATTTTTGGTTGAATGGGTACGTAAATAAGCAAAATTGCCGCATTTGGAGTGAAGATCAGCCAGAAGCGTTGCAACAGCTACCAATGCATCCCGAAAAAGCCACTGTTTGGTGCGGTTTATGGGCCGGCGGCATTATTGGGCCATATTTCTTCAAAGATGATGCGAATCGCAGCGTTACTGTCAATGGTGAACGGTACCGAGCGATGATAACAAACTTTTTTTTGCCCGAAACGGAAGTTCTTGACTTGCATGATATGTGGTTTCAACAAGACGGTGCCACATGCCACACAGCACGCGAAACAATGGCGCAATTGCGAGGCGAGTTTGGTGAACAGTTAATTTCACGTTTCGGGCCGGTCAATTGGCCGCCTAGATCGTGCGATTTGACACCATTAGATTATTTTTTGTGGGGGTATGTCAAGGCTAATGTGTATAGGGACAAGCCCGCTTCGATTGACGCACTGGAAGCCAACATCCATGGATTCATTCGTGAGATATCGGCCGATATGTGTGAAAGAGTATGCCAAAATTGGACTCAGCGGATGGGCTACCTGAGACGCAGCCGCGGTCAACATTTGCATGAAATTATCTTTAAACATTAAATTGCAAGCTTCAAACTATCGATTCAAATAAATATTTCATTCATTTTTTCGATTTTTTTGTGTTTTTTTTTTTTTTTAAAAGTTCTAAACCTCTTAAAAAATCACCCGTTATTATTAAAATAACCACGTAGCCTATCGTAAATAAAACTAAATACTTGAAATAAAAGCTAAATAACGCGTTTGATTTACAAAATGGAGGTGCAATATTTCCCACAATGACAGTTACCTCTTACCTGACAGCTGTAACTATACATTCTATGCATCGTTCAATCCTACCCTCTTTACAGTGTATTTTTGACTGAATATCACCCACTTACATTTTCGTATCCTGTTTCAAAACTTCTGAACCGCAGCAAACACAACTAAGCGTCAAATATTATTTCAGACCTCATTATTAGTTCACAGCTAATCAGAGATGATAACTGTGGTCAGTGTAACTGGGATCCTTTTCCAACACTCATTTAAGCCATTTTCAAAGCGAACATTTATTGTTGGCAAAGTTATTACAGCTTAGTGGAACAAAGATCCATAACAAAGACCAAATCCTCGAATGCTGCTGCCTATAGCTATTATGTTGTTTTCTCCTTTGGATTGCGGGCGATTTCTTGTTTTTGTTTTCTTTTATGTTTGCCCTTGAATGGTGGCGCTGTTGTGTTGGTCGAAAAGCAGCTTCCCAAGCGCATATCATCCAGCAAGCTGTATGTGGATTTAAATTACATGCAAACATATGCAGTTGCACTGTTGCGAATTTTAATTACAAACTTGGAAGCGATATTGCGAATGGCTGCATGAAATTGGTGAGGCTACTTGGTTCGGCATCGGCATACACACTCACACAGTCCAATGTGGTTCAGGGATATTAGCTATTCATGCAAGCAGCAGCAGCTGGCAGGACGATTATATTACATAGTGCAAGTACGAGTTCCTACAATATTGTGTACGTATGACTTCAAATGAGTGTAGTTCCGTTGCATGATGGGTTTCCTTATAATATTTGAATAAATATGAGCGTGGCGGGAATATTTCGGGTCATGTAACGTTTGTGTCAGAGACAATTACTTAGACCCCCTCATTTTTTTTTTTAATTCACCACTTTGCTGTGGTTTCGATTTGTCGATTTCCAAGTTCATATTACCCACTTACTTTCTTTCACATAGACATTTTCAGGTAATATATTTGTCTCGTCTCATTGCGCCATAGATAGAGCGTGGAGGGCGCAACCGAAACAGTAGCGTTTTCGACACTGCACCACACATACGAGAAAAATATGTTTCTACGCATATGAAATCCATTGGAGTGATATTGGAGACCATCCACAAAACACCGCACGTTACAAGTGTGGTTCCAGCTTTAATCCCTGTAAAGGCCTTTCATAATTCTCTTGTCGGATTAAAGGTGAAGTCGTGAAACGATTAGCTAAACAAAGCGCTTTCGATTGTATTTCCTATATGATGAGTGATGACATTTAAGTTCCCTCATTCCTCGTTACGTTGCTGCAATTACCAATATACATAATTGCGAATGTCCTTCCGACCCGTTTCGTCCAGTTTTCAAATCACACAGCTTCTTGGCCACATATGGGTACTGAAAATTGATTCATGGGAACGAGGCAAGCACATCACGTAATTTCCCCGATGTTTTGATGAGGCCGGAAGCCACCCACTTATCGCGTTCACTATTTCGTCCTCTGTGACCTTATAACACTTTCGTTGCTACTGGCGCGACGGTAAACATTTCCAATACCTAACCCCCATTTGGCACTGGATTTCGCACAGGGAATTCCTCACCTTTGCCACGAATCGGGGGGTGGGGGCCACACTGCCATTCCAAGGACACACGCTTGTCGGTGTGTTTTGGTGACACACAAAATTTGTGCCAAATATACACTAGCGATTGGGTCGTTTATCTCCGCTTTGCGAGCTATATCATGGGTCCCGATAAATCTTTGGTATTTTTGGGCATCCTGGTGAAGCCAGTGCGAAAACAGGATCAAGGGCATTGCGAAGAAGGACTCGTTTTTCTGTTCCTTTTGTTGTTGGGTTATATATACTGTGGTCCGTTGAAAGACAACGTGCGAAGGAAAAAGTGCATCAGGATATTTTTCATCGTGGAAAATTTATAACAATGCAAGCAAGGTAATAGTTTATTTATGTGTTGTGTTGGGTATTTGCAAACGGAACAGGTTAGCATATGTTGACCACCATACCATCGTGGGATCCATGGACAAGTTGAAAGAAAAGCCTATAAATACGCACACAAAATAATGAATGCTGATGTTTTAACTCGAGAATGTACTTCCTTTATATTTAAAGCGCCCCTTTTCACCCACCGACATATCCATTTGTGCTCCTTGAGGCCCTAACTCAATTCAAGCTTTAAGTGTGTCTTAAAAGACACCTACAAACAGGAGTATGCTAATGCATAATATGCAAATTTGAAAAAGGATTTTCGGAGTAGGTAACAAGGTTCTTATTCGAATTGCGTCTCACCGAGTTAAATTAAGTTTTCGCCCTTACTTCTCAACTTGGAAGCAGCCCGGACTATATTTGGGGATGGTACATGCATTTATTACATATACCATCTGGCAGCTTGCCTTTTTGATTATATATGTGGCTGAAGGTTTGCATAAAATTCGCAATCCACACAGCTAGTGCGGGACGTCCTTGTCGCTGCCATTGCTGTGCTAATGCAACGCTTTTGATTTTAAATCTCAGAGGGGAGCGTCATGCATCTGTGCAGAAAGTAGATGTGCTTCCAGCTCTCGCCTTTTCGACATGGATTGCATTTTTGAGTAGTCGGCGGTAGATATCAACTTTTTCGGTTGTTTATGGAGTAAGACGCGAGTTCGTGTATCCCGCACTTCTTTTGTGAGTGCTGCAGAAGAGTGTAGGAACTGTGTGCCTGCTGTTACAATTTACATAATACAGTTCCACTTAATCAGCTTTGTAGGTGTCTCTATATGTTACCACAGTGCTGAGGAAATGCAAAAGTTTAATTTTGTTAGGGAATTTTTGTTGGGACGCACGTCATGATTATGCGAAAGTTTTATCGTGTGCCACCGATGTTACATACAATTTTAAGAAGTGCATACAACTTATGAGACGACCTGGAGGCTAAAACAAACAAGAATCGCATCTGCATTAGGGTGACTGTCTGAACAAGCTGTTTCGATGTTGCACTGAAAGTTGTATGACAATTTATTACAACACGGTTGGTATAGCTATTACAAAATAAAAAAACCGGCCAAGTGCGAGTGTCACTCGCGCACCGAAGGTTCCGTATTTGGCTAAAGTCCAACACATCAGATATTATTTGAAATCTATATCATTCAATCTTACCCCTCTTCATGAATTCATCACAATTTAGTTTAATTTAATTACTTAATATTTTTACTCTCAAAAATTACTCGCACATGAATCTCATTTTATAATTATTACCTAGTACCCAACCCACGCCAATTTTCCATTCTGTATGCGACCTGTCCCAATTAAAAACTATTGACTAAAAATATATTACTTTTATTTTGTTCTGTACTCCCCAAAAAAATGTATTATACTCCCCAACGAAATTAGCAAGCGGGAACCCTGGTGGTCTTCTGTCTTTGATGGGGTCAATTGTGCACAACTGCGTAGTAGAGATTAAAACTTATGAGAGCAACGTATTTTACATGGTAAAATTATCTTTTTTGAAAATATCTTGTAAACTATTAGCTTTTCGGCAAAACAGTATTCAGCACATATATATAGATAAGAACATGATCTACAAAAAAGGAATTTATGTATTTTTTTGTGAATCAAGAAATAAACCGTTTTTTGGGCGAATGAAAATATTTTTTTCACCAGATTACTAATTAATCCAAAACCAATCGATGTATTCCTTCCATTGGTATTTGTCGTTTAACTAGAGGTTATACCGGATGTTGTGTGTAAATTTTAGCCTCCTATGTCAATCGGTTCTTGAGATAGACCTGGTAACAAAATTGGCTTAGTGGGTTCGGACAGACAGACAGACAGACAGACAGACAGACGGAGAGACATCCGAGCGAAACTAATAAGGTTACGTTTTTTCCCTTTGGGTACGGAACCTTAAAAAGAGGACTTTGTCTATTTTTTTATACTTTTTCTATTTCTAAGGGCCAATGCTTTTTAACTTTCTCCATTACGTAGTAAGAGAAAGATATTGGTTTCGTACAAAATTTCGAACTCAAGATTTTAATCAATTCTGATATTACGATCATAGAGGAACTCAAAAAAGTGGGTCGCCAGATTCTGTCCGGTCTGTCCGTCTGTCCGTCCTTCCACGGGCCTACAGCCTAAACGGCTTCTCGGATTACGTTCAAACTTCGGATTTGGAGTTTTTGGACTTACAGTTCGGGAGGTGTTTTTTTTTTGCAAGGTAACCTCAATATTAATGGTACTTCCCATACAACATTTTCGTACCAGTTTGATTTGATCGAAAACGGCTCTAACGATTTCAACCAAAATTGATATTTAAGCTTAAGTAGGTGAGGTTACCAGGACTGCGTACCCAGTTTTTGGCTAAAAATTCGAACAACGGTACTTTTGAAATTTCGACATATCTCGAAAACAGTCTAATACGATTTTAGCAAAAACTAATTTCTAAGGTTATGTGGTCATTTAAAACTTAATAGCAAGCTCAGTTTTTCTCTATATTATCGTACAATGGATTTATGAAAATAGTAATTTTTTTTAAAATATAGTTTCGTCTAGTTAACTTGAAACGGCAATAACGATTTTGACCAAAATGCAAACTTAGAGTCAAATGGATGTTTTCAAAACTATTGTGTCCTTAATTTTCAATTCGAAGCACCGAAAACGCTAATTTTAAAAACTGCTCATATCTCGAAAACCTCATCTCCGATTTCGATAATATGTCAAAAACGAAGTATTTCTTTTATCCGGAACAATATCATACAGTCAGTTTTCAGCTTAATAGTTACGTAATAGTATTTTTCCAACTAAACATTGCAATATTTGCAACTGTTATGTCTGGATAATTTTACAAAAACAAAAACTTCAATTACGCCGCCCACACGAGCATCGGGATATTCAATTTATAGCTACTAATGCAAATTCACAAATGCCTGAATTATTACATAATCTATCTTAAGATACCGGTCTATCACGAGCAATACTTCCAATAATATTGAAAACTTAAATCATATTGCAATCAAAATTAACAACATATCCTTAGGTCAAAAACAGAAACTGCTACTAGGTACGCTTGTCCTGTACTCAAAAATCGAGTGAGGAGTCAGACCTTATAAAATAGCACAGTAAACGCTTGCGACATTGCCAGTTACTGAGAGCTTTAACCTTTAAAAACTTATATTGTTATTTTATATCACTCTGAGATGAATATCCAAAAGAGGATTTCGTTTTCTTTTGTCTAGTATCGAGAAAGTTTCGTTCGACCCAGTCGTGCACTTTATTTATTTGATATACAATTAGTTTCTATTTGTTTATCCATAAATAGTGCTTTTATAGAAATAGATACCGATATTATATTTTTGTAACATAAGCATTATAAGATTTTTGAGTAGGTACCTACCTAAGTAATATTGGTAATCCTTTTGGAAATGTTTTTCAAGTATACTAATAGGTGATTGCAAATGGGTTGTGATTGTGTGAGTTCAATATTATGCAGATTAACATGTTGGGAGTCAAATTCAGTCTAATTTTGAATTTCATTTTATGATGATGGCCCATAAAGCGTTTAGGTATTTAACTTCAATTACCCAGCGAGATCCGTTTCACATTAGCACGGCTATTTATATCTTTTATACATTTTTCATTTGTGACTGTTACTGAAAATGTACTGCTTCCGATAACTATAGCTGCTATATACGTTTATCTTTTCTAAGAGAACTCATATATCATACGGGGTAATTTGTCGATATTTTGTTGTCTGCCATTTGACGATTTTCAGGTCTCAAGCAAATGCCCAACGACGATTTGACGATTTTTCACTACCACATTTTTCCACCTAATGGCAACTCCCATCAAATGAAATGAAATCCCATTCCCATATCCAATCTCCCGTGACACATATTAAGATTAAGATTTAGGAACACTTCCTGGACCCAAATTCTCAAAAATTCTCGCATACGTTTATCTGCCAAAGTCTCCGATGCGATGCGAGAAGCGAGAAGCTGAAATTTGCAATTCTCGAAATACGCATACGAGAATTTCTCTTCGAATGTTACTCGTCCGTGTTTTGCATGGGGATTTGCATCTCGTATATACGGAATTATGAGTTTGACACTCCAAAAAACGGATTGTTTTTTGATTTGTGTGTGAGAAAATAAAAGAAAAGTTAAAATAAATCAAACAATTTAAATGAAAGCATTTATTGAATGATATCTGTTCGCATTGACATAAATATGTTCGGTAGTACCTAGTGCTATTCGTTCAAAGCAGTCTTGGGCCTCTCGGATAGTTCGGTACATTTCGATTTCGCCTAACTGCTTCATTGGGAATCGAACAAATGCTGAACTTATATCGCCCAAAGTAGCACTGCAAAACCCCATAAATGCTCATTAAACATACATAGGTACATTCATATTTCTTTCTTTTGTCAAACACCAATGGTGAATATAATTTTCGCACAGGTGAAAAAAACCCGAACGGCTTTGAGAACACCAATTTTGTTCCTATACGAAAATTTCAGGCGGATTTGCTCGTATACGAACTATGGGGTCTTGGACTTGGTTTCATATTAATATTTTTGATTGACAAAGACAAGAGACATAATAAAATACTTGCATGTTTAGTGAACATTTATGTGTTTTTGCAATGGATTCTTTGGGTTATTTCATTATTTGGGCTTAGCATTTGTTGATTTGGCAATGGAGCAGTTAGGCGCAATGGAAATATACATAATCCAAAACACAAACCGTTATTTGAAGTATTGAAGTGTCAAACTCACAATTCCATATGCGAGGCGCAAATCCGCATGGAAAATGCATACGAGTACAATTCGAAGAGAAATTCTCGTATGCGGATTTCGAGAATTGCAAATTTCAGTTTTTCGCATAGCATCGGAGATTTTGACTGATAAACGTAGGTATGCGAGAATTTTCGAGAATTGGGGTCCAGCTTTGAGAACACCAATTTTGTTCCTGTCACAGAACGTCCAATCTCTGGACTATGTCAACAAAACACAACTCGTGAGAACGCCATCTATGAGCGCGTAGTATTATATTCAATCGTAACTAACTTCAGTTTGTTCCTCTGGTTTTCGCACTCAAACGTCAAACCAATGTCACTTATCCCATTTGTAATAAATTCCAACCCATGCGGACCAGAGGTGCAAACTGCGGTAAGATCCTTTTTACTCATTGGAATTCATTGTAAAACATTCTTTTTCTTAGAAATAAAACACATCACAACGAAACCATTGTTATTTTCGAGCCTCTGGCCGTAAATTCCCAACAATCTTTTATTTCGCATTTCTGCGAGACTGCGCCGCCGTGAAGTACAGTGCAAATCAGTCTGAGACTCGACCACGTGAGTGACCTTCGAAGCAGCCAGCAGCCTGGAACTCCTCTTGCCGCAGTTTCCAATCAATGTTGCGTCGCACACCGCCAAGGAAAAGTCCACGCTTAAATCCAGAGGCACAAATCACCGCCAATATGCCTTTGGAGGACACGATCGAAGCAGAAGTCACCGCCACGACCTCTACGACCTTCACAACGAGAAGTGCCACGGATACCGCCGTCTCTTCTGTAGAACCAACGCTTGCAAGTAATGCTGCCAACACCGTCGCAGCACAGCAGGAAAACATTTTGGAACGAGTTTTACAACAATTAAGTGCGATGGAATGTGAACTGCGAAGCACACAAGCGAAACTTCGGGAAAGTGATTTACAGTGCTTAGCGCTGAGGAAAAGGCTACAAAACGATCATCAATCACTTCCAGAAGTTTCATTTGTGTCCACACCGCCGTTATCGACGTCGTACCCCGTCGCCCAACATACGGTACCAACCCGAATAGCACACTTCGGTTTTAATATGGTATATGCAACTCTAATACAACTATCAAGTTATTTCCTAAGTATTGCAAGAACATTGTCACATCCCACATTGTAACCAAAATAGCCGCATTTCCCCTCATATTTTGCAACAAGTTTGTAGTATTTGTGTTTTACTTAGGTTATTCTTTGTTAAATGATAGTTTTCATTACGTTGTTTCAACGAAAACATGTTGCATTTAATATAACCATTAAGTTACTTTTGTGTTGTTCTGTTGTTTATGTAACAACTCAATGTTACCACCAAAATGATTTAAACGATTCTGCAACAAAATTAGGAGAAGCGTGCTAGTTACATTCAGTTTAAGAAATGTTTCTGTAAACATTGCAGAAGTTTTAAATAAGTTGTTATTATAATTATAATCCTTTTTGATTTGCACATGTGGAGAAACAAATTATGAAGTAAAGGTAAATGTATGTGATCTGAAAGGTATTAGGTAGTAGGTATATAAAATATGTTATTGTAAGTTCGAATTTGCGGTGATTTCTCACCAAAATCTTACAACGCATACTATTTTTGTCATGAACATTAATGTTTTGGGTCCGCAAAATTCACGCGCCTCCAAAAAATTGTTAAATAGAAGAAACGTTTGAAAATCAGAATATATAACAATTTGTATTTAAGCTTTAAAATCCCATAAAACTTCCAGAAACGAATTTTTGTATACGTTGTTTATCACTTTCTATACAAATTAATTGTAGAAACTATGTAAAGTATTGCGAAAATTGAAATGTATTTTTCACATCTTAAAACATATGGTTAACCATGTATAAAAGATGGTGGAAAATATGGCGGTTGTTACATGAAACATCATTAAAACATGAATCATAATATTATAACAAAATTTTCATTGAAATGCTATTGAAATTAAGTTACAACAAAATAGCAACTGAATGTTCGAAACTGTTATTTCAACATTAATGGGATGTGACAACAACAAAAAAGCGAATATTTCATTCGGTTATCAATAATCAGTGCTGCCGCCTAAATAACAAATTTGTTTTGATTTTTAGCTTCTTTGTATTATGAAATATACATCTCACATCCAATCTAAATGGAGTTTGCTCTGCAAAATATATGTGAAGAACTAGATCTTATGTTATTGCTGTTATGTGCTTTTTGGATCAGATCTATTAGTTCAAAAGGCACTGCTTAGTACGATAGCTTAACTACAGAAAATTGTCTTCATCCCGATTGAATTAATTTTTTGCTACAATATCGGAGATTTTCAGAAATTTCAAAATTAGTGTAATAATTTTGTATTTTTTGTTTTATTTTGAAGACAAATGAATGAATTTAAGTGCAATAGCCAAGATTTATTTAATTCATTTTGTAAAAATCAGCATGCTCAAACTGCTCTAAAATAAAGAAAATATTTCTGTTGGCACGTTGTAGTCGAACAATTCGATAGACATAAAATAAGATGTTGTCACTATATGAGTACAAAATCCTCCGGCAACCCTGAAAGCAAGAAAGATTCCTGTATCTCAATTTCACTAACAATGTAACATAAACACTATCATAACACTATTATCACTGAAAACGATCTTAAACATTTTTATAACTAACGTTTCTCTTTGTCGTAAATTTCATAAAATATTCTAGTTGGAGTTAGTTGCAATATACTTATAAAATTGCAATAACGTGTTGAAACTGAATAAGTATTTATCTGACATTTTAGGTTTTTTTCAAAACATTAAATCAACATTTTTATAACATCATGATAATTGAAAACAAGCTTCAATATCATTATAACTTCTTTATAACTAGCTTTGATTTGGTCGAACACATTGTAGCCACTGTTGCCAAACATTTTCAGAAGATTATTTTAGAAATGTTCGGCGTTGATTTTTGTAGTTTTTGGTTTTTCCTTATTACTAAACTTGAGCCTTTCAGCTTTAACAAATACCTTCGATAAATGCAAAATTTTTACTATACAATGCTTTTTTTCCTATAATTTGCATATTAGATTGTGAACTTTGGAACTTCATCCGAGAAAAAATTGAATATAAGATATACCTTACCAGGGAAAATATATAGCACGGTTATGTGACAATTATTGTAATAAATTATTAACCCCGTCTGTTACGTGTCTTTATCGAGTTGAGCACAACGTAAACAATATTTTTCTCAAAAATCTGAGTCACATTTCACATTTGGTCACATTTGATTGCGGACTTACATTTTTAGTTTTTAAATGATAAAACTACATATCAAAACTTTTCGAAGATAAAAATTATGATTTAATTTTAAGACATGTTTTTTAATAGCGAATCGTTTGCTTGAACGCCGATTTTACATTCGGGGTTTTATCTTCTTTTTGTGCATTGAAGAATATAGAATTATTACGGGAAGCTGATTTGGCAACGCTGATTACAACTGCCTGATGTAGTGGGGTATGTTAAGTTATAATGAAGTTAAAATATTAGGGATTTTTACATATTAAAAACTTTTCGTCTTTTGGTCTTAATTAAGTTACTTCGTTGTTAGGATTCTGCTATACAAAAGTTTCAATGACTTTTTAGTTAAAAGTACCCAAAATGAAACTTTACCAAAAGTAACTGTAATATATTACCAACTATTTCAAAACTCTAACTTACGAACTTTTGTAAAACAATTTTCAAACATCTCCCCCTTTTTGTGAACAGAATTAAAACTTAAAAAAACGTGTTTACAACATTTCGAATGACAAAGTTATAAATAGTAACACGATAACATGAATAAAACTGATATAGAACGATTGTGTTACATATTACTTAAATATAACAGAAATGCAATCGAAGTTTTGTTGCAAATCGCAATCTGTGCTATTCGGGAACCACAGTTACCGTTTCCAGCCAAGCTTTGTTACAACCAACGGGCTCAGTACCAATAAACGTTCCGTTATTGCCAAGAGCTAGTGGTATTGGTATGGCAAATGTTAGTCAGGCAAACAGTATTTCATCTGCGTACGAATACATACCAATCAATTTGAGAGCACAGCCGTTACATCCAGAAACTATTTTGATTTCGCCGAACGATCGAAATAGCAATTGCATGTCTCAGCAGTCGTTTACTATGCCGCGCAGAATTGTAGATTTACCAGAATTCTATGGGCGTGCTGAGGACTGGCCAATGTTTTTAACGACGTATGTTGAAACTACTGCAGCGTATAATTATTCTAATTTGGAAAACTGTATGCGCCTACAGAAGAGCTTAAAGGGTGAGGCCCGGGAAGTAGTCAAGTCGCTGCTAATACATCCGCAAAATGTTGCGACAGTGGTGGAACAACTTCGTTTACGTTTCGGTAGACCGGAGCAGTTGATACGAAGCCAACTTCAACAAATACGGGAAATTCCATCTATATCTGAAGCATCTGTGAGAAATTAGTGCCATTTGCAACGAAGACTAAGAATTTGGCAGTATTTTTGCAATCGGTTAATGGTCAACATCATTTGTCTAATCCTACTTTATTGGATGAGCTCATAACGAAGCTTCCAATGAGTAAGAGGATAGAGTGGGCCAGTTATGCAGCATCAATACAGCCGTATGCGACGATTGTTGACTTTAGCAACTGGTTGAACGCAGTCGCAAGCTTAATTTCTACGATCCAAGATACTTGTAGCCGCACAACAGCAGAAACCAAACGAAAGGTCGTTCTTCACGCATCGGAAAGTCAACGTAATCAATCACTTAAATGCCCGACTTGCCAGGGACAGCATAAAATCATAAGCTGCAATAAGTTTCTAGACTGTGATGTGCATGAAAGGTGGACCGAGGTCAAACGTGTACGATTGTGTTTCGCTTGCTTAGATGTGGGACATATGACGCGCAACTGTCGACGACGAAAACAATGCGGTATCAATGGGTGTAGAGCAAGTCACCACAAGTTGTTACATGAACACAGGAGTCATACTGTTGAAAAACCGCCATCGCCACAGTCAGATCAACGGGAAGCTGATGCTACGGGCGAAGTCCTCAGCTGTGCAGCCAGCACAACCGAATCACTGAAGATGTTGTTCCGTGTCTTACCGATCATTCTCTATGGACCAAAAAAGAGGGTTCATGCATACGCATTATTGGACGAAGGCTCGTCTATTACAATGATAGATCGTGACTTGGCGCAAGAACTAGGCCTAGAGGGACGGAAGCAACAATTAAGTGTTCGGTGGTTCGGAGGCAAATCTACTCAAGAGGCTTCAACTGTGGTTAACTTGTACATCAGTGGTGCCACCATAAAAAGAAGACACATGCTACGAAACGTCTTCAGTGTATCGAACCTTCAGCTGCCGACTCAAAGCCTGGACAGGGACGATCTCGGTGCGATGCCCACTGACTTAAAACATCAATTGCTGCCGTATTCGGATGCCAAACCAAAGTTACTCATAGGATTGGACCATTGTCACTTGGGTCTCCCAGCTGAGACGCTTTCACTGAATCCTGGAGGGCCATTTGCTGCCAAAACAGAATTGGGGTGGATAGTTTTTGGTCCAACCCAAAGAACAATATCGACCGATGCTTCTTGTCTTTTCACTAATGCCGATAGCGAGGACGTTCTTCATGAACTAGTCAAGGATTACTTCCGCACAGAGAGCTTTGGAGTGCGGCCAGCACCTGAAGTGGAAACCACTACTGTCAGAATCAGAGGCAGGTTCCAAACAGGACTACTGTGGAAGAGCGATCGGGTAGAGCTACCTGATAGCTATGCAATGGCCAAGACAAGATTGATCGCCATCGAACGCAAGATGAAACGTGATAACTCATTTGCCGCCGCCTACAACGAAATTATTCGGAGTTACATCGCCAAGAACTACGCCCGGAAACTGCCGCCAGCAGAAGCCGCTATGATTGAACCAAGGACATGGTATCTTCCACATTTTGCAGTGACAAATCCCAACAAACCAGGCAAGTTACGCTTGGTTTTCGATGCCGCCGCTACTGTTGAAGGGATTTCAATGAATATGTGCTTACTAAAGGGACCGCAGCAGTACCAACCGATGCCATCGGTTCTGTTTAATTTTCGTATTGGGGCAGTCGCTGTGTGTGGGGACATAAGGGAAATGTTCCACCAGGTACTTATCCAGCCAAAGGACAGATGTGCCCAAAGATTCCTCTGGCGCGACGGCAATGATGATCACCCACCAGACGTATACGAGATGATGGTCATGACCTTTGGAGCTGCTTGTTCGCCCTGTGCAGCTCAACATATAAAAACCGTCAACGCTTTAGAGCATCGCAGTCACGACGCCCGAGCTGTCAAAGCTATCCTAAAGTACCACTACATCGATGACTTCGTGGACAGCTTCGACTCAATAGAGGAAGCTATCCGAATTGCCCAACAAGTTCGGGAAATCCACAAGGACGCCGGATTTGAGCTACGTAGTTTCGCTTCAAATGAGTCGGACGTCATCAACGCTTTGGTGAATGGAGAGGAATCTACGCAGGTTATCAGCAATCGCCCAATTGAAGACAGCTTAGCAACAGAGAAGGTGCTAGGCATGTATTGGCAGCCCTCGAGTGATACATTCAGGTATCATCTCAAGTTTCATCGTGTGGATGCTGAAATTGTTGCTGGAAAGAGACGCCCTACGAAAAGAGAGTTGCTGAGCGTGATAATGTCTGTGTTTGATCCTCTTGGGTTCCTTTCCCACTTCTTAATTGCAGCTAAATTACTAATGCGCGAAATCTGGAAGCGCGACATACGTTGGGACGAACTATTACCCGATGATATTAATGCGGCATGGATCAAGTGGTGCTCCAGTATTAGTAACGTCGTCGAGTTCCAGATTCCACGTCACTATTTTATCAGAACTACGTTTAATCAGCTGCAACTCCACATCTTTGTTGATGCGAGCGAGGACGCCTTTGCCGCTGTAGCTTACTGGAGAGTCATTAGCTCGAACGGTAAGGCACAAGTCGCATTAGTCTGTGCAAAGACAAAGTGTGCTCCGCTTAAGCCGATGACTATCCCTAGACTCGAACTCCAGGCTGCTGTTTTGGGAACACGTCTGATGTCAATGATTGTTGAAGAGCATTCCATCGAAACCACCAAATGCTTCCTATGGACCGACTCGAAGACCGTCATAAAATGGATTACATCGAAAAATCGTCGCTACAAGCCATTTGTGGCACACCGCATCGCCGAAATTCTTGCTGCCACCAAGCCACACTACTGGAGATGGATACCTACCCAGGACAATGTAGCCGATGAAGCCACGCGGCCGAACTATCAAGTGAACTTCAGCCCAATGTCCAGATGGCTTAGCGGTCCGGAGTTCCTAAGTAAGGATGAAGATATGTGGCCAGCTGACCCTGCCGTTGTCAGCTGTCATGCAAAAGAAGAAGAAGAAGAGCTGCAGCCGAAATTTGCATTACTTGTCGTAAGTGAAAATTTTATTAACTTCACTAGATTTTCTTCCTTTATCAGGCTCAAGCGGACAATCGGCTGGGTGGTACGATTTGTTAATCTTTGTCGCCAAATACATCACCCCAAAGACGAACATGGTTTGTCCGCCGCTGAACTTGATGAGGCTGAAACCGTCTTATGTCGCCGAGCACAAGCTGATAGATATGCCGTAGAGCTGGGTCAAATCAAGAGCGGACTAGATCTAGCCAAAGGTAGCGCCTTGTACAAACTTTCGCCATATGTTGACGACCGTGGTGTTTTACGCGTAAATGGACGCATTGATGCAGCTAGCTGGCTTCCACTTACTACAAGACGTCCTATAATATTGCCACCTGATCATCCGTTGACTGAACTGATCGTGTTTTATCATCACTGCCAGATGAAACACCAAAACATAGAAGCCACGCTGTGCGAAATCCGTCGCAAGTTCTGGATCCCGCGCCTGCGGCAGGTCTTTCGAAGAATAGTTTTCAAGTGTTGCATTTGCAAGATTGCTCGTGCTTCACCTGTCACACCTATTTTGGGCCAGTTGCCGAGGGACCGTTTAACGCCATACGTAAGGCCGTTCTCCTACACTGGCTTGGATTACTTCGGTCCACTCACAGTTACCATTGGTCGTCGCCAGGAGAAGCGGTGGGTGGCATTATTCACATGCCTCGTCGTAAGAGCCATTCACCTCGAGGTCGCCCGTGATCTTTCGACTGATGCCTGTATAGTTGCTATCCGTAACTTCATCAATCGTCGTGGAGTACCAGTGAGGATCCGAAGCGATAACGGCAAGAACTTCGTTGGAGCTGACCAAGTAGCGAGACGTTTTCCAGAGGTATTCGAGTGCGAGCGCATTAAAGACGAGCTATCATCGAGAGGCGTTGAATGGCTCTTCAACTGTCCAAACAATCCGTCGGAAGGAGGCGTGTGGGAACGTATGGTTCAATGTGTCAAGAAGGTCTTACGTCACACACTGCGAGAAATTTCACCTCGCGAACACACACTTCAATGCCTCATCATCGAAGCAGAAAACGTAGTCAACTCACGTCCTTTGACACATCTGCCAATTTCAATCGACCAGGAGGAGCCACTAACTCCAAACCATTTTTTGCTGGGGGCAGCTAACACCGCGCAGACGCCCTGCATATCCGAGTCTCCCGAAAAGTTACGTGGTTTAAACAAACAATGGCGTATTGCCCGGCAACTGAGAGATCGGTTCTGGAAGCGTTGGATTGCGGAGTACCTGCCGACCCTAACATGCCGAACCAAATGGTGCCAGAAGACAACGCCGCTCAAGGAGGGAGACCTGGTCTTCATCTGCGATTCCAACATGCCGAGGAAGCAATGGTGTCGTGGGAGAGTCCAGCAAGTGTACTACGGAGCAGATGGAGAAATACGACAAGCAGATGTGAGTACGAGATCAGGAGTGTATCGCCGTCCCGTGTCCAAGTTGGCCGTTCTTAACGTGGATGGTAGTGAATCGAGTCGATCCACGGGGGCGGGGATGTCACAGAACGTCCAATCTCTGGACTATGTCAACAAAACACAACTCGTGAGAACGCCATCTATGAGCGCGTAGTATTATATTCAATCGTAACTAACTTCAGTTTGTTCCTCTGGTTTTCGCACTCAAACGTCAAACCAATGTCACTTATCCCATTTGTAATAAATTCCAACCCATGCGGACCAGAGGTGCAAACTGCGGTAAGATCCTTTTTACTCATTGGAATTCATTGTAAAACATTCTTTTTCTTAGAAATAAAACACATCACAACGAAACCATTGTTATTTTCGAGCCTCTGGCCGTAAATTCCCAACAGTTCCTATGCGCGAAAATTTCAGGCGGATTTGCTCGTATAACAACTATAGTCGAGTTTTTTTGAGCTTCGATCTCAGCAAAGCAAAGTAAAGTAGGCTTTTCAGCACACTAATTAAAACAACTATTGCGAGTGTCGAAGTGTCAAGTGGAATGTAGTTGCTGTAATTGCGTGCTGAAAATCCTACTTTGCTTTGCTTTGCTGAGATCGAAGCTAAAAAAAACACGCCTTATGTTATGCGGAATTTGAGAATTGGGGTCCCTGTTCCTAGTTCGCGCAGTCACATGAAAGCTTACTTTGTGTTCACTTTATGGAGTCCTTGGAGTGAGGGATTATAGGTGAATTAGTCGTATCTTGAATTATCTTGTAGCCTTCTACCTATAAGCCTTCAAGAATATTGATGGCATCGGTACTATTTATATTCACACCACTTTTATTTCATTTCTTGTAAATTTTGTCTTGATTTCTTCGTATTTTTATTTTTGGCAGTCGTATTTTTTCTGTTTATTTAGAATGGATATCTCGGATATCTATTTAACGTAAAACGTCAACTAGAATTGAACCGGCTTTTATTGACTCTTCAGAATTCTGCCGGGGCCACACTGCTTATTTGAAATTTGACTTTTCGATAAATGTCAACTAATGTCGTTTTCCATTGGGATCACCAGAAATCTTTTTCAGATCTCAGATTTTACGTGGCGAATGGAACATGCAACAAAATTGATCTGCTTTTGTAAATGGATTAGTGCGTTATTTGACAACAATATCAGCTGTTCAAATTGCATTTGTTTTTGCGAAAATCGATATCACGAAAAAATGGATATCGACTTAAAAAATATTTCTTCTATTGCACATACAAATGGAGTATTTTTGGTGATTCGTAGTCTTCAGATGACGAGGAAAACTATGAATATTGTTACATTCAGGCTGGGATTCGTAAAGATAAAACACTATTCCGTTTAACTTCTCTAATAAAATTCACTTTTATTTCAAACCAATCACTTAATTTACTCTATTACTTTTCACTTATTTATCTTCACAAACTATTACTATCTCGAACTTTAACCAATCACTGTTATATATCAACTGTCTCGCCCTCTTCTAAAAGCTGTCCTTTTATACCCGCTCCGCCATCTGACGAGAACTTTCTAGCTAATTCTAAGTGGTTCTAGAACAAGGTTCAGTGGTGAAATACATTTACTTGACAGGTTCCAGTCTCCAATTGGAAGTGACACTTGGGTGGAACTTGTTTGGTGACTAAGGGGTTGTTTTCACTTCACCATTTTAGGTTACACGATACATTCCACACCACAATATAATAATTCCTCCTAAATTATATCCATGGCTATTAAATGTATTTCGTTATTTTGGTTTTCACGAAACTACCCCCATTTGTCTTCAAAGCAAACTTTTTAAAATGACGTAGAACAGCTGTGCAAAGTATATTGGTATTGTGAGAGTGTGTGTAGATCTGAAAAAATATCGAGATCTGCAAAAAGTGCTCTGAATCGAAAAAAAGATTGATTTTTGGTCCCAATGGAACATGAAAAGTGATTTAGATCAAAAAAAAGATTGATTTTTGGTCTCAATGGAAAACCACATAAGTATGCAGACAGGATTTTCTTGACTAGATTTGTCGGCTTCCCCTCCATAAACGCCAACTGCAGAAACTATTCACGTGACCACTCTGGGCTAATAAAAACTGAAATACATCTAGTCAGACAGCTGTATGTCTCACTAAACTAGGAATCCAAACGTGAACAAATTTTTTTTTTTCGAAAGCCCAAGTCAAGGCCGATTATTATTTTTTCAATCAACAAGAGTGTTTGTTTGAAAATTTATAAAGTCAGTTGGAGTAGAGGGCAGTAGGCGGAGATGCACAACCAACAGCAGCAACAACTGAAGCGTTGAGAATGAGAAGGTGTTAAGTGACAAATTTCTAGTTTCGAGTAAAAGAGGTTTAAAGTTGTTTGCCCATAAATCTGCCTAAAACCGAAGTTGGAGTTCGGTAACACGAAACAAAAGTAAATAAAGAAAATTCTATTTTAGACAACGTGACTTCATTTATTAGACATACGTTATAATAAGTGGTGTTTTTGTACAAATTAATGTCTTCTTAAACGCTTTTATACAGCACTTTTTTCCGCTACGAAACCTGAAAAATTTGTGTATTTACCACCTTTAACCATATCCAACTCCTATATTAAGTACAGTAGAGTATCGGCGAATAGACCAAAATTTAAGTTGTCACATAACACCTTTATCGGATAAAAAACATCAAAATTTTCAAAAATGTCACTTAACACCTTCTCATTCTCAACGCTTCATACTGTTATATAAAACGAATATTTGGTGTGGTTTCTGGTTCATTAGTTATTTGATTTCATTTGAGAAAAATACAGTTCTGACGGATTATAAAAGTGACCAGTGATCGTCTGGTGCGACATCTGTAACTGCTCTTCATTAGAGGCTACGTAACAGTTGGACTGGACGAAGTCGCCACACCAGAACGTTAGCACTGCCATCTACCTGTCATTACCAAATCCCATGTCAATTGGTCTTATTCATAACCGGTCTAAAATAAATAAATGCTGTCAAACCGAAACGTCAAAAAATTGACAACACAACACCGCCATCGACGTACCCCAGAAAAGCAAAACCAACTGAACAAATAGGTAAAAACTAAAAAGTAATCTATTTACCTACTTACCTTCCAAAGTCGATACGCGTATTTCTCTACAAATCCCCCATAACACTTGCAATTATTAATTGAAAGGAGCATCCCCCAAATCCGCTTATGTTCAAATAATAAAACAATTTCTCCAAATCCATTATATCGACTCGACATCGACACACAAAGCCAAGAAGAAAACGTTCTGTGTGGTGAAAAATGTCCGGCGACGAAGAGTCCAACGTAATCGATGAGAAAAAAGAAGAAAAAGTCGCGGAGATCGCTGCGTCAAGTGTAAGTGCTCGACGGCGTCAGTGCTTCGAACTGATAATAATTTGTTCACATCTTATAGATTCGTTCCGGTCTGGCAGAACTAGAACTGAAGACGTCACAAGTACTGCAACGATTAGAGAATGTACGTACTGCTCCGCCTGCCGACGAAGCCGACACATCGCAATTGGTGACCCTACTCCACGGTGACAGAAAGCCACCCTCGGAAATTCTCAAGTCGCTAGAAATTCTTATAGCATACTCAGACTCGGAGGATGATGCGGAATTCCCATTGCCGGCGTTGGACGACGTGTCACACCTGGCACTCATTTCACACAGTATTATCGCGTACATGAGTCACTTGGATCGACAGCATTTGTTGCGAGTAACTGGACATATAGCCGGCGATACAACTCGATGGCTGGGAAGTCTATTTCGATTCCTAGACGGGTCGACAAGTTTCCACTCTGATAACGCTGATGCGATACTGAGAGCGGTGCGTTTGGCTATCGTAGCAAGATGTCCTGGCTACTTGGAGGGTGGAATACCTGCTTTGGCTAATCCATGCTTCTACATCTCAGAGAATACGACGCCAATGAGGTTGCAGTATGCCTGCAGGCAGTTGGGTATTCCCCTGGAAGCAATCCGTTTGATCCCATCAAACTCAACTCTCGGTACCATGGACCTGACGCTTCTCCAGAAGCAGGTGCAGGTTGACTTGCATGCGAACCGGACGCCTTTGTTAGTCATTGCAGACGTTGGTTCGTCTGTGTGTGGCTACGTAGACAATCTTACGAGAATGAGGGACATCTGCAAGACGAATAACATTTGGTTGCACGCCACTGGCCATGGCCTGGCGTCTTTGGTCTGCACTCAGGGACCTGGCGCTGTGAGTTGTAAACAGTTGCTTCATAGTGTGGAGAATCTAATGGATATTCTTGTTTCAGATAAGCGCAGTGGTGGACTCTATTGTTCTGAACTTGGGATGCTGGCTGGGTGTACCCAGTCTCCCTATTGTTGTAAGGAACACGCTGGCTAGTAATATATGAATGAAGGCTAAAAATATTTTTCCTTTGTAGCTCCTCCATCGACAGTTGCAAAACAGTGCTCTTACAGCCTTTGAATCCGATCCAGTTTTATCAAAGCGATTGAACTCGCTGGCGTTGTGGACGAGTTTGCAGGCGCTCGGTCGCGAGACGATAGCTGAGAGGATTCATGTCGCATTCCAGACTTGCAGTATTCTACACGAGATCTCGTCTAAATGCGACGGTGTCCGTGTTGTGGTGAGTTCTTAACGCTTATTCACATAAAACTTTGCCAATTATACTAAACCATGAAGTCGTGTCAATAATTGTGCGATAAGATAAAAATGTTTGTGACCGATTTCACATTTCAGAGAAACAGGCGTGAATAGTAGATAAGTGCACAGCGTGAGATAACAGTTTAGTTCAATCGGATGTGTTTTTTGTTGGACGATAAGGTCATAACCCGCCTTTGTTTTCAATAATCATTTAAGGCTTCACATTCGAAATATATAAAAAGATCTATTGTTCAGGCATATCCTTTCACAGATTTTTTAATGATTTGTCACATGAATACGTTTACGTCTATGCCCATTGCTCAACATTCCCACTTTTCCTTTATAGAGTCGTCCCCCAGGCGGCCAGTCAGGAACCACATTGGTAGACGTGGTCAACAAACCCTTGGATGTTAATGTAAGTGATTTCGCCATCAATTCGAGTCTAGACTTATTCACACCCTCAACAGGTTCTTTTTGAGACGGCATCGTCTGTGGTAGTTTTCCAATTTGATGGCAGTATCACCATACCAACCACACAAGATCCAAAAGATCCGAACTCAACAACATCGGCCACTGATGCAACCAAGAGTGCCTCACTCAGTAGAACAGTTGAAAAATTAACCAATGCGTCATACTACGACCGTCTCAACTCGTGGTTGGGACAAATAATGCAGCGGGACTGTCCAAATGTAAGAACCCACTGCTCTGTCATTCTGCAAACTCTTAAAATCCTCTCTTGCAGTTCGACTTTGAAATAATCGAACACTCGATCCATGGCACTTGTATTCGGTACTGTCCACTTGAACTCGGACTGGGTGATCAGCCGCCCTCAGCTGAGAATCTGGAAAACTTCGCTCAAAGTCTAGAATCACACGTGGACATCCTTCGAGCAACGATAAAACACAAGGCGACCTTTATTCGATTGGTCGAGAAGAGCGATGTGCTACGTATTGTCAATTTGCCCGATTGGGCTGGTATGGGTGGTGTACGGTTCGTCCCCGAAGGCTGGGAGAGCCTACTGACAGATCAGGCCAAGACGGAATTGAACAAACTCAACGCGGACCTAGTGGACGCACTCAAGTCGACGGACAATGCGTTCTCCCTCGGAGAGGGCACCGATGGGCTTATATGTGTTCGATTCGGAATGGTCACACATGAAACAGATGTGGAGGAGCTGCTTGATCTAGTCGTCTCTGTGGGAAAAAGTGTGCAGGAGAACTCGCGAGTCCTCGATACAATGTCGGAGATTGTCAAAAAGGTAAGATCGTCACATTGCTTGAGTTCTCTCCTTAATATAAAACAAATTTTCCAGGGCATCGAAGCAGCAACAGCAGACCTGCAACGCGAGTCCGATGAGAAACTCTGGCAAGAAGGCATCCTCCGACACGTGCCGGTTGTAGGACGAATGGTCAACTGGTGGTCACCGCCTGCCAAAGAATCCGGCATCAAGGGAAGGAGCTTGAATCTGACGCAGGGTGTTGTCGAAAGCACAGAGAATATTTACAAGTAAGTCAATTTCCACCATCATTATCACTTTGTCTCATATACGCCCATGCGATACAGATACCACATGCAAATGACTGGTGCGCCCAATCAGCTGCCTGCCAATAAATCACCACCAACTCCGATGGTACAGACTCCAGTTGGTGCGCCCACAGCACCGCCACCCTCTGTCGCAATACCATCGGCCAATCATTCGAGGACCGTGAGTCAAAGCAGTGGCGCATCGTCCTCAGCCCCCGAACTAGTTGCTGCGGTGCCGGCGATAAACAATTGAAATAGATGTTTTCAATAAACAAATTCTGAACTATTTTCTTTTCCAATAGTGCATATATTATACATAAATAACAGAAAACAAATTATTTAATCATATTATAGCTCTAGATTGATATTCAACTAAGAAAAATGTTTGTCTGGCGTTGATTTGTTCGTTTTTTTTTTTTAAAGTCGTGTAGTATTTTTTAATTAACTAAACTGTTTCAAACAAACAAAAATTAAAAAGCAAATTTCCAAACTCGAGTTTAGAGATGCAATAAAATGTTTAATTTACGTGAATAGCGAACGTAACAAATTGCGGCAAGATATTAAAATTAAAATTTGTAAAACTTAACAATAAGGCAACTTCATTCCAAAGTAAACGTCAAGCGTTTGATCTTATGTTAAAAATTAGGGTGTAAGGGTGCGCAATATTTGTGTCGTTGATCCCAAAATTAACTCGTTTCGTTGGCTAAAGCTTGGGAGAGTGTGTTGTAAACTTTCGGGTGATTTTGTAAAATAATGTCGGAGCCAAATACATATTGTGTGTCTTTTAATCCCTTAAAGTTGAGAGAAATAATAACTCTTTAATCTTGTTTCGAAACGTCAATTTGTAGTTTTTTTTTCATTAATTTTTTCTCGTGCACTGGTCCTTCGTTGTGGCTGCTCTGTAAGAATATTTCAGACAAGTCGCAGCTTAAGTTCTCTTCTTGTCTCGTTTGCTTCAATAGGTCCATCTAACCTCATTGAGTAGACTCGTAAGGCTAATATGTTTATCCAAACTAACTGATAGCTGGATTTTTTTAATCTTCCGTATTTCAATGACCAGTCCCCGAGCAGTTTTATTCACTTGTGCAAAGATAATCCATTTTGGAAATTGTGTTTTCATCTCTCATTGTCGTTTCGAAAGCAGAAAATTACATAATGTATTCCCTTTTATATTATTTGTTGTCTAACAAAAACCTATCCATCGTAAGCACAATGGTGGCTGACGTGCAAAAGTACTGATTACAAAGTTCGTACCAGACATTTGAAACTGAATTTTTACAGTCGGCCACCGTTGCACTAATCGCCACATTTATTAGTTAGATGTAATTTATGTTACTCGACTGTGTTTTGTTGCTTCTATGACCTTAATTGTTTATACAAAATTCTCTCTGGTAAATGTTATTATGTAATACAATTATTTATTTAAGTAAGCAAAAATCTGCAACGGAGAGCAATATGTTGCGATTACTTACACAAAGTGATCAAATGCGTTAAGAAGAAAACAATTTTTTGTAGTAAATTTAGTAATTTATAATCAAAAACTTATTGCTGAATTTGCACAATAAAATGATGAAAAATTCAATTGGATGTGTTTTTTTTGTAGGTTATGTGTGTGTGTTTTTTTTTAAACGCAGCATCCCCTTTTTCATAATGCCAATTTGCGACATGTTTTAAGATGCGCATCAGCAATCGATTATTAGGTTTAGGTTTGTGGGCTGGCGGGGATTACTCCGCGCCGCACTCAGGTCAAGATTGACTCATTGTGATACCCTTCGGGGGAAAGGGGTTTTCCCTTATCCGTAGTACCTATTCAGTCCGTTTTACTAATATACTTTTATATTTTATTATTAATTTATTTGGCAGAAATCCGCCACTTAAAAATTCAATACAATTTCTACAAACATCTCATTAAATAAATCTATTCCTGACATACGTATATAAAAGTTTCTTAAATTTTAACAAGTTTTCTTCATTTTTTAAAGCATTTGGCAATTTGTTATATAAATCTAGTCCTCTATGAAGTACCATATTCTTTGTTTTAAGATTTCTAAAGTTCTGTAGTCTGAAATCACCAGCATTACGCAATAAATAGGGCCGCACGTCATCTACATATACGACATGTTCGTTTAAATAATTTGGTAATATATTAAATCTTATTTTATACACAAATACTATCACATTATATATTATTCTTTGATTTACACTTAACCATGATAATTTGAGTAACATTTCCCTTATGGGAGTAAATCTATTGCACATTAATATAATTCTCATTCCTCTATTTTGAAGTCTTTGTAGTCTACTTAACATTTGATTCTTTGACATAAACAACACACTAGAACAATATTCGAAATGAGGCTTAATAATTGTATTGTAAACTTTAACAGCAGTACCAATTGAAATTCTCCTCCTTATTCTTCCGAAAAAATGCAGTTTTTTTGAAATTTTCTTACAAATGTAGTCAACGTGTAAGTTAAAATCTAGCTTATTATCAAATAAAACCCCTAAATATTTAATTTCATTTACTTTTTGAATGATCTCATTATTAATAATTATATCTCTATCAGTGTTACCATTAAAAATCATGGCTTTTGTCTTATTGATGTTTAATTTAAGCATATTCATTTCAAACCAATCTTGTAACTTGTTGAGATCTACATTTATTTTATTTATACATTCATCAACATTAACTCCTGAGACAAATAGTAATGCATCATCTGCGAAAATACTAACTTCGAGAAATTGACAACCTTCTCCATATCATTAATATATACTAAAAACAGCAACACTCCAAGTAGTGATCCTTGAGGGACTCCATATAAAACAGGAACGGAATATGATACAATTTCATTTACTTTTGTTGTTTGTGTCCTCGATTCCAAATACGACTTGAACCAGTTAAGCTCCTTACCTCTTATTCCATACATTTGCAACTTTTGAATTAATATACCTTTGTCTACTGTTTCAAATGCTCTTTTTAGGTCCAAGAATACTGCCACCACTACATTTTTATCATGAACATCTATCTTCCACTTTGTTACCACTAGATTAATTAGCGATTCACAGTTATGGCTTTTGCGAAAACCCGATTGATAACATGATATCAGGTTAAACGAATCTAAGTAAGATTGTAGCTGATTGTAGACCACTTTTTCGAGAACCTTACTTTCTAAGAGCATCATATTTACTGGTCTAAAGTCTTCAACTTTATTTGAATTTTTAACTTTTGGTATTGGCACAATTTGTGATATTTTCCAGTGTTTGGGAAAAGTTCCCAGAGACAATGATTTATTAATAGTTTCCAGTAACAATTTACCACATATCTCGAACGCATCAATATACATTGACACACTAACACCATTTATATCTTTCTTGTTATTCATTGAATTCAGTAATGATTTTAGATCACTTTCATTAATTTCATTAAACTGGAAGTTGAAATAATAGTAATCAGACACTAAGCAGCCGTATGTTCTCTTTGGTATAATGTTTCTTATTTCTTCAATACTATTTACAAAAAATGAGTTCAACACATTAGACATTTACTAATTACTTACTGTGTCATTGTATACAAACCACTTTGAGGATTTGATGAAGTTCATGATTCTGTCCGTAGGTGTGCTAGATTATAGAAGAAGAATTTACCAAGGTGTTTGTTCCTGGAGTGCTGGAGACCTGGGCAGTGACACAGGAAGTGGGTTGTATCCTCTATGACTCCCTCGTCACCGCAGCCTCTGCAAAGTTCTTCTTGGGTCAATCGCATTTTCTTCATATGGTGTCGTAGGGTGTTATGTCCCGTTAGGATACCTATGAGTGTAGAGAGATATTTCCGGTTATTTTGCATGATTCTCTCTGTTCTGGTTTTGCAGAAGGATGGCCATAGTGCTCTTGTGACAGCTCAAGAGTCCATGGATAACCATCTAGCGTTCGCCTCATCTGTGGCCTTTTTCCCTGCTTCTAGCTTGAGTGTGCAAAGTGGGATGTGTACAGAGGGGCATGCTTGATCTGGGGCGTTAGCCGAACCTTGTCGTGCTAGTTCATCCGCTTTCTCGTTGCCTTAGATGCCTTTGTGTCCTGGGACCCAGCATAGTAATATCTTGTGCTGTGTACCAAGAGCCTTTAGCTCTTCGCGACAGCCCTTCACAAGCTTCGATTTGATTTCTGGGACAGTTAAGGCTTTTATAGCTGCCTGGCTGTCGATAAAGAAGGTAATACCTTCCGGGGGTATTATCTTTAACGCAGTCTCACAGACAGCTCTTGTCACTGCCATGACTTCCGCTTGGAATACACTGCAATGGTCTGGAAGGCGTAATGATGTTGAGATACCCAGTGGTTCAGAGTAGATACCTGATCCTACCCCGTTGTCCATTTTTGATCCATCTGTGTACACAGGAATCGATAACGGGTTGGGTGTAGGTCCATCATTCCATATTTCCCTGCTGGGATAGGCGCTCGAGTAGGGTGTGGTGAAATCTAAAAACGGCGTGTTGTAATCCGTGGTAGGTACATTGCCAAAGTATTTCTGTAGGATCATTGAGTGACCCCCTTCTCCGTGTTTCCAATCAGTTGATTGGCTGATTCGAATGGCACTTGTTGCTGCCGTTGATTGTACAAAGATATCTAGCGGAAGCAGATTTAGGATAGCCTCAAGTCCGGCGGTAGGAGTCGACCTCATCGCACTAGTGGCTCCGATGCACGCTAGTCTTTGAACTTTTGTAAGGGACTTCAAGTAGCTGGCCACCATACAAGACTGCCATATGTCAGTATCGGTCTTACGATAGCTTTGTACAATCAGAGTTTAATCTTGGGAGATGGCCCCCATGTTTTCCCAAAGATTTTGCTACAGGTGTAGAATGCTATTGTGGCTTTCTTGATTCTTTCATCTGTGTTCTTTTTCCAATTAAGTTTCTTATCTAGTATTAATCCCAGGTATTTGGCGCTGTCGGATATTCTGAGGGGTGTACCGCCAACAGAAGGCATGACAAACTGCGGAATTTTCCTTTTATTAGTGAATAATACTAGTTCAGTCTTCTGGGGATTGACTGAAAGACCGCATTTTCTGGTCCAGGAGTCAAGGATGGAGAGGGCTCCATTTAGTTGCTCGGTCAGCGTTGGCAGAAATTTGCCGGTTGCCATTAGTACAACGTCGTCGGCGTAGGCTGTTATTTTTAAGCCAGTGTGTCTAAGTTGCATGAGTGCCTCGTTTAAGACAATAACCCAGAGTAGTGGGGAGATAACCCCTCCCTGAGGTGATCCTCTTGATGCATAGGCTTCAAGTCTGGAGCCCCCCAGTTCTGCTACTAGGTGTCTAGCCTTGAGTGCATTGACAATCCAGTTGGCCACAGTGGTGTTAATGTTTCAGCAATCGATTATACTTAATATCTGGTAACGTGGCCATGTCGAATCTCTATTCTTCAACGTAACTACGATCCGTGAGCAATAAAATACATTAAAAACTTGTCAATTGAGCCAACGGGCTTGATATAATTAAAAGAATAAAAACTTTAACTACAATTTGGTGAGTTCAATTTCCTCTATCTACTCGGCCAGCTCAGTTTTAGTGTGCTTCGGTGCAGTCGGCAACAGCAATGTTTGTGCGTTCATCTGGTGATGATTGACTGACCCCGCATGGGCTATGTACAACGGCTCATCCACCTGTCGGTAATGTTTTCGTTTCCTAATGTAAATCCATGTGTGCGAGTCAACCCAAACCATTATTGTAAGCAAAACTGCAGTGACGAAACTGGTGATCAACAGTAAGGCCAGGTCCAATAAACCATCATCACATATACCTCTGGCGGCGGTCAATAAATGAGTATGAATCTGCTTACAGTCAAGCATTTCTAACAGCTGAGTTAGAAGTCTCTTACTGCTATTAAGATCAGCATTTATTGCGTGCAGCCTTGATCGCAAGTCGGAGGAATTAAACGAACCGTTCATTACTGTTGCCATGGTACTACGAGCGTTAGCGAGACTACTCTGAGATTCCCTCAGAAGTTCAATCAATGAATTTGTCTGGCCCGCCTCACATTGGGTGTAAAACAAAACATCACTCTGTCGAAGATGATTCGATGCAGATGATACTACAAACTCTGAAGGGTTGATACAAAGGTCTCCGACGGCAACAGACGATGACAGGTATAGGCCAACCATTAACCATGACGCTGTTACAGCAACAAGGCCACAGACGCTAAACAGAATTAGAGCAAAACGAGAATGTCGAGCTACACCCACGAGAAGCAGGCCACAAAGTACCAGAAGGACCGCTAATATGATGAAAGTAAACCGCCATCGTATCAGCTCCCATTGATCTCCACTCTGAAAAATGGTTATATCAATACAATAAGATAAACATATACTTGCGTTATACTTACGGAGAGGTAAGGTGCCATTGATATTGGCAATAGTGGATGACGTATGTCAGATGTAACGCTTATCCTGGTGACATTTTCTTGCAACCTGTATATCGACAGTAATAGAGGTGACGGTGATTTATGATTAGTCTCCTGTCGGTCAACAATGTCCGTCAATTCAACGAGCTGGGGTCGAATCCGATTTCTAAGGTTGTCCTGTAATATGTCCGTTTGATTTAATATTGCAGTAACCGCCTTCTCAACTTCACGTACAGCGGTAATTGAATCCGAGACCCCATTATGCAGATTACCATTCGCATAGAAACCTAAAAAAAAAGCCCGGAAGGTGTTCATAGAAAAGTATAGAGGGAGACTCATGGGGTTTATCAAAGCTTAAAAATATCATATACACAGCGAACAATACGACCAAAGAAGTGCACTTTCTGTATAATCTATGGCCGCCTTGGTCTGATCGAAGACTGAAATATTCAGTTTCGAGACGTCTACTTGGGTGGTCTGTCCTCATTTCAAAATATATGTACTTACCAGGTGGTTGGGAATTTTAGGACGGCTTTAAGTCCCAGACTACAGTATACATGGATCTGCGTAAAAACTTACCAAAACCAATAGCTGCGCAGCACATTATAGCCATAATAGAAAGAGCCACCTTAAGACCGTTTATAGAGTGTGCCGGTCGAATTTTCCTGTCACAACATCTCGTTATAAGATAAATCAGTAGGCCCAGTAGTGATAAAATCAATAATGCAACTGGAACTGACCACAAAATGGTGAGGCTCTAAATAGTAACCGAAAGAAAAGATTAAGAAAATGACCAACAATATAGATATACACATTTGTAGTAGGTATGTACCACTTCTCTCAATAAAAAGGGTGCATAAATGGATTTTAAATTGTGCCTTTTAAGGCTCAATATCAAAACGATCAGATTTCTTCGCAAAAAATTTATAATGATGACGAAATGCATTTGCAACAAGTAGTAGTGGTACCAACACTTCGAATCACCTATCTTACCGTCCAGTATTTAAGTTCACTGAAACTTTCTATCCATTCGGACTTTCAGAATCTGGCCGTCCCGACGTTAACGATCATTCTTCAATCATGTTGATGATACAAATATGTAGAAAACGTGCTAAATTACCTCTAAATAGTTCTCGTCATTTGGTCGAAATGTTGCACTGGTGGTGTGGAATGTAGCGTTATAGTGGGGAATGGTGTGCAAAAGTTTTGCAATAACAGAAACTTTATACTGGTCTTGTGTATAATCCTCGTCTTCCTCGTATTCAGCCATTGTTTGGTTATCCTTGACTTTGTTATACTTATTTTCCACTATCTTCTTCACAAGGTGATAACCGAAATGATCACTTTTTTTGTGCTGATACCGAAGCGATAGCAATAACTAGGTATGGTGTCACCTAAAAACTTTATCACAACACAACTAGCACATTTTCAAGACCACTATCTCCTTTGTTTAATATGCTAATTATTGTTTGAGAAAGTGGGTAGACAAATATTAGATTTAACTTTTTTGTATATCTTAACACGTAAAGAATTCACTCGTCAAAACAAACAATTTGTTTTGTTATCTCTTGCATATCCTTTATACCCGACTGGTTCACTTTCAATTTCTTTCAATGCGTTTTGGGACTTCTGTTACAGGGTTACCATGCTTCGGTGCCAGAGTCGACACTTTTTCCAAAAGGAATTTGAAAGGAAGTGAAATGATCAAAATTAATGAAAATTATTTTAAACCAGACAAATGCTTGAAATATGGCAAGTTACATTAAGATTAATACTATTGCATCGGACTTCATTCTTGTACTGCACTCATCAGCTGGATTGCTTTCAACAAATTCGATTGCTCTTCTCCCATCAGTAAACAGATAAGACGATTTAATTGATTATTTTCTCTCCATGCACAATGCAATTCAACTGCTACTATACGCTTTAAGCAAAATGTAACATTTCTGTACTTACCGCCAAAAGTGATCGTGACCATATAATAAAATGGATCCATGGTAGCCCTAGACACACAAAATTGAGATGACAGTTGAAACCGACAGTAGGTTGACACAAGTGATACACGGTACTGCCAGTGGTATTATTTCATCTGATTATTTATTTTCTGATCTTCTGTGCCTTGATTTTGTGCGGTTTTTGAGGCGATGTCGCTAGGGAACGTTCCGAATCGGATTTGGGTGTGTGAGTGAGCCGCGCGCTGTGACCAACGTGACCGTAGTGCAATAATTTGGCACTTTTTCGAGGACCCTGATACTATTTGTTGATACTTTAACCCTTTTTTTTAGTTTGAAAATTCACTTTGGAAAATTTAGAAACGCAGTGATTTCCAAATGAATTTCTATAAAATATAACGCTGCTGTCTATCAGAACACGATTATAGTATTAGGAGAGCCAACTATTGTTAAATATTGTGCGAAAATTCTTAAATTGCATAGTAGCTTTAGAAACGACACTTTTTTCTTCTTTTTTTTTTGTTACTTTTCAGAATTTCGCAACAATCTCCCGGACTGTTAGAGAAAGGTTATAAATTTTTGTTTTAGTTTCACAATAAAATATAGACTATAAAAAGATCACTCTCTCACAACGTTTCTTTTATAAATAAAGCCAAAACAACCAAATAACATTAGAATTAGATGTCTTTAAGGCTGTTCTGCGGGTAAGCTAGACAGTACTTTAGATGTAATTCGTTTTCAAATGACAAATTTTAAAATTAAAACCTTTTAGCTTTGTTTTTTATTTATAAATATATAAAAAAATAATTGAATTTTGTTTACAAATTCTATCAACTGATTTTTATATCTACTTTTAAGATCTCTTTCACTTTAGTTTTAAAAAGTCCATAAAAAAGGGGCGATGAAAGAAAAATGTGCCTTTTTCTGAAGCTGTTACATAAATTTAATATTTTATCCCAATATTTAACAAGTATTAGCCGGCTTTACACTATTTACGCGTTATTTTTTTAAACATATTCATTTTGAAATCACAGTTTTTGAAAACTTTTTTAAGTACTATTCACATGAGCGCGAATTGCGAACAAATGAATTTAATTGTATTTATGAATTGAAAATTGATTTGTATACTATTTACCACCAAAGCTTTATATTAAATTAATCTTAAGTCTAATCTAAAAAAAAATCGGACTCTCAATCGATTTAAATAGCTCAATTTACAATTATTACAGCAATTGAAAATTCTTGCAGCAAATTGTCACACTTTATTCACAATCCACATAAAACATTCGCGGATCCACAAACCCACGAATGAAAATTTTCTATCGCATTTAACATTAAACAATGATTGAAGTGATTGAAGTGTAAAAAAATTAGCTCGTTCGTAGTTCGTTCGCCATTGGCTCTCATGCGAATAGTCCTAAAATGTGAATTTTCCAAATAATAAAAAGGAACAAAGGAACAACAAATTGTACTAGTGTCCTCGAAAAAGGTACCAAATTGTCGCACAACGGTCACGCTGTTGTCATTTCTTCTCATCCGACATCCTTCTCGCTACCTAAAAAGGTCGCGTGTGGGAAAGCTCGCCTGGAATTTGCAGGAACAAAGCGATATAAGAACAAGAAAAATTGGAAGTTGTCAGTTCGCGACATCACTCACACATTTATAGAATCCGCCTATACGTGAACCCTTTCCGACACCGCCATTGCGGCAAAAACCGCACAAAATCAAGGCACTGAAGTAGTAAAGGGTCCGCCATGTAACTTTTTTTTCAACTAGTGCTTATTTCGCGAATGGTAGCACTTAGCTCATGTCTGATTTGACAGATAATTAGTTTTATCCTTCCGCTGAACGAATATGGTTGTGTATACGCTTGAACAACGCTGGGAAATATTGCGACATTACTTTAAAAATCATGATAATGTTGCAGAATGTGTGTGAAAATTGCACACCAATTGCATTGCACCAAAGCGTGAAAAGCCAAAAACAGTGCGTATACACCCGAGAAAATTGCTGCTGTGGCAGAAAGTGTGCGTGAAGCATAATTGGGCCATTTTTCTTCGAAAATGAGCAAGGAGTGGCCGTTACATTCAATGGCGATCGTTATCGGGCCATGTTGAACGAATTTTTGTTCACAAAAATTAAAGAGGAGGATATTGGCAATATTTGGTTTCAACAGGACGGTGCTACGTGCCACACAGCCGAAGCTACACTCGATGTTTTGCGCCCTGTTTTTGAAGATCGCATTATCAGCCGCAGAGCTGATGTCGTTTGGCCACCTCGGTGCTGCGACAATTGACGCTTTAAAGGACAATATTCGTGAAGCCATTTGTGAAATACAGCTGCAAACAATCGATAATGCGCTTAAAAATTGGACCGATCGTGTAGGCTACTGCATGGCCAGTCGAGGCAGCCATTTGAATGAAATTATTTCCATTTTAACAGGAAGGATTGTACTTTCAAATAAAAAAAGAAATTTGAGAAAATATTCAGTAGTTTTTTTTATAGCATTTTCAAAAAAAAAAAATTATTTGGCGGATCCTGTATAATATCTACAGACGCAAATCCTTCAACCAGATCTGCAGGTATGACGGAAAATCGAACATTTCGATTAAATCTGTTGGCATAATATCTACTATTTCCAGTATAGCCTATTAAATTTAAAACGATCTTCATTTACCAAATAACTTTATATGTATTATATAATTGTTATTTGCTGAAATTAGTCATTTAATTAAGATTTCCGCAAATGTTTATCTTTTCCACTGTTTCTTAAGTTTTGACAGTTTTAACCAGTTTTAATAACGGCGGTTCTACTGTTTTCAGGCAGTAATACATAATAGGTCTGTTCCCTTACGATAATGCATTCGAATCATTATTCAAATATCGTTCCCGTACGGAAAAGTTTGGGTAGAAGTGAACGAAGTTTGACTAATGTATTCGAGTGTATTAAAATGCATTATCAGTGCCATTTACCTATTTTGCGTCTATCATCGCTAAACGATTATAAGATTTCTTTGTAAAATATTTGCCCATGTGGTATTTTGTCCAGGTTAGCCAGTTCCTTACCTACCTTACCTACTAAGAATACTATGCAAAATATTTTTTTTTGTGTTTTTTACTCTTTTTTATTATTCAACATATTAGTCATATATAATAATATTTATATATTTTCTTGCATTGTTAAACACTTTATCATGATACAATAATAAATGAATTATTTCTTCAATTAGTTATTACCACTTGAATATATGTAGATTGTAGTGTAAATATATTTATATGCAGTATCGTTGGCAACAAGCCTTTTTTTTTAAAAGAAATATAAATAAATCACAATGTTTAAACGAAAGCTACATCGATATAATCTGAACGAAAATATTTAAGTCAACTTAAAAGAACTTTAGAATTAGCATTTATTTTACATATGTCCCAATTTGCTTAAACTTTATAAATTGGTCACAGATCTCTTTTATTATAGTTCTTAATTGTAGTTAAAAGAAACGATTAGGTATACAAAAATAATAACAAAACCACAAACATCTACAGACATAGCACATTTCACAATTACATTGATAAGTACACATTTAAATAGAATAGCTTTTTTTTGTATTTTTTTTCCTGTTTTTTTTTTTTTTCATATTGTAGGTATTCACTAAATATTACAACATTTAACACTGAACTATAAGCGAATATAAAAAATTAAAAAGAAACAACTTTACAAATGTATTGTACAATGAGTAATATAATTAAATTTATTTTTTGTTCGACCATTACAAATTTTCTTTTTTCCTGTGTATATTTATATAAATGTCTTCGTTAATATTGAAAAATGTTATGCAATTTCTTGTGTTTGTGTTGTCCCCTTACAATAAATTTGTTAATTTTTTTTACCAGTCTACGTAATTGTTGTTTCTTTTTTGAAAGTAATACCTCTACTATTGCTTTTATTGTATCATTGTTATAAAATTCTCATAAAAAAAAAACAAAAACTAAAGACAATATTTTTGGATTTTTCCCAAAACAGTTTTTTTCTTGCAAAACTTGTAAATTGTTCTTTATAAAAAATTTCGATGTTGTTCCCGGTTAATTAAGAAAAAGTATTTTTTGTTTATAGCTTTCATGTATACTTGTATTCTATATAGTATGTAATATTGTTTTCTATATCGTGTATTTTGGAATTTCTGTTAAATTAAATATAAAAATAGAAATGAATAATATTTTGTATGTTTGGTGTGTAGGTATATACCTTCCTTATATGCATGCATTTAGAAAAATAAATAGAGAAACAAAACGAATAAAAATGTTTTCATATTTTTGTTTATGAAATATTTATATAAATATTGTTTATGTAGGCAGTTGTCTGTTAAAGTTGTAGGAATATTTATAGTAGAAATATTTTTTTTTATTTTTTAGTTATTACTTTGTGTTTCGCGATTACAGTTCTTTTTTCTATGCATTAAATTTTATGTTAATTATATTGTAATTTTATTTTCCTATATATTAATTCCTATGTTGACGATAATATTTTTTTTTTATTTATTTATTATTATGTATCTACATATTCTATATTATTTACTAAATCGTAAATGTATTGCCACCTTATGCCCCTTCATCTGTAACCTGCGCCAACATAGAGCGGATTCGATATTATAATGTCGTTTTCCATTGGGCAAAAAGAAGCGTCCGGGAGAGTCCGGAATCGAAAAAATCACTTCTGAAACCGTTCCATTGGCACAAAAAATACTCTTCTGGTGATTCTGAGGAGAGAATTTCGCTTCTGGATTTGAAGTCAGAATCCACTCAAGAAGCACTCACACAAGTGTGTATTGTATACAAGCCAACTGACGGCTGCCATAGATTATTTTTTGGCATTTCACCAATACTCTTGTGGATTCAATCAGAAGCAGTTTTCTTGTTCCATTGGACTACAGAATGAGTGGATCCCCGAGTGAAACCAATGGAAAACGACATAAGACTAGACAACTGTACTGGATCAGTTGTTGTATTACTCCATGCAATTGTAACTGGTGTCACAATAGAATCTTGCCATTTGGCGATATTTGTTGCATTTTTAACAGTCAATGCCGGCAATATTCTTTTAGCCAGATTTCTTTGGAAAAAAATAGTTCTAGGTGTACACTTGGACTTTCCGGTTCAACGTCTCAATGTGTAGGATTTTTTCCTTCGAGACTTCTAGCGTCTATGTCAAAAATATACGCAAGGGTACCTTTTATTAGGGATCACGTATATTAAAAATCGAAAACCGCTCATCATGTTTTGCAGTAGTACATAAAACGTGATAAATTAGGAATAAATGAACTTAATACCTTAGTTTTTGTTTCTATATTAAATTTACTTACTCGCTACATATTTAACTTACTAGGTAGGTATATAGTTCAGTGCATCTCACCTATCGTCTTGAATCGATTTACAAAAATTACATAGCAAATGAAAATTCGCTTTGAGCTTATTAGTAAGTAAGATGTATACTAGATAGATTGGGTTATTAATGCAACCAATTAATAAGAGTTCTCTGTTACACTTTGGAACAAGGCCAAAACATTTCCTGAATCCGCCATCTATGCGTGTTCATTGAGTTTTGCTTTAACTTGCGAAAATCAAAATAAATATAAAATTCGGCTTGCTCTTTGCCTAATGAGGTAAAATAGGCCTGTTTTTTGAGCTTCGATCTCAGCAAAGCAAAGTAAAGTAGGATTTTCAGCACGCTAATTACAACAACTACACTATACTTGATACTTCGAGAGTCGAGACTCGTAATAGTTGTTGTAATTGCATGCTAAAAAACACGGCTAATGTCGTTAATTTTCTGTGGGAAACCCCACAACAGCTGCCCCATGGACCACTTTCATTCAGCACGAATGGTAAGCGTTCTAACACTCAAATAGTCAGGGGAAAATATAGTTTGTATCAATTTCGACATTAGTTTGACGCGCCGTTAGTCAACTAGGATTGAAAAGAACACTGTTAATGTGAAAGTTAACAATTTTTATAACAGTTCGTTCTCCAGATGGCGCTGGTTAAAATTTAATGATATAATTTTAAATGACATTCGCCATGGAACAGAAAACTCTTAAAAGCACTAATTTTGAAAAACGTCGGGAAAACCCTATCATGCTTTTAATAACTACTATAAAATTATCTTCCAGAAGATCTTTATATTAAAGACTATTCATTCCGAATTCTACTTTAATTACAGTTTTTTTTTTTTTTTTGCTATCCAATAATATAAATAGCCAAGTAACCTTTATACAATCATAGACACTACTAAACCTAAAAACACATACAATGTGTCTTCCTTTTGATTCTTCTTTAGCATCTCACTTCGTCCTGTAAATCACAACTGTCATGTTTAATAAATAGGTACCCAACGAATAATTGCAAATTAGTTTTAATTATATTTTTTTTATATTATTTAATCAGCCTGTAGCGTAATTTGCAATTTCCGTGGACGAAAATCATAAAATAAATCAAAATTATCATCATCAAAATGTCATAGGCCCTTTGTTTTCTGAAGCAGCAATCAAGGAAAATTGGGCGTGCACGTATGTATTATATTTCCAGCAGTTTACATACTCAGATCTTAGTATAATTTTATAGTTGTTTTATTTGTTTTCTTAAAGTTCAGTCACAGCATAATTAGATTCATCATTGAGCGCAGGTGGCGGTGGTAGTGGTAAATCTGGATCTTCCCCATTCGCCGTACTTGGCGCGCTCATTGGAGTGCCAACTTTAGGAGGTGAGCTACCCATGCTGACCGCTGACGGTGGTGGTGGAGATTTCGTTTGAGCATTTATTGCACCAGGTTGTGGGGACGTTGTTACCGTCCCTGATGATTGTGGAATAGGTGTAGCCATCAATTGGCCATTCATATGACCATTACCTCCGTTCAGCGATTGCGATGGTGTAAGTGATGGATTCTCAATTCTGGGCGGTGATATTACCTTCATATGAGGTGGCAGTTTCATCGGTGGCCTTTGGAGGGTTCTAAAAAAATAAGGATATGCATTGGTTGTCAAAACTTGGCTAGTTTTCAGCTCTATTGATATAAATGCGAGTATAAATGTCAGAAAATGTTATTCTGAGAAATTTTTTTAAGCCTATAAAATAACTGTCAGATGGGTGTTTTAAGTCTCTTAAGTACAAATTCCGTAGTTCTTTTCTTTTTATAAATGTTGCTTCCAAAAAAATTTACAATTTACAACCGTTCTTATATTTGTTTGTAATTTTGAAAAAAATCTTTATCGCTGAGATTATGTGACATTTATCTTAATGCCCAAAACACATGTGCAGAATTCAATTCGCAGCAAGATTATAATAACGGGTGATTTTTTAGCTGGTTTGGTTTTGGCAACACTGGTTTTGACAGCTGACGTGTGTTAAGTACCTTGTGTCACTGTCAAACAGCTTCAGTTTGGTTTGCAATTTAACAATGGATCGTCTTACAAATGAACAACGCTTGCAAATTATTGAATTTTACTATCAAAATTCGTGCTCGGTTCGAAATGTTCATCGCGCGCTGCTTTAGCGAAAAATTGTGTTCAGCGATGAGGCTCATTTTTTGTTGAATGGGTACGTAAATAAGCAAAATTGCCGCATTTGGAGTGAAGATCAGCCAGAAGCATTGCAACAGCTACCAATGCATCCCGAAAAAGCCACTGTTTGGTGCGGTTTATGGGCCGGCGGCATTATTGGGCCATATTTCTTCAAAGATGATGCGAATCGCAGCGTTACTGTCAATGGTGAACGCTACCGAGCGATGATAACAAACTTTTTTTTGCCCGAAATGGAAGTTCTTGACTTACATGATATGTGGTTTCAACAAGACGGTGCCACATGCCACACAGCACGCGAAACAATGGCGCAATTGCGAGGCGAGTTTGGTGAACAGTTAATTTCACGTTTCGGGCCGGTCAATTGGCCGCCTAGATCGTGCGATTTGACACCATTAGATTATTTTTTGTGAGGGTATGTCAAGGCTAATGTGTATAGGGACAAGCCCGCTTCGATTGACGCACTGGAAGCCAACATGCATTCATTCGTGAGATACCGGCCGATATGTGTGAAAGAGTATGCCAAAATTGCACTCAGCGGATGGGCTACCTGAGACGCAGCCGCGGTCAACATTTGCATGAAATTATCTTTAAACATTAAATTGCAAGGTTCAAACTATCGATTCAAATAAATATTTCATTAATTTTTTCGAATTTTTTGTGTTTTTTTTTTAAAAAAAGTTCTAAAACTCTTAAAAAATCACCCGTTACAAATGTTTATAAGGATATAGATTATACCAACACGTAAATTCTGCACTCACTGCAGCACTGCAACATGGTCTCTATTTCAAGGGTACCACAACACAAAAGAAAATAAATCGCAATTTCAATCATTTGGCATTATCGCCTTTTGACATTTGCTGATCGTGTTTTTGTTTTGGTTGTAATCACACCTGCTGCTTAGTCGGCTTATGACAGTAGCTCTCTGCTGCGTCCAGAACTTCTGCACATGTAGTTTTGAATGTGCCGATATTTTGACTTTTAAACAAATTTGACCCGCAAAGTGTGATCACAATAAAATAAGTATACTTACTTCGAATAGTTATTGCTTGAATCCTCTCGCTTGGGTGATTCTCCAGCATCTTTCGGAATCTCTGGCAGTGGACAATTCAATATCGATGGTTTGTACTTAGGATCGAATTTTCCACCCTGTCTCAGGGTTGAGCACTTGTAAATTTGTTTATCGCGCTCATACATAGCGCTGTCTATGCTGTTCGAACTGGGAACTTCAATGGTTTCGTTCGGTGGGGATTTCGCTTGTGAGACTGACAGCGGCCCTGGGTGTTGTTGCAGATGCGGTGGCATTGGCTGTTGTGGCTGTTGCTGTTGTGGATGTTGACCGTACAATGAATGTGGGCCATTGCTACCCTGCGAACTTTGGCGCCGCATTGTTGCCGAATTGGAAACATAAATGGGTGCTGCTCCACTTGTCGACTGATAGATCGAGTGTGGATTACCGCTAGTTACAGGCATTTGTCCTAATTGTGCTGGAATTTGTTGATAAATTTGATTTTGCTGCTGCATATGCTGTGCGTTTGCCGATACATATGGATACTGCTGCTGCTGGTGTTGCTGTTGATGATGATAGTGAGCATGCGCTGCCGCTGCTGCTGCGGCATGAGAATGCGGATGCGGATGGTGGCAATAGATGGGTTGCTGCGATGGTTGTCGGTTGTTCATATCGCTACAGGCTGACGATTTTCAGTAAAAATCATTTGCTTCCAATGTTTTGCATTGTTTGCTTAATGTTGCATATTTACCGTTATTGGGACCTTGAAATTGTTAAAGTAGATACTGGTTAATGAAAGTGCTATGGCGGACAACATGGGGAAAAACTTACCAGATAGATGTGTGGGGCTATGATTGTGCGATGGCAACCGTCCCAATGTATGGGTGCCCATAGCCCTCATGTTCTGCTGCATGTGTGCGTGCCCCATCATATCGTGCTGCTGCCTCTTTGATGGATGCTGTAGGGTGTGTGAACCACTAATAGCCGGTGGGCTGAAGTGCCTGCAAAAGGGCAGTTAAGAAAGGTAGACCGAGATACCCTAATGCTTACCCGTTTGGATTTCTAGGCAGAGTTCGAGCATTCATCATCTGCTGATGATTCTGTGGAGCCGGGTGGGAGATATACGATGGCTCATCCACCTGTGCATAATCGTTTCGCTTTCGTATATAGATCCAAGTGTGTGAGTCCACCCACACCATGATAGTGAGCAATATCGCAGCAATAAAGCTGGCAATCAACATCAAAACCAAGCCCAGCAAGCCGCCCTCGCAGAGACCTCTAGCGGCAGTTAGAAAATTGTGATGGACAACCTTGCAGTCAACTAGAGCAGTAAGCTGAGTAAGAAGTCGCTCGCTGCTGTTAAGATCTGCAGTCACTGCACCCAACTTCGGCTGCAAGCCGGACGACTTGAAGAGAACCAACGAAATTTTCATCACTGTAGCCATGGCACTGCGAGCGTTATTTAGTGAGGTCTGAGACTCCCTCAAGCGCTGGGTGAATGGGTTTGTGTGACCCGGTTCACATTGCGTATAATGCAAGAGCACATTAGTTGGCAGATCCCTCGGTGATGCTGATACTAAGAAGTCAGCCGGGTTTATACACAGATCACCTACAGCTACAGAAGAGGACAGGTATAGGCCGGACATCAACCACGAGCCTGTGACAGCGAGGAGCCCACAAACACTAAAAAGAATAAGAGCACAGCGGGAATGGCGGGCTACGCCTACCAACAGCACAGCGCATAGAACCAATAGCAGGGCTAACGTGGCGACTGTACCCGGCCATCGTATGAGTTCCCATTGGTCTCCACGCTAAAAGAGGAGTAAAATGTATTATAAAATTAAGAACAGTGCTACCAAATACTTACGGAAAGAAAATGTGTCATTGATATGCCCATCAATGGACGGCGAATGTCACCCGCAGCGTTAGTAGCCAAGGTGACATTTCCTTGCACCACATTCAGTGAAACAAACAGAATTGACAGTGCAGTTTGATTGTTGACCGGTTGATCAAATATGTCTGCCAATTCAACTAACTGCGGTCGAATTCGATTCTTCAATGTGTTCTCCAAGATATGGGTTTGATTCCGTATTGTGGTGACCAGGTTGTCGACTTTGCGTCCAGCCGTAAGGACCTCCAATAGCCCATTGTGCAGATCATCGTTTCCATAAAGACCTAAAAAAGAAAAAGCAAACACAATTGTCACATGAAACACGTTTAAGTGCGAATGCAGCCCTTAAGACATTGCACCCCCAGCAAACTCCTCAAGAAACCTCAATAATCTGACTGAATGATGCCGTTGTTCCAATAAGAAGAAAAGTAGAATTCAGTTCGAGCGTGAAGTATTCCACTCTGACAATAATTATTGTCAGTTGAAAAAGTTCCGCAATCAATGCAAGAGTTGCAGATTGCAGTGGCAGCATACAGTGCGCGCCTCAAGATAGAAAGAAAATTCTTTTAATGAGATTCGAGGTATTTTTTTTTCCATTCTCTTTGGCAAGTGGTCCTGTCCAACCCCATCCAAGCTTGCGTATTTGTTTGGGGAATCTTTTAAGAAAAATCATTTTTTTGCATATTATAAGGATGATGAAAGACCCAATGACACACTATATTCGTAACCACCACTCCTGTGCGAAATCCAGGTTGCGTGTTGTTTTTTCCATGTCCAATCGAAGTCAATATATGAAAATTAGGAACGTTGCCAAAAAAAAACGCAAAAACGAGAAACAGGAAATACGCCCAAGTAGAGTGTCCTGGGCCCGGCACATATGCATGTGCGTTATGCTGTATGGTATGGAAAATGGGTTATCTCGCACAGTGGGTGGGGACTGGGGAGGCAAAAAAGAGTCAATGATCGATATTTAGATTATATATGCGCGAATGTGTGCGGAATACTTTATGACTGGAAACAATATGCGAGGAGCGGCCGCCACAAACGTGTGTATCATTCATCTTTAATGTGATTAGAAGGATTGTCTGTTATTTGTATGGTTTTCCGGTGAATTTGAATAATGTTCGTTCTGATTATGCGAAAGATGGATGATGAAGGAGTGGGACACTCTCTGGCGATTTATCATGCGACTATGCACATTTATAAGTAGCTATACTAAAAGGTGTTTGGTATTATTTTTATGGATTAGTTTTCTGTCATAAAGATACCAGTGGTTTCGGTTATTTGTAGCACTTATTTATGGTATGAGTATAGGTATTCATAAACCTCAATTCATGTTTCGGCACGGGATTATATGAAGGATAATCAGTTTAATAAACTAATGGTTTAAATTATGACCTAAATAAATTGAATGGAGAAATAATAAACGCTTCCCTGACTATAAACAAAATATGCCCACAATGAAATATAATTGGAAATAGGTTTGTTCTCCCGTACCTATAATTGTATTTGACGGAGTCAGCTGCGAACTTAAGGCTCCGTCAAACAGGACGCGTTTTTAACGAAGCAGTATGAGATTATTTTGCACAGCGGTAAGATTATTTGAACGCGACGTTCCAACCGCCGCTTTAGAGGATGACAGAATTGTAGCTGTCATTATTTTTTCCGCCATATGTCAAGCCCCTTGGAAGAAGAATTAAATGTTTTTAATTGCTGCGCTACATAGTTCGCGAAGAAGAAAAATAATTTGTGCATGAAATAAAATAAAATAACAATGATAGCTTGTAAATAAATATACATATACGGAAATAAATTGCGCAAGTGATTCGAGAAATAAAATGAATGGATATGTATTGCAGTATATTACATTATAACTGTCAAACGCGGCGGCAAAACGAGCTCGATATAGTACAGTACGTCATTCAGCTGGACTAATCTTACGAAGCCATCAAGTTTGATAATTTAGATAACAACGAACACTTAAGACGAGCCTAAACTCTAAAAGTCAACTGGTTTTCGTGACGTCAATAGAAAAATCAGTCATGTAATCAATCTAGATCAGTGTTTTTCAATCTTATCAAAATAACGACCCACTTGAGCACATAAAACAACTTAACGACCCCCTTTGAAATTGAAGCTGAAAGATGATTTAGGTAATTGTAAACGTTTCCAAAATAACTCCACGGCTTGACAAATTAGTTAATAAAACACACAAGCCCATACCCCTCCCATTAATATAGGTACATAAAATGTTTTTATTTCTGATTTTGAAGTGTTGAAAAAAAAAACACTGATCTAGATCAACCAAAAAAACAGAAAGGACAACTGCTTTCAGACTGCTGTTAGCCTTGTTTAACTAAAAATCCGAAAATCCCGGCTATACGATCCCTTGCATATAGTTATGTAATGTGGTTTATGTGCGAGCCATTTTCACCACACTTGATGTTTGTTGGACAAACATGAAGTGTGATTAGAACTTTGCCTATGCTAGCTCTCCTCTCTTACTCGATCTTCCTAGAAGACCAAGTAAGAGAGTCCGAGCCTTTGCCAATGTTGAATCGGCGTTCAGTCGTTGGACACAAGCGCAACGACGCGATTGACCCTGTAATTACTTTAAGCTAAGATTAATAAAACAAATAAAACGCAATATAAAACCATTCTGTGCTGTTTCGTATTTAAAAGGGAACGGAAAACTAACTACATATAACTGGCGCAGTCGATAAACGACTCGGGACAAAAATAACGTATTAAAGTTATATAATAAATTACAAATCATAAAATTTTTTGAATTAAAATCATTTTTTTTTGTATTGAAACGCATAGTCGTTTATAAAAAAAAAAAAAAAAAAAGAACTTTATCATCGCGCTTGATTACTAATCAAGATAATAATCTTACATAAATAAAAAGTGATTCGTAAGCAAGAACAATTTTTTTGAAAACAATACCCAAAAGCATGGTGAACTATTGAAATAAAAAGAAAAAAATTCGTTTGAACTTTGATCTGTAGCCACGCGCTCGATTTCAAAATAAAAGCTTCTGCTTCAATCAAACAGCATTAGTTCGAAAACATCGAACGTTCAAGCACCGGTCGACAAAAGCTCCCTTGGACAAACAACAAAAAACAACAAGAACAACAGGCAAATAAGCGGGAAACGTGATAGCAGCAGAACATTATGGAGGCGATGCATGCAATGGACAAATTTAGGTTAGTTTTAGACTTAATTAATAAGATTCCCCTTTATGATGGTGAAGAAACATGTACAGTGGATTTTTTAGACAGGGTTGACTCAATAGCATCACTTCTGCACGGTTGCGATGAAGTTGCGATTGGTATTCTGACAGGCTATATTAAAGACAGAATTGTAGGAAGGGCACGATGTGAATTGCAGAAACATGGAAGAGTAGGTACTTGGTCTCAAATTAGAGAAATAATAAAAAATAGTTTCGGTGAAAAAGTTCCAATTAATACGCTAATTGATTACATAAGAACAACTAGAGTTACAACAACAATTGAGGAGTATTATAATCAAATAAACGGATTTCTTAGTAGGATAAACAATGCATATTTATTGCATCATAACAGAGACAACTTACAACTTATTGATTCCAATAATAGAATTGCTTTGGAAGCTTTTAAGAATAATCTCCCTGAACCCACCAAAACGATTATACTTAGTAGAAACCCAACAACATTAAGTGACGCTTTTAAAATTATTACAGAGCTAAATCATCAACTTCTAGGGCCGAATAATAACTATTACGCACAGAATAATCCGACACAAGACAGTACCTACAATCGTGTTAGTACACAACGCCATTATAACAATAATTACAGACAAAACAGACAACCAATACCAAATAGCAGAGACAATAGAAATAATACAGAAAACAACACCAATACTGGGCGATCCCAAATAAACAACAACAACACAAACAGCGGACAATCCCGACAAAACAATAGCCGTGTGTATAGTAACCGATCTCGACAAGGCAATAGACACGGTAATGAGGAGCCTATGGACATTTCTCTAAACGAATGCAATAGATGCGAAAACTGCAACGAGTGTCCAAATTTTCAACACGACCCCACAAACAGTTACCCTATATAATTATTGATAGTAATACACGGCCTCTTAAATTTATTATCGACTGCGGTGCTGAGCACAGTATCGTTAACAAAAATATATGCGATCCCAAATGGAAAATCCATTCCAATAAGCACCTTCTTAAAGTACTAGGCCGTGTCATTCAAACTAATATTAAATACAAATTCCCCCTATTTAAAGAGTTCAACCAAGATGGTTTCGTTGAATTTTTGGAATACCAATTTCACGACCAGTTTGATGGCCTTATAGGAAATAATATTCTTTTGAAACTAAATGCAGTTATCAGTTATAAAAATCGATTTCTTAGAACTGACAATGCAACCCTCCCATTGTATTTGAATGAAGGCGAAGAAATGTATGCAAAAAAATGTTATAACGACGAATGCTTAAACATATTTTTCGGCGAAATGTTCGAAACTGAAATTGCGAATAAAGTATTTGCGACCCAATTAGGCAGTATCGATGTTTCTAAATTAAAATCATTACTTTACTCCTACAAGTCAATTTTTTATAGAGAGGGAGATAACTTAACCTTCACAAATGTAGTACGTCATCGAATAAATACAAGAACTGAAATTCCGATCTATAGCAAGCTTTATAGGTACCCTGAAATTCATGCGGAAGAAGTCGATAGGCAAATTGATGAAATGTTGAAGCAGAATATAATAGTCCCAAGTAGTAGTCCATACAATTCTCCTATTTGGGTAGTCCCCAAAAAAGATGACAAACAAGGCCAAAAACAATGGAGAATCGTAATGGACTACAGGAAGTTGAATGAGCAAACAATAGAGGATAGATTCCCTATGCCCAACATCGACGACCTGTTTGATAAATTGGGCAAATGTAACTACTTTTCAACAATAGACCTTGTAAAAGGATTTCACCAAATAGAGGTCGAACCTAACGACCGACCAAAAACCGCCTTTTCGACTAAAAATGGCCATTATGAATTCATTAGAATGCCTTTCGGCTTGAAAAACGCACCAGCCACTTTTCAAAGGCTGATGAACAACGTTTTAAGGGAATTCGTAAACAAAATTTGCGTTGTTTACCTGGATGACATTCTGGTCTTCTCCACCAGCTTTGAAGAACATTTAGATTCATTAAATAAAATACTCCAACGACTTAAAGAATCAAATTTGAAAATTCAAGTAAATAAATGTAGTTTCGCGGAGATATCCACAGATTACCTAGGACATACGATAGTAAATAACGGTATTAAGCCTAACGAAAATAAAGTAAAAGCAATTACTTCAATGAAACTTCCAAAAGATAAAAAAGGTATTAAAAGATTTCTGGGCATAACAGGATACTACAGGAAGTTCATTAGGGATTACGCCAAGGTTGCATACCCCTTAATTAGATACCTAAAAAAATCAGAGAAGGTAAATATATCTGACACACAATATACCAAAGCGTTCGAAAATTTAAAAACCTTGCTTACCACAGACCCTGTTCTCAGAAGTCCAGACTTTAGCAAACAATTCGTCTTGACGACGGACGCTTCCAACTACGCATTAGGCGCCGTACTTAGCCAAAGCAACCACCCGATATGCTTTGCTTCTCGTACCCTTAATAACCATGAACGAAACTACTCAACAATTGAGAAAGAACTTCTGGCTATCGTTTGGTCGATTAGGTATTTTAGGGTATATCTGTACGGTAGAAAGTTCATGGTGCGTACGGATCATAAACCTCTTGTTTGGCTAAATGGCATCAGAGAACCTAACATGAAGCTTCAGCGGTGGAAAATTTTTCTTAACGAGTATGACTTCGATATAGTGTACCTAAAGGGAAAAGAAAATTATGTAGCAGACGGCCTTAGCAGATATATTGACGAAGAATTGCGCACGGCTGATGATTCGAATGCGTATGATGTTAGTTTGGAAGATATATTCCATAACGAAACTGTCGAATGCAATAACTCCGACCAAACTTCCCCGGGAGTATTAATACGACCAAACAGTAACAGCGACATTTCATCAACTGGCGCTACCATCCACAGTGCAGTAGAAGATTCAACACAGCACATTTACATCAGTGAGAAACCCGTGAATATGTTTAAGAACCAAATATATTTATCCTATGGCAATAAAGAAAGAATTTTCATTAAAATAGTTCATAAGAAGATCCAAAATCACGTCCAGCTTAATGAACGCAATAGCAACCTATTAGAAATAATGAAAAGACTTCTCATAAAAAAGGGTAATTTCTGCATTTACTGTAGTGATATATCACTGTTCCTTAAATTTCAGGATTTGTATGTCAAATACTTTTCCATGAACGAAAATTTAAAAATGCTAAAATCAAACTGTAAACTTCAAGATATCTCAGACAAAAATGAAATGCTAGAAATTATAAAGGAATATCATATAAGTAAAAACCATAGAGGTATTAACGAGACATTTAGCGGGTTAAAGAAGCTTTACTTTTATCCGAATTTACAAACCGAAATTCAGAAATTTATTAACAACTGTGACATTTGCACGTTAGCTAAACATGATAGAAGACCCTTACAAATTCCAATGCAAATCTCTGAAACACCCACACACTTCAATGATATCATCCATATCGATATTTGGTTTCCCGAACGGAATAAGATGTATTTGACAACGATTGACAAATTTTCAAAATACGCGACACTTCATAAGTTAGAGGATCGAAACTGGATAGCTATTCTAAGTGCAGTTAAGCAAAGGATTCAGTTTCTGGGAAAACCCAACAGAATTGTTTCTGACAACGAAACTTGCATATTGCACTCAGCGGTTGAACAGTTTCTGAAAGAAAACAACATAACGATTCACAATACAACAGCATCGTTAAAGACTGGAAACGCCGACGTAGAGCGATTGCATGGAACACTTAACGAACACTTAAGGATCAAGAACGTAACTAAAGACAACTCTGACTTGGACGAGAAGCTATTCAATATAATTAACATTTATAATAGCACTATACATTCAACCACAAAACTTAGACCAATAAACTTTATTTATAAAAATTTCGATAGGGAGGATATTAAGGCATTAGCAGCAAAATTCAGTAGGGATAAAGAAATTAGAATCAACAAAAAGAACTTTGGAAACGATACTCACGAAGGCAACCAATGCATAGACATTGTCAAGAACAGAACGGTTGTAAAATCTAGACCAAAATACAAACGTTTACTTAAATATAAAAAGGACGGCAACTACGTAATAGACAATTCTACAAAACGGAATACCAAACATTATAAGACACAAATAAAACGAAAATACAAATATCAAAAGTCATAATGACAGCTCATGCTCCTTGCCCTATGCATTCATGCGTTCCGTTGGATGCTTCTTGTAAATCGTTTTGGTGGAGTTCAGCGTTGACAATGTGAAGAATGGCGGTGTTCAGCGTTGACAATGTTGAATGGTTGTCTAGGTACATTTCAAGTTAAAGAGTTAAATATTTTTGTTGGGGTAGGTATAAAAATAAATAGGAAACGTACTGAACTTTTTATAATTGTAAAATAAAACAAACAAAAGTGTACGCTTTGAACAAATTTTGTTTTCGTTGTTTTCTTATCGTTGGGAATTGAAGCTAATGAGTCACGTTCTTTATAAATATTATTTTTGCTATTATTAGATACTATTATTAATAGATATGTTTTATATCTATGAAACCCATTTCGGTATAACAGTTAATTATAAGCCTCATGCATTGTAAATAATTAACGAATGTAAAAAAAAAAAAAAAAAAAGATACATTATGTTATATTAAATGTTAAATTTTTATACCGAATACCTTTATTAGTTGTAAAATATTTCTTTCATATTATTGTATGATATTTGTTGTTTCATTTCTTTGAAACCCCTTTCAGTTTAATATTTAGTTAGAAGTCTCATACATTGTTTAAAAAAAAAAAAAAAAAAAAAAAAAAACGTTATGTTAAATGTTTACATACTGAATACCTATTAGTTGGAAAGTTTTTTTTTCTTGCCTATTATTATATTATTACTGTACAATATTTCTGGTATCAATAACTGTTCTTTTTGGAGACCAAAAATACTTGGCGGGGGAGGAGTTATGTAATGTGGTTTATGTGCGAGCCATTTTCACCACACTTGATGTTTGTTGGACAAACATGAAGTGTGATTAGAACTTTGCCTATGCTAGCTCTCCTCTCTTACTCGATCTTCCTAGAAGACCAAGTAAGAGAGTCCGAGCCTTTGCCAATGTTGAATCGGCGTTCAGTCGTTGGACACAAGCGCAACGACGCGATTGACCCTGTAATTACTTTAAGCTAAGATTAATAAAACAAATAAAACGCAATATAAAACCATTCTGTGCTGTTTCGTATTTAAAAGGGAACGGAAAACTAACTACATATAACTATATATATGGGGTATGAAAGCCGTTCAATGTTTATTCGTTTTATAGTTAGACAGCCTTATTCATAAGCCCAGCGTAGAGCCTGCCTACTTTTACGCGCCCTTTAAAATGTGCTCACACAGGAAAATGTATTTTATAAAAATTTTCGAAATTAAGCAACCTTACTTTAGGAATGTGTAAGTTAAACTAAACGACACCGTACAGGCGTTCGTCGTAACTCGTAAGGGAATCTAAGAAATACGGCTGAGAGTGTTTTGCATATTTCCTAATGAATCTTTAGCTGACAGAAGTTTTTGTGCATACCTATTCTGTGAATCCTAAATCAAAACTAGAGCGTACCTATTCTGTAATATTTACCCATCCAATCTTTTAGCGTGTTTTATAGAACTGGCAAAATAGCTCGCCGGGTCGAAAAGAAAACGGCAACCAAACCAATTTCGAAAGCGTAGGACAGACAATGTAGGAAAACATGGACATAGCTTTTAGTTGAATGTTAAAAATGATTTAGGCAAAAAATAAGTTAATCTTTTCAGTTCTTAAATTTTATTACAACAAACATTAAAGACTTGGAACAAACACACGGGAAGAAAATACGTTGGTAATATTCACATAATAAGGCGTTCAAAAAAATGGATTCTAGTTCCCCTGCAGTTGGGTATTGACACAACACACTGTTCCAATGGCCAAAAGGTTTAAGCGAAGGGAGAAACATTAATTCGACAAAATTCAAATAAGAAAATTATCAAATCAAATATTCCCTCTACACTCGTCCAAAATGGAAAGCAAATGAATGCATGTATTCGTTTTCACCAAAATATTAAATACCCTTCGGTATAGAGCGTAGACCATTTAAATATAAATAGGTACTAAAAGGGATTTTCGTACCCACTTAAATAAACAAAGCTCCCTCAATGTTCACAACCATATTGTGTATTCAGCCACGTTAACACACTCAAGGAAACTTTTTAATTTTAAACACCAGAATAAGACCAAGATTGACATATGAGAGGACTCTCAAGTGTTAAGCAACCGGTAGATACACCACAACACCATCACTGGGTAGCAACTGTCATCCGTCCCCTTAAAACAAAAGTTAATTAAAGTCGCTTGATTCGATTCCATATAGTGACCTCTGCCTTGTACATATAATATACCTTGGCAAATATCTTGCTTCCCAAACTTTCAACGCAAACAATTTATCACTAGAATTATAGGGGAAACTATTTCTAACACGAATAGTGTATGTAGTTTTCTTATACATTTAATTAAAATTCAACTTTTATTACATGCTGATGGAGGTCCACGAGTTCCTATGAGCAGGTGTATGAAGTGCTTAGCTTCCACTCTTATTTAACCGAAATAGAATTCTCTAGAAAGGGGCGATGCTACGTTGCTTTTTTGCTTTGACAGTGTGAGCAAAGTTTCTGTATTTCGGAAACGACTTCATTAAGGATAGATAACTAATGAAACTACGTACTTTGAAACAAATTCAGCTGTTTTGATGGAAACTTTAAAGATTGAGCTTGGCTTTGGGTGCAGTCTGCAGTGTATCTTTAAAGCATAATATACCCATACCTACAGTCAAATACCAGTCTTTGAAGGCCTTCTGTAAAGGTTCCAGCTTTTAAGTTGCAACTGTCCAAATTCTTTTATAATTCTAGCTCAGTGTTCTACGTTCTACTCCAAATCACGTGTCGGAGTCCATCTTATACTTTCCATTTAATTATTCAGAATAATTTGACAACTATTGTTTTAGCTACAGTTCTTCATAAATTCGTTTAAGGTAATTTTAGACGGCGGACTTATACTTGATCATAGATTGCTGTACATTTGCTGTGGAGATATCATATGGCTCAAGTGTAGGTACGCGTGTATGTAAGCACGATCCGCGTAAATGGGGACGTTCTGATTTCTAGTTTACTATAATTCTGACAGCCGATTTTTGAATTTTTTTAGTTGAGGTATATAAGGACCCGTCAAATCCAATGAAGAAAATTCTGTCTACGTAGATTATAAAAAGAACTCAAGTTGACTATCCAACGTGTCCATGTCCATACACCTACTTCAGTCAAATCAAGTTGACGTTTTACATATTATGAAGTATCGAAATTCTCCAATAGAAAAAGAAAAAAAATTGCAAAATAACGAGTAGTTTCTCTCTGTAGTTTCTTACTAGGCCTGTTTTTTGAGCTTCGATTTCACCAAAGCAAAGTAAAGTATGATTTTCAGCACGCAATAACAACAACTACACTCTACTTGACAGTTGACACTTCGAGAACTCCCAGTCACAGTATTTGTTGTAATTGCGTGCCGAAAATCCTACTTTACTTTGCTTTTCTTTGATCGAAGTTTAAAAAACACGCGTACAAATAAATATGTCAAATGCACAAATTTGACAAGAAAAAAAATTAAAAATCCTTCTTTAAAATAAATTGTACAGACAAATTAAATAAAATAAAGTGCACGACTGGGTCGCACGAAACTTTCTCATTTAGTGCGAGTCTGACTGACTTTCAGAGTCTTCAGCAAATCGTTTGCTATTAAGTTACAAAAGACCACATTACCTTAGAAATTAATTTTTTTTACAATCGTATGGAGCATTTACGAGATATTTCGAAATATCAATAGTACCGTTCTTCGAATTTTTAGCCAAAAACTGAGTACGCAGTCCTGGTAACCTCACCTACTTAAGCTTAAATATCAATTTTGGTTGAAATCGTTAGAGCCGTTTTCGATCAAATCAAACTGGTAGGAAAATTTTATATGGGAAGTACCATTAATATTGAGGTTACCTTGAAAAAAAAAAACACCTCCCGAGCTGTAAGCCCAAAAACTCCAAATCCGAGGTTTGAACGTAATCCGGGAAGCCGTTTAGGCTGTAGGCCTGTGGAAGGACGGACAGACGGACAGACGGACAGACGGACAGACCGGACAGAATTTTGTGACCCACTTTTTTGAGTTCCTCTATCATCGTAATATCAGAATTGATTAAAATCTCGAGTTCGAAATTTTGTACGAAACCAATATCTTTCTCTTACTACGTAATGGAGAAAGTTAAAAAAGCCGGGGTGATTGAATGTTCTCCTTGAATGGTTCATATGATCCAAAGAGGCAAGATGTCGAAGATTAAAGTGGCTCAAAGTAGCTCGAAGTCAATCCACGTACTTTTAAGTATATGTATTTTAAGTTCTATTAGAGTTTCGCAACATTTTGTAAGTTTGACAGGTTTTTAGTGTTTGGCTGGGGAATAGACCTATTGTAACAAAAAATAAAAAAATAATAAGAAATAGGTAAATGGAACTGGGTGCATTTGTTGACTGCATGCCCGAGGGACGCAGTATGAACACGCAGGGTTTCATGATTTCGCTTCCTGTGGCCCACATTAATAAATAATTTTTTAATTGGGATTTAATTGCAGCTTATATACGATTACAATCGTAATGCCAGAACCAGAGTTTACTTCACTACCAACCACTATTCTGAGTTACGAATGTCATTTCGATCGGCCGCAAAGCGCGCGTTCGCAATTTTTTAATCAGTCGTAAGAATATGGAACACATTGCTATCAATCTGAAACAACAGACATATAGCGCTTTTACATAGTCTACTTAAAGTACGCATTTAAGTGAGGAGGTAACTGGAGTATTAGTAAGATATTATAAACAACGCCAAAACTTACCCAGTCCAATAGCTGCACAACACATCACCGTGACAATAGACAGCGCCACCTTCAAACTAGTTATCGAGTGTGCCGGTCGTGGTTTCCTGTCACAACATCTTGTCATCAAATACAACAGCAGCCCCAACAGCGATATAATCAAAAGTGCAGCCGGTACTGACCCCAAAATTCCCAGGCTCTACATAACAACATAGAAATACAAAGAACAAAAATGGGCGAAAAAAATGTTGAGAACACGTACACACAATCATGTAGGTTGAGTGAAACAAAAGGAATTGCATCAGGATTTGGATGGTTGAATGCTTGAAACATAAAAGGATAATATGACATGGTTGTCGAGTCAGGTGTAAGGGATAATGTCCTTCCGTCAAAAGTGACACAAGGTATTGCTGGGAGCTCACCTCTAAATAGATTTCATCAGTTGGCCGAAATGTGCTGTTGGTCTTGTGAAATGTTATGTTATAGTGCGGCAAAGCGTGCAAAAGCTTGGCAATGACAGGCACTTTATACTGATCAGCGTATTCGTGGTAGTCTCCCATTGTTGATTATCCTTGTTATATTTCCTTTTCGACTTCTGTGTTCTATCGTTTTTGAATACAACGTTCACCTCGCACAACTTGCAGCGGTAGCGTGTATGTGCATACGTACAGGGCCTATGTGTGTCAAGTGTTATCCTTGAGGGAACTTTGCCCAGACTTACAATCCACATTCGTGTCCTTAATTATTCATATTTCTTCCAGTGAATAGGACTGTGTGCATTCTGTTTGGCAGAAGGGGATATGTTTCTCTCATCACTACATACATCGATTCAACAACAAATTGTTGAAAAATAAAATATGGTACGGTTCTCTCTCGCTCGCAGGATAATGTGGAAAAAGGCTCTTCTCGAAGAAAAGAATTGTGACGATTTTACTCCCCGTACTTCATATGCAAATTGCGTTTATGTATTGTTTCCAAAGAGGTGTCGTCCTGTTATTTTACTAGTCGAGGGTGACAACGTCAACGTCGTCGACGAGATGATGATGATTATTATCCTCGGTCACGATATACCTACCATCAAAGCCTTAATTATTTGTTCTTGTTTGTCGAGTGTGTGCAGATTTCTTAATTTCCATCTTCATTACCGAAAGGATCCTGTAGCAGTGTAACGCTATGGGCACTTGAACGCGGTAGACATACGACATACAAGGCGACTTTATAACAAAAGCGCGCACAAGGACTTCCTCCTTCAGTCGAGGTCTCCTTTGTTTATTATTTTTTTTGTATTGGTCGTCGTCCTGGTCGGAAATTTAAAATCGCTCCGTCAGGATTAATTGACCAAATATCACGATTGTATAACGGATAACGAATGAGGACTACTCCTTTTGTTCGTCTTCTTGTGGTCGTTTTTCACTGTGTCTGCCCTCTGCGGCTGGAATCAGTCAGATGGGAATAATTTATTTTGCTCTGTGGGTTGGTACGGACAGTCGAGTCAACTTGAATTATAGTCCTTTAAGAGGTCCTTCTTTGTAAGTTTTTAATTAAATAATAAATTTGTTTTATTTTTGCTCCAAACTCCTTCTCTCTCTCGCGCGCGCTCACTGTGGGTGGACGATTGTGAACAAGGATGCTAAATCTCGACTTCTCTCAGGATAGTGCAGCAACCTCTCATTCTTTACACACCAACACTTGCACACGTATTTTATTGATTGAAGTTTACTTTTTTTTATTTGTATTCCTGCCGTGTGCTTCCGTCCCAAGGAATATTGCAATATCCACATACACACACCAATCCAGGATAAAAACGATAGGATGAAAGAAAATGGATGAAAAAAAAAAAACCCTTTTGAGAACTCGAGAAACGGGAACTACACTAATGCAGGACGGGGAGGCGCAAAACCGTGACACAACACCGCCACCCCATTTCCCATAAAGAAAGGACTTTTTTTTTTCTTTTTTTAGTTTATCGCTTTCGTTATATTTTTTTACGTTTCACTTCCGGCCCCTTCACACTTTATCCATTAACAATATTCACATCTTGAAAAAACCTTTGGCACAGTTGGATTTTTTTTATCAACACCGGAGAAAGATGAAAACTCCAAACGCATACACTATAGAATATCTATGATAGGGGTGGTGGGTGAATTTAAAGAAAGAAAGGGAACTGAAATTTTCACAGAATTCGATGGAAAATGGAAGATTTATCCCTGAAATTGTCTGAATTTTAATACATTCGTGTATATTTATCCCATTTTACTGAACACATTATCCAAGATACGAATTTTTATAAAAAGATATTGACCAATATTTGAGAGGATTTATATAGTTTCATTTTTAATTTATATCCGTTTTTAATCCATTGTTTTAAATTTAAGTTGCTTAAAACACTGGTCAACTTTCCGGAAGGATATTCTTTTTTAAACTTTATGCTAAATCCGTTTTTTCCGGCAATGAACCGTCCACCGAACTGTGCAATTTGCGAAGACGATTGGAAAAAATATTTTTTCCTTTAACCCGGTCACACCCTCTAGAATGGGTTTCACTCTCTCTGTACTCTTTTGGTCCTTGCTATTTTGTGAATTTAGTCCTCTATGCTCTATGGTCTATGCTCTGTCCTCTGTTGCTCTCAATGTATGGATATGGACCGGCGCTTTTCCATGAGAAATTGGGTGTATTTCTCTTGCTCTCCCTGGTTCTATGTTAAAATGCACTTTTCAGTGTGCGCTCCTTTTGTTGTTGTTGACTTTTTACAAGAATGACGCTCTCCAATAATTGACGGCTTTTTACGCTCTTACAGAGTTAATAGTAAATTTTACTCGTGTACGCTCTCATTATTTTTTTTTTGCTTTATCATTATCCTGTTGTAAATTGTTGTCCTGGTGATGTGTGGTGATTGGTATAGAACCTGAACCACCCACCCTAAACCGGGAAATGTTGTAACATTTATTGCACACCCACATGAAAATCCTCCTTATTGTGTATATGTGCGACGCGTGTGTGTGGTTGATATTGTAATTCGTGTGAATGGATAGTAATGTTTATGAATATCCGGGTAGCGGTTAGCGGTTGCTATCCGTTTGATGGGGTGGTTAGACTTGGGAAGTAAGAATTAAAATCTACTTAATTTTTTTTGAAAGTTTGCTAATAGAAAATGCATTTATAAACATTTCGAAAGGATATGCTGGCATAATCGAACGCATATCAGACGTTGATTTCTCTTTTAAAACAGATTGTGAATTTAAAACAAAAAATACAGTGCAATCTACTGGTAAAGTTCGGGTACCTATCTGGTTTGTTTAACCTGACATATTGATAACTTGGCCAAGACAATGGGGTCGTGCGGATACCTAGTTTATGTAAAACGTCAGCTAGATTTGTCGGGACTATGAATCCGAACGCGTTGACTAAGCAGCTTAAATTGTTTTTGTATTCTCGCGGTCAGTGAGATTTTGATTTTTTTGCAATTTTTTTTTTTGGAAAAGGACCTTCATAAATTTTTAAAAAATTGTTATATGCAAACAAGTTTATTTAAAATGTAACACGGTTGCCTATCGCAACACTATTATAGTCTTATGCAAACTAATGGTTGGTATATATCGTGCGAAAATTCGAAATTACCAGAGTAGCCTTAGAAATGACTTTATAATCTTTAATCTTAAGGACCATTCACATGAGCGCGAACTGCGAATAGGCGAACTGCGAACAAATCAATTTATCTGTGTTTGTGAATTGAAAATTGCTATGTTTTACCACAAAAGCATTAGGTATATTCAATTAATATAACGCCTAATCTAAAAAAAACCGAGACTTGATTGATTAAAATACCGACATTAACATAATTACAGCAATTCTCCCGCAAATTGAAAATTCTTGCCGCGAACTGCCACACTCTATTCACAATCCACATAAAACAGTCGCGATCCACAAACCTGCGATTGAAAAATTCGCTCGAACTTAACCTTCAACAATACAAATAATTCGCGGGTAGCTGCGACCAAAAAATGTTTCACGTGAATAAAATGTCAGAACCTACGAATATTCGCCTGTTCGCAGCTCGCGCTCATGTGAATGGTCCTTTTCTCATCTGTTTTTTCGACTCTTCAGAATTCTGCAGCGGCCACTCTGTTTATTTTAAATTTGACTCTTCGAAATGTCATCATTTCGTTCGTTTGGTAGGTAAAAAAAAAAAAACAATTTTTTCAGATTTCAGAGCACTTTTGCGAATCTGGATATTTTCTCAGATTTGCTTCAGAATATCTACACCATTGACTTATTATATATGTCAATGATCTACACTACAAGTGCGTTTGAGTTTGACAACTGGTGGAGTTTACATTTTAGTGAAGTTTTCCTACAAAATCGGGTGAATCTATTTTTTAAAATTATTTATGAGTAAATATTTAGAAATCAATCGATCCGGATATTTCTAATGTTTTAATTCAAAATTTAACCAGTGAATGGAAATCGTTTAGGAAAGTGTCGAAGACTACACATTGCTACACAATTCAAATCGCACGAATATCAACACAAAAAAGAGCAAGTGACGTTTTATGTTCGATTAGGCATACGAAATCTGAAATCTAGGAGCAAATCTAAAGAAGCCCAATCGAGTAGGGGAGACTGGGTACGGTTGAAAAAAAGGACGGTTGAAACAACTCAAATATCTCAGAAACCGTTTGCGCAATGTGTATGAGGCAGGATTTTCTTGACTACATTGTCGGCTTCCCCTCCATCAAACGTAAACTGCAAAAACTATACACGTGACCACTCTGAATAAAAACTGAAACACATCTAGTCAGGCAGCTGTCAGACTTACTAAACTATTAATCTTAACGTTCCCAATAAAAATCTGCACAATACTCAGTTCACATTTCTATGTCTAGTTTATAGAATACAACTTTTATTATTTTATGCCAATTACAATATTATTCAAAGTTATTGAAAATGCAAATTCGCTTCTGATAAACATCGCATGACTTACCAAATTAAAAATCGGAACTTAGGTAGGTACCTACCCAATCTTATCAGCAGAGACAAAATACTATGGTTTGTCTATGCTCTATGCTTATCAGCAATATTATCGTTCAGAATTTGAGAAAAAATTAAAAACAAATTCCCATCAACCAGTGGGCCCCAAACTTTGTCATCAACTTACCAACCATAGACACCAACCACACACCACTGTGAATAATTGAGAATTTTCAATTTCAACCCCTTCATCGCTCTCTTTCTTTCAAGATTAACCGTCAAACTGACATTTCGCGATTTGCCCCCTTCGACACTACTGAACAAATCCAGTCGATTTTCATAAAAACAGATAAAAGCATATTGCAACTCCCAAAAAGGCAATTTGTTCTGGCCATCTAAAATCGCATGCAATTATAATTCTCCGTGCTCAGTGAGTTATGAATTGAAAAAAAGTTAACCAAACAAGAGCAATATTTCCAAGTGCCATAAAGTTCTGTGTAGTTATGTATTGTATTAAGTGTATCCAAGGAGGAGTATATTTAGCCAAACGCGAAATACATTAACTCATCAACTATTTAGAACATCAATCGAAGAACAGACATATACATAACAGTTTCGCTTGAATGAACGTCCTATTACAATGGCCGTATCGTCGGAACCAGCGGGCAATGTCCGTCGGGGCAGTACCACCAACAAATTCAATTCCAACTCCCATTATGGACTTACGACTAAAGCGGCGCTGGCCAAACTTCACCACGAGATTTACACTGTGGTCCTGTGCTATGAATCAAAGTACAACGAGGAGAGGTAAGTGCTTGTGTTCATTGTCGATTGGAATTTATTTGTTATTTATTTATCTGTTTGTGAGATTCAAACTCTTTGATGCCATACAAATACAATGGTCGTATCAGGGTCATTTTTATCATCAGAAAACTATATACACATTTTGTGACGGTGGCAAAATCCTATAGATATGATACAAACAACCGCATAAGTTTGACGCAACATGAATACTTGTGCCAAACACAATTGTAGCATGAGTATTTTTGTGGGAATTACTGTGGCCTTTGGCAGGTCCAAATAAATAAACAAATAATCGTAGCAAGGTTGTGGGAAACCGGAGTATGAGAACGAGCACGATTCTGAGTATATACGTACAGCCAGCAACCTACTCACGAGATTATTTCATTAACAAACCTCTGAAATTGAAAGTAAAATAGGACCGTAAACATTGATAGAAGAGTTAATCAAATGATCAATAGAGTTGCAGTCAGAAGGAACGTGATTCGAATGCCTTGCTCAGGATGTATCCATCATAAGTTTTTCTGAATCAATCCGATGCGAACCAGTTGAGACCAATTGAAGAAGAATCGCACATATAAATGCGTCTTCAAGTTAATTGTCTTTAATTAGGTACGCATCGTAAGCCAATTGTATTGAGACTATGATTCTAAACGATCTCAGACCCCCTTTTCACACATGATACGTTAATTAGTTTCCTCTATAAAATAGCTTTTTTATGTTGATACAGATGAAGAATTTGTTTCGTAACAAATCGTCTATTCAAAGCCATTATACGGTGGAATAAGCAAAGTGTGATCTTTGATGCGTGACGAAATGACAGACTTCTGTTATCGAATTGAATACATTCTAAAAACAGAACTGAATGCGCACGTTCAGATTACATTTATGCCATGTGTATTAAAGTTAATGAGACAACCATGTCCCAGGCACTCTTGATATTTCTTTTGAAACTATCCTATCCTTTCATTAACTTTCTAGTGTTTTCCGTAAAATCCGTTCGGCCTTCGTCAAACGCTACGACAGCCCTCTGGGATGGTTCGCCATAGTCACCTCATTCATTGCAACAATTGGACTATTTGTTGGGGACGAATATTTGGCGGGAGTGTTGTTGGCCTTAATACTGACATTGGACTTGTTTGTAGTCATCAGAGAGAATAACTTGCGCCGCACTGAAATCTTCCGAAAAACAAGAAAAGTCCTGAGTGAAATAAAACTCGCCGAAGAAGAACTGTCCGTCGAATGGGAGCAGAAAAACTACCCACACGTTTCGTGTCCAATCTCACCGTGCGTCTCATTGCAGTGGACGTATCGCGATGGAGTTATTGTAAATCTCCCTTGGGCATTGCTTGTCAAGGGGGATCACATTGTCTTGCGGCCTGGACACACGACACCCGGGCCCTGTTGCGAGCTGAACGGTAAGAAATCATTCAACACTAATGAAGTGTATGGGCTGTCGCAAGTTCAAGATCCTCCTATAAAACCCTTGGCGAGGACACCACTTCCGGACATAGTCTGCTGCTTGGAAAGTACACCGATACTAGAAAATCTGAAAATTATCTTAGATGGTTCGTTGAAACGTCCACCAACCATATACAATCAGCAGCGATATTTGGTAAGCAGTTCACTATAATGAAGAATACACGATTAAGTTAAATTTTTGGTCTCGCTTTTTTTCTTAGCTTGCAACAAAATACATCCAACAGTGGGGCTTCATTGTGAGCGTCGCAATTACATTTTTGGCCGCCATACTGGGGGTGAACGGCCTAGGACTGACGGAAAAAACCGACCCATACTGGAAACATATCTTCGTTGTGTCACCCGTTGCCGCTGTTATTCCACTGCTTCCATTGTCCTTCCCAATCATGTGGATATCGATGAATTTATGGGGCATTGCCCGCCTGCAGGCGTTCCTGCAAACACCACATGTGCTGATAGCCAAGGACTCGGAGAAATCATTCGAAGAGGATCTCGACACACCCACATATGACTATGAGAGTGTTTCCCTTCTGCGATCGACTGTCTTCCGTAATTGGCTACACTTGTGGAACGGAGGTAGTGAGCTGTTGCCCCGAAGCGCCAATGTTGTCCAGGTGTTGGGCTCGATTACAGCTCTTTGCTGTGTGGACAAAAAAGGTATTCTCTCGTGGCCTAATCCAACCGCTGAAAAAGTGTTCTTCCTGCACGACTCTGAAGACGAGCTGACTGCCGTTAGTCAAACGAGCATAGATTCGGAGAGTACGCACAACAATCAAGCCAACAAGGACGGTGGCATTGTCGCCGAAGTTTTAGATCTTACTCACGACCAACATTGTCCATTTCGTCTGGAGTTCGATGATCATGAATGGAAGGCACACATAAAATCCCTCAAACCATTAGGTAAGACATTATGAAACAGTTGATGAAGTATTTAACGGTTTTATTTCTTCTTTGCTACAGGCTTGGCAGTACTACTCAACACATGCAGTCCGGCGACTCACGCTCATTACGGGCAATTTTGTGGACATGTGACGGCAGTGGCCATGTTGGATAAAGACCTCGTCCCTGTCACAAATCGGTATGCGTTCGTTGAGTCCAGTTTGAATTGCTTATTGCATGGGTACGTAGTCTCATTTCACTTTGCCATTCATTCATCCTATGTACCCAGATTTACAACCGACAGTATTATAAATAATTTATTTTTTATGAATTTTGTTTCGAATTTTCTATTTGGGATGATTTTCTTATAGTTTGATTCTTCAAGTGATTCCCTACCAAGGCATGTTACATGGCCCCATTCGGAGTTGTTCTTGTTATTATTTTTTTTTCATTTGAACCTCTTTTTACAGCAACCGCGTGAACTGAATCTAGACATTGACAGATTAATTTTCCTTTGATTTGAATTAAAACGGAATATTTTGCAAGATTTCTTTTTTTTGATGCCGTGTGCTCAAAACACGACAAAACATTTTATTTAGATCTTGAGGTTACGAGTCAGAATTGCATTGCGCTTGCTAACCGGTTGAAAATATATTCTTCTAAATCGGGCTAGGGCACCATGGACCTGGCTTAGGTGCCTGGTCTGTTTGTGACGATCTCACAACCACACTCAACCTAACCTAACCTAACCTAAGGCAACACGGACGTTATTAATAGCTTCTGAAGGCCAGTCTTCGGTGAATCGATTTCATTCCATTTCATTTTGTATTTTTGGCAACGCCGAACCAGTGTATGTTCCTGAGAAAATTGTATTTATGATGATGATTATTAGCCACCTCTTTATTCTTCTTCTTAACGGGCTCCCGGCCCGTGGAGAGTCTCTGCCTGAGACACTGCAGCCTTCCATCCTCTACGATCCCGGGCACGCTGCTTCCAGTTGTCCAGACCAAGCGCTCTGGCATCCGCGATGGCTTGGTCTTTGAACCGGAGGTTCGGTCTTCCTTGTCTTCTCGAAGCTGGGGGCTGGGATTCGAAGATCCTCTTAGCTGGAGCATTATTGTCCATTCGCTCGATGTGGCCGAGCCAATGTAGTCGACGTATTTTGGCTTTTTGGACTACATCCACATCTTGATACAGCTCATAGAGTTCGCGGTTCTTCTCCTCCATTCGCCCTCCTCGCACACAGGACCAAAAATCCGCCGAAGAATTTTTCTTTCGAAGGAACCCAGTATTAGCTCTCCCTTCCTGCTTATCGTCCAGCACTCGGCGCCGTAGAGCAGAACTGGCAGTATAAGGGTTTTGTAAAGCATACATTTCGTCCCTCGAGTTAGGAGTTTTGAACCCAATTGTTCTGCCAAACCGAAGTAGCAGCGGTTTCCTAGGGTAATTCTTCGCCGGATCTCCACTAGGATGTCATTCGTGGAGTTCATGTTTACTCCGAGGTAGACGAACTCCTTAACTACCTCGAAATTGTTGCTGTCAATAGTGACGTTTTGTCCTAGGCGGTGGACAGATGTTTGTTTGTTTGTTGATAGCATGTACTTAGTCTTGTCCTCGTTTACTTCAAGACCAACAGATTTCGCCTGTTCTTCAATCGCTGTGAAAGCTTCTATCACGGAGCGCTGTGACCGACCGATGATGTCAATATCGTCCGCATACCCCAGCAGCTGGACGGATCTGTTGAAGATAGTGCCTTCCGTGTTGACACCTGCCCTACGCACTATCTGCCTCAGTACGAGATTGAAGAAGTCGCATGATAGCGCGCCCCCTTGCCGAAATCCGGTGCATGTTTGGAATAGTTCGGAGGAGCTGTTTCCAAATTGCACGTTGCAACGCGTGTTTTCGAGTGTCACGCGACACAACTGAATCAATTTTGACGGGATTCCAAATTCGGCCATCGCCATATACAGCTCCTGACGATGTATACTATCATACGCGGCCTTGAAGTCGATGAATAGATGGTGTGTCTCGACTTGAAATTCGTTGGTCTTTTCCAGGATTTGCCTCAGTGTGAAAATTTGGTCTATAGTCGATCTGCCGGGCCGGAAGCCACACTGGTACGTGCCGATTAGTGTGTTGCAGAACGGTTTAAGACGTTCACACAGTACGTTGGATAGGATCTTATACGCGACATTTAGCAGGGATATGCATCGATAGTTCTTGCAAGACATAGGATCGCCTTTTTTGTAGATGGGGCATATGGAGCTGATAGTCCAGTCATCGGGCATGTTTTCTTCCATCCATACTTGGTTGATGATTTGGTGCATGCGCCCTACCAAAACATCACCTCCGTATTTAAAGAGCTCCGCTGGCAAGCCATCCGAGCCTGCGGCTTTGTTGTTCTTAAGCTTTTTTATAGCTAAGCCAATCTCTTCTATACTGGGTGGTGGAACAGGTTCTTCATTGGCTGGACGCGGGTTATCTTCTTGCCCTACCACTCGCTCAACATGATGCCCATTAAGCAACTGCTGGAAATGCTGCTTAAATACATCTACTATTCCCTGCGCTTCGGTGATTAGGTTTCCTTCGCTGTCTCGAAGAGCCTGTGTTCCGGTTTTGAAGCCAGCAGCCAGTTGCTTGGCTTTCTTATAGAACCTCCGGATGTTGTTGCGATCACGAGACTCTTCGATCTCCTTGAGCTGGGATACTGCGTAGGCTCTCTTCTTTTACGCCGGTTCTTTTCCTCCTCCCTTCTCCTGGCTCGATACTCTTCCCTAGCTGCCCTTGTTTTGCGCTGCAGCATTTTCTTGTGTGCATCTTCTGTCACCTTTTTCCTGTACACGCATTCATCATCATACCACGGGCTCTTTCTCTGGGGTGGCTGGTACCCTACAGTGGTTTCGGCTACCTCCTTGATGATGTCGCGAGGCTGGCACCACTGATTGTTGGCGTCTGTGGTAGGCGAGTGCATAGTGGAGAGTTTCATGCTCAGGCGCTCCCTGTAGGCTCTGGCTACTCCAGGTGTGCTAAGGCGTCCAACGTCAAATTTCTTCTTCTGGGCCGCCCGCAGCTTCTTCTCGTTGGACAGTCGAGCTCTGAATCTAGCTGCAACAAGAAAATGGTCAGAGTCGACGTTTGCCCCTCGGAATGTGTGCACGTCGAGGATGTTGGATGCGTGCCTCGCATCGATTATCACATGGTCGGTTCGACCGTCTGGAGAGCGCCAGGTTGCTGTGTGGATCTTTAGCCTTGGAAACCTAGTGCTACTTATTACCGTATTACGAGCTGCTGCAAAGTCAATTAGTCGATAGCCGTTGTCTGTTGTCGTTTCGTGGATTCTGTGCTTACCAACTAACCCGCCAAAGATGTTTACCTGACTGATTTTGGCATTGAAGTCCCCGAGCACAACTTTAACGTCATACTCCGGACAGGCTCCGTAGGCTCCATCCAGGAGGTAATAAAACTCCTCTTTTATGGGGTCTTCAGCCTCGTCGGTAGGGGCGTGTGCACATATTAGGCTTATGTTTTGGAAGGTAGCTTTGATGCGGATCACAGCTAGGCGATCACTTATCGGCCTAAAGTCAATAACTTTTGTCCTTGGCCGATTTCCCACGACGAATCAGCATCATAATACATGCAATCTCTTATGGGAGCTGTAATAGATGTCGCCACCTATTTATAGTGTAGGGTTAGGTTATGTTAGGTAAATGGGTAGGTAGAGCAGGATGAGCCCTGCAATACCTCACTTAGGTCCTCGTGGACCCATTGTGATGCCCTTCCTTCTTTAGGGGTTACCCGTTGGTGTACCATCGGTGGTCTCCATCATCCTCCTTTGTGGTTATATGACGCTGTCTAGCCATCCCGATCTCCTCAGAAACCTGCAAAGATCTGACAGTGAGACATCAGAAAGTTCATGTACGTCATGGAAGTAGTAACTTCCAAGTGTTCTGTTCCTCAAGTGACAGAGAGACGGGCAATGACAAAGGAAGTGAGGTGTGTCCTCGTGGACCTCCTCGTCTTCGCAGCCTCTACATATGTCGTCATCTTTGAGATTTAGTTTCATTAAGTGGTTTCTTAGTTAGTTATTTCCAGTCAGAGCTCCCACTAACTTAGATAGCGATGACCTATCAAACTGTAGAAGTTTGTTGGTCCGACCTCTGTTGTATTCTGGCCAAAGCTTCCTTGATATTTCACAGGTAGTGAGTTCTTTCCACCTGTTGTTGGTTTTCATTTGAATTTTGTTCTCCACTCGCTCTCTAAGATTGCAAAGTGGTGGCTTGATCGATTGAAGTGCTCTGTCAGGATCCATTTTGGATCCCTCTCTCGCCAGTTCATCCGCCCTCTCATTGCCGGTTTTGTCACTGTGTCCAGGGATCCAGCAGAGATTGGTGGTGTGCTGCGAGCAAAGAACTTTGAGCTCCTCGCGGCAGCGGTGGACTAATTTGGATTTTATTTCATTGGCAGAAACTGCTTTTATTGCCGCCTGGCTGTCAATGAAGATGGTAATATCGCTGCCTGATATTGCCAATATCGACGCCCTACGGGCCGCTTCTGCGATTGCCAGAACCTCCGCTTGGAAGACACTACTACTATCAGGGAGTCTGATGGAGCAATGCATCTTTGACCCATCTGTGTAGATGGATATTGATTTTCTTTTTGTGGGTTCATTAGTGTTCCATTCTTCCCTACTCGGAAAGGAGCAGGTGAATGGTCTGTCAAAGTCTAGACGTGGAGTCATATAGTCGGATGTGACGACGCTCCCTACGTATTTGCCTAATATCTTTGCATGCCCGAAATTGCAAGGGTTCCAAGTGTTAATTTGGCACAACCTTAAGGCACTTTTGGCAGCAGATTCTTCCATGTATAGGTCTAGAGGTGTCAGATTAAGAATTGCCTCCAACCCCGCAGTAGGTGTGGTTCTCATGGCGCTGGTCGTCCCTATGCATGCTATTCTTTGTATTTTGGTCATCGACTTAAGATTGTCAGTATTGGTCGCACGATTGCTGTATACATCCAGAGGATAATTTTGGGGTTTGGTCCCCAACTCCTTCCGAAGATGCGGTTACATGCGTAGAAAGCATTCGCTGCTTTCTTAACTCTTTCATTAACATTCGGCTTCCAATTAAGTTTCCTATCGAGGATAATTCCCAAATATCTCGCACTATCCGCTACCCTTAGGGGTATACCATCCAGAGTTGGTGGCTGGAATTGCGGTATTATTCTTTTATTCGTGAACAAGACAAGCTCGGTTTTCTGCGGATTGACCCCAAGGCCGCATTGTTTTGTCCACGTATTTAACTCCCTAAGGGAGTTGCCTAACAGGTCGCTTATGGTCGGTAAAAACTTCCCTTTAGTAAGTATAACTACATCATCTGCATATGCAGTTACCTTGACTCCCATATTGTTAAATTTCATAAGTATTTCATTAAAACGCAGCTAATGTATATTCTTTGTCGTTTAGTGACTTCTCTATGGTACTTACGACCTCATGCAATGCAGTTTCAACTCCTTTGCCTTTTGTATAAGCATGTTGAGCCGAGGATAACACATTATCGTCTAGCCGGTCACGTATAAATACGTTTAATAATTTTTCAAAGGTTTTAAGAATGAACGATGTCAGACTTATAGGCCTGAAGTCTTTGGCAGTAGTGTGGCTGGATTCGGAATGAAGACAACTTTGACCTCTCGCCAGGCTTTGGGAATATAGCCGCACTCTAGACTGCGAATAAAGATTCTTTTAAGAACCGGTATAATGGTGGTCTTAGTTTTCTAGAGCATAATTGAAAAAATCCCGTCGCATCCAGGGGATTTGAACGGGGAGAATGTGTCAATTGCCCAGATTAGTTTTTCTTCAGTTATGAGTTGTTATGGTATTGTTGTTATTACGGTATTATCTCTTGACTGGTTAGTTTGGTTAGTGGTACAGCCCGGAAAATGAGTCTGTAGTAACAGATTGAGAGTCTCCTCGCTAGATTGTGTCCACTTCCCATCGTTGTCTTTGAGATAACCTGGAACCGCAGATTCTTTGCATAGGATTTTCCTGAGTTTAGCTGATTCTGTGGTGGTTTCGATATCACTACAGAACTTACGCCATGTTGTGCGTTTAGCACTGGTTATAGCTTTTTTGAATTTCCTCTGGCCAGCTTTATATGCGTCCCAGTCATTCTGTGAATTTGTGGCTTTAGCCAAATTAAAAAGAGCTCTGGTTCTTCTTCTAATTTCCACGAGGTCTTTCGTCCACCATGGTGGAAATTTTCTACTCTTTATTGTCCGTAAGGGACAGGCCCTTACGAATGCCTTGTTTAGAATTTCGTTCAGCAATATTGATGTTGCCTCGATTTCTTCTGGCGTTTCTGTTTTTTGCAGATTCAGTCTGCGGTCATACTTCGCTACCTCCGACGAGAAATTTACCCAGTTGGTTAATCTAGGATTCCTGTATTTACCTAATGGGGGCATTTTTTCGTCAATGTGGAATTCTATGATTCTATGGTCTGAGAAGGATGGTTCTGTCGAAACTTTCCAATCCCGCACAGCTTTATAGTGTAACTTATAATTGATAGTCTGAGTCGGAACTATAACTATAGCCAGTTATTGATAGATTTAGTATATATCCTTCGCAAGTGCAAATACTCCGCAGTACGCAGAGCTAAATTAAAGCGTCTCATCAGCGTATTGCAGCACTCCGAGTACAGCGGTTGCTCACTCGTCCTTTCATACATTTCGCCGGTCATACATTTTCTCTTGTTTTTGGATTTAATTTCGATGTTCTAGTAAAATTCGCCCTCAAATCTTTGCTAGTAATTCAGTTCGCGGCAATCTCATTGTTATAGAGAAAAAAGCTGGAACTTGTTTCAAGACGTTGCAACTTAACCCAACTGACGATCCGTTTATGTTAGACGGCTCATTTAACAGCGAAAAGAGGAAAACTAATTATACCATCGCCAGTCATTTGAGGCCAGTTCTGTTAACACAGATATGGGCGACCCAGGGAAACAGAGAGCCCATTCCCAACCTAACCTAACCTACCAATCCCCAAGGTTCTAGGCAATTGGGTTATATTTCTTCTTTAAAAGAATAACAAAAAAAACAGTTTGTATTCGAGAAATGTACAGAAAATCCCATCACTTCGCCATCATCACTTAACATAACATTATTTCCATGTGAATTATTATTGATTTTCGCTTTTTGTGTGGCGTATTGTTTTTATGGTTTCTCACTTTTGATGCAACGTTTCGAACTCTTCGGAAAGTAATTGCGAACATATTTTCAAAATTATTGCATGGACATTTTTGTTGTTAATTTGAAACCATTTTTGATATTCGCCATCATAACCATCTTTCCCATTTATTGTGGCTTTGTTTTCTCTTTGCCTCTTCGAAATTTCAGTTTTGTATAAAATTGTAAAATTCATTCTTTTGTGTCGAGACGTCTCCCTTTTAATTTGTTTTTTTTTCTGTTCATTACTATAACATTTACCACACCACAAAGCTTGCCTTTTCTATCGTACCCAACTTTTATATATATTGACATACTTGTTTGAGTTCATAGTGATTGTTATTTGGTTTTTGTTCAGTGACGTCGCCACAGAATACCGTTATTAATGCATTTTTTCTCATATGCCACCGCATTTAGTCGCTGCCTTTGTGAATTGGCAAAGCAAATTGGTTTCACCGATCATGCCACCGACCGGTTCAGTATGGAGGGACAGTTCGCAACCTACAGACACTTGGTAAGTTGGCCTAGACAGGCGACTCTTAACAATGCTAACAATGTCGTCTTTTGGCAGCAACCTGATGTGGTCCAACGTGACATACGTTTCGCGCGACATCTGCAGCTGGCCTCTAAAGTAAAAGTGCCATTTCCGCATTCGCTGTCAGTTGTGATGCGGGAGAATCCAGGTGGATACCTGTCGCTCTTCACACAAGGAACAGCCGACATTATTTTAGATTACTGTGATGACTTTTGGGACGGAAAAGATCTGCGTCCACTGAGCCAGCATGATCGCAAGCGAGCCCTGGACTTCTACCAACGAAGCTCTCTGACTGCATACTGTACAGCGTTCGCTTATCGTCCGTTGCGACATGGGATTATTGGACCTCTGAGTGGGTCTGAGGATGGCAATATTGCTTACCTGGAACTACCACCAGAGTCAAAGTATCGCATGACACACGTGGACAAGTCGCGCTGCGACTTTGAAGGACATACGAAGCTGAGCCACTCGATCAGTACGGATTCGTTGTTGTTCTCTGAAAACAAAGAAGATCATGACATCAACGATGTGAACGGGTGTTTCGAGATGCAGTGCCATCAAGTGTTCATCGGCATGGTAACCATGCAGTATCAGGCGAAGACTGACATCGTCCAACTAGTGGAACAGCTGGAGAGAGCTTGCATTCGTTTTGTTCATTTCAGCAAGGAGAATGAGCTGCGATCGAGGGTGTTTTCGGAGAAAATGGGGCTGGAGTCTGGTTGGAATTGCCATATATCGCTGCTGAGTGAGGATGCGTGTCAATCGAATCCGCAATCGCCGAAGAATTCGGAAAACATCAAGTTAACCATCAATTCTGTTGCAACAAACACTGAAGGTCGACGTTCGGGCGGAGGAGATGAACTCAACTGCTTGCTGCCGCCTGCTAACTTGGAATCATCAAAGACGCTAAGTTCTTCAGCGCCAGGTGCCATTTCGAATCACGACTACAATATGCTGAATTTGAACTCGGAGCGAGGATCAAACGAATCAATTAACATTGATCTCACTGAAGATCAGCCGCAATCGCAGGACTCTGCGATGGACGAGAACTGTCGTTCGATTAGCATTCTGACAGATAGTACTGAACAGAGTGCGCCAATTCATTTTGACATGTCAAATCGAGCCAAACTTCCAAGGGGTATCGAAAATATTCGTCCGCACTTGGAACAAGTGGACAATGTCCCGCTGCAAGTGTCCCTCTTCACCGACTGTTCGGCTGTGGCCACCCGAGAGATGCTTAGCATCATGCAATCTTATGGAGAGATTGTGGTGTGTTTGGGGTCGAGCGCCAGCAACGCAAATGCAGAAATCTTCCTTCAGGCGGATTGCAGTATCGCCGTGGAGCCCCTCTATCCGCAGGTCTGTCAGGAGATCCCCGCATACACCGAGGCCAATATATTAAACAACAAACTTAGGCTAATGAAACTTAAAGACTCGCCATCGTGCAATAATACATCGCAACAACAGCATTTAGGATCAGCCGAGCTCCTCGAGGGGGGACAATCAAAACCCATGCAATCACAGGGACACACAGTGTCGCCGATCTACTTAAGCAGACTACTTAATTCGCTGCCGTGCTCAATATCTGTGAGTCGAGACGATCCGTTGTCAACAGTGGCTATCATAGAGCTATCACGGCGCTTTTCTTCAGGACTTTGGAATTGTATACAATATTGGGCGTGTTGCGCTGGAGCGCTAGCAGTGATAAATATTTTAAGTGCCTGTCTGTCGTTGCCACCAATTTTGGCACCATTGACCGTTATCTATTTGATGTGTGTGCCAGTTCCGATGATATCGCTGTCCTTGGCGCACATCGATGTCGATCCAAAGATGATGAATCGAGCCACAGGCAAGAAGCAAACGGAGTACGACTCGAAGGTGTTTGGATTTGTTCTATGGTGCTATGGATGCAAGTTTGTGACGCCCATTTTAGTGATGGTAAGTACGAAAAAGAAGTCTAGCATGCACCTGTGGGCGGAAAAATGGACGTTTTCCTTTTGAATTTTGCACGTTGTAGTTGTACATACGTTTTCCACGCATGACCATAAGTCCATCAGTGTCTACCTAAGACTAAAGTCGGAAAGGGCTTAGCTGTGCGCCACATTGTGATAGTGTTCCATTTGAAGTCGTATATTGGGTGCCTTCTCTAGGTTAATAGAAAAGTTAGCATAATTCCCGCGGTAGGGGTGGGCCAGAAGAATGCTAGACGAACATGTCCCTTGCACTTACATCTTAACATCACACTTTGCCTTTGAGCTATTATTATTATTTGAGAGGGGTTATTGTACTGCGACCTTTTGATCTATTGTACCCCCTGCTTACGCCTCAGAGTGGTTTATTCCCTCAAAAGAGTTCCCCTCATAGTATAATTCCTTTCGAAATCATTTTAGAGGTTTTAGTACTATTCTTTCTCCTTGGCGGAAGAAATCAGTCCTATAGCACTCTCTCCAGTCCAGTTTCCTTTAAGAATCTAAGGATGAGAGCTGGCTCTAGTGACTGTATTTCCTCATCAGATAGTTGGTACTTGCCCAAGTATTTCAGTCTTTTGTGGGTCAGTGCCCCACATGATCCCAGCAGGTGTTCTGGGATTTCACTGGACTCATCCCAGAATCTGCAGAGACCTTCTTCAGATATACCCAGTTTCCTGAGGTGTTCCTTGAGTCTACAGTGCCCCGTTAGGAAGCCCGTTAGGATACGAAGGTTATTTTTGTTCATGCCGATGCAAGCTTGGAATCTTTTCCGGTTGTATTGTCCCAGAAGTTTCTTGGCCTGCCTCATGCCCTGAGTGTTATGCCAGGTTCTTGCCCTGTTTTCTTTCTCTAGTTTCCTAAATTCTTCTTTGAGGGTGTGATCCCCTATTCCGCAGAATGGTTCAGGACCTATGAAAGTTTCTGATGCTCCCTTCCTTGCTAGGGAGTCGGCTATTTCATTCCCCTCTAGTCCTACGTGGCCAGGCACCCAGCAGAGGGTTATATTGTTTCTCCTACCAAGTTCATTAAGTTTTTGTAGGCATTCCCATACAAGTTTGGATTTAATGATGTAGGAATTAAGTGCCATAATAGCAGCTTGGCTGTCTGACATTATTGCTATATCACAGTTGACTCTGTTTCTGTCGAGGTTAATTTGGACACACCTGTCTATGGCATAGATTTCAGCCTGAAAGATGCCGGTACTTTTGCCCATTGGTTCAGAATATTTGGTTCCAGGCCCAAAAACTCCCGCCCCAGTTCCCTCATCAGTTCTCGACCCATCTGTGTACCACTTTGTTGTGTGATTGCTCAGTCTGTGAATTGTGGATTCATTGCTCCAGTTCTTCTTATTGCTGAGCTTAGTAACAAAGTTCTTTTGATGATGTCGTCCCTAGAAAAGGCCAATAGTGGTTGTTTTTTGAGTAGTACGTCAAACTGTCTCAGTGTGATGCACTTTTCTCTTCCTATTCCTTCCTTGGCCATTCTTAGGATCGTTTTACTTGCACATTCCTCAACCATAAGGTGCAATGGAGTTAGTTCCAATAGCACTTCCATAGCTGCGGTTGGGCAAGTTCTCATAGCCCCTGTAATACATAGGCACGCCAGTCTTTGCACTTTATTGAGTGTCTTCCTTGTGGTTGAAAGACTGGTTCTTTTTGCCCATGCAATCGCTCCATATGTGATCATTGGTCTCACAATAGCAATATACATCCATCTGAGGATGGTCGGGCTACATCCCCAGGATTTGCCAGCTAGGCTCCGGCAAATCATTAAAGCACGCGTTGCTTTCCTGGTTATCTCTTCTGTGTGTTTTTTCCAGATGAGTTTACTGTCTAGGTTTAGTCCCAGATATTTAACTTCATGCCTTCATGCTCATGCCTTTGAGCTAGAAATGTGTACTTGGGTTGGGACTTGCGCAAGTAAAAGGGCCGTTTCTGGTAATGCGTCCTAGCTCCCACCTTGTCCAGATGAATGCCCACTTCTTTATACATACGCATTTTGTTCCCAAAGCAGCTTGATTTTTCCATCAAGTGATGGAAAGTGATTTAACTACAACGGGTCGAAATACTTATTAAAACGTGCTGAATTTTTCTGACTTTTGATGTGGCCCTTATTGCAGACATTCGCATGTTTTCCTCTAGACTCTGATTTCGGCTACAGTAACCATTTCCATTAGTCCTTCGAGATGGATCAATGCATGTCCATATTATATCATCCTCTCCCTCTCTTCATACTTGCAGATCCTTTCATTTTGTACATTTACGGCGCATCCAGTCGAAATAATGGACATTGACGAAGACAAGATTCACATCAATTTAAATATTGCTCGCATTTTCTCCCTTTTGGGAGTCATTTTACATATTGGTAAGTTTTTCCCACTAACGATCTAAACATTCCGTTTGAATGCACAAATCCACACCGATTCATCGCAAACATTTCAGTGATAATATCCGCCTCATTTGTTCATCGTGATCATTCAATCTGGCAGAAGAATCCATTCAGTAATCGCATCTGGAGTCTGAATATTTTTACGATTATCATCATGCACGTGGTGATTTGCATCCTACAAGTGGTGTGGCATGGTAATCTCTTGGACGAGGTCTATACAGCCTGGCCAGTGATTGTGTTTACATGCTGCAGTAGTTTGATAAGTTTCGCTGTGTCAGAGACATGCAAGTGGCAAGAAATCAAGTGAGTTTTACTCTCTCCAGTTGTGCGGTTATATCGACTGATTCTTTTTTTTTAATTTCGTTGCAGAGTTAACTCTAGATATCAGCGACGAGCGAGACTAGACTTCGGAACAAAGTTAGGAATGAATTCGCCATTTTAAGACAATGAGAGAGTAACAACAAAAAGACGACAAAAATGGTTTTGGACTATGCGAATTGAATTGTAAACTGTTGTCCGTGCAAATTGTACTTATTTTTTTATCTGAGGAAACGAGAATGACTGTTGTGTTAATATTTCCTTATTCATTAATTTGTTCTGTGAAAATTTTTTGACGTTCACCAGAAATCGAATTGTGTTGAATTAACTGATGCTTAATTTTGTTCACTAATTGTGTTTTTTTGTTTTATATATGTGTATTTATAAAAACATGAATAACAGAGTTTTATTTATTTACATGAAAATTTTTAATTTTAGAAAGCCAAAAAAAAATAATGTACCAGTAAAATGCAAAAACAAATTGTCTGTGTTCACTTGTAGTTTAACTTTTGATGATCTTAGAATATTTTCCTTTTCGAACTGAATATATGTGTAGTTTATTTAAATGGGATAATTTTTTTTTTTTTTATCCGAGGGTAGGTGAAAATCTTCCAAAGACACTATGAGAATAGCAAGCGCGTTCTCATAGTAGTGTCAGATTTTTACTGACTAAAAACACCACCCTTCTAATGATTGTTAGATACTGCAACTAAGATATAACTTATCAAGCAATTTTTCTATCATTAAATAAAAACTTTTGACAGGTTACTTTCCAATGAAAGATCCTGCGTGTTCCGCAAATTAAACGCGGTTAATCTTATCTTGCCAAGTCGAACGGTTTCGTTCTTTGTAGTCGGCGCAATAAATTGCTCTCGTCCAAGATTTGTCGGACTGTATTGTTGATATGTCCGATTAGTCGGTTTCTATGCTTTCTCGCGAAACTTCTAGTTTCAGATTCGATTGTTGGAATTCCGAGATCCCTATGGATATCGTGAACTTTATTTTGAAAAGTTTGTAGAATATTGACATTTGTTTTCTTGGTACAACCCCAAAGTTGTATTCCGTAGGTCCACACCGGCTTTAGCACTTGCTTGTATAAAAGCAGTTTGTTCTCAGTACTGAGCTGGGAATGTTTTCCGAGTAACCAGTACATTTCTCTATATTTGATATCGAGTTCTTTACGTTTCATTTTCACGTGCGAACTCCATTTCAGCTTTGCGTCGAGTGTCATTCCCAGGTATTTGGCCTCGTTTGCAAAGGGTATTCGGACCAAGTTTAGAAAAATTGGCAAGTCATTAGTTTTCTTATAGGTGAAATTCACGTGAACAGACTTAGTTTCGTTGAGGGCGATCCGCCATTTCCTTGTCCACTCATTTACCTTATTCACTGCGGCTTGCAGTTTTGTAGTCGCTTCTTCGATTGTATTACCTACAGCTAGGATAGCTGTGTCGTCGGCGAACGTAGCAAGGGTAGTGCCATCTTCCCTTGGTATATCGCGAGTATATAACAAATAGAGAAGCGGACCAAGGACGCTTCCTTGCGGTACCCCGGCCGAAATTTCTTTTAGCTCCGAGTATTCATTTAAATTTCTAACCCGGAAGAGTCTATTCCCGAGATATGATTCTAGAATATCATATAGGCTTGCGGGGAGAACTTGTCGTAATTTAAATTTCAAGCCGTCGTGCCACACCTTATCAAAGGCTTGTGAGACGTCAAGGAATACACTTGAGCAAATTTTTTTTTCTTCAAATGCTTTCTCGATTACGTCAGTAGTTCTATGTACTTGGTCAATCGTCGAATGCTTGGTTCTGAACCCAAACTGGTGGTCAGGGATAAGATTATTGTCTTCAATAACCGGCTGTAGGCGCCTAAGCAATATTCTCTCGAAGACTTTGGAAATGACCGGAAGAAGGGAAATCGGTCTGTACGATTTTACTTCATTTGGCGGTTTTCCTGGTTTTAAAACCATTATGACCTCCGCGACTTTCCATTGACTCGGCACGTGTTTTAGTCTGAGCGCGGCATTTATAATCATGCTAATTCTGAGATTCGATCGAATCGAGTATTCCTCGAATTTAAAACTTTCACTCGAATGAACTCGTCACATTCTAAGATTCGAGGGAAAGGAATTCATTATCGAATGATTTTACTGATGAATTTGATTTTCGAAATCAGCTGTTTAAGGTTTTAGCTGTCAGATTGTACATTTTTTGGTTTGCTTTTATTAAATAAAAATAACTTCATATGTATTTTTGGAGGAAGAATCGGTCAAATTGAATCCAAAAATACTCCGAGACAAATCGGATCCATTTAATCTGCCGGTTAATACAAATAAATTATTATTTCTCAATAAAACGAACAAATGTTGCTTCCTAGTTCATAATATGCGCTTTATATACCTACATTTTGTGATAAAAGTGAGCAACATTTCTTTCAATTTATTAAAACGCAATTCCACTAACATTTTTACAGCTTTCGATCAGAAATTTCCGATCGAATAAAATTTGATATTTAACTCAAATCAATCGAAACTGAGAATGCCGGGAGAAATGAACAAAAAATGAATCTCTATCAAAATCGAAAGTAGGAATGCCAGTTTGAGGAAATCGAATAGTTTTCTATTCGATTCGGATCTCAGAATAGAGGTGAATATGAAGAAGCTTAATTAATGCTTTTCTTGGTAGAACTTTCAGAACTTCTCCGGTGATCAAATCATAACCAGGAGCTTTCTTGGGTTTTAGGGATTCGATTTCACGTTTTAGTTCACTTAGCGTTGCACTAGTGAGTGTTGAATCGTCAGATTGTAATTCCGCCCTATTAGTATTGTTATGGATCGCTTGACCATCGTACGATTTAAAAGTTTCTTCTAGATGAGCGGCAAAAACGTCCGCTTTTTCCTTATCTTCCCTTGCCCATTCGTTTCGATTTATTCTAATTGGCGGCGCGGGGATTTTGGGCCTTTTGGTGCCTTTTACAGCTTTCCAAAGTGAATAATTGGAATCTTTTTTCGCTGTTAAACTTTCAAGGTAAGAACCTATCGCACGATTTTTAAAATCCTTAATAACTGTCTTCAACAAATTGCACAAATAATTTAAATGTGCTTTATGTTGCGGAGCGCGACTCTGTTGCCATTTCTTACGCGCCTTCCTTTTTTCTGGGATAATGTTTGAATGTATATTAACGCTCAGAGAATATGGCGCGCTCCTTACTCGTGATCACCTTTCCAGTGTGAGTCTTTCTTTACTTTCTTTACTACGCCTAGGCGTGTTAGTTTGTAGTTTCTCCAACTCGTCGCCAATTGCTGTGACTTGTCTTTAACTTTTGTATTTTTGCATTGAATTCGTTCTCGAAATGTAGATAAATCATTTGCCACTTACGTCGGTGGGTAGTTGTGACTTTTGGTTCATGTCACGTTCTGTGTTAGTGATAAGGTTGGCGAGGAGAGTCCTTGATACAATACCGTCGGCTTTCTTTTAAGACCTCGTAAGTCCGAATTTTATGAAAAATTACATTTGAATGTAATCCTGATGAAAAAAAATCACTGAATTTAAATATCAATACCTCGTAATTCCATCATGATTCCTTTTGCCTCTATCAACCACTTTTAAAACCTTCTAAGTCTATTGGACTTCAAATTTTCATTTAAAAGCTCGTATGTCCGTCTTACGAGGTTTTGATATGTGTTTATAGCTCGCTTTATGTTCAATACCTCGTATGTCTGTCTTTAAAACGAAAAGTAACAGCATCTTTTTTGAAAGGAAAGTCAAAACAAGGTTGTATTGATAACGATTTAAAATAATTTTGTGTAGCTGTGTACAAAAAAAGTGCCAAATGTAAGGGGGGAAGCGGTGAGTACTTGCCTGACGGGACGCCTAGCGAGGTTTTTACCCTTCCTCCTTTTATAATGGTCTCAATATTGTTTGAGGACCCAACCTCCATAGAATGTGGTAGATGTCTTCCGTGACTTGTAGGTCAGATTTGTTCTACTGAAGTTGATTAATTCTTCAGATTTTTTCCGGTTTAAAATGGGCCACCGTGCCTTTTAGACCCTGTGACCATCTAGCTGTGACCATCTTGTGGCTGCTTAATGGGAAGTTTTTTTTCGAAAACAACCCTTCTAGCCACGGCCATAGGTGGTCTTATATCCTCAATCATTGTGTTAAGTGGGAGCTCCAATCCTTCCTTGGTCAGAGCATCAGCCTTTTCAATGCCACACATAGCCGCGACAATTAATAACACCCCTTCGGACATAAACTAACTAACTCAACGTCAACTAATGTGATTGTTCAGGAAGGATGTCGGTTTATCAGAATGTGCACAAAGGTTCAACGGTCTACCAGATGGATCCAACCTAGACAACTTTCTCCACGGCGTGGAAATTTTCAAAAAGGTGGAAAACATCTCCGACGAGGATGCGTTATCCGAACTACCGCTATTATTTCGCCATGGTTTGGTGGAGAGGAGTCGAAAAGGATGCCGTGACATGGAGTTCCAACTAATTTTCGATACCAAACACAAGCAAGGATGGTTTCATTAGTTTTAAAAAGCGCACCCTCATCGCAGAACTCCCCTACAAAAGGCTACCAGATGAGATGTGTACAATGACTTTGCTCCACGAATCTATACGTAAAGAAGTCAGACGAGAGCAATTTAAGACATTTGATAAACTCATCACGCTGTGCAGAGATTGGAAACAGCTCTCAATAAACGCCATGCCATCAACGTACGAAGCCTCATCTCAATAATTTGCTTCGGTTGTGGCGCAAAGGGTTTCTATAGAGCAAATTGTCAAAATTGTCGAAAACCTCATGCAAGTCAATCATACACGCAGATCCAGAACCTGAATGTATCGCCTAAAGGAGGCATATACCAACGATCCCTTTTTCGGCAAAAGGGAAAGAAATGTTCGCCTATATAGATACCGCAGCTCTAACTAGCATCGCAGGCAACGACCTTTATCAACACCTCAAAGCAACCGGTCACAGGTTCAACAAGGTAAAAGCAAGTGTCACGCCAGCTAGGCTGCATTTGCAACAACTTAAGGTTGTTTTACACAAAGTCTACCACGAATTTTATGATTCTTTATCTAAGCTTCAATTTGAACCATGAAAACACCAACAGCTAACTTATTTGTTATTTGAAATTGTTCCTGGTGAACAAAAATAACCTCGTATGTCCCATGAAATGTTTGAAATTATTTTTTTCAAGACCTTGTAAGTCTTTAAATTTGATTTCATGCAAACACCACAAAAGTTAATAACAAAATGCTTTTCTGAATATATTACAAATAAGAAAATAAATATTATTAAATAAACAAATTTTAACAGTTCCTTGTTTTTAATTTTTAAATCGGCTTTTTGCGCCTCCTCAAAAATTTGCCATTTTCGACTTTTTCGAGTTTTTGAAAGAAAGCCGACGACATGTCGGAATCTATGCATATCTGCAAGAGTTACTGTAAGCAACGTAGTGAGGATCGGGGGCTGCTGTATCACACTAAAAGTCCATCGAAATCTTTCGTTTCCTACGAAGTAACACGTAATACAAACAGAAAACAAGGATAGGATATATATGTCAAACCTAAGCCGATGCAGTATACAGAACGTCACAAACGGCCCCCTCCAAAGTTTCGTGATAGCTCTGACGAAACAACTAGAAGTATAGGCAAACGAACACAATTATAATGAAACACATTTTAGTATGCAATAATAAATTCATTTTTAATCTCTTCTTATTCAAAAATGTTGGTTATATCTACTAATAAAAATGTATCGTTCTGTGTTAAATATGCACGCCTTACTTTTGAATAATTTTACCTTATAAATAGCAAAAGCTTGGCTAATATTGTTATTTTTTTTAGCTTCAATTTGTCATAAAAATTATCTGCATGGTCAAATATTCAAATTCAACGGCTGCTAATCGGAAAAGGTTATAAGACTATAAACAACATGGTTACAACTTACAAGGAAAGAAGAACAAACAGATACACTAAGTGTTGTGTCGCTCTTTAGGTCTCATCGGAACAAATTTTGGTTACAGAAAAACTGTTCATTTAAAAATATATATGACTTGATTACTTTTCTACACTAAGGTGTGTTAAGCACAAAACAATTGACAACAAAAACAATTAGCGTCCAATTTAATTCATCACTGAGGGCGCTTCATGAACTTTGAAAATATTGGACAGCTCATCCAATAAGGTTTCGGAACGATAGGCCACTCGGATATCTGGCACATTGGTACGAGTAATGTCATTGCCAGCAACGCCTTCTCGTGTATAGTTTGGTCCCAGCCAGTGTTGCTTTATCTAAGGAAGAAGATTTAGACAACTTTTGTTGTGAATGTTAAGAATGTTTGGCCTACCCTATGAGGAAAACCACTCATGATGACACTGTTCCTTGCCAATTCGCACATGTCGCATGAGCTCAACTTCCACACTTGCGCAGCGATACTGTACTCTTCCATAAGGGGTTCCTGTGAATGAAACGATATGGTTAAAATAATTTGTTTATAGGGAAAGATTAGCAACAAACCTTGGTAAAGTGGAACTGCAATGGATCATCAGTGGACACTGAAACGACTAGACCACGAGCCAGATACTCTGGCAGAGGATTCCTATGATAGTCCAAAAACAGAGAGTTATTCGACAGTGGAGACATAGCTATTCCAATTTGTGCCAAGTAATAGAGATACTGCAGCACAGGCACCTTTCGCAATAACAAACCATGGGAAATATTCTCAGCCATCAAGTAGCCACACACTAAATGCTGCACAGGACCAGCTTCGCCGCAATGTGGTCGAAGGACAAAAGTGTTCAACCCACGCTCCCTTCAATATCAAAAAATATCATCAGTCAAACCATTTTTGAAGCGGATTGTTAGCTTACTTTCTGAACTGGTTAAGTACACTTATGTTTGCATACATATAATAGATGTAGTATGCATACGGAGGATTGTCCACATCTGTCCAGTTTGGTGGAGTTGCAATATCTCCGTCGAATAGGGGATTTTCCGGCTTAGACTCATCATCCACAGAATCGAAACCAATCACATATTGAAGGAAACGGTGCAGTTCCGGCTGACTGCTCGGATCATTAGTGGCTTCGAACAGGGGCAAGAATATATTGTCTAGAATTTCCTGGAATGCATCGACCAATTTGTTTGTCTTGAAGATATCGCTAAAAATTAGATGCAATTTGTTAGTGGACTGTTTCCGCAATTGGAACTCGTGATACTTACAACAAGCGTGGCATTTGAATCAACCAACGAATGTTTGTCGAGTAGACATTATTGTCGATGGCCCACTTGGCCAGTTTAACCCATTCATCACGAGATTTACCATAGATGGAGAGACGTAATTCAGCATTTTGGTATTTGGATTCTTCCAGATCGAAGGCCACTTCCTAAAATTGAAACATGAGTTTGTATCCCAAAACGATTTGAGTACACAACTTGCCTTGATAATTTGGGCAAAGTACTTTCCATTCAGATAGTTGTCGGTCTTAAGGAAAACTTCACGCAAACGCGATTCACCAATCGGGTTGTACTTGGCATTGAATTTGTCAAATCGATGAAATGTGTTACGATCTGCGTGCACGTCCAACATGTCTACTGTGAGATCATATGTGGTCAAATTCATCGATTGGAATACCTGCGCCAGTGTCATCGGTTGACCTTTGGTAATGGTGACGACTTCATTGGCGCTTTTCTTGATGGCCCTTTTGATGAAACGCAGTAAGTGCTTTTGGTTCATACAGGACGCCGCATGAATGTGGGTATCGACTTTCCTGTAAAAAGAACTCAGATATAGTTTAGCAACGAACACACTAAACTAATTATTTATTATATTAAAAGGGCCGTCCAAATTGCAATCCCTGTGTTCACCCAATTTATTCAAAAGACTTGCGAATTGGATGCTGAGAGTTGCGCACAATTATTTTACGAATAATGATAAAGAAGTTCATGATCATGTCTGGACCTCTGTACAACGTGTCCTACGGCTATGCCTATACGCAACTAAACGAAGTAAATTTTAAATCGTCTCACCTTATGTTGTAGAAATCCCTATGAGCAGTCGTCTTCTGGGATGCCAGCTCTCGCAGTTCGTTCAACAGAACATGCAATTGAAATTTTGATGATAAATAGCTAAGTCTCCGGTAGCAAAATGATTTCCTAAAAACAAAAGGCGTGAGATTATGGAAACGTGAATTAAAAAAACATCTTACAGTGGTCCATCAGCGATCATGTTACACATGACCTGCATGTCATTAACAAAGCTCTTTAGCTTCGGATATTCATATTTAACCATCGATGTGCACTCCTAAAACAAGTAGAATTAATGTATTTATGTAACATCAATTTAAAGTGAATCTACAAAAGGAATTTATAAGCAAGCAAGGTGTCATCTGCATGCAGGGGATTAAGGCCCATTTTATTCACTCGAAGTTGAACACAACTTGGGGATTTTTATATGGAAAACTCCCCGAGTTGTGTTCAACTTTCAGTGAATAAAATGGGCCTAAAAATCTTCGTCTTAACGGTTTCTTGAGAAAGGATAGTAACAACGTCCAACCAACACCTGCATGTTGATCGGGGTCAAGCAACTCACATCGACCTCAACATGTTCTTTATTCACTTCCTACACAAGATCAATTTATGCAGCTTACTTACCTCATCATGAAAAAGATTAAAAACTCCGTCGATCGCCTTAATTGTGTATCCTTTGTTTGGTGGAAATTCCAAATCCCATGGATTTGCCGTCTCAGTTGGAGGATGAATGGGATGATCTAAACCAGAGAAGGCAAACAAGAAAAACGTTAAAATCTAAATAAGACATTTGGGCAGAATAAAACACAACAAAAAGGATAAAAAAGTAAACATAAAGTCAAAATGTCAAACGGCAAACAAAACGAAATCATTTCACTCTGTTCAATTGGTAATTGCTTTCTTTCGTTTGGACGAGTCTATGAGTGGGTGTGTTTTTTGGACAAATTCGATGTGTCCTTTGTTTGAATGCAGATTGGTGTGTTAGTGAGAATCAACAAAAATCTCGGGCTAAAAAACCGGGTTTGGTTGTTGTCAATTTTGAGATTTGTGTGTTTTATTTTGTGCTTCTTAAAAAGATATGGTGCAGCATCAAAAAGTGCAAACGTCGAAAAACGGAAAACTTCAAACACAAGATACTGTCGAAATGAAAATGAATAGGTATAATAAAAAAAAATTCAAATTAAAAAAAAAAACAAGCAAAATAAAAATAAATAAAAAAAGTTCCCATTGAAGGAGGTGCTTGAAGAGCTAGTTGTTGTTTCATTAAAAGCAGACGTTGACAAGCTAATCGTTTTCTATTGGATCAAGACATAGGAAGTGATGTGAGTTCTTTTGAGACAGAAGGTAAAGAGAAGCAAACTAAAGGCGGAAATTGTAGAGATTTCGAATTTGGTTCAAATACGTCAACGGAAGTGAGCACTCAAATGTTTTAACATTTAAGTTAAAACCTGTATATAAATAGTCTTGATGTCAAATCGTATAAGATGCTGGAAGGGATTATGAAAAAAACAAAGTTTCGAAAAACCTACCTTTCCCAAGTGAGTGCTTTATATGCTTTTCACACCAAGCCCAAAACCGAGTTTTCCTCGAAAACTCGTCGAAGCATTCACACCGACCACCAACTAGTTTTCGTTTGACGTTTCAATCAGCTGTGAGCCACTAGTCGTTAAACTTCGGTGCAAACTTTTGTGGTTACAAATTTCGGTCAACAAACAAAATGAATTTAGTGCATTTCAAAATAATAAAAGCCCATCAAATAAATGTGGAAAATGATTTTAAGTTGTAAGTTGCGACACACCTTTTGCATTTGTTCGGTCAGACATTTTGCTGAACATTGCAAATGGTGTGTTTTTTCCAACAACCCAACGATTGGAAGTCGTTTTCGGGGTGAAAACGACACGTTTTGAAAACTGAAATAGGTATGGGAAAACTTCTGTTTTCGATGAAGTTTTCGTGTGTTTTGGCGAAAACCCGGTTTTGGGCTTAGTGTGAATGTTAAAAATAAATGTTGGCCTGAATAGTCCTTACTAACAGCGCCAGCTGTACGAAGTAAGTTCATGAATCTTAACCTAGATTGGCAAGTACATACTGGTTATACGAGTTTTTGTCGTGTTAGTCCAGTGTTTTAATTTTTTAACTTTCTCCATTACGTAGTAAGAGAAAGATATTGGTTTCGTACAAAATTTCGAACTCGCGATTTTAATCAATTCTGATATTACGATGATAGATTAACTCAAAAAAGTGGGTCACAAAATTCTGTCCGGTCTGTCCGTCTGTCCGTCCTTCCACAGGCCTACAGCCTAAACGGCTTCCCGGATTACGTTCAAACCTCGGATTTGGAGTTTTTGGGCTTACAGCGCGGGAGGTGTTTTTTTTTTTGCAAGGTAACCTCAATATTAATGGTACTTCCCATACAACATTTTCGTGCCAGTTTGATTTGATCGAAAACGGCTATAACGAATTCAACCAAAATTGATATTTAAGCTTAAATAGGTGAGGTTACCAGGACTGCATACCCAGTTTTTGGCTAAAAATTCGAACAACGGTACTTTTGAAATTTCGAAATATCTCGAAAACGGTCTACCTATACGATTGTAACAAAAATGCATTTTTAAGGTAATGTGTTCCATTATAACAACAGCAAACTCAGTTTTTTCTCATTATTATCGTACAAAGGATTTTTGAAAATTAAATTTTTTTAAAAATTTTGTTTTGTTTAGTTTACCTGAAAACGGCAACAACGATTCTGACCAAATATTAAATATTTGCGCAATAGTATTTTTCAAATTAAACATTGCAATACTTGGTACTGTTTTGTCTGGCAAATTTTACAAAAACCGCTATAACGATTTCGACCAATATACAGTAGAAATCGGTTATAACAATACCTGATATAGCGATGAACCGGATATAACAATATATTTTCAAAGTCCCGGCAAAACTCCGTTTAACTCAAGGTAATTTGCTATCGGTTATAACGATTCCGGATTTCCGGATATAACGATGAAATCGGTTATAGCGATGAAAATTTATCATATTTTAGTCTAAAAACTGTTTATAGCGATGGTAAAAAACGTGTTCTTACATGCCTACTGCCTGTTATTTTCATTCTGCTTCTAAATATGTACATATCGATATTTTGTATGCACATACTATACATACAATACATACATACATAATTATAAACAAATTTTTAAATTTCCTGTAGCCACTGCAGTGACTGGTCTGTACATGTAATTTCATGGCATGCCCTGTTCGATTTCCATATCTCCGAAGAATTAAGTACATATTAATTTTTCTTTGAAACAAGTTGAGTGTAGAATTGTTAAGATGGTGACAATAAAGCGAAAATCATTTTCCATTGCCCAAAAATATGACATTTTTCATTATTTTCATTGTACCGGATATAACGATGAATCGGTTATAACGATGAAATTCCGAGGTCCCTTCGATATCGTTATAACCGATTTCTACTGTACATATAAAAGATAATATAAGTATTATTAATAAGATCCCGTACTTTCTTTTTCTAAAAAAATTTGAAGATGTGAGTTTTTTTTTTTAAATTATTTATCAAAAAATACTACAGAAATCACGATCTATGTATTTTCATATATATATCTACGGTATATTTTTGTAATAGGCTTAATGCCCCATTAAGTTGTAAGACCTTATAAAATAGTACAGTAGCCGCTTATAGCCCTCTAGCCAGAACTTGCAACAATTGCCTGTTACTGAGAGCTTAAACTTTTAAAAACTTATATTGTTTTTTTATATAACTTCCATTTGAGATAGATATACAATTTTTTGTTTTCTTTAATCTAGTATCGAGAAAGTTTCGTTCGACCCAGCCGTGCACTTTATTTTATTTTAGCGACGTGTCGCTTAGCTTCCGGTGCAGCATTAAGGATTTATGTCATACAATCAAAATAACCCAGCAACGATTTAAAATTTAGATAGAAACTTACCTAGTCGGTTTGACGAATTCCAGTGGTCAAAACGTGCTTTAAGGGCTACCACTAATAACGTGCTTTTTCTGAATGAAGAAAGACGACAGAAGATCACCGATCGTTACATGGAATTCGTGGCCAATTGACCAATAGCTGGTGGGTTAATCTAAAACCGTTTCATTGGGATCGAACATACTCTTTCGCTTTTCGATTTTAATTCAGAGTTCACTTGAAACGCACTTATGTCGTTTTCATTGGGACCACCAGAAATCTTTTTCAGATCTCAGATTTCATGCGGCTCATGAAACGTGCAACGAAATTGATCAGCTTTTGTAAATGGATTAGTGCGTTATTTGACAGCAATATCAGCTGTTCAAATTGAATTCGTTTTTGGAAAAATATCAAATGGATATCGACTTGTTTCCCCTGTTGTAGATACAAATGGATTATTTTTGGTAAGTCGTAGTCTTCAGGTGAAGAGGAAGACGATGAGGATAATAATTCTTACAAAACTATATCCATGGCTATTTATGTATATTATTAGAGATGCCACGAATATTCGGCCACTATTTGGTATTCGGCCACATTTTTGCATTTTGAATAGTTTGCAATATTCGGCCGGATACCGAATAGTGAAAATATCAAATAATGAATTATAAACTAAAAATATTGCTTGCAAAGATAGTATGTAGCAAACTTCTTACAATTACGTAAAACAGCTGTGCAATTTATATAGGTACCTATTGTGGTAGAATGTGTAAATCTGAAAAATATCGAGATCTGCTAAAAGTGAACCGAATCGAAAATAAGATTGATTTTTATTGGGCACAATGGAACATGAAAAGTGATTTAGATCAAAAGAGGGATTGATTGATCTAAAGCAGTTTCCTCTTTCCATTGGATTTCACAATGAGTGAATTCCCTAGGAAAACCAAATGAAAACGGTACTTTATTACACAGTCTGACATTTTACCACCAACATTTTGGTATGACCATCAGCTGTCAAATCCACAAAAAAAAAAAAAAAAATACTCAACGCACGTAATAAAGTAACAAACAAAAAATAATTAAAAAGCAACATAAAATTCAAATCAAACTGAAAAGATGAACTAAAAACAAAAATGAAAACAAAATGTCATGCCTTTCGTAAAGAATTCGCTTGAAATTTGATCAATTAACGAATTACCTTTCGGTAGGCCGGGAAGACTGGTCTTTCGAATAATGTCTATAAAAATGTTTAAAGAAAATAAAGTTGTTTTTTTTTGGTTGTCACAAAAACATAAAACAAAATCAAATCAAAAAAAGAGGTTGGTAAATAAAAATAAAAAAGTGTCCTTCACAACAATTAAATATAAAACTCGTGATTTTCGGTGACGAACAAAGTTTTCTAAAAAAAAATATTCTACAATTAAACAAAAAATAATTCCGTGGATATCTGTGGTGGATAAATTGTTGGGTTTTACGGACAAAGATTGTGTAGAAAGACACACGTTACCTGCGATTGTCTTGCGATCCTCATATTCAATGTTGTTGAAACGATCACGTTGGTGAACTGTCTTCAGGAAACGGGATGTCGTTGTGGGGAACGACTGTTCGGATAGTGACATGTAGCGTGCCCGAAGCTCCAGTGCTTGTATAAGAAGGGTGGATGCACGTTCCAAGTCCTCCAGTGGTACGCCACTGGTGTCCTCGCCAGAGATCGATACACGTTGAAAATTTGGCACAAAATCATGTTCATCTATAGGTAGTCGATCGTCAACGGCATCAGCTATAACAGAGAGGGCGCTTTTGCCTCTGAAAGATAAAGGAACACACAATTAGGAATAGCTTTTTGATATGGAGCGGTTTTTTTTTAAAGGGGAAAAACATAATTTATTCAACATACACAAACACTTCCCGCATAGCTGTATATTTTTCCCCGCACTAAATAAATTTTTCAGTATAATTAACCTCAACAAGTCATTTGCCTCTAAAACCTTGCTAATATGCTTTTCATACCAAGCCCAAAACCCAAACCGCCAAATCACACGAAAACTTCATCGAAAACAGAAGTTTTCCCATACATATTTCAGTTTTCAAAACGAGTCGTTTGCACTCGTTTTCCGCGAAAACACCACGAAAACGACTTCCAATCGTTGGGTTGTAGGAACAAACACACCTTTTGCAATGTTCAGAAAAATGGCTGACCGAACAAATGTCACAATTCACATCTTAAAATCATTTCCACAATTAATTGATGGGCTAATATTGTTTTTAAATGCACTAAATTAATTTTGTGTGTTAATTAATGCGATCGAAATTTGTAACCACAAAAGTTTGCACCGAAGTTTAACGACTAGTGTCTCACAGCCGATTGAAATGTCAAACGAAAACGAGTTGGTGGTCGGTGTGAATGCATCGACGAGTTTTCGAGGAAAACCCGGTTTTGGGATTGGTGTGAAAAGCATATTAGCAATCCTGGAGCACTCAGACTCAGATTGGTCCGTTGTACAAAAACGTTACTCTTTGATTAGGCTTTTATTTTTGTCCAACAGGACATCTTCACTCTTAAAAATCAAAACAAGGTTATAAATACAGCTAAACCATTTTTTTTTAAACAAATTAAATTAGGTGAATGGAACAAGTATTCAGCAAACGACATTTTGGTTGTCCTTTTCGATCTATACAATTTCTAAAGTTCTAACTAGAACCAGAGACACTTCAAAACTGTATAGAAACTGATCACTACTTTTTTCCTAGAGGGGAAAAAAAAACCAGAATAGTACCATAACAAGTTTATTCTTTTTTGATGCCGTCTTAAGCCAATCAATGTGAAGAAAATTTAATTTATTCATGGTTATCATCGAATGAAAGCGTAATGATATTAAATTTGGGTCAATGACAACCATATGCAGAGGATTTGAACGGATTTGAGTTTAATATGAAATAATATTCTTACACATAACTCCTTTCGCCCGCCATGAAGTTGAAACTTTGACAAATATTCGCGCTTAAATTTTGGGTTCCACAGAAAATACTCCTACCGTTCGTTAAATAAAACTATCCGTTTTGTTGACCGCGATATTGTGCGCAACAAGACCTTTAAAATAAAAGGATAGTCCTCTCAAAAGTCTACTCACACTGACCACCAAAACTGATTACACTACAAACAAACTACATGATCAGCAGCACAAGCAGCTACCAGAGATTCAATAAATTTTGATTAGAAAATAAAAAGGAATTACCTGTCATTACAAAAATTATACGAGTCATTGACAAATGACATTTTATAGCTTGAATCGTCAGTCGAGCGCACAACCGAAATAAGAGCAGCTGCACGCCGTCGAATAGATTAATTTACACTTTGTACACAACACACCACGGTATTAATATTGACAGCAAAACTACTACAGACAAGCAAACATTTTAAAATAAATTATTATTTAGGCCACAAGTCAAAGGCTACCATCAACGAATGAATGATTCCGATACCAAATAGCAAATAATCAACTCCTCTTTACATAAAGGCAAATCAATTTGCGTTAGCATTAATTGTTTTAATAGAAAAATAATAACAGTAATAATCACCACCCCATTATCCCTTATATACCGTACCGCGCTACTGCCACTATCTTCTGTACAGTGGCGTGCCCTTGAAAATGTGAAATCTTCTCGTATTTCGTCATTAATAAATTTTCATAACTGCACCGCACCGGCCGCCACCCGTTCAACGTGTAAAAAGTCGTCAAGAAGGGGAGCATTCTGTTCCCTGTCTTCTGCTGTCATCGTCTTATAAAGAGAAAGCGCGTGTGAAGCAGAGGTAAAACGAATGGATTGCGTTTCATGTCGCTTAATGGTGCAATTTCTCTGAACACATCCCCTTTAAAAGTTTTGTGTGTAGTGTTCGCGGCGCGGCGCAGGGAATGTGTGTGTTGGCTAAAATGACGGGATGTCGTGCAGCACGAAAAGTGAAACTTACATAAAATGGTAAAACGAAAACGACTATGTATATCCTCTTCTTGAAGGCCCGCATAGTGGCGAAGGTGGAACTGTTGTTGGCGTGTTAAAGTTTTTGAAGTTTTCGCGGATGTTTTCCCACTTAAAGTGGCATGAAAATTCCATTTGGCGCAACAAGGAAACTTTGACAATAACCCTTTTAGTGGTGAAGGTGGCGTCTGGAGAGGGTTAGGTGCGAAGTTTGACAGTTTTTCGTTTAATTGTTTGCTCATACGTAGATAGAGCCGAATTGAGTCGAGTTTTGTCAATTAGGGCAAGATGGGAGTTGGTGTTGGGGTGCTTTTTTTTTATCGAATGTTTCGTTGTTTTATATTGTGTTTTAATTACTGTAGAGAACAAAAAGGAGAAATGTTATGACACTGGTGTGTTGTGAGTTATAGTGATCCGAAAAAGTTCGTGTAACGGGCACAATGGATCGAAATATCTAGGTTGAATTTTTTGGAGTTTGGATTTCGCCTTACAAACATTTAGGCCCGTTTGCTGATACTTCACATAGCGATTTCACTCAAAATCTTATGTGACAGTTTATGACATAGAAAAAGTGGCCCATCCATAAGGTACCTATGTAAGTACAACTTAAATCGCTCTGAGCAGTATTAGCAAACGGTCCTTAGAGGCGTAATAACGAACAACTGATGGGTATGGAATTTGCTTGAGTTAACTTCAAGAGACACATTTTTGTTCGAACCCTTCGATCCGTTTTTAAAGACACCGAACCCTTATTTTGTTGGCAGCACTGTGGAAAATTTTAATTTCAATCTCAGAAGTATTTAGCTATTGAAAGATTAATACTGGCTAACGCACAAAACACGCATTCAAAGAATAAACAAACAGTTAATAATGTGTTACGTGCACCAAGTAGACAATACGTACTTATCCATTTTTATATGCGCTTATTACATTAACACTTTGCACAAGAACAGACACTACTGCAGCAACTCATATAATACTAATTAGGTTACACTCGACAACTATGACATTGTAGGTGCAATGCGTACATTCGTTTCCATTACAGCATATGTTCGCAATGTCGCTCTTAAGAGCTTTTTTTTTTTGTTAATTGACGGCACCAACTGAGTTCTACATAAGATGACTGCTACATGGAGTTCTGGCTATAATAATCAATTAATAAAACAAAACGATAAAAAAAACTAATGAATATCAAGCAAAATTTGCTAATTTTCTGTGATGCTACATGCGGCACTAGCAAACAACTAGGATACTAGCACGAAGTTGTATCCTTATTCATAATTGCGCACACCTGAACAAACCGACCCGTTCCGTTCGAACTATTGCTACTAAACTATCGCGTATGGTAATAATGACCCTGTGAGACAGAACCCGGACACAAATAATCCGCACAATAGCACTTCGACCATAAATGAGCACGTAAAACGTGCTATCGCACAGAAATTATGTCATTTCCAAGTGCACCCTCGCCCAATACCCCACAAACACGCAAAATGTCCCCAAAGCCTATGGAACTAAGTTAGTTTCATTGATAAACCGATACGGTATGACGATGGCGATTGGAGGGTGGAAGCGAAATGCCAATGAAAAACTGATGCCAAGTTTGTTGAGACTTGAGAGAGAAATTCCAAAAGGGAACTTTGTAATTTGTAAACTGTTCAACTGAAATGGGCTTGGAATCGGTGTTGCCACTTATAAAATCTACAGTGTGTACGTTCTCGCAATTTCCCCAATAAAGACAAAGTCGATGCAATAAGTGAAATCAATTTTCGTCAACAGTTTTGTCGCCGGGCTTGAAGTTTGGCAGCCATGAATAAAGATGATTCGGGAAACGGGAAACGGGAGTGAGCTAATTTAATTTAGATTTTTTTTTTTTATAATCAGCAGGCGTAATCAATTTATTGAACAACAGTCTTTGACGCTAGTCATAAATAGTTATACGAAAACAACTATAACCACGATTTATAGTAAGGTGACAGCCTTCAAATTTTTGTTCTACACTAATTGTAAGAACAGTGGCTACAATTGCTGCAAAGTGTTACCACTGTTTGCAATGTATCTTTGTCGCGCTATGGAATAACAAGTACTTTAGTACAATAGGGCCCGGTTTGTTCAATCTTGGTTGTCATTAATCAGAGGTTATTCCAGCTGATAACCAGTGAATGTGTTTGTTCAGAAAAATATTACCCAGATAATCAGTGGTTTGGTTGCTTAACTAGAGAAATCGATAACCAGCCGATTTTGACCGGTTAATGAGATTTAACCACTGATTTTCTGTAATTTCGTTTGTTCAAGATTTTTTAGGGACTACGTGGGTATTAATTTTGACGTATATGCTACACAAAAATGTCTGTGGCATATTGTGAAAACAAAAACAAAAATAGAAATAATAGAATGATCGAATATTATAATGCAAAAGATGGAAGTAAACCCATAAATATTTTCACATAGGATTTGTTGACGTTTGCAACTGACACATATGTAGAATACCTACACTACACACTAGTCAATTGAAGGTGAGGGTATAGCTATAGGTTTCTAACAAAACATGGGATGAATAAGGATTATTTTCAACATTTTAAGCCTATGAGAGGTCTCATAAATTGAGATAAAGCACACGCATTAGAGGAAATATTGTAACAAAATTTATTAGGTATTGGTTTTGGATTAAAAAAATTACTTTTGTGTCACAAAAACAAAGTTTCATTCTTGAGTTCTTAAAAAATTGGATTTTGACATTTTTTTTGTGTTTAGTAATGTGGTATTCGATTGTGCGCTCTCAGAGCACTTTTTCGTTTGGAAAAAAAGCCACCTTTTTTCAGATTTCAGTTTTCAGAGCAATTTTGCGAATCTGAATATATTCTCAAGCTTGCTTCAGATTTACAATGGAAATCGCTTGAAAAGTGTCGAAGACTACACATATTCGAATCGCACGAATATCAACACAAAAGAGAGCAAGTGAAGTTTTCATCAGGTTTTCATGTTCGATAGGCACACGAAATCTGAAACCTGAGAGCAAAACTGCAGAATCCCAATGGAATACCAAATAAGTTAACTATAACTGAATACATTCATAAAAGATCTACCTAAAGAAATTACTTATTAAAAACAAAAGGAACCGAAAACAAAAAAAAAAATTAACCAAGGATTCGGCCAATCACTGAACTGAGAAATAAATTGGGAAAATGGAACGATTTGTTGGTTTGGTGACCGAAGTAAAAAAAAACGCTCAACAAACACTCATTGGTTATCATGGATTTATAATCATTGATTAACCTAAATCCAATGATTTAACCAGCTTTGAACAGACCGGCCCTAAATCATGTACTTCCAACTAGCCTACTGTTATCGGATAAAAATAGTATACACCAACCAGTGGCCGGCTCACGAGTTATTTAAAAACTTCACAACGCACACTAACGAGAGCGACTACAAAGCGATTAAAATAAGCACGACCATGTAGCCATTTGGATGAACACAAGACATTGCGCCGTACTAATAAGAAATTTTAGTGTCGACTTTAAATTTACTGAAGCTTACAATTGCAAAATTTGTATTGAACATATTGCCACTGTGTCGTCCTATTTAAATTTAGAGTCGCAACTAGAAATATTTATTGGTAAGGCCCATAAACATCGTATACTGCATTGTGGTAGGTAGACACTGGGTTAAATCAAATTATCTACATATTCCATTTTGAGAAGTTACCCGAAATGAATTCAATCGCCAAAGGGAGAATAAACACAAAGTTTCAATGTTCGCTGTTTACTGTTCTTTTTTCCCAGATTTATTTCACCTTAAAGAAAATATCAAAATTAAAATGGAGGTCGTCAGAGGTATTTAAATGTGAGGCGGAATACGATGTATACACTGAAGCATGCGTTGAAAACACCCACACAACAAAAGGGTTCTTCCGCAGGATCGGTGTGAATGAAAAGTCCTTAATAAGCCTTACTCGATTTGAAGTTACATTCATAATTGCTATGGGTAGTTCAAATGATCAGTGAAAAAACTTAACGAAGAAATGTGATTTTAACTGTTCGACTGCTTTCGACCCTGCATTAAGTTTTGATTGCTTGTAAACTGAGAGAGTCCAACATTCACCAGATAATGCAACTAAGCCGTGAACTAAATGGCTCACGGCTTATCATAATAAAGGGTTTTCCAATAAGAGGTGTTATTTTGGTATCCAAAGAAAAATGCCATTAATAATGAAGAACGACATCAGCCAAATGGCAACCACGAGCACGCATACAGGACCATATCCTTTTCATGAAATTTTCCATAACCAAATCGCAAAGTGGCTGCCCTATGTCCTCGATAGCCTCACGAATTTTATCTTTCTCGCCGGGGCCTCCAAATGTTATGGTGAAATTATTTGGTAATAATTGTCGACGATGGGGAGAGTAAAGACGGCTTTCTTCCGTGAAAATAAAAGTCAGAACGATGGTTACAATTCAAGATGATGTGTCTATATTTATTAACAACAATAATTTGACAACCGGAAACTTTAATGGGTGTGTTTGATTGATAATGTTTGAAAGAAGTTTTACAGCAGTTGAATACAAGTGTGAGAGAATACAGGGTGATTTAACATTAGGAATTACGTCTTAACAGAGGTCTTGAATCAACGCTGGGCTGTTGGCGTAGACCTTATCTTTCGCGTGGCCCCAAAGGAAGAAGGTGGAAAGGTGGTGGCTTTATCAGTCAAGATGATGTTTCGATGGAATTCCGGATCATTTTCATGCATTTCAAAGACCCAATCAGCAAAGACACGACGTTGTTGATGATCGGCCGGCTTGAAATCTTGTGTTTACTGAACTTAATAAGCCTTAAGACCCAAGTCTTTATGCAAAATACGCTGTAATGACGTTTGTGGAATGCCCATTGCCCAATTCCAAAGAACGACGAGGAATGGACAAACCTGGGTTTTCTTCAACACTTTGGGCTACAGCAGCAATATTCTCAGTTGTTCTTGAACGACGTACACGGGTTTTACTCTTCACATCACTAACTTGTCTCAACAGCTCGAATTTTTCCACCAATTTCTGTATTGCGGTCCGGCAAGGTGCTTCACGACGACCAAAAAATGCTTTAGTTTTGCGAACTGTAACTGCAAGATTTTCACCATTTTTGCAGTAAATTTTAATAATTTCAATTGAAGCGTGTATCGTTCTATTTTTAGTAATGGCGTAGTTTCTACTTGTCAAATGTCAAAAAATAAAAGCTTCAAAACTGACAGCTACCGAAATATCGGGTCATTCACAATAGGTCTGTTCCCTTACAATAATGCATTCGAATACATTCGAATACATTAGTCAAACTTCGTTCTCCTCTAACCAACTTTTGCGTAAGGGAACGAAGTTTGACAGATGTATTCGAATGCATTATCGTAAGGGAACAGACCTAATAACACCTCTCATTGGAAAACCCTTTATAGCGTGATTTCCTTGAAATCATTTTTGAAAAAATTTTAAAAGTTTCAACATTTTAAAGAAACAACATGAAGTAAACAGACCTGTTCCAAGTCATTCCTTACAAACCGTAAACAAATTCTGATCACATCACTCATCAAACTTTTTCATCATTTAGTTCTGTTTTATTATTGTTTACAATCGCAATCAAGGCCGCACTCCATGAAAGCGAAATGTCGACACAACAACATGTTTGTCAACAGTAAACGAAATATGCACTAAATAAAAATAAAATAAAAATCAGGTAACTGCTGTTATCCGGCAAAACATGTTTTCGCCCGAAGACGCAACATCAGCATCAATAACGCCAAGAACCTCTTTAAAGCACTGGAATTGTACATTGCATTATCAATAGTATACACGTGCAGTGTATGCTTGCACACGCTCAATCAAACTTGTCTCATATTTCCCCCACACACCTATATAATACTCGGATATGGTTCTAATTATGACTGCCACCGCATGCATCTACGCATTTAAATTTTGATTATGAATTGTTGCAGCTCTGAGAGTATAGGTATACGTCGCATGCATAAGGCAACGCTATAGATATATTATTGCGATGAGCTCCTCAATAGACTTTGAATTCTATTTTGAATTATATATACGCACAGCGGGACTTATTCAGAAATGGGTGTTAATACTTACTTGACATTGAGCAGCCGTTGAATTTGTAATTTCTTCTCAATTTGTTCAATGGGAAATTGTGGTACCTCATAGGGGGCAGATATTTCATTTGGTAGAGCATCATCGGAGGCGTCATCGGATCGTTGAACCGTAACCGAGTTTGGTAAAATGTCACTACCTGAAAAGGAAGAAGAGATTACAAATACTATTTATTAGCGATGTTCCAATGATTTTATTGAAATTAAATTTGAAATCAATTTGTTACAAATGTGCGCATGATGGTGTACCTCACAAGTGCATATACGGGCCTATTCTTTGTGACAACCAGCTACAGGGTTTTGAGACAGAACATTCTACACAGAAAAACACTTTTTTATAGTGTCTTTTGTTATATCGGACGAGGTTGACAGAAGGCTCTGAGACTAATGTCACACCTTTTTTGATAGACAAGCAGTTGTAATTGTAAGAAGAAGAAGAGATCTATTGTGTTGGCCTTTATTATTTAACCCAGGGAGTAGTTGATTCTATTTATAAACCTCAGTACAAGTACAAGACAAGTATTCGAACTATTCACAGCGCGAGCGACTAAAAAGGTGTCAGTGTGGTCCGCCATGAAGTCACAGCTGGAGCTTAGGCTGATGGGAGAGACCGGCAAAACCTCACAGGCACAAAAAAGCTTCCCGGTTCTTAATTGCCATCCTGTCTTTTAAAAATAAATAATATACCTATTATACTGAGAATCGGCTGTCAGAATTCAATGTTTGGATTAATTAAAAAACATGCCTTCGTATCTACCTCGATTTTCACTTCAAGCATTTGCATTTTGTTTAAAAAAAAAACAAGAGTTAACAATGGAGACATTCGGATACCTAGTTTATGTAAAACGTGGTCGGGAATGAATCCGAACGTGTTGACTAAGCAACTTGAATTGTTTTTGTATTCTCGCGGTCAGCTTTTGTTTGATTTTGCCTTTTTTTTATTTTGGAAAGGACCTCCATAAAATCTTAAAAATTGTTATTTTCAAATAAGTACATTTTAAATGTAACACCGGTTGCCTATCGCAACATTATTATAGTCTTATGCGAACTAATGGTTGTTAAATATCGTGTGAAAATTCTAAATTTCCAGAGTAAGTTGCCTTAGAAATGACACCTTTTTCTCTCGGCCAATAAAAACTCAAACACACATCTAGTCAGACAGCTGTCAGACTTACTAAACTAGGAATCCGAACGTCCCGAATAATTGATATGTTCACAAGTGACAACAAAGTGACAGCTGCTTCCTACGGCAGACTTTTTGAAGCGTCAACTTCAATGGCTTCGGTATTATATATATTTAGAGTTAACTCTTTATTCAGTGCATTTTGGCAGACATTTCAAGCATCAATCGATAATTATAATTAATTGACAATCCCTTACCTCGGCTTATTGAACTTGGAGGGCTTGCGTTGGCAGCTGCCGCAACGCGAAATATTACTTCATCGAGAGATCGATATGTCGAACTGCGATGATTTATATTCATCTGCTTATGGTTTCCTGTTTCTATGTTGCCGTATAGCTCTTCGTCAAATGGTTTCAATAGGATTGGAACGATAACAAAGCTCTTACGTTATAATTTAATTAATCTGACATTGATATCGTATAGGATATCGAGCCAAATATAAAATTATAGCAAGTAGCAAGTGATTCGACTGGTGGGCATTGTAAATGAATGATAGTGGGCGTAATCTTGAAGCATTTCACTTCGAAGACTCACCGGATCAAATAAGAAAAGAAACGACGAACAGTTATTACTGCCATAGGGTGGGCAGAGCGATTGAAGTAGGACTTGCAGTTGAAACGTCAAACTCGTTAAGGCTACCTACATATGTTACAAAATCGATTTTATCCGTAAATGGACCCATCAGACAACTTAAATTGCCCACCAGCGGCTATTATTCATGTCAAAAACTGCTCTTCCCAATAAATGATCAACAATTTCATCTCAAAGAAAATGCATAATTATTTAAATACAACATCAATCGTTTTATTTCGTACAATGTTACAGCAATTTTCGTTTACAAGAAAGTGTCACACTTCACCTAAGTGGACCGTACATTACCTATACGTACAAATTGGCACTGTAAAAAGAGCAACGTCCAAAGAAAACGGAAAGATGTCCGCTGGGGCTAACTGCCAAATTACATTTATCTTTCGCAAAGATGATGCGATGTTGATCGCGATTGGCGCTTATGCCACAACATAATAATCGCTAGAGCGAGCGGTCGCTTATTTAAATTTAGTTCAAATATTTTCAAATGAATGCATCCCACCACAAGCTGTGTACAGATGCCGTCATCAATAATGCAGTCGCCACATCGCAAAATCAAAAGGCTAAGTAATGACTTCTTAAGTGACGTCTTTTTACATTATGTTAGCGCTGTGACGGTGACAGCCAAACACTATAACTAGAAACACGTACCGTACATATATACTCACTTGGAATTAGATCAAACTTTGGCGGTTGTGCATTCCGACCTATTGAATGTGCACTTAATGGCGTCACAGGAGTGTAGTCTTCGTGGTCGATCGGCTCGCTGATATCCAATGTGATGCGAACACCGCGAGAACTCATACTCCCTGGTGAATTTGAGTCACAAAAACAAAAGTCAACCCTCTTGATGAATCACGATTTTTGCACTTGTTATGTAACACCTGTCCGTCAATACTTTTTCGCTTCAACTTAGCGAGTTTGAGGGCTTTGTCAAAAATGCTGGTTTAATATTTATATTTAATCAACTTGTAAACAATTAATTACTAAAAAATACCTAAGAAAAATAGTTTTTCTTTCGAACGAAACAAAATAATACACCTCGACTGATGGGTAACGTCGGCACCGGTAATATTCACTGACACCAAAACCGTTGACAGAGCTATTCTGACAGTACACCGTTGGTCGGCCTAAAGTAGTATTTATCTCGTCAGTGTAACCGCTTTAACTCGGAGAATCACCAACAAAATTTAAATACCTACGCGATATGGATGGTTTGAAAAAAAACATACATACTAGTACTAGTACAAACACAAGTACAACTTAATTGCACTGATATCGCAAATCGGTATGCCTCACAGCGATAGAGAGCATTGCGCTCCACTCAAAAAATGTGTTACGTACGATTGAAGTCAGTGTTCAATTGTTGACAAATCTAAAATTAACGCTAAATTTTGGAGTAAACAAAACGAATTAGAACGTAACGGAAATAATGAGTGAAGAAGATTGCGGCGAGGGTGCAACGTTATACTTGATGACGTTAATTGTGACGGCAGATTAGACAAATATTCTTTACTTAGCGACGTTGTGATAGAGGGAAGCTGAATCCAATTACTATATCTGACGGGTTCATTTAGGCCCATTTTATTCACACGAAATTGAACACAACTTGGGGATTTTTATATGGAAAACTCCAGTGAATAAAATGGGCCTTAAAATCTCTCTAATATTAAATTGTTTTGCTATAAAATTGGATCAACAGTGAAGAAGAGTACTCCCATCATTTCCTCATAGGAAGCTTGCATCCAAAAGCTGTCAAGAATATATAATTTTCCCTTTATGTTAGTGATATTTGAGTTTTCCTGCATAAGAAAAATTGACTGTCGCTTTGCGGTGGGAAACATGACATTTAAGCAAATATTTGCAAGAAACATACATACCTACCTACAATTTTTATTTTCTGAAGAACAATATTATAAGCTCAAATTAAAAAACACCCACTTTTCATTTAGCTCTATAAAAGTTAAGCAAATGCGATAATAATAATAATAGTTGGCACAACAGGTCTGTAGGGACCCAGGGCCTAGCTTTTCGCAACCATTCGTTTTGTGTGAGTTTTTAATTTTTGGAACGAATGGAAGGGATCTACAATTTTATGCCGGTTCCAAACGGGCCGATTGAGAAGCTCTTTCATGACAGTGAGATGTGGCGCAGTGAAAAAAACCCTGAGTTGGAATTTCTGTTTTTTGCGGGATTCAAACCTGGACCCTAACTAACCACTAAGCCACTGCGACCACAAATGCGCAAATCGCAAATGCGATAACTAAATTAAAAATAACCTGAAACTGGAGCCGTTCGCCAAGGAAACATAAATTGCTTACGTTTCTTTTTAGTGCAACAAATAACCGCAGTAGGTATAGATTGATACAATTAAATATATAAAAGCATATTATTAAACCTTTATTTTAGTTTATTTTTAATTTTACTGATGTATTCGCGAAACATTTGTTTTCTTCGACTATATTTATTATATCGCTCAAAAGGTAACGAAAGTTTAGGTAACTGCCCAGCTCCATGTTAAGACCATTGGGATTATTTCAAATTGATGGACGCAGTTAAAACCTGTAACAAAGGGACAGTCGCTGAAGTTTATACACCTCTTCAGCGCCGGCCATAGCCATTTCGGCGCCTGTAGTGTCTTTTTTCTCTTAGGCGGCTAATACATTCATCGTAGAATTCGTATGTATATGGAAAACATATTACTTTTCGTGACCGAAGATAATTATTATCACTCAGTGCAATTGACACACGGTCGCAACCTCTTGTTGATTGGAAAAAACATTTGTTTCGAAAATTAAGGGCACCACCAAGTGAGCGGCTTCCAGGGCAAGAAAATTTCCGTAATCATAACACAACGACGTCCGGAAATCCTTCGGAGAGACCACCAACTACTTAATCAACTAACACTTATCGCTTCACTAAATATCTTCGCGGTTAATTTCCCCCCCTCATATCTTCATATTGCCCACGAGTCTGTTAAAGTAAATATTTCAAAGAACTCCTATACCTACCTAGCTTAGCTACGCAGTTCGCCGATTAATGTCTTATAATAATATTATACTTGGCGAGCCTAACTATATTTGGATTGTAGTCATCAAGCGAACGATTTTTCCCGAGCAAAACGCAATAAGCCCATCATTTAGCGAAACCAATTGTCAAAAACGTCGACAGCTAAAAATTCTTTGAAATAATTTTGACACCTTCCACATTAAGAACTGTAGGTAGGTACTGTCGATAATTTCAATGAAATGCACTGCACATTTTGTTTTCCTCCGTTCGACCTATTTCGCAAATTGACATCGCAGGTAGTCGGCGGCTTTGGCATTTGATCAAAATCTATTTAAAGCATGCGATTTATGGTTTAAGTCACTTTTTGCAAATTGCTGCAATTAATTTATTACAAAAAAAAAAAAGAACACTAGCTCTCGCGTTTCTGCGAATGAAATTTTAGTTGCATAATCACAAACGGCCGAACTATATATCGCAAAGTGCGCCTACTACTACTCTGATGTTCGGTTTGACACTTCTGCCATTGAGTGCAGTTATGTTTATGTGTAATTTTCTCGTAAATTTACGTTTATTTAATGTAAATTATTATATATTTTTTTAAAAAATTTCTCGAATGTATTGTTCGCCAGGGCAAGTACTTTCCCGATCGTATTTTCGATAAAAACTGACAGCAACAGCACGAAAACAATCGCTTGGTAGAGAGACGTTTTATTTTAAATGCATTCGCGTGTTGTTAGGGTATTTCGAGCGCCGTTACCGGTACAACCGTGACATCAGGGAGACGTAGACGGTATAGAGTGCAGCGGGAGTGTAAATGTAAACAAAATATTTTCCATACGAATTTATACATACACACAAATATATAGGTAGTCGGTTTATCTAAAAATAAAAGCCAAACAATGGCGAGCGAGGAGCGAACATATGGACATTGTTTACCGTGAGCAGTCAAGCTGGCAATTTGGCTGCGAATATTTCTGAAATACTCGGTGTCCTAGAACCCTGTGTGAACTCTCAAAAAACATCAGGTTCGCTGTACATTTCGTTGGCTTGAACAAGGTATGTTGTGTTCAAGTTCATCGTGGGTGGGGGTATATAGATTGTATGATGGTACGTGTAACTGGCAACTTTTAAGAGATGATAAATTCAATGTAAAGCAAATTAGCTTTACTTATTTTAGGAGTGCAAGCTAGCGATTTCTCAATTATGCAGTAGCTAATGGCAGGTATAGGAGGCAAGGGGCTAGATATACACGCTTATCTTTTTTTGAGATTCGATTTCGTTCGCAAGTGTCTCGAATTCGAAGAATCTCTACTTTGACATTCGATCAGATAAGAAGTTCATCCTATCAATCGAAAGTTCATTTGTCTTTCGAATGTTTATCGTATTTTGACATTCTAATCGTTCGAAACAAATGTCGTTTTTTATTCGTGTGTATTTTCCTAACGCTGAGCAGCGATTGCTTCCCTTCAACATTTTTCTGACGGTTTATTTACAAAAATGTAAGTTTAAATTTGCTGTAAGAAAACATAGACTTCCTTTATATAGGACGCATTCCAATTGGACAAACCGGGAGCAAAAAGAAATGTTGATCAGGCTCATGGAGGACAATCATGAAGTTGCATAAGAGTTCTCAACGAACCGTGTAGATATAGGACGATTTTGGAAGGATGCCGCCGACAAGCTAAATAATTTCGGACCTCCAAGTAAAGACGGAGCTACGTGGAAAAAAGTAACTCATCCATAACATATTTAAATTGATTTTTGTTGAGGCGAAAATTCCTTACAAATCTTTAAACAAATGAAAATATTAAGAAGATTAAACGTACTTGGAACAATTGCCATGATTTATTTTCACTTTCAACGAATTTCGCAGACAAAATATGAGTTTTGTATACAAATAGACATGTCAAATGACATCAGACAGCCGATTTCGAATGTAAAATTCACTTGAATTCATTTGATGACATACTCGATAGTGAATTTTATTCGTTCGAATCTCAAAATACACAAAGTTCATTCGAACGAATAGAGACATTCGTTAGAATTGACTATTCGTTCAAATCTCAAAATAAGCATGATAGGGATTTTAATTAAACTTGCTGTGCGCGGATGGCGTGTTTTGTTTTTTGCACAAATTAATTTCGTTTTCCATAGGGCAAAAAAATCAATCTTTTTTCGATTCGGATCACTTTTTGCAGATCTCGATATTTTTCAGATTAACGCACACTGCCACAATACCAACATACTTCGCACAGCTCTTTTACGTAATTTTAAGAAGTTTGCTTTGAAATCGATTTTGTGCTCAATCGTAAAAACCAAAATAATAAAATACATACATTAATAGCCAGCGATATAATTTTGGAGGAATTTTTATCTTCATAGTTTTCCTCGTCATCTCAAGTCTACGAATCACCAAAAATACTCCATTTGTATTTGCCACAGGCGAAACATTTTGCAAGTCGATGTCCATTTGTAATGTTTGCAAAAACAAATCCAATTTTAACAGCGGATATTGCTGTCAAAATAACGCACTAATCCATTTACAAAAGCCGATCAATTTCATTGCACGTTCCATTTACCGTGTAAAATCTGAGATCTGAAAAAGATTTCTGGTGGTCCCAATGGAAAACGACATAAGTTTAAGTGACTAGATGTATCTCGGCTTGATTGGCTGAAATCGGTCACGTGACAGGTGTTTCAGTTGACGTTTATGGAGGGGTAGCCGACGAATCTAGTCAAGAAATTCGTGATTGAGTTTCAAGTTGACAGTTTGGATATGTGGATGACGTAGGAAAAGTGGCGTTCCCGACCAATCAAGTTTTTGCTTTCCGGTTACATCTTATCCAGACCAATCTCTATGACTACGACTAGATTATTGAATGTGCCCAATGAAATTAGAATTGAGTAGTCATTATATATCCGCCCATTTACTCCCTTTATTGACTGCTTCTTTATTTTATTTATGGACCCCATGCCATATGCGTGACCCGATTTAGCTAAATCTTATTTCATCAACTACCTTTTCACAAAATTTGTTACTAAATGAGAACTTCTTAGAGAATTTAAAACATCTGTCATGAAACTCGTATCGTTCCTCGTTTATCTTGTATTTCGTATAAAAATAAATGCCTCAACCTCTTAATTAAAAAGAAATTGCCCAAAAAACGAAATTAATATCTGAGATCAAAAAATAATGTCACGATAAAACTTGCACAATTTCCAACAGACATTCTGTTTATGGATGTTTGCTTAAAGTTTATTTGTTTTATTCTACATCTCTCATCATTGAAGATAAAGTACTTTGTGGTTTAATTTCGTCTATGAAAATGATTCACCGGTATAGCATTAATTAAGAATTTCACAACTGCGTTTAACCGAAAAATGAGAAATTTTTAGTCTGACAAAATTCTTCATGGATACAAATAATATGATTAACGTTTGTAAACAATTTCCAAGTGATAAAATTTCGTTCAGCGTGGTTGAATATGATGCATAAATTTATGTCTAGATGGCTATAACATGCTAGATAAATATTTTAGAATTCCTTTCCCCTAAACGCTAAAGAATCTAACATCTGCATAAGATAAGAGAACAAAATAGAAATGGATCCTTCTTTGTAGAGTATACGTACTATGGTTGGTGGTTAATTATTATTTATGAAAGAAGCATAATGTCATATAACTCGGCTTTTGTTATTGTAAACCTAATCTATTTTGATAAGGGTTTAATGAACGATTTATGAATTGGCCGATTAAATGGCTTTTATAAGCATATTTGGTTGATGTATAAATGGGACAAATCAAAATATTGCATCTTATCTACGCAGTTGTTTTTCTGTAGTTGGATGGAGGACAGCATATTTATATGAAATGGATGATAAGCGTGAGCACTTATCTTTTAAAAGAATCTATTTAATAATCATGATACAGATTTGTGATTGACAAAATTTGAACAATGTTTTAAACGTGTTTTGGTATGAATTTTATAAAATGCGCATAACATGTCGAAAAATGTAGAAATATGTATATATGAATTGTTGGGATTGTATTCGATTTAAACCGAGAACGGAAACAGACTCTTTGTAGTTTGCACCTTTTTTTGTGGACCGGGTAAATGATGGTCCTCTCTACACGTCTCTGTACGCGATTGACTATATTCTGGCTTTTCTCTTATCTAATAATCATTTTTAGTGTCCAGGCTAAGTTTTTCGAACTCAAAATGGCGAAATTTTCCATACAGAATTGTATTGAAACATTTAGTGTGAAGGTTAAAAATAATTATTGGCCCAATGTGTCTTTTGCTCAAAGCCCCTGTTAAAAACACTATTCCTTTTTCAAGTCTCACTTGGTTTTATTACTTTGTCAAGTCCCACTAGGTGTCCTTTCTGAGTGCACTCTTACATTTCCTTAGTAGTAGAATTATTTTAAAATGCGCCCTTATTAGCATAGGTGCTATAAGAAATGAGACGCAAACGATTTTTCTTTTATTTTCACAATTGATTCACAGCCAAGCGGGATACTAAAGTGAGTTGCTTCTTCTCGTAACATTAGCCGTGTTTTATTATCAGCGTGATCTGATCCGAATCAGATCACGAAAATAAAACAATACGGATCATAGACGAGTTGTGGCAACAGTTGCTTTCAAAAGGCGACCATGCCACCAGCCATATTGCAAACATTCTGTACAACGACATTTCAGTTGCTTGTCGGGGGTGTTGCCATATCAATCAAATTAATCATTTTTAATTTTTGAAGGTGAGAGTTTTTTAAGAACTTATTTTAAGTGTTTACAATCAGTTCGAAATATAATGAAAACCGCAGTTTACACATCTGGTCCACTTAGATTGGAATAATTCTTAGACAAATCATTATACTTTTCATAATAATACCATAGTTCTCTCTCTCTCTGCACACACACAAAACACGTTTGATTGTTAAATTAAAATCGAAACTTCACGTAAGTTTAAAACTATTTGTCAAAAAAAACTCGGCGAAAACAGTTGCAGTTACATTTTTCATTAGATATTCCAAGATTTTCTGGACATTTGTACCTGATTTGTACTTTATGTAAAAACAAAAAACAACTCTCACCTTTCTGTCGGAAAACTTGTGAAACAATAATTATTTACGAACTGCGACAGCGACACATTTCATAAACATTTTTTGTTAAACATTTACTTAAAAAATTATGGAATATTTCGCTGGTATGACAACCTTTACAGAATTAAAAAGCAAAATCTCCAAGGGCGCGAAATTTATTGGATGTAAAAAAATGCTTATTGATTTTTTGTGCTATGAAGAGTATTGAATTTTTTAGTCTGGCAACGTGACTGTGTGGCTATCTTTTACAGGCACACCAACATTCAAGAAAGAAACAAACAGCGCCAAACAGCGCTGCGAGCAATAGTAGAAATAATTTTCAGATCATGGTTCATGATCTCGATGAGAAGCAGGATCATATGCTGTTGTTGTAAGTGCATGTAAATCGATGATCTATATAGATCATGGCTGATAATAAAACACGGCTATTAATGACAATTATTTTATTTGAACGAAATCAAGGAGGCAGTGATGACCATAGCCTTGGATCCCGAATCCAAAACAGCCCGTTAAAACAGCCTCCTGTTTGCACTTCGATTCGATAAGTAGTTTGCTCTTAAGTTTGATAATATTTGTTACCCTCGGCAATTCTATTCCTATACCCCTTTAACACACTTTCTTAAGAGGCTAAGCCAAGTCACTATCCGTGTCTTGTTGTCAGCTCAATTAGGTATTACTCTTCCTCAGAACTTTTGAGCCAGGAATAATTTGAGCCAGGCGCTCTCGTTACATTATTTAAAGCGCTTCTTTTTTGTTTTGACTTTTGAGACCGATTTTATATGCAAGAGCACTTGTGCCTTTCCTATCCGATTTGTCACATGCGTTCCGAAGCTCACTCAGCCTCTCCGCATAATTTCCAAACAACTATAACTCACTCTTCGTAAAGACGCCACAACACCAGGTTCTTAAAACAAAGCACTACTTTCTTTATTCTCTGACCTTGTACTGTACACAGTCGCTCCTTAATTAAAGTTACCACATAAAAATGTGGAGCCACATTCTACAAGCCATTGTTTGCATTCCATTTCGTTTTCTTTTTTAATCTGTATGCATTGTACACACCCCAAGTAGAAGCTCTTCTTGTTGTCTCCCGAAAATAATTTATTTCAAAGTTATTTTTATTCCTCTTCTGTTAAGTGTACTGACGAGAAGTCTCACCACTTATATTCATATTCGACGCCAGATAGCTATGCACACTTGGTATATAATTGGTTATTTTGTTTTTATTATTTTTGCCGGTAGATAATGTGTCAAACAAAGAGGAACAAGACAAACAAAGAACAAGCTTACAAACAAATAAATTCGCTTACATACTTTGGACGCATGAACGACACATTTAACAATCGGTGTGTCTTTAATTTAAGGACGTAATGTATACTGTGACGGTTTTGCTGAAATTCAATTTCGAATTTAAGTGCTTTGACGTGCCCGGTGGTGGGTGACTGTATTATGAATTGCCCCTATCATCCATGTGCTGGCATAACTATGTGGGGGGGATATAAAACCAAAACTTATGAGCTTGGCCGTTTCCATGACGTGCCATTGGATGACAGCCAACATTTGCCGGAAAATAACTCAAACTACCCATGATAATGGAGGATTTACTGTCTGCATCTGTGCAGCATGGTCACAATGAGTCATACACTTTTAGACATAATACTCTTCATTGTTCGAATACAACAAATTTAATGACAGTCTAGGTCTAGGGCTTTTGGGCGATAACTATTTCGCTTTTGCAATGATGAAATAAATTAGACGGAACTTGCATATTGTGATGACATCCCCTGCACTTTGTCGTTATCTCTTTAGTGATTGACGGCTCCATTGCCGATAAGGTGGAAGGGGGCAACAAATAAAAGGTGATAACAGTCGTTGGTCAATATGCCTGTCTAAATATAGACAGTTCATAATATTGCTTTGATGATAAGGTAGTTTACAGATAACTGCGTAGCGAGCATTATATATTTTTTTTGTATCGATGAGAAGCCAACACATTGGCTGTATGGTGCCAATTTAACGTCAATTTTATGCTTAGTTACAATCGGTAAACTTGGTGTAGTTGGTTAAAACAGAAATATTGAAACTATTAAAAATGTAACTGGAAGCATAATATCGAACACCGAGTGCGGAAGGCAAGCATAGCTTTCTACACTTGTAGTAAAACCTTCGGCAAGAAGTGGGGGCTTCAACCAAAGATGGTTCGCTGGATGTACACAGCAGTGGTACGTCCCATCCTCACCTACGGATCACTGGTATGGTGGCCCGCATTAAGCAAAGCATATAACGTCCATAAATTAAGTAGAGTCCAAAGAACAGCTGGAATAGGAATCACAGGAGCCCTGCGATCAAGTCCGACCGCTGCCCTCAATGTCATTCTTAATTTCCTGCCAGTGGATCTGCATATTAAAAACATTGCAGCGTGTAGCGCTGTTAGATTGAAGGAATCTAAGTGTTGGTCCGAAAGGCCTTATGGCCATACCAGCATCCTTCTTTCCCTTCCTGACGGCTTAGGCCGTATGTCTACAGACTACATAGTACCCAAATACGACTTCCATAAAAACTTCTCTGTTAGAGTCCCCTCTAGATCAGAATGGGAGGAGAATGCGGTCGTTAATGAATTCGACATACCTATCTTCACAGATGGTTCCAAGATGGAATGTGGAGTAGGAGCCGGCATTTTCTCAACAGAATTAAACATCGCTAAAAGTCTTCGCCTACCCAACGTAGCCAGTGTATTTCAAGCAGAAGTACTCGCAATTAAGGAGGCGTGTATACTGCTCCACAATAGTGCGACTCCCAAAAGAAAAATAGGCATCTTCGTCGACAGTCAGGCCGCGATTAAGGCTGTTGGTTCAACTAAGTCAACGTCCAAGCTTGTTGTGGAATGTAGGGAGATACTGACCAGGGCTTGTCATCGGTTTGATATCACTCTCGTCTGGGTTCCCGGCCATAGGAACATCGAAGGGAATGAGAAGGCCGATGAACTTGCCAGATCTGGCTCAGCTCTGTGCATGTCTCATGCGGAGGAAGTTTTCCCTCCGCTGGGATATGTTAAGAGAGAAATCCTCCTGCACTTCACCTCATGGGCTGAGACTAGATGGTTGAACCTGACGAACTGTGTCATTTCAAGGAAGATCTGGCCAACCTACGATGATACCAGAACAAATAGTCTTTTAGCCAGAACACGTATAGATGTTGCCAGACTAACGGCAATCAGTACGGGTCATTGGCCTTTAGGAACTCACGCAGCCAAGCTTGGCATCCCCCACAATACCCATTGCCGTAGCTGTGCTGACACAAACAAGAGTGAAACAGTGTTCCATCTTTTTTGTGAGTGTCCGGCCCTAGCCAAAACCAGACGCAGTACACTAGGTCATCTCTTTTTTGATGACCTTTCGGCCATTCAAAGCATCCATTTTCACAAGATCATCAAATTTCTCAACTCCACAGGCTGGTTTTGAGCTCTCTTAACTCCCTTCACCCCCTTCCATTTCAGGTTCCGTTAGTTGTGGTTTCAAAACGGCGCTCAATGCGCTACTTGTGTCTTTCCCTCGTCGGGAAATACAGCCACCTAAACCAACCAACCAAACCAATTAAAAATGTCAGTGGTGTTGAGCAGCTGCAAAATTTAACTTTTCTAAACATTAACATTATTATAGGGTTAGAAAATAAATAAATAGTTTGAGCAACAATCATATATAGGTACCATGGATCTACCACAAATGGCTGAATAGAGAATTTCTTACACGACTGTTCTACTCTCTACCTCAGATTTAAAGGTAATTTGTAATTTTCCGATCTAACCTAAGACCGCTCTTCACGTTACGGACTTTATTCTTACCATAAAAATGTGTAATTTACACCTTGGCTTTGACGAATAGATACAAAAATAGAAAGAATATGAGCGAAAGATGTCTTATCATGTGTAGGTTCAACAGGTTAATTTGTGAAGAGAAATAATAGGTTCGTTCGGGTACTTTTTTGCAAACGTAAAATAATTAAAAATTTGCTAGGAAACTGTGCAAATGCGACCACGTACTGAGAAAATTTTAAAAAAATTAGAAAGAAATCCATTTCCCCTCTTTTCATTTTTTCGTAATTTTCTACTCGCCGAATTTCGACTTACTGAAAAATAAAAGCTGCCAACAGTGACAGCTCAAAAGTTTGACAGGTAAAACTCTATTTTTTACTTCTACAGACGTCAGAGGAACAAGTTATAACCGAATGTTCTCCTAGAACATATCAGCGCATTCAAAATGGAATTTTTAAAAGGTATTTAGGTTGTAAAAAATAAATTCCAACTGATTTTGTAGATTCTGCATTTTACGATAATGTCAAAATGACATTTCTTAAACTTTTTGTAAGAAAACCGATCATGTAATTCTCTTGAAATTGAGAGACTTCTCTCTCGATTTTAGAGATTTGACATTTTTAATTTTTCTGTGCTGAAAGTGCACGAACGGACCTAATATGTCAAACAGGTTGGCAAGGCCGTCGGCACTTTCTGGAAGATGGATTCACTCCTAGTAAACTACTGTCGGCAGAGGGTCGTAGAAAAACCCCTGGCTAGCCCCTGGCGGCAAGTTTTTGCATCGGTAGGTTGCTATAGATTTTGACAGCTGGGAGAAATTGTAGTTTTAATCGAAAATATACATTTAATACAAGAAAAAAAAGTAATTTTATAACAGAATAATAATATCTTAAAAGTGAATGCGATAAGTGTTGATATAAAACTGAATACTGTTTTTATTTTTGTAGAAATTGCTGAAAACAATCGGAGCTTAGCATTGTGGAGTTCCTCAATGCAATTTATATAGCAAAGAGGGAATTACATTGTACCATCTTCCAAAAGAAGTTCGGAACTCTAAACTTCTTTTGGTTAAATGGGGTATTGTGCCTCGGATGGGGAAAAAATTTCCCAAATGTTGCAGTCTTCACTTAATAGATATACACATTATGCGACCGAATACACGGGATGGTTTTCAGCAGTTTTCAGTATAGAACCAAACTTGTGAAAGGAGCCTAAACCTTCCGAAATCAGCAATTCCTTCAAATAAACCTAGCATTATACGATTAAGGCGGCTACTTATGAGTAGAAGGTACTACAAGTTACTACATTTCCATTCCACTTTTATTTAATCATTTACGTTTAATTTGTCCTCTAGATCTACTCAAGAATATATGACACATCAGCCCACAAGTTTGGCGGAGAATCCTACTGATACAGAAGAATTATCCAACAACTGTACTGAGTGTTCGTATCATAGGGGTGCAGGCAAGCACGGCACGCCCATTCACTAACTAAACTGCATTATGCGATACTGACCAGCCAATTTTTAATTTTTCTTCGTCTTCCTTTAACACCAATGAAATAGTCAATTATTTTACAGAGCGATACAGAGCTGGCTGTAAAAATCATAATTAGCACACTTTTTATAAGATAAAAATCAACCAAAATATGTAAACAAAAGAAAATTTATTACTTATTGCATTACATTCAATACGATTTTGAACAGACTTTTGTGCTAGTTTTACCAGATGAATTGACTCACGCTATGCAAATTTCGGACAAGTAGTAGGTACCTACTTCGACTTGCAAATTAAGTTTGTTTTCAATTAGTTGGTTAACTTTTTAATTGATAATTAATTACATTTCTGACACGTAAACACACGTATTCATTATCAAAGTCCCTTGCAAAACAAACAGACGTCAATTGACAAATGTACAAGTTGGCCTGCGATATCTGATGGCAAAGAAAAGAACCCTATCAGACATACAGGAACTGTCATCGGTAAGCGGTACGTGTATTTTTGCAAAATTAATTTATATATTTTATGAATGAAAAACTATTTTAATTGTTATAAATGCCTTGTCAGTCTAAAATTCAAGTATTGTTTATGAAAAATAAAATAATCCCGGGTCCATAAAAAAGGTTTGAATCAGTTAAAAGTGGAATGAAAAATTTGTGTTGATTTCGTGTAAAAAATTTTGTTTTTTGGATTAGACTCTTTTTTAACTGTTTAAATTTCTTTAAATTGTTGTTAATATTCTATTTATTGTGCAGCATTATCCCAAATACCAACTATACGAGATTTATTTCATACTTTCTCAATAACCATATGATAATTTTGGAAGGCTTCTGTTTGGAAATACTAACATCACCAAACGCGTGCTCATATCTCGAAAACCCCATCGTTTATTTCGATAAAACTACGAAGCAATGCTTACATACCGAACAATAACTTATAATCGGTTTTCACCTAAATATTTACGCAATAGTATTTTTCAAATTAAACATTGCAATATACTGTTTTGTCTGGCAAATTTTACAAAAACCGCTGTAACGATTTTGACCTATATACATATAAAAGATAATATAAGTATTATTAATAAGATCCCGTACTTTCTTGTTCTCAAAAAATTCGAAGATGTTTTTTTTTTAAATTATTTATCAAAAAATACTACAGAAATCACGATCTATATATTTTCACATATATCTACGGTATATTTTTGTAATAGGCTTAATGCGAATGCCCCATATCTTGTGAAATAGTACAGTAGCCGCTTATAGGCCTCTTGCCAGAACTTGCGACAATTGCCTGTTACTGAGAGCTTAAACTTTTAAAAACTTATATTGTTATTTTATATAACTGCCATTTGAGATAGATATCCAATTTTTTGTTTTCTATCTAGTATCGAGAAAGTTTCGTTCGACCCAGTCGTGCACTTTATTTTTAAAAGGAATCGAGAGTTTAAAACTTCTTTTGGAATTTTGTACATGAAACCTTTTTGTCTATATGAGTTGCACCAGGGTACACCACAATGAGACGCTCGATCCAACACTTTTTCTTTATTTTCCAACATTGTAAACTATTTCGATATTTATTTGTATGTTTTTAATTAACAAATGTATTTATTTTCCACAATATTTAAATATTTAATCTCGCTTAGCTTCTTTTACATATATTTATTCGCTGATCTGTCAAACTTGTGTGTCTAGTAGGGTTCAAATTATAGCCGCTAGGGTACACCCTCCATTTCTCAATATTCTATAGGTCTCTACATATTCCTTTTTTCTCCACCAGGTGTCGCAGAAAAGATTTTCCATTCGTCAATAGTCGAGAGATACAACAAATATACCAGTTTATACTTACCACTTAATAAGAAATTTCAATCTGTCTCTGTTTTATTGAGGAACCGACTACTTTAGTTTGCTTTGGCTGAGATGGGTATTCAATAAAACAAACTTTTAGAGTTTTCACACACACGGATGGGCAGTTTTCGCAGATTTCGACAAAAACTGAAGATGGATTACCGTTAATGTACTAAACAATGTATGTACACACATTTTCTGATTATATTTAAGTCTTAGGGAGCTTTCACACCGGATGGAACAAAACGCCTTAGACAAACAAATCTGTTTTTCTGTGTTTTTTGGAGTTTAAATACCCACATTGAATAAGGCAAAACAAAACGAGAAAAACAGTTTTGTTTGTCTGTTCCATCCGGTGTGGAAGCACACTTACGGTAACAAAAATTTAACGCACTTCGATAATAATAGGTACCTACAGGTACGCAGCACACACTTAACGTACCTACAACCGTCATTAATGGTCCTGCCTGGTCATATAATCTAGATTATGACCTTGGCATCGAAATAGGTAGTAAAATAATATAGTGACCTACCTTGTTGTTTCTATCAGCGCGATGGCAATCAACAGAGAATAAGTTATTAGTTGCAATATCAAACCATTGCAATAATAAGTGGGACCTACCTAATGAGTTTCGATTTCATTATTTATATTAAAAATTCAAACAGACGGGCAATTCTAGAATCACTACAAAAGCAAATAAGTAGGTACCTTAACTTGAGTAACTCTCTTGTTTATGCACTAAGTTAGTCTAATATGCCATAATGATCGCAATGATTAATAAGGCGATTATCTTCAATTTACCTAACCGGATCTACGTTTCTGATATAATTCGATAACATTTCCAGTAAATTCAACACGAAGCAACCAACAATATTAGTTAGCAGAAAACCATCACCAGCTGTGCAAATAATTTACAAAGAATTGTAATTTGAAAGCTTAAAGCTTTGGAACGACCTACCGCTACCAGCTACCACCCACTCAAAGATTTACCATTCATTGTGATGAGCGTGGTGTGGGGGTGCATCACAAAAGTGGGAGAAATTCTATGAAAGTCCATGAGAAACAACAGAATTAATCATTGAATCAAGAAAACTGGATGTTGCATTTTCTTCACACGAAACCACCCTTCCGCATACCTTTTCAATGACTTCGTACTTGGTACTTGGACTTGGACTTGGACTTGGGTGCTCAATAGTAATGCGTCATTCCTATACTCGTGGTGTCATCCGCAAAGGATTGAGGTATATATGTCAGGACCAGGATGTGTCGCTCTATGTAAAACAAACACTTCAGACTTTACTCACCTGCCAAAGACCTGCTATCATCCATGTCCATTTCCATATCGATATCAAATGCAAAACTTCTAGACCCCTTAACGCTTAGCGCATCGGAGTAACTTTGCATAGTCGGATCCGCCGTTGTAGTATTTTTTTCTTTTCTTTTTTTTTGGGGATGATTTTCCACTTTTTACTATATATACTTCACTTTTTTTTGTCTTCTTGTTTCCTTTTGTTTTGACCTAAATTCCGCACCGCAGAAAAAAATATATTTTTCTTTATTGGGCTTTCCTTCAAATACGTAAATGCTTTTCGGAATCACTTTTCTTATTAAATGCGTTGATTGTGCGTTTCGTACTGTGATATTATTATTTTATTTTGATTGAGATATTTCTTGTTTTTTTTTTTTTTTTTTTGTTGTTTCTAATAATTGAGGAATAGTGCGGCTCCCATTACTACTGTAAACGATTTGACTTGACAGACGAAAAAGCACTGCCCCTGCCTTTATCCGCCACTGGTTTTGGAAGTGGTAAAGAGAAAATAGAACAAAATTGCCAGCACAGTGGATTTTCAGAATTCGCTTTTGTTTGGTTGGTTTTGGCATTGGTAGTGGTGGTAATGGTATGGTAATGGTATGTGTATTGTAGCTGTCGGTGCTCGGTGTCGGTCTCGGTCGATGTTTTCATTTTGTTTTGACTTTTGCGATTTGAGAACTGCTCTGCGCAGCGCATTGATTTACTTGGTGAGAATGGTGAGGGTGAGGGTGACAGCAAGAATCGTATTTATTGCGATGGTTTTAGGAAAGGGAATGTCAAATTGTTTTATTTTTGCTAGCTTTATACATATTTTGTAATCTCCATCGCCATAAACTAAATATTAAATAAAATATTAGGGGTATTCACGATTCGATGTAACAGGCCTAGTAAAATTGCGAAATTTTATTTTTTTTTATCAGATCGTGAACACACTTTTTCTCATGTCTAGCAAAACTGAAACAAATGACAGTTCCAGTTGGACAATTAACATTTTTTTTGTTTTGAAAAAAAATATTACAATTTTTTGAAAGGGGAAAATTTGCTTTTAATTGTTTACTACGTTTTCCATTCTCTTTATTTTTTTTCTGATAGCTACACACAGCAATCAAAAATTTAAACGAACTGTCAGCTTCATGAGGCTATACTCTGTTGTATTTTTCGGTTGCAATAGGGTCAGGGTATAGATAAAGTGCAAAAGTGTTGCGAAATTTTATTCTGTATATTTTGTTGTTGTAGTTCGAAAAAAAGTTACACTTTCGCATTTTCGCAATGATACAAGACCAGTTGCATCGAATCGTGAATACCCCTATTGATTATAGTTTATGTTCATCGCCTACGCAACGCATGTCATTATCGTTATCCTTTTTGTCGAAAGAAAACTACGAGCCCATGACAAATGACAGCTAAAAGGTTGTAGGAAATGCAAACAACATTTATATGGGTGGTTTAGTTTTGTTTAAAAATAGTTAGGTACTGCTGAAAAGTATTTGAGTGCAAGACAGAAAACATTAAGGAGTTAAAGTATCGTAGTACCTATAAAAGTATAAAAAATAAGATGTAAATGCAGATTAAAAAAGGAATAGTCTTGTTTTTTGCTTATAATTATGGTACTTGGTATCCCTGTTAAAATATTGAGATGAGAGTTCTTCTTATCTTCTTTATTCTATGCTTCTATGAATATTCTCTTAAATGTGTATTTATTTGACAGGAGAAGGTGACAGCTGACAGCCTGTTTTACAGTACCTTCCCACATATTGAACACATATTTTTTTGCTGGAGTAGGTACATATTTTGCCTTGCGCCAACCTTTGCAAAATGGAATAGGTAGGTACTTGTGCAGAATTCTACACAACTATTGTTTAAATTTTGTCGATAACTGGTATAAAATTTTGTTATAAAAATAAATACCAAAAAGCGAAATGATTAATATTTTATGAGTCTTATTGCTTAAAACAATTTTTCAAAATTAGCATTGGGGGAATGTGCAATAATCTGGGCTATCACAGAATCCGTCGTATTCGGAATTTTGCTACGAACCCCGAAAGAACTATCATTGAATCCGTCGTAGGGGAAAATTATTGCTACGAATTTAGTCGTAGGGGAAATTGATGGATACGAATTTCGAAATTCCTAGCAAACATTTACTCTACGACGGATTCTATGATAGTTCTTTCGGGGTTCGTAGCAAAATTCCGAATACGACAGATTCTGTGATAGACGTGAATATCATAAAAAAAATCATAGAAACGGGAAACAGACAAGCCTAAAATTCTGAAGAAAATATTGAGAAACTAGTTAATGGCTGATCATTTATAGGCTGTTTGAATATGACTTGGTTTTCGCAATGATGGTAGTTATTGCCATTTGAGGATTATCTGAAAACATGACTGAATCCGCAAGTTGCAATTGCCTCTAATGCAATAGAAAATAAAGTGCACGACTGGGTCGCACGAAACTTTCTCGTTTAGTGCGAGTCTGACTGACTTTCAGAGTCTTCAGCAAATCGTTTGCTATTAAGTTACAAAAGACCACATTACCTTAGAAATTAATTTTTTTTACAATCGTATGGAGCATTTTCGAGATATTTCGAAATATCAAAAGTACCGTTCTTCGAATTTTTAGCCAAAAACTGAGTACGCAGTCCTGGTAACCTCACCTACTTAAGCTTAAATATCAATTTTGGTTGAAATCGTTAGAGCCGTTTTCGATCAAATCAAACTGGTAGTAAAATTTTATATGGGAAGTACCATTAATATTGAGGTTACCTTGAAAAAAAAAAACCTCCCGAGCTGTAAGCTCAAAAACTCCAAATCCGAGGTTTGAACGTAATCCGGGAAGCCGTTTAGGCTGTAGGCCTGTGGAAGGACGGACAGACGGACAGAATTTTGTGACCCACTTTTTTGAGTTCCTCTATCATCGTAATATCAGAATTGATTAAAATCTCGAGTTCGAAATTTTGTACGAAACCAATATCTTTCTCTTACAATTGAAATAATGTTCGCAACAACTTGTCGTAAATAAATAAAATAATTTATTAGCCAACGCTATTTACGATAGTTTTAAGTTTTCTTTCTTTCAATGTTCATCTACTTCATCCTCTTAAAAATAAATTTAACTACATATAGCATTTTTGTTGGCACTTGAAGTGCATTCCAAATAAAAACAAAATATAATAAAACCGGATAAAATATTGCGAAAAAAATGTTACTGGAGACGGCTAGCTACGTGTCTTTGTTCCTTGAACATTGCTCATTCGAAGGTGTTAACTCATCTGTCCCACCAGTTGTACTATCACTACTACGACTGCTTCTGCTTCGGTTCCTCGGTCCATGTCGTTCATATTTCCAAGTAGAACATGACTCAGCAAACTGATCCGCCTCCATTCCGTCATCGTCCTCTGCCTCTTTACTCTTGCGATCTTCCTCCTCGAACATCCAATCACGATCTTTGGTTATTTTAGTGATGTTCATTAGAAGAAATTCCTTGTCCTTGGCTTCCAGGTAGAGCATATCCTTCAGAAGTTTAACCATGATGCCCCGTGCCTGGGATTTCGATCGCAAATAGTACACGATAACCATCATGGTGAGCAGTATACCTCCAACGACAGCCGGTCGTATTAGGGTCATGAGCGCTCGCCATACCCAATGATGCTGCCGTAGCTTGAGCACCCCGTCGATAAAGATTTGAAACATAAAGTTATAGTCACGGAAGGGACCGCATTTTGGGCTCACAGGCACCTGGGTCATGATATAGCCCAGGGTTATTATCACACCCAAAAGCGATAGGAACGTAAAGACCAGGTAGAGGGTTTGAGTTTGCGCCGATCGCCATGTGTGCTTGGGCGACTTGCAGAGGTAGATTAGAATTGTTTTCTTTATATAGAACGTTAGAGCCATCTTTATGACCAACACTAAGGCAAGAAGTGGCGAAAATAGAAGGCCCACCCAAAGAAGAGTTTGATTGAAAACCAAGCCGAGGCTGTTTTGTGATATGTCGAAGCTGGGTTTCTCAACTTTTGGCCAATGGCGTCTGAAAGAAAGGGATGTCATGTGATATGTTTCATTCCACAGAGGACAACTTACGTGATCACCGTAACACGAAAGACATCAATCAGCGGCATTAATAATATGTTAATGAAAAAGTCTGAGATGATCAAGCGATAGATCTCTTGGCCTATGGAGGTCTCCCAGCACTGCAAACGGAGTTAAGAATGATTCAAAGAAACCTAAAGTCGTACTTACCCCTTTGTAGTTCTTGCTCAGCCAAAAGACGACCAGCACTCCAATGATAACTGCTTCGAGGAGAAACGTTCGTATCAAAGTTACATGCAATGTCCTCCTTGGAGATCTATAGTCCTCCATTCTGAAAATAGTCAAAATGAACTTTTAAAATACACACAAAAAACTTCCGAAGATGTTGCTACTCACTTTCCTATCCACGAAAAGAAAGCCTGCAAAACAAGCATGGACACATTCACCACAGTAGCGACGTACATCGATGTCCACGGAGATGTAACTTTCGCTTCGCCGTAGAACTGAAATAAATTTGGTTAGAACCAATAGTAATGAGCGATCCGTTTACTCTCACCTTTAGGAGAATCCAAATCGCTGTGCCCAGTCCGGCAATCAGAGCGACCACCAGAAGATGGGCAGCAATTTGAGCGCAGAAAATCCAGATTTTCCAAAGCCTGGGAACGTGCTCCTTAGAATCATCCATTTCGTTGAGGACTTCTTTCAACTCATTGTAGATGGAGCCATGCTTCAGACTGGCCGCTTTACTATGTGAGATTCCAAAGTCCCACGAACAGAAGATCTTGTGCGTGTACATGCTACGAATGCCGCCCGATGATTCGATAAAACTTTTGCGATATGAACGCGCCATGCTGTTGAGAAGTGGCGATTTTTTAAACAGGACACAGCACCTGCTAAAGTTTGTAATATAAGAAGAACTTACCTCGATGAGATCACAACAAATGTGCAGAGATAGATGAGCAGCATCGTCATATAGTACGCATGTGGAAGGCTGTAGCTATGGGGAGTCCCAAGGGCAAAAGTCATATTAGTATACGCTCCATAGAAGAGCAGTGAAGTCTTTAAAAAACCCTAAAACAAAAAGAAATAGTTCGATTCTCATTTCTACATAAGTGTATCCCTTACCTCTCCAGTCAAGACATCAAAAAATTTCCACTCCACAGCCTCGTTCTGTCCAGTGCCGATTTCCAATACTCTACTGCTGGCATCGCCAAATGCTTCATATAAAATTTGCGGTAGCGTTATGAACGCAAATGTCAAAGTAAACATAATAGCATTCAGCACAAACAGCCAGCGAAGGAACTTAAAGTAAGTTCCTACACTGCAGCCAAAGTGGCCCTCAATTGTTTTCATTGCATCGTACCAAATCTCAATACCACTAAATATATTTCCCAGTAGCACCCAGATTTTAAGGCAACAGAACACAACGAAGTTCTTCAATCGCTTTGTCACTTGCACTCGTTCGCCGGTTGCATGTTGCGTCACCGAGATAGAGAGTTTATCTTTCAGTCGACGTTTTGTCGATAGCGGTTGTGGAAGCGCTCGAATTGTGTCACTAGCAACACATCTAGTTAGTATCTGTCAAGTACCATTTAATAGTCCGAACTTACATTCTTATTTGTTTGCCAACAGCAGTGTCCTGCATGAGGTAGTCATGCTGTTCGATTTCCTCTACCAGTTGCTCAATTTCCGCTTCACAGTTCGACGAGGAGAGTAACTTTCCCTCGACAGCAAACACTTTACGTGATGGCAACCTATAGATGGTCTTATCACGAATCGTCGCCTTTCCTTTGCCGATTTTGGAAATATTCTGCGACCATCGACGGACCTACAATATCACAATTTGGGTTACATCATCTTGAAATTCCTTAATATAAAGTAAACTTACCATATTAGTCGGCGATTGTATTCTTGCCGCCTCCTCCACATTGTCTGGGTTGGTGAAACGATAATTCGTCCTAGAACCGGTTAGGAAGTTGAGACTACCAGTCGAGTTGAGATCGCTGTGGGAGGAGGATGCAGTAACGACATCAATACGATCTGGGTCTTCAGTGTCAATGGTGAACACACAATTGTCCACACCTTGGCGGCGCATTTTCCAGACGCGCGACAACAGAAAATATTAAGTTCTTGAAATGCCACAGCTTGTGTGTGTCATTGCAATTGTGCAGTTTGACGACTTAAAGACAGGAAATTGAATTATCTCGAATTTAATCAGCACTTTAGTTTAAATTTCAATTATTAACAAGGTAGGTACGCGTGTAAACATTGAGGAAATACATACACCAATGGAATGAAAAAACAAGAATCTACGGTTTGCGGGGAAGAATGAATAAAAGATAAATCAAAACAATGAACAAAATAGAAAAAAAAATTATATTAAAACAAAAGGAACACGTAACTCGTTCGGCTCCCGAATTTAATTGAAGAGTGGAATTTTTTTTTGTGGCATGTGTCAATTGAATCAGCTGTCGCTGTATGATGACAGCAACAGCTTGGATTTTAACTTTTATGGATTTGTTTTGATACCTGAAAAACCTTACAAATGCCTGGTTGTGTTCGCAGAGCGCAAAATTATTATTTGTCGGCGGTTTATTTGGAATTTATGTTCCTCGATGGCGCTCCAAACACTTTTTATCAGAAACAATACTGAGATCACTGAGACCCCAAACTTACAATCCTCTTGCCGCTGGCCGCCTCAATTTTTTTTTTTTCAAATTCGCCATTTATATTTCCTATCGGTGCAATGGTAATTTAGAATCCGTGTCACATGCAAAAACAACAAAAAAAAAAAAAAATATAAAATAAATGCTGCCAACATCTGCCAAAAGTGGGGGAATGTGATTGAGTTCGGGAATACTACATTTTTACCTTACTGTATGCTATTGGTTAGTTATTAAACGTTTTTAAAAGGCGAAGAAATAAATGGTTGTCGTGTATTCGAATATCATTAACTTCGATTTCATGTGTAAATTTTTCTTAAGTAACTGAAGAAAATTTGCTCAAAATGTTGTTATTTTCCCTCAATCAATCTAAATTGTTGTTTTTCATAAATATTTTAAGTAAAAGTACAGTTAGGTATTCCCAAAAAAAATTACTATCCATACGTAAAGAATAATTTCAAATTTAAAGGATAATATTCTACGAACGCTGCCAGCAACTTTGTCCACAGCGGAAGCCAGAGTGGAAGAAGCGGAGGTTGTGCTCTTTTTTTGGTGAGTCGGAATTTTTGGAAGTTTCGTCAGGTTTCGTGACAATAGTCAATACGAATTTCTATGTATCAATACTAGCGCAAAAAAAAAGTCACAACCCCATGGTAAAATAGACAGCTTGTATGAAAGTAACGGAAAATCGGGCGGAGTTGGGGGTCTCAGTATTGCCTCTGCTTTTTATGTTCGTTTAAAAAACAATCTTTTTCAGATTTCAGATAAATAAATAAATAAATAAATACCTACTGGTGGAATTTGTTTACGTTTTTGTGAAACTTTTCAACTGTAAAAAAAAACGCATTGCATTTTGAAGATATATTTTTGTAAATTAATTATTTACAAGTATTCCGAGATCAATCGGCGCAAATTTCGAATGTTTAAGTATAAAATTTAACCAGTGAATGGAAAACGCGCAGAAAAGTAACGATGAGGCTCGACATAAATTTGAATCGCCCGAATATCAACACAAAAAGGAGCAAGTGGCATTTTTATGTTCGATTATAGACACACGAAATCTGAAATCTGAGAGCGAATCTGTAGAAGAAGTATAACAAATTGCTTGCTCTTGTTCGAGATAATCGAAGCGTAGACAGGTGCAAGACATGGGTATTGGGTAGAGGCTAGCTAGAGGGTACGTATCAATCAGCGGTAAACGAATTCGCTCTATCTGTAAATAATCCTTTCCGCTTATCAGATATGACATAAGACTTTTTCCAGGCAGATTTCTAGCGAGGGCACAATGGCACACAAAATTTTTCTTGTAAGGAAGAACGCATTTAGCCAGTCGTTTTCTGGGACCTAACAAGTTTATTTATATAGGTAGTTAACTTATTTGTTTCGTTTACGTGCCTAGCTATAGTCCAATTACTGATTTAGTTTAAAGAAACTAAAATCATTTGAATAAACGTTGCTTCGTTTCGGATGGCTATCGATGCGCCAATCTCTATACGACAATATTTATGGAAGGTAACGTGTAGCTGGTCTGCATGAAAAACTAAAGCAACTTAAAAGTACACAACGCTCCGTCACACAATAAAGTATAGAGACATGTGTGACCAAAATTAAATAAAAACACTGGTGCGCTTCAGCATACTTATGGGTTTTATAAAACAAAAAATTAACATTATTTGCTCACAACATGCTTACGTTACAAGTGTAGATTAGTTATTAATCTAGATTGTAAAAGACCACTTTCGTTTGCGAGTTCTTCAAGTATGTATTCCTTCTTCAAAAGCTAACAAAAATTGGAGTTATGAGGATTTGACACAAAATTAAAGTTAAATAGTTTTGAATGGACTAACAGCTAATAATTTATATCTGATGCTTAATAATGAGGCTTTACTAAATTTACTTATATACTTTCTACCGCAATATAATTTTTCCTCCTTCTTTTTTCATGTTAGCAATAGTAAATCTCATTTTGTATTAAAATGAAAATGAAACCGTCAAATAAACTTCGAGTAAAATTGTCAATCATTAAGATTGCACTCAACGCCTTAAACGATCTGATTAAAAGCAGATAATATAAAGATTATCTCCTACGACAACCACTTATGAAGCAATTATTATTAAAACGGTGACAGAACAGACAGGGCAGGTGCTCCCTGGACTCGGGTACATTGTACCAACGACGTCAATGACTTAAGCGAGGACAAAAATTAAATAACTTTTAATACTCGTAGTCGCCCCGTCATCAGTCGTTTGTATCAAAATGATACACATTATGTATTTTTCCAATAAAGAGTTTTTAACTATATCTATTTCAAGATGTTGAATCAATTGAATATACTGATAACCTGATACGAAAAAAAAAATATTCTGTTCAATAACTTCTTTGAACAGGTGTCACCATGTCAGCAATGGCTATTGTTTTAACACTAAATCTTATCGCAACACCTGCTTCTTAATAACATTCTTGAGACAAGAAAATAAAAGCAAACCACAGTAAATTCTCTTATCAATCGAAAGTCTTCAATAAAAATTATATGGATTAGATTTTTAATTTGTTTTACTTACCTACTGAGTTACTATGTACACATACGCATTGACTTAAATTTTATTAGGTTGAAGAGAGCTTTTGATGTTTTATATGTAGATCCAGGTAAAAAATGCAGGTGCTATCAAAGAAATTTAATACCTACTAAATTCGAATCGACATAAAAATGTTGTGTTTCGGGGAATTGATAGAAAGGATGCCATTCCTAAAATTGATGCAAACTTTTTGATAGCTGTCGACAGTGGTTGACATTTGACATTTGATATATTTCATTGAGAAATGGAGGGTGTAGCCTAGCGGCTATAATTTGAACCGTACTAGACATACAAGTGTAGGAGATAAAGACGTTTCTCTTCAAAGGTTGACAACGAACTGTCTTTACTTTATTTTGGCTGACAATGTTAGAAGTGAATATGTACATTATATATGAATAACTAGTTGCAGTTGCATCGTACGATTTTATACATTTATACATAAGAACATGAACATGAATAGGTACAATTAAAGCAACATGATAAACGATAAGTAAATAATAAGTAATAAATAGTACAAATATAATTGAGTGGAATTTTCGACCACACAAGTTTGACAGATCAGCAAAAAAATATACGTAAAAGAAGCTAAGCGAGATTAACAGCCTTATTTATAAACCCAGCGTAGAGTCTGCCTAACTTTACGCAACCCTTAAAATGGCCTTACGCAGGAAAACGTGATTTATAAACAAAAAGCACTTCGCTTTAACCCTGCGTAACTTTAAACGCAAAAATTTGCGTTTAGAGCCTGCGTAGAGCTTACGTAAATGTGTTTTTGCATCAAATGTCATTTGGTCGTCTTCGAATTGTAAACAAAACCAAAAAGTGAAAAAAATTTTTGTTTATTCATTCATTTCGAATGCTGTGCAAATTTCTGCCAATGCAATTTCGTTTGCATATGGAATTATAAGATTGAAATTATTATATTTAATAAATGAAAATATACTTCAGTTTTGTTGCTTGTGGGGAATGTCTTAGGATGTGTGTGAATATGCATTGGATTTGGCGGTGGTTGGTAGAATAGAAATAGCAATATGCATATAGGAAAACACATGATAATATGATTGCAGTTTGATATTTCAGCAGTCCCTTCGAAGACTTTACGGAATTGTTTTAGATAATTTGACTTTTTATTGTGTAAAATAATTTCATTTACAAAATAATCACACTTGAAGTCGGTTTTAGGGCAAAAAGGTAATAGTTTTCTGTGTTTTCTGTAATAGTTTATCGAAATTCTTACCTACTTACACACAAACCTCGTTTAGTAAAATTACCGCGGAAAAATTTGTATAAATCACAATCTCAGAAAAGTCACGTAGAGGCTGCGTAAATCTCTACGCGATGTTTAACTAAACAACATCGTAGAGGCGTCGTAAGGGAATCTAATAAATACGGCTGTTAATATATATAATTCTACTGTACGCTCTGTATGTCACTGAACTCCTCCTAAACGGCTCAACCGATTGGAATGATTTTTTTTTGTTTTGTTCGTCTTGAATCAAGGATGGTTTATGAAGAAAGAAAAGTCGGAAAATTCTCAACATCTGGCGTTGTAGGTACACATTTCGTTTTTCAGTAAAATGCAATTATCTCCTATATTATAATAACACTATAACAATAATCTGCTATAGAAGCATTTTGGAGTGAATTCCAAAACCTTCTAGCTTTACTAAAATCGGTATATATCGCATCCAGGAAGGACATATATGCTATACTTTTTGTCAAGAAAACAAAACCTTATGGGGATTAGATTAAAAAAAAATGACTGGATAGAAAAACAGATAGTGTCACTTCTAAAAGGTATAACAAAAATTATGCAAAATGCACCGAAAGTTTGCGAATGAAACACATCGGCACTACTATACTTTTGCTATTTGCTATTTACACCCTTCTTATTTGGAAAGGAAAATTCTCAATTTGCAGAGTAGCTTCAGAAATGACACCTTTTAATAGATTTGTCGGATACACTAAATAAACGTCAATTGGAATACTATTACTTAACGGCCATGCCGCCATACTTAGTAAGCTATCAGCCTTATTTATAAACCCATAACTTTACGCCCCCTCTAAAATGCATTTACGCAGGAAAGTGTGATTTATAAAGATTTTTCGAACTTAAGCAATTACGTTAGGGATGCGTAAGTTGAACGCGAAAATTTGCGTTTAGAGGTTAGGGAGTGCAACACATGTCACTTGGTCGTGGTCGAATTGTTTTCATTTCGCATGTTGTCTAGATTTTGCACAAAACGAATTTCGTGTGCAATAATATAAATAAAAAATATCAAATAATTGTGCGTTTGTGATATTGTTTTCTTCTACTTCGGTTTTGTTTCTTGTTTCAGATCAAAAAGTAATAGATTTCAGTGTTTTCTGAAAGAGTTTATCGAAACCTCTTTTAGTAAAGTTACCGCGGAAAATATTTATAAATAAAAATTTCACGATACCCACTTATAGAGGCTGCATAAATCTTTACGCGATGTTTAACTAAACAACGTCGTAGAGGCGTCGTAAGCGAATCTAATAAATACGGCTGTAAATATTTAAATATTGTGGAAAATAAATACATTTGTTAATTAAAAACATAAAAATAATTTTTTAAATAGTTTACAGTAATGGAAAATAAAGAAAAAGTGTTGAATCGAGTGTCTCATTGGATGTACCACAGTGCAACTCATATAAACAAAATCGGTGTAACCATGAACAAAATTCCAAAGGAAGTTTTAAAAAAGTGGTCAATTGTTCTTCGCATGGGAAAATCATTTCCTTTAAATTTTTAAAATATGTAGTTTACATTTTAAAGCCAATTGCAATAATAAAAGATAGGTACTGCACGCATTTGGTCAAAGGAACATTTCTAAGCAGAAACCTTCCAAAGTTATCGAGAAAGTCTGAGACAAATCTCGGTTAGTTGGGTACGCCATTGGTATTTGGGATAATGCTGCAGAATTATTAGAATATTAACAACAATTTAATGAACTTCAAACAGTTCAAAAAGAGGCTAACCCAAAAAAAAAAAAACAAAAAACAAAATTGTAAATACAAAACCAAGGCTAATTTTTCATTCCACTTTTTAACGATTCAAACCTTTATTATGGACCCGGGGTTATTTTATTTTGCATAAACAATATTTGAATTTTAGACCGACAAGGCATTTCTATCATTTCAAATAGTTTTTCATTTATAAAATAAATAAATTACCTTTACAAAAATACACGTACTGCTTACCGATTACAGATTCCTGTATGTCTAATAGGGTTCTTTTCTTTGCCGCCAGATTTCGCAGGCCAACTTGTACGTCTGTCCATAGCAGAACTAGATAATGAGGAAATGAAAAGCTATGCAGCTGTGTACATTGTAAAACATTCATTTGAATTCCGCACCATTATCTCTGTTGTTCCAAATATTTATCTCATCAAAGAATAAAACAATTCGAAGTCGTTTTTTCTTCATTTGGGATCAGCCTGAAAGTCTGGAAGGATTTGTCAAAACCAGGAATAACCTGCCAATTATGGCATATTTTGACAGGAATGCGAATGCCGGTGCAAACATATAAAGATTTTTAAAAATGTAGTAGAAGCACTATTGGTGGTGTATTTTTTATACTAAACGGGCCTTAAATAATCATTTTTAACCTTCACACTAATGTGGTAATCGATTGGGCGCTCTCAGAGCACTTTTTTTGCTCTCAGAGCAATTTTTATGTTCGTTTGGTACAGGAAAAAGCAATCTTTTTCAGATTTCAGAGCACTTTTGCGAATCTAGATATTTTCTCAGATTTACCAATACAAGTGCGTTTGAGTTTGACAACTGATGGAGTTTGTTTACTTTTTTAGTGAATTTTTTCTCCAGCAAAGAAAGGCGCATTGCATCGAGTGAATCTATTTTTGTAAATTATTTATGTATTAATATTTAGAAATCAATCGGGACAAATATTTCTAATGTTTTAATACAAAATTTAACCAGTGAATGGAAATCGCTTAGAAAAGTGTCGAAGACTTACACATATTCAAATCGCACGAATATCAACACAAAAAAGAGCAAGAGCAAGTTTTATGTTCGATTAGCCACACGAAATCTGGAATCTGAGGGCAAATCTGAAGAAGCCCAAACGAATACCACATAAATATAATAATTATTATAGCATCGCGCAATGACAGCTAGTGCTAAAATGTCTTTCATAAATTACCAAGATCGCTTGTAACATGTTGGCTTCAGACGATCCTCGATGTGCTAGAGCTCTGTTCATCCCTTTTCGTACGCCGATTTATATATACTTAACTAAATAGACAAGGTGTCAACATAAGTTCCAACTTATAATACATGACGAGCTAGTCTTCAGACCGCTTTGAACAGCAATATGAGGTAGTTGTTGCCTGTTTCTACATTTGTAACGAACCATTTGGACAACTCACTTGTCTTTGACATGTGCGAGTCTCACCTTGCTGAGACCATTTTAATTGTTATCCGCTCCGATAACGCCACTTCATAAACAAAGAAGCTAATTGCTCAAATAAGCCGATAAACTTGTTCGTTTACTAGCCCACAACTCCGTCAATCTCTGATGGCGTTTTGTACACTTATCACCATCAGTGTGTAATCGAATTAGTAACACACGACAAACCAACATAGTTGAGCCAAATAGAATGCAATCTACACGTTTATCCTTTCAATCGAATTACCAACCCGCACAGGTGTTAATCGAGGCAGTAAATCTTATCAACGTGCCGATATGAGCAATTTCTCCCAATGAGCTACCCACATTCCCAGACCGGCAGAACGAAGACCCGCACATATTTCAGTCTTGAAAGTGTTGACAACCGATGTGGATATTGGCAGCGCAGCAGTTTTACAATTTCAACATGAAAGGTAGGGATTCCAAAATTACTTTCCAACACCACTTATCATCTATTCCGTTCAAACAGTTGTTTTGGCTGTTTTGCTTCTCTTCGGCTTCAGCTGTTGGTCCATCAGCGCAACATGTATTTGGTATGGCCAGCATCACTTAGAGGGCGGCCACTGGCTCAATAGTTACAACACCACCGAGGCGGTAGCCCTGGAGCATGCAGGAGCCCGAGAGATCTTCAAACGGCGGTGTCCGTCTCTTTATCAGGAATACACTAACGGCGATGACGATGGTAAGTTTTGACAACTGTCAACTCTGACAATCGAGAAATAACCATCTATCCATTCATAGAACCGTTGAAGCTCTGCTGCGACATTGACCAGATCTATGAAATGGATAACGGCATGTCACAGGCGGATGGTATCTACGGTCGTTGCCCCACCTGCTCGCTTAATATGGGCCTCGCAATATGCGCGATGACCTGTGCCCAAAATTCATCCGACTTCCTTGTTCCCTATCCAGATGAGACCGAGGCATATGTCACAGGAGTTGACTACATGATTGATGATGCGTTCGCTGAAAAGATCTTCGACAGTTGCAAGAATATCATTCACACGGGTACAGGCCGTCCCTCAATGGATTTGGCCTGCGGAATGTATGACGCGACTACATGCACCCACCAACGGTGGTACTATTTTATGGGTGACAGCTCAAACGACTATGTACCGTTTCCGATAAACTACAAGTTCCTAAACGAGCCAGAGGTGCGCTACAATGGACCTGCGCTCTCTTGTGGCAGTGCTTACCCCGATTCGCACAAGTGTTCCTGTGTGGATTGTGCCGAATCGTGTCCGAAAGGGGATCCGCCTCAAGGCGATGTCGAAGGCTTTCAAATTTGGGGTTTGAACGGCGTCACGTTCATAGTGGCGATTGTGCTTGGCGTTACCATTATCGGACTTATATTCGTTGGATCTTCGGACTGTTGTCGGTGGAGCTTGAAGCTGCCCAAATTGTGTGCAGGATTTGCATTTACAAATGATTTTATGTACAAGGTTTTCCGCAGCTGGGGGACGTTTTGCGCCCGCCATCCGACCCTAGTGTTGGCTCTTTGTTCCTGGGCCATTGGTATCCTGGCCTTCGGTGTGCGATACATGAAAGTGACAACGGATCCGATTGAACTGTGGGCGGGTGAACAGAGCGCGACACGCATTGAAAAGAACTACTTCGACAGTCATTTCGGACCGTTCTACAGGACCAATCAGTTGTTCATCAAGCCGACCAAAAGGGACTATGTAAGAACTGAGATATTTTACTGTCTTTGCGATATTTTTATAAGTGTATTTATTTTTCAAGATCAATCACACATTGCTAGCTGGTGAGGTCACATTTGGGCCTGCCTTTGAGAAGGAGTTTTTGCGCGAGGTATTCAAGCTGCAACAGCAAATTGAAGCCATCGGCATGGCTGAAGGTGCTGGTTTGGATAAGATTTGCTACGCCCCTGTACTTTATCCTGGTGAGAGCCCAACTGTGCAAAAGTGTACAGTACAGTCGATTTTTGGATACTTTGGCAATGACATCGAGGAGCTTGACATTGACTATGAAACGAACGGTCTAAGGGTGAACTATTTGAATACACTGGACGAGTGCTTGCGGTGAGTTGGCAGTCATTTTGCTTTTTGGGCTTGAATCTCGGAAATGGATTAAGATACCTACATAAAATGTATTCAATTTCATATCAAGATTAAGGTAGTTGTACAACTGATAGTAGGTATACACCTGAACCGCGAGAAAAGTGAACTACCTTCACCAATTCCATATACGAAAAGTTCAATCGTTAATATTTCGTCATTACTTGTTACTGAGTGCGTTTCCTTGCAGCTTACAAATTGTATTTGTATCACTCTTATCACTTCATGCTCGTAAAGATTTCTTTAACTGTAATCTGCACAAGAAATGTCGCATAGCCGAATTGTTTGTGAGCTGTCCAGTCCATTGTTGGAGATTATTACTAATGCTGTCCCTGACAGCAAAATAATTTGAATTGAACACATACACCTCACTATCCTGAAGTTTGTAGCTGTTTCGAACAAAAAGTTGGTGTCCGAAAAGAAAAAAACGTTTGCAAGCTCGTGGAAGTATGATTATCGCTTATCGCTACTGTTCGAGTAACTTTAGATTAGCAAAATTGTATTCACACTTGCTGCAGCTATTCCACTTAGCAGATTGACCATAAAAGCGAGTTACGATAAGTCGATAAGTCAAAGGTTTATTTTTCAATCTTCAGATTAGATTGCGCATGCTGATGGTCGAAAGAAGAAGCAACATCACGACCATTAAATACAGTACTCAACACCAGCGGACGAGGCATTTTTCCAATTACGTCTGTCACCCTGGTAGCAGATTGGCATAGTAGACTCAAAATTGACCCAACCTCACCAATTATAAACGGTTCCTCTTCCATCGCTTGTGAATATGACTTCCGGCGCCTCTTAACTATGTTGTTTAGTTAAACATCGCGTAAAAATTTAAGCAGCCTCTAAGTGGGTATCCTGAAATTTTTATTCATAAATACTTTCCGCGGTAATTTCACTAAAAGAGGTTTTGATAAACTCTTTCAGAAAACACTGAAATCTATTACTTTTTGATCTGAAACAAGAAACAAAACCGAAATAGAAGAAAAAAATATCGCAAACGCACAATTATTTGATATTTTTTATTTATATTATTGCTAACGAAATTCGTTTGGTGCAAAATCTAGACAAATAATTGCGAAATGAAAACAATTCGACCACGACCAAGTGACATGTGTTGCACTCCCTAACCTCTAAACGCAAATTTTCGCGTTCAACTTACGCATCCCTAACGTAATTGCTTAAGTTCGAAAAATCTTTATAAATCACACTTTCCTGCGTAAATGCATTTTAGAGGGGGCGTAAAGTTATGGGTTTATAAATAAGGCTACTAGCTGCTATAATTTTAACCTTTTAGAGTTAGAGTATTCAATTAATATGAATTAGTTTTATGAAGTGCTAGCTGACCCGGCGAACTTTGTAGGTACCGCCCAAATTCTTTAATGTAATAAAAATAATAATTTCAAGCACGCACAACGCTTATTCTACTTAATGTAATTCGTTCAATTCAAAATCGTTATTCAAAACTTATAGTACAATAGAAATTCCTAACTAAAGTATAGTAGTGTCGATGTGTTTCATTCACAAACTTTCGGTGCATTGAGGTTTCACAATAAAATTATAACTGGGCCGACTTTCAATTTCAAATTCGGCCTTACCAATAATCAACTTTAGTCTGGCACTTTACGAAAAGACTCCACACTTTCCAAAATCCCTTTACCAATAAACAAATATAGTTGCCAGACTATCGCTAACTGTAGGGTTAAATGTTAGTGTTGAGAAAGCCATGTTTATCTCGGACATTAGCTAAATAAATCCTCCCTTATGTCATTTTGAAGACAAGTGTTGCCCAACCATCCAAAATCGCGGTATTAAATTTCGAAATAGGAGAGAATTTAATACGATGTTGTTTAGCCTGAGCGTTTACAATTATTAATAAATTTTAGTAAATTGTGAATGTTTTCAAATTTAATTCATTGCAATACAACAATGCAAATGGTTTTTAAGTCTAAAAATCACAAATTTGCACAAATGTATGCAAAATATTGAAAAATATTGCTTTTTTGTTTTATTTCTAAACACGAGAAGCATATATTTTTCCAAGACTTTCTTGACAGTCGTCGCAAACAGAAAAAAATATCTTCTTAGCTAAGTTTGGACGGCTCATACAATTTTTCAACAATTCTCAGTACCTCAGGCGAATCAGGTAGAAACCCTATTAAAACTCTTTGCAAAAGGAGTTTGTTTACCGAGAATAAGGATCTCTAATGAGACAATGGTTGGTGTGAAAAGGTTCACTTCGCGGAAAATATAGTTATAAAAATAGAAATATCAGCACTTAGCAAAATACATGCAAAATAACAAGTTTATTAACTTCTATAGGGGTAACAGTACAGTAGGTAGTACGAGAATATGTGCGCGTAAAAATGTGCGTTTCATATTTTTCAGTTCGAATTTCAACTTTTGTCGGTTTCTAAGTTTCCCGAATTAAGTCATATATAAGCCATACAATTTGTTATAGGTAAAATTGTATTTATTTTCTTACCCGGAAGCGATAAGTTCTTAACACGCATCCTACGTGCTATTGTAATTTTTTCTAAAACGAATGAGCCAGCTATTATTTCTATTTTCAAAAATATTCACTTGCTAACGACGCAATTGTGATATATAGACCACTAATAAGTGTAGATTTGCATCGTCAGCCTACGAATAAATGAAACCATTCAAATAAACTGTGCTTTGTTTATTGAATAATTTGAAAGGGATTTTATTACGACACAAATGCACTCATAAAGAAATCGCGAGGTAGTATTAGAAAACAATGGAAAGCGTACCATAAAAGTACTGAAAATTGTGTCCGATCGAACGATAGGGCATTACTGATTTGCATATGATATTTGACAGATCAGCGGATATTTTGTGCATTTCCTATTTTGTGTTTTGTTTTTTGCCTATAATAAGTCTCAAAGAGCATTGGAAAGATATGTGTTGGGCAAATTTAATTGCAATTTATGTATTCCTTCTTTTAGAATAAAATCCTCCTTGTGAAAGAGACCATTGACCTTGTTTTTCACGAAAACAAATTATGAAATTTGAATTCTGCAATGACAACAAATGTAATAGATTCTAAGAAAGTTGTAGGACTAGTAAATGTGGAGGTCTAATTGTTTATTGGTACCATTTCACAAAAGCTGTACATTTTTACTAAAGCTGACATCTAACTAGTTGTCGACATTAGTGATTGATTATTAGTAAGGCCGATTGTGTATAGCTGTAAGACCGGAAGTGACACTATCTGTTTTTCTATCCAGTCTTTTTTTTTCAATCTAAGCCCCATTACAAACAAAGTGTCATGAAAAAGGTAATGGAGGTAATATTATGCGAATTTAATAATTGCATATCTTCGTACCCGAGTGCAACAAAATTAAACGAAAATCTGTTTCACCACAAATACCAATAACCCACGCGCTCAAGAAATATTTAGGATTTATAATACATATTCAATTTTATTTCGAATCTCCGTAGGTAGTTTAATTTTTCAAGGGACCATTTTTTTTTGTCGACAACAGCACCACCTATCGGCTCCAAGAGTATGCTATCAACCATATCCATTAACAAAATTTCATTGATATCGGTTGAGCTGTTTCGGAGACCTATCGTTCCCAAAAGTAGTATCTTTTAAGACACCCTAAACCTGATATACAGCAATACGAACAAAACATATAAATGAATGCGATAAACCTATGTATACCGATTTTAGTAAAGCCTTAGACTCGGTCAGTCACTCAATTCTTCTTGAAAAGCTAGAAGCTTTTGGAATTCACTCTAAAATGCTTCTATAGAAGATTATTGTTAATGGGCCTTAGCAATAAACATTTTTAGTCTCGACTTTAAATTTACGGAAGCTCACAAATGCGAAATTTATATGGAAAATATAGCCACTGTAAACACGAAATGTGTACCTACAACGCCAGCTGTTGAGAATTTTCCGACTTTTCTTTCTTCATAAACCATCCTTGATCCAAGACGAACAAAACAAAAGAAAAATCATTCCAATCGGTCGAGCCGTTATCGAGTTTTTACCCGACTAACGCACAGATATTTCCTTCGACCTGTAGAGACAGAGAAATCCCAATTTTTACTTTGATGAAAGGGCTGTCGGGTACTTTTACATGCCTGAAATTTTGATTAGAAGGTTTTAAAATTTGGAGTATTAGAGGGATAGCAAGAAAATAGGGAAAGGATTAACTCGAAACGAAATATGTGCAACTTTAACAGCCAAGAAGAAAACTAACCACACCTCTCAACTTGGTTGGTAAGCCTTCTCCCTTCTCTCTCCGTCTCCACACCGGTACCGAAGGTGTTACGGTACCTTTGAGCTGCCATCCCCATTTTCACGAATGAGTAGAGTACCACGATTGTTACTCGCTCATTTTACATAACAACCCCTATAGGTACGTAAAAACTCAAAACGCTCAACAATTGAAGATTATTCTCATTGTGTTATTGTATTGTGCCTACAACGCCACCTGTTGAGAATTTTCCGACTTTTCTTTTTTCCTAAACCATCCCTGATTCAAGGCGAACAAAACAAAAGAAAAATCATTCAAATCGGTTGCGCCGTTTAGGAGGAGTTCAGTGACATACACAGCGTATAGTAGAATTATATATATTAAGATTATAAATAAACTACCCATAGGTGTTTAGAAACATTTTTCTGTTTTTGGTCAATGTTAGGGGCCCGGTCATTGTTAGGGCATTGACAGTACAATGTGGGTGGAAATGGAGTGTGGGGATTCGATTCTGCGATGCATGGAATCAGGGGCCAGATTCTGTAGGGCGAAACGATCAAACGTTTTCGTGCGCACGAAATATTGGCCATATGTCACACAAGCAATTTTCTTCGTGCAAACGAAAACGTTTGATCGTTTCGCCTTACAGAGTCTGGCCCCAGGTCTTTACCACCAAACCTAGCTATCAACTTACCCGCAAGGACTACAGTTCAACACTAATAATAATAATTTTTGGTGCAACAGGTCCGTAGGGACCCTAGGCCTAGCTTCTCACAACCATTCATTTTGTGTTAGTTTTCATTTTTGGAACGAATGGAAGGGATCTACAATTTTATGCCGATTCCAAACGGCTAATTGACAAGACTGTTATACTCTCGGATATTTGTCAGACGTTCGCGAGAGGTGGCGCAGTGAAAAAACCCTGAGTTGGAATTTTAATTTTTGCGTTTTAATTTCAGAATCAGAATAAAAGAGCTTCATAAAATTAGTGCCCTTCCCCTTTGCAGAGTACCAATGCTGGAGAAATGCCTAGCACCATATGGCGGTCCAGTCGAACCGAATGTCGGTCTTGGTGGGGTTCCTCAGCCAGCCGAAGGTCAAAGCACAGATTTCCGTCTGGCCACAGCAATCGTAATCACCTTCCTGGCCAAAAACTATGTCGACCCAGCCGCTGCAGAGCCCGCAGCTCAATGGGAAAAGAAATTCGTCGACTTCATGAAGGCCTATGACAACGACCTAATGGACATTGCATTCAACGCGGAACGATCTATTGAAGACGCCATAGTTGAGCTCTCCGAAGGTGAGGTCCTTACCGTGGTAATCAGTTATTTGGTGATGTTCGCCTACGTGGCCATTGCGTTGGGCAAAATCCGAGGCTGTACGAGCTTCTTCCGTGAATCGAAGATTATGTTGGCCATTGGCGGCATATTCATTGTGATGGTCTCTGTCGTGTGCAGCTTGGGCTTCTGGGGTTACTTCAATGTAACCACCACTATGCTGGCAATTGAGGTTATTCCATTTTTGGTCCTGGCTGTGGGCGTGGACAATATCTTCATGATGGTACACACCTACCACCGTTTGGACCTTTCGCAACACACAAGTGTGGCTGATGCGCTCGGAGAAGCTATCGGACAAGTTGGCCCTTCGATTCTGCAGACGGCTTCTTCAGAGTTTGCATGCTTCGCCATTGGTAAGGACAATGAAAGCATTCATCGGTTGCAGTGTATTGACTTTGTTATCATTTAGGCACCATTGCTGATATGCCGGCCGTGAAGACGTTCGCCATGTATGCTGCTGTGGCGATCTTCTTGGACTTCTTCTTCCAAATCACTGCCTTTGTGGCGTTAATGAGCCTCGACGAAAGGCGCTACGAATCCGGCAGGTATGATCTGTTCTGTTGCTTCCGATCGAAACAGAAACCAACCCATGAGGAGGACTTGAGTGTTCTGGAAAAGTTCTTCAAGAAGATCTATGCTCCGTTTTTGCTAACTAAGTGAGTTCACATTTTATCAAGCACTTTACTCAACGGACTAACTTGTCTCTTTTGGTAGGACTGTTAAAGTTGTGATTCTGGTTGCTTTTACCGTGATCACGGCTTTGTCCCTCATTGTGGTGCCATCTATTGAAGTTGGCTTGGATCAGGAACTATCCATGCCAAAAGACTCACACGTTGTGAAGTATTTCCAGGTGAGTTAGATCGGGAAGTTTGAAGGCTTCAATCTTACATTTGATTTCAGTATATGGCAGAGCTGATATCAACGGGAGCACCGGTCTATTGGGTCCTTGGCCCTGGACTGAACTACTCGCAGAGGGAACACCAGAATCTGATATGTGGTGGCGTTGAGTGCAACAACAATTCAATGTCCACTCAGCTTTATGTTCAGTCGAGATACCCAGAGATGTAAGTTAGAATAGAAGAGTCTGGAATAGATTTTTCGATTCCGCATGATCGGTATTATCTCGAGTTTAAGGACTTAAAAAAAGATTCCACAACTCATTCAAAACCACAACTAACTGGAAAACATTTCATTCCAGCACCGGCCTGGCCCGTGCGTCGTCGTCGTGGATCGATGACTACATAGATTGGTTGAGTATAGAATCCTGTTGCAGTATAAATAAAACGGATGGATCTTTCTGCCCTAGAAGTAAGACAATCACCCCGACATAAGCGAAATTTTCAAGTCTAACTTTCCCCCCTCTGCCTACAGCTTCATACTCCGATGAATGTGTAACGTGCCCACGCACATTTTCCGAAGACGGCCTGCGGCCAACCGAGGAAACCTTTGACAAGTACATTCCATTCTTCTTGAGCGACTTACCCGATGCGGAGTGCGCCAAAGCAGGCCGAGCTTCCTATGCCGACGTAAGTTGTTTTTCTCGCCCTTATACAATAGCCTTCAAACAAACCGCTTTATCTGCAGGCTGTAATATACACTCTGGATGACAACGGTGACAGTCACATCGGCGACACAAACTTCATGCAATTCTCAACCACATCGATCACTTCAAAGGAATTCTACACCGCTCTGCGAGAAGCCAAGCGGATAGCCAACGAAGTTAAAGAAATGTTGAAGGAAAACGGTTTCGACGTGGTCTTTTTCCCGTACTGCGTGTTCTTCGTATTCTATGAACAGTACCTTACCATCTGGGATGACACGCTATTTTCGTTGGGCCTCTCGCTGTTGGCAGTTTTCTTGGTGACATTCCTTATAACCGGATTCGATTTTGTATCATCTGTCATGGTGCTGCTGACAGTCCTGATGATACTGATCAATATGGGCGGCATGATGTGGGCGTGGGGTATAACGCTGAACGCGATCTCTTTGGTCAATTTGGTGGTGAGCGTCGGCATTGGAGTCGAATTCGTGGCACACATTCTAAGGTCGTACACAAATTTCACCGGCAACACACACGAGCGAGCGAGTAAGTCACTCGCCGTGACCGGCAGTAGTGTACTGTCCGGCATCACACTGACTAAGTTTGCTGGCATTATTGTGCTGGCATTCGCAAAGTCGCAGATATTCCAGATTTACTACTTCAGGATGTATCTGGGTATTGTTCTGATTGGAGCGGCACATGGGCTGATTCTATTGCCCGTTGTGCTGAGCATATTTGGACCTGCTTCTAAGGCGAAAATAGTATTAGCATAGAATAAGATAAACTGTTACTCGTATAATGTAAGATTTTGATGGAGGTTCAGATTGGGTGTGCTGTGAAGTGATAAGCCTTGCTATGCGGGGCTGATAAAGATATTTGATAGGTTATGGAAGTGTTTTTGTTTTTATATGCATTGACAAATAGAATGAATTTAGAGCATTTAAAAATAATATAAGCCCATCAATTAAGCGTGGAAAATGATTTTACGCTGTGAGTTGTGACATTTGTACGGTCAGCTGATCTGCTGAATTTGCTGAATATAGCAAAAGGCTTGTTTGTTTCAACCACCCAATGATTGGAAGTCGTTTTCGTGGTGGTTTCGTGGAAAACGACTTTAAGCGACTCGTTTTGAAAACTGAAATATACATGGGAAAACTTCTGTTTTCGATGAAGATTTCTATGGTTTTACCAAAAACCCGGTTTTTCTGCAATATGTGAGTGGTGCATAAGGGAATAAATAATATTGCTGGCAAAATGTTACATCATTCCAAGGTCACGCATTTCCTACTGCTTTTGGAACAACCGGGCGTTGGATGCCATTCATATAGACATAGGCCCGCTTGGATCTATTCAATTCCAATTATCGCAGTGGTATACAAAGCTAAGGTATAACTAATGCGATTCGTACCGTTATACAAATAAGAACGTTTACAGCTTTCAGTTTGAAAGGCACTATTCGCATAGAAAGCCATCCCGTACACGAATATCCCCTGGCATGTTGAAATGCGATGGCTTGCAACCCTTTTACCGTTGAATACCTGACAGCCATGCTTATGTAAACGTTATTGATGCATAAAACTACACAAGCTGTAAACATGATGTTTACTGTTTTATATGACAGTCGGTGTATATAAGCATCAACTTAACTGGAACAAGACACATAAATCAGGAACCGACGTCTTTATTAAAATATACTATTGCGTGTTCCGACTTTACCTGCCTCACACACAATGCTAGGAGCCCGCATCGCTTGAACAAAACCTCTCAATAAGGAACCGCCGCGCCGTCTATACGTCACCCGCACGACCCACTGTGTGTAGATGTATACTTTTCCGCAAAACTTATGAATGGAAAGCCTTGCATGTCCACGAGGATGAAAGTAGGTAAGCTCCCTCCACGCAAACATCAAACTTTACTCCTTTATGAGCTTTTTAACAATGAAAGAAGGAAGACATGCTTCCTTCCTTGCGCGCCCGGGAGAAGACAAAACAGCTTAAAAACTATGAAGCGGAAAATTGTCCTCCTACCGCTACCAGTCTGTTGTTTGTTGTGTTGCCCCGCACCGTTTCTGCATTATTGCGTTATTCTTTTTTTTTTGAATAATATATCGCAGTGTCTCGGTAGCGGTATACACAACTGGTAACAATAGTTATGACTACTCCTAGTCATAACGACTACGACGACGACAAGAAGAACCAGAACCAAACAGAAAAGGTCAGAGCTGAGCTTCCTTATCTATTCGAAAGAGAACTCACAGTGAAGCAGAATAAAAGGTTTTACATTACATTCATTGCCACCGAACGGGGTAGGGTATCCTTATTTTTTATTTTTTTTTGTTAAAGGTCAGAACGAGGTTCTCTTCTTGCAGTGGCACCCATCGAGGGGAAGTTTCATTCGAAATTCAATGATGCGCGTATAAGGGATGCACAAGTAAAGTGCTACTGGAAATTGACTGAGAAATACCGAGACGGATCAAGGATGAATCAAGGATTTCCTGTTTTAGAATGCCAAACGTATGGATGGCTGCCGAAGAGCGTAAGTATGGTGGCATTGAAACGATTCAACTATGTGCAGGCACCGAAGCGTCGCTGTGCAATGACGGCTTACGGCGAGAAGTTGAGCTGTGAACGGGTGACGGAACGACCGAAATTCACAGGCGAACCATTTCATTTGATGTGATGTGAGAACTGAAAAGTTTGTGCATTGATGTCTGGGTATAAATATTACCCAAAGATAAAACGCAATGTTGGCGGTAGTAATTTTGTTGGTTTTTGTATCCCATTTCCAATTGTGTTTTTAATGATCCTTATACCTTATTGTAGATGAACGTATAAAAGAGAGAAGTTTGTAATGGTATAGTCGAGTCGAGTCGTGATTCACACTTTCACTTAACTCGAGGCTCACGTGCGCACTTGATACATATATGACATAGGAAGTCTGTCGGAGGCGGATGTAAGCACTCGGTTTGATATTCGGAGCAGTTTTGAAAATAATTCAAGGACACTTGTTAAAATCTTTGAAAGATACCATAGCAGCTCAGGAGGTATCGTTTTCTCCTCGTCTTATTCTGTAGGCTTCCAAAAGTCCAAAAGCCATCTTTAATCAAAGTTTGGTGGGTACAAGTTTCTCCAGTCTGTCTAGTCTAGCCCACTTACCTTACCTATAACATATAACAACGGTTATTAAGGGATACGTATTCCGTGCGACTAATTGCATGTCACTTTTCGGGAACTAAAGCCGGTAGATCCTAAATATACCCTCACTATAATAAATCTAAAACTTTTTTCTCGGCTGTAAGGTGTTTGTTCTGAATAGATTAAAAAAAGTATTGAACGAAATTGATTTAGCTTATAGGATATGTTTTACAATTATCCGCTGTCCGGAAGCGAAGATCTAGGCTCATATTTAGAAAAGTTGTAATTCTCCAATCTTTTAGTGGAGGAAATCGGTCCAAAAGTACCTAGTAAAGTACCTACCATACGTAAAACTAAACAGTAAAAAAATTCTTTTGCACAGTTCAGCTACAGAAGAACAGCGCTAGCCTCGAAGGCGTCAAAAACGTCAATTGTTGGTCAATCTAGGGCTCACACTCCCGCCAAATTTTGACATTAATAAGGTCACCGTCTTATTGGAACCACAACCGCTAAGATTATTTGCATCGACATTTAAAAAAAATAATTTTTAAATGTACATATTCCTTGTGTGTGGGTTTTACTATGGTGTTCACTTTAAACAAGCTCTTCAAGCCAAAAAAGAGAAGTCGTCTGTTTCGTCGGTACTTCTCTATTCTCTCTGGTAATGGTAAGTAAACATATTTCAATTGGGCTGTCATGTTATGGTTCCATACACTTTAATCAGTACACCCTACTAGGGTCAATGGCCCCTAACGCATTTTCAAAATTACTGGAACCCATAAGCCTGTGGTATAAATAAAATCACCGAAAACGGTCGTCGCCCACTACGTGATAAATTATTTTTATCCGCTCCTCACGAGGCAGAAGCTTTTGTTTTCGCCACGGGCAAGTGAATAATTTAAATAGCTCTTTGTTCGCTGATTAAATGTGTACAGCCCTATTCATGTTTTATAGGCCTTCTGGACAACTTTTGGGTTTGAAGCTTAAAGAAAAGAAAATTATTGAAATTTGTTTCACCAGAGTTACTTGTTTGCCGCTGAAATTGAAATCCAAAAATCTTGATTCGTAAAATGCCTGAACTGCTTGGGACGAAAATGAATAATTCAGTGCCAAAAACCACAATCGCAAACTAAAAGCAATAACCTATCAAAACCACCACCACAATGTACATTTGTTATGCATTATTCGACTTTGATTGCGATAAATAATTCAGGACGTTATGGAGTAATTGGAATGAAATAGCCTTGAACAAATTCTGATGGAAGTTCTCGTTTTCCGTGAGTCATTCGATGAATCATTTTCGATTTTTTAACGGGGTGAATAGTTCCTCATTTGAGAAACTAGCTAATTGAGTTTTAATGTGGGTACTTACAGCCAATTACGTACTACATATACTTCCAAAAAAAAAATTACAATTATTCTATGTGCAATCCCTTTCAATCGCTTGTGTTTGTACTACTAAAAATAATTTGCAAACTGAAATATTGCAACAAATTGTAACAGTGAGTTCGCGGCCTCCTTGTGATCCACCCCGCAGACTATAAGTCCCGTAAAGAAAAATAAAGCATTTCCTATATAGATAAGATGGGGGAAACTTTTTGCTGATGGCATTGTCCTATAGAGCTGCCTTTTATTTAATTTTTAAACAAAACTTTCTAATTGGATTACGCTGTTGAAGCATTCCTCTGAAGAAGAAATAAAATGTTCGCTGAAAGATAGCGAAGAGTTTGAAAAATCGCTGTAGAAAATGTCCCATGAATGGACAGGAAAGTGGTGGTTCTAACTTAATTATAGGCAATAAAGTTAAGTTGCGCTGCATTTGCAACAACTTTGACCGAAGCAATTCATTACGGACACCTGTTTTCTTGAAAACTACTTTTGTAGTTGTTTTGGCAAGGTAATTCCCTTGTACGTCTGAGAACGCATGCATTCCATCAAAGAACTGAGTTGTGTTCATGAGATCCAGCACCAACAACATGTTTTTAACTAAATTTGTAGGACTTTGTGGCCTTCTTCTAACCTTCTTTTCGTGAAATTATTCGTGAAATTATTCGCAGCCTCCACTGTAGTTTGGCTTTTACGACGGACTGACGGACTTTAATAAGCAGATTTGAAAGAAGGGAAATTCCTAAAATTAGAGACTATTTCTGAGTTCCAGAAGAATATCCCGACGATGTATTCCAAAAACATTTTAGAATGTGCCGCGCCGCCTTACTTTTCTTTCTTTTCTTTTCTTCCAAAAAAAAAATTACAATTATTCTATGTGCAATCCCTTTCAATCGCTTGTGTTTGTACTACTAAAAATAATTTGCAAACTGAAATATTGCAACAAATTGTAACAGTGAGTTCGCGGCCTCCTTGTGATCCACCCCGCAGACTATAAGTCCCGTAAAGAAAAATAAAGCATTTCCTATATAGATAAGATGGGGGAAACTTTTTGCTGATGGCATTGTCCTATAGAGCTGCCTTTTATTTAATTTTTAAACAAAACTTTCTAATTGGATTACGCTGTTGAAGCATTCCTCTGAAGAAGAAATAAAATGTTCGCTGAAAGATAGCGAAGAGTTTGAAAAATCGCTGTAGAAAATGTCCCATGAATGGACAGGAAAGTGGTGGTTCTAACTTAATTATAGGCAATAAAGTTAAGTTGCGCTGCATTTGCAACAACTTTGACCGAAGCAATTCATTACGGACACCTGTTTTCTTGAAAACTACTTTTGTAGTTGTTTTGGCAAGGTAATTCCCTTGTACGTCTGAGAACGCATGCATTCCATCAAAGAACTGAGTTGTGTTCATGAGATCCAGCACCAACAACATGTTTTTAACTAAATTTGTAGGACTTTGTGGCCTTCTTCTAACCTTCTTTTCGTGAAATTATTCGTGAAATTATTCGCAGCCTCCACTGTAGTTTGGCTTTTACGACGGACTGACGGACTTTAATAAGCAGATTTGAAAGAAGGGAAATTCCTAAAATTAGAGACTATTTCTGAGTTCCAGAAGAATATCCCGACGATGTATTCCAAAAACATTTTAGAATGTGCCGCGCCGCCTTACTTTTCTTTCTTTTCTTTTCCGTTTTGCCGGCGAATCAACAGCGCATCAGGTTTTTCTGTGATGCTTTTTTTCGTTATGTTTGCGAATCAGTTTCATCAGCATTGCAATAATGAACACTTGATGTTGAAATTGATGTCAATAGTTGCATTACTGAACATTTTGCTCATGATACCAGTGAAGCGCTACTGAATTTACACGAAGTATTTGTGCTTGATACTAACTTCGTATCGAACACTAGCCTCGAGCGTGAATGTATATTTGTAACAAGCAACAGAGGTTTGCGTTTGTTGTTACTGATTTTAGTTTTAAGGAAAGAACTCGGGACGTTTACGACGTCCGCTACGGAAAAGAAATGCAATAAAGATTTTTGTCGACTTTTTCCACTCTAAATAAAGTTTTCTTTAGTGCGAATAATAATTAGTTTTTACTGTGCTATATGATACAAATTTAAATACAACAGATTTATGTACATTAACAGATTATTTTACTTACATACCTCTATGGTAGCAGGTTATTTTATTACCAGATGTTCATTATAAAGTTAAGCAGGAATTTATACGATGCGAATACTCACCCCTTATAGATACAAAGTAAGAATATAAGACCCATTATTGACTTGCTCCGCCAACAATATAAGGTCAAAGTCTCCGTCACGTTCGCGAAGAATGGAATCATTGCCCTTTTCTCTCATAATCGGTGGCGCGTGCTACCGGGTGTGAGACTGTATTATTTAATGGAACGTGCATGTCACATGACTTTTACATCGATCCATAGCACTTAATGCGTTTCTCACACTTCAAACGCCTGTTGCGTGTCACAAACTAATTATATTAGTTATGTGTACCCGTGCAAATCGACTTTGCTCAATTGTACTTAAAACTGAAAAGAAATAGTACTAAAACGTACAGGATAGTACATAATTTTTTAATGACATAAAATAAATATTTAATTCAAGCAAAAAAAAAAAAAATCATATTTTAATGAATCTAACCGCCATATTACTCACTCCGATTGTTAATTAGGTTTAAGTTAATTTTACCAATTTATCCGCATTTTTTAAACAACAAATATGAATTCAATATTTAAAATAATCGTAACGAGCAATTTCACATAAAATGAAATTTATTTTTGTTGTTTGTCATAAAGACCGATTTGATTTGCTGTGTTTTAAGTTGTATTTAAATTTTATATTAATAACCTATGAACTTAGCCTCCAAAATGCCTCTTTTTTTAGCCGGAAATATTTCAATGTAGTTGAAGGCGAAGATGACATCAGGGGTGGGATTCTGTAAATAACGAAACGAAAACCACTTTCGCGTTTCAAAAAACGAAATAAATCATGCGAAAGCGAAAATCTGTTTCATGTAACTCCTAACGTTTTTTTGGTTCACATTCGTTTAGGTTTGGGAAACTTTGGGACAACAAAATATAGTTTTGCAGTCTCAGTATGTAGTTTTATTTTCGTTAAGTTGTTTTGAAGTTGAGGTAAGTTTTAAAATAGGAGGCACGTATGTATATCGTGTACCTACCTGTATGCAAATGAATATTTTCCAGCACATATACTTAAAGGCAGCTTTGTTTACCGTAAAACGTTGAACAAAACTAAAAGAAAAAAAATCTTTTTAACTAAGAACCAAATTTAAATAAGCCAACCTTTTCTCAGGTAATGTGAGAGGATTCGAACAATCCCGCAGATTTTTTCTAATTTTTCTTAAGTTTACGTGTTCATTTTCCACTACGCTTTCGCTGGTCAACAAACAAAAGTTTGCTAGCATTTCTAGTAAAATATTCAGCATAATCTTAACACCACCAAATTTAAAGAGAATAAATAGGAAAATGATAAACGTCAACAAAATAGCTGTCATTTGTTTTCTTTCGTGGAGACCATAAAATCTGTTCGTTTTTAAGGTTACATGAAGCAATAAAAGTGAAAACGTCGAAGAAAATGTGTTCGTTCGTTTTTTTTTGCGCCCACGAGAATTTCTTTCGTTTTTGATGTTACATGAAGCAAACAGTTCGTGTGCACGAAAGCGTTAAAACGTTTTCGCCTTACAGAATGCCGGCCCAGCTCTTCGATAAATTCGTTTTCTAACGACGAAGCTATTCAAATTTCACCTACTTTCCAAATGAAATTAATTTTTGTTGCTTATCGCTACTTTGTGTTTTTATAGTCTTTTCAGTTATTTCCTGTCTCCTGCGAGCGAAGAAATGCCGAAATTGAGTTCTTACCCGAGCTAAAGTACTCAAACTGGTCTCTAGAGTGTAGTTTAAATTTGATCGGATTAAATGTCGTCGAGTTCACAAAATGCGCTTTATGTTCGGGTTTAATGGCAGAATATTTTGGATTGAATAATATGGCAGTAAGTCAAATAACTTCAACTTCATACATGTTCGATACATGTACCTATTTCAAAAATTAAAAATAGTACCTACTCAAAATTGAGAAGTGGTACTTGTGGTTTGCGCCTTTGCGGACTCAGGAAAATCATATAGTATGCATGAGTGCATTTAGAAAATGACTTTTTCTCAATTCCGTGCGTGTCAAACAAACAATGCTGGAATTTTAATTAAGACAAATTTCTGAATATCCCAAGTGAAATTCCCCATCAAATGTTTTTTTTTTAAAACCCAATTTTGCCAAGTCTTCGTGGTTATGTTTCGTCTTATTAAGTAAATCTCTGCACTAGACAAAGGTCCATAAATCATTTTAGACCGACATTGTCCCAGTTGAAGTCATGAGGAAATGATTTATGAGGTGTCCTGCAACCGATAACATATTCAGTTAGCACATTATTATTAGAGGAGTATAGGGTTCACATTTACTGGAACAGCATATGGTTGGCTGCATAAGGTTCAGTATTTTAATTTGAATATAAATTGGGTGTACTGTGTGGTATCAACGATAAAGATCTGTGATGGGCAGGAGAATATCCTACTTATATATTCAGAGGAGCTTCTCAAACATTTTCGTATCCCCCATTGAAAATTACTTTTTTGCAACTGCCTTACATTAACTGATTCCTTATGTTCAACTTTTCCTTATGTTTAACTTATTTGTCAGCAGTTTTCTCTGATGTCCTTTCATCGAGTTTTCATAGCAAAAAAAGAAGGTTATTTACATAACAAACATGCGAAAAACTTGCAGTGACAGAGTATATATACAGTGTATAATGACAGGAGCAATGAAACCGAGTCACGATGAAGGAACCACTGGTTATATAGGTCAATGTTGGTAGTCATGGGCAATGTCATTGTCGCTTATGTATTGCTTTGGGTTGCTTGTAGGATGAGGGCGATATTTGAATATGAAATATGGGAGTTTTCTTGTCATCATTTGTGCATAGATATGATGGTAGGAGTTGGAACTACTAAATATCAGCATTTTGTAGGTACCAACGACGCATTAACTTTGAGCGATTCAATTCAGAATGTGAAGGAAAAATCACCCAACGCGTCAAGCGCGGTTTAATTGGTAGTGTTGGTTGCAGTGAAATCGAGGTGTCGAGGAGTGAGCGATGTGAATAATTCGGTTCGCACAATAGATGGGCTGAAAACTTTTGGCTCTAAAGACGAACTGCATACTCTACGCGGCCCTTGTGTCGCAAAGTGGGGGCCAGTAAAGCAGGAAAATAGACCCGATGCTGAACGTCTTTCAAAATAAATGCTCTGACAGACTTTTGACCATTGCTGCCCCAAGATGCGGATGCAGATGTTTTTGGTCTCTAATATTTGATCTTTCAGAAAAAAATGTATGCCCTCCTCCCTTTCAGTTCGTTAACGTAATACTCTCCAATACTCAAACAAGCACACGACAGCTGACCTAATTCGATATCCGAAGAAAGTAGTTCTTTGGCAAACATTTTAAATGCAGTTTGACAAAAAATTATTCAACAGCTGAAACTTCTTACAGAGCTCCCATCAGAGCTCATAATTCATTGTTTGCCGTTTATAATAATTAAATTCAGATGTAAACAACTAAATTTCACAGTGGGTTTAATAAACTTTCAACTTCTCGATCAAATTGTGTCTCATCGAGCTCGAGGATGTGTAGCACAATATACATATAATCTGCAACTCCCCCCTCAATCTGTTTTGAATAAATTATTCTGATTTAGTTTTAGGTTATGAGAGAATTTAATTAAAGCCTAATTATGTGACGCCAACGCAAACAGAAGCTCAATTTCATAATCAAAGTTGGACTGCCATTGTTTTCCATCAAGTTCAAGTCCTCCGTTGATAGCGAGAGCAATGTTTTGGAAAATTACACCACCAAACAAACAGAGTGGGCGATTACATATGACAGTCTTATACGAGTTTATGGATTTCAGATTCTTCATCGTGTGTAACTAACTAATCCCGGCTTATTACGAACATTTAATAATGATTGTTTCCTCTAAATTACCGTTCCAACCTCCGTCAACACGTGGGACTGGAATTCAGATTTTCTAATCAATATTAATGGCGTGGGGTTTTATGGAAGGCGCACCCGTGTTAACCCAAGATTACTGCTAATCTTCGTGTTAACTAATAACTTAGGCCGATAGTGGGGTTATCCCACTACCTCCCAACATGAGAGTGTGCTCCTTTGACGTCAGGCGTAATGTTCAAAGGCATGTTTTTGTCAAATCGCTTTTAAAATGTTTTCCAAAGAACTGCTCTTTCGGATATCGAATTAAGTCAGCTATTGTGTGCTTGTTTGTACTACTAATATTAGTGCCGCCTTCGCAAACAAAATAAATAACGCCACCAACGGACAAGCAACTTAGTCCTAAATAAACTCTAACACGAATACAAACCTTCTTCTTACTATATTGTTTACGTTCAAATGTGTCAGCCCCGAAAATATTGCCAATCCTTTCCAAATTACGGATCGAAGATACATCTATATTTGAAAAGCAAAAAAAATCACTTATCCAGCTGTCATCAACGACAAATTCAGCAAGTGGATAAGGAAATATTTACAATAGTCTTAATATGTTTTTTTTTGGAAATACTTGGACAGTATGATTTTGGGTGATGTAGGTATTGAATCATTGATTCCTTCCTTCTATACTCAAGGCTATTATTGAATTCATTTCAAGATGATATGACGACTTGTGCTGTCGTCCCAATTGGAACTTTAACTATTTGCAAGAAAATAAAATAGTGTTGTTCGCCTTATCTATTGCCCTCGAGCAAAAATGAAGCACAAATTCTGTCTATCAAGTTCTGGAAACAATAACAACCGTTTCAAATGGAAATAAAAGAGAAAGCACGCAGAACTGTTGTCTCTGTGGCTGTAATATCTGGCCATCGGTTTTTTTTTATTCTGAAAGTTTCTTCTTCAAAACAGCGATTGCATTTTCTAGATTAGCAACCATTTCGTTTCGTCCTTGGGTAATTATTACTTCATTGATTTCTATGAAGATTTGTTTTACTTGTGCAGTTTTCTGCACTTTGCGTTTATACTGATAAAGTTTTTGCAACAGAAAATTCTGAATAGGTGCTTAATGAATGATAACGAGTTGCGCTTTCGCTTTTCCAAATGAGTCTACGTTTGAATTTGTTGCTGATTGTAATGGTGCATCTATAAGACGATTTTTGTGTTTTCGTACAGAACGTGTTTATTTTTTTAATGCAAGGGCATATACCTACATTTATTTCACGTAAATTTTGTTAAATATGTATGTTTACGCAACAGCTGGATAGTGGACACCGATTACTACTGCTACTGATCCGTGAAGAGTTTCAATAATAGACAGCTGACACGTTATATATTTTTCGGATTGATTTTTCGACTAGGAACATTTTTAACTATTTATTTGCCATTAATTCAAACGGTTTCCATACTCTTAAAAGCATTTAAATATAGTCTTTTATTTAAATTTACGGAAGCTCACAAATGCGAAATTTGTGCTACTAAAATTTAGAGTCGAAGCTAAAAATGTTTATTGGTAAGGCTCATTGTCAACTGAAAATTAAATCTTAGTACAGTCAAATGTATTTGACTTTAAAAACACTACAAATCCAACTTTAAAAATACTTATATGTTTAAGCTTTAAGTTCGCCTTGTTCATTGATTCAAACTTTATAACTTTAGGTAATCTTCGTAGACATAGCCTTTTTAGACTTTGAAAATATTACGTTTTCTATTTGATGCAACAATAGTTCGTGGTAAAATCAAATGCTTTTAACTTTAAAAGCTGTATATTTAAACTTTTATTTGATACATATTTTCAAATAAATTCATCATCAAATTTAAAATTTGAGTACATGCATCTTTGTTTTTTAAATAAGATTCACGACTTCCGTCAAACGGCTTGATTTTTAATCATTTGTAAATTAACCGCCGGACAGGAGCGAGACTGAGGTAGGAAACAAGTTTTCTTTTTTGTAATATCTTATGAGTTTGTAATAATTTTCAGATAGGTTATAAAATCTTCAAACGTTGATCAAAATTTACTGCTTAAATAAAACAATAATTTAGAATTCATAACTTTTTATTTCTTTTCAGTGTATCTACATAACAACATAAAATTCTCATATTTATACATTTTTTCAGTTTGCTTCTTTCTTTCTATTATTTCGCCTCTCTGAATATTTTGGAGATACGATATTTGTTCACATAAATCAATAAACGATGAAGAGCAACCGTGAATTAAAAATTAAATATCGTACAAACGTTGTACTTATTTATAAAATTATTTTATTGTTTAATTTAAGATGATATTGACGCTGCTGTTGAATTTGTGGACTCTGCGGCTACTAGAGAATTTGTTTTAAATTGTTTTCAACTAATTAAGAACTTTTTCATTATGGGAATCCAAATCTTCATTCATATAATATGATAAATTTGATATAATATGTGGTTATAAATTTAATTTTTGCTAGCTTGTTCCTCTGTTTTTTTTCCAATTAAATAATTTTGTGGCAAGATTAAAGTTATAAAGTTATAAAACACTTACCTACTTAACCTACTTGATCTAATAAATAGCAGTTAAACTAAAAGAGTCTTACAACAATAATATCATTTTACCAATGTTGCAAACTAGAAAACAATTTTCTTAAATTTGTATACCTATAACAAATTAATTGATATTGGTTGCTGCAAAAAAAAGAAAAAAAAAAAAATTATTTATGCCAAATATCCAAAATTTCGAATCGAAAACGACACAAGCCTCATTTTAAGAAGTAATTCCGTTAAGTTATTTCTAACATCTGCTCTGTGATAGTAATTATAATTACAGTATAGTGCAGTCTGCAAGAGCAGACGTTTCGTTGATCATTTGGAAACCACAGGAAAATTTCTTTTCGGAAAAGCTGCGCTAGACTTAAACGTTAAAAATCGTATGGACGATATTATTTTGCCCTTTTCGAATTTGAGACATTCGTGGGGACAACTTAGTTAAACCGCTCTTTCAAGTCTTAACATTTACATTCAGTTGCCCAGCTCTGGATGTACGCTATCGACTTTTTATCGTGTGAAAGGCTGAATATTTAGAGTACCAGGCACCAGTCTCATCAATCAGTTAAACGCAGGCTGCTACTGTCACTTTAACACTAAGCACATTCCCTCGCTCCCCCTCCCCCCACTACATTGTCATTCCATGCAACTCAAGGCAAACAAAATTGATTTGGCAGTTGAACAGTTAAACAGTTAAATTGAGTTTGGTACTAAAAGGCAATTTTTGCATTTTAAAAACCTCTCTACGTATATCCCTGAATCCGATAAAAATATACAAGAACGCGTCGTATTTAAATTTTTCAATAACCTGAATAATGCAATATCCTGCTAAGCATTACGCCATGACATTGATTTTATAAACAAAGGGAAACCAACCGCAAATGGACGAGGATGTAGATCCCGCTCCCTTGCTGCTGCTACAATTTTCTCGAATTTTTTCCACAGTTTACTCGAATTAAATGCCATAAAATAAAATTGAATTTCGTGGTCGATTACTTGTCTACTGATTGGATGGATAAAGGGGGGAAAAAAAGTAAAGCAAAGCGAATTTGTATTTTTATCCTTGTTGCCTTGACTGCAGTTCTGGTACATGCGGGCACTGGGTAACAAATTGAACTGGAGCAACTACCATAAATCAAAACGCCATGCCACACAAGCCATCGACCAGCTATTCGAAATGTGGGGTAATTTTTCAGGAAACCTTCCTCAACAAATTGCTTTTATCCGACAATTTGAAGTGTTTTGTATAGTTAGTGGTTCGATTTTGGTACAGCGGATGCACCATCATCGTTTTATTTTAGAAGTGTTTTGTGACAAATTGTCTTTATAATTAATGGGGGAACAGAAATGACCAATTCAATCTTCGTATTATATAGTACAAGTGCGGACAACAACGAAAACGAAAACAACAACTTGCGGAATAAAGTAAATAGATTGTCAATTAACAAGGGGTTTAGGCCCATTTTATTCACTGGAAGTTGAACACAACTCGGGAAGATTTCCATATAAAAATCCCCAAGTTGTGTTCAACTTCGAGTAAATAAAATGGGCCTTAATCAATTACCTGCGAAATACAACATAATAATCATAATAAGACGTGGATATCGAAGTAAGGGTTATGTATTTAAGTTCGATTACTCAATTACAAATATAATGTACTTGAAAAGTGACAGCAGTCTATATAATGTAGATACACATTGTGGAGTATACAAAATGCAGAATACATACAAAATTTTACAACATAAAAAATTGCGATCGCATTAAAAAACGAATAAAATGAGTTAAGTGTATTTAGAAATAATACTAGCCCATCAATTAATTATGGAACATGATTTTAAGTTGTGTAACTTGTGTTTGCAAAATATGTGTTTGTTTCAACAATTCAACGATTGGAAGTCGTTTTCGAAAACTGAAATATGTATGGGAAACTTCTGTTTTCGATGAAGTTTTCGAAGCTCGGTGTGAAAAGGGTATAAAACTCAACCCCGAAGTGCCTAAAACTAAAAGTCTCAAATTAATTTCGCACGAACATTGAGTGTAGGAGGGAGCTATGAAAACTTTTCACTCAGATCAATGGAAGAAGAATTATTCAAGGACGTGGACGTGGAAGACATGCGACTAATCAAGAAAGTACTCACACTATCGAAGGTGAAACTTTTAAGTAATTAACTTTTACGGCCACCCATGAAGGCGACGCATAGAAGCAAACGCAATTTCGTCACGCTTACATATACTTTCATTATAATTCGAATTCTTCCCGAGCTTTATATTGCATCTTGATGCACAAAGTTGGTGCGCTTCCGTTTTGGTTTAGGGGCGAAAGATGAAAGAAATGGGGATTAAAAGTTGAACGAAAGAGAAACTCATTACAGTTGAGAATGTTGAAGCTTTCTTTCGTTTGAAATTATAGCGACTTTGTTGTTGTAAGTTAAAATGGAAAAAGTTGGGTAAAAGGATTTGTTCTTTCATGTCGCCTGACATGGGTTTTGTTGATCAGAATTTAAACGTTCTGCAGTTGAATGGAATTGTACTTAATTTATCAGCGGCACATTTGGTTAGTATTTATTCAAAAATAAACTGTGGACACCAACCTGGCATGCAAACAGATTAAAATAGCTACGGGTGCATAACTTGCAGTTTTTAGGTAACTTTGGTGATTAAATTACCCACCAGGGATGAGTCAATTCTTCTTTCGCTTTAAGCGATTTTACCTTTTCGTTTATTTATATAGTTGGACAGGAATATCATAAAATCCACCGCCAGAGACAGTTTTTGGATATTAAGATTTAAGATAGACCCAACCGCTTCGGAATATCCTCAACAAAGGCCAATGACACCGAAGCCATTAAAAAATTGCGAAGGTCGCCAAGGCGACTCTCAGAATTTATGAACAATTTTCACATGAAATGACTTCATCCTACTTGGTTATGGTTTAGGCAAGTATGAAAATATCCCTTTTTTGATAAAGTATATGCCCATAACTGTTTCTTATCTCTTGGGGGACGAGACGTACAGAATAAAATATATTTAAGCAGTCCTTTATTTACCAACTTGTTTTCCATAAATACTCTTATATGAGATTATCATTTATAATTCAGCAATATCCCTCGAGTAGGTAATGAGAATGGGGAATTGATTAACACGACACCGCACAACCGGAGACCACGCGAGATCTTGCCTTCAATCAATATTCAACCAGGATTCCCGCCCATTATTTATTAATTATCACACTGAAAGTGGAGCTTCGGTTGCAATAAATAATTGATAGTGCTACGGAGTAATTATGAGAATCCCATAATGAATGAGGAGATGTCTTTAACCAACTGTAAACTGGGTGCATATCTTGATTAGCGGATTAAAATGTTCTCGAGGGAGGTTTATATGTGGGCCAGTGATGTCAGATTTTTTTTTTGCCTGAATTCCGCATTTTTGGGGAATTTTTGGAAAATTTTCCCCATTCCATATCCGTTTTTTCCCCATTTCAATTCATTGAAGAAATACGCATTTTTAATATAATAAAAATTTGTTTTCTTTTCTTTAGCCACTTTTTTTTTAAAAAAGGTAATACAAAAATAAAAAAAACAAATAATATGCAAAGTCTTGCAGTTTAAACTAATACAAAATAAGTAAAATATTGCGGTATGTTGAATAAATTTAAAAGGCATAGGTTTAGGTAATTCACAAATAACGAGGCAGGTTGAAAGTAAATTATAGTTTTGAAAGGTACATAAGTTCAAACAAATTATAAATAAAAAAATATATCAGGTATTTAGGTTATAAATTATATTAATACAAGTTATTTAATATAGATACACTAATCGTCATTGGACTGGTACATATTTTTGTTGTGCAAAACCAAGCATTTTTATCGATGCAAAGATCAAAGCAACTTTTTGATGATTTTTGCAGAATAATTTCGTCTGTAAAATTTCGCAAAGTGTTTCAGTTTCGAGCTAAGTCGCTTAGATTCTATAAACGCGGTGATGTTTTTATGTTCGGGAGATATTCGAAAGTCAACTACACGAGTTTTATTTTTAAATTATGCAAAATTAATAAACATGGATATATTTCCGTTTTTCCCCATTTTAAGAGCACTTTTCCCCATTTTCCCCATTGAGTCAAAAATTCCCCAAAATGGGGAAAAATCCCCACATCTGGCATCGCTGATGTGGGCTTTGGTGATGGTTTTAATTTGGCTCTCTTTTCGGGTTAATCTCTAAACCAGGGGTTCCCAAACTTTTTTATACCGCGACTCCCTTTGCAGGTTGTCATTTTTTTCCGACGCCCTTCTAAGAGAGTCTTAGGTCCCACGCCAAAAAGTGACGTTCCCGACCAATCTAGTTAGTTTTTGCATTCAGGTTTCGTCTAGTCGACAAAACTTTTGTTCTGACAGCTGTGAAAAAATAAAAATAAAGTGATAAGTGATAGAAATGTCGACCTGTGCGTACCGTCTTGCGACGCGCTTAGGATAGGGAACAACTGCTCTAAACTATGCTCAGAATCTCACAGTGAAAGAAAAATCAGAAGGTATCATAGAACGTGATGTAACTGTAACTGAATGAAAGGCAATCTCTTTGTAACATTGAATCTAGCCACCGAAGCGCAGGGAATACTATAAGAATAATTCGTCATTAAATCAGGTGATCCACTGATGGTCTAACGCTGAATAAACTGTTGGTAGAGTTTGCGTGCGAGGTGCGATATCGAAGTGAGCTTGCATCGCATGGATCACTTACCTAATTGTATGTGAGGTGGACGACAGACACTGACACCTGTCATATCGTCCATCAGAAAATTTAATATTTCTATATCTGAATGAGTTAGTTGTTAGTCGATTCCTTAAACGCTGATCAATGCACAGTTCTGAAAAATATTTAGTAGGACAAATCCAGACGTACTTTATAGCCAGATTTACGTACACAAAAAATGAATGCTTGGCCCTTTCTAATAATCATTTTTATCTTTCACAATTAATATTTTGTCGGTCACAATGGGTAATTTTATATAGAAAATTTCTCCATTGAGAGCTCGTAAAATCTATCCTGGACATTTAATATGATTATTATAGTATCGAGCATTGTGCGCAGTGGACAGCACCAACAACATGTTGTTAATTTTATTATTTTTCAACGCAATTTAACCGCGCTGAGTCTTTATCCACCACCAGTCGAAAATGTACCAACTTTATGAATTTTTATTCCGGGGAATGGAGGTTATTTTGGCTTCCACATATTTCCACGAATGCCATGCAACATCTGTGAGTGGAAGGAGATGGGTTTATCGACTTTATATATTAGTGTAGCGACATTTTTATTCGACGGAAAAATGAAATACGTGCACTAAAAAATTTTCAGAAAAATGTAGAACAATGCATCCATCAATAAGTGGGGGTTGCACGTTACGAGGTCGTTTTTTTGAAAGCATAACAAGCTTAATTTAATATGATATTTCCACAATACAATTGTTATTAATTTTCTCGCATACTGGTTCTGCATGATAAGTAGATGCATTGGGATGATGAAATGCTTGCATTGGTTGCATTTGTTATCATGTGTGACGTACAAAGCCCGAATAGAAGCTTGATGTATTTGCCCTCTGGAACTTTGAGAATTTGTCCCAGATTACTGACGCGACGGTGGGTGAGTTCAGCATTTTTATATTACAACCATTTGCAACTACCAACCTACACTAAAATGTCTTAAATCTGTAATAAAGGCATATATTAAGCTGGAATATCCCCTTCAATTTTGTGCACTTTGAAAGGTTTCCAACAATATCACATGACAATAAAGATGAACCAATAAGGACGCACTTATGTCCTTCGCTTTATTTTTCCCCACATACAACTAATGTTTCTCGATTTATCGATAGGTATCGTGTACATCAAAGTCCAAAATTAAATTAATGACGATTTTGAACAAAAAAAAATCCATTTATCATGAGTTCATGACTCTTTGAATTTACTTTTCAAGTAAGGGTGAGTTTCGTTTCATCTTCTGCGCGCTGGAAGTTTGTTTCGTCAAACAGTTTGACATTTTCAGAATAGGAACCGGAAGACCTTCATCTTATTTGGATCGCGAAATGTAGGTACCTACTCGTAGGTGTCTGAAGAATGACAATGAAGTGGGACACCGGAAAAAAAGTTGATTCCTTACAGAACCTGTACAGATTTCACAGCCCGATATACCTAATATCAAATCTGAATATTGATTATCGTTATCATATCGAATATTGATATGTTAATTTGTTTCAGCGTCAATTGTTTTGTTAGACTGGCTTGTTGGCGAACAGGCGCCGCTAACTAAATTTTGTGAACGTTTTTGTCGAATGAAAGATCATACGACAAACACTGGTTTGGTACCAAGCTGGTATATCAATTAATTTTATTAAACGTTACAAAATCCTGTTGATATCAAATAATATATTTTAGTTACATAGAATTAGTCTTAGTTTAAACTTACTTTAGTTATCTTTAGTTCATAGGCTTGCAATTAATTAATTAATAGTATTAATAATTTGTCGTTGAGAAGAAAATTCCAGCACGACGCTTGCGTTGTCTACTCCCTTTTAACAGAAGTTATTTTATTGGCTTAATGCCGGCTTACAGCTGCTGGCGCGTGAAGTTATCAGGAATGTCAACACTGACTTATTTGTTTTTTTTCGGGTTTTGCGGGTTTCCAAATAACTTGAAATAAAATGAGATTCCCGACTGCTTGTAAATAGTTCGTTCAATGAAAGAAAGTGCACAACTTGCTCCGTACGAAACAGTTTCGTTCATTATCAGCTTAGCTGGGATAATCGTCAGCCACTCCAGTTTTCTAGCCACTGAGTATATTTGAACGTTTCATTATAGAGTGCATAGAGAAAGAAATACACTAGCAAATTAGTTTTTTTTATAAATCATATTCCTATCTGCATATACATATTATATGATTTACGAGGGTGCATAACATCTAGCAAGCGAAACGTTCCAATATTGATTAAAAGCTAGTTTCCAAAATGAGTAGAAATAGTTCACAAATATATATACTATACATCTCATATCATGTAGGTATGTATATGAGATATGCCGACAGATATTTTAAGGTCTCCTCAAATCGCACTGTAACCCGTTGAAAAACTGGAGTGCGAGATTTCTAAAAAAAATCCCAACAAGAAGGGACATATTATGCTGACATGTTTACTTATGCGTTGTTTTTATTACAATATTTTTGTACATTGAAATGTTATTTGTCCAGAGCCAGTTTAAAAAGAGCAGAATTAAACATTAAAACATTTTTATTAGGTTTTCTCAGTTTTTTTAAATGAACAAAATACACCAAAGGGTTTTGAAAAAAATTCATGTCATTAGAGTCAATATATTTGGGCGACTTTTCCTAGGAAAAAATGCCACAACTTTGTTTGGAGGTTTTTGGGATTTTTCCAATTTTAATTTTTTCATAGTCCTTGATAGTTTGTCAGCTCATTACTCATGAAACTTAGAAATTATTTTAAGACTTTGCAGATAAGTTGAAGATTTGACAAATATAAGGTAGGTAAGCATTTCATAGTGAAACTGATTAAATAATATTAAAAATACATTCTGAAATGTGCTCTAAAAGTCTTAAACTTATGACAGATAAGGCGGGAATTAAGTTTAAGATTTAAATTTTATGTGATGGCATGCAACCAGCGAGGTAATGAAATTGCAGGTTTTGCTTAACGATTTCATTAGGTGAATTTAAGGTTTAAATCCGACCAAAGGTTATTGAGGCTCTACGTATCTTAATTAATTCAAATAATTAAAGCTAAAAGGCTTTTTTACTTTAGCATTTCAAACCCAAATTTACCATCACGAACGCTTTGGAAAAATATTCGAGAGCTAGGTGTTGGTCGTCAAAGAGAGTAATGTACCTACTGTAGATGTAAGTTCAGCATAGCCAAATATTCAATTTGCGAACATTCAATCCTGCGTACGAGATGCTCACCAATCTGATGTTTCTTCATGTGAAAATGATATCGACGGATGTTTTCATTTTACAAGACAAGAAGAACAAGATGTTGTAAGAGCTGTCATTGATATAAAACCAAAGCCAGTGGGTCTCGATGACATAGACCCTATTTTTGTAAAAATTATTTTGACGAGTATACTCGTACTTCCAGCTATAACCAATATTTTTAACGCACTCATTTTAAAATGTTCTTTTCCGCAGTTATGGAAGGTTCCGAAAGTAATACCGATTCTAAAGAAAGCATCTACTCGACTTGTAAGACCCCAATACTGACCTATTTCAATACTTCCATTTCTGTCAAAAATTTTGGAAAAAATCTTGCACAGACAAATATCAGTTTTTCTTAGCAACAACAAACTTTTAAGTACATTTCAGTCTGGTTTCAGGGTAAATCGTAGTTGTGTTTCAGCTGTACCAAAAGTTGGTAACGACCTAAGGCATTCCAGGGACAAAGACCTTTTATATTTTCCTGGATTGCTACAGCGATTGATACAGTAAATCATAAAATACTTGTATCCAAAATGATTTTCGGTTTTCAAACTGCCACCAATATGATGCAATCATACCTCAGAAATATAAAGTTGTCTTAAATAGGAACGTGTCCAACTTTTTTGAACTTTCCTCTGGAGTGCCCAGGGATCAATACTTGACCCATTGTTGTTTACAATGTTTATTAATGACCTTCCGCTTTTAGTAAGTAGATCTTCACTGCACATGTGCGCTGATGAGGCACAAATCTATTTAAATTGCAAACTTGGAATGATCGAAGATTGTGCTCAACATTTTAAAATGCAATTAGCCAAATACATAATTAGCTATGCCGATCGTAACATGGGTGTACATATTTTTGTGGTCTTAATTCCGAAACAAAAGTAAATATTACACACCCATATAGAATCTCACACGCGTCGATCAAACGCTTTTATACGTATCTCAAGTTTTGCGGACTAAATACCATATAAACAAGGATTCCTTGTATCTTAACAAAAATAAAATCTTGCTATTTCGTCAAGATCGTTAATATACGGCAAGTTCAGAACGTCAATTTTTTGTTTGTGTTATCAGACAGTGGAATGCCTAACCTTTAGATATACGAAGACATCGCGGTACCAAATATTACGAAAACGTCAATAATTCATAATTATTATTGTCTCATCGTTTCAATTGAATATGTTCACTCTTTTGCTTATCTCCAATTGTTTAATGGAATTTATATTTGTTTAGCTTAATTAATTATAAATTGTGTTAACTTCTGCTAGAATTGGACTTCAAGTCTAATGTAAACGATATTAACTAAGTCAACAAAAATTAAATTGAAAATATCTATCTAAAAAACAATAGCCCTAAAAGTGGGCTCTGATTTTCTCACCCGGAAACTGGAAACAACTTCAATGTCTCAAGTATGCAATGGAAAGTCATTTCAATTTTGCTTTCTCCTTGAAAATTTTTACCCGTATACATTATTGTGTGTGCACTATGCACCATAAAAATCCTTTTACAGAAAATTTCTTTTTTAATTTATTATTTGCGGTTGCCTGAATAAAACTAACAAACTAGTTCTTTCAACCAGACTGAATCAATTTATTTCAAACAAAATGTTTCGCAAGTCTACTCTCTCTCTAAGCAAAAGTGAGCTTAAAAAAAACTTTCGGCAATTATTACATTTGCAATTCAGTCCTTGCTCTTTGTTTGTTTTGATCCAAAAGTGGAGAGAACAATTAAAACATTTATGAGGCTGTCCCCGCTTTTCGTTTATTTATTCGGAACATGGACAGAGCTATGTGTTTGTCATGACTCATGAATTCATGATGTTCATTATTTGACTGTGTGAAGTTAGATAAACATTTACTCCTTTAAGAAAGCGAAGAAATAATAAAATAATGTCTGAAAGGTTGCTGCTCCATTTTTTTAAAATTCAGATTAGCTTCATTCTCCATTCCAATGCAATTAGTTACAAAAACTGCCACCTGGATAAAGTTCAACCACAAAAAAGTCACCACAAGCTAACATAAAAATTCAAAATATTTCACACTTTGCATCCGAGTTCAAAACAGAGATTGAGGCGATGAAGTCATCCGTGGGACTCCGCAGTGTATACACTCTGGTGGCAGTACCAGTTTCAACCAGTGTTGCCACTAAAGTAAATGATGACCGATTTCTTTTTTTTTTAAGTTCGGTCAAAAGTTAAAATGAGAATTTCGGTCAAAAATAGAATATAGGCAGTAATATATATTTCTACTAAAAATAGAAAACAAAAATGAACTCAAAATGATGTAGGATGGAGGTAGTAGATATACCTACGTCTTTTATTTATTTTTCCAAATTAATCTTAAACCTAATAAAACAAAAAAACAAACAATTCATTCATAGAAATACTTTGCATTACAACGTTTTGCACAAAAAGCAACTTTCAATCGATTTCAGTTTTGAAAAATATTGCTAAATGTATTGCAAAAAAATATAAAATGTAAATGTAATAAATTCATCATTTTTAGCTGTCGGAATCGCTTGAATTATAATTTTTATATACCTTGTTTGTGCCTATTTTTGTTATGATTAAACGCATGGACTTTTGTCTTCTCTTCTCTCTTCAATACATCAAATTTCACAACACAAATGCATTATAGTGAGAAAAAATAAACTTCAGAGAAATAATTTTCTATAACAAAACGGTTAATATAATCAGATTGACTTTCTATAATTCTTCAGTCAGTCAGTTTTGATGGGAGCATTCAAATGAGCCGTGTGGACGTGGAGCCCCTGTATATTTTGAAAATTAATTGGTCTCTATACGAAATTGTGAGCGTGTTCGTTAAGTATGGCCAAGTTTCATTCAAATTATACGGTTAAAAATCGGATTTTCACCGGTCAGGGTGAAGACATTTCGGTCAGATATGACCGGAATCCGGGCAGAATGGCAACACTGATTTCAACAGAGAACAACACAAGCCGTGAGGGAAAACGTCCCCATGTGCAGTTGCCAACCCCTACAATCACTGGACTGCAATAAATAAAATTGTTGACTTGTTACCTTGAAGAGGTGCGCTATGTGTGTGCCTGTGCATAGTATGGCACAAGGGTATAGTGGCATCCATTGCAGGGATTTATAGGATCTTTTTCCCCGTTTTCATCTTTCTGATGGCGGTGTGTGTAGTGCAGTTATTACCTTTGATTTATGGTTATGACATTTTCATGTAATAATAGTCACTTAGCATGTTTCATAAAATTTTCATTTAAATGGATGACATTCTGCGAAAGAGGAGATAGCGAAGTCGTAATGTAATCATGAGCCGGACTGTGTAATGGAATAGTTGAGTGTGGTGCGCGCTTTGATATACATAATTTAGGGCTTCCACTTTTGTTTAAATATTTGCAGGCCCTACAATCGACAATCGCTTACCTTATACGATTTAATGTCAAAAGCGAGAACTTTTAGCTGCTGATAGAAACACAAAAACAGAAAAACCGAAACATGTCATCTGGCAATTAAGTAAAATTTAGTATGATGACACCCAGGGAGCACACCTTCGAATAACTAATTGTCTAAACGCTTCAACAATTATGACTGCACGGTGTGAGCTAGAGCTCTACCGTCATTTGTTTTTTTTTCTGGCAGGACTTCGACGTATATAAGCTAATGGCGATGCGATGTAGCACGCGATACTAAATATTTGAATATTAGCTTGTGCTACTCTTTGCAATGTTTATGTTTTTCAAGGACGACATTTTGGGAGACCACAAACACAACTTTGCATAACATCGGTTCGCCTATTACTTATGTATGTCATTGTCAGTCACTTTGATTGACAGTATCGTTTCGTTGGCACGTGATACCCTGCATTGTGACAGTGGATAAGCATTTGATTCATAAATGGATTCAATTATGCGATGGCATGCATGAAATGTGGTAATCAAACTGCCACAAGGGTTTGCTTAACGATTTTATTGGGAACAGAAATATGGGTCATTATAATTTGGTCTTAACTTTTCGATGAGCTGTCGTGAGTTTATTTTTTAAATGAAGCCAACTTTAATGCAAGTAAAGTATAGAGTACATATTGCAATGGATATTAAATGACAAATGTACCCTTCCGCTCAGATTAAAACACAGAAATAAGAAACCACTCTGGAGACCCTTGGGATTTTTTTTCAAAATTTTGTTGTTATATGACCTCTCGTGGGCAGGGGCTACTGAGCTACTAGGCGAGGGATTCAGGTTCGATTAAAAGTAAAATTGTAAATCCCTTCCGTTATACCCAAAAATTAGAACTCACACAATACGATTAGTTATGAGCAGCTAGACCTAGGGTCCCTACAACTATTTATTTTTTATTTAATTCTTCCTGAGGTAGCCCAATTTTCTGTTTAGGTCAATAGTACAAACTTTTTAAATTCCCCTGTTGCATCAAGATAAGCCGGTAAATCGGAGCTTTGAAACTTTTTCATAACATTCCATTAGTAAGGGATTTCTTTCAAATATTTGATTTGAAGCAGTCAATAATAATCTGACATCTGTCTTAATATACGTGCTCATATCACATGGCTTTCGAGAAGACATTGACATTATTTACGTAATTGCATTGCGTAGTCCGTATAGTGAAAGAAAAAACCTCACACTCTTCGCTATAAAATCTCATATTTTTCAAACCTTCTTGCGCCATAGGTCTTTTGTCTATATGTGAACATGTCACGCTTTTAAGACCCGTGCAAAGAGTAATTTATGACAGAGCATTATCCGTGTTTGAAAAATCTAAAGTCAAAAATCGTGTTCTATGTACCTAACATGTGGCGGTAAGACAGGTTGAATGTAGAGTTTTTGACTACATCAGAATAATAAGAAGTTTCCGTAAACATTAAACAGTGCGGTTGTGTCTAGGGCAGAAGTGGTGGTCCACCCCCACATGCATTTTTGATTAAGTGCTACTTAAATTTTCAATCAAATATATTCACTTTTTGTTTCCTTTTTCCTTTTTGTATAAGTCACTCAAGTTTTACCCTTGCAAAGAAAGAGAGGTGTATTCATGATATTTCAACAGAAGCTTGGGTCAATATGGCTTAACTTTTGATGGAAAACTGAGCAGCTGCCTCCGGGCTTACTATTCTCGATACGCAAATCGAGTTCTTGTTATTGGGAGAAGAAAGGCGCTGCCCACACAATGTTGTTGGAAAATGTGTGCATGAATGAAACACAACTATACCCAGTCTTTGCTATAGATTTTCTGGCAGCAATTACTTTTTCCCAGAATAGACAATAGAGCTTTATTGTGGCTGTTTTAAGCCTGTTCTCAATGGAAATTCACTTTGGTCAGAGCTTAGCTGTATAGGATGAAATATTCATTTTTCGACTTCACTCTTAAACTTAAGTGTCGACAGTGGTGGTGTCAGTTTCCACAATGGAGAATGGAAATGCGATAATTGGTTTCGTTTTAATTTATTTGTTTTATTTATAGAATCTATATGACAACGAAGCAATATTGACTTTATTTAGAAAAATAATTGTGCTGCAAAAATATAAGTGTTAGTGGGCTGCGTTTGAAATGCTTGTTAAAAATGAATTATATAGAATTCAGTTTGATATTTGAAGTACTTTTCACTACATAATTGTGTCTCCTTTTCTTCTCCCATCATGCACATTATTCTACCACACTATTCATTGCAATTCTGGAAACTAGTGTGTTCGTGAGAGTCCTGACAGAATATATAAAACAAAGTGGCAAAAAGTGTATGTTCCCCTCTGTATGTCGGCCATTATTTTTAACCAATTTAGTTTTTTTTTTTTTTTTAATGTCGGTAATTACAGTGAAAAATGAAAAACAAAATAAAAATTACTTTTGGAATTGTTACGAGTTAATTGAAGTGGGTGAATTTTTTCCCGATAAAAAATATTTGGATTTAGAGTTAATAATGTGATTTTCGGAGAGATTGTTATTTCAAGATCGAAAAGTTAACACATTCGAAAAAATCGTGTTGCTAGATTTGGAGTTGTTCAAAGTTAACTTAAAGCGTATAGTGTTGAAAATATAATTTTTAACTTTCTCCATTACGCAGATAGTAAGAGAAAGTTATTGTTTTCGTACAAAATTTCTAGCTCCAAATGTTAATCAATTCTGACACTACGATGATAGAGGAACTTAAAATAAGTGTTTATAGAAATTCTGTATGTCTGTCTGTCTGGTCCGTCCTTCCACAGGATAATCTCGATCGCAAATGCCTCTAACGACTTCAACCAAAATTGATATTGAAGCTTATGTAGGTGAGGTCGCCATGACTGCATACCCAGTTTTTGGCTAAAAATAACGAATAACGGTAGGTACCTACTTTTGAGATTTCGACATATGTCGAAAACGGTCCACACGATTGTAAGAAAAACTCATCTCTAAGGTAATGTGGTCATAGGCGGGATTATAAAGTATTTTGTGTAGGATATGTTGGTTTGTTATCCGCTTTCTTCGAAGATCGCTGCTAAGGGCTTTTTGCCTAGCACCAAATTAGCAAATTAAGACGCAAACTAAAAACTGTGTTCCAACATTGTAATCATATTTAAAATACATAAATGCACAAGAAAACAAGATGTATATCTAACTGTTCTTAATGTCAACAAAAGCAATCAGCTCAGTTTTATAAGCACGCTATATAGCTATTGCGTGTTGCTCCAAGACTATCTGCCCTACATACACACCACATACTACCCATGAAACGGAAACAACTGTTTGCTCTTTTGCACAAGGAAGTTCGGTATAAATGTAATTCGCGAAATTTATTAATGAGCGACTTGCATATCCGCGAGGAAGAGTTCCATAGCCATGCTAACATAAAACTTTCTTTTATTGGCTTTTGTTTTGCACAATGCGGAAAACTCCTTCCACCACTTTGTTGAAAGATAGAAAAAAATATGTATGTACGTGTACGAGTATGCTGAGACCATGAGGCGCAGAAATGTCCTGAATTTTCAGTCTTCCGTTGTGTTTTCCCTTGCAAGGAAGTCAGTGGATTTCTATCGCTGTCAAAGTAAGAGATAATTTTGATGACTAGTTCTAGTCCTTCTAGTGGCATTCTTGATCCTGCAAAATGTCAAAATGGCGAGCGAAAAGTTCGACCCGAACTTCCCTATCCGTTCGAAAAGGAACTCACTGAGAAGCAAAATAAGAGGATCTATGTCGTCGAGAGATTTGTTGCCACAGAACGAGGTAGGTTTTGAATAGTTACTGTGTAAGTGTGTAAGGAGACAACCACCTTGTATATTCTCCTTGCAGTCATACCAATTGAGGGAAAGTTCTATTCAAAGTTCAGTGACGTGAATCGCAGGGATATCCATCGTAACTCGAATTGTCGCGAAGAACGGAGGATGAAGAGGGGCTTTCCAGTTTTAGAAAGCCAAACCTATGGATGGATGCCAAAGAGCATTAGCATGGAGGCACTGAAACAGATCAACTGTGTAAAGGCACCCAAGCAACGCTGTCCCATGACGGTTTATGGTGAGAAGAGGTTTTGTGAAAGTGTAACCGAAAGGCTGGCCTTTACAGGGGTGCGGTTTTATTTGCGTTGATTTGACAAATTAAAACTTCGTCGATTTCTTGATAATTATAATGGCAATGACAAAGAAGGAATCTGGTAATAAAATACTAAAGTGTGTGCAATGTCAACGGGCTGCCTTGAGTGTTTAATTATGACATTGGTCACTATTGACCAGTATTCTTTCTGTCCAACAAGAGCAGGTACTAATTGAAGTGTCACAGGACTTCTCATAAATGCACAAGGGGGCTTGAGTGTTGAGTGTTTCCATGTACGTATCATATAACCGTCAATCCAATTTCGTACATTTCGATCTGTGTCTTGAATGTCTAAAACTTCTAAGACGTAGATATAGCTTCGGTCTTGTACTTTTTAGTAGATACTCAAGTACACGAATGGATGGTGTGAAAATATTTAACGTGTCTTGAACCTACTTGGTTTATATAAACTCGAAAAATTATACCGGTAGAGAGATCGAGCGCAGAACCACTCTTGCCTGGAGATAGCGTAGAGTCAACTTGAGACCTTATATCGGAGAAAACTTTCCACCAGCCACTATTTCAAGAAACCTACCCTGCGTTACACAACAATTAATTTATTTATCAACTGTAATGCTGTACATTATATGCTCCTAAGGATTACTATGTTTTTTCGCGCTCATGGAGTACGAGTTACAATGTACGAGTATATTTCGACAACACTCAGTTGTCTAAAAGCAATCGCTTCGTGTAACCGCATTATGTTCCCATTTGTACACGTCCAAGGGAACATCTCCTGCTGGTCCATAGATCCATCACATGAGTGATAAACGAGGCACACCCCTCGTCTCATTGCCAAACCCTGACACGTATAAGTGTAGGTATATATGAGGGGGAGCTTCCTTTATTTTGAAAACTATCGCAAGAATGACGACTCGTACTGAATATTCGCGTGTGTGCATTATACGACATACAACACCGTCAAAGGATTGTAATAATTTATACATTTTAGTGGAGCTACAACACGTCTGGAGTTTCATCATCATCATGCAAGACCACGATGGGGGTAATCAAGATTCCGAACACATGTGTGACTGGGGGAAGCTAGAAGAAACTTTGATCAGTTTGACGGCTTGTAGGTGTTTTGTTTGAAGGAAGAATCTTGTGCTTGGGTATTCATCGAATAGTCTTACATTTTAGTCCACCTTCGACCTAGTTAAGAGGGATGTTTGATGTTATATAGAAATTCAATCCACAAATCCGATGGTGGATATCTTTTATCTCCCTTTTGTGGGGTGAACGTTTGAGATGTTGGTTCACTTTTACAAAGCTGAGAAGGTAAGTTAAGTCCTCTATTCTATAAGGCAGGTTAACCCTTTTCTTGCAGCAACATTTTTTTGCAATATTCTTCCACCGCTGTCGAGTGGTTAGTTGACTTATATCACTCAGTTTTAGTTTATTAAAGCTTTTTGTTTAAGCACTAATAAAAAAGACACAATTATTTTCCTTAGAAAAACCAGTTTAATAGAACTGTAACCTTAAAGCGAAATCATAGTTCATAAAATGTGTACTCGGCTTATCAGTCAACAATATATACGAGTACATGTTACATGAATGAATATAGATGACACCGGATTACTTCTGCACACTACAAAATATCCACCCATAAGCGTGAGCTTTTAAAATGTCGTCCTTTTTCGTGTACCACCTTTTTTATCGTGCCGCATGATGAACATACCTGTAACTCAACTGCATATAAAACGCAAAACAAACAAAAAAACCACTAAATACACCCTCATGCCTTGCTGATTTTGTATAAAATGCAATGTCATCCTGTGTTCGAGGATAATGAGCAGCTAGATACTTGTAGGTATGCTGTTGTTTGCAGTTGCAAATAACAAATATCTAGGTCGCTCCGGGTCATGGTTAGTTCGTTAATCTTTGGTGAGCAAGTCTTAACTGCAGTCGGTGTAGTTGCATAGGATTTTTATAGGGATTAGTACAAATGTGATCAGGGACATTTGCATGCTCCTGATGAGAATGAATGATTTGGAAATCTCTGCTGTGCACTTGGCGATTAATACAAAATATTGTTCATATCGCATCGCACGTGATTTACATCTAAGTTTACGACAGGATCGAAGGAAGAAATTTCGAGTTGACAATTTTAAACACAATGTTTTTCTAAGTCAATTCGATGAGTTGTTGGGGTACGGGCAGTTTTGGTTACAATTTTAGGTCAACTTTAAGGCATTTATTCTCTTTTGTCAATTATCCCGAATTCGTTTTCGATAAAGAACAAAATTATGAAAATTATTTTAAGTACCTAACTAATTTTTCTTTGCGAAAAATCCGTAAAAGTCAGATTACTACGAATTTGGGCGATTAAAAAAATTTAAACAAATAGTAATACTGGTTTCAACTGCTCAGCTCAACTATAATTCACAATAGCACTGGTGCACTAGCATTGTCACATAGAGATTAGTATTGAGAAATGCCACGTAACTTAAAAAATTCCGGCTCATCAACTCACCGCAAAAAATATGAGCCACTTCAGCGCTATGGACAAAGTTGCTGGCAGCGTTCACAGAATTTTTTACATTGAATTTCAAATTGTTCGTTACGTATGGATAGTAATGACTGCAACTCCAAGTTACGTCGTGCAAAGTTTTCTCACGATCAAAGATTACGACAAAAAATACTCCATTGTCCCAGTGGTAGTAAACAATTTTGGTCGTTCGTGAAAAATGTTAGAAACTCAACCAAGGCGTCAATCCCTATATAGGTACTCGTTTTCACTGACACTTCAGTTGTCAGCTCTTTAGATAAAGCAAATCTACTTGCTGCGCAATTCGCGGCGAGCTTTAATATTCCGGATTGCGCTATGTCTCCACCTGTGCTCGAGAGCGTAGAAGACTCCATGGGACAAATACATTTCCGCACTCGCACAGTGCAAGAGAGTATTGAATGATCTTAATATACACAAATCAGCTGGTCCAGATGGTATAGCCCCCATAATTTTGAAGAGGTGTTCTTCAACGCTGGCAAAGCTACTGCGTAAGCTTTTTCACCTATCCTACTCGGTCTCTTTCCGAGTAAGTGGAAAACAGCCCGTCCCTAAAAAAGGCGATTCCCCCACTTACTACCGACCCATTCCACTTACGTTCATTCTTTCCAAGGTCATGGAAACGCTGATCAACCGTCAGGTTATGAAATATTTGGAATCACGAAAACTGCTCAATGACCGGCAATACGGTTTTCGTGGCATCAGTTCCACTGATGATTTGATAACTTATATCACCGAACAGTGAAATCGATCTCTCCACCACTCTGGTGAAACTAAAATTGTTGCGCTTGATATTTCGAAAGCATTTGACAGAGCTTGGCATGAAGTTCTTTTGTCGAAAATGCGTGCCTATGGTATCGACGAGTCTCTTCTTCAATGGATTAGAAACTACCTTTCTGGCCGTTCAATTCAAGTTGTGTTGGATGGTTTCAAGTCTGCAACTCACCCTATAAATGCTGGTGTTCCCCAAGCCTCTCTTTTGTCTCCGACACTTTTTCTTATATTTATTAATGATCTCTTGTCTGTCACTTCTGATCCAATATACTCTTTCGCTGATGATAGCATCCTCAGTTTTTCATATTTGTTCCCTGATTCACGTCCCTGCTCTTCGGCCGTGGAATTGGAACGGCAACGTATGTTAAACACATTAAACTCCGATCTCGACAGCATACTTAAATGGGGTACAACCAACAGAGTGGAATTTAATGCTTCCAAAACACAATGCTGTCTTCTATCATTGAAGCGTAATCTAAGCCTACAGTCATTATCCACGAATGACACTTGCACCGACGAAACCGAAAGTCTCTCCATACTCGGCATGTGTGTCAACATCAAGCTTCGATGGAACGACCACATATATTAAGTCGCCAAAAATGCAGCGAATTGTCTAGGTTTCCTAAACCGATGCAAGAAGTAATTTACACCCTCTGATCTAGCCTCAATTTACAAGGCCTTTATTCGGCCTAAACTTGAATACAACGCTCATATTTGGTCAGGTGCTCCAAAAACTACACCTACTGGATAGTAGGCGATATAGAAATATAGTGGAGTCAATTGACCCGCTAGAACACCGCAGAAACGTTTCTTGCCTTTCCTTGTACTATCGCTATTTTCACCACCAATGCTTTGATGAAATAGCCAACTGCATTCCGCCCCTTCAACATTTTTCCCGCAATACTCGTCACTCATCGAATGCTCATCAGTTCTCCCTCAAGCCTACCTTCGGACGTACTGTAAAGTATAGAGATTCTTTTATAAGTCGAACAACACACATGTGGAATGCTTTGCCTCAAACGGTTTTCAATCACAATTACAACCCACGATTGTTTAAAGTAAATGTGCACCAGTACCTCTTCTCTATCCTTCCTATTCACCCTTTTACTCGTGCTGTGCCTTAGCATTATAAGGGACAAAACCCCTTGAGCACTAGTGTATTATAATAAAAAATCTACAACAACAACCAAATGCTATCAGAGCTGGTCTAGGTTTTTACTACTCATACCACAGATTTGTATACTTGTAGATCCCACCAAGTTCAATATTTAGTGCTCTTTAAAAAGCCCATATCGCTATGGTACACTTTTTGCACACGAACAGAGGCGGACTATTTACAGGAATGGGGATGCAAAATTCTTAACAAGCATGTACAGTACATGTATTCATACAGCAACTCGAAAATCTATGGGCAGACTTTGTGGCAATTTAAACTTTTCACCATGATTGCATTTTGCAACCAGATTATGAAAGCGCCCATAAATAGAAAATCGGTTATTCCCATCACATTCGTGCGGCGAATTCAATTTGGATTTCTTATGAAAGGCATATTTTGGTTAGCAATTTGAAAATTCATTCGAAAACAGCACACAGGACTGTATATGATTTAGGTAGAGCACCATTGCATTCATTGGTAAGGCACACGAATGCATTTGAATGAGTGGCACATGTCCTGAATGAATATTATGGTTTACTGGCAGTACCAAGAATACCAGAATAGTATGGAATTGTGGAACAAACATATCACTTTATGGTACATCCCCTAATCATTGATCTTGTAAAATGTATTTTCACAGGGAATTGAGTTAGGTAAGATGGCTGTCTAGAAAGCCACACTTAGAATTGAGTAGTAATTTAAATTAACCGCGAAAATATAGTACTTCTGCTGACGAGCGACCCCAATCCTAATGAAATTAATTTCGAAGTTAACTGCCACTCCACTTGCATGTTTTTCCCCCGAAAGACAAGCAAATGTATTCGGTCATTGAACCCGACAAGGATTATCTCAGTCTTCCTTATCGTTAATTTCCGTTATAAACACGCAAGTGGGCAGCATTGAAACCCAGCTGGGCCATCTAGTTCTTTCTGTTCTTTGTCATTTTGATTGCATCATTATGGTGGCCAATTATTTCAGATGACTAGTCTGGCAACACAAAACGGTTACAAGAAACTTCAACGAGATGAAATGACTTAGAAGACATTTTACAAATTGCACTCGTAAAGTGTCTAATAGCGAGGGAGCTCGCAAAAAACGAAGCAAAAAAGATGTTGCGAAATGTCGGAATGTTTTTTGTCATCTTTTCGATTTAAATGAAAAAGTCCTTTAAGCTGTTCGTATTTGCAGTTAAGCGATTTAATCTGGGCCCCGCGATGGTGCTAGTTTGAAATATTCAGTTGCTGGTAGGTATGAGGCTACAAAGCAATATGCGATTAGGTCAGAGATGATATGGAGGGCGTTAGCTCTGCGACGCTTAAATATACAACGTCAGTTTGAATACTGTTACTGCAGCAGCATGAATGACAGTTTTCTAACTACAATGTCATATGATATGGACTGTCCCCCAAGGACTTCTGGTGAGGCACGCTCTTAAAAACTAATTTCGTCAGTCCTTGCAGGAAGTGAGGAAGGCAATTAAGTAGAAGCTGATGGTAGGATGTAGGTAGTGATGTTTTTTTAATTCTTTTCCACTCGTATATTTAAAAGCTTTCCACGCGTTTTATTGAAATTTGCCAATAGAATTTTTTGCACGGGTTCTTAACTTATACTACTTACTTAGATGGCGGTACAGTCCGGGTTGGACCTGGGCCTCTCGGTTTCAACGTTAATACTAATAATAATTGGCACAACAGGTCTGTAGGGACCCTGGGCCTAGCTTCTCGCAACCATTCGTTTTGTGTGAGTTTTTCATTTTTGGAACGAATGGAAGGGATCTACAATTTTATGCCGATTCCAAGCGGCTAATTGAGAAGCTCTTTCAAGACAGTTATACTCTCGGATGTTTGTCAGACTTTCGCGAGAGGTGGCGCAGTGAAAAAACTCTGAGTTGGAATTTGGGTTTTTTTTTTGCGGGATTCGAACCTGGGACCCCTCGCTTTGTAGTCCAACACACTAACCACAAAGCCACTGCGCCTACAACGGTTATATCGGCAAATATGAGTCTACAAATAATGCAGAATATATTTAAGGGTGGTACGCTCTTTTGTGGGTGGGATTATGCACTGGCGGAAAGTCGAATCAAGTCAAAAGCAATGGTAATTCGAATAAGCAAAAATATAGTGGAATAGTTACTGAACGCTGCTAAAAATTGCTCGCAGAGTTCTTTTCCCCAAAATAATGTTCCTACTTTAAACAATCTTCAAAAAATGAAATCACGAGACTTCTGTATATCAAGCCATACTATACAAATGACCACAAACATATGGAGAGCATTATTTCCCTTTCAAGACACCATATGACACCATATTCCAGATAATAAGATATAAAATCCTTTCCACATTTATCTTCCAGAACACATCCCATTCTCTGCACGATGCCATTCATAACAAAGTAATTTATCTTCCTAAACCCGACCGGAATGATAGCCATGTAACTCAACTCCTTACTCCAGTATTACACACGCAACACAGAGAAGTGTTGCGAATAGTATTTGGTCCTAATGCAGGCCTATTAACCTACTTTCGGCTTCAATGGAATCGGTCGGATGACAATTTCTTAGGGCTCTTCTTATAAAATGACATGAACATTTAAGTTGTATTCTTTGTAGGATGAAAATTCTCACCGTGACTCGGAAACGCTGCGCAAAACAATTAACCCTTCAGATTTGTATGGGCCATCTAGTGCCTGATGGAAGGCATGACTGGTTGTGGTCAATTTATTTTAGTTTCTTTGTCGTGATTTTTGATTGATTGCAGTGCTAATAAATTGCTATCACCCCAAAGTGGAATAAAGTAAAAAAGATTTATGGCCCTCCCTATGTAAGAGGTGTAAGATTAAATTAAAATCAGGGAAATAGAAATCGAAGCGTTCTGGATAAAACGAGAAAGTGTGATAAATATCGTTATCTGCAATCGATGTAGGTACATTCTACCTACCTGCAGGGCGGATAAGTTATTTAGTTATTTATCAACATCATTTACAGTAGTTACGTGGTCATTCCAACTTAGCTTAAAATTAAACCAGATGCCGGGGTTTTTAGCCTTGCCAGCTTACTCGATTGGATTATCTCCTATGCATATAGCCGGAGGACGACTTATATCTAATTCCATTCTGCTGATGACCATGCATTTTGATTTAATAGCATTGAGTTTTAAAAAGTTTTCCTGAGACCAGCTTAGCATCCTTTGAAGATCGTCATTCATTCACTTCAAGTATAGCCTCAGAAATACAGTTCAACATCATCTGCGTACATATATGACCCAATGAATATTTTATTACTTTTGGGATATTGTTGACAAAGAGCATGAAAAGAAGAGGACCCAGAACTAGAACCTTGCGGAATTCGGAAAAAAAGATTTTTGTAAAACACAGCTTGTTTTCTTTCTTGGAGATAAGAGAGAATACATTTTGTAGCGGTATATGAAAAGCCATATAACAACTTGAGTTTATTTTGTTGTAATATGATATGGTTGACTGTGTCTTAGGCCTTGGAAAAATCTAAAAGTCGTCTAAAGCTACTCGTATGTATCATCAGTGACTTTGAGCAGTGCGGTGCGGTACAACTGAGCATTTTTCTGAAACCCAGATTGATTTGACCAAAGAATATTATTCCGCTGGACAAAAACTAATATCTGGTGATGAATTAGTTTCACCATCATCTTGGACATACAAGGAAGAATAGCTACAGGTCTGTACACTCAGTCATAAAGTAAGCTGACTTCTTTTTCAACATCGGTATAATTTTGCCAATTTCCAGCTCATCAATCTCTTCAGTAAACCAATTATTTTGCACACATTTCACACGTTTTGTCACAATGAAAACATGTTTGTTAAATAAATACATAATTGAACTTTGAAAACAATTAACTTGAGCAACGGGATTGGACTCAGACGACCTTACCAATAATCAATCACTAATGTCGACAACTAGTTAGATGTCAGCTTTAGTAAAAATGTACAGCATTTGTGAAATGGTACCAATAAACAATTAGACCTCCACATTTACAAGTCCTACAACTTTCTTAGAATCTATTACATTTGTTGTCATTGCACAATTCAAATTTCATAATTTGTTTTCGTGAAAAACAAGGTCAATGGTCACTTTCACAAGGAGAATTTTATTCTAAAAGAAGGAATACATAAATTGCAACTAAATTTACCCAACACATATCTTTCCAATGCTCTTTGAGGCTTATTATAAGCAAAAAACAAAACACAAAATAGGAAATGCACAAAATATCCGCTGATCTGTCAAATATCATATGCAAATCAGTAATGCCCTATCATTCGATCGGACACAATTTTCAGTACTTTTATAGTACGCTTTCCATTGTTTTCTAATACTACCTCGCATTTCTTTATGAGTGCATTTGTGTCGTAATAATATCTCTTTCAAATTATTCAATAGACGGAGCAAAGTTTGTTTGAATGGTTTCATATATTCGTAGGCTGACGATGCAAATCAAAACTTATTAGTGGTCTAAACAAAACAATTGCGTCGTTAGCAAGTGAATGTTTTTGAAAATAGAAATAATAGCTGGCTCATTCATTTCCGAATAAATCAAAATCGCACGAAGGATGCGTGTTAAGAAGCTTCCGGTTTTGAAAATAAATACAATTTAGCCTATAAAAATTTGTATAGCTTATATATTACTTAATTCGGGAAAATTAGAAACCGACAAAAGTTGAAATTCGAACCGAAAAATATAAAACGCACATTTTTATGCACACATATTCTCGTACTACCTGTTAGGCTGTTACCCCTCCAGAAGTTAACAAACTTGTTATTTTGCATATATTTTGCTGAGTGCTGATAATTCTATTTTTACAACTATATTTTCCTCGAAGTGAACCTTATTTATTTATTTATTTATTTATCAAAATAATTTACAAAAATCAATTTATAAATTCTTCACACCAACCATTGTCTCATTAGAGGTCCTCATTCTCGGTAAACAAACGCCATTTGCAAAGAGTTTGAAAATTGTTTGGTTGCATCAAAATATCTACCTAAGGTACTGAGAATTGTTGCAAAAAGTATGAACCGTCCAAACTTAAGTAAGAAGATATTTTATTACGAACATAGATGGCTAAACCACCCCCAACTCAATCATACCTATATCACCGCGAAAAAGCAAATATCCATGCAAAGAATAAACTTCGTCCCTAACATTCGGGTCAAACCAAATCTCTGAAACACATATTACATTAACACTGGAACCAATAAACAGCCTTGTGAACTCGTTTTTTTATTCGATAAACTCTGGGCATTCAAATGACATACACAAACCCCCTCACTTTGTTTACATAAAATATTAAGGAAAATGCGTAATTTACGGTTCTTCCCATATTATGTTGAATTCAATCTGGATTCAAACATTTCGAATCAACCGCAATGTTTCCCCTCACAAAAGAAAATATCTGAAATGCAAAAACAAAACACATACTCACAAGCAGCAGACTTACATTTCAGATGGCGGTAATGTAAGAATTGCTAAGTAGATGGCGAAAAAAAGATTGGGCTAAGATAATAAAATAAAAATATGAAAACAAAAACAAACAATGTGTGGCCTGGAACAACGTAATTTACATATAGGTATCTGTCAAATGGAATCAGAAAAAATTTACGGTAAGCCGAGTGAAGCAAACAATCGTCTATACCATCTGGCACCTGATACAAGTCTTTTGGAAAACCTCTTTTAACGGAAAGATGTTCATCTTTCCTGTTTGTCATCAATTGTTTGCGTAGACCGGTTGACCTAGTTTTATATTAGGATTGTAAAGAGAATCACACTGACATACAATCAATGAAAGGATCTGCTCACACAACATCGACTTGCATTCCTGTGATAATTTTTTTTCTGTCGATAATAAACCACACTGTCAACTTGATTTATTGAACTTCAGTTTGATTTATCATTCACAGTGTTGAGACTTGAGAGGGCTTTTATAAGTCGGTTTGTTTTAGAGTGTACAATGGCTGGAAGAAGTGGAAATTGATACGAATACCAGTTCTACTACGTTTTGCCATATAATTGTCGAGGTAGATCATGTGATTGTGTTTTCCGCATTTTTTTAGAGTAGTCTTTCAAGGGCAGTTCTTTCTATTTTTTCTACACCATTTACCTGAATATTTTTATAAAATTACCACACCAAATACCACCAAATATATTGAAGTAGGTATATCTTAAAGTTGATTTATTTATTTATCAGTTTATCACCAAAGAACAAAATCGTTCATTGTAGACATAATGTGGTGTAAAATATCTTGCTTGCATTTCTATCACCGTGCGAATGTCTACCTGATACCCTAGACACCTCATTTGACTATTTTGATTTGGGGAGCGGGCAGTCGCATTTTAACATCCTAGATGCAAAGGCCCGTGTTTTATTCGACAATAAGGCCACAATATAAGAATTTAAAGTTACAAAAATAAGATATAAAGTAAACGCAAAGAAAAGAACTATGACTGTAAATTTTCAAGGAATCTTATTTTTGTTGAGGAAACTGGCAAGTTTTAATCGACTAAAACGACATTTGCATTATATGCTGACGTAAAACCATCAATTGATGAATATAGACCGTATTTAATAATAATAATATTTTATTTTAATAAAAAAATATACAAGCTTAATGCTAACAATATTTAATAGTGTTAAATGGCTTCATAAAGTAAAATAATAGCAAAATTAAGCAATTTATTTTTCATGAAATAGTAAGAAACATTCTGTTATTCAAATGAATGAGTTGCGAATGTTCCATTAATTAAAAAGATATGTGGGGGTAAGTCAATTTAAAGATAAACTAAAGAATCTGTGTATGAACTTCAATACTTTTATAATCACTCAAATACCTGCATTAGCACTCAAATCATTGGGCTTATTATATTATCTATCTCTGAATTTATAGAAAACAGACACTTTTTAACTTTATCTAAAAATTTTTATTCTTTTATCTCGCGCTCCGAAATATCTGTATAAAAATTAAAAAGCTGGGTTTAAAATCTCTAGGAACACTAACAAAATTACAGTTATTGGCTCTTAAATTGTAGTCTTCATGAACTCTTGCAGATCTAAAACCTGCACTTTTAAAAAAAATCGAGCAGTCGTGGGACGGCCGAAAGAAGCGAATCATTGGACGTAAAGTATTGGCCCGTGTTACGTGGCGGCCTATTTAAAATTCATTTTCATTTTTCATAGTGCCAGTTAGTTTAGATTACTCTCTCTGTTCCTCTTTCGCTCTCTACACACATATATTTAAGAATTTTTCGACTTTTCTTTTCTCCTAAACCATCCCTGAATCAAGACGAACAACACAAAACAAAAATCATCCAAATCGGTGGAGCCGTTCAATTCATTTTAATTTTTCATAGTGCCAGTTAGTTTAGATTACTCTCTCTGTTCCTCTTTCGCTCTCTACACACATATATTTAAGAATTTTTCGACTTTTCTTTTCTCCTAAACCATCCCTGAATCAAGACGAACAACACAAAATAAAAATCATCCAAATCGGTGGAGTCGTTCTAGAGTTTTCATCTTCCAAGTGCGCCATGGAGGGGGAAGTTAACGCTACGGTGACGATTTTTTTCGGTTTACTCCCCATCTTTTTGAATAATTTATATGCGTGACCCACCGACCGTCCGTAAAAAAGCTATATTCGCTTCAAAAATAATTTTAACACATTAAAAAAATACAAATGCCTTACAGGGAAAATGCCGAGGTTAGCGAATAAGACAAAACTATGCGTTATATACGGTTAATAATAATAATAATAATTGGCGCAACAGGTCTGTAGGGACCCAGGGCCTAGCTTCTCGCAACCATTCGTTTTGTGTCAGTTTTTAATTTTTGGAACGAATGGAAGGGATCTACAATTTTATGCCGGTTCCAAACGGGCCGATTGAGAAGCTCTTTCATGACAGTTATACTCTCGGATGTTTGTCAGACGTTCGCGAGAGGTGGCGCAGTGAAAAAACCCTGAGTTGGAATTTGGGTTTTTGCGGGATTCGAACCTGGACCCCTCGCTTAGTAGTCCAACACACTAACCACTAAGCCACTGCGACCACTATTATACGGTTAACTTTAGAAATAATACGAGAGTGGCCTGCTCTAAAAAATCGAGAGTTTGGTAGGTCGGTTAAATGAACATTAATATTAAATTTCTTCAGTTCAAACCCTGTGAATAAAGACGATTTGGCTACTGTTCTCCTAACCTCCAGTGATTCTAGTTTAATTAATTTTAGTCTAAATAAATAAGGAGGTTTGAATACATTAAATTCTATTTATATGGACTCTATTATACAGTCACCACACAAAAGAGGTATATTCTAATATAGACCGCTCAAAAGCGATATTACAAGGTCTTTAGAACTTAAACATCCGAAAACTCACAAGCATATCGCCCTAACAGTCTCCATGTTCTGTTTGCCTTTTTTGTGATGGACACGACATGGTAATTAAATGATAGCTCGGTATCTAAAAAAACGCCCAAATCTTTGATGAGATAAACAACGAGAATGACTATACCATCAAAGGATTACGTATACATGATAGTCGATTCACAGCCAGAAAATGTTATGACGGAACACTTAGAAATGTTTAAAGAGAGGTTGCTTTCAGAGCACCACAGATGAAATTTTTGAAGATGTGAGTTTAACAGGTGAAAAGACGATTACACTCGTAGGTAATTGCCCAACATATAAATCCTAAAGTCATCCGCAAACATCAGAATTCTAACGATATCATTCACAAATGGGATAAAGAGCAGTGGTCCAATATGACTTTTTTGGGGGACGCAAGAGGTTGCAGATATGTTTTTCGAAATATGACCACGAAACCTTACATTTTGGAGTCTTTCGGAGAGGATTGCATACATCAACCCTTAATCCCAGCCGATAGTGTGGTTGGTGAAATCGATGAGATGTGGTGCGTGTAGAAGATAACAATAAAAGTGTGGTCAGTATCAATCTTGCTGTAACGGCAGAGCATACACCAAAAGTTGAACTTACCCAGAGAAAAGAAGTAAAGTTGTACCTGTCTTTTCCAAGCCATTGATGTCGCAGTTGATTCTATCACAAATATGTATCTAAGGCTCACTCTGAAAGGTTTAAACATATCAGACTCACTTCCATGCCATAATGAGCGGCTTTCTCCTGTTAGAATTAAATATTACCGGAAATAGTGGTATATCAATTGATAAAGATATCGATTTAATCGCGAAAAATTCTCGCATTTGTTGTCCTTCTGTTGCACAAGACCCACCCTAAAACACAGATTCTATACTAACAGATCCTCCGATATGGTTATTTACGTTCTACATTATCGACTGCAGACAGAGTGTATCTTCAGGCGATTTAGGCCTATTTTATTCACTCGAAGTTGGAAATTTCCCGAGTTGTGTTCAACTTCGAGTGAATAAAAAACGGGCCTTACTGTCCCAAGAAATATCAACACACCCAGAAATACCATTGTACAGAGTCAGACCATTAAAATGTTGTGTTTCTCTACACTTGAAGCACCAGAGTCCGGGCGCTCTCAGATCCAGGTCACACATCATCGTTATACTCACACGGATATACGCACAATACACAGTCATTGCATTAACAATGACTGGCGTAGAAACCCATCCGCAACATAGTGGCAGCATATAGAACACATTCGAATAACTTTTCATTGGAGCCACCTAAGCAAAAGTCAACAAACCAAAAAAGGATAAAATGCTATTGGCCATGTTATTGCTTCTGGTGCGTTGTTCTGCTTGCTGTTGCTGTCCACCATCATGGTCACCACCCGAATCAGCAGGACAGCCAAATAGTTTCCGAGAACAATGCGTAATTAAAATAGTTGCAGGTCAAAACTAGGGTCATACATACTACAAAAGCGCAGCAGCCATGGTAGAGCAAGACCATCAGTTGAATGTAAAATGCATGTATTTCGATTTAACGCAAGTTGTACAGTGGTGTACATTTTAGATGAATTTTTTTTTTTTTTCAATTTCAAACACCATGTGATTAACAAAAAAAAAAAAAAAGTATGACCTCCTTGCAATCGCCTGCTATATTGGTTGGTTATTAAGAGTTTCTAAGAATTAAATACGCTGGGCATTCTAAAAACATAAAAATTGCAGCATTCTCATGGTTGCATGTCTTTCCATTAAAATCGTCATTTCTGTAGATACAAAGACTAGTCTTCTCATTCACCAGATACAGACGATCTTGCTCAGAGAACTCAATTTCAGTTTGGGGAATTCTTTATTTATACATTTATGTATATTTATTTTAAAAGTTAATTTCATTTTTGTGACCAACATTGTTGTTTTTTCAAACCAAAAGGATGACCGTTGATGGTTGTTGAGATGAAAACAAAAATTCTGGTCACAGATCTGTAACTTCATTATACATCTGAAAGTCAGAACATTGAGTGTCCTTTGAAATAGGATGTCCTCCTGAACTATGCCCTGCCATATGCTACTTTCAAATAAAAGGACAATGGAGGATTTTTGAATTCCTTCTTTGGACTTGCAACGACAACAAACATAAATCGATGGATTAATGGGACATAAATACACGAAATATGCCAGCGCCAGAGTGGTCCTACAAAAGCTGCTGGATCTATGTTAGCCTGCAGTAATGGCATAGAGTAAATAATGTCCAAGAATGATGTGTGTAAAGAAGTAGTTAATAAAACCAAGAATTATCTGAAAATATGGTTTTGAAATAAGGTTGCAGGACCTAAGCCATTCCAAAATTAATGTACATTGGTCGTGCTGTTTCATAGATAGTTTTGCGTCCCAAAAGTGTGTCAAACACCAAATGCCAAAGGTGCAAGCAGCTATAGTGCCGTGAGTTTATTTAAGATAAATTGTTACTTATTCTACACTTTGGTGAATATTAATAATAACAAGTTTAAAATATGACTCTGGAGAGCATTATTATTCATTTTCTTACTTTCAGTTTCAAGGGACTCAACTGGACTGTTTGAGAGCTATTTGGTTACCAGACATCTTAATAACTCCTCTTATACGCCAACTCATTCCAAAATGTCAACCGAATACATTAGATAGTTCAACTTATTATCACAGCAAAAACGTACAAAAAAATCCGCCGCTTTTCTTAATCCCTTAAACCGTTTTACATCTTACATGTAAATCATTCCTTAAAAATAAAAAATAAACCAAAATTGCGAACCCTTTGATTACAGCTGGGCGATAAATTAGTTCTCGCTCTGCTATTGAGATCTGATAGGAGGTAATTTAGCCACCAAATTAAAAGCACCGTTCCCAGGGTCTGCCGGTAAAATCCCTACCTAAGTGCAAACCAAGCGATTGAGTGTGTGGAGTTTCAGAGGTAAGAATTAAGATTAAAATCTCAACTCGTTCGTGGAACTGAATATGAATTGGAAAAACGTGCAAATTTAGTCCTGATGGAGATAGAAGCTGTAACAAAATTTGTATGCATAATTTCTCCAAGGGAACTGCTTGTGAATGAAATGAATTTGTGGTTACAAATTTTCTTGTAATTACCTCGATTTAACGGTTGGAAGGCAATCGCAGAAATATGAAGTAACTTGAAGGGATTTATAATATAATAATAATTTTTGGCGCAACAGGTCCGTAGGGACCCTAGGCCTAGCTTCTCGCAACCATTCGTTTTGTGTGAGTTTTCATTTTTGGAACGAAAGGAAGGGATCTACAATTTTATGCCGATTCCAAACGGCTAATTGAGAAGCTCTTTCATGACAGTTATACTCTCGGATGTTTGTCAGACGTTCGCGAGAGGTGGCGCAGTGAAAAAAACCCTGAGTTGGAAATTGGGTTTTTGCGGGATTCGAACCTGAACCCCTCGCTTAGTAGTCAAAGACACTAACCACTAAGCCACTGCGCTAAAAAGTTAAGTTAAGTTAAAAGTTGAGTTAAATTTTGGCAATCTCTAAAATACAAATGTATAGATGAGTTCGCGTTCCCAAGAAGCACAATTTATGTCCCATCCACATTATTGTGCAAATCTCATCCTTATGGTTCTGCAAAAATGCTAAGAAATTCCTAGACTAAAACTAAGAATTTCGGTGACACTTGGGTAATTGATTTATCGCAATTCTTACTAAGTCTGATATTCGCTCCAACCTCCAACAGAGGCTCCCAAATATTTTTTTTTAAATTCTGACTCGCAAAGGCGATAAAGAGGCACGTCGACCTAAAAGGTCTATTGTGCCGAAAATTGCCAGAAAATAGTTTAGGTTAGCAGAGTTTCCGCTTCACTAATGTAGCTGATAATGTTTTCAGCAGAGGACTTCTTCAGTTCTTCCGGACTTAGTAATTCATGGAGGAAAAATTATTGAAAGTATTTTTATGACCAAGCTTTATAGAATTATTCAACTTTTTGCATTTTTGCCAAGTTCGTCAGAATGACAATGAAGAATGCAGACGTCTCCCATACTGTTAAAAGCTCCTAAGCCTCAAATAGAAATTTCAAGTCGAAAATGTTTTTTTTTTTGCAATCACTTGCATACGCTGATTAAGGTGACACTTAAGAACCAGATACGTCATAGACTGTAAAAAGTCAGTCAACATAATCTTTTACCTGAACCATAGTAAAATTCGTGAAAACAGCTTTCGAAAAACGCGACATTTTTAAGAACTCGTATATTTATTGAACAACTAAGAAAAAAGTTATATTGCGTATACCTTGCAGGGAAATAACTTCACGGGCAAAAACATCACATGGGAAATAATTTCACTTTTTGTATGTGAAGTTATTTTCCACTTGAAGTGTACAATCACATCACCACCAATTTTGTGAAATGATTTCCCACCTACAATAAAATATGTGAATTTATTTCCCACTCAAGGTGAATTTATTTCCCATGTGAAGTTATTGCCCGTGAAGTTATTTCACTGTACCAGCGTATACCCAATTTTGTGAAAATTTAAATTATAAATTTTGCTCCAATCGTTAAACAAAATGTGAAGGAAGGCTTAATTTCCGACAAAGGCTTCAGAGGCGTATCTGAAACCTTATTTTTTTTATTATTTTTTTATTTCTATTATTTTGCTAGTTTTAACAAAAAACGCTTTAGTTTTGCAACAACGGGCTAATACTATTATTTTTTTCTCAACCAATAAATGCAATTGAGTTCAATTTCTCATTACATCTTTTTTTTTTTATTTTCAATTTTGGATTCTAAAAACAAATAACTTTTCAAGATTTCCCTACCAAATTGCGATTTCTCTCTTCCTCCATCTGTTTTTGTAGCATATATATTATCATTTTACAAAATTAATTTCCTTCAGTTTATTAGTAAACGTCCTATTTCAATGACACAAAGTTATTTTCAGCCTTAATATTAATTTATGCAGCAAAAGCAGCGACAAAACTCATGACCTCTGCGTTAGTCAACGAACTGAAAAGTCTTCTTCTCATTTTCTTACACAAATGCTACTATTTCCAGGAAGTGTTCTTATTTGCAATGTACTGTACCTATATCTTCATGTCTGCAAACATCTGAGTGACCTAGTTTCGAGTGAAACAGTGGAAAATGTTTACAGCGTAACGACGTCATAATGCAAATGATTATTGCTGGCTGTGACTACCTAAGTGTGGTGGTTGGGACTGGTGGAAGACGGAAAAAAATGTGCTTCTTCTTCTTCTGATAATTATTATTACATGATGAAAATTTAATTATAATAAATTTTTGTTTAAAAAGGAATTACAATGCTAAGCGTAATAAGAATGTGGGTAAGGGGGGTATGGGAGGGGGGGAAACGTATTTAGATCTAAACTGAGCATAGGAATTTAATAAATTTTCAAATAAAAACGTGGATAAATTTTGGCTTATGGGTTTACCTTTATTTTAGTAGGAAGGCTCGTTTTTAATCGTCAAAAAAATAGGGTGATACCTATCTAGGGTCATGCACTAGTTTGCTGTTCTAATTGCTGGAATTGGGATATCTGACATTAATGGTCTGCCGAAATTTAGAACCATGAATATACACTATTAAAAAGCAAACTTTTAACAACTAGGCGAAAAACAGCGATATAATAAGCGATAGCATAAATTTTCAGATGATTTTTCTTCATCGCATTTCATTTGGAATAGCAATCGCCGCGTGATATTCATAACTCTGTCATAGTCTTTTTAAATGCAGCCATAGATATTGTTTCCAATTACAGACAAAGCCCCATCGAAAAGGAGACACCACTTGAAATTAAAATCGAAAGTTGAGTATTGGAATGGCTTTTCAATTATTATTACTTCTCCAAATATCATAGAATTAATGACAAGGGCGATTACACCTTGTCCGCGTCATCTGCCGTCACCCTATCTATCGATTCGAGTTGTAAGTAATTTAAGCATCAACCTAGTGACCTAGTTTTATGTTAGGCAGTGTACAAAGTATGTGCAAATAAAAAAGTCAAATAACGATAGGATACCAGGATGTCATTTACATTCCTGGGAAATGAGTTTTTAGAATACAAATTGTCCCACGTAAGCCTATTGGTATCTATTGGACTAGGGACTCAATGAGAGTCCCTTATTTTGACTGAGGTATTTGTGCCAGTTTTCTTTTAGAATATCAAGTGAAATGGCCCTTCTCATTTTAGTTTTAATTAGACACAACCTTGGATCTTTGTCTTTGAGCTGATGTACAACTGATGAATTTTACTTTGTTGACATGGGCATTGAAAGGAAATTACTTGTGAATAGCTTTACGTAGACTTAATGACCCATTCTGTTGAATGTGTAAAAGCAAGGAGAAATCACTTTTCGTTGAAATTTGGAAGCGGCCCTAACTGTCACATAAGTTAACTAAAGACCTCTTTCAAGTCAATTACGTAGATTATTATTTCCATCGTACTTTTCAATTAAACTTAGCCGTCCTTTAAAAAGGCCTAGAAGAATAAAGTTGCTTAACGAACAAAACACCCACCACCCGACCGGACAAAGTAAAAGGCATCCTGTGCAGCGTCTCATTAATGGTTGGAAAAATAATCCCCAACTGCATGAGGCCTGCGGTTGGAGAACGATAAAATCTGCTATGTCGACGGAACATTTTAATCCCTTTTAACAAAGAGCCCGAAATGATTTTATTCCAAAAGCGATTCACAGGGCTGTCTAATTGCGGTCGTAGATAGAGACTGCATTCTTTTGTCAGCGCTCAAGCGGTTTAAGTTTTTGTGTAGTTATCCAGGGGGTTGAATTTTATGGCAGCATTAATTGTTTGTCAAATCCAATAAAGTGCCGATGAGTTTAAATAAAAAAATATTTTTTTCCCTAGTGCAAAGCTATGTTTTATACCAATAGAGTCTGATTATTTTAGTTATTTCTAGCTTATATATATCGAAGAAGTCGAAATTTGGTACTAAGGTCCCTTTTTATTCTGATGGGCAAATGTTGCGTCACATGATACCGCTTTTAATTAACTATGCTTCCTTCCTGCGCTGTTTATTAATCGATTTCCTTCCTAGTATGTGAAATTGCAACATTTTGCGCGATGTTTAACCATTTCTTACGTTTGCTAAGATCGCTCTCTGAAAACCCCATTCTGACGTTGGAGAAAGTGAGAGTCGTGTCAAATCTAGTATTCGCCGCATGCAACTTTAGTTGTGTCAAAGTTTATGAATTACAACTCTACACATACAATTCGGCTCAAAAATAATCCCTTAATAGGTACGACAAAAAGCGTTTAGTATAATTTTGTCATTAAACTGCTACTTTGAAAACCGATTTTGTCAATATAAGCTCCAAGCTCGTTGTACACCCACCAACAAAAGACCTTAGTCTTTCTTAGGTCTCCAACATAACAAGAGTTTTTCCGTATGGAAAAGAGGGAAAGAGTAGCAGTACCTAAGTATTTTCTAAAATTGTTTACCTTCATCGAAATGAGATATTAATGAAATTTTATGAATAGGTTCACAAACCTGTCGCCCAAGTAGAAAATAAATGTAAGTTGGTAAGGGAAACACATTCAAGGTCGATTCTGTTTGCTATTCAAATGTGTTTTTGACCTTTACAACCCCAGAGAGTGAGTAGGTGGGGAGCCTTTGTTGAGTATACCGAATAATACCCTTATAAAAATGAATTCCGAAAATTTGTACAATAAAAGAAAACATATCCAAAAATAAACAAAGTAAGAAGCATTGCAGAGGGGATAAACAGATACCTTTCCGAGTAAGAAAAGAAGTCAGTGATTTCGTTAGCAATAATTTACCCCGTCATAGATCTCTACTTGTACTTTTATAAATGCCTGGCTTTATTAGGACTGTAGAGTCGCTATTAATACCTATTAATATAGGTGCAGTAGCTTTTCAGAGCTATGCTAAAGAAATTGTTTTACATAATGTGATATTTCACCTCCTCTCGCTCGTCTTTAAGTATTAACTCACAAAGAGCTTAAATGTATCTTATTTAATGCATCCTTCACTTCACATTTCACAAACGTCATCAGCATTTAATGGTGATTAAAAATTGAAATTCACGTCACAATTTTCAGATATCACCCAGATGTCTTAGGATGCCAAACAGAAGATGGCATTGAGCAGACAGTCTGCAAATACATTTAATGCAGTCCAATTAGTGCATCAGCACTTATCATGCAGGGCGGCAACTATCAATGCAAGAGGGAAAGCAACCTTAGTAGCATGTTATTGAATTAAGTTCGTTACAAAAAAGACAGCCCCCACTTGCACAAAGGATGTATTCTGCACGCTTACGTGGATGCAGCATCGATACAACTACGTGTCGCATTTCTATGTCTCCCCTACACACGTTGCATGGTGTTTATTCAATGAAAAAAAGGAATTAAACGAAAACCTCCCCACTTGTTAACGTTTGCATTTGCTGTTCGCTTCGATCGATTTTCATGGTCTTTTTTCGTGGTTGACTTGCAATGCCATAAAATAAAATTGAATTTCGTGGCCGATTACTTTGTCGGTTGGTTGATTGAGTGAACTAAACGTAACGCTCATCAGATTAGGAAATTTCTTTTTTGTTAGCCACGTATAACATTACATGGTATACTGGAATGCAGTTTGGATAAAAAAGTTGTGTTCAAAGCGTGTACCATAAATCACAACATCATCCCCATTGCACAATGCACTTTGCCATTACACACTACTGCCAATTTAAAATAAAAATAAAAACATGGTCGACAAATTGCGTTTGTCTGACAAGTTTAAGTCTGTTTAGTTGTTCACCGAAATTATTAATTTATCAAAAGTTGCTTAACAAATCGTTTTAGTAGCATTGTGGTAGGTAGGATGGCTTTTCGCATTTTTTTAATGTTGATTAAGAGGCATTCCGCAATAGTAACCATCATTTTCCGACTCCAGGGCACATTTTTCGAACTCACATAGTCGAAATTTTCCATACAAAGTTGCAAATTGCGACCTATACGAAATATTTAGTGTGAATGCTAAAAACGATTAGGTATAGGTAAGTAAAATGCTTTTCACACCAAGCCCAAAACCGGGTTTTCCTCGAAAACTCGTTGATGCATTCACACCGACCACCAAATCATTCTCGTTTGACGTTTCAATCAGCTGCGAGACACTAGTCGTTAAACTTCGGCGCAAACTTTTGTGGTTACAAATTTCGATCGTATTAATTAACAAACAAAATCAATTAAGTGTATTTAAAAACAATATTAGCCCATCAATTAATTGTGGAAAATGAAAACATGATTAGCCCATCAATTAATTGTGGAAAATGATTTTAATTTGTGAGTTGTGACATTTGTTCGGTCTGCCATTTTGTTGAAAGGTGTGTTTGTTCCTACAACCCAACGATTGGATGTCGTTTTCTTGGTGTTTTCGCGGAAAACGAGTGCGAACGACTCGTTTTGAGAACTGAAATATGTATGGAAAAGTTCTGTTTTCAATGAAGTTTTCATGTGTTTTGGCGAAAACCCGGTTTTGGCCTTGATGTGAAAAGCATATAAGGCCCAAAATGTGGATAATATTGCTGTTTGGGTGCACAAAAATGTTTCCAATTCAACGTCTTGGTAAAGCCTGATTAATTTTCTCTTCTTAGTTATAAAGTACAGGAACATGAACTGCGTTAAATGTCCGTATCATAAACAATTGAATTTGTTGTTTTTATTACAATTTTAACCACCGAGTGTAATATCACGTAACACTGAGTGTTTGCAATCTCTTTCCCTTTGACATTTTTGGTCACCTTTTGTGATTGCAACAAACAAAAAAATATTTCATTCAATGTGCTTTACGAAATCAAAAACTGTACCCTTAACCGAGTTTAATATCCTATATCGGGCAGCGCAACGTGAACATGGATTTAAACTTAGTAGGTAATCGCGATAATCCCACATACGATTATCTTGTCCAACTTTATGTTCTTTTGCTTTTCATTAAATAGCCGCGGGGTGAACTAATAATGAAATAACACACAATGACCCAGTTTTTCATTTGTTTTGCTCAGTTTATCTGAAAGTCATTGTAAAGAATAGTATAGAAAGAGGGGGAAAAAATAGTTTCTACATAGTATCTGACGTGTCAATGATTGATAAGCTATCCATATCATTATTAATTGCCCGCGAGAAAGGCGTTTGTACTCGCCTTTAGCTAAAAAATCGTTGCAATAAATTTAACTATACCAAGCTACTCGTATATGCCAAATCATCAATAGAATCCGAAGAAAAATTGCACTTAAACACTAGATAGGTTTTCGCGAACGTCGCGGAGGTCTGACAAAAGTCCGAGAGTATATAACTATCATAAAAGAGCTTCTCAATTAGCCGCTTGGCCTTGGACTCGGCATAAAATTGTAGATCGCTTCAATTAGTCCCGAAAATGAAAAACTCACACAAATCGAATATTTGTGAGAAGCTAGGGCTTGGGATCCTATACGGACCTGTTGCGCCAATTATTTATTTATTTTATTTAGCAGATAATACTCAACTTTTCAAGGATTTAACTGGCAGTAAGTTAAGAGAATCCACTATATAAAAAATCACAATTTAAATTAAACGCTCAATGTGACTAAACTCTGTACAAAAAAATAATTGTTTTTTTTTTTCGTAGAGCTAATTGCTATTTTCCGTTGTTTCATCGCATCCTGTGAATGTCACATCTACCTTTTGTTTGCAGCTGACAGAAGACAGAAGTTTTTTTTTCCAATTTTACAGTGTCCATTGAAAGGTAGATTACCTTTTGGTATCCCTTGGAGATAAGTAGGATCTGCTTATGCATCGTTTAACGTAAATCTGTCATTGTAGCATCGTTTCCTGCAGTTGTGTTCCAACTGACTTGGGGCTTACATCAACCACAGTATGTATATTTGTGACATGACTAATTCAAAAAATACCACTTAAGAGATGGGAAACTGCATAAAAAGTTCATGACTAGGAACGAAACTTTTTTGTTCGTTGTAAGTTATAATTAAACAATCGACTGAATTGCCAATGTCCTTAGGATTTTTTTCTGTAAGACGCCCAAATTAAATCTGACTTTTAAATTATAAAAAAAAGGATTTTAAGAAGTTCACTAACAAAATTGGAGACAGTTCTGTCGAATGCACTGTGCAAACATCTGTCAGAGTGCGTAAGTATACAACAGACCAAATACTTCCACTGTATGGTATTGGAGGAAATACAAAAAGTTTGCATCCATAAATACTTTCTGTTGTGGATAGTAGAGTAGAGACACCAAGCGCATTAACTTGTTCTCGTGTAGAATAGTGAGCCAAGCACTTGAACTTGTTCACCAGAAATGATGTATCGATGAGGAAATGAAAAGAATGTTTCCTTTATGATGGATCAATAATGATTGACTTTATTATTGGGCCAAAATGCCTCTTTTATACTTAAATTAATTACATAAAATGATAACCTAAACAACCTAGTTCTTAATGCTACAATAACCTAAATTGCTTAATGTTAGTGGTGCGTCAGCGTACGAGCGGTTGTTGCTTCTGGTATGCTGACGGTGCTTTGTTCGTTGTATTCTTGAGTAGGTCACTTTGGTGCGGTGTTCGTTGCACTTAAATTGTGTTTCGTAACCACTCAAATGTGTTTCTTAACATTCTCCCCGCGTTGAATTGCGTTGCATTCAAATATGTTCTTATGTTTCGCTGACATTGTATTGCGCTCGAGTTGCCGGAACAGGTGTGGATCTTGTAGATGTCGTCATTCGGCTGCGCAGCTTGTAGATAATAGTGAATCCAACGGAAAGTGACACCAGAAGCGCCAGATAACTAATTAAATGATGATGAATGCTATTAATGAATACCGTGTCCTGTAATTCTGGGAATCCTTGAGGTTGCAAGTCTGCAAGTTGAGTTTGGAGAGTCGTCAAGGATTTGATAGATGTATTGTTGAATGCAGGAATTAATTCAAGAATGGCGTGTGTTTTTTGGTGGTTGATGACTGATGAGATGTTCCCAAAGCTGATGTAAGAGGTATGCAATGTGCTGGTCGTCGTTTGATGTGCCTGGATGGTGATTAGATGATTTCTTACTACGCAGCCATCGTCAAGTGAGAGAAGTCCAGATCCAGTAAGCTCAATTTGAATGGTTTTTGTTTTACATACGGCCGTTAGTTGAATGTCTGGGAGTGTGCCGAATATCCACTGGTTACTGCTGCTTAGCTGAGTCCACATCATGTTATTGGTTGGGCTTATAAGATTGCATGATGGTACTGTATTATTGTTGAACAGATTGAACTCGCAATCATATGCCTGTGATCCGGCGTGGTATTTTGCCTTTTTGTTGGAACAGAAGAATTGTAGGTCCTTGCCTTTGTCACAAACCTTCAGTTCTGTTGTCGTCATTGCGAAATACTGATCTCTGTGGCGATTTATGGCGAGAATTTCCATTGATGGATTGATGATTAGAAGCGTGTTGTTTACTTTTGCCGGGAATGGTATCAGTCGAAATAAGTTGAAGGGTTCTTGTTCGACGAGTGGAATCTTGATAACGAACAGAAGATGATTATCAGTTGCTCCTCCTGTTGCTGTTAGAATTTTGTAGAAGTGTAGTAAATCGTCTCGTTCGAATGGCAGTTTTTGTGACTGCGGTAGATGATTTTTGATGTTCGTGATTTCTGCCCTTAATTGTGCTGGGGAGAGTAGCAGGGGGCTAATGGTTCCATAGTGTGCGTCCGTTAATGTGTCGAGAATTGCAGTTTCAATTCGCTGCAGGTTGGATGCCACGATCATTAACTGCATTGTCAAGGATGTGAAGATTTGAAAGATTTTGGATTGCTCAGAGGCCTCTCCAATTCGAGCAAGGATCTGTTTGGATTGGTTTTGAAGGATGTTCATGTGTTCTCTGGCTTCGAGTTGATCCCGTTTCATGATATTGATCGTGGAATCTATGATTGAGGTCTGGTTTTTTAGCATCGTCCATAGGTGTGCTTCATTGTCCCTTAATTGGTTAATGGTTCGGGATAGTTCGTCTGCGTAGTCGGAATCAAGCAGCCCGAATAAAGTATGCGCTACATTGCCAACGAAGTTGATAGCTGCCCGAGGCGTTCGGCGTTTTGAGAATAGGTTGGAGTCTGTTTTCAGTTTGCTCCTGATGGCAATGAAATGTGTTACTAGTGCAGTGCATGTTGCCTTTTGTTGTAACTGGTTGCAGAGGTGTTGAAGTGCCGTCGTGCCATTATCGAATGCTCCTAGTTCTGTTTGAATAGGTGTTAGGTCATAGTACACGACAATTTTCCATTCGGTTGCCACTATGTTCGTGGATCCGAGATCTTCGAAATAAATTCCTGGCTGATTGTTGAACCTTGTTATGTTCACTGGCGACGCGCATATTATTGGTAGTAGTAGCAATGACAGCATGATCGTGGTCGCTAGTGAGACATATGATGTCCTTCTTCGTTTCGTGGGTGTATCTCTCGTATCATCTGTTGCGAGTTCGGATGAGGTCATTGCAGCTTCAGATGTGTTCGTATCGTTATCATCAGGTTCCTTGAATAAGGGGGCTAACCGATGGATTGGTCGCTTCCATGTTCCTGATCTGGTTTTGACGTTGACTACTCGAACCCTGTCGTCATCACCTTTGAAGATTTCAGTTACTCTTCCGATTGGCCATTGAAGTGTTGGCGTGTTGTCCTCCTTGATTATGACCATGTCGCCAACCTTGATGTTGTTCTTTTCCTGGTTCCATTTGTGCCTATATTGTAGTTCGTTCAGGTACTCGGTCGACCATCGTTTCCAGAATTCGTGCTTCAAATGGCCAATCGCCTTCCAGTGGGTAAGCAGATTGGTTTTCTCTGGAGCGGTATCACTGTCGACTTGAGCAATCAAAGGCTCGCCGATAAGAAAATGGCCAGGTGTTAGTGCAGCTAGGTCGTTTGGATTCGATGACAGAGGAGTGAGTGGTCTTGAATTCAAAATGCCTTCAATTTCAATGACTATGGTTTCCAATTCTTCGTGTGTCAATGATGCTGGTGAAACTGTTTTAATGAGAAGGTGCTTTGCGGATTTCACTGCTGCCTCCCATAGACCGCCAAAATGAGGTGCTCGAGGTGGGATGAATTTGAATGCTATACCCTTGTCGCTGCTGGCCTTGATTATGGCCTCCTTTGCTTCTGGAACATGAAGGACATCGAGCAGCTGGTTTCTTGCTCCCACGAAATTGGTTGCATTATCGCAGTAAAGTGTTTGAATGCGACCGCGTCGGCTGATAAACCTTCGAAGGGCTCCTATAAATGCTTCCGTTGTTAGGTCAGTCACAATCTCTAAGTGTACTGCCTTGGTTGTAAAGCAGCAGAAGACTGCTAGGTACACCTTGTGCGGCTTTTTTCCTCTGACCTTGTAGTGCACCCATAGGGGGCCACAAAAGTCAACACCGGAGATCATGAATGGTCTGGTTGGTGAGACGCGATCTGCTGGGAGGTTTCCCATTACTTGAGTCATTAATTGTGGTTTAGCCTTGGTGCATTTAACGCAATTATGAACTGTGTGACGAGCCATGATCTTTCCCTTGATTGGCCAGAATTGTTGTCTCAAGATGGAGAGGAGTGTCTGTGGTCCACAATGGTTGTGCTCGTCGTGTTTTGTTTTGAACAACATTTTAGTTACTGATTCATTATATGGCATCAGTATGGGATGTTTTGCACTGAAGGAAATGGGCGCGGCTTCTAGCCGGCCTCCGACTCGTAGAATACCCTTTTCGTCTAGAAATGGTGCTAGGGTGATCATTGTGTTGGATTTGCATAAGCCCTTGTGACTCTTAAGGTCTTGGATTTCCTTCCCAAATTCTGATCCTTGTACTTGCCTTATGATGACCGTAAGAGCTTCGTTGAGTTCCTTAGGCGATAGTGCTGTATGGTTTGCCTTGTTGGTGTCTATTTTTCTGGATCTTCTGATGAACCGAAGAACGTAGCCAATAGTGTGCTGAAGGAACTTAAAGGAATTTCGATGATTGATGTGGTAAATCATCTGCTCTATGCTGTTTTGTGTTGATGCTAAAGCGACTGCATGCTTTCTCTTTCTTTCCAGTTCGGAATGTGGGTCTTGTTCCTTTATGAAGGGTTGGGGCCATGCTGCTTCGTTTCCGTGCAAGAAGAGTGGTCCGTAAAGCCACATACTGCATGACATAAAGCCGACTGCTGATATTCCGCGAGATAGGAGATCTGCTGGGTTTTCCTTGGATGGGACGTGACGCCATTGGGTTGCCAAGGAGCACTCCTGTATTTTTGCCACTCGATTTGCCACAAAGGTGTGTAGTGATGAGGAAGTCGAGTTAATCCATGATAATACAATTTGGGAATCGGTCCAGAAGAAAATTGGAGTTTCTTGAAGTCTCAAGTCTTCTCGGACTCTATTTGTGAGTTCAGCTCCTAATACCGCAGCACACAATTCAAGTCGAGGAAGGGTTTGTTGTTTTACTGGCGCTATGCGTGATTTTGCACAGAGTAATCTTACGAGTGTTGTTCGATCCTTGTAGACTGACCGTAAATAAACTGCTGCTCCGTAAGCTTGCTCTGATGCATCCACAAATGTGTGCATTTGTACGGATATTGGAGTTCTTTGGTTGAACACATGCCTTGAAATCTTGGCCTGATTGAGTGTTGACAGGTTGTTCCTAAACGCTATCCATTCTTGTCTTAGGTGTTCGGGCAACTCGTCGTCCCACGACAGCTTCAGGTGCCATAGTTGTTGCATGAACATTTTTGCTTTAACAACCACCGGGCCAAAGAGTCCTAATGGATCAAAGATGCGTGCAATGTCGGAGCTAACTGATCGCTTCGTGAGTATGGAGATGTCGGATAACTGAGCTCTTCCGCACAATTGGTCCGATTTTGGTTGCCAAATTACCCCCAAGGTTTTTATTGCGCAGTGTGTTGATTCGCTGAAGTCGAGGTTGACTTCGTGGTCCTCCACTGGGAGATCCTGAAGTAATGCTGGATGGTTTGCACACCATTTGCGCAGTTTGAATCCGGCACTGTGAAGTAGTGAAGTGACTTGGGCTTGGGCTTCCTTTGCCAGTGGGATACTGTCTGCTCCGCTGATACAGTCGTCGACATAAAAGTCATCTTGAAGTATTCGGGCTCCAACTGGATGTGTTATCTTATTTTGGAATGCTAAATATTGTAAGCATTTGGTGGCCAAATAAGGTGCTGATGATGTACCGTATGTTACGGTTTTGAGCTTGTAATACTTGATCTCATCAGTTGATTGCCTTCTCCAAATGATGAGTTGATACATTTGATCATCTTCCTGGATGAGTATCTGCCTGTACATCTTCTCAATGTCGGCTGTAAAGACGTACTTGTGTATTCGGAATCGAAGGAGTATGGAGAATAGTTCACTTTGTATGGTGGGTCCGGTGTGTAGAATGTCATTGAGCGACAACCCAGATGACGTCTTTGCAGATGCATCAAACACCACACGTAGCTTGGTTGTGCTACTGTCTGGTTTCAAGACGCAATGGTGTGGTATGAAGAAATGTGATCCTTGGATTAATCCCAGTTTGATCTCTTGCATATGCTGAAGTGATTCATATTCGTCCATAAACCTTACGTAGTCCTCTCTTAGGTTTGGGTTTTTATTGAGTCGTCTTTCTAATGCTAGGAATCGATTTAAGGCTGTTTTCCTTGAGTCACCTAAGTTTGTCCCATTTTCCCGAAAGGGTAGTCGTACGATGAAGCGATTGGTTTCAGATTTCGACACAGTTTGCGTAAAATGTGTTTCACAGTACCTTTCTGTTGATGTTAATGGTCTTGGTGTAGTTTCGAAATCGTCAATCCTCCAGAATTTTTCGATAAGTTCATTCGTGGAGTCTTCTTCGCAGAATATCCCACATGTTGCTGTGTTGGGTGTTATGTCTCCAATTTTTCCAGCTACGACCCAACCTAGTACGGTGTTTTGGAGGATTGGCATCCGGTCTCCAATTTGTATCTTCTCTGGTCGCATGAGATGATGATAGAATTCTGCTCCCAGTAGAATATCGATTTTGTCGGATCGGTGGAAGTTTGGGTCAGCTAACTTGATGTTTTCAGGTATGATCCAGTTGGTGGTATCCAGGTTTTGAGTGGGTTGAGGTGATACAATGCTTGGAAGTATGAATGCTTCCACTCTGCAATCAAAGTTTCCGCTTGTCGATCGTAGTCCGATGTTGACTCGCTGATTTGAGCTTCGTGTTCTCCTGCCAATGCCTTCGATGCAGAGTGATGATGGTGTTGGTGACAGAGAGAGGCGTTTGATGAGTCTCTCAGTTATTAAGTTTATTTGTGAACCGGAATCCAGCATGGCTCGCACCTCACATCTTTGTCCATTGCTTGCGGTGATGGTCACTCTTGCGGTGGCTAGAAGGACGTAACCTTGCTTATTGTTTACTTGCTGGATCGTGGCTACAGTTGTCGGAGCCTCCCTTTCGCTCGGTTGTGTTGTTGTGTTTCCACGTTCCAGATGCAACAAGGTATTGTGCTTCCCTGAGCATTTGGTGCAACATCGTGCAGAGCATGTTTTGGAAGTGTGGTCAGTTTTGAAGCAATTTACACAAAGCCGTTTTCTTTGGGTCCATTTGAGCCGTTCCGTTGGTGACAATGCGAGGAATTTTTCACAATAATAGATCGGATGACCTCTTATGCCACACACCTTGCAGCCTTCGATATTGGATGTGGCCATGCTTGTCACCACTCTCGTCTTGTCCTTTCCACCAACAGCTTCTAAGGCCTCGAATCGGGATTTCAGAAATTTTAAGAACTCATCTATAGTTTGTAATTCTCGTGGGTTTCGTAATGATTGCTCGTATAGAAGATGGCTTGGCCGATCTAATTTCTTGATTAATAGGTGGATGAGGAGTGGGTCCCAGGAGTCGGTCTCGATACCCAGCGTTTTGAGTGCTGCAAGGCATTCATGAATGGCGTCATGAAACTCTCTGATTGACTTCATCTCTGAGGTGATACTAGGTAACCCAGTAAGTCGTTGAATCAGTGCTGATGTGATGGCCCTTTTATTGCTGAATCGATCTTGTAGCGTTCTCCAAGCTATAGGGTAATTATCTTCAGTTAGCTCAAGGTGTCGCAATAACCGCTCTGCATCCCCTGACACGTTTGTCTTTAAATACCACATTTTTTGGATTGGTGGTAATGGCTGATCATGGATCATTTTTTGGAATATGTCTGAAAATGTCTGCCATTTCAGATGATCTCCGTCAAATTTTGGTATCGTCATTTTTGGTAGCTGAATCGCCGGATGATCTGCGACAATCTGCGATGCCGTATTGTTCTTCTGAGCGGTTGATGTTGCCTTTCCCAAAAGAGCTTGATTCCGTAGAACCTCTGCCTCCAGCTTGATGTAGGCGTCCATGTCATACCCGTCGGCTACCGGATCATTGCCTGTTTCCCAAATCGAGTAATGAATTTCCTCGATTTGGCTCCACAGTTTGTTCATTGCGTGTAGGCACTGGGATGGGGCATCTTCTTTGGCCGATCCTTGGATTATGCGGGCTAAAGAATTCATCATGGCCTTCTGTCTTCTATGGAGTGTCTCCCACCCCTGTTGGTCCTCTTGTGGCCGAGATTGTTGGGTTGAAATTGGCTTTGCTGTCGGGTTTTTCCCGATTGTCGCCTTTTCGTCGTTGCTAAGCCTTAGCTGTGCCAACGATTCGCCCAGGATTAGACTATACTTGTCGTATAGTTGCTTAATCTTGGTATAGTAGTCCGATGCAAAATAGTCGTCTTCTAAGGGAACTGCCTTTAGAGAGCGAATCTTATTGTCATTTGCATCGAACTCCTCCCATAAGGCCTCCAGTCTATTTAACCGTGAGGTGAAATATTCATCAGTAGTTTTCCGCGTTGGGGAATCCTTTGTGAAGTTTCTTATTACTTGCTGGATCTCGTCTCCCAGCGTTGATTGACTCGTAGTCAATTGCTCCATTTGTTCGTGTTATTTCGTTTCTTGTTGAAGCGTCGGGGTCACCAAAAATGTTGTGGATAGTAGAGTAGAGACACCAAGCGCATTAACTTGTTCTCGTGTAGAATAGTGAGCCAAGCACTTGAACTTGTTCACCAGAAATGATGTATCGATGAGGAAATGAAAAGAATGTTTCCTTTATGATGGATCAATAATGATTGACTTTATTATTGGGCCAAAATGCCTCTTTTATACTTAAATTAATTACATAAAATGATAACCTAAACAACCTAGTTCTTAATGCTACAATAACCTAAATTGCTTAATGTTAGTGGTGCGTCAGCGTACGAGCGGTTGTTGCTTCTGGTATGCTGACGGTGCTTTGTTCGTTGTATTCTTGAGTAGGTCACTTTGGTGCGGTGTTCGTTGCACTTAAATTGTGTTTCGTAACCACTCAAATGTGTTTCTTAACACTTTCTTTTTGTTATTAAGAACCACTTTTAATAGAGATGGGTTATAAAGGGCCACGACGAGTATTTTAAGATCATTATTTTGTGCGAAATGACTGTGAAGACAGAGTTACGTCCCAGACGCCACCTGAACCCCAAATCCCGTTACCCCGTGCATTCCCCCTTCGCCTAACGGCACTACCATAACGGGTCCCCACCATTTTTGCCTATACAGCAAAACCATCCGAAACGGATACACCCCCTCTTCCCCTACCGCCAACGAACAGAGAAATGAAATACTCATATTTCATCTTCCAAATGAAATATGAATATTTCAACAACAAGTGCATTCCTTTGAAATGCACTTCGCGCTATGTTGAATAGTTCAAGTAGAGAATATATTTTTTAGTTCTAATCCGACAACTAACTTGAGAGGTGCAGCCTCGCTATGGACAGCGGCCTCCCTCGTTAGAATTAATAAATACTAAACACTTGTAAATCAACTTAAAATAAATAAAAATAATAAAAGAAAAAACCTGTTTGGTTTTTTTTATTACGAACCACGATCAAGTGGATATAATTGGCGCAGTCGTGTAGTCTCGAATACGCGAACACAAATTTTGAAAAAAAAAACGTTATCGCGGTTAATTTTAATTATTTGATTCGAAAAAGAACTCCTTCCGCATAAGGAAGTACAAATAAGTACGTATAAGTACAAGTATTCAGTGAAATATTTAACTCTGAACTCCTTCCGCATAAGGAAGTACAAATAAGTACGTATAAGAGTTACGTCCCAGACGCCACCTGAACCCCAAATCCCGTTACCCCGTGCATTCCCCCTTCGCCTAACGGCACTACCATAACGGGTCCCCACCATTTTTGCCTATACAGCAAAACCATCCGAAACGGATACACCCCCTCTTCCCCTACCGTCAACGAACAGAGAAATGAAATACTCATATTTCATCTTCCAAATGAAATATGAATATTTCAACAACAAGTGCATTCCTTTGAAATGCACTTCGCGCTATGTTGAATAGTTCAAGTAGAGAATATATTATTTAGTTCTAATCCGACAACTAACTTGAGAGGTGCAGCCTCGCTATGGACAGCGGCCTCCCTCGTTAGAATTAATAAATACTAAACACTTGTAAATCAACTTAAAATAAATAAAAATAATAAAAGAAAAAACCTGTTTGGTTTTTTTTATTACGAACCACGATCAAGTGGATATAATTGGCGCAGTCGTGTAGTCTCGAATACGCGAACACAAATTTTGAAAAAAAAAACGTTATCGCGGTTAATTTTAATTATTTGATTCGAAAAAGAACTCCTTCCGCATAAGGAAGTACAAATAAGTACGTATAAGTACAAGTATTCAGTGAAATATTTAACTCTGGTTAATTAAAACTCGAAAAAGAGTCAATAAAAATCAAATATCTCAACTAACAATTATTCAGTGAAATATTCCGACCAAGGAACAGGAAAAAATAAAAGTTCGTGTAAGAACATAAAAATAACTCCTTTCGCATAAGGAAAAATAAAAATATTCAGTGAAATATCTATTCCGTCCAAGGAACAAAGAAAAAATACATAAAATTTTTTTTTTAACTTCATCTAATTTTAACTAACTGACTCGAAAAAAAATTAAACATTGATCGACGAACGAGCAGAAACGAAGTATTCGACCAACGAAGACAGAACATGGCACAAAATAATATCGAACAGTGCCTAGTGGCATTGACGCAACTACTAGTGCAAGCAAATCATCCAACGAACCTAAGGGCTCGAATTGAAAAGGAGATCCGTTATCTCCCAACGTTCGAAGGCAATCAAGGGACACTGCCCTCATTTGCCGATTGTGTGACGAAAACACTACTAAACTACAGAGAAGAAGAGAGAGCACAGGTCTACGAGCTGATATTTGACACAAAAATTCAGGGACCAGCGAGGAACTTACTCAATATCAACCCACCAGGGAATTGGACCGACTGTCTGGCGAGACTCAAGAAGCACTTTCGACCATCGAAGGACGAAATGACAATTACAAGAGACATCGGAATGTTAAGAGTAAGTAGCATTAAGGAACTAGATATTAAGTTAAAAAATATAATAGAAGAAGTCACAGAATTCGCTGCCTTTAATAACAATGGTGAAAATATGGTTAACATTTTCAATGGAATGTTGGTTCAAAAAGTAAAGGAAATTGTATCAGGATCATTAGCATATGCCATTATGGACATACGCGAAATATCAGAAATCAGGAACATAGTAAATAATTTTATTGGCCAGGACTCTAGCAATTTAAACTATAGAATGCTCAATAGAAACCCTAACAGAAGGCAAAATGATAGGTATAACGATCAAGACAGACGTCAATCCTATGATAATTCCACTACGTCAAATCAAAGACATTATAATCGTCAGAACAATTATAGACAGGATAACAGTGATAGACGAAATAATAATTCTCAACAGAACTATAACCAAAGTAACAATCAAAATAGTAACTCGAATTGGCACAATCAAAATCCTCAACAGGACAATCGTCAAAATCCGAATTCTAATAGACCAAATCAGAGTACACAACAAAATCACAACCGTAGGAACAATCAGAATAGTAATTCAGGTAATTTTAGAAGCAACAATGGAGTAGAACCAATGGACACTACATCAGGAAGTTACGCACGACAAATTAATAACTTAGAAAATCACTCGGATTTTCAGACAGAAAGCCTCCAAGTAAATTACCCTATATAACAGTAGAAACCAAATTTACTAAAGTTAAGCTTAGGATACTAATAGACCCAGGTTCAGAAACAAGCGTCATAAGACCAGGTATATGCCATCCTAAATGGCAGATTAAAATTAATAAACCAATAGAAGTGCGAACTACAAGCACTCCTATTTATGTAGATAAGAAAGTAAGAATTCCTCTTTTTGAAGAATTTGGGTTGAACAAAACTGCGGAATTCCTCGAATTCAAGTTCCATCAATATTTTGATGGATTAATTGGGAATAATATTTTACTACCCTCAGAAGCCATTCTCGATTACGGAAGAAAACTTTTAGTAATAGGTAGGAACGAAATTCCAATATTCTTCAATAAAGACGAAGAAGATTTCACTACAGAAATCTACGGGAAACAAGTCCCAAAACTAAACATTTATCACACAGAAATAAATAAAAGGCCAATCCGTGACCAAATAAGAATCGACCACCTCAATGACGAAGAGAAAAAAGACATTAACGATCTTGTCTCCCGTTACTCGTCGATATTCTATCAAGAAGGAAGCGACCTTTCCTTTACAAATGCGATCAAGCATGAGATAAAAACCGTCAACGAAATTCCCATTTATACAAAAACATATAGGTATCCGGAAATACACAAGGCCGAAGTAATGAAACAAATTAACGAAATGCTAGAACAGGGCATCATTCGCCCTAGCAACTCTCCATACTCAGCACCAATTTGGATCGTCCCAAAAAAACAGGACGCATCCAATAAACAAAAGTGGAGAATCGTCGTTGATTACCGAAAACTCAACGAGTGTTCAATAGATGATAAATTTCCCATTCCGAATATCGAGGATATCTTCGATAAACTCGGGAAATCTCAATATTTCACTACGCTCGATCTGGCGAAAGGTTTTCACCAGATAGAGATCGCAGAAGAAGATATTAAGAAAACTGCGTTTTCAACCAATATGGGCCACTACGAATTCGTTCGCATGCCATTTGGTCTGAAAAACGCTCCAGCGACTTTCCAGAGACTAATGAATTCAGTTCTCTATGATTATATTGGTAAGATATGTCTAGTATATCTAGACGATATCATTATCTTTTCCACGAGTCTCAAAGAACACATAAGTTCGCTTGAAAAAATATTCAAGAGACTCAAGGAAGTTAACCTGAAAATACAATTGGACAAAAGCGAGTTTCTGAAAAAAGAAACTGAGTTCTTGGGCCACATAATTACCACAGAAGGGATCAAACCGAACCCCGATAAAATAAAGGCTATACTGGAGTATAAAATTCCCAGGACGCCAAAACAAATTAAATCATTTTTAGGCATCACTGGCTATTACCGTAAGTTCATTAAGGATTACTCCCAGGTAGCGAAGCCTATGACAGCCTGTCTGAAGAAAAACGCAAAAATTGATGTAAATAACCTTGATTATATTGAAAGTTTTGAAACTCTGAAAACCCTAATAACATCGGAACCCATTCTAAAATACCCAGATTTTAGTAAAAAATTCATACTCACAACAGACGCATCCAACTATGCGTTAGGAGCGGTATTATCCCAAGAGAACCATCCAACATGCTTCGCAAGCAGAACGTTGAATGAGCATGAAGTCAATTACTCGACTATTGAGAAGGAGCTCTTGGCTATTCTCTGGTCAATGAACTACTTTAGACCATACCTATATGGACGCAAATTCACAGTCCGAACTGACCATCGACCCCTTGTATGGCTGAGTTCACTCAAAGAACCAAACGCCAAACTCCAAAGATGGAAGGTAAAACTAGAAGAGTATAACTTCGATATCGAATATGTTAAAGGTAAAGATAATCAGGTAGCAGACGGATTATCAAGAGTGGAGGTCTACTTAAATGAAAATACCGAAATTTTAGATAACCAAGAAATTTTAAGTAATGACGAAAATAATGAAAATATCCCCGATAACCAATCAGTTATTGCTACTATTCATAGCGCTGAAGAAGACAGTAACGATTACATACCCATAGTTGAGTCACCAGTCAATATATATAAAACCCAGATAATAATCAATAGCACAGAAGGTCCTAGTAACCACAAAACATACACAGCATTTGGAAAAAGGAGAATTGTCATAGAAATAAAAATGTTTAATGAAAATCTTATTCTAGACATTATGAAAAAATTCATTCCTACCAAAGGCATCGTTGGCGTATTCTCTAGATACGACAACCTTTTTGCTAAATTCCAGGACGTCTACATAAAATACTTCAGCAAAAACAAACTTTTAAAATTCATTAAATGTAGTAAATTTTTAGGAGATCTAACAGATGAAGAAAAGGAGCTATTGGTAATCTCAAAAACGCACAACTCATTAAACCATAGAGGAATTAATGAAACATATGCAGAGATCAAAGATACTTACTACAGTCCAAATCTTAAAGACAAAATCCAAAAGTATGTAAACAATTGCGAAATTTGTAACAAAGCCAAATACGAGAGATTACCTTACAAAATACCATTAAAAATAACAGAAACCCCAACGAAACCCAATCAAATCATACACATCGACATCTGGTATGCAAATATCAACTTAATGTATGTGACAATGATTGACAAATTCACAAAACATGTAACGGTGCAAGAGATCAAGCACAGAACATGGATATCACTATTAAATACACTAAAATGCAGATTTGCAAACCACGGTATTCCGAACAGAATAGTTACGGATGGCGAAACAGGTTTCTCATCCGTTACAGTCAGAGAATTTTTGAAAGAAAATAATGTTGATCTCCACATAACTACACCTTACCATAAAACAGGGAATTCGGATATCGAAAGATTCCACTCGACTCTTAACGAGCATATAAGAACATTTGCAGCTGACGACAATAATCAAGACACCTTAAGAAACAAAGTTCTGAAAGCTGTTACAATATACAATAAAACAATTCATTCCGCAACAAAACAAAGACCAATAGATTTTGTTAACGGAACCATAACGAATCAGGAGTACCCAAAAATAATAGAACTGGTAAACAAAAATAAAGAACGATATATAAATAAGAGAAATAAAGACAAGACTGACGTGGACTTGACAAAAACAAACCATGTTTATCTTAAATCCAGAACTAACAATAAACTAAAAATAACTCACAAAAAAGACAATCCTAGAGTCATAGACAAAGACCACGTTACTGACAGTAAAGGATATAAATTCTATAAAACTCAGCTAAAACGAAATTATAAATTCGAGGAAACTCATTAAAACATTTCTTTTCAGACACTATTTTTTATTCTATTGACAATAACAACGACAAACGGACAAAAAATTGACATACAAAAACTAGACGAAGGAGAAGGATACATTACAATCAGAGACCAACAAATTGATATAATTGAAAACTACACAAAGATATTACATAGTATTAACTTAACTTCTTGGACAGAAAACCTCAACATTTTAGAACACAATATTGACAAACTTAATGACAAAAACGAATACCCATCTACCGTTCATAATTTTAATAACTTAGTTAAAGAAATAGAAAATATTTTAGGATATCAACACCATAAGTCAAAAAGAGGATTATTTGACATATTAGGGAAGGGATTAAAATATTTAGCAGGGACTATGGATCACGAAGATGAACAGGAAATAAAACAGAGTCTAGCAACTAATGAAAAGAACAACAAAAATTTAATAGACGGACTCAATGACCAAATAAGACTAAACAATGACTTTAACGAAGCAACAAACAATATTACTAGACAGATTAATATACAACAACTTGAAATTAAAAGACAGTTTAACACTTTAAACAATGCAGTAAACGAAGAATATGCGAGAATGACAATAATGCAACACGCATTCCAAGTAAATTATGATATACAGCTACTTAGAGACCAGGTTAGGAAAGTCAAGGAAAATTTAATGCTAAGCCAACTGGGAGTTCTAAGCACTGATTTACTAGCACCAAAAGAAATTCAAAAATTCAATATAACAATAAATAAAATACCAAACATAAAAAGTACTGCTATTATTCACGAAGATCATATAATATTCATTTTACTTATTCCAATTTATTCCAACAAAAAATTCTTTAAACTTATTATTGAACCTATTCCTAACAAAAATAATTTAGAAATTGTAATATCAGATAATCACGTTCTTACAAATGGTAATTCAATGTATTATAACAGTAATAATGAAAACTCAATGTATAATATTAATAATGGAATGAAATTAAAATATTTACGAATTGTAAATGATACTTGTTTAGCTAATCTTTTAAAAGAAAACCCACATTGTGACTTTAAGGAAAATAAAAAAATAGAAATAAAGCAAATAGCAAACAACATTGTAGTAACGAAGAATTTGCCGTATACAGAAATAATTCATAATTGTCACAACTATAGCATAAGTATAAAAGGAAACAATGTTATAAGATTCGAAAACTGTAAAATTACAATTAACGAGATTCAATACGAAAATTTTATATATTATGACAATTTTATAATACCAAATTTTAAAAACGTATCAATTAAAAGAATTATAACGAACTATTCCATAGACGAACTACAAGTTAAAAACATAGAAAATCGAAAGCTCATACAAGAAATCAAAAACAAGAATACCGCGCATGTATCTATAAATATTGGAGTCACGTTCATAATAGTAATCATTTTAATCGCATTAATGTTCATTTTAATTACGAAAAATAAAGCTAATAAAACGAACATTAAAATCGGTATTGAAAGTATAGATTCTCCAGAGCAGAATCTTAAGGAGGGAGGAGTTACGTCCCAGACGCCACCTGAACCCCAAATCCCGTTACCCCGTGCATTCCCCCTTCGCCTAACGGCACTACCATAACGGGTCCCCACCATTTTTGCCTATACAGCAAAACCATCCGAAACGGATACACCCCCTCTTCCCCTACCGTCAACGAACAGAGAAATGAAATACTCATATTTCATCTTCCAAATGAAATATGAATATTTCAACAACAAGTGCATTCCTTTGAAATGCACTTCGCGCTATGTTGAATAGTTCAAGTAGAGAATATATTATTTAGTTCTAATCCGACAACTAACTTGAGAGGTGCAGCCTCGCTATGGACAGCGGCCTCCCTCGTTAGAATTAATAAATACTAAACACTTGTAAATCAACTTAAAATAAATAAAAATAATAAAAGAAAAAACCTGTTTGGTTTTTTTTATTACGAACCACGATCAAGTGGATATAATTTAAGTACAAGTATTCAGTGAAATATTTAACTCTGGTTAATTAAAACTCGAAAAAGAGTCAATAAAAATCAAATATCTCAACTAACAATTATTCAGTGAAATATTCCGACCAAGGAACAGGAAAAAATAAAAGTTCGTGTAAGAACATAAAAATAACTCCTTTCGCATAAGGAAAAATAAAAATATTCAGTGAAATATCTATTCCGTCCAAGGAACAAAGAAAAAATACATAAAATTTTTTTTTTTTAACTTCATCTAATTTTAACTAACTGACTCGAAAAAAAAATTAAACATTGATCGACGAACGAGCAGAAACGAAGTATTCGACCAACGAAGACAGAACATGGCACAAAATAATATCGAACAGTGCCTAGTGGCATTGACGCAACTACTAGTGCAAGCAAATCATCCAACGAACCTAAGGGCTCGAATTGAAAAGGAGATCCGTTATCTCCCAACGTTCGAAGGCAATCAAGGGACACTGCCCTCATTTGCCGATTGTGTGACGAAAACACTACTAAACTACAGAGAAGAAGAGAGAGCACAGGTCTACGAGCTGATATTTGACACAAAAATTCAGGGACCAGCGAGGAACTTACTCAATATCAACCCACCAGGGAATTGGACCGACTGTCTGGCGAGACTCAAGAAGCACTTTCGACCATCGAAGGACGAAATGACAATTACAAGAGACATCGGAATGTTAAGAGTAAGTAGCATTAAGGAACTAGATATTAAGTTAAAAAATATAATAGAAGAAGTCACAGAATTTGCTGCCTTTAATAACAATGGTGAAAATATTGTTAACATCTTCAATGGAATGTTGGTTCAAAAAGTAAAGGAAATTGTATCAGGATCATTAGCATATGCCATTATGGACATACGCGAAATATCAGAAATCAGGAACATAGTAAATAATTTTATTGGCCAGGACTCTAGCAATTTAAACTATAGAATGCTCAATAGAAACCCTAACAGAAGGCAAAATGATAGGTATAACGATCAAGACAGACGTCAATCCTATGATAATTCCACTACGTCAAATCAAAGACATTATAATCGTCAGAACAATTATAGACAGGATAACAGTGATAGACGAAATAATAATTCTCAACAGAACTATAACCAAAGTAACAATCAAAATAGTAACTCGAATTGGCACAATCAAAATCCTCAACAGGACAATCGTCAAAATCCGAATTCTAATAGACCAAATCAGAGTACACAACAAAATCACAACCGTAGGAACAATCAGAATAGTAATTCAGGTAATTTTAGAAGCAACAATGGAGTAGAACCAATGGACACTACATCAGGAAGTTACGCACGACAAATTAATAACTTAGAAAATCACTCGGATTTTCAGACAGAAAGCCTCCAAGTAAATTACCCTATATAACAGTAGAAACCAAATTTACTAAAGTTAAGCTTAGGATACTAATAGACCCAGGTTCAGAAACAAGCGTCATAAGACCAGGTATATGCCATCCTAAATGGCAGATTAAAATTAATAAACCAATAGAAGTGCGAACTACAAGCACTCCTATTTATGTAGATAAGAAAGTAAGAATTCCTCTTTTTGAAGAATTTGGGTTGAACAAAACTGCGGAATTCCTCGAATTCAAGTTCCATCAATATTTTGATGGATTAATTGGGAATAATATTTTACTACCCTCAGAAGCCATTCTCGATTACGGAAGAAAACTTTTAGTAATAGGTAGGAACGAAATTCCAATATTCTTCAATAAAGACGAAGAAGATTTCACTACAGAAATCTACGGGAAACAAGTCCCAAAACTAAACATTTATCACACAGAAATAAATAAAAGGCCAATCCGTGACCAAATAAGAATCGACCACCTCAATGACGAAGAGAAAAAAGACATTAACGATCTTGTCTCCCGTTACTCGTCGATATTCTATCAAGAAGGAAGCGACCTTTCCTTTACAAATGCGATCAAGCATGAGATAAAAACCGTCAACGAAATTCCCATTTATACAAAAACATATAGGTATCCGGAAATACACAAGGCCGAAGTAATGAAACAAATTAACGAAATGCTAGAACAGGGCATCATTCGCCCTAGCAACTCTCCATACTCAGCACCAATTTGGATCGTCCCAAAATAACAGGACGCATCCAATAAACAAAAGTGGAGAATCGTCGTTGATTACCGAAAACTCAACGAGTGTTCAATAGATGATAAATTTCCCATTCCGAATATCGAGGATATCTTCGATAAACTCGGGAAATCTCAATATTTCACTACGCTCGATCTGGCGAAAGGTTTTCACCAGATAGAGATCGCAGAAGAAGATATTAAGAAAACTGCGTTTTCAACCAATATGGGCCACTACGAATTCGTTCGCATGCCATTTGGTCTGAAAAACGCTCCAGCGACTTTCCAGAGACTAATGAATTCAGTTCTCTATGATTATATTGGTAAGATATGTCTAGTATATCTAGACGATATCATTATCTTTTCTACGAGTCTCAAAGAACACATAAGTTCGCTTGAAAAAATATTCAAGAGACTCAAGGAAGTTAACCTGAAAATACAATTGGACAAAAGCGAGTTTCTGAAAAAAGAAACTGAGTTCTTGGGCCACATAATTACCACAGAAGGGATCAAACCGAACCCCGATAAAATAAAGGCTATACTGGAGTATAAAATTCCCAGGACGCCAAAACAAATTAAATCATTTTTAGGCATCACTGGCTATTACCGTAAGTTCATTAAGGATTACTCCCAGGTAGCGAAGCCTATGACAGCCTGTCTGAAGAAAAACGCAAAAATTGATGTAAATAACCTTGATTATATTGAAAGTTTTGAAACTCTGAAAACCCTAATAACATCGGAACCCATTCTAAAATACCCAGATTTTAGTAAAAAATTCATACTCACAACAGACGCATCCAACTATGCGTTAGGAGCGGTATTATCCCAAGAGAACCATCCAACATGCTTCGCAAGCAGAACGTTGAATGAGCATGAAGTCAATTACTCGACTATTGAGAAGGAGCTCTTGGCTATTCTCTGGTCAATGAACTACTTTAGACCATACCTATATGGACGCAAATTCACAGTCCGAACTGACCATCGACCCCTTGTATGGCTGAGTTCACTCAAAGAACCAAACGCCAAACTCCAAAGATGGAAGGTAAAACTAGAAGAGTATAACTTCGATATCGAATATGTTAAAGGTAAAGATAATCAGGTAGCAGACGGATTATCAAGAGTGGAGGTCTACTTAAATGAAAATACCGAAATTTTAGATAACCAAGAAATTTTAAGTAATGACGAAAATAATGAAAATATCCCCGATAACCAATCAGTTATTGCTACTATTCATAGCGCTGAAGAAGACAGTAACGATTACATACCCATAGTTGAGTCACCAGTCAATATATATAAAACCCAGATAATAATCAATAGCACAGAAGGTCCTAGTAACCACAAAACATACACAGCATTTGGAAAAAGGAGAATTGTCATAGAAATAAAAATGTTTAATGAAAATCTTATTCTAGACATTATGAAAAAATTCATTCCTACCAAAGGCATCGTTGGCGTATTCTCTAGATACGACAACCTTTTTGCTAAATTCCAGGACGTCTACATAAAATACTTCAGCAAAAACAAACTTTTAAAATTCATTAAATGTAGTAAATTTTTAGGAGATCTAACAGATGAAGAAAAGGAGCTATTGGTAATCTCAAAAACGCACAACTCATTAAACCATAGAGGAATTAATGAAACATATGCAGAGATCAAAGATACTTACTACAGTCCAAATCTTAAAGACAAAATCCAAAAGTATGTAAACAATTGCGAAATTTGTAACAAAGCCAAATACGAGAGATTACCTTACAAAATACCATTAAAAATAACAGAAACCCCAACGAAACCCAATCAAATCATACACATCGACATCTGGTATGCAAATATCAACTTAATGTATGTGACAATGATTGACAAATTCACAAAACATGTAACGGTGCAAGAGATCAAGCACAGAACATGGATATCACTATTAAATACACTAAAATGCAGATTTGCAAACCACGGTATTCCGAACAGAATAGTTACGGATGGCGAAACAGGTTTCTCATCCGTTACAGTCAGAGAATTTTTGAAAGAAAATAATGTTGATCTCCACATAACTACACCTTACCATAAAACAGGGAATTCGGATATCGAAAGATTCCACTCGACTCTTAACGAGCATATAAGAACATTTGCAGCTGACGACAATAATCAAGACACCTTAAGAAACAAAGTTCTGAAAGCTGTTACAATATACAATAAAACAATTCATTCCGCAACAAAACAAAGACCAATAGATTTTGTTAACGGAACCATAACGAATCAGGAGTACCCAAAAATAATAGAACTGGTAAACAAAAATAAAGAACGATATATAAATAAGAGAAATAAAGACAAGACTGACGTGGACTTGACAAAAACAAACCATGTTTATCTTAAATCCAGAACTAACAATAAACTAAAAATAACTCACAAAAAAGACAATCCTAGAGTCATAGACAAAGACCACGTTACTGACAGTAAAGGATATAAATTCTATAAAACTCAGCTAAAACGAAATTATAAATTCGAGGAAACTCATTAAAACATTTCTTTTCAGACACTATTTTTTATTCTATTGACAATAACAACGACAAACGGACAAAAAATTGACATACAAAAACTAGACGAAGGAGAAGGATACATTACAATCAGAGACCAACAAATTGATATAATTGAAAACTACACAAAGATATTACATAGTATTAACTTAACTTCTTGGACAGAAAACCTCAACATTTTAGAACACAATATTGACAAACTTAATGACAAAAACGAATACCCATCTACCGTTCATAATTTTAATAACTTAGTTAAAGAAATAGAAAATATTTTAGGATATCAACACCATAAGTCAAAAAGAGGATTATTTGACATATTAGGGAAGGGATTAAAATATTTAGCAGGGACTATGGATCACGAAGATGAACAGGAAATAAAACAGAGTCTAGCAACTAATGAAAAGAACAACAAAAATTTAATAGACGGACTCAATGACCAAATAAGACTAAACAATGACTTTAACGAAGCAACAAACAATATTACTAGACAGATTAATATACAACAACTTGAAATTAAAAGACAGTTTAACACTTTAAACAATGCAGTAAACGAAGAATATGCGAGAATGACAATAATGCAACACGCATTCCAAGTAAATTATGATATACAGCTACTTAGAGACCAGGTTAGGAAAGTCAAGGAAAATTTAATGCTAAGCCAACTGGGAGTTCTAAGCACTGATTTACTAGCACCAAAAGAAATTCAAAAATTCAATATAACAATAAATAAAATACCAAACATAAAAAGTACTGCTATTATTCACGAAGATCATATAATATTCATTTTACTTATTCCAATTTATTCCAACAAAAAATTCTTTAAACTTATTATTGAACCTATTCCTAACAAAAATAATTTAGAAATTGTAATATCAGATAATCACGTTCTTACAAATGGTAATTCAATGTATTATAACAGTAATAATGAAAACTCAATGTATAATATTAATAATGGAATGAAATTAAAATATTTACGAATTGTAAATGATACTTGTTTAGCTAATCTTTTAAAAGAAAACCCACATTGTGACTTTAAGGAAAATAAAAAAATAGAAATAAAGCAAATAGCAAACAACATTGTAGTAACGAAGAATTTGCCGTATACAGAAATAATTCATAATTGTCACAACTATAGCATAAGTATAAAAGGAAACAATGTTATAAGATTCGAAAACTGTAAAATTACAATTAACGAGATTCAATACGAAAATTTTATATATTATGACAATTTTATAATACCAAATTTTAAAAACGTATCAATTAAAAGAATTATAACGAACTATTCCATAGACGAACTACAAGTTAAAAACATAGAAAATCGAAAGCTCATACAAGAAATCAAAAACAAGAATACCGCGCATGTATCTATAAATATTGGAGTCACGTTCATAATAGTAATCATTTTAATCGCATTAATGTTCATTTTAATTACGAAAAATAAAGCTAATAAAACGAACATTAAAATCGGTATTGAAAGTATAGATTCTCCAGAGCAGAATCTTAAGGAGGGAGGAGTTACGTCCCAGACGCCACCTGAACCCCAAATCCCGTTACCCCGTGCATTCCCCCTTCGCCTAACGGCACTACCATAACGGGTCCCCACCATTTTTGCCTATACAGCAAAACCATCCGAAACGGATACACCCCCTCTTCCCCTACCGTCAACGAACAGAGAAATGAAATACTCATATTTCATCTTCCAAATGAAATATGAATATTTCAACAACAAGTGCATTCCTTTGAAATGCACTTCGCGCTATGTTGAATAGTTCAAGTAGAGAATATATTATTTAGTTCTAATCCGACAACTAACTTGAGAGGTGCAGCCTCGCTATGGACAGCGGCCTCCCTCGTTAGAATTAATAAATACTAAACACTTGTAAATCAACTTAAAATAAATAAAAATAATAAAAGAAAAAACCTGTTTGGTTTTTTTTATTACGAACCACGATCAAGTGGATATAATTACAGTTCGCTGAATTATTAAGGCAGTCGCACAGACGACTTAAGAAAACTAATCGGAAAAGCTCATGGGCCAACAACAGTATACAATTACATTTGTTCAAAGTAACAAAAATATAATAATAATAGTTGGCGCAACAGGTCTGTGGGGACCTGCCTGGGCCTAGCTTCTCGCAACCATTAGTTTTGAGTGCCGATTCCAAACGGCCGATTGAGAAGCTCTTTCAAGACAATTTCCTACTTCCATGATATACCTACAGAAACTTTCTGATGTCTGAAGTCTATGAGTATCTAATCTTTACAGGTTCATAAATACATCAAGGTCGAGTAACGACGAGACGGTACAAATCTCATCGTCGTCAACAATTGGACCTAAGCGAAGCACTGCACGAGTCGCTATGCTGTACCCACCCATCAACCTACCCTAACCTAACGATCCCAGATCAAAGTAAATCAACGAAGCAATACATGGCCACCATATGCAAATTTTGAGGATTTTAAGCTTAAGGAAGCTAATAACGACTAACGAGAATCTTCAATACTCGGCTGTCTCTGCTGTACATGCCACTCAATGACGTAGTGACATCTCTATTCTCAATTTCGTTATTTAAAACATTTTTGTGCTGCAAATTTTAGAAGGCTGTAAAATTACACATGTGCAAAATTTACGGATCCATTTTCTCTCAAATTGTTAACTTCGAATATACCTATGCACACGATTAGATGTTGTTATATTGCCGAATTTAACTGTTGTGCACGACACAATATTCCTCTGTCATATTGAGATAAGATATTTTTTCGATAGGTAGCTATTATAAATTAACGGGTGATTTTTTAAGAGGTTTAGAACTTTAAAAAAAAAAAAAAAAAACACAAAAAATTCGAAAAAATTAATGAAATATTTATTTGAATCGATAGTTTGAACCTTGCAATTTAATGTTTAAAGACAATTTCATGCAAATGTTGACCGCGGCTGCGTCTCAGGTAGCCCATCCGCTGAGTCCAATTTTGGCATACTCTTTCACACATATCGGCCGGTATCTCACGAATGAACGCATGGATGTTGGCTTCCAGTGCGTCAATCGAAGCGGGCTTGTCCCTATACACATTAGCCTTGACATACCCCCACAAAAAATAATCTAATGGTGTCAAATCGCACGATCTAGGCGGCCAATTGACCGGCCCGAAACGTGAAATTAACTGTTCACCAAACTCGCCTCGCAATTGCGCCATTGTTTCGCGTGCTGTGTGGCATGTGGCACCGTCTTGTTGAAACCACATATCATGCAACTCAAGAACTTCCATTTCGGGCAAAAAAAAGTTTGTTATCATCGCTCGGTAGCGTTCACCATTGACAGTAACGCTGCGATTCGCATAATCTTTGAAGAAATATGGCCCAATAATGCCGCCGGCCCATAAACCGCACCATACAGTCACTTTTTCGGGATGCATTGGTAGCTGTTGCAATGCTTCTGGCTGATCTTCACTCCAAATGCGGCAATTTTGCTTATTTACGTACCCACTCAACCAAAAATGAGCCTCATCGCTGAACACAATTTTTCGATAAAAAAGCGGATTCGAACCGAGCACGAATTTTGATAGTAAAATTCAATAATTTGCAAGCGTTGTTCATTTGTAAGACGATCCATGGTTAAATTGCAAACCAAACTGAAGCTGTTTGACAGTGACACAAGGTACTAAACACACGTCAGCTGTCAAAACCAGTGTTGCCAAAACCAAACCCGCTAAAAAATCACCCTATACAATCTAACCTTTTTTTGTTTATTTTTCATTGGACTAGCTTTATTTTCTTGCAAACTTAAATCACGCAAAATTCCGTATACTATCATTTCAAAAGATAAACCCTAATCGCTGGCTTTAGGGATGCAAATCTCTCTATAGCTGACCCATATAGTTGTAAATGCTGTAAAAACAAAAAGGAACAACACAATCCATTTCACTCTATTAACCTTTCTCTGGCTTGTGTCAGCCATTAGTTAACCCTAATACTCATTGTAGTCTCCGGGGATTTTAAGGGTCATCCAATTGGGTTGGCTTCCTTTCCCTGTGTCATTGACATCGTTGTAAACAGAAAAGTTTTATTGTTCCATGGTGTTGATGCTTTCCTTACGTTTATTATTTGGATAACTCACTGTTCTCCACACCACTTGCTTAGCTTTCAAGTTCTCCAACATTTTTTCGCTTGGAAATGAATAATCGGTTTCTATCAACTAGATCAAAATATCGGTCCGGTTTTATTTGGGCTGACACATTCGGGTCGAATGTTTGATGTAAATGTATGTATTTATGATAGAGGTACAGATTCTTGGCCAAAAGTTCCCTTTAATGACGCACCACATCTATACCACTTATGAGATATTTGACGTGTTTCTAACCTAAATATCCATACTCCTATATAAAACAACCACACAGGATAACAGTGGATTCGAAAATCGTAACCCCCTGCCACCCGCATCAACTTGTTTTATCTTTCCGCAGACACACATTGATTTATCGAGTGTACGAGTATAGTCGAGATGACTACAGCCAAGTACAAAAAATTTATTCACCTCCTTTGGGATCTGTAATCATTTGCTCCTTCAACAAAATTCTATTTCTAATACAAAACGAACATCTCTAGGTATTCCAATCAACACAAGTGACAGTTATCCCCTTTAATGCCGCAGAAATTTCTAAAGTGAGTTATGCCACAGCACAACGACCGTCAAAGTCATTGAAATGTACATAAAACTCCCACGCCACGCAGGCCGTCCTTGCACTAATCGATAATTTTGCTTAAACAGTATCATCATCATTTCCAAACCGATTTCCTAAATGGTTTCAATGTGGCAGCGGAAATTGCGCAAAACGCTTCCATTAAATGCCCCCGGGAGTGCCCACCAAAATTCGGCCTCAGTTGAAGGACCGAATTTATTTCTCGTAATAATATCGAATTTTTGAATAGTGCTGTGGGCTCCATTTGCTGATTGACTTCAATTATGATAGACGTGATAGGCTCAGCAGGAAATTGGGAGCCAGTGTTTACAGAATAAATGTTTGTTCAGTTGTGTGCTTTAATTTTTGCAAAACATAAATTCTGTTGAAAGATAGACTGACAAAAACTTTCTCATTTCACTTATCCATCCTCATGCAGAAGTCAGCAGTCCTTTGAGTGAATGCTATTCGCGGAGTGTTTTTCCCTAGCCTGTCAGCATTCCCTTTTAATGACTTTGAAAATTATTTGTACTACACAAATTGTCTGAGCAAAAGTAATTGCGTAGTTGACTTCTGCGAGAGGAAGCTTTGAATCAAATTCTTCACAAGATAAGGCGATATCCGCCAACTTCCAACTGGAGAGTAACTTTCAAGATTGCCGGTGATTATGTGCAGATGCTACAACTTTCCGTTCAATTCAGACGGGGCACAACTCTTGTACTTTCTTTAAAGTTTTGCTTTGATCTCCGAATAAATCATTTTCAACCTTTAAAAGTATTTTCGCCATCTCTGAAGTAGATTCAAAGTTCTTATGACTTGCGAAGTGCAATGATTACCTAGCATTGTTGGATGTCACCACAATCATTTGACAATGGTATTGACACGCTATTGCATGTTTTAAAACAAGTCTCTGCTCCACATACAGTAGGAAGTGGATACAACCCTTAGTAAGTAGGTAGGTACAGCTGTTGCTTTTCTTTGGTTTGGTCTCAATAAATTTCTTCATTATCCATAACGGTGCAGGAGAAACCATGCCAACTCTTAACCTCGTTCCTTTACCACATTTTGAACTGTAAAACTCGTTTCCTTGCACATAACTATCAAGTTGAAAATTGTCTTCCACTTGTTAGTCGTCTGCCATCCTCTTCAGTAAGAGCACGTTATACAATATATTTCCTTTACCTTTGTGTGGTATAAAAAATTCTTGATAGTTATGACTACTTCTAGTCATTGTTCCAGTTCCAGTGCCAGTCATACCGATGACAAAGACGACATTAAGGAGAGACATCCAAAGTTCAGAACTGATCTGTCGTATCTATTTGAGAAAGAATTGACGGTAAAGCAGAACAAAAGGATTTGCATTGTCGACGAATTCATTGCCACGGAGCGAGGTAGGTCGTTTTTTAAAGGTCAAAATCATGTCCTCATATTCTCCCTATATAGTGATACCAATCGATGGGAAGTTTTATTCAAAATTCAATGATGCAAATATCAAGGATGCTGTACAAAGGCGAAGCTGTGGGGAATTGTCTGACCAACGGCAGAAAGAAACTAGGATGAATGGAGGGTTTCCTGCTTTGGAAAGTCAAATGTATGGATGGTCGCCGAAGGGCATAAATGCGGTGGCAATGAAGCAGGTCAATTATATACGAGCGCCGAAGCGACGCTGTTCAATGACGGTTTTTGGTGAGAGGTTGTTATGTGAGCGTGTCACTGAAAGACCAATATTCGCTGGCAAACAACAGTTTTACTTAAGTTGATTTCCTCAAAAAATATTTTAACGGATCGTGGTCTATAGTATGTATTCAATAAATGAAGTAGCTACGCTGAACGTTTCTCAAGTATTCTGGTACACAGTTTCGAGCAGTTACTTGCCTTAACGTAGCAGTCGATGCTTGGATGTTTTAGTCACATTAAATGGATCGACTTCGAAAACATGCATTGCCATTTCGTAGACATTCTCTGGCTAGGGGTCCATCTTCGGCTTAATTTGGCGTTAACAAACAAAATCAATTAATTGCGGAAAAAGATTTTAATTTGTGCCATTCTGCTGAATTTGCTGAAAATTGCAAAAGGTGTGTTTGTTCCAATTGGAAGTCGTTTTCGTGGAAAACGAGTTTAAACGACTCGTTACCAAAAGAGAGTTTTCGGCTCGGTGTGAAAAGCCTATTATTCAAGCATGTTCTGAATTCAAACTAGTTGTGGAAATTGATTCGTTGAGCCCAAAAATTTACCTGAAGAACTATCACCTCTCTGCACACATCTTTTGGAGCTGTTGAAGCCCCAAAGGTTAAATATCGTTGAAATAAAATCTCACTACTAAGTCGAACAACAACATCCTTTCAAATTTTCGGAGTTCAATTACCTCGCTTCGCACAAATAGGTTGAATACCTATACTACCAGTACCACAAGCAATTCGATTTCCTTCTTTCTTTCTTTGAATTAAACTTCTGGAATTGATTTACGTGGGATAGGCATCGCCTCTTCATAGGGTTCTTTTTTATATTTGAATGTATAGGAATCCATGGCTATTCATTCGTGGCAGATGTTACCTAAACCATGGACCTGTATTTTAACCCGTTTTTCATATCCATCTTAGAAATATCATAAGAAAATCTTAGGGGAATAGACACAATTTCCGTCCCGTTGCAGAGTTTTCAGTTACTCTACATGAACGAAAAGCGAAATCATATAAGTGCTAAGGTGTTTGTAATTTTTCAATCTCTGAAAGGTTATATTGATTTTTTGTTTGCGGATGCAACTTAAGTGATGGACGGTCTTTTTTACTAGGTACATCGTAAATCATATCTTCACATGGTTACAGATAGTCCACCAAAAAAATGTTTCTTGGATGTTAACAATTAGCTTTGGGAAATGCAAAATCAAGCGGATAACTGCTGCAGTGGGGTTAAAAAAAAAGGTTTCTTTTAGACTTACTGACCCATTTTTTTTTTTGGGTTATCATAAGATGATTAATGGGCAAAAAGTGTTTATATTGTTTTTTTACCGTTTTATTAAAAACAGAGATAAATCATTCTGTTCTTATGAATTAATAAAATAACTGTGAACAAAATTGTATCCTTCCCTCTTCTGGAGGGGTTCTCATATTCTTTCATGTTAAAAACTTTCTATAAAATATTTATCATGGTTTAGATATCAGGCACATTGTGCTGTCGTGCCACTTATATTAACATTCAAAACAACAACTACGACTGAGAACTAATGACTTTTACTGTCATGTATCCACTGCCCATAAAGGGAAACTAATAATATTAGTGTCAAGATTAGAGAAAATGTTGCAATACCCCTATCCGCTGGTGGGGGAAAGCCTAATGAAAATTTTCTAAGTTCTTCATTCGTAAGAATGAAACAATTTTAAAATATTGCTTACGTAAGGTAAAAATATATACTTACTTTTTTATTTTGGTGGCGCTTACAGTCCGGGGTGGACCACGTTCTCAACTAACAAGCCCCTCCAGCCAGCTCGGTCCCCCGCTAGCTATACCTCAGCTTTTTGACTAGGTCAGCGTCGCTGTATAGCCCGTATAGTTCGTCGTTGAATCTTCTTCTCCACACTCCACGTCACAAACTGGAACGAATATCACTCGAAGAATCTTTCTCTCAAAGCATCCCAGAAGGTTTTCATCCGCTTTTGACAAGGTCCATGGACCGGGATGATGAAGGTCTTGTATAGTACCTCTTGGTTCTATGAGAGAGGGATTTACTTCTTAGATGCCTTCTTAGCCCGAAGAAACAGCCCAGGTATATACAAAGTCTTTAACTACTTCGAAGTTGTATCTGTCCATCGTGACGTTTTGTCCGAGTCGCCGATGTTGAGAGTCCTTTCTCGTTGACCTTTCCTCATTAACCGCCAGACCCATCTTCGCCGCCTCCGTTTCGATACTTGCAAAAGCGCCACTGACAGCTCGCCGCGTTCTCCAAATAATGTCAATGTCATCAGCATAGGCAAGTAGTTGAACGGACTTTTGAAAAATTGTACCTCTGGTGTTGGCTTGTGAGTTTCGTACAATTGCTTCAAGAACGATGTTAAAGAAAGTACATGATAGCGCGTCGCCTTGTCTTAGACCTTTTTCGACATCAAATGAATCGGTGGTGTTCTTGGCGACTTTGACGGAGCAGCGAGATTTATCCATCGTCATCCTGCACAAACGGACTAGTTTGGCGGGGATTCCAAAACTTGACATGGCTTTGTATAGTTCGTCCCTATATACGCTATCATAGGCGACTTTAAAGTCGATAAATAGATGGTGTATATCGATCTGATATTCCTGGGTTTTTTCTAAGATCTGTCGGAGTGTGAAAATTTGGTAAAAATATATACAACTTAAATTACCAGGTGTCAAGTAGAGCCACCGATGAATCGTGAGAATCTGTATCTGCTGACCTTGCTGAGAACCGAAATATGAAATTTTACAATTTCAAAATAAATAAAGCAAAAAAAAAACGCTGTCTGGTGCCGTCACCCTGACAATTATAGAGTTAGTGGGCCTTACTAATAATCAATTTTTAACCTTCACACTAAATATTTCCTAGGTCACAAGATGCAATTTTGGATGGAAATTTTCGCCATTGTGAGCTCGAAAAATTTAGCCTGGACACTAAAAATGATTATTAGTACCGCGGAGTATCTCTAACACTATATAACAAGAGGGTTTTACTTGTTCTTAACATGCCGAAGGTATATTCTGAGTACCCTCTTAAACAATAAAAGCCCATTGTCTTCGTAGAAATAGATTTCCAGTTAGATTTTCAAATCCTATTTCGCTATGTTCCACATTGCTTGATTCATACATAAATAAGTAAACCCCAGCGACCTACTTGTACTTGCAGGCAACTGAATACCGCGGCTCGTTATCCTTGAACGCATGATGAAACATTTTAAACAAAACAAAATAAAAACTTTTTTCCTTGTTCGTTGTATTCGGATCTCATATGCAGATGAGTTGCAAGCATGTTCATCATGTGGTGTAACGAAAAAGTGATACACAAAAAAGTTTGTCATATCCCAGACAACTGGAACGATGGTTAGTAATTAGTGCAACTGGATCACTGTTGTAAGTTCCCAATGTGAATCAATAGAAATAGTCTCCAATTGCGGGAAAGGTTCAAATAAAAGAGAAATGAAGCAAAAAATTTAAAAACTTCTCAATATGATTGGTATGATTGGTGATGAAACTCGATATTTCAAATGTTGGGTCTAACTTTAAAACAAAAGGAATTTTAGGAACGAGAAAGTGTTGCAAAGGAAGCATTTGGCATAAATGGCTGTAGGTCTCGCTCATTCCCATGACGTGAAAAACCACTAAACATAAATTATATTTCACCAGATTAAGCTGCTTTAGGTATTTCGATCGATATCTGTAAAATTCTTATGAGATTTTGTACTTTGAGATATCAAAATGCACATCCACTTTTTGTTAAAACGTTATAATATACGTAGTTTTTTTAAGTTCAAATCTAAGCTCTAGCGAACGCTTTAAAAGTGGACAATCGAATGACAAAATTGTAACAATTGAAGCAAGCAGTAAAGAAATGATTGTGGCGAATTCAATTTTTTGGGGAAAGTTTACGGTTTAGACATTATATGAAGTTTTACATAAAGAAACTACATTTTACTAGGCGGGAAATTCAAAATTCAATTGTCTACTTATTAAAAATGATTATATTTTCCGGCTGCCACAATATCCAAATAACAAATCTTCGTTAGACTGGGAGTGAGACAGCGTGTCTAGCTGCAAACAAAATGTTCTCCTTGATATGAAGAGCGCTAACATTCTAATTTCTTTTGACAGATTATATATAAACTAGCGGACCCGGCGAGCTTCGTCTCGCCCCAATTTAACGCCTTCAATAAGCTCCAGAGTGATAATAAAACACAGATACATAGTTCAAGTTTATGTGATTAATTTGAAGGGAATTGAAATCAGTAGAGAGCGATATGATAAACAATGTTTTTCGATTTGTTTTCCATCGGAAAAACAAACTACGCTTTGCCAACACGCGACACCTTCAGCTGTAAATAGCGGCGGAGTTCCTGACACATCAAGCAAGTTCGAAAATTCCGTCGGATAGTTCGCTTCATTTTCATCTTTGGATAATGAAAGTCAAACTATCAACGCCCTTATTCTTCGCTCATAGTATTGCACGTTCACTAATCCAATTGAGATTTTTATAAATTTGGGCAGTGGTGGGGAACACTTTTAAATGAAGAATGTAAATGCCTCCCGTTGCATGGTCAACAACCTCCATCAGCGAATCGTACATGTTCTTCTGCTCGGCACTCAACAGCGGCGCATTTGTACGAACTCTTTCGACCAGCTCACCTCGATATTAGTTTTATTCCTGTTGCGAATCGCGATTGAATGGATCGTGCCTCGAACGATTTGGCGCTGGCATTCCCGATTTCGACAGCAGACTGCCGCACATGAGCATGCACATTTCAGAATTATCCGAAATTCTCCAATCTTCAAAACGAATTTTCCACCTTACATCATTAAAAAAATCTAAATCATATGATAATTCAAATTATGTAGCGATGAGCCCCGAACATCCAACGAATTTAAAAATTAAAGATTTGAAATAAGTTTGGTTGTATTGGAAGTAGCACTAACCGTTTATCTATCCAGTCTAATTTTTTTCAAAGTTCGGTTCCCATACTAAGTTCCATTCCCAATCTCATCCCCTTTAACTTTTATTTTCACGACAAAAAGTAGCATAAATGCCATTTCAATACAAATCCCCCAAGCCCAAAATTGTAAAAATTTAACGATCCATTCTCTAGTTATGAGTGCACACACAGACGTCAGTCTCTTTTATATATTGGAATTGGGGTACCCGCCCGGTTTGTGCGTGCCTTTCGTGTGGAAATATCGGATCCAAAACTATCCTATCTTTAAAACTGGGACCAACCATACCCATCCACAAAATTTCATTGAAATCGGTTGAGTGGTTTCGGAGATGGACAACAGCGCCACGTATCGGATAGACCGTCAGTGCACCTACCCAATTCCCACGCAAAATTTTGAAAATAAAATTCTTTCTTAGATTTCCTATCTGTGTTAAGATCTACACAATGATAACATACGCTTCTTTAGTATGGCGGACTAAAACAAAAAAAAAAGAACGCCATTGCTAAGCTTGAAAGGGTAAAGCGACTTGCATGTCTCGGTATATCCGGAGCCATGCGTAGGCGTACCTATCCTACTGCGACTATAGAAGCCTTAATAGGACTAACACCTCTTCACATATACATAAACAAAGGGCAATTCGCAGCTCGGCAAGTTTAATCGAAATGAAAGAGACAATTCTCAGCGACCATCCTGAGTTTAAGGTTTTTTTCTCTGAAATTACAGTACTTGGCATAATCTGCGCGGTAGCAGACCGCTTTCCAAAGACTTTATGTTTTAAAAAAACGGTTCTCTATACGGAGATTCCTAGTAGAGAAGCATGGGCGTACAATAGCCCACCCACTTGCCAAAATGGTCGAAAGTGGTTTACGGATGGTTCCAAAATGGAAATAGGAGTGGATGCTGGGTTCCACGGACCTAACCACATATACAACACAGGTACTAAAGGCATATACATCCATATATTCACGGACAGTCAAGCAGCTATAAACGCCCATAGCTTGCCTATTATTGCCTCCAAATCAGTACTAAGCTGTTTCAACAAAATGTAGCTCATATTGGGAGAATACCTCAGGTCTAAGATAGGCCAAGCGTGCTATTCAGCCGTTCAAAAAATATGCCAACAGAAATTTAAATCTAAGAAGGCATGATATCGAAAATCTGGCTGGTTTCCTCACAGGACATCACAACCTACGATATCAATTAAGGGCCGATTTTTCAATAGTCAGATAGGCAACCAGATAGGAGTTAACTGTCAGATAAAACATAAATCCATTTTTCAATAGTCGAATAGCAGCTATTCGAAGAATATAACAGCTATCTGTCTCATAAAGATATCTGCCCCTTTGTGAGACTGATAAAATATAAATCTCTAGTTAAAGTCGGAGAACTGTCAAATTGGAAAATCTTATTTTACAAAGTTTTGTTTGGGGAGATTTGTTCCTATTGTAGAAATGGATTTGTTCGACGTTATTGACGATATTATTATTGAAACAGAGGAATTAGCGAACAATTACTTTAAATAATTCAGCAATTTTGTTACATGCAGCATATTTTTCCTTGTTTGTGAGGGAAACACTTTTTCTATAGTATTTTGAAACTTGAACACCATATTCATTAACAGCCGCGTTTCTGAAGACGTAAAATTAACAGACCTCTACCGCTTTTTAGCAAATATAATTTTAGCGTTTTCCATTGCAAATCCAAAATTTTTGCCACTCAAACTGAAACGGCTAATGTCGTTTTCCATTGGGCAAAAAGAAGCGTCCGGGAGAGTCCGGAATCGAAAAAATCACTTCTGAAACCGTTCCATTGGCACAAAAAATACTCTTCTGGTGATTCTGAGGAGAGAATTTCGCTTCTGGATTTGAAGTCAGAATCCACTCAAGAAGCACTCACACAAGTTTAGTTTGTGTATTTTATACAAGTCAACTGACGGCTGCCGTAGATTATTTTTTGGCATTTCACCAATACTCCTGTGGATTCAATCAGAAGCAGTTTTCTTGTTCCATTGGACTACAGAATGAGTGGATCCCCGAGTGAAACCAATGGAAAACGACATAATAATATATAGGAGTACACTCCTCCAGAACACTTTGCGCTCTCTGGCGTTCACCACAGATCCCTCCTTTTATACTTTTTGCATTTCGCATAAAGCATCTATTCGAAATGCTGACTAGCAGGTATGCTCGAAAACAATAAAAAAAATGAGAAGGATCATAAACATTTGTAGTTCCTTTTACAAGTGTCATAAAAGGAAGAAAAAATAACTAAAAAGATGAACTATTGTAGATCCTCTTACAAGCACTGAAAGTATACAAAAAGGATAATAAACTATTATTGATCCTTTTTGAGACATGCAAATAGATAAGACAAAAGGTGATTAGTGAAAACATAAAATTATTTTAAATCTTTTCAGAGTGATCGTTACTAATTATATAGCATAGACAACTACTCTTTCATTTCGTCCCCAAACCCATTATTCTTAACAGACGTCAAGCTTTGAACATGACTATCCTCTATGCTTTAACACAGCATATAGTCAACCCATCTGTCACGCTCACACAACTTTACCTTCGAATAGTTATCTAGCTCTTATTTTATGATTGAAAAACCCAAAGATTATATCTAGCAGATAAAGAGTGAAGTAAATTTAATCGTTAGTTAGCAATCAGGCGATTTATCTGACTATTGAAAAATCGGCCCTAAATAAAATTAATTTAACCGACTCCTCACTTTTTCGGTTGTGTCTTGAAGAAGACGAAACAGCTTGGGCACATAATAAATGTGAGTGTCCAGCCCTATGTGGAATCGGGAGAACTATCGTCTACAGGGAGCTTCTGAGCCCTGAAGAGATTAAGAAGTCATCTGCCAGCAGCTTGATTAACTTTGTTAGAAAAGTGGAGAATTTGTTCGCCTAAACATTGTTCTGGCCTATGGTACAATAGATCTTATAGGTCGACGTGCCCTTCATCGCTCAGGCGTAGGCAGAAGGTTTTACATAAATCTTTACTGTAACGCTCTTCTACCGTCGACTCTCTTTCGTGACGTCGTTTGTAGTTTATGTGCATGAAGAACGAAAGAAAAGTATTTCCCGGAATCATAGTTTGTATACACAACTGCGTAGTTGAAATTTAATGCAGTAAAATAATTTTTTTTTTAATTGTTAATATTTTAAAAAAGTAAAAATGCAAAGATAAGCACCCTAAAAATATCTTTTATTTGACACTTCTTTTGTTAAGATTGGTTGACCGTTTGAACTGCAAAAGGGAGAAACACACTACAAAAATTACAGAAATAATATAGAGGGGATTTTATTGAAAAAGGCATCTTTTTTTTCAAGTTAGGCTTTTTTTCGTCAATATTGGTTGCCAACGCTGCGCCTGACACTCTATTTAATACTTTAGTGTGAATGTGATATGTGAATGTGAATCCATTATCCATGTGAGTATTAATCATAAGAGTATTATGTTTGCACTGCTCTTATGACTGTAACTCTCTTCCATAGTCGACTCTCTTTTGTTTGCATCTTGTTTGTATAGTATGTACGCCGTACGGGCATATGAATGAAAGACAAATATTTATTTCCCTGAATCATAGTTTGTACACAACTGCGTAGTTGAAATTTAGTGTATGTAGTAAAATTCAACTTTTTCAATTGTTTATATTTTAAAAAAAGTAAAAATGCAAAGATAAACACCCTGAAAATATCTTTTATTTGACACTTGATTTGTTAAGATTGGTTGACCGTGTGAACTGCAAAAGGGAGAAACACACTACAGAAATTACAGAAATAATATAGAGAGGATAAAAAAGTTAATTTACAAAAAAAAAAAAAAAAAAAAAACCCGACTGACTGTAAAAAGATTAAAACAAGACACTTTCAAGTATAACTAATTGGCAGTTGGAGGCTGCGCATATTTTTGCGAGCTTCCGTAAGATTTAAAGTTTAAAATTTCTTATTAGTAAGTACGACTCAAACTAAAATTTTTTCAATTGATTAAAAATATGTATACAAAGTTAAATTTCCATAAAACTGTTAAATATTATATGGAATGTGAAAGATGTATGTAGATTTTAAAAAAAAAGTATTAAACCATTTATTTTGTGAATGGTGTACACTATATTTATTTATACATCTAATTTAAAATAAATGAATTCATGACTAAATGCAGGCACTCCACAAGACTGCAATTGTGAATACATCAGAAAGTAATTTATTTTACAGACATCAGACATTTTTTTGTGAAAAAATGCTATTTTTTTTTAAAATTAATATTTTTATAATATGTTTAGCCTATGACACTCCGGGGTAGAATACCAATTCAATGACACCCCACTTTTTAAAATCGGTCAAGCCGTTTGGGCTACAGGGCGTCCCGTAGGAACGTCCATAGGATACGCGCGAAAAACATAACCCTCCCTGTATACAGTATAGGTACCATCAGTGGCCATGTTGGGCACGTCGGTATTCAGCATGGATTGGCGAGTTTTGAGAAAGAAATATAGGCAAGACTGTGCCGTACTTTCTCCGAATAAGTACATGCCCGACTCTCTTTCAAATGAAACACATAATTAAGCAGAATTCTCCTACAACGCTCTTCGAAAAATACAGGAATTTGTATAAGTATCTAACAATTTATACAAACTAGTCCAACGAGTAGGGATAACAATTTATGTTTGGTTTACATTTTAAATTCGGAACCCATATGGTCCAATTGCTTATAGGCCCTTGCTGACAGCCATCTTCGCACACTTCCATGGATGTGAGCCTTTAAATTCATCTATCCCTTTCAGTCTTAATTTGAACGCATATACGTTCCCTAATCAAATTGTAAAACGAAACCACTGCTCCAGCAATTCCATTTCAAACATAATATTCTCCGAATACCCATCTGCATGGATCTTCCTCCCATAAATTAATTTCGCAAAGAGAAGAGATTGCTATTAGGGAGGCATTGAGGTGAACAGCTAACCCCGAGTTTAATTTACAATTCTAATTACGGATTTGGATGGAGGCGAATGTTTAAAAATTTGCAGAAACCCAAACCGCACACGATTTAAATTTCCCAAGCAACTCATTCTGTTTAATTTGCACATGACATGATGTGACTCCAAAATTGGTGCCACTTTCTTGGGACAAGCACATTAATCTGACATTATAGGACAGTCCGTATGTAATGCTGCGAGGGATTTGATTCGATTTAGGTTGATTATTTATAAAAAAATGGTTGAATGTAATTATAAAAGATGCTTCCATCCACTAGGTAGAATTAAGCAGTCTTACTTTAAGGTCAAAACATATATTCTTGACATAGAAAAATGTCCTTGGATTCAACTTTATCGAGAAGCCTATTTTACATCTCGATTTCCAATTTTCTTGCTCTAACTAAAACATTCGCTGTCGAAAGGACACTTTCGCTTTGATTTATTTTTCCTTTGTCGTTATTCCAACACCCGGCCTAGCCCATCAAAAAGTTTTACGACAAGGATCCGAATCACTGGGATTTGACTTCTTCGTATAGCAAGTCCCTTTCAAGGACAAACACGTCAATTCCTTTCATCTCCAGCCACATGAAGGTTAACGACCGTAAAATACAAATGAAATTGGAAAGAAAAACCTATATAAGAAATAATCGTGTATATCCGTGACCTACTTTCGTCGACATTTGTTTACTACCATTTCCAGTGCCGCCATTAGCAGAAGGAGAATTAAGTTAATACGTGCGAATGGTATGGACTAGGTAATTTTCTTCCAGACAGCGCTGCCTAAACCGAGAGCTACGAAAAGACGGCGATAAGGACTTCGATCGATGCTTAAGTGGCAGACATCAGGATGAAAAAAGAATTGCCTTCAATTTGGTGATATGTATCTATGTACGTAAACGATGCTGTCAGGTGGGAGGAAACGTTATTGAAGCCATGAAAAAGAGAGAGTTTAGGTTTGAGCATTAATTTATGCCCGTTGTCATGCGACAATGAACTCTATTGTCACGGAAATTCATTCATATTCACAACAACAACTCTCTGACACACCCCAACCCGTTTATGATGCATCATTTTGCTATAGGGTTGAGTCTGTAGTGGGTATCATCGGGGTAGTACACTCAAAGCCAGCACTATTTAGGTAATGAATGGGAATATCCTGATTATTAATTTTCTGTTGATGAGTTTGACATTTGCTTGGCGTTGTGGCTTATTAATTAATTAGTTAGGGTGCTGACAAGTTTTGAATAACGTATCAAAGGGAAAATTAGTAAGTGATGGAATCAGTCAGACTTCTTTGGACTTCGCTTATTGGATGGGTTAGTGAGGATTTGAAATGTTTATGTACTTGAGAACTTATAGTGTTCATCAATTTTCTTCAAATCATTGGCAATTATTTTAAAGTGAAGGATATAGGATGTGACAGGCTTTGGTCCTTAAAACCTCAACCTTAGCCTATGATAGAACCATAGAACCTAATCTTGTCTTCACGTCATCACCAAATTATAATTAGAAAAAAAAACCGGCCAAGTGCGAGTATCACTCGCGCACCGAAGGTTCCGTATTTGGCTAAAGTCCAACACATCAGATATTTTTTGAAATCTATATCATTCAATCTTTCCCCTCTTCATGAATTCATCACAATTTAGTTTAATTTAATTACTTAATATTTTTACTCTCAAAAATTACTCGCACATGAATCTCATTTTCTAATTATTACCTAGTACCCAGCCCACGCCAATTTTCCATTCTGTATGCGACCTGTCCCAATTAAAAACTATTGACTAAAAATATATTACTTTTATTTTGTTCTGTACTCCCCAAAAAAATGTATTATATTCCCCAACGAAATTAGCAGGCGGGAACCCTGGTGGGGTTCTGTCTTTGATGGGGTCAATTGTGCACAACTGCGTAGTAGAGATTATATGTAACTTATGAGAGCAACGTATTTTACATGGTAAAATTATCTTTTTTGAAAATATCTTGTAAACTATTAACTTTTCGGCAAAACAGTATTCAGCACATATATAGATAAGAACATGATCTACAAAAAAGGAATTTATGTATTTTTTTGTGAATCAAGAAATAAACCGTTTTTTGGGCGAATGAAAATATTTTTTTCACCAGATTACTAATTAATCGAAAACCAATCGATGTATTGCTTCCATTGGTATTTGTCGTTTAACTAGAGGTTATACCGGATGTTGTGTGTAAATTTTAGCCTCCTATGTCAATCGGTTCTTGAGATAGACCTGGTAACAAAATTGGCTTAGTGGGTTCGGACAGACAGACAGACAGACAGACAGACAGACGGAGAGACATCCGAGCGAAACTAATAAGGTTACGTTTTTTCCCTTTGGGTACGGAACCTTAAAAAGACACTTGGCCGATGTTTTTGACAGGTTTGCGATTCACTGACTTCAGAAAAATATTGGAAAAGTCTAACACAAGAACTTCTTCATCAAATTTTAATATTTTCTTAAGAAGTTGGGACTTAAACACGCGTTGTATTAAAAACGAGTTCAAATTTTTATTGAAAACTACTTCATAGAAAAATTAAGAACCGACCTTCAAGATGGACATGAAAGAATGTTTCAAATGCAAATAAATATCACTTTTTCCAAACATCATGATGAACACTTTGTCCGGTAACAAAACATTATCTCCCCTGATGCTCTACAAGGCCTTCCAACGATCCAGACTCCCCCAACTGGCTCATAAAACTTTAACCCGGAAATTCCGTACTCCAAAGTAATGCGGAAGAACTTGCAAAAGCCATACAGACACATTCGATATCTTTTGGCACAAATACCATCATTGAAATCCTTAGGAGGTCCTATTCCCGCTTAGCCAACCGATAGCAGACACAATTTGTTGCCTTAAAATATAGATTGCGTCGTCCTGTCTGGAAGTATGTTGTACTTATTTTATTTTTTTCTTTGTACCTACAAACGTGCTGCTGCAACTTTTCATCATCACAAAAAGTAGGTTAGCGGAGCTGATGCCAAAAGCGACTGAAGATTCGCTCCAATAGATAACGTAATCCCTACACTGTTGTCAACAGATGGTACTGACTTCTCAGTAGGGTATAATCAGGGCTTCATTTTGCCATTATGTCTAGTTAGGAGGGGTAACATGGGGGAGAGGTAAATTTTATATGGCCCATTTAGGATGGGTACTTAGGGACATCTACTCCAAACCGTGAGATTGTTTTCACGTTCAAATTCAACCTTATGGTGGTTATTGGCTAATGTGTATTTGAAATTGTGTTGTGAGCTAATTCAGACTGATAGTCTGCTATGGGTAAATGAGATCATCGAGGATGATAACTCACATCTGCGAGAAATAAATAATGACTTCCAGTAATGGGTGGTGTTGGCAAGCGGCATTACGAGTAAGATGTGGATGGAGGGTGTCTTAATTTTATTTGCTCAATTTTATATGGGAAAGACATAAATCGTCAAATAGCCATTAGTTTCTTGACTCATTTGGGAGCTGGCTATGTACCTACTTAGTAGGTTGAATGAAATATAATAGTAGTTACTGCTTGTCACAGTGACAGCGCAGTTTTACCACTTGTTGTTCCCTTTTAAAGCTTCAGATTAATTAATTAAAATGACTACCACAGCGTTTTAGAGTGTTTGCTTGTAAAACATATACCTACGCTCTTGTTCTAATTGTAAGCCCCATAGGTATTTGAAGGTATGACTTTTACTAATAGCTAAATGCGCGAAAATAGGCAGGCAAGTATAGGCAAGTCATCTGAATTACACCTTGGGTTAGCACAAATGAAAAAAAAAAATGCTATTGGCATAAGTTCCGTAATATGATTTTGTTATATTAGTTTGAGCCTTACATTTTTAAACAGTCTATTCTGATGACATAAAGCCTATCCCCTTAAATGCCTTAGCTACAGGAAGAATTTTAATCAAAATATCCTGCCAAAATGGAATAAGCTTCGCATTGACCCGATCACATGATATGAATATTCAAAAGACTAAATCTAGTAGTTTCAACTAGGACATTATAATCCTCTTATACCCTTTTTAATGTCATAATAAAATTGTCTATCTGTTCGTATGTGGATTCGTTGAGGCATCACGTTAAAACAACGCTCCCAATCCATATGGGTTTGTGACACATTCCTTAATAGCTCAATGAAGCACCACGTAGCTTTTGTTGGTTTGTTTTTTACCAACTTATTCCGGCGATATAGAAACATAAATTTCCCGAAAGACAGCAAAAATGTATAGTTATAGTAATTCGTTAATTAAGAACGACTGGGCCGATTTGGCTCAATTTTTTCCCAGTTATTCGTAATTTCCATGAGAAGGTTTTTACGAATGAAAAATTTGGGAAAACCTTTCGGATAAGTCAGGAAATTGGAAAAAATGAAAATGATTTTTTTTGTATGGAAGTTTGTGTACGATTGTTCTGGAATGGCTTTTCGAATGGAAAAATAGAAAATTCTAAGTGGAAAACTAAGAAAATAATGAAAAATTTCAACCAAATTTTGCATTTTGTCGCATGATCTGATGTAAAGCTTGGAAAACTTCGGATGATTGTGAAATTCATTGTTATAAAAGACGGTTTGCGTCCATAAGCATTTTTCGAAACTCCTTTACTCAAGGAAGCAAAATTTGTACCTACCTATGTAGTTTAAAAAAAAAAAAAAATAATTTATCATTTATGTTCTGTTTTTTTCTTTTTTTTTTTTTCATGATGTGTTTTGTGTTTAATTTAAATTTTCAAAAAGCATAATGTAAATATTTCAAAAATCAATATTCTATGAACAAACAAGTATTTTAGTACTTAAAAATGTGTAATATTTAATTTGTTTTAAAGCTTTTTTTACTAAATGAAATGAAAATTTGAATTATTGAAGATTTAGTTGAAAAATCAACGTTGCATTTGAGCTCGAAACTTGTTTGTAAGCTTCCTTTTTCAGTATAGTATAATTTGCTATCCATTGTCAAATGTTCAAATATCTAAACCATTAAATAAAATTGCAACTTTACATAGTTGTCTGTCGGAAAAGTTTTCCCAGTCGTTGCTTTATCTATAAGGAGCATTCTCATAACAACCACAAGATGAAATTCCAAGGTAAGTCGAACAAATTTAATTACTCGAAAACGGTATCATTCATCAAGTGTCAAATAAGAATAACGTAAAAGATAATGAAAGTCAACTGATTTTGCGGTCTCCCCTATTGTTAGCAATTATAATAATTTGTGTAATGACTTCGTTTAGCGAGCGGTCCCAGGTTCGAACCCCACAAGAAAAAAAAAAAAAAAAACAAATTTTTTTCACTGCCCCACCTGCCACCTCTCGCGAACGTCTGACAAACATCCGAGAGTATAACTGTCTTGAAAGAGCTTCTCAATTAGCCGTTTGGAATCGGCATAAAATTGTAGATCCCTTCCATTCGTTCCAAAAATTAAAAACTCACACAAAACGAATGGTTGCGAGAAGCTAGGCCCAGGGTCAGGGCTGTAGCTAGGGTCGAATTTGAGGTAGGGCAACATTGGTTACAAGTAGGTAGAGCGGAAGAAAAAATGTATCGTAATTAATCTAACCTCGAAGCACGGACTCCTAAATCAATCACCATATCATTGACCTCAAGGTCAGTGACGTACATTCAATAGCTATTCGTAGACAAATAATTTCTGTGACAGATCATGAGCATGGATCTAAGAACTTTTATATCCTCAATGATGAAGAACAAGCCAACAAGATGGTTGAATTTCCAGATATGGATTCAGATATGAGTGAGAGTGAGGTAATATTACGAGTAAATAGATACGACCACAAATATCATTTAGATCATATTGTTTCTGCAAACTTACTATAACAATTAACATACTAATAAAAAATATTTAACAGCTGAATTCTACGATTCGTCATATTAATAAAAATGCGAAGAACTTCGTTCAGATCAACTGATTTTGTTCTTTTTTTTTCAAAGGCCAGAAATAACATTTTCTCGTGACCCATTGCCAGCTTTTGAGGCTTATTGATTGGAGTTAAAGTTGAAAACGTAGATTCGCACACTGCAGTGCTACATCCTATGGTCTCCACAGATGCAAAAAGTTCATATGTATCTTTGAATGCCTCTCGTTGCCTGTCACAAACTGTGGTATGTTCGGAAATGTTTAGATAGGTACCTATCGCTACAATTTTTTTTATTTCAAACTATGAACAAACATTTTAATTATAATAATTTATATGTATTAGTTTTTGGTATTTTTGAGGTAGGGCATTCTGGTTTCAAGGTAGGGCATTGCCCCACAATGCCCCCCCTAGCTACGGCCATGCCCAGGGTCCCTACAGACCTTTGGCGCCAACTATTAAAAATTATTAAAATGACTTCGTTTAACCACTGTTTTAGAGAAAACAAGTTGTCCTTCGTTCATTAAGGTGTGGAGAGGTTCGTGAGGTTTGCTTGAAGATGGATGGACTGGGAGTGTTAATAAGTTGGGAAATGTTTTACCGTTTTTATTGACTACGAACTTGTCAGAGTATACCCATGTCGGATACCTGCTCTAATACAATTAATAAGTATAGGAACATAAGCTCATTAATCATATGATACGCAAAATACAGGACCAAAACTCAAATGAAATCCTTAGCTAAATCCTTTGTTACGAAGCCCTTCATTGAGTCTTCGAAACCTAATCAATACACTTTCCCCCATCATCGTATTTCTTGACGTTAGCCAATCAAGCATCATTTCTGTCCAATTATAGCTTTTTGCTCCTCACATTTTCCTGTTTACAACAACAACAAATGCTCAGTTATCATCCTTCCTTGTTTTACTTTTGTTTGCTTTGTGTTAGTGGTGCCAAATCATGCCACGTACTAAGTAAACTTTGGCAAACTAGGTCACACTACTAATGAAATCATTTCTTTTGTGTGTCTTAGGATTCATATTTTCAGCCTAAACTGATATGAAAGGAAATTAATTCTAAGCGTTAAAAGGACCCCCTTTATTGTTTAACTTTGTCAGATGTGATACGCTGGGATGTTGACTGGACGAATTGGAAAATAAATCAAAATGGAATGTGAACATTTGAGGAATTTCTGTCCAAAAAAAAAAAAAGGATTTACCTAAGATTACACGTCTCATTTTCCATTACAATTTTCACATGCTGACTTCACAAAAATTTGCTCTCTCTATTGTCACTCGTGTGTCTCTCGTGCGAGTACGCTAATACAGCGACAGCCAGCGTGACCGTCAGACGCTTGACAGACGATCACACGTAGTGACATATTTAGGACAAGATTTAACGTCATAATGACGTCGGCATGTCAAAATTTGCCACGAAAAATGAGACGTGTAATTTTAGCTTTACACCGAAGGACATAATAACGACTTTTATTTCTTCGCAATTAATTCCCTTATATCCTTTGGGTCTGCCAATCAAGATGAGCCACTCGTAAAAAGTTCACCTCATTGCAGTTTCAAAACTCGGAATCAAAATGCAACACAGCTCTCTCATGGCCGCCTTTCACCTTAGATTCAGATTCAAGGTGTCAGAGTTACGACTGTCTCTGGGAATATTTTCTACATTCTGCTGGACTACAAATTGTTTGGCGAAAAAAGATGCAACCGGGAAAAGTTTCGCCACTCCCACCGTCGTCCCTGGGATGCAATAAATAAAACTGTTAACTTTTTACGTTGAGGGATGGCGTAATGTATTCATGTAGGACTGTTCGCATGGCTTGCTGCTTTGCATGGTATTGCAGGGATTTGTATGATTTTCGCTTGCATACATTTGGGAACGACTACTGCACAGTGCTGGTTATTAGTTTTGATTTATGGTTATGACATTTTCCTGTATTATTAGTCACTTAGCTTGTTGCTAAAATTTGTGGAACAAAGCGACGACAATAAAATGGAAAACAATAATTTTAAATGGGTGTGTCTAGAGATTGGGTTTTCTGTTTCCGTTTTGCAACAGACACCTGCTAATATGGATGCGTTCCAGTTTAGCATACCAAAAGATGTGATCTTATACCTCTTTCCTGAGAAATGATCCCTCAAAATTTTCAGACGAATGTCGTCAAAACGATAGACCTTTAAGGCCAGTTTGCTGATACTGCTCATAGCCATTTAAGCTCGACTTAAATACCTTATGGGCTACTTTAACTATGTCAAAAACTGAAACATACGATTTTAAGTGTAACTTTAATCGCTATGAGTAGTAGATCAGCAAACGGGCCTAAGTATAACAACTAAATGATGGAATTTCAAAAAACGATATCGTTCGTCGTCGTGCCTGGGCCCTATTTCACCAACACTTTTCATTTTGCACTTTGCAATTTTGCAAAAAAAATAATTCCTGCAAAGTAAAAGTGATATGTGTTTCACCAAAAATGCAAAGTTCTCACGACTTTGCATTTTGCACTTTTTTAGACTTTTTTGCAAAGTGTAAAGTAGAAGTGTTTCACCAACTAAAAAGAGAACTTTGCATTTATAATCGTGTTTTGCAAATTTGCAAAGTGAAAAACATATGCGTGTATATTCGTATATTTAATTGCAGCCGTTGTAATATAGAGCAAGTTTTAGTGTCGTAAAATTGTTTGTTGGGCTTAAAAAAAATGTTTTCTAATAGTCTATGAATTTCGATTCAAACTGAAATTTGAGCATTTGGAAATGGTCGATATCCTGCATTGAAATTCGCAGCCAAACGGGAATTCCTTAATACCCTTGCGTCGTGCACACTACCTGGCCAGCTTACGTTAATCGCATAGAAAGATCGGTCCGGCCCACATACCATCATTGCATTCAATGCATGCTTCCCATGTCTATTAACAAACTGCTCTTCATTTTCCCTGGGTGCATCAATGTTGATCATCGTACCGTCAACGCATCCAGCTACACAAGGGAATCCACCTTGAGCAAAAAATTTGGTAGCTATTTCCGAAGTATTTTGTGGCCAGCAAATGGTGGTTGCAAGCAATGCCTCGATTATTGCCTCCGAAACTCGTTGTACTACTCTGCAGACTGTAGCTTTACTTATTCCGTGCATAGCAGCGACTCCATGATATTGCCCTCCATTTCCAATCCAACGTAGTGTGCATAGAATCTGTTGCAAGGGACTTAAGCAATTATTTCGTTCGCTGTCAATCTTTTGCCTATGTCCAATTGTTGACAAAACATGTTCAATGCTCGTCTTCGTTAAACGAAAGCTTTCCAGGGTTGAAAAATTATCTCCAATTTCAAAATTTGTCCTTAATTTTACAACCCTTTGTACATAATTTGTATCCTCTTCGTCTTCAAAGAGTGCTTCGAAACGGTTCATTATACGAGTATATTTTTTAAATTATTGTATCACCAACTGTTCACAACAAAAGCTCAACTGCAAATGATTTTTTTTCTTTGCATATTATTGAAAAACTTTTCACGATTTTAAATGTAAAGTGCAAATCTAATTTGTTTGGTGAAACGAAATGAACGAATTCTTTGCAAATTGACAAATCTTTGCACTTTGCAAAAACATGCTTTGCACTTTGAAAATTTGTGTTTGGTGAAACGAATTTTGCAAAGAGGGAACATTTTGAACTTTGCAAATGAATAATTTCCTCTTTGCAAATTTGCGTTTGGTGAAACGGAATTTGCAAAGATAAAGTGAAAAATTGCAAAATGCAAAGTGAAAAGTGGTTGGTGAAATAGGGCCCATCTAACCCTTTTTCATAAATTTGTTTTTAATTATTGAAAACTTAGATAAGTCTGATTTTGTGATTACTGTCCAAATTATACTAAAACAATAATTCTTGTCTTGCAAAACTCCACCCGCTACTGTGTTATGCTAAAGAAAAGGACTTCCTGATAAATGGAGACATTTATCCATATAATTTAGGAAGACAAGTGAACACACGTGCCAACTGCCAACAGATAATTACATAGAACTAAGTATGATGATACCTCGGAAGCACACCAACTCAATCGGTAATTGTATAAGCGTTCCACCAATTAGTACTGTATGTTCTATGTGTCTTTATTCACTTTAATATTTCGGTATTTACCTGTCCTTCGGTTTGATGGGGGAACATGACAATTACCACCCACCAGTTTTCCTCAGAATTATGTCATTGACAGTCAATTTGATATTTGTTTATGGAGAAAAGAAAATCGATGAATATGCGATTGACGTTGAAGCAAATGGAACACCTAATGTCGAAGACTTGAATTCCAAATTAACACTCACTAACGACGATTTTAAAGTGAAAAGGTTTTCGTAGGAAAAAACTTTTTCTTAATGCACCAAGTGACAAAGGACAGAAACTGAAACAGAACAGATAGTTTTTTCGTTCGCTCAGCTACACAAAACTGAAACAGAAGTAGATCCGTAAACACACGGCTGCAGCCTATTCTATCAAATGTTTCGTTTGATCACACCTCAGTTTTGACTTCAATGAAAAAATGGAACAGATTTTGGAAATGTTTAGTGAAGACGATTTACACGAAGCTAATTGTCGAATTGCGGCGTGTAATTTGTAATTCATATGTGGTCATCACAATATAAAATGGTATGATACGAAACAAACAGCCAGATGACAGACGCAGACAAATTTAAACAAAAGAAAACCTCCCTACCCCACGATAAATTGGCATTCATATAGACTTGTTTAATGCTAACGTTCTGTCGTCAAACAGCCATTTTTCTCTGGCTAAATTCTGTTGCTGGAAAAAAACGTTTTGTTCCTAATTCTGTTTGTGTTTCAAATGTATGGGATTCTGTTTCTGTTTCAGTTTCTGTTCTTTGTCACTTGGTGCCTTAAGTGAAAAAGGACCTCAATCAAATCGGACTGTCGCTTTGATTGAGCGAACTCTGGCGCTAACTAAATAAAAGGATTTAATAAGCAAAAGACTGAAAGCAAGCCGATACGCAATATTTAACCTTTCACTGTCAATACTTTGTGACACATAGTCCAACTGAGTGTTTCATTACCACATCATATCAATATGATTATACATTTATCCATATGCAGCACATATTCGTATCGACTCTGAACAACAAAGTTCACCCATGTCTATGCGGGTGAACCGCCAAACAAAAGTCAATACAAGCCAAAAATGGATACAGCGTTGTTCCGCCCGATATTGTGGGTTACCGCGATGTTGAACTCCCGTCCAGGCATTTGTCCAAAGTTTGTGGCTTATTCTCTGCATGAGCATAAAGGCGCAATGCTAAGGTTTTAATGAACGCAAAACGAAAATGTTTGTAGGTCAGCTAATGCTATTGTTGCTTGGGCGAAATATTACAGAAAATTCCATCCAATTCGAATCTTTTTTTATCAGCTGTGTTCCAGAATTTACTTCCAATCGGCAGTGCTTCGAAGCAGGTACAAAACCCAGCTTTCGAGGTGAGCAATCTCCTACGGAATTAAGTAAACTCGTCTGTTGTAACTAGCAGCTACAATTTTTGCCAGCGGTGACTGTGTTAATGCCAGCATCATTCGAATTTGTTGTATTTAATAATTGTTTTTTTTTTTAAGGCAATGAACCAATATAGTGTGGACAACCATCCAACTCATTTACGACTGACAAATTGCTACTACAAAAACATCACACTAAATCAAAATTATCACCGGATATCCGCCACTCGAATAAAACCGCCGACCTTTTCCACTTTTCCCCCGTTTCTCTTAAAACGAAAACAAAAGCATCATCTAAATCGTTAACTTGAAGTTCGATAACCTTCTTTGTCGGAAAACTCGTTATCCCTATGGCAGCATAAATTTCCTGATCCTGTGAAATGAATTAGTTGGAAGTGATTTATGTGCCTCGCTGTATGGAACTTTTTCTATTGTAAAATTGTAACAAACCCCAGAAGATTCATACAGTGTGCTACCTCAACCATATGGTTCAACATGTACCCGATACGGGTGAACCGGCCAACCCACAACTGTAACATATTGATTTTCGAATTCTATGGGGGTCTGCATATAGCTTGGCGCTATACCTACCTTTAGCAATGTGAATATTCAATGTTGGGAGACGAAGGATGTAAAACTTTTGTTGCCGTAACTTTCGCTGTGCATCCTGTTGACGGAAGTTAAGAATCGGTTTCTTATTGATGTCGCATTGGGAGAAGTTCTTGAATCATTTACATGAATTACATGAAAGCTTAGACATTAGCTACAGTTGGGAGTAAGGAAACTCTTTTTGTGTTGGTTTGGGCTTACCAAACATGGGTTGTCACATTTACAGGCTTTGTCCAGGTTAATTGTTAATTTTGCCAACAATTTCCAAACCCCCCAAAATTTACAACATTGCATGGCAGAATAATTAGCCACTGCAAAAACTTTTCACTTTAAACACATTAGAGAGCTTGTTCCAGATATAGTTAGGTCTACGAGGAAAAGATCTAGACACACCCAGGGGATTATTTATGCGACATCATGACCGCATCTTTTGCCACTTCTATCTTCCACCCTGCCGTTCTAATGCGTAACGATGCAACTATACTTACAAGTACTGCCGGAAGCCCTTCATCCGGTTGTGGTGTAAATTATAATGCGTTAGTGTCGTGTTGGATAATGCTGTTATGAACCGAATCCGCTTACCAGTAGGTGGTATATCCTGTGATTATAGTCCATCTTATCCCACCACAGTACAATGAACTCGGTGCAATGCAATTTGAAATACTACTCGCTGGGGTAGCCGATTGAGGGCATTCAAGAAGGATTACCACAGCAACGACTCAATTTATAGACTATGAGACTTGTGTTGTGGATGCCATATAGAATATATGGGTCGTGCATTAGTGCAGATTTATGTGCTCGAAAAAAATGTTGTCATGGTTGGCATTTCTTTATTTTAGGGTCTTCATAATATTAGGTCTGTTGCCTTACTTTCTGGTTCAATATTGACACTTTGACAGTATGTCACATTTCTCTCATTGCGAGAGAATTCGCTCACCAAAATGAGATATAACCAAGAAGAAAAAGAACGCGTTGAACCAAAAATTTTAAAAATGTGAATTTTTTCCAATCGAGAATATTGAAATATCAGTAGAACAAGGAAAAAGTTAATATTTAAGACCAAGATTTGAATTGTTTTCATTGCAGAAATTAAGAAATTCAATTCTTTTGCACAACATATAAACGAAATCAAAAAAAAAAAAAAAAAAAAAAAACCAAGTAAAAAATTAGCATTTGAACGATTTGTTAACCATCTGTCAGCAATAATAATTATTAAATTATTAAATAGCAAAAACTTAAAAAAAAATTCATCGGATTCCGTAATCGGGGTGAATATCTCCTTGAAAGCGAGTTCATTGAACTTTCATAAATCCACCAGAATTGACGGAGCTTCGGCAACGCAATTACGAATTCAAATATAAATCATTCACACTCCATTATGACAAGGATTGATGTGATTAAGGAACTCAATACATAAATAAACTCACCAAATGCGACACCACAGGGATTACTTAGAACGTGAGTTTCGATAAACCTAAATCCTACGGACGCGACGTGTTCATGATTGATATTTCTAGGGCATATAAAGAAAACAACATGGCTTTCATCGCGTAATTTTAGAAACGATATTCGTCGAAACTATTGAACAAAACGATATCGTTTTTAGTTTGCTTCGTATAACATAATCGTCGGATCGTTCAATCGAATCGTTCATCGTTTTCATTTTGAACAGTTTAAACTTGACTGTAAACAAACCTGAAAGCTAAGAACTCAAAAAATGTAGGTATGGAATTTGTTTTTTTGTTTTTTCTTGAATTTGTTTGTTTTTATTAAATGGCATTTAATGCAGAAATGAATAAGTAGTAAGGAATAAGACCTCTATCAGTATCAAATATGCAAGTGGAATGTTAAGTGAAACGCATATACGCAGACACCTAACAGTGTGTAGGAATCAACCGCAACCATAGCTCAATGGACTTTGGAGTAAAATTCCAAACCATATATTGGATGACGAAGGAAGGGGTAGGATGTAGGAATATGCTTAAGTGTGTGCAGGTGTGGTAGAGCAGAAGATTTTATATTTTTCGAAATACAGATATCTATATATTTATTAAAGCAATTAAAACGCAAATATATTTATTGCACTATTTGGAACAGATGCGCATTTTTATTGCTTAGGATCGAGTTGCAAAAAAAAAAAAAAACAAAATAAAGCAAATAAATAAAACTCAACCATTTTTTATTTGCAAGTACCAAAAACGATGAAACGGTTGCAAAATACACATTCAGTGTACTTTTTAAGACCCATAGAATTTACGTCTATTGTGCGTTTTTACCTAATTGCTTTCAACTACCATCTATGTCTCTTCCTTTAGTCATTATGTCATATCAGAAAAAATTATTTTGGCTTTGAAAAAACATTTAGATATGTGGACAAAGGAAAGCGTTTTAAATTGGTATTAAAAGGAAAACTTCAGTATGTACATCGCTTATCACATGTTTCTGTTGTTTCTAATGACTTTGCTGTCACGTTTTTTTACGAGACTTTAGTTGCGTATTATGGTCTACTTTTGACATATTTCTGACTCTTATTTTCAATTCATTTATCCATTTTTTAATGCGGTTTTCATTGTGTATACGTTTTCCGCAGTTCCATTTCATAATACCGATGCTTAAACGATTTTGTAACTAGCACTGCGACACCACCATAAACATATCAAATCCTCACCTATTGCGACTAATCCAATGATCCACACTTTTCAAGCACAAAATACCCCCCGCTATTATACATGTACACTCAAACCGTTACCGTCACTTTCCACTTAGCAGAGCAATTAACTTTTGAATGGACGGCTGCATAGTTGCCAGCGATTCCAACAAGACAGTACTTAAAACATGTTCATTTCACACACACCCTAAGAAAGTAATTGACATGGATTTCTCTCTCGGTCTCTTCGTCCTTTTTCTACGACCCGACTGTCAGCTACATTTATTGACATTCTAGTTAGTTAGATGTTCATTTTGCAACGTGACATGACAATACACTAAGTGCAGTACTATATTGTACGGAGTCATCTAGTTGGCGTCAACTGGGTGCAAGAATGTTCATTACTGAGCCTCTGTGACCTGAATTGTGTGTGCAATCCGGACTCCGGAGTGCCGACGTGGGAGAGAACAGTGACGACTCAAAACGTTATCATTAGGATGCCAGTCGTACTGCAGTTAGTATATGCTTTCAATTTTTCAATTCAAATGGCCTTATGTTATGAATGGTGCCAGTTGTCTAACTGGGAAAAGGTCGAATTTAGTTTGCTTAAAAGCAATCGATGTAATGCTTAGAACAAATTCCAAGTAAAAATATTGCACAATTTTGAGTTAACAAGGACTTTTGCAAAAAAATGAAGAAATATTTCCACTTTCCGTTAAAGATAAATATCACTTCAGAATTTATTCTATTAAAGTCCTATAATTTTTGTTACTCCAATCTGTCCTGATCGTAGTAATAATACAATTGAATGCTTACCTATATGTAGGTAGAGAAATATCTAATATGTCTCCTTATTCTGCCAAACAATTTCTGTTAACTTAATTTAATCCTAGCCTATTGAGTCCTTAGTCTTGAAATAAGCCCCAGTTGAAGCTATTCATGGAACAACTATCACATTTTCTTAAACGGGTTCAATGAACCCATTACATGTAGGTACTCTTCTTTTTTTTTTGCTGACAAACGGGTCCCGTTGAGAGACATTAATTTTCCAAATGAGTGTCATTACATTAATTGAAAAATTATTATGGTATTTCGTGTGAATAATGACAGAGCAATTCGAGAGACAAAGGTACAAAGAAACCGCTGCGGTAGTGTCCATATGGTTTCAAACGTTTTAATATAAATGGCTAGAAAAATATTGGAACATAAAATCTGTGGCAATAAGTTGAATTAGCTTATGTCAATTTTGGTAGTTTTTCAGTGTGATCAAAAAAAATTTATCTTAAGGTTTTCAAATCTATTGTATTACATAGTCCAAATAAATTAAAGCTGTTCAGTTTTCTTCATATTTAACGGTTCTTAATTGTTGTAGAGTGATGGGACCTGGTCTAAAAAAAAGCTAAGGAAAACGAGAACTTTGTAATGTAAAAAACTCGAATATGGCTTATGTCGACATATGCTACTTCAACTTATTGCCACAGAAATAAATATGGACTGTTAGGCAAGGGGCAAATTTGGAATTGTACCCAATTTTAGCACTGAGTTTGTAATACACATATTTCTTCATTATATGAAATGAACACATTTTATTATATGATTTTTTTTCAAACAATTCCATTCAGCAGAAAAATTGATATCTCCTTGATTTTATTGTACAAGTGGTATTGTTGTTGAAATAAAATAAGTACATTAGCTCTGACACAGTTGCAGGGTCTAAGAAGGGAACTTAAGAGAAATCTTGGAATTCAGCAACCGCTATAACATAAATGCTTAAAAAGAAATTCCAAGTCCAACTATGGCATGGTTGCTATACGCATTGCTTCACAAGAGCCAGATTATGTCTCCATCTAAATGTTTGATAGCTTTTTTGAATGCAAATATGTAAAAATATTGAAAATCGAGGTTTACACCAAATGCTTGGTCAAAGTAAATAGTAAGATAAAAGTGCCTATAAAACTAATGAATATCATTTCTCAGCTTCAGGCAACGTAAAACTCCATGAGATATAAAAAAAATTACAGAATATTTGTTGCAACAGTTCCGTGTTGACCCTACAAGCCTATCTTCTCACAACCATTCGTTTTGTGTGAGTTTTTAATTTTTGAAACGGATGAAGGGGTCTGCAATTTTATGAAGCTGTCTTTCAGGATAGTTTCTTCTCTCCAATGTTTGTCAGACGTTTGTGAAAGGTGACGTAGTGGACAAAAAACTTTAAAACTTAATACGTGTTTTTCCGGTGATCGAACCTGGAACTAGTCGCTTAGTAGTTGTCACACGAACCACTAAACCACTGCACCGAATTAACCCGATTAAATTGTCCACCCAGCCACAGACTTAACCAATTAAATGCAGACCAAAATTAAAACCAGTCCATAACCAACTATTGCAAAGCCCAATTGATGGCTATATCCCAGTTGAAAAGGCCCCCTCGAAACGAGCAAACCAGGTAAAACGTAAATACAGAATGACGTGCCAGGCACTTTGGTTTGTTTCTTTTAGACCAGATTACGTCCTTGCACGAAACACGTCGCTCTCCACTTTTGCACCACTCTCTCAAACCGCATCGGTTTTACTCTGTGAGCATTGCAATATTACTCATCCAGCACCTTGCACAATTTGTATGCGAACAAAGTCTCAAGGACTTACTCCAGCATCCTGTGTATATGCTCACGGAAATGCTGAATGGAGCAACTGAATATTTTTGGCGGTCTTTCATTTTGAAGCATGCGCAGTGTATATTCAGCGAAACTGCTGTAATCTAGAACCGAATGATTCCCCAGTCATATTGAGTGTGGATAACACTGTTGACAGTGTCGTCTTAGTATTATCAGTTGCTAGCGAGGAGTAGTGGATGAAATGTGTTTTCCATGGGCAGTTATATATGGAATTTAAATCTACGTAGTTAGGGGGTAGTGGGACTGTCAAGGTTGGACAAAAGAAGTAAGAAATGTGGACGGCAAATTAAATAAAACTAGATCTAGAGTAAAATGGTCTCTCGCAGAATCCTGAAAATTCAATGGTTAGTTTTGATCAGTAAAATCAAATGTGACCCGGACTACCCATCACCGACGCACAGGCCTCTGGGTATGCTGGATATCAGCAAAAAAATCTTTAAAGAAAGCATCGAACAAAAATCCATATTCACCAAAAAATGAAGGCGTCTTTCTGGTAGCACGCAAAACCAGCAAAATGATGAGAGAAACCTGCATAAATCCACCAAAACCCTATGCCCCACGTTCCCCTCGGCCGCCGTTTAATACAATACAATTGTGTAAAAAAAACAAGAAAGCAAACAATAACCATTTTATCGGTTAAAGGAAGTTCAATTGCCTTTCATCGCCTCTAACAGCTCCATGGGACTATTGCTCTCGATAAATGGTTTCCCTTATTTGTACCACAACCACGCCCACACACATGTACTTGTGTTTTTGATAAACCTCGAACAGAATACATACCTATCGACGTTGTAGTTCCACGGAAGATATTATTATTTCCCGGAAAAGGAAACTGGTCGTGCTAATGTGTTTTGATTTTCAACGGAAAGGACACATTTATAACCAAGTTCATGATATTTGCAGTAAAAAAAAACTGCTTGTAGAGTGTATTTGTTCCTTGCAATTCCATACAAATTTGGTAAAAGAGGTGGCTTATGGTAATTGTAAATGCGAGAAAAAAAGACACCGATTTTTATGTTTTAAGAACTTTTATTCATTATTAGGTTTAAAGAAATGTAGTTTAATTTAATTGTTTGAACAAGGAATTTAAGAAACTATGATATCGTTTTTTAAGTTAACCTACTTAACAGATTTAGCGATTGAAAACCGCATCAAATAGTGACTTTTTGCGGATGAAATGTGTTATATATCTAATAAAGTATAAATAGATATAAAATTAATAGATTAATGTAATGATAAATTAAGATACCATTGTAAATTGCCTGATAAGATGGCGGCTGGTTAAATGATGAACCTGTTTTTTTCTTCTCCAGCCAACCGTCCACTGGTCATCATCTAAAATATCGCAGTAGCTTTAGAGTACATACTACATATTTTTTTTTTATTAAGAACATAATGCAATAAAATGCTGTTTCCTGAAGCACATGAGGGTTCTCATCCGTCCAGCTACACATTTTTAGCTTATTGACGAAGCCGTTAAACCAAAAATGAGACTACATTAGAAAAGTTGAGACTCTGTATTTGGACCCTTTTGGTACAATATTTCTTTTAGCTGGACGTTCCCCTACATCGAAATGGTGGTAACGAGTCAGAAGCTCCAAAAATTATATTAAATATTGGGAAAAAAATTCAAACACAGAGTCTACACCTACCAATATTTAATACATATACACTAGTCGGCATAAGTATTTTGACAAAATAAAAATAGTGAATTTTTACGTTTAACTTTTGAACGGCTTTGTAAAGAATTCCTCCTAATTGTTTCCTTTTTATATAAATAACTAATTGAAACTTAAAAATAAAAAAACCAAGATTTTTTCATAGAAACGTAAAAAGATATAAATTAATTTGTAATTTCATGTGTTGGCATAAGTATTTTGACAAGAATGTAAAACTAAGAAAACATTGTTTAAACATAACAAAAGTAAAGAAATAAAGACTAAGTTAGTAAAATGTATATCCTCCTTTGGCTTCAATAACTTTTTGAAGGGGTCTTGGTACCGAATCCACTAAATTTTGGAGAATCTCTGGAGATATCTCTTTCCAAAGAGAAGTGATCTCGGAAATTGTCTCCTCCCTTGTTTTATTTAACGAAACTGTTCTTTTGCGTTTCCAAATAGACCAGACGTTTTCTATAATATTTAAATCCGGACTTTGAGGTGGTCAGTCCAAAGTGTTAACCCCAACATCTTTCAAAAATGTAGAAATCTTTCGCGCTTTGTGGCATGGGGCGTTATCCTGTTGCAGGATAAATGATTCCCCAATAAGCCTATCTCCAGAGTAAAGGCATGATCATTTAAGATCATTAAATATTGGTTTTAGTTCAACGAGCCGGTGATAGGAACCAAGTCACCCAGTCCATTATACGCCACACATCGCCATGACATGACAGAACCTCCGCCATGGCTCACTTTTTGACAAACGGGTCGTTTCTTTTGCCCAACTACCTTTGGCAGTCTTACAAAAAATTTGTTTTTTGAAGAGTTATTCTCAAAAGATCTTTCATCTGTCCATAAAACGCTTCTCCAAAACTCCTTTGGCTTGTGCAGATGTTCCTTTGCGAAGGCCAGACTTTTAAGCTTGTTTGCCTTCGATATATATGGCACTTCTTAGCTTTAATTGTCTTTAAATCTCCTTTCTTCAAACGTCGTCGGACAGTGCGCTCACTTATTGGGTTCTTGGCAGCCAAATTCCATTGAACATATTTACTAAAAGGTTCCGTCAAAATACTTATGCTGCGCAAAAATTTGTTGTCTCCATGAATTCTTATCAGCAGAAAGAGAATGGAAAAGGTAAACGGTACAAAATTTGGCAAGCATAGAGCTAAAAATAGATTCTTTCTTTTGCGCATCATTTTCGCCCAGTTATTTAACGATACTAAGCTAAGCTTCATCCAATATCCAGAAAATGGTTTCGTCAAAATACTTATGCCGACTAGTGTATTTGAAAGGGAATTTAGAGATGAGATCAAATGAAGGAGACTATAGGTAACTGTATGCAACGTAAAAGTGTACAACTGTACCTAAAAACCTTGTTAAAGAACAGCTACCATGTGGTACCTATAGCAAGGCCTTACAGGTCACTGGGCACAGGAAAGGGACCTAATTCAATTGAGCATGTCGAAAAAAAAAATAATGACAATATACTTAGTTATAAATATTCGAGTACCTTTATGTGAATACAAAATTCAGCTACAACCGGGATCCACTACATTCCCTATACCTAGTCATAATGAGCAAAACAATTTTGTATTTGATTGATAGGTATAGATATTTCCAGGATCCTGTGGCAACAAAATTAATCGCAACCACAAATCTCATTAACAGAGTTCATTGAACTCAGATTACACCAGCGCGTTGAAGGAATTTCAGAATTCAAGAAGCAATGGAAGTGATTGACATTGAAACACACAATCTGTTTGGGTTGATCAATCAACCCGAATTAGATTCATGTATTCTGACGGTTTTTTTGTGGAAATAGAAACCTTGTTCGCATGTAACAATAAGGGGGGAAAATGGAGTGGCAGTGGGTTTGTGGGTTTCTAAGCAAATGGCATCTGTAGACTGTAGTGCCACAGTAAATTGTTAGTCCTTAACGATAAATGACCAAGATCTATATACACAACTTGTGGTTTTTCTCTAATTTTAATTTTATTCTATCCCACCTAAAATTCCAGATTAAAAAAGGGAAAGTGTAAAGAGCGACGTTTAACCTCTCAAAACATTTTTCTACCTTAACAGTATCAAAAGCAGCCCAAAGGTTGATGACCTATTCTTAGTTAAAAAAAAAAAATATTTTTTCAAGACTTTTATGAACTGGTTTTAAAACAGTCGGTCAGGACTTTCGTACTACATTCAGCGTAAAAATGTAATACTTTCAATTATTTCCATTGAAACCATTCGCGGATAGGGATAGCTTCATGCGTTAAACAAACTAAATATGAATTACATTTTTCGACTGCACATCCGCAGGACACAATGACGCGTGCAAAGTGTCTCAACAGCCAAATAAAATAAATCATCTGGTTTATTGGAAAAGCAAGGTAGCATTTCAATTAATAAACCAGCTGCCATCACACCCCAAGTTTATAACAAAGGGCAATGATTCCCTTCTCGCCCAACGAGGGCATTAATTCCGGTCCTGTGAGGCCGTTTGCTGTGGCAATTGTACGGTTTCCATTTCTCCATCGGGCCTTAACCTATTGAATGGCTGGCGGTTTTAATTGAAAATAAACAATCACAATGCAGCCGTGTCAAATGAATGGCTGGGTTGGGTATACGGTAGGATTTGTGCGAAATTAAAAATGAATTTAATTTCTCTTTGAATTCGAAAAGTGAAATCCTTGCAAGAAAATCAATATTTATATCACTTTCTTTGGACATGTCTTACCCACCCAAAGTTTGAAACCCAAAGAAATGCGTCTGATAAACAGCACTTAACTCCATTTAGCTAATCTCGGGGAAACCATCCATTTAAAAGTGACACGGAAACGTATTAGGCAATGGGAGAGGTGGATATCTCTTGAAAAAAATGCGCATCTGCAAATGTCACTCGATGGGGACAGAAATAGACACCCAATAAACATTAAGCATGCAAAGTAGCTACGTGTCGTTTTTTCCGTGAACAAAGAAAGGCATCCCTATCATTTCGAGTGCTGTCAACTGATATCTCCACCGAGTGGCAATTACGGTAACAGAAATCAATACGCTTTTTGAGTATAATGCGTATTCAAATTCGAACTTCACTTGACCTAGTTTTTTTTGCGATTCGGGAGGCCAACGAAATGTTTGTTAGTGGTGCTTGTATTGGTTTGGGACTTGTTCCAGTTTTCAAGGAATGCTAATCCCAAAGGAGAAGATGGGAAGATAGAAGTGTAGTACTACGTTGGGTGAAGCAAGCTCCCTGTCTGCCATGGTCTGATTTCATAATCTGTAGAGCGAAAAGGTGAAGACAGTTATTGAGGTAGAGACAGTTTAGACTTACACCTAGCAGATTTCAATTCGACCACTAAACTTTAGTTGTGTTTTTAAATAATGGAAACGATAGGGATCTAAACGAATGTAGACAGTTTTGAAACTGATTGATTAATGACAAAATCACCAACAGGACTTCAACTGAACTATACGATTTGCAACATTTCAGGTAGGAGTACAATTTTGTTCGCAATATTAAAGAGACCCTTTTTTACAGCGTTGCGGACAAGTCACGTTCTAATGAAAAATGGAATGACAACAACTTTTATGTATTAACATTTTTACAGAAATACAAGGCTGGGTTCTGATGATTTTGTTTGACTTTTATTTATATAATATCCCTGCTTCATTCTCACAGACAATAAACTGACTCTTTCTAAAGAATTTTTTGAAAATATTTCTGCACGAATATGGTGATTTAATTGTTCAAAATAAAATAAAATTTAACTGAATTATGAATTAAATGTATATAAAATGTTTCAGCTGAAAGATATAAATGTACTCCTATATCATATCTCTGTACTGTAAATTGTGTGGTGGCTAGCCTTTGTAAATTTTTTAAAACGAAATAAATTGTATTGTATAATTGTTCACACACTACTTTTAATATATTTGTGCATACTGTGGGTTTTAAAATTATTTTTTAATAAAATAATCAACAATCTTGATAGCTATATTGCATGGAATTTAATCCAAATATAGGACAACTTAAACCAAATGCAGAACAGAAAAGTTTTGATTTTTCTTGTCTTAAATTGGAAGTTGCTTTTGCAGCCACCCTGTATAGCCGCAGTCCACGTAACACTGGATAATCCTAATAATATATGATTACTTGTAATCTCTTTTTTGTCACGTTTATTTCCTTGAAGGGCGACAATTTCGGAAAATAAAACGTTTTGCTTAACATCACTTCAGCGTGGAATTATGTCACTGTCTGTAATTTCGATTGGCAGTACCTATTTGAGGGCACGTAATTCGAAGATTGGTCACGGAAACCCGATCACAAATGAACAATCGATTAAATGACAAATTGGTTTCAATTACACGATGGCATGCAACATGAAATGTGGCACTCCAATTGATGTGAAGTAGGTACCAAGCAAAGAGAGGAGAAGTCTAACAAGGTACCGCAGAATATACCCAAAACCTAATAATAGTTTCTTTCTATGTTTGACTTCAGTATTCAGTTGGATTATAGAGTTGCACGAGAATCACATCGGATTTGTGACGCAGTTATTTTCACAGATTTTAACTCTCTTTATGACAGCGTTGTTCTGTTATGTTATTCCCTAACATTTGGAAGCTGTTTCGCTGCATTTCTGCTGAATGTCTACATTAAAGATTTGAAATGACCATTCAAGCATTCGAAGTCTAAGTGGTAGAAACTGCGGTTAAAATGCGTCATTGAAGGCTGATTACCACATCCCTAACGGATATCTAGGTATGCTGGATTTAAAAACAAAAATATAATAAATGTTTTTAGTTAACTCATCCCTGATTTGTTTGAGCCATAAATTATCAGTGTGTACTGCTCTAAGTCTGATCAATGCTGAAAAATAATCATAAAGTCATCCCTATCGAATTTTAATCAATGGGTAGGTATAACAGCCAGCAGTCAACCAGCCAAGTAAGAATGACACAACGGGAGGGTGTGTAAGGTGATCATATTTTAAAATTTAGCATCTGCTTTTTTTGGACCACATGTAAATCACCATTTTTAGCAGTGCAAATATTCAGTTCTCAGTTTCATAAATAGAAATAATGCCGTCCTGTCAAAAGTTAATGAGGAAGAAAAGAGGTCCCTATGTGGCTACAATCTTATTCTAAGCACTGCTACTCAAAGATTTTCAAAGTAGATTTGACAAAAAATATGGTTTGCCTATCTTAAAAACTTAAAATAACGGTCGTATGTATGTAGGGGAAAGTGGTCACCCTTCGTACGTGGGGCACATTCGTACAGTAAGTATATAAGAAAAACTAAGCTTCGCTAAAACACGTGTTTGCTCGTGTGCATAGACATACCAGGTAGCATTTCGCTCAACGAACTTCGGGACAGTCGGGCAAAAGGTATGATAGCTGACAAGCGTAACGTGTTTTCGAGCGCTGTGAGTAATTTTTTTACCGAAGTTCGCGATCGCATTGCGAGTAAGTTTTTTACGTTTCTTGCAAAATAGGGATGACGAATTTATGTTTACAATGTTTATTTTGTGTTTAAATTACTAATATTTCCCTACTAAATTTTAATTTATTAAAAAGTTGTAATTTTTATTTTGTGCATAGCCTGGGGTACATTCGGACAGTAATACATGGGGCACATTCGTACGCGTACGAATGCTCCCCTTCAAATTTTATTTACGAAAATTACAAGCAAAAGATCAATAATATCGATTTTAATGAAACAAAATTATATAGAATATTATATAAAAATAAAATTCGAAATGAATGAATAGGTACCTATCGTTTATCACTTACTCTACGAGCCAGAACAACCTTACCCTAAGCAGAACTGCACAGCAAAGAGCTGTCATACGACTAGGTAACGTAGTAGATAAAATGCTCTTGTAAACAAGCATAGCATTATTAACAGGTAACAGCTAACAGGACATTGATCAACGATGTTCACACCCTACCCAAATTAAGTTTGTTAACAATCGCGCCTTAAAGAGCTATGGTATGGTAACTATGGACATCCAAGATATGGTTAAGTTTGCCAAGTTAGGTGTATAGGCAGTGTTGCCATAAAAATATTTGGACAAATCTGCAGTTATGACAAAAAAGAAATCTGAAATGCAGACTTCTATGGAAAGATATTACTTCACAAAATGTTTTTTTTTATTTAAATAACAATACAAAAAAAAAGAGTTGAATAGGAAAATGACAGCATACAGCGAAAGCAAGTGTACAAAATATATTGACATTTTTTTTAAGGACCAAAGTATATTATTTTAAATGCAGACAAAATCAGAAGTGCAGATTTATGGAGAAATCTGATTGTTAAAAGTCTGCAGCTCGGTTGAAAATCTGCAAAACGCAGACAAATCTGCACTTATAGCAACATTGGGTACAGGAAACAAATTTTCGGGTTTGGTACCCATATAGTATTCTCAGTGAATACGCAAAAGCATTGAATTTAAAGTATCCAGCGGAATGGGAATAAGATTTTAAGTGAACTTTAAGTCAATTTGAATATTATTTAGTTATTTTGATATTTAATAAGTTTTTTTTGCTGTTTATAAAAATTAGCAAGTTAAATAAGCTTTTTAAATACCCTGTATGAGTCTTCCCCATGTCGTACGAAAGTACCCCATCTGCTGTACGAAAGTACCCCACAGGTGGGGTGCATTCGTACAAAAATCTAATCCTAGAATATTTTCTATAACTCTGTAAATCTTTGACATAATGGTTTCATACTTTTTTGTTATAAGCTACGATATATATAGAACATATAAATGCATTAACTACATACAAAGGTGAGTTAATTTTTAACTAAATAATAAAAATTCAAAAAGTGTACGAAGGGTGACCACTTTCCCCTATTGTGATAAAGAAAAAAGACAAAAAATTGAAAATAGTTCACAAGTCGAACGTAATCTATATTTGCAATCAGAAAGTCTTGCTTTAAGTTTAAAAATAAAATAAAAATAAGTATTTGCCCTAATTATTCAAAATAGTTATTCTGTCAATATATAAACTTAATTTAAAAATATATTGTAGTACTTGTATCTTGTATGTACATTTTTGCATTCACGTTGTCGTATAAGTTGTTAGTGTGGTTAAAATAAATAAATAGTTGGCGCAAGAAACCGTTTCTCATCCCAACACAGCCAATAGCATACAGCCGGTAAAAAAGATTATTCACAAACTGGTGGTTGTTGAAAGTTCAGTATTTTTATTCATTTAGCAGCTCTTAATTTATGATTATAAGCGATACAGTGGCGGCAATCGTCCATCTCCATTAGAAAAACCTCATCCCCGCGACTACGCTTGGGTGACTTTTTTTTCCCTTTTAACCCTTTATTTTAAACTGGGAGTCTTAATAAAGCCGCTTTATCCATTCCTTGAGTCTCTAGTTGTTTAAAGTTCACATTCTGCAACATTTCGGCTTTGGGGCTTTCATCCATACAAAAAGTTTTTTTGACCTTGGTTAGACCGTGGGTTCTTTAAAATCGGCATAATATCAATCAAATTTTCTTCAGTATATTTGATTTAAATTATTTATTCCTTTGTCGTTGTTCAAGTCCATCCATCACAAGACGAATCCTTATTGCCACATAATCGCATACCCTCGTAGAACAAGATACGGAACACTCATTCATCATGAGTGGTGCTACTCAACCAGACTGCTGACGAGCACTTTTTAAGTCTTTCAATTGTTAGAGTGATGTTGCTCAAGGACGAGTTGTTATTTTTTTTTGTATTTTGCCCCAAGGAGTAAACATTTAAACGGTATCCAGCTGCAGTTGACATTGGGCGATGAAATAATTATTCATTCTCGTAATGCACCTGCAATCCGTTGGCATCACCATTTGTTACTCCCTGAGTGACGGCGAAATGGAAAAATTTACGACCGGAAGTGTGAAGGATGCGCTTGGGTTTTATTTTAGAAACAAAAGAGTACCCTGCATGTGGGACATGAGTGAAGCTATAACTGATGGATATACACGAAAGCACCAAACAGGTAATTTTGTTAAGTGTTTTTTCCTCCGAGTTTGTTGATTTCGAACAAACAAAGAAAGTGTTGGATTGGTCCTTGTGGAAGGTGGTAGGTATGTACTTTCGGAAAAACTGGATTATTGCTGAGGCGATAAATTTTGTAAATAAAATATACGCTCTCTCAATGAATTGGACATAATTTTACGAAGAAGCGTGATTATAAGTGAAATGCTAGTCAATTTTGTTTAAGGGTTGTACCTTCATTGTAAGGGCTGTTTTTATTAGAGAGCATGATTATAAGTGACATGCTAGTCAATTTTGTTTAAGGGTTGTACCTTCATTGTAAGGGCTGTTTTTATTAGAGGTATAGAAATTTGAAGTGGAATTTACTTTATTCGAAAGATTATCCTCTGGCATTATAATTTAAATATGATTTGGCACGAGCTGAGTGACATTTTGCGCCGTCTGCGTCTTGTTGAAACCACAGTTACTGCATACGCATACGTATACGTATTTCGAACAGAACCATGACTTTCAAAATAAATTTGGGCAATTTGAAAGCGTTGTTCAGGCGTCAAGAATATTCATGTTGAAATGCCAAACCAAACTAAAAATAAATCACTTGACAGCTGAAAAAATGGCCGCCAGTTAAAATAGTGTTGCCAATTTAAAGTTAAAAACCTCTAAAAAAAACACCTTTTCCAAGTGCTTTCTATAATAAGTATGTCAATTTCGTCTTACAGATAAAATAATTTATTTCAAGGGATATGGGTTTCTGAGTCTCTAAGAAAATATTTCCAAGGACATTTGGCCCCCTTAAGTAGGAATCTAATATCCAGAGCCCTTTTTCATCATAAACCAAAAGACAGTATAGACTTCATAAAATGTATTCGGTATTTCCACTTCATTACTGAAATCGCACCTTATCTCCAACAAATATGAAACTTGTATACAGAGAAAGAGACATTGTCTTCAGCTACGGGGAACGTGAAACTACCACCACATCCCTTAAGATAGTCTGTGACGCCATAGCAAAAGTTATGCCGTCATGTTTAGATTCATTCTGTCTTGCCGCAACTAACAATGCAACTACACTTCCGACGAGTGCAGCCGGAAGTCCTTGATCCGGTTGTGGTACACCGTGCTCATCGTAATGCACTGGTTTCGTGTTGGGAAATATTGTTATGAGTAAAATGCGCTTTCCGTTGGCTTACCCAGAGATTATAGTCCTATACTCTGTGCATTGCAATTTGAAATTACACACTTTGGCAAAGTGAGTTTTTTGTTTGTAACTTACATGACTTAGTAATGGTAGTGCGAGGGCGCTAAAAATGGGGCTGGCTCTAAGAATCGGGTGTAGATAATCGTTTAACATATCAAATGAAAGGGATGCCGTTAGGGGTGTTATTTACTTCACCATCCTCAGCATCTAAAATAGAACGACATATGTTGCTATTGATGTTCCTGGTAACTATAACCAGCAATATGTTCTCCCATGCAAGGATCATTTAAATCACGACATCAAGAAAGACCCAGAGAGAAACCGACCTTACACGAAATGGAATTATTCCCGCCTACACTACACCCTAAATCAATGAATTCATGGGATAGGCAGCATAGTTCCATTATGTCGTCGAAGACATAAATACGAAATAATCGCACACAAGAGAGTGTGTATTCGAATCCAGGCGATGAACACTTCCGAACCCTTGTTACTAGCAAATGCAGATGCAACTGGTAAATGATGTACAATGCGTGTGTACCAGGAAGGCAGCGAGCATCCTATATAGTTTATGTGGGGGGGTGTGACGATTGGTGAATTTATTCCCCATCAGCCCGGGGGCAAAATAAGGACCAACATTGCACGAATGGTTCGACTCATTGCACAGAACATGGTTAGGAAATTCTGTTGAACTATATGAGGTGGTGGTATAGGGATTATCGCACTTAAAAATGGGACTACTATTTTTATGTTAGTGGTGTTTGTATGGAAGCTGGGTAATGGGTATGTTAACGAAGGCAGCTAGCAGTGCTGTGAAAACTCTGTGCAATGTTTAGTTATGACACAAATATTTTTGTTGTACCGAACATTGGCAACCTGATGATGGGCTTGCCTTCAACAGAAACTTTTTCCAACTGGTTTTTGGTCCTTGTATGAATCGCTGCCTATACATGATTAATAGGAATGAAAAGACGGAACCTACTTGACTAACACCAATTAATCACTGGTACAGTTTCAACTAAAATGTCAGTATTTTCAGATGATGTACGAAGCTGTAAATAAGGGTAAAGCAAGAATGTAGGTAGATCAAAATCTGTTAACTTCTTACGATTGCCTCTTGGGTCGCTTACATCGACCAAATTAGAGGTGAATTTTCATAGGTGCATTTCCCCATGCATTTTTATTTATTACGTTTAAGACTTAGGCTCTAGAGTCTAGAACATCCTGTACAAAGTCAAAACTTTTGCTGGTACGGGTATAAAAGATCTATAGATTTTCTTTTCCATTGCATATACACAGAATACGTGTGTTGTGGACCTTTGTCTAGAGCTATCGTATCTTCCAATGAACCATGTAGGAGATATATGCTATTGTATAGTTTCTTATTTTGATAAATAAATAAATAAATATTAAATACATTTGAATAGTTACCCTGGAAAATTTTAAATTCAAAACAACTTTTTATTGATCCAAATGTTCGCATACAACCCAAAACCACTTCTTTCCTTACTGATTTGTATTTCCTACCAAATGTGTTCCTATACCCGGACCTTGCCTCCAGCCATTATGCAAACTTATTTCCCATGGCACTCAGTTCGACAAAAATATAAACCAAAACAGATATCAACAGCCACAAACCGAATTTTTAATCTACAATTCAAATGCAGGGTTAAATAATTAGCACATCTCAGTAAAGTGTTCAGAAAGTCTCAAAAGACTTGTATACAGTTCTGTGCGGCTGCTACGTATGTATACAATTTGTTCCTCTTATTAAATAGCTTCGGCAATTCATTCAATTAAATGTCTTCAATTTGGTAAAACGTGTGAAATGGTGTCTCTTGTGAAATAGGAGTCGGTATCGGTTTCCTGGGAATAATGGTTAGGTAATGTACATATCTGCTGGGAAATTAAATCAAATTGGGCTCTAGTCTAGGATGGGATCTCACATCTCAGCTGTGCATGGTCGGTGTAATGTAAGGTGGCTGGTAGAAGGAAGTACAAGTACCTACCTAAAGTACTAAGTTTTAATAATTTTTTTTTTGTTGAATATCCACCGTCAGTGAATTCGAGAGGAATGTCGGTAATCTTCAGCGATTTATTTGTTTCCACAATAATTTCGCACTATTTTTCAAAAGGTACAAAATATCCAACTTTTAAAAAACATCTTAAAATCGGATTTTTTTTGAAGAACTTGAATTTTTTAAATGTGGCTTAACTTTTTTTTTTGGAACAGAAGCCACCAGCTGTCGTATTAGCTAACGTCTTGTATTTTTAATTCAATAGTCCGAATTCGTCCAACGAACGTATCTACCTAACCTATACCTATACCTATACGTACTTACATGTCACCATACTTAAAGTCTAAAAGTGAATTCATTAATGACTTTGAATATTGGGTTGATTTTCTTCAACAGTGTAATGCAAACTATGTTATTAGTGGAGATTTTAACATTGACTGGCTAGACAACACTGACACTTATCAAAGGCACATGCAAACAATAGTGAACGACAACAATCTCTCAATGATTTTGACAGAACCGACAAGAATTACTCCAACTAGTAAAACTTTAATAGATTATGTACTCACTAACAATAGAGAAATTTTTAATGCAAGAGTAGAAATGAATCAAAAAATTAGTGACCATGAAACGATTGAATGTGATATTGAGTGTATAAACACAAAAAACTGTAACAAAAAAATCATTAAATATTGCAAGTATGACAGTGATAAATTTATATCTGTATTGTGCCAAAGTCCAGTGTTTTGTAACTATAGTGCTGAGAACCCGTACAACGTCAACGTGTTGAGTGAAGTGTTTGCAACGCAACTAAAGAGGGCTACCAATTCAATGGTCGTTTCAAAAATGGTTCCATATGATAACGCAAAATGGATGAATAGGGAAATACATCTAATGAGGTCTTATAAAATCAATCTTTATAAACATGCTGTGATAACCAATAATTTAAGAGATTGGCAACTATATCGTGAATTTAGAAACTATTATAAAAGAACAATTAATAATACAAAATATGCATTCATTTCAAGGAAAATCGACAATGCTACTAATCAAAAAGATATGTGGAGGCAACTAAAAAAACACGCCCTGAAAACTAAAAAGGATATTATTTCAGAAGTGCAATTTGTAAACTGTGATATAGAGACTGATAGTGCAATAATCTGTGATAAACTTAATAAATATTTTGTTGAAAGCGTTAATGATTTTTGCCAATCTGTGATAATAGCCGAATATGTAAGCGTAGTAGAAGAGTGCAATATAGATTTTAAGTTCCGTGTTATTGATATTGAAGACATACTAAGTGCAATAAACTCGATAAACCAAAGGAATGATTTTAATTACATGAATGCAAAAATGCTTATAGATTCTATTAATATTGTCGGTCCTGTCCTTGTACGTATAATAAATAGTTCTTTATGTGCAGGAATCTTCCCAGAATCCTGGAAAGAATCGTTCATACTTCAAAAAAAAAGTCCCTGGTTCAATTAAGTGTAGTGACTATCGTCTCATAAATATGGTGCCTTTGTACGAAAAAATTATTGAAAAAATTGTTATGTCGCAACTACAAGAACATATAAATAATTTAAGCATCTTAAGTCCAAATCAATCAGGATTTAGAACAAATCACTCATGTGAAACATGTATTAATCATGTAATAAGCGAATGGAAAAGTGAAATAGACAAACAAAATTGTGTAGTTGCTGTGTTTTTGGACTTGAAACGTGCTTTCGAGACCGTGAATCATAAAATATTGTTATGTAAACTTGAAAAGTATGGAATTAGGAATACGGAACTAAATAGGTTTAAGTCGTTCATTAGTAAAAGAAGTCAAAGAACTATTGCCAACAACTGTATATCTTCTCCAATGACTGTGAACCATGGAGTCCCTCAAGGTACAATACTGGGTGTTCTACTGTTTATTTTATATATTAATGACATGGAGAAAGTTATAAAACACAGCAAATTGGTACTCTTTGCTGACGATGGATTGCTATACATTAAGGGAAAATATTTGCAACAATGTGTAAACGAATTAAACAGTGACTTAATGTTTATAAGTACGTGGCTTAATATGAACAAACTTAGCATAAATACAGACAAAACTAAATGCATGTTGCTCAACAATCCCTGCCCCCAAACAGTAGTTTCAATTTTAGTCAATAATAAACGTATTGAAGTAGTGTCGTCAATAAAGTATCTCGGTGTCCTACTTGACAGTAAACTATCATTTAAGTATCATATAGACTATATTTGTAAAAAAGTATCTAAGAAGTTGGGTGTTTTAAGAAAAATACGATCAAACCTATCAAGAGACAGTGCTATAAAAGTGTATAATGTGACAGTAAAACCTCATTTTGAGTATTGCTCAAGTGTATTGTTTTTGTGTAACTCAACCCTTAAAAATAGACTCCAAAAACTGCAGAATAAAGCAATGCGAATTATTCTGAAATGTGATAGATACACACCAATATTAACTATGTCAAACGCTTTAAATTGGCTAAACATTAACCAAAGACTTTATATGATGGCAATGATCTTTGTGTTTAAAATTAAGAACAACATGTGCCCTGAATATCTCCCTGCTGCAAGAAATATATCGTACAGTCTTCGAAATATCAGTGAGTTCAACATTCAAAGGACAAGAACGGTGCGAGCAAGAGCAAATATTCTTCACGCTGGACTTCAAACATTTAACAACCTACCTGTCAACATAAGAACAATTGATAATTTAACAAATTTCAAAACGGTTGTTTTTATATATGTTAAAAATAATGTAAATTGATCTTGAGAACCGAATTATCTTAGCTTAAATAAACAAATTTTAATAGATTTTTAATATGTAATAATGTAAAGAAATGGCTATTAAGCCAAATAAAGCTCACTAAACTAAACTAAACTTAAACGGGGTGAGAGCAAGAAGTCAACACGCATTGTGAATTTGTGATTTTGTTTTCAGTTCAACTTCATTTTATCTACAGTTGTGTGACTTATGTATTTTAAAATATACTCACTCACGCCTTTTTATAATAGTGAGGCGCTGTTTGCACTTCTTAGGCTTATTTAAAAATTCAGTTGTCAACGGGCATTGCTCCTGTATAAGTTATCATGTAAGAGTCTTCCTTATTCACATAGCACCCTAAGTCAAAGTATACAGCCCAATAAAAAGGATTTCTCTCGTTAGATTTTTATTCACTTCACTTAAAATCAGACATATTCACAAATGTCTCCTTACCATGATCCCAATTTACGTAGTGCTTACAGCATCGTTTTTTAAAATGCAATTTCACACGTTTTTAAATCATATTAAATATGCACGAGAATAATACTCTCACAAAGTAAATGTTCCATTAAACTTAACCGCAATAAATTGTGAAACCGCCTGTAAATTTGTTTGCATGACTACAGAAGCTCCTAATACCATCTGCTTGTGTAACAATTTAATTATCACCTTCTATGCGGGAGACTTGTACTGGACTGAATGTCCACGTGCTACTAAATAAACCAGTTGATGGGAGTTTGTAATATTTCCGGCATTATGCTAAATACGTTTTAATTTCCTTCGAATGAATACCTTTTTTTTTCGTTGGGATACCTTGTTCGTTTTTCTCTGCTCCCTCCGATTGTGTTTTGTCCTTCAGTGATACAGTTTTTATAAGACTTTGGTGATTTGTTAAAATGGTATTAGGGTGTGGAATACACCGGAAAGGTGTGTCATCTGAAAGAGAATAGGAAGGGTAATTAAACGAATTATACGTCCCCAAATTCGTGTAAAAATCACCATCAAAAGTGGGCTTCTCCAAAAAAATGTAAACATTCAATTTTCCAAACCAATTAATATGTACTAGGAAAATCATTCACCCAAAATTTGACAGTTAATTTCAGGGTGAGATTACAAGCTCTTTTTTAAATGTGCGACTATATTCAAAACATTTTTAAAACTTATAAGTTCATTCACCATATATCAACACGTCGGAAGACATTCATAAAATAATAAGGCCATATTATTTTCAATCACACAATTACTTAAACTAAACCGATATAGTGTTCCGAAATAATGACGTAATCGGAACAAGAAAAACAATGCAACCTATAATAGTGGTAAACGTTTAAGCTTGTGCGGCACTTGCGTTTGCAGTTTACAGAGCCATTTTTTATGTGGTTAGAAAATATTATAAGAACTCTTTCGAAAAAGTCGTATATGCCCGCATATGAGGATGGGACACATTAATCCTTTGTAAGTCGTCTTGCTTGGCATTCAACTCTATTTTTGTTACTCTCGTAGGTATGTAAAAATTAAAATTGTCACTATCTTTCTTATATTTTTGCCATATATGCATTTTTTTTAAACTATTAAATTGTTATTGTACCATAAAGAATTATAGGAAAATAAATATTATATCTATCTATCTAGCCATCTAAGCTAATCAAAATTCAAACCTTATTCCTATGAATAAATGAAGATACTATGTGACTATATGATTAAGTGGAACCATTTTAAATAATGAATAACATTGAGAGCATTTTGCTGATTTTGCTTACAACCATCAGTATTGTTAGAAAAAGAAAAACAACAATTTGAATATAATATTCAAAGTTCACTAACCTCCAAAGACTCTTCATCCCGAGGCTTACACAAATAATTTCACTCAATGAATTGTGGACTGAATTTTAATAGAATTTTGTATGGAAATGATTTATACCACTGGTTCTGGGAATTCTATTTTATTCGAATGGGCGCGAAACCATGCCGATTTCGTCACACTGCCACCTTCATGTAGCATTCAGCATCGAATTGTGGGAGTATCGGGTTGGTGAACTTAAATTTCAAATCGATGCAGAGGCATTGAAGCAAGAGATGGGAAAGTATTTCAGAAAGTATTTATTTTTTCTGCCAAGGTTATTGAGACTGAGACTTTTAGTCTGAGCATTACAGGCTCACAGTGTACTTTCATTAAACAGGGCTAAAATCAATCATCAATCAATCATCTGCGCAAAAGAAAAATATTATTATCTAATATATAAAATTCTCGTGTCACGGGGTGCGTAATTGAACTCCTCCGAAACGGCTCGACCGATTTTCGTGAATCTTTGCAAGGATATCGGCTAGGGTGGAGAATCGAACAACATCTATTTTTCATTCCCCTAAATGTTAAGGGTGGTCCACCCTTAAATTTTTTTTTTATGTATGGGGAAATGCACTTTGAAAAAAAATAAACGGGGTGGAAATCGAGTAGTGATACAACAAAAAAAAATTTAATTTTAACGCCAATTGTTGTTGTCAATTATTTCAATTATTTTGCAAGCAAATTGTTGTTGCAAACAATTTTGAAATTTCTTTTTTTTAAATACACCTAATAAGATTGCTTATGTTTACTATGTCACATTAAGTAGCTTTTTGAAATGGAGTAGATACTTCGATTTGTTTGATGGTGTTTGAATGCATCATTTTTGTTTGCCAAGTAGTTTCAGGATCATTGCATTAGTATGAGTGAGTAAGTTGAAATGTTTGAGATGACGATGATGACAGTCAACAGGAGTTGTTGAGCGTTTTGAGTTTTTACGCGCATAACTCGAGACAGGATGGTTAGTTTTTAAAGATTTTTAGCTTTATAGTTTCGATTGGGCCCAAGGAAGGCCATAAGCTATTGTTGTTGTCAATTATTTTAATTATTTTCTAAGCAAATTGTTGTTGTCAAAAATTGTGATTTTTTTTCAGCATGTGTGAGTAAGAAGTAGGTATCTAAGTTGAAATGTAGGGCTGAGTGAGATGACGTACGTGGACAATGATGATAGTTGATAGACAACAGGACAGGAGCTGTTGAGCGTTTTGAGTTTTCACGTAGGGGTTGTTACGAAAAATGAACGAGTAACAATCGTGGTACTCTCCTCATTCGTGAGTAGGGTTATGGGAGGGCAGCTCAAAGGTACCATAACCCCTTCGGTACCGGTGTGGAGAGAGAAGGGAGAAGGCTTACCAACCAAGTTGATAGGTGTGGTTAGTTTTCTTCTTGGCTGTTAAAGTTACAAATATTTCGTTTAGAGTTAATCCTTTCCCTATTTCCTTCCTATCCCTTTAATACTCTCAATTTTAAAATTTTCCCATTTATTTATCACGTTCACGTGTAATCCAAAATAGCCAGAAATTACATCTTTGCTATTGGCCGGGCAAAATGCAATACATCGTCATTATTAAAAAAATCAAAAACATCGACATTGACATTGACAATCGTTGGGTGGTATGCCCTATTCTCCTCTACTGAGCAAAATATTCCAAGCTCATATTAATGTAGAGTTTTGTAGTTCAGTGAAGAGCATCAAATATATTTGCAAGTACTTATGTGAATAAAGGCAGTGATATGGCGGTATTTCGAGTTGAAAATACCAATGTAAATTGAAGTAGGTACATCAGCTCCAATGAAGCTCTTTGACGTATCTTTGGTTTTCCAATTCATGAACGGGATCCAACCGTTATTCATTTAGCCGTCCATCTTGAAAACGGTCGGCGCGTATATGTCACGACCGCTATAAATTCATCAAAAACTACACTCGCAGAATTTTATGTAATCGTGCGAATGCTTTTGGTGCCTTTGCACGGACATAATTCTACTCAGAAGTACCACACTATTTCACATGGACACACTATTTCATAATGGACACGCAAACAAAGTAGAAATGCGTTACTATTTAGCAAGACTTAAAAGTTAAAATTCTTTTGGACCCGATAGGTGGCGATGTTGTCGAAATCGGATGGGTATGGTTGATTCCTGTTTAAAATATAGGATAGTTTTGGACCCTAAAAGGTGCCAATTTACAAAAGAGTAGAGGTATATGAAAACAGGTTGTGGCACCTCCCATTAAAAAATAAAAATAAAATTCAAACGCTATTTATAAAGTTGTATAATTAAAACACGAAAGGCACTGGCAAGTCCGGATGGTAACAGCATTTGTGCACTCAAAACTCTGGAACGGATTGTTAGATTTTTACGATTTTGGGCTTAATGGATTCGTAAGGACTATGCTGCTTTTTGTTCTTAAAACAAAATGAAGGATTCGGGATAGAAATATTATTTAAGACGTTTAGTTTTTTTTAATTCTTTGTTAGTTCCGGGTGAAATTGGAAGTCCAAATGTCATGCAAGCAAAAGATTTTGAGGGAAAATTCAAAACAAAAAACATTGTCATTTTGCTTATTCAAAACGATTTGCCATTCGTATTTAAGTGTCTTCAATTTCCCAGCATATGCATTGTGCATGCTCGGAATTATTATTTTCATTATATTAACGAACTTGGGCGGTACGAAGTTCGCCGGGTCAGCTAGTCTACTATATAAAAATAAGTCGGGTTTTCCTTCCTGACGATATAACTCCAGAACGGCTTAACCGATTTGAATGATTTTTATTTTGTTTTGTTAGTCTTAGATCAGGGATGGTTTATGAAAAAAGAAAAGTCGAAAAATTCTCAACAGTTGGCGTTGTAGGCACATATTTCGTTTTTCATGGGGAAATTCACTTTGAAAAAAATATAAACTGGATAGAAATCGAGTAGTTTCAAATACAAAAAAAAATATTTTAAATTTTAAAAGCAATATTGTTGTTGTCAATTATTTTAATGATTTTCCAAGCAAATTGTTGTTGTCAAAAATTTTGAACTTTATTTTTTAATATACGATATAGCTAGCTACCTAATAACTAATAAGTTTGTTTATGTTTACTATGTTACATTAAGTAACTTTTTGAAATGAAGTAGATACTTTGATTTGTTTGTATCCATCATTTTTGTTTGGGAAGTACCTATTTTCAATATCCTTGCATTTGAATAGGTGGGTAAGTTCAAATGGAGGGGTGATTGAGATGACGAGGACAATGATGACAGGCAACAGGAGTTTCTGAGCGTTTTGAGTGTTCACGAAGGGGTTGTTACGAAAAATGAATGAATAACAATCATGGTACTATGCTCATTCGTGAGTAGGGTTATGGGAAGGGCAGCTCAAAGCTACCATAACACCTTCGGTACCGGTGTGGAGAGTGAAGGGAGAAGGCTTACCAACCAAGTTGATAGGTGTGGTTAGTTTTCTTCTAGGCTGTTAAAGTTACAAATATTTCTTTTAGAGTTAGTGTTTATTGATGGCGAATAAAGTGCGCAGTTGGGCATGATCGTCCAATACACGATGCATTCAACCACGAATTGCAAAGAGAACAACAAAACAATACGATACTGCAGCAATAGCCGAAGCAGTTCGTAAAAATGTTCTGCAATTGAATCGACAACAAATGATTGCGTATGACTCTTTGATGGAAGCTGTGAACAAAAGAACTGGTAGCATTTACTTTCTGGGTGCTCCCGGAGGTACTGCCAAAACGTTCTTAATTTCATTGCTTTTGGCACGGATTTGATCGCAGCATGAGTTGCCGTGGCATTGGCTTCATCTGGAATAACAGCAACTTTGTTAGAAGGCTACCGAACTGCACATTCAGCATTGATATTGCCACTGAACATGCAAATCAACCAGACACATTCTTGAAAAATCGAAGAAAAAATGCGAAGATTTTACAATGATGCAAATTGATCGATTGGGTCGAATGTACGATGGCCCCACAAAAGGTCAATGGTGGCGGTGGACAGGACGTTGAAAGATCTTCGTGTCAATCAAAACATTTTTTGAATAGCCATGGTTGTATTATCCGGTGATTTTCGGGAGACTCTTCCAGTTTTCCCACGATCAATTGCAGCTGACGAACTAAATGCGTGCTTGAAAGCATCAAATTTGTGGCTTCATGTCAAGACACTCCGATTGACGAGATCAAACTGCAGATGTGTTTTCGAAGCAATTGTTGGACATTGGTAATGAAAAGATTGCAGTTGATATCTCGACCGGACTTATCACTTTGCCCACTGATTTCTGCCACATGACCGATTCTAAGGAAGAGCTCATTCGAAGTGTTTTTCCGGGCATACCGCAGAATATAGAGGAGAAGATGTGTTGATTCCACGCATCCCGATGATTGCAACGGACTTACCATTCGAATTCAAACGACTGCAATTTTTTACTACAAATCTTTGCATTGAATGTTAATATCATCTATTTTACAGGAAAATAAAAGGCATTGAATTAATTTGAATCACTAACAAAATTTATTTAATCACCAAACTAAGTTTAAATCGAAAAAAAAGCTTCAAATAGATAAAAATTAGGTGGTACGAAGTTCACCAGGTCAGCCAACACCAGATGAACCGCATCAATTTCTGCAAAAAATATATTTCATTTCGTCGATGGTGGATCAGCTGAATGTGCGGTGCAATATACAGGGAACACAACAGTTAAAGAGACGAATTATTGAACAGTTGCAAGCAATTTTTCATTTAGTAAATCATTGTTTTTCACATGGGCAGCTATACGTTGCGTATTCACGAGTTGGGAAACCATCCGCTTTATTTGTGTTAACATCAGACCAAAAAACAAAAAATGTGGTTTACCAAAGATCACTTCAACGAAACGGATAATTTGCGGACACGTATAACGCTTCGATTCAGTATTTACTTTGGATTCACTTTCATTTTTTACTTAGAGAAGTTCAACTAAATTACACTTCATTTTTGTAATCGTGATGTGAAATGAAATAAATACAAGAAAAAAATAATAATTTTTCTTCATCTTTTAATCCTCAAACGAAATGTTACAAAAAACGAAGCCATCTGGTGGCGAAACGGAGTTCGTCGGGTTTGCTAGTTATAGATTAAATTAAATTGAATTGTATTTTGTAAATTAATTTCTATCGATGAAATTTGTAAGCCGCTGTCTTGGTATACAAATGTAAAAATGTCCCTTTTTTTAACTTGGCACCATATTACCATATGTTGCCATATTATCGACTCTCTTTTGTATTATAAATATATTTCCATATTCGCACTCCTAAATAAGGAAGTGACAATAAAGAAATAAAATTAATGCTTTGTAGCATCGCCTCAACTTAATTTCGTAACTCTCAACAATCTCGATAGATAGCGTACTGGGTCGAGGAGAAAAGTTAAGCTTCCCAATTTTCGTGCTACCGTACTGCCGCTTTTAATAACTTTTAACAACACACATTGCTTTCATCTTGGCCCACCACCCCACAGCCAAGCCTTTATTCGTTGCTTATATTTTTAATTTTAATTTTATGAAAATTTGGAAATCAGTGAACATCGCGTTGCGTAAATTATGAAAATCTTTCTTAAGTGATTGGACAGATCGCGATTAGATCACAGGCCTTTTAGCAGGCTTTGTTATTGGAGTTGTGGAGTGTGGGTTATATTTGTAAACATTTTTTTTGCAAGTTGAAGAAAAATTTCATTCGAATTGTGCTTCGTATGTGAAATTCTTATTATAACTAGCTGCATATCCTGTAGATTTTCTGTTGAAGTTTGAAGATAAGTTAAATAGAAAAATCGAGCTGCCTCGTTAGACCTTTTTTATAATTCGTAGGTACATGATCTATATAGATCATTGGTTTCCATGGTTTACAACAACAGTTGAATCGCGTAATATTGCTGTAAACCGTTGAAATCTTGATCATGTGTTAGATTGAAGGAATCTAAATGTTGGTTCGAAAAGCCTTATGAACATACCAGCATCCTACTTTCCCTTCCTGACGGCGTAGGTCGTATATCTACGGACAACAGTGTACCCAAACTCAACTTCAAGCTTCAACTGTAGGGGAAGGCATTTTCTCAACAGAATTAAACATCGCTAAAACTCTTCGCCTTCCCATCGCAGCCAGCGTCTTTCAAGCAGAAATACTTGCAATTAAGGAGGTGTGTAGACTGCTCCTTAACAAAGCTACACCCATGAAAAAATAGGCATCTTCGTCGACAGTCAGGCCGCGATTGATTCTATCGGTTCAACTAAGTCAACGTCCACGCTTGTTGTGGAATGCAGGGAGACACTGACCAGAGCTTGTCATCGGTTTGAAATCTCGCCTGGGTTCCCGGCCATAGGAACATTGAGGGGAATGAGAAAGCCGATGAACTTGCCAGACGTGGCTCTGCTCTATGCATGTCTCATGCGGAGGAAATCATCCCTCCGCTGGGATATGTAAAGAGAGAAATCCTCCTGCACTTCACCTCAAGGGCTGAGACTAGATGGATGAACCTGACGAACTGTGTCATTTCAAGGAAGAAATGACTATTCTACGATGGCAGGACAAACAACCTCTTAGCCAGAATGCGTGTAAATATCGTCAGACTAACGGCAATTAGTACGGGCCATTGGCCTCTAGGAACTCATGCAGCCAAGCTTGGCATCCTCCATAACACCCACTGCCGTAGCTGCGCTGACACAAAGAAGAGTGCAACAGTGTTCCGTCTTCCTTGTGAGTTTCCGGCCCTAGCCAAAACCAGACACAGTGAACTAGATCATCCCTCTAATGAGGAACTTACGGCCACCCAAAGTATCAATTTCAACAAGATCGTTGATTTTATCAACTCCATAGGCTGGTTTTGAGCTCCTTTAACATCCTTCCGTTAGTTGTGATCTCAAAACGGCGCTAAATACGTTATATGTGTTTTTCTCTTCCCTCGTCAGGCAACGGGAAATACGGCTGTAGGAAATAAGACCCCAAAAGAGAAAATTAAATAAGGCCCCAAATTTGGGGTGTTATTTCATAATGAAATACCGGGTAATACAGCCTCATAAACGAACCATGCCTTGAAAATCGCCCCCAAAAACCGATCTATTTCACTAACAATCAACTGTCGTAATCTCTGTTAAGCAGAAGTCTTTTAATTCAATCAATTCCAATTTCAATTTAAATTGAAATTAATATGTATTCGTTTTCAAAAATATGCTTACAATATCTCTATGCTAAGGACACAACTGGAGCTTCCAGAGAGGTCGGCTTATCGTAATCCATACCAAGGTCGGCGAATTTTTAAAATTTCCTTCTTGGGCCAAGGTGTTTTTTTTTTCCTTTTATCTTGGGAGGAATTTTGTACGGGAACTTAACTTAAGAGCAAGCTATGTACCTACTAGACTTTTTAAGTACTCTGACAAAAATATCCGCCAGGCGTCATCGCGTATAGCTATACTTTATAGAGATTCTGACATCTTTTATAATCTATTACCAATGTAGTCACGTGCTTACATTTTTACGACGCACAAATTCCATAACTTCTCGAATGACTCCATTTCCAGAATACTGTCGTCACGTTTCCACGTCACGCAGATATTAATTTTGCAAGGCATCATCATCCCCTAAAAGAATTATTTTACGTTTTTCATTAGGCAAAAAATGGTAGAGTGAAAAACGTTTATGACAAAAACCAGACGTTGTCTAGCATCGTTGATGTTTTTATTCAGATTTTATGGGAAATACTTGCGATAAGGAGTCTAAATTAAACGAGCTTTGGTGTCAAATAACCAATAATAATTTACAAGAAAATCCAAGGAAGGAAACGGATAAGAAGGGCAAAGTAATATCCAGTTGAGGTATACAACCGCAATCACAACTCTTGTGATGTTAGCAATTATCATTTTCTTTATGACATCATTTTGAAATATTTGTGATGCCATCCGAAACTAGGTCATCCTTGTGCCTGGTAGACACAGAGATACATCAAATTTCTCTCAGGGAGTAAAGTTAATTTTCCGAGTTTTCAAGGCGTAAGCTCTATGGCCCATCAGAGATATAAGGTGTCTGTGGCTTTGGGAATTTCATTATAATCGCTTCACTTGTGGCGATGGGTGGATTTAGTACAGACGACGGTCTAAGCGAGTGAGCTTTGGAAATTATTTATTTTGGGAGCCAAGTGTGTGATATATTTTCATTCAATTAGTACAACTCCTTAGCTTAATCATCTGATCTTTTGAGTCTCTTTAGTGCTGTATTGAATCTTAAGGTTTGCCGTCAATGAAGATGCCTTTCCATACGTTAGTCTTTAAAAGTTTGGTAAGCTTGTGGGAATTCGACAAAAATAAGCAATATTTTTAGCTAACGCTAACGTAAAATTTAAATCACGCTCTCTGGATGGTGGACCCCACCATTTATCCAAGTTCACAAACATCAACGTATCTTCGGACCCCTCTGTTGCTTTCTGTTTACGCACGGCCTTTCTTTTTGCCGTCACGAACCTCCTTCGTGGTAGTTTTCTTCTTTGTTTCTTTAGTTTCCTTTTCATTAATGTGTGAACAGCGTGAAAGTGGCACAAAGAAAACTTTGGAAAACTAGGTCACGGGGTGAAATAATTTCTCAGATATTTTTTTGTTACAATATTTCTCATTTCCTTATAGTGACCTTCACTGAGGTGGTACCCTTGAGAAGCTGGTGTATAAATTGCTAATCCCGGTGGCTTTGCTGTTTGTTACGAAAGTTTGAGGAATGGCATCTGAGTGGTGGTCTGGCGACAAGCAAACGCCACAAGTGGTGACAATCTCGAGAACGTATACTTTTTGGTGAAGGATTTATTATTTCACTTAAACGATGAAATACTAAACAAAGCCTGCACAGAAGGAGATCATGTAATATGGGAATCACGTTGAACTTAATTTTGGTAGAAAAGGGATAAATTATTGTGTGTGATCCTATCATTGTTGTTCTCAAATTTTGTTCAGCGATTGGGCTTATTTTGATTGAACCGCTACGTAAAGAAAGAAGATCTAAAAGTCATTGTTGAGTCATAGTTTATTGAGCTTTAAGGACTACGAGGTAATCAATCAGAGAGAGAGAGAGAGAGAGAGAGAGTGATTGATTACTAGATGGTGGTTATGGACGAGCCTGGGACTTCATGTAACATCAAAAACGAAAGAAATTCTCGTAGGCGCAAAAAAAAACAAACGAACACATTTTCTTTGACGTTTTCACTTTTCTCGCTTCATGTAACCTTAAAAACGAACAGATTTTTAACGTCTCCACGAAAGAAAATAAACGACAGCTATGTTGTTGACGTTTATCATTTTCCTATTTATTCTCTATAAATTTGGTGGTGTTAAGATTGTGCTGAATATTTTACTAGAAATGCTAAAAAATTTTTTTTTGTTGACCAGCGAAAGCGAAGAAAGTGAAGTGAAAAATGAACACATAAACATAAAAATTATAAAAAATCTGCGTGATTTCTCGAATCCTCTCACATTACCTGACAAAAGTTTGGTTTATTTAAATTTGGTTCTTAGTTAAAAAGTTATTTTTTTATTTTAGTTTTGTTCAACGTTTTAGTTTAAACAAAGCAGCTTTTAAGTATATGCCTCCTATTTTAAAACTTTCATCAACGTCAAAACAACTTAACGAAAATCAAGCTACATACTATAATTTTGTTGTCACACAGTTTCTCAAATCTAAACGAATTTGAACAAAAAAATGTTAGAAGTTACATGAAGCAGATTTTCGCTTTCGAGTAATTAATTTCGTTTTTTGAAATGCGAAAGTGGTTTTCGTTTCGTTTTTTACAGAATCCCACCGCTGCTGGGTTTTAACAAATTTGCAAAACTTGTTACAAATTTTTGAGGGAGGCCCTTCATCGACTTCTTTATGACAACTATGCTGTGCCTACTTCTGCGACAATAAGTTGAAGTAGCTTATGTTGACATAAGCGAAATTCGATTTTTTTACATTAGAAACTTCTCCTTTTCCTTAGCTTTCTTTTAGACTATCAGGTCCCATATTACTCTACAACCTTCAAAAACCGTTGAATTTGAAGAAAACTGAACAGCCCAAGTTTAAAAACCTTAAGACACACATTTGTTTTGCTCACACTGAAAAATTACAAATATTGACATATGCTACTTTAACTTATTACCACAGACTGAATGTTGTCCTCGAATTAGTTAAGGCCAAATGACGCTGCATTGCATGGCGAAACCAATACACAACTGCTACAACACACTTCAGAAAATACTGCTCTCAAAAAATATTCAAACGAAAACCTTATACTGTTTGAAACCAGATTCGAAGACATATCCCATCAACATCAAAGAATTTCCTAACAACGTCTTTCGCTGGCTTAATGACCCGTAATATACGCTTCCCGTCCCCCCCCAAAAAAATCTCTGATTACACCCCTGTGAGAAACATCTTCCGGGCCGTAGTGATCACTTCTTATCTATTGATTCGAATCCTATGTCGATTTCCACATCAGCCCCATTGACCTAGTTTTGGTGTCATGAATCAAAGTGTGTCACGTACAAAAAAGAGCGTACAAAAAATACCAGCCGACAAGACAACGACATTTGTTTATAGGCAATATATTGTCTCACGTATCTCGAGGTCTTCGAACTGAACTGGCAGAAGATTTCCTCTCCGAATATATTAATACATGGATAGGGGAAGGAAGGTGCTCTGCGTATTTTGTCTGTTACAACCCGTTTCGAAGTAGGTATATACATTCGGGTTTTAGTTTTGCGCACAGTTGAAGGAGTCTCGATTGCCAGGCGATTACTGGCGCAAGTTTATACAATTTACAAAGGTGTGAGGTGGACATTGGAAGAAAAAAAAATGTGTCTTTAAAATTGAAAATGGATTAAGACAAGCAATCAGTTGGTATATGATTTTTTCATTCACTCTACACTGTGTTTGATTTTAAGAGAGGCACTTCTTCTTTCCAGACTTACTATACTAATGCAACGAAATGTTTTTGAAATGTGTCCATTGAATTTGATGTCCAACTTGGCCCCATCAACAATTCCAAGCAGCAAATCTCTTCGATAACTTAAGACTCTAAAACTCATTTCTCCAGATCCGTACATAATACATAATCGTATATCGATTCTGTAACTGTCATCATCATCGCCACTATGGAAAGTCTGTGACAGACATGACAAATTGGAAACGACAACTTTTGCAAAGTGAAATTAGATTTTTCTTTGTCAGCGATAAGAAGGCAGCAGGACACATTTTCTTGTCTATCCCCGAGTTTTTTGTTGGTGTTTTTATCTTGACAGTAAATTTTTGTCAACACTGTTTGCAATTCTTTATGAGCCTTTTTTGTGGCCTATTTTTGGTATGCAAATAAATACGGAAGGTATTTCGATTAGTCAAGCTTCAGAAAGTATTCTAAAGACAGTCACGATGTGTAGAAGATTATCAGAAATTAAATTACAAAATAGTATGAGGTGTGGTGAATATTTAGGAGGGATATAAAACAAAAATGTAGCACGTTAGAAGTAGTTTTCAATGTTTTCTTCAACGCATTCCTTAAGCTGCAAGCCAAAAGCCACCTGAAATGCTTGACCACCATACAGCAAAATCTTCTATGTGGCATTGCATTTAGTTTGGAAAAAATAATGCCTCAACAGCTTGTGGTCTGTGGCGTTAACATAATGAATGACTAGAATGCGCTGCTGGCAAATGTGTAGGTACATTCCTTCTGTCAAAGGAAAATTTATAATATTAAATTTACACTCAGGGGCCTGCTTAATTGCATTTCCAGTTTGCATCCTTTTGTCATTTGCGGCTGAGCTTTTCAGTGCAATTCTCCTGGGCGCATTTGGCGGTAATCGTTTTTTTTTCTTATCATATATTTATCCTAGTTGAAGGAGGATACCGCCACAAATGCTGACCCCATTCGTCTATCTGATATCATCTCGTTGAAAATTATTGGCTCATAAAGTGCGTGATGGTACAAGCATTAAATTCAATGAGTTGTATGTGGTAGAAGTTTTCTCAAACCCAATATACCAATTAAAAGGAAACGCGTTACTTGAAAAGCAATTTTCTTTGCGTTCTGCAAAATGTACAAGGCACTATGTTGCAGAAGTTTGCCACTCAGTGCCAAGACCAAAAGTCGCCTTAATGTCCGCACTTACTGCCAATAAACTTTTATAATAAACAATGGTTTTCAATTTACGTTCTTGTGGGACATTTGCCAGATACTTTTCTACTCATATGTGGCTGACGTTGTTTTTATGTTGCCTGGTGTTATGTCCACAGAATTGGGTCACTTTCGAGACTTGGGTTTGTGGAGTTGTTCGCTTGGATAGTAATCTTAGTTGGATTTGGATGCAAGTGCGGTCGAGAAACACATGTGATGTTGCCATTTTGCAGTGGTTATGTAATTCTGTAATTTTTTCCTTTGTATAAATTCAGGACTACTCCAATTAAGTGGGTTTTCTAAAGCATTCATGCTTCCAGTAAATGAAATAGAAGCATCCAAACAACCTCAAATGAAGTCTATCTAGTTTTATTGGTACCAAAAGGACCTATTCAAGGTCACGTCTTTTTGGCCTTGGAATGACTCGTTTTGCGTGTAGGTGGTTGACTCAATGGAACACTCGAATGTGGGTATATTTCATTTCCGGCTGTTGGTCTTGAGTGGGTGAACCCTAAGTACACCAGAGTACCATGACCCTGCATAAGTACCCACTTATGTGCAAAAGGAGGAAAATTTAAGCTGCTAAAAGAAATGGAATTAAATGTTGATGATTGATTGTGTTTTTCCTAAATCAATATTCTGCACGTGGAAAGAAAAATGTTACAAATACCTACAGGGTACTACTCTAAACCAGTTTTTCTCTTTGCAATTATTAAGCAACAAAGTGTTATTTGAGGAGGAATTCCAACTAGAACTCCCTGATGGATATGTGATCAACAACTTAAAGCTCCACGAAAAGCAACAAAAAATGCTCAATGGTTTCTTGACACTCCGTGATTATTGACAATGGGAAAATGTACGCCCAGGACGACATTGTTGTCAATGTCAGTCAACTTGTGTTAGTAAAAGTTGGGTTTGATTTCCCATAGGGATGTGTTCGCGAGAGCGGAAGTAAATCAATAAATTTATGGAAATTTGAATCAAAAGTTGTTTCGCAGAAAAAAATCAATATCTTGGGTGAGCATTTTCGCTGGCATTGCTAAATAGTTTGTTAAATCTGAGCAAACCCTGCCCCGGAATGGAATAGAGAAACCCTTTTCGGTAGTCTACACATACAAATTTTAAAATTTATGTACTTACTTTATGTTTGTTTCTCTTAATGTTCTAGTGGTATGGGTACGCAAATTGTTGCCCGGTGTGGTGCGATGCAGTAACCGCTCTTGAGTGAAATTTAAATGCGGCGTGGTTCTGACCCAGAAGGCTCTTCATCAATTTGGAGGAAATGCTTGGACATGAAATCAGCCCTCTACTAAAAAGCAAACCATTGAAGTATGCTTTTGTTTGTTGACAGCATAAATCGTAGAGTCAGTGAAAAGGCGTGCCAATCAATTTTTGAATAAAAAATCGGAAAATAATACAGAGGAAACACCGCCCTAAGAAAGAATTCCTAGTACCTATGACGAAAAGAATGGAAATGAAACCTGAAATAAACTCAGCGAAAAAGAACCTACGCAGTCCCCGAAAATAAGGGCGATATGGACATCCGCCCAAGCCACTATAGCTGCTGAATTAATTAAAGAGCGTAACGTAAAAGGATGTAGGCGCATCAGTGGCTTAGTGGTTAATGTGTTGGACTACTAAGAGAGGGGTCCAGGTTCGAGTCCCGCAAAAACTCAAATTCCAACTCAGGATATTTGCACTGCGCCACCTCTCGCGAACGTGTGACAAAAATCCGAGAGTACAACTGTCTTGAAATAGCTTTTCAATCGGCCGTTTGAAGTCGGCATAAAATTGTAAATCCCTTCCATTCGTTCCAAAAATGAAATCTCAAACACAACGTGGTTGTGAGAAGCTAGGCATAGGGTCCCTTAAAACCTGTTGCGCCAAATATTATTATTATTATTATTATACGGTAAAAGGATAACAAGACATTTTTAGCGTATCCAGCTGTTAAATGGATTTCACATTTAGACCCTAGTTGAGATACCCACACCAGTGGCACTTTAGTCTTCTATATACAAACGAAGGGTTTTGAGGGGCGCTTACTATATTCTTATTAGATTGCTATTCATACTCCATATCCATTAAATGCGACCTTAGTAATAATCGAAATAAATAACAAACTGAATTCCCAACAGCATTTTGCTGAAGTGCACTTACAGTATACACAGAACATCACAAGACTCATGTTTCCAAATAACATTTTCCACAAAACGAAAAGGAACACAAATTTTCCACAAGGAACAGCTAGACATTCCGCGAATGCTTGTCCCTCATCGTTGGTCACAAAAAGTTAATTACATATTTTAAGGTCTCGCCTTCGACGTTCAGCATCAACATTCCTAGTCATCGGCCATAGTTTTTCGCCCCATTCGATCGGAGCGAAAAGTTTCCCAATCCCACTCGACGTTACTCGTAGTGCTTAATTAATTTTCTTCTTTGGAAAACTTTTAATAGCTGAAGTTTTGCAGATTTCGCGGATGAAGTAAAGCTTAACGAAGTCGACAGGTTCGTAGTTGTTTTTTTATTATATTTCCATTACTCAACAATTAACTTGGCTTCCACATCATAAATTAGTTTCCGTGTCTTTGATGACAGTGCAATTGTATGTTTCTATGATTTGGAAGTCTATACATTTCTGGAGGACAGAATATTGCGTTCGTAGGATGTAGGAAGATCAATTTTGAAGGAGTGTCGAAATGCGCCGTTAAAATAGATTATTTTGCGTCACACATTTTTAGCTATAACTACTTCAGGAGAGTGGATCGCTAATAAATTCCTCATAATGCCGTTGGATGCGTCGTTTTAGTTGTGAACAAGACTGAATACTCAGCAATTGAACTTTCGTACGTGCATGCTCTTGAGCTACCAACTGGCCTTGTACCCTCCCAGAAACTACATTCGGACTTCGGAGAATTTTTTTTTTTTTTTCTTTGAAAATAAAAGTAGAAGCAGTTCGCCTCTGTAACAGTTTCATACCACAAATGATGCGATTGAATGGGTAATGGTAGGTAGGTAGGTAGAAGTGGCGGTCCATCTTTGAACCCAAGTAGCACTTGATGTGGTGCCTTTTTGTTACCACGACTCGTGTGACCTAGCTCGTGATGGTTTTAAAGGGGTGTAATGCATTATATACTTATATCCAACCTGTGGAGTTGAGGAAACGGATTACCTATATCTAATATCTCTTTACCCGAAAAGTCGCTAAGGTCGTCAAAAAAAGGTTGGTTCAGTTTCCGCAATCTGGCTCTTGCTAGTGCCGGTCATTTGCAGAGGAAATGGATAATACATTTTGTATTTATTTTCTAGAAAATAATATATATATTTTACTAGCTGACCCCGCGAACTTCGTTTCGCCAAAATTCGTTAATGAAATTAAAGTAATAATTTCGAGCATGCACAATGCACATGCTATTTTATGTAGACGCTTAAATACCAAAGGCAAGCCGTTCGCTGAATAAG